>CM057347.1:88550969-89795281 GCA_030015575.1 Agapanthus africanus | reverse complement strand
TGGATAGTATACAATAATCCATCTTGGACCTACTTGCAGGGCCCCAGTGCTTAGGAAATAGGTTGATATCCCCGTTGCCTAAGGCTTTTTCCCTACGAGTCGAGAAGTTCTCGCAGGAACATTGTTTTCCCTACGAGTCGAGACGAATCGAGAAGTTCTCGCAAGAATGTCCTAACGTCACAGTTAACCCCTACTATTTACGACAGAGGTTCGTTAGGGTCTGTGGTACTAGGGTTTTTGTCCTTCGTACCATCGCGTTGGCTGATGCATTCCTCGATACGCAATCTTGCTGTTCGAGTAGCCCTGCGACTATCGTGTCTCTGATCCCTTCAAGGGTTGGACAAGACGTCTTCAAGTAATCTCTCACGTCATATTACCATCGGAAGAGTAAGCGTTAGGGATTTTCCATGCCGCTTTTTACTTGAGGTTAGGCTCAATTTGGGAGCCCCGATGAGTTATGACCACTCCGCGCTGGTGTGGGATGATCTCCGATAGTCTTTCAGGTTTTATTTGAGTTGCTGTCAAGACCCTAAAGCTAGGGATCTTCCTTTGCTTCGTTTATTGACATTGTGTCTGCTATATTGCGACGAATGTCGAGGTTGTCTCTAGATTGTCTGTGAATTGTCGAGGCTTGGAACTAGGGACATTGCTATGGCTCCATTTGTTGATGTCGCGTCTACATCCTGCTAGAGTGAGGAAGAACGCCGTTGTTGATCTCTAGGCTGTCTGTGAACCGTCGAGACTTGGAACTAGGGACTTTGCCGTAGCTCTGTTTTTTTGACGTCGTGTCTGCATCTTGCTGGAGGGAGAAAAGACCCTGTTGTTGATCTCTAGGCTGTCTATGAACCGTCGAGATTTGGAACTAAGGACTTTGCCATGGCTCCGAGGTAGTCTCTAGGTTGTTGGTGAACCATCGAGGATTAGAACTAGGGACTTTGCCATGGCTCCATTTGCTGACGTCGCGTCTGCATCCTGCTGGAGTGAGGAAGAACGCCGTTGTTTATCTCCAGGCTGTCTGTGAACCATCGAGATTTGGAACTAGGGACTTTGCCATGGCTCCATTTGCTGACGTCGCGTCTGCATCCTACTGGAGTGAGGAAGAATGCCATTGTTGATCTCTAGTCTGTCTGTGAACCGTCGAGATTTAGAACTAGGGACTTTGCCATGGCTCCATTTACTGACGTCACGTCTGCATCCTACTGGAGTGAGGAAGAACGCCGTTGTTGATCTCTAGGTTGTCTGTGAACTATCGAGACCTGGCTCTCCTTCTGATGGAGCATGGTGGGAAATATGGTTTTCCCTTTTCATTTGTGCCCATGGATTGTATATAGGGGTCAGTATGGACTCACCTACCGGGCAAAAATTTCATTTTTTTTATTTCTTTCTGCGATGCTATATCATTTCAGCTTTTCTTATATCGCGAAAGTCGCGATTGTCCAATCATTTCGGTTATTTTTTGCAGTGCGCAATCATTTCGGCTGTTTTTTTTACTCGCTGCTTTTTATTGCGAGTTGCCTAAACATTTCGGCTATTTTTATATGCATATATTTTGCTTATTAATTTTTATTGCGAGTTGCCCCATCATTTCGGCTATTTCACATGCATTTTTGCTCGCTGATTTTTGTTGCGAGTATGGAACTTGAGATCTGATCCTAATCTTGGCATCAGTACCGCTGCGACTGGAATATTACCACGAGCGAATCATCATTTGCCGTGAAAGGACTTAAAGGTTGACACATGTTCAGGCATCAGCATTGCTACCACTGGAATTTTTCCAGGAGTGAATCATCATTTGCCTTGAAAGGACTTAGCATTTGATACCAGCTTAGGCATCAACATCGCTACGACTGGAATATTGCCAGGAGTGAATCATCATTTGCTTTTGTCGATTTGAACAAAGGTGGATTAGCAAACAGGGTTAGGATCCTGTTGACTAAGGCTTTTTGACTTTACGAGCCGTAAGGGTTTCATAAAGGTATTTCTCCCAACGAGTCGTGAGGATCTCGTAGGGGTAGGTTCTCTCTAGAAGCCGTGAGGACTCCTAAGTGATATTTTCTCTTGCAAGTCGTAAGGATCTTACAAGAGTGTTTTATCCTTACAAGTCGAGATGACTTATAAGTGTCGTTCACCACATGAAAACATTCCTCGTCATTGGTGGGACTTGGTGAGGGAACGTTTGTTTGTGCCCGTGGATTGTATACAAAGGCCAATATTGGACCGCTTGTAGGGCAGGTTAGGGAGTGTGATGGCTTAAGAATAGGTTCAGATCCCTGTATCTTAAGGCTTTTGAATCCTATGATCTGTGATGGTCTCATAGTGGGGAATTCTCCTTACGAGCCGTGAGGATCTCGTAAGTGTAATTTCTCCTTTGGAATTGTGGGGATCCCTAAGTGTGTTGCTCCTTTGTGAGTCATAAGGATCTCACACAAGTGTTTTCTCCTTACGAGGTCGAGAGGACCTTGCAGGTGTTTTTATTTTAAAGAGATTGCGTGCTTTCAGGTTTTCACAAACTCGTCGGTAGCCCTGTTGTTTTTACTCATAGAGCCCTTTCGGGTTTTCATCCGTGCCTATTTCTCTTGTGGACATACCGTTTTTTTGGATGTGCAGTCTTCGCCGTGGGAGCTTTGATTGCAACACAGATCCCAGGAAAAGATATCGCCATATTTGGGGCGGAGTACTAGTTAGGGACATTTCGGTCCATGCAGCTTCGAGGCGAAGTTTTGCCAGATACTACTTATAGAGTTTGGACTTAGGAAGACAGCGAGCGGACATGAGCGTTGTCATCTATCATTAACCTGATTCGTGACTTGTCAAGCGTAGTATTTCTTAAGGAACTGGCCTTTTATTGGCCGAAAGGGTCTTTCGCCATGCATATCCATGAGCAAGTAGGCCCCACCTTGGTAGACTTTGTCTATAATGTATGGGCACTCATAGTTCGGCTCGAATTTTCCCCGTTTGACACGATTGGGGATCATAGGTCTTTTGACAACGAGTACGAGTTCGCCTTGGTGGAATGTTCTCGACCTAGTTTGTCTTTCATATGAGCGCGTCATCCTTGCTTTGTTAGCTTCTAGGTTTTGCTGCGCCATGAGACGAGTTTCATCGAGGGCATCGAGCTCCTCAAGCCGAAGATGGGAATTTTCTTCATCTGTCAGCTCGTATCGAACTGCTACTCGTAGAGAGGGTAGCTCTATCTCCAAGGGAAGTGCCGCTTCCGTGCCAAATACCAACGCGAATGGCGTTGTATTCGTGGCCGTTTTGAACGTGTTTCGATATGCCCAGAGAGCTTCATGCAGTCTCTCGTGCCAGTCTCTTTTATTTCTGGACACCGTTTTCTTTATGATCTTCGTCAAGGTCTTGTTGAAAGCCTCAGCTAGACCGTTAGCTCGGGGATTATAGACTGAAGAATATCTCCAATATATATTATGCTGTTGTGCAAAGCGGTTGATCTTACGGCTTCTGTTGACCGGTCCATTATCTGAGATGATTCGTCGCGGAGTGCCGAACCGGTAGATGACATGTGTCCTGAAGAAATGGAGGATGTTCTCCGTCTTCACCTCCCTTAGCGGTACTGCCTCTGCCCATTTAGAGAAGTAATCGGTTGTTGCTAATATGAACCGATGTCCTTTAGATGATGCTGGTTCGATGGGCCCAATTATATCGGCTCCCCACATTTCGAACGGCCAACTAGCCAGTGTTTGGTGTAGCAGATTTGGATGCTGGTGGATGAAGTCCCCGTGAATTTGGCACGAGTGACACTGCTTCGCATATTCGAGGCAGTCCTGAATTATTGTGGGCCAATAGTAACCCATTCTTTTGATCTTCGGCTTCATCTTTTGCCCGGCTTGATGAGAACCACAGAGTCCATCGTGGGTTTCTTGGATGACCCTCCTTGCTTCCTCCGGTCCTAAGTATCTTAGCCACAAATTGTCGAACGATCTCTTATAAAGAGTATCATTGACGAAGGCGATAGACAGGGCTCGCTTCATGAGCTGATGTCTTGACGACGCGTCTTCGGGTGTTCGACGGGATTTGAATTAGTCTATGAAGACTTCTTTCCAATCATCAGTCATTTCTCCGTCTTCTATTTGACTGGCTACTTGTTTGGTCGCTTCCTCTTCTTCAGACGTCTCCGGAGATATCTCTGCCAGCGCGAGAATCCGGCGGCTTTGCACAATGATCTTACATCATCAAGGTTTTCGTTGGCCAGTTCTTTAGCGAGCTTGGCTAACACATCCGCCTTGCTATTTTTCGCACGCGGTATGCTTTCCAGGATGTAGGAGGGGATTTGTGTCAGCAATTTCTGCACTCTCTCGCCATATTTTACCAACTCAGGTTTCAGGTCTGATAGTCGCCATTTACTTGGCTAACGACCAGCTGGGAGTCTCCATATATGAGGAGTTTTTCGATCCCCATGTCGACAGCGATCTCAAGACCCGCTATCAAAGCTTCATATTTCACTTCATTATTTGTTCTTGGCTCTGTTAAGGAAATGGCAAAACACATTATCCCTCTGTTGGGTTCCTTAAAGCGGCCGTTGGGTTTCGGGAGGTATCGACCATGCCGTTTTCAAAAAATTGGCGCGCTAAAGAACCCTAACCTAGAATCTTAACTAGAGAATTAGACAAAACTAGCATGTAAATATCTTTACATCTAAGTGAACAAGGAATACAACCTTTGTAGACCGGTCCTTGACTTCAATAGCTCCGTGTAGTAGTCCCTTCGCTCCAAGTAGTGAACTTCCGAACTCTAGAAAGGCTCCACAAGATGAAAGGAACAGCCTTGCTTGAAGTCTTCGAGGCCGAAGATGATCTACGTCGAGAAGACACCAACTCAAGCTACCTCTTCACTAATTTGGAATTAGTGAAGCAAACACCCTGAACTAAATGGCTAGTCTAGTAGAGGATGATGAAGTAGGATTTTTGCGCACTTTAGAAATTATTTTCTCACTCATTTTCTTCACCTCCCAAAATGATAGAGAGCTTGAGGAAGGAGATGAAGAAAAGCAACCATGGAAAAAGTCTAAGTGTTTAATGGCAACCATGGATGAGAAATATCTCATATAACTTATATAGAGACATAACCATGGTTTAAGATAATGGTTGGGTTATTAAATATCTAATGTAAAACAAAATTAATGGACTAAGTAAATGGTCACTCCAAGCTTCTCCAAGCCTCTAACCATGTGACTAATTTCCAACTAATTTTGATTTACTTTAAATAAATAAAACCCATCATTATGATAAGCATGGTGTGAGTCTCCTACACCCATGTCTCATGTATCATCTAGCACGACACACAAAAATGTACATTAATATATATCACATATATACTAAATGCACAAGTGAGAAAAAGAATTCTTAAGTGAGAAAATATTAGTTAATGTAAATCAATATATCAAATATATAATTATACATTAAATTATTAAATCAACACTTGATTTAATAATCCGGCTATATCACATATAACCGACTAATATCATATGTATCAACTTATCGAATCAACACTTGATCCGATAACCCGGCTATATCACATATAACCGACCGATATTATATATCGTGAGAATAAAATGCGGTATCACATACACGCATTAATCTCGGTCCCGCACATATCACATATGTACTCCTATTTCATTTCGCTTGAGCCAGAAAACCTCTGTGTAGGACTCTAAAGACTCGTCAATACGCCGACAGTAGGTGATGATCATATCAGTCACCCACAAGCCATCAGCGGTACTAGCTGGATGTAACGGCTACCCGGGTATTGAGCGATCAGAAGATCAACAAGCAAGCATGCTCATACTCCTGTGAATCCAATAAGTAACACTACCGTACAGTCCGGTCTCTTTGTCTGATATGTCGCATATCTCAGCCTGGGGGTGGTAAACGTCAGATCCCAATAGCCTGATAAGTCATGCCGATATGAGGCTTATAACCGTTCGAGAAACTACTGATAACACTTACCAGTAAATCTCAGCAACCCTGGCCAGGGATTTCCTGTTATGGCCAATCAAGCATAGCGCAACATTTATCCCCAATACCGGGAGAGACGAAATCCCTTCCTACCGCTGATTGCCTCCATGTGACTCGGGACCGTACCCAAAAACCACCATTTTGCACGATCCCTTGAACGTGGTAAGGTGGAAATTAAAGCACAGTGGGAATCACACAAGACTCTATAACGATCTTGGGTCGACATACTAACCTGTACCAGTGTCACCGGAGAACTGCTATCTGACGTGAGGTATAATACCATTTAGGAGTTCTCGGCGAGCCCGTCCAGTGTACCCAGTCTCCACTGAGCACCCGTATACCTTCTCTGATCTCAAACACCAATGGATATGGGATCATCCATCGCCCATCACATGGGTCGAGAAGCTTATACGCTAGTATACTCTGGAATATCGATGCCCCATCTCGATACTCCCACGACTAGGAACATTTGAAGGATGTACTTACCGACTACCTCTGCCCCACTAGTATGATTTGCATCATAATCCTGGTAGTCAGGTACTCATCCTAAGGGCTTTATCAACATGTACTAGAGAGACAGTAAGTGTACATGTTAAGATAAAGAGCAACCAGATAGCATACTATCATGTCGAGCAAGAAAGTCCTCCCTATATATGTCCATGCATCCACTATAATATACATCACATGTATAATAATGGCCTCTAGATCATACGTATAACTAACAATCTCCCACTTGCACTAAGGCCATTTGTTGTAGTATCTCATGCTCAACACCCCATAAAAGTCTCTCTAGGGAAAGGCCTCTGTGAGTGGATCCGCGGTGTTATCCTTCGCGCCAACTCTCGTAACCTCGATCCCTTGGAGATCAACCATCTTCCTGATCAGGTGATACTGTATCAGAATATGTCTGGAATGCTGATGGGACCCGCGTTCCTAGGATAAAGCCACAACTCCATTGTTGTCACAATAACAGTTATTGGACGCTCAATAGTAGGAACTATGTTCATCTCATGAACAAGAAATATCCAAACACCCACTTTGGCAGTATCGTTGGTATCAATATATTCGGCCTTTATCGTCTAGTTTGTTACGGTATCTAGCTTGGAACTCTTCCAACATACCGTCCCTCCACTGAGGGTAAAGACAAATCCCGAGACCGACTTTCAGTCGACCTTATCACTCTGAAAGCTCGAATTGGTAAATGACTCCCACTGGAGTTCACCGTTACCAAAATTCCAAGAACATTTCTTTAGTGCTTCTCAAGTACTTAAGAATGTCCTTCATAGCTGTTCTGTGATTCTCCCAAGATCCGATTGATTCCAAATCACTATACCTAGTGTAACATTTTGGAAAATTATAAATTTTAATTTATAATTTTAAATATGAATTTAATAAGTTTACAAAAATGATATCGCTTATGAAATTGGGTATCGGAATTATATCCGCAAAAATGTAATTATTTTGGTAAATACAAAGAAAAGTGTGCGATATCATAAAAATGCTATATTAATTATTTTAACATGATATGAGATGTTATTATAAGATAATGGTATTTAAGTGTTATAAAAAGTATTGTATTTCTTTTAAAAACATGGATTTAGATTTTTGTGACATGAAGGGTTTAATTAAAGGAAAAATAGTTTTTCTTTATTTGTTGCATTCTTTTAATCATGGTTGGTATATGATAATCTATGCTAAACCTTCACACAACTCACCCTCATCCATGCTCTCTTCCTTCCACCCCATCCTTCACATCTTACACCTCCTCCTTCCACCATGACACCTCCATCTCACAACCCTCCACCTCATGCTCTCTCTACACACAACATAACACTTCACACCTTATCCCATCAACACTTAGTTAATTCTTTTAGCTTTTCTAAACTGAACAAGTATACTCTTTTCAAACCCCAACACTAATTTTCCATGTATTCTTCATATCAAAATAGAAAGCCATGAATCCCTTCATCAACTTGTGCACATCATCAAGCTTGAGCCAATACAAACCCTTGATGCTTCCATATATACTTATTGAGCAGGATTTCTATGTACTATTACTATATAGATATATCTCCTTCTTTCTTTACAAATTAAATTCTGTAACAACTCCAATTCTTGTGTACATAAATTTGATTAAAAGTTAATGTATACTTGGGGTATTTATATTTCCTGTGAGTACTATAAATATTTGATTTACTTTTGAACGGCAAGAAGGAGGTTGTAGCTCATTGGTAAGACCTTGAACTGCTGAACCAATGCACCGCTGAACCAAAGCACCAGAGTTCAAATACCATCAGCCACACATTATTTTTTTTAAAATTCTTTTAATCTTTTAGAAGCCCAAGAGTCTACACGTGCACTACACTTAATATGGTAAGTTACAGAATAAATAAACGGGTCCACGAGTCAAGACTAAGCGTCAGGGACACATGGCAAGGAGACGCGGCCCGACTCGGGCCGGCGACTCGCCCGACTTGGCCGGCGCCGCCTGTCTGACTCGGCCAAAACCCTAATTTTCTTTACCTGTTGTGACCCTTGAACTCCCCCCATAACCCCTGTATTATTTAATTTCCGTGCACATTTACAGAGCAAATTAAAACACACATTTAATCCATTTTAATACAAAATTTTAATACACCCTTTCATTACCCTAAACCCTAATTTTTCCTATAAATACCACAGCTAAAATCACCCCTCCTCACTTCCAAATCCCTGCCTAAACTCTTAAGAAAATTCCCAACACTTTTTGTGTGCAAGTGGAGTTAGCAAAGGGCGAAGCTCCGACGAACTTCCGACGACGATCCGAGAAGATTCTGACGACGAAACGACGCACCGGCACCTCCTACCTCTTCCTCCTTCTCTCAACTAGTCAATTAACCAATAAGCCCCTAATTCTTCTTCTTTTCTCTATTCTAAAAATATTCAAAACTAAAACCCGACGGAAGCGGAGTTAATCCGACTTCCGATTCAGTTTTTCCTTAAAAAGTTCTATTTTTCTTAAACACGATAATACTAAACTTTTATGTCATGACCACTAAACATTATCAAAGGGAATAGAACAAGTTTGACATCAAAATAATAATCATAGCAAGTTTTATTCCATTTTTACATTAAAATACCTTTATGTTTCATATAGACATGTTTATACCTTTTAACCGTATTACCTAAGAAAACTCACGAGGTAACGACCTACCTCCTCACAACACTCATATGTAACATAGCACGATGGAATTTGGGAACATAGATTTGGGAAAAATACGATTTTACACATAACTACCTCTGACTTATAAAAACCTTTTTCTACAAGATGTGTATTTTAACAAATCTTTGCAAACAAGCCTCTACAACCCATTTCAGGGAACCCGTTTTGGATGGTGCGGATTATCGCACATTCTCGAGCTTAGTAGAGTGAGATGCAGACCTCCACAAGGAGCATACGATCTCGAAAGATTTAAAATACAATTTTGTTTAGAAAGTGCGATTTCTATTATAAATAAAACATCTATTTTTAATAAATAAATATATATGTAATTAATATCAAAATATCTATTTTTAATATTTATAATATTCCACATTTCCAAAATTCAAGAAAAAATATCTCATTTACAAGAAAATACTGTTGGATATGGATGCCCTAGAGGTCATTATTGTATAGTACTAGTTTGTATAATACATTTTGGAAGCTTGGGATATATATACGGATTTACGACAGTCTTGCTCGATATAGTAGTATGCTACTTGGTTTGTTTCTTTCTTAATATGTGTATATGTTTCTTTTAACATATCGCTAATACATATTGATGGAGCCCTTAGAATCCTTGCTTGACTACCGGCGTTGTGATGGCGATCACACTAGTGGGGGCTGGGTAGTTTACAGGCACATCCTTATTTTGGTCTCTAGTCGTAGGATTATCGAGACAGGGCATCGATACTCCAGAGTAGACTGGTGCATACGCTTCTTATCCCAGCAGGAGAGATGGTCTGTCCCACAGCCATCAGTACGTCGTACTGGAGATAGTATGCAGGTGCTCGTTAGGTTACGAGTACACTGGACATGACTCGTCAGGAACTGTTGGTTGGTATTATACCTATCGTCAGGTAGCAGTTCCCAGGTGACATGAGTACAACTTAGTCCGTTGACTTGACACTGCTACTTCGCCTCAAGTGTGTTCCCACTGTTCTTTGATTGCTACCCTACCGCGGCTCTATTGAGTCGTGCAAACAGGTAGTAGTTGGGTGCGGTCCCGAAGCACTTGGAGGCAGTGACGGTCAGATATGATTCGTCTCTCCTGGTATTGGGGGTTGATATCGCGCTGTGTCTAGGAGAGCCATTACACAAAGTCCCTGGCCAGGGCAAGCGAGAATTGCTGGTAGTGGTTCCAGTAGTTTCTCAGGGTGTTCTAGGCTACACTCCGGCATGACTTGTACCGTTATTAGGGGTCTGACGTTTACCGCCCCCTAGGCCCGACATGCGATACTCTTAGACGAACAGACCGGACTGTACGGAAATTGTCACATTCAGGCTCAGTCGGAGTTCAGATGGGTTCACCTCATCGGTCTTCTTATCGGCATCTACCTGGGGACTGTTACGTACAGCTAGTACCGCTTGCGGCCTGTGGTTAAACCCACTGCCAGCGTAGTGTCGAGTCTTTAGAGTCCCACACAGAGGGTTGTTCGCCTTTGGGCAAAACAGAGTAGAGGTCGCATGGTTTTGCGACGGGGTTCATTCACATCCGCGCACTTGTGCACGTTTGGTGTCCTGGCAGTTATTACTAGCGGGATTTGGTTTAAGCTAGATCCTAGTATTTGTTTTGGGATTGGTTTTATCTCATTGTATTCGTGTTCCTCGGAACACGGATGCGGGTGTGTATTCACAGTTGACAGAGGCAGAGGAATCTCATTAGGGTTTTTGACAGTTGACTTTTTCTAAACCCTAATGAGAATGAGAAATATGATTAATAATATTAATTAAGGATAATTATGCCATGGTTAGGTTGACCATTTTACTTTGGTTGACCATTTGACTTTTGTTGACCATTTGACCATGATCATTTCTTTTGCAAGATACTTCTTGATTCTTGCAAATTGCATTAAATATGAAATGATAATGGTCATTTCAACTAACCATCATAATTTTCTTTAGTTATTATTATTATTATTATTATTATTCTCATATGAGAGAGAGGTTGGATATTATTCTTACTAATCCTCTCTTTCTCTTTCTCTCTCATGCAATGCTCTCTCTCTTCCTCTCTCAAAGCTCTCTTCTTTCATGTGTTGAAAAACATGAGCTTTGTGAGATAAAACCATCAAGACAACTCTCTACTCATTCTAGGGTTCTTAGTCTAGAAAGCCAAGCACTCTAGTTACCTCTTGGTTGAGGTAGGAGCTCAAGGTAGAGGCCTTCGGGTGGATCTTTCTTTGGCAAAGAGAAGACGAAGAGGAGGAGCCGTCTACACCACTCCATGGAGCAAGCAAGAAGGAGGACCACAACAAGAAGAGAAGGAGTTCAAGATCTAGGTATAACCATCTAACCTAGTAGCTAGAACTTGTAGTTAGTTTGTTAGTTTTTGTTCAGCAAAGATCCTCTATTCTTTGTCCATGTTACCTTGTGTTAAAAATCCGGTTTTTACTTATTCCGCCTCCCCGTAAGCACCGGGGTGGGTAAAGTGGACCTAACAGTGGTATCAGAGCCTAGCTAAACAACAACTAACATGTTAGCAAAGTGTTTAGAAGTTCGATCCGGAAAAAATCGCAAAATACATCAAAAATCTTGTGCTTTCTGCCGTTTTTAAAAACATGTCTAAAAATATTTCCACACACCTGAAAAATACGTGCAGGGTTTTTTTAGGAACAACCAAGAAAAATGAGCCCATGACTCGATCAGACCGCCGCGGAAGCGCGGCGAAACCAAGCATTTCGCCGCGGATCCGCGGCCGAGTCGACTCGGTCGTGACTCGTTTTTCCTGCAGTGTGTTCAGTATGATGTTTTGTGATTTTTAAGATGATTTGTTTCTGCCCAGATTCTTCAGAGAACAGTATTGTATTTGGGGTAGTTTCAAATTGGGATATTGATTGAAATTCTATAAACTTTAGCTAATTGGTTATATCTGTAATGTGATATATGTACTGAACGTCGACTAATCGCTATACGTCGATTAGTGGGAGTTGTGCATATCTGTGATCTGTGATGTTGGATTGTGTATATGAACTTGTTGGATTGTCGCGGATGAATAGCCGGGCTTTGTGAGATGAGAGTTTCTTTATCTTTCATTTGATGTAAATTGTAAATTGATGTAATATTATTTTTATGGCCGCACATCCGGGATGAGGTTGTAGCTGCCATTGTATATTATTTCTTTTACTGTTTTTGCTCCTAGGATAGACCCAAGGAGGGGTGCACAAACTACCGGGTACTTTGAAGTGCCGAGTGGCCTACTCACGTTGTTGAGGGAGGTTACTTCACTTTGGGTACTTGGCGGGTAGTTTGCCGCACCCGTAGAGATCTAGGATGGGGTGTGGCTATTCATCGCGACCGTGTAATCCGTCTTTCGTTGCAGGCTCGAACGAAACGCAGATTCCTAGCATATCCAATGTGTTCATCTGTGATCTGGAATGGCTATCATTGCATCTAACGAATGTATATATCTATATATGATATCTAGTAGGCGTTGCTTATATTTTGCATCCGCGCTAGTCCAGCCCTGTCGTTAGTTAAGTAACCTAACGGGTGATGACGGGGCCCCGTGGCGAATACGGATGGCATAAGCGTACGTCATATTTTCGTTGTTTTCTGTAATGGTAGGATTAATTGAAGGGACGCATTATATTAATGCAAAGAAAATAAACCTAAAAGATGTTGTTGGAACAATTTTCAAAAAGCTGTTATTGCAAGGACGTTCTTTTTTGTTTTGCACAGAGGTATTCGGTTATGAATACCCAGCACCTCATTCGACGAGGCAAGGGCCGAGATCCCTTCATCGGGAGTGACCCCTTAGACAGAAGTTTGCGTTAGGGTAATAACTTCACAATAGTCGATTATTCTTGCTTTGCATCGAGGTATTCAGTTTGGAATATCCTGCACCTTATTCGATGAGGAAAGAGCCGAGATCTCTTCACATGGAGTGACCTCTTTAGCAAAAGTTTTCGCCACTATATATTTTAAAAGGGTTATCAGGTTCCTTCAACGATATCAAGTTCATTACGTTAACGGGTTTTTCGCCAAAACCAGCCGTAGCCCTCCGTCATTTCGGATTGGTATTGCTTAGTATTCGTGCTATGTATTTCATGCTCAGCCGAGGCGTAGTGTACGGTAGCTATGTAATATTTTTCTGCAGCATATAATGCGATTGGTTGGGATAGTCGTGCGGTCATTTTGGCTCAGTCAAGGACTCGTACGGGTGGGTCTAATGCAATCAAGATAATGACGGGTTGAACTTGACTAGGATCCTTTGATATGTTGGCTCAGTCAAGGTCAGTTGGGTCCTGGGGGCAAAAATCACATCGGGAGTTTCATACATACAGGAAACTTGCAGATTCAGCATATCTTCTGGAGTGTGGTGACTAGAGTGGATTCTATCTAGGTCATCACATAATGATAGTTGGATCCCGATCCCACTGATGAGTTGGATTACTCTCGGGAGATTATTTCACTTAACAATTAATGCTATAAACCAAGTAGGTGTCTAGAACGGTGTTAGCGGGGCTACGCCTCCAGGGAAAAGAGGTTATATAATTAAGGAACTTCGTGAAAGCATTGGAAAACCTCCCTCGAAGTACCAACACTAGCCTGGCTAAAAGGTTAAGCAAGTATTGTGACGTGCGATTAATACTGACTAGTTCTTCTTTTAAAGGTTTGAAGAAGAATTTGAGGAAACAGTGGGAGCCATCCTGGTTAGATAAATTAATAAACCAATTTAATCTTGCAAGAGCGCACGCTGAGTGTTTCTTTTCTCTTTCTCCAGGTAGCAACCATTTCACGCCCTAATCAAGATAATAAAATGTATCGCTTGACCGATCCGAATTCTTATTCGGGGCTGGGGAACATCGGTTTGGCTCTAACTTATGATGGCAATCGTAAGTATGAGCAAGGGAAAGAGGATTGTATGATTCCAAGGAGACCCAGTTGAAGAAGAAGCATAGTTTTGCATCTACTTCAGGTGTTCTTGTAATTGAGAACTGCTTTTCGGTCAGCCCTACCTCCTGGGTACTTGATACCGGATCAGGATCTCATATTCGTAATTTATTGCAGGGACTGAGAAAAAGTAGGAAAGTTGCACCTGGTGATATGTCCCTCAGGGTAGGGAACGGAGCACTAGTTAATGCTGCAGCCGTCGGTGAATATCACCTAGTGTTGCCAAATGGCAAGACTATGATTTTGAATAATTGCTACTATGTACCTTCTATGGTTTGCAACATCATATCAGTTTCTTTACTCGATAATGATGGATATAATTTTGTTCTTGATAGAAATATCATGAACATTTACCTTGATAAGGTACTGGTTGCAGAAGGTACACTGTGTAATGGTATCTATGTTCTAAATCAGAATACAGTTCTCAATATACAAAACACACGCAAGAGGAAGAATTCAGATACGAATGAATCCTACTTATGGCATTGTAGACTTGGTCATAGCGGAGAGAAAAGACTAAGTAAGTTGCATAGAGATGGACTCTTCGATACGTTCGAGTTTTCATCTTATGAAACTTGTCAGTCTTGTCTCAAAGGAAAGATGACTAAATCTCCGTTCACCGGACATGGAGAAAGAGCAATAGAGCTCTTGGGACTCATACACAGTGATGTATGTGGTCCGATGTCTATACATGCAAGGGTTGGGTTCTCGTACTTCATCACATTCACTGAAGATCTCTCTAGATTCGGATATGTGTATCTTATGAAACACAAATCTGAAGCTTTTGAGAAATTCAAGGAATTCAGAAACGAAGTAGAGAACCAGACTGGCAAAAGTATCAAGATCCTCCGATCGGATAGGGGAGGGGAGTACTTAAGCATGGAATTCCTAGATTACTTAAAAGAGAATGGAATTCTCTCTCAGCTTACTCTTCCTTATACACCACAGCACAACGGTGTATCAGAGCGGAGGAATCGTACCCTATTGGATATGGTTCGCTCCATGATGAGTAATGCCGAGTTGCCTCTTTCATTTTGGGGACATGCGCTTTTGACAGCGGCATATCTCTTGAATGATGTTCCGTCTAAATCAGTGCTTAAGACACCATTCGAGATATGAAATGGTAAAAATCCGTATCTTAAGCGCATTAAGATATGGGGTTGTCCGGCCTATGTAAAAGTACAAAATCCGGACAAACTTCAGGCACGTTAGTTCTATGTAAATTTGTGGGATATCCTAAAAACTCTATAGGATATCTGTTCTACCACACCGAGGAACAGAAGGTGTTTGTATCTCGCCACGCCACTTTTTTAGAGTGGCAATTTCTTGCAAAAGAAATTAGTGGGAGTTCGGTAGAACTGGAAGAAATTCAGCGACCACAAAATGAAACTGAAGATTTGACAGAACCTCAGGATTCAATAACCCCAGACGAACCTCAGCCACTCCGCAGATCTGGTAGGATTTCTCATCCGCCCGAGAGATACTACGGTTTTCTCATAGACGGGGATCCAGAGGATTGCATCTTGTAAGAAGATGACCCTACCAGTTTCAGGCAGGCCATTATCAGTAGGGACTCTGATAAGTGGCTGGATGCTATGCGATCCGAAATGGAGTCCATGTACACCAATAAAGTGTGGACCTTGGAGATTGCTCCACCTGGGGTAAAACCCGTTGGATGCAAATGGATCTACAAAAGGAAACTTGGTGTAGATGGGCAGGTAGAAACCTATAAGGCTAGACTTGTTACAAAAGGTTTTCGTCAAAGACCTGGTGTGGACTATGACGAAACTTTTTCTCCAGTGGCTATGCTCAAATCCATTCGAATCCTACTTTTCATTGCTGCCTTCCATGACTATGAGATCTGGCAGATGGATGTAAAAACGGCTTTTCTAAACGGCAGTTTGGAAGAATGCGTTTATATGGATCAGCCAGAAGGTTTTGTAGACAGTGTGAGCAGCGGGAAGGTGTGCAAGTTGCTTAAATCCATTTATGGATTAAAGCAGGCATCGCAGAGCTAGAACATCTGTTTTGATGAAGCAATCAAGGAATTTGATTTCATCAAGAACGAGGATGAGCCTTTTATTTATAAGAAAACTGTAGGACGAACTGTCGTATTCCTAGTCTTGTACGTGGATGAAATTCTTTTGATAGGAAATGACATTCCTATGCTACAATCGGTCAAGCTATTCTTATCACAACGGTTCTCCATGAAGGACCTGGGTGATGCCTCGTACATTCTGGGGATCAAGATCTACAGAGATAGATCCAAGAGACTACTGGGACTTTCGCAGTCCAGGTACATAGAGACTGTACTAAAGAGGTTTAGTATGGAAGATTCCAAGCGCGGTAATATACCCGCATTGCACGGAATCACCCTCTCTAAGGAGATGTCCCCCAAGACTGACGAGGAGTGGGTTTGCATGAGCACTATACCCTACGCTTCGGCGGTAGGATCTATAATGTATGCGATGCTATGTACAAGACTAGATGTAGCTTACGCGCTGAGCGTGGTGAGCCGGTATCAGTCAGACCCAGGTGAGAACCACTGGACGGTAGTGAAGAACATTCTCAAGTACCTGAGAAGGACTAAGGAGATGTTCCTGATTTACGGTAATGGAGACCTCAGGGTTGAGTCCTTTACTGATTCAAGCTTCCAGAGTGACAAAGATGACAGCAAGTCTGTCTCGGGTTTTGTGTTTTCCCTCAACGGAGGGGCGGTGTGTTGGAGGAGTTCCAAACAGGATACCGTCGCAGACTCGACGATGGAGGCTGAATACATTGCTGCAAGCGATGCCACAAAAGAGACGGTCTGGATGAAGAAGTTCATTAGTGAACTTCAGGTGGTTCCGTCCATTGTTAACCTAATACCTTTGTATTGTGATAACAATGGGGTTATAGCTTTAGCGAAGGAACCAAGGTCCCATCAGAAGTCCAGACACATCTTAAGGCGGTATCACCTGATTAGGGAGATCATTGATCGCCAGGAGATCGAGGTACGGAGAGTGGACACTAAAGACAACACGGCGGATCCATTCATAAAGGCCCTCCCTCAAACACAGTTCGAGCGACTTTTTGAGCTATTGGGTATGCGGTACGCCAACAGCTGGCCTTAGTGCAGACGTTGGGTATGCGGTACACCAATTACTGGCCTTTAGTGCAAGTGGGAGATTGTTGGATATGTATGCCCTAGAGGCCATTATTGTATAGTACTAGTTTGTATAATACATTTTGGAAGCTTGGGATATATACACGGATTTACGATAGTCTTGCTCGATATAGTAGTATGCTACTTGGTTTGTTTCTATCTTAATATGTGTATATGTTTCTTTTAACATATCGCTAATACATATTGATGGAGCCCTTAGGATCCTTGCTTTACTACCAGCGTTGTGATGACGATCACACTAGTGGGGGCTGGGTAGTCTACAGGCATATCTTTATTTTGGTCCCTAGTCGTAGGATTATCAAGACAGGGCATCGATACTCCAGAGTAGACTGGTACATACACTTCTTATCCCAGCAGGAGAGATGGTCTGTCCCACAGCCATCAGTACGTCGTACTAGAGATAGTATGCACACGTTAGGTTACGAGTACATTGGACAGGACTCGTCGGGAACTGTTGGTTGGTATTATACCTATCGTCAGGTAGCAGTTCCCAGGTGACATGAGTACAGCTTAGTCTGTTGACTTGACACTGCTATTTCGCCTCAAGTGTGTTCCCACTGTTCTTTGATTGCTACCCTACCACGGCTCTATTGAGTCGTGCAAACAGGTAGTAGTTGGGTGCGATCCCGAAGCACTTGGAGGCAGTAGCGGTTAGATAGGATTCGTCTCTCCCGGTATTGGGGGTTAATATCGCGCTGTGTCTAGGAGAGCCATTACACAAAGTCTCTGGCCAGGGCAAGCGAGAATTGCTGGTAGTGGTTCCAGTAGTTTCTCAGGGTGTTTTGGGCTACACTCCGGCACGATTTGTACCGCTATTAGGGGTCTGACGTTTACCGCCCCCCTAGGCCCGACATACGATACTCTTAGACGAACAAACCGGAATGTACGGAGATTGTCAAATTCAGGCTCAGTAGGAGTTCAGATGGGTTCACCTCATCGGTCTTCTTATCGACATCTACCTAGGGACCGTTACGTACAGCTAGTACCGCTTGCGGCCTGTGGTTAAACCCACTGCCAGCGTAGTGTCGAGTCTTTAGAGTCCCACACAGAGGGTTGTTCGCTTTTGGGCAAAACAAAGTAGAGGTCGCATGGTTTTGCGACGGGGTTCGTTCACATCTGTGCACTTGTGCACGTTTGGTGTCTGGGCAGTTATTACTAGCGGGCTTTGGTTTAAGCCAGATCCTAGTATTTCTTTTGGGATTGGTTTTATCTCATTGTATTCGTATTCCTCGGAACACGGATGCGGGTGTGTATGCACAGTTGACAGAGGCAGAGGAATCTCATTAGGGTTTTTGACAGTTGACTTTTTCTAAACCCTAATGAGAGTGAGAAATATGATTAATAATATTAATTAAGGATAATTGTGCCATGGTTAGGTTGACCATTTGATTTTGGTTGACCATTTGAGTTTGGTTGACCATTTGACTTTTGTTGACCATTTGACCATGATCATTTCTTTTGCAAGATACTTCTTGATTCTTGCAAATTGCATTAAATGTGAAATGATAATGGTCATTTCAACTAACCATCACAATTTTCTTTAGTTATTATTATTATTATTATTCTCATATGAGAGAGTGGTTGGATATTATTCTTACTAATCCTCTCTTTCTCTTTCTCTCTCATGCAAAGCTCTCTCTCTTCCTCTCTCAAAGCTCTCTTCTTTCATGTGTTAAAAAACATGAGCTTTGTGAGATAAAACCATCAAGACAACTCTCTACTCATTCTAGGGTTCTTAGTCTAGCAAGTCAAGCACTCTAGTTACCTTTTGGTTGAGGTAGGAGCTCAAGGTAGAGGCATTCGGGCGGATCTTTCTTCGGCAAAGAGAAGACGAAGAGGAAGAGCCGTCTACACCACTCCATGGAGCAAGCAAGAAGGAGGACCACAACAAGAAGATAAGGAGTTCAAGATCTAGGTATAACCATATAACCTAGTAGCTAGAACTTGTAGTTAGTTTGTTAGTTTTTGTTTAGCAAAGATCCTCTATTCTTTGTCCCTGTTACCTTGTGTTAAAAATCCGGTTTTTACTTATTCCGCCTCCCCGTAAGCACCGGGGTGGGTAACGTGGACCTAACAAATACCATACAATTCCAATATTACAAATAAATACCATATATTATGAAATTAGGTTTTATTCGCTTGAAATTTCATATTGATAAAACATACAACCCTGAAAACTCTAAAGATGATAATAAAATACTTGAGGTGTATTTTGAAAATTATACAAAATTATTTTCACATAAAATCCCCTCAAGTTATACTAAATTACAATAAGGACCTTAGTAAACATAGGTTTAAGCGGGACCAGTCTCTTGAGCCTCAGGGAGCCGGAGATATGGGTGCTTGCCTATTTAAGGCAGACAACTTAACAAACGGTGTTATCAATACGGTAATTGTCTTTGAAAAAGACACAAATCCTGCCGTCCATGTACAATAGTTACCGATAACACCAAAACCTAATTCAAGATTCAACTTCTTTTCTAATTGTCTGACTCAGACTGAGTCTTAATATAATCAATTTGACTTGAATATGATTCAAGTATCAAACTTCAATACAACATGGATCTATGAATCCGTCTATTCAATTTATATCAAATTACATCGACCGAACCGAACCATGGATATATTCCATCTATATGACCATCCATTATATCCGTTCCATTACTGATATCATGGTTTCGGCAAGTCATCAATTTATATACAATATACAATTCAAACAATACATCAATACAATCAAGACATCGCGGGGTTTATAAGAGGTAGACTGGTACAGAAGGTGTTAGAAGTGGCACGAGACTGTAACCATAATACACGTAACCTGAATTCAATTGCCGTTGTACCGTGGCTGAACGGTTCCTTATGCTCCGTATACCTTAGTCTCCGGAATAGTGGGACTCCTCTCGTATACACTGGCATTCTTCTGTACCAAGCTACAAACAACAGCGTTAACATTAAATAAAACATTATAAAAATATACTCTCTATTCTGTCTATTCCATTCTTGTCTATTTACGGGACTTACCGATCGATTTGGTCACTGACGACATTCTCTTTCTTTTCTTTGGAATCTTTGGAATGTCGTCAGGTGATTCGGACCTTCAGGAGATTGAGCCCACCTTCAAGGACTTGGATCAGCTAGCTTTCGATCCGGAGTTTTAGTTACTTGTACATTTCATTTCGGTATTTTCCATTTCTGTTATGCCACTGTTTAGGCAATGCTTTCCATTCCATGTATTTACTTTTCAGATGTATTGTATAAAGAATGTTAATAAATAAAGTTGCTGTTCAATATATATCTATTGTCATTGTCTCTTGTGCATTTTACTTATATTGCTTATATACGCTTAGCGTGTTTACTTCAGAGTAAATACATAGCAGTCAGTCGCGCCCCCTACGCCGTATACCGGGAAGCGGGACGTGACAGGTTTTGTTGGTAGCCCATGCAGGTCAGAGCTGTATGGAACCCTACCATGCAGTTCAGTTCTGCGTGGACAACCTAAGCAATATAACACAAGAACCATCACCTAAAAACATTCTTTATAATTCATATTCCTTGAATCTTACAATTTCATATACTTTGAATCTGTCTTAACCCAAAATTTTTCATTCAAGGTTATGATTTCCCCGAACAACACCAGCACCAATGTCAACAACACACCTCTACCACTACCACTCACACCTGCCGTCGCTGCTCTGATCAACGAGCAGACGGTTCTGCTTGAGGCAATCCGCAGCCTCCTGGAAGGACAGCAGCAGCTGACTGCTATCCTGATGAACCGGCCAAAGGCAGAAGCACCTGGGTTGAAGCAATTTAGGGACTTGCACCCTAAACGGTTTGCAGGAAAAGAGAGCCCTTTAGAAGCTGAGGAATGGGCTCAAGGCATTGAAGATGATCTGGCAGCGGCACAAGTGCTACAGATAGCTTGGGTCCGGTTGCAAAGCTATAGCTCACGGACAATGCACGGGTCTGGTGGAAGGCGGAAGAAAGCCGTCTTGATCAACCCATCGAATGGAAGACTTTCCGCGACATGTTCGACGCAAAGTACTTCCCATAGAATGCCAGGTTCGACATGGAATAGCAGTTCATTCACTTACAACAGGGTTCGATGTAGACCAAATCAGTGGATGAATATGATGCTAAGTTCACCATGCTCAGTCAGTAAGATATGTCTCAATAATTTGATTTTTCGATATATCGCATACTACATAGCTAACACAATACTTTAACAGATTTGCGGCACACCTGATACTGACGGATGAGATCAGAGCCCGTCGATTTCAACAAGGGTTAGATTTGGAGATCCAGGCTGCATTAGCCATAGGAGATTTTCCGACCCATGAATCGGCTCTGAAATCTGCCCGCCGTTATGAAGCAGTGGTAAAGATGAGGGGCAGATCTCAATCTGCTAGAGTTAAGCTCCCTGCCACCCAGATGGAAGGAGGAGCCTCATCAAGGCCACCATTTGTGCCCAGGAGACCGGAGTACCAATCAACCGGCCCAGCCCAGCCTTTTGTACCAACTGCAAGAGAGATGGACATTTGGCGAAAGACTGCCGGCGAGCCAACCGTCTTTGCTTAGTCTGCGGCTCAGCTACTTATGATATTGGGTCTTGTCCCCGAAGACACAACCCAATTGCTGCACCCAGGCCGGCAATCACTTACCTGCAGAGACCGGCCCTTCAGGCACCTGCTCTAAGACTCGCTCTCCCTACTCCACCACCTAGAGGACCACCGAATGTACCTCCTCCTCGTCAGTTCCATCAAGCTCAACGGAATGTTCCGAGGAATGCTCCTCCGGCTAGGAGGAATGTACCACGGCGATAGGCTTTCACGATGACCGTTGAAGAAGCTGAGGCCACTGGCCAAGTCATCACTAGTAACCCTTTCTTCTCAAGTTTTTGTTTCAGTCTTAACACCTATCTACATACTTTTCCCTATACCTAAAACATATCCCACATATACCTTAGGTACAATCTTAGTAGCCTCACTTCCTGCACTAGCACTCTTCAATACTGGAGCATCTCATTGCTTTATGTCACAACGGTTTGTCCGAACTCATGCGATTCCAGTCACACCGCTTGTATTCAGCTGGAATGTCAGTTCAGGAAATGGCGTTCTAAAGGCAACAATGGGATACAACTTGTGTCCAGTAGTCGTCTGCAGCAGAGAATTCTATGCTGACTTCAAGGTGCTGGACATACCAAACTTTGATGTGGTTCTAGGTATGGATTGGCTCGGAACATTTTATGCTACCATTGACTGTCGTCAAAGGAGGGTAGTATTCGAGATTCTAGAGCATCAGGTTTTCTATTTCAAAAGTGGAGACCGTACCCTGGAACCAAGTACTTACAAGGCGAAACCAAAGAAGGCAGTGATTGCAGCAATTCAAGTGGAGGAAGGATCAAAGCCAGATGTGGTTCGAGAGTTTGACGATGTATTTCTTGACGATATATCAGGGTGATTGCAGCAATTCAAGTGGAGGAAGGATCAAAGCCAGATGTGGTTCGAGAGTTTGACGATGTATTTCTTGACGATATATCAGGTTTGCCTCCCGATCGAGCTCTTGAATTCAGCATTGATTTAGTACCAGGAGCACAACCGGTGATCAAATGTCATGACCCGAAGGTACGGAACGTGATTGGCACTTAGATTACGAGACGTCTCAAGGCGTAACGTAACCTAAGTCAGCCAATGCCTAGAAAATCTAAACCATAAGCAATAAGAGTGAAGGAAAACCTTTATGAAAACAATTTAAAACCATTTAAGTTGTATAAATCCTTATTTTAAAGCATCAAAATTTTCCGAAAATTTTGGTAGAGTCTCCTTTGTAAATACTAGCCCCCAAAATGGGTACAACAAGATATATAAACCTGTAATAACAAAATGGCATCCCCAAGCGGGAGCTAGCTCTTCGCCCAAGGCGGATCACAACCACACACAATATATATGCAATATCAAGCAAATAAGCATAAAGAAATGCAAAAAAAATAAGAAAAACACAACGTCAGCTCAAGTGAGCTCGACCCCAAAGAAACCACATATACACAAATCTCTCAGTCTCGTCACTAGGTCACATATACAAATAAGAAGTGGTAGATGGAGAATACTAGATACAAAGATAGTACAACAAGATAAAAGTGTCCTCGCAACCCACCTAAGAGCAATGTCACGAGTCTGAGCAAAAGAAGCCAATGATAAGATAAGCCCGCCGATACAAGGCTGACGGGTCCGACCTACAAGACATTGTGGCACAAAGGGGGTGAGTTGCCAGCTCGTGAGTAGAATATAACATCTAGTAAGGCTATCGTAAGAATGCACGCAATTGCGTCACAATATGTATATCTAGATATGATGTAATGCCACTAGTATGTATGCACCTGTATGCAAAATCAATACGAAATCTTTAAGTGTTTAAATACGATGATTCTCTGCATTCTTAACTTAGAAAAATATCTGTACAATAGCTAGGTACCATCAATGAAATCATCCGAAAACCGTGTCAAGCATCGACACCAAATATGAAAATATATCTGTTTCAATATCTCACTATATCAATATCTCAATACATCGGGCTCCGTCAGTCCGGATCGGCCCATATCATCAAATCTCACGATAACGGTCGGTATCCTCCGGATATCCGCTGCGCCAGACATCACTGGTAGGTAGTCTTCCCCTGCCAGGCTCATCGTCTACAACTCGATCTTCTTGCCCCGGGGTACCATACCGGGCCCACCATGTACTCGAGATGGTTCATCCACTCCTCGAACTGGGTCTCGAAATCCAACAGAAAATATGAAAACTCATGGTGGACGACCCATGCATCACGAGAAAACCGCAACTTTATTTTTAAAAATGATGATAATAAACTTTTGTTAAATTCTTGTGGTTTTCCCCAAAATCCAGAAATCTCATTAATACTAAAATTCTCAAGAAAATCATAATATCCAACATGTTGTATATGATAAATGCTTATGATGTCAAAGGTATGCAATGTGATTATGGCTAGGAATCTATATAAGCATGATGATGAAGTGAGGTATATATATATGCTATGCAATTCAATGTATCATATACGATGCAAGTGTTGATACTGAACTAAGCAGGTTCTACAGTGCTCGTGGCATGGCAATTACTAAAGGCGTGTGTGTCACATGAATAGTGCACGTGCAATATGAGCCAATGGTAATGGTGTAAGTGTCCTAAGGGGTGATATCACACAGGTGTATATATATATATATATATATATATATATATATATATATATATATATATATATATATATATATATATATATATATATATATATATATGACCAGAAAGCTATGCATATGAATGAGATGGTTAACTAAATAACTATGTATATAGTTGGCGAGTAATAAAGTGATCCTAACTATGGGGAGCCTCGCGCCATCCAGACAATTTCCCCATAGATGTATACATCTACTCACTCGGACGCCTCGCTAATCTGATCCAACCACCGCTTTGCCTTTGCACGCCGCGTCCGATATTTCCACGACCGATCCTAAAATTGCATAACAAAAACTTAAGATTACACATAAAGAAATGACGCAAGTCACAAAATAAAAGAATCAACACTGACAAGTTAGGCACAACTTGCACTAAACGCGCGGAATACACACGAAAACCACTAAATGCTTAACTAAAATCGTCGTTTCGGGGCAACCATCAAAACTAAAACTCGACTAAACCAAATTACGCATTCGCACACCCTAAAAGTCATAGGAGATGCTATAAATATCGTCAAAATATCGCAATTAAATCACCTCCTAATTTTATGAAAAACCTAGTAAGCATTAACAACTCAATTTCGATGCAAACATCGCGGTTTAACGATATAGCGATCACAACATCGCACAAACATCCAATCTAATCCACTAAAAAACCACTACACCTAATTTAATCTATTAACAATGCTTCAAATCCTAATTAAAATTTCAAAACTTTTCTAGAATTTCCTAAACAAGAAATCATAACCAAATTAACACTTTAAAATTCTAAATTAGCATATTTAAACTACCAATTTAACAACTAGATTAGAATTATACCTTACAAGTTGTGAACCTCTTACACTTAGCCTCTAAAGTTGCCTCTTTTCTCCTTGTTTTAAACCAATTTGGGTTTGTGAAGAGGTAGAATAGGGATTAGGTTTGAATTAGTGAAGAAAATTGTGGATTTCGGTGGATTTTTGTTGATTTTTGAATGAATTTTGAACCAAAAAATGATGGGTAAAATGGGGAGCTGCTGGGTTGATTTCGGCCAGAGGTAAAGGGGGGGGGGGCTAGTAGGGAAATGTGTAGAAAATTCTACACAAAAAGTCTTTCTCAAGCTCATTTAATGCTTATCACATCATTCTTTACAAAAAAACCCCATTTTAATTCATTTTCAAACCATTTTAAACCATAAAACAACTAGACTTGAAATGTTTTGATAAAATTGTTGTTAACACTAGATTTTAGTTTATAATGGTTCCTAAGTGTGTAATTTACCCATTTAAATTTGTATTTATCACTAATTAAATGTATATTTAAAAGCTTAAAATAATATTAAAAATTAATTAATTAAGGAATTTTTTTAAATTACTAGAAATTTTTAAGTGACAATTTAGTGACCAATTTCTAGCAATATCTTATCTAAATTTTGTATAATTAGACCTATATTGAAAAATAATTATTTTGACTTTTTACGGAAAATACTGTTTATTTTACCGATTTTCGAAAAACTACCTAAACGAAATTCAAAGCGTTACAATCTTCCCCTCTTAAAAAAATTCGGTCCCCGAATTTAAAATTTAACTACGCGTACCTTCAAAAAGATGGGGATATCTCTTTCACATCTCGACCTCGGTCTCCCAGGTGACCTCCTCGCTGTTCGGGCCACGCCAAAGAACCTTGACGGACGGTATAACCTTCGACCTCAATTTCTTCACCTGCCGATCCAAAATGATCCCTGGCTGCTCGGTGAATGAAAGATCGCGCTCTAGCTTGATCGTCTGGTACTGAATCGTATGGGAAGGGTCATGAAGGTACTTACAGAGTATCGAAACATGGAACACGGGGTGAATATCGGGGAAGCTGGGCGGAAGAGCCAACCGATAAGCCACCGAACCGACACGCTCTAGGATCTCGAAGGGGCTAATATATCTAGGACTAAGCTTCCCAATCCGCCCGAATCTCATTACGCCCTTCATCGGAGAGACCCTCAGGAAAACATGATCGCCAACAGCGAACTCGAGTCGGCGACGACGCCTGTCAGCATATGATTTCTGCCTACTCTGGGCCGCTCTCATCTTGTCCCAAATCAGTTGTATCTTTTCGGTCGTCTCCTGTATGATCCGCGGCCCCAAAATACTGCTCTCTCTGAGCTCTGTCCAATATACGGACGATCGACATCTCCTCCCATATAAAGCCTCAAAAGGTACCATCTGAATCGTTTCCTGGAAGCTATTATTGTAGGAGAACTCGATCAAGGGCAAGTGACGATCCCAGCTACCACCGAAATCTAAAACACAAGCTCTGAGCATGTCCTCAAGATTCTGAATAGTACGCTCTGACTGACCGTCAGTCTGCGGATGAAAAGCTGTGCTAAAACTCAATCGGGTGCCCAAAGTCTCCTGAAGTTTCTGCCATAATCGGCTGGTAAACTGGGTGCCCCGGTCGGACACGATGCAAGTCGGGACGCCATGCAGTCACACGATCTTATCAATATAAACCTGGGCGTACTGACCAAATCCAAAAGTGGTCTTCACTGGCAGGAAGTAAGCCGCTTTCGTCAGTCGATCCACAATCACCCAAATAGAGTCATACCCTCGACTGGTCCTGGGTAGACCCTCAATGAAGTCCATGGAGACCTGATCCCACTTCCACTCAGGGATGGGCAAAGGCTGTAACTCGCCGGCTGGCCTCTGGTGCTCGGCCTTGACTTGCTGACAAGTCAGGCATCTCGACACAAAGTCTGTAACATCCTTCTTCATCCCGTCCCACCAGTAAACCTCTCTCAAGTCACGGTACATCTTGGTGGAACCTGGATGCACACTGTACACTGATCTATGGGCCTCCTCAAGAATATCACGCCTCAGTCCCTCAGAATCTGGTATGCACAGTCGAGTCCTAAATCGAAGTATCCCCTGATCATCAATCACGAACTCGGAAACTCTGTCCTGCCGAATCTGCTCGATAATCTCTAAAATACGGGCATCACCGGACTGTGCCTCGCGGATACGGTCAAGTAACTGTGGGCGTGCTCTGAAATGGGCCAGCTGTCCCCCTCTAGGAGTAAACTCGAACTGCACTCGGCTGTCACATAAAACCTGCCAATCCGCCGTTGACTGCATCTGTACTACGCTCAAACAAGATAGGCTACCTCCGGGCCTCCTACTCAAAGCATTTGCCACCACATTCGCCTTGCCTGGATGGTATAGGATCTCGCAGTCATAGTCTTTTACCAACTCCATCCAACGACGCTGTCTCAGATTTAGATCTCGTTGCTGAAAGATATACTTCAAGCTCTTATGGTCAGTGAATATCTGGCACGACTCGCCGTATAGGTAATGTCTCCAGATCTTAAGTGCAAATACCACTGCAGCCATTTCTAAATCATGAGTGGGGTAGTTCTGTTCGTGTTTCCTCAACTGCCGAGAAGCATACGAGACAACTCTGTCGTGCTGCATCAATACACAGCCCAGCCCTACCCGAGAAGCATCACAATAAACCACGAAACCGCCTGATCCTGAAGGCAAAGATAACACTGGTGCAGTAGTCAGACGAGTCTTTTACTGCTGGAAGCTATCCTCACATGCCTCGGTCCAATCAAAAGGAACCCCCTTCCGGGTCAACCCAGTCAACGGTGCAGCAATACGAGAGAAATCCTGGACAAAACTTCGATAATAGCCAGCCAGACCTAGAAAGCTGCGAACCTCTGTAACTGATACCGGTCTGGGCCAACGCTGCATTGTCTCGATCTTCTTCGGGTCCACACAAATACCATCTCTCGTCACCACATGACCCAAGAAGTCGACACTGTCTAGCCAGAATGCTCGTGGCATGGAAATTACCAAAGGCGTGTGTGTCACATAAATAGTGCGCGTGCAATATGAGCCAATGGTAATGGTGTAAGTGTCCTAAGGGGTGATATCACACAGGTATATATATATATGACCAGAAAGCTATGCATATGAATGAGATGGTTAACTAAATAACTATGCATATAGTTTGCGAGTAATAAAGTGATCCTAAGTATGGGGCGCCTCACGCCATCCAGACGATTTCCCCATAGATGTATACATCTACTCACCCGGACGCCTCACTAATCTGATCCAACCACCGCTTTGCCTTTGCGCGCCGCGTCCGATGTGTCCGCAACCGATCCTAAAATTGCATAACAAAAACTTAAGATTACACGCAAGTCACAAAATAAAAGAATCAACACTGACAAGTTAGGCACAACGTGTATTAAACGCGTGGAATATACACGAAAACCACTAAAAGCTTAACTAAAATCGTCGTTTCGGGGCAACCGTCAAAACTTAAACCCGAGTAAACCAAATTACGCATTCGCACACCCTAAAAGTCATAGGAGATGCTATAAATATCGTCAAAATATCGCAATTAAATCACCTCCTAATTTTATGAAAAACCTAGTAAGCATTAACAACTCAATTTCGATGCAAACATCGCGGTTTAACGATATAGCGATTACAACATTGCACAAACATCCAATCTAACCCACTAGAAAACCACTACACCTAATTTAATCTATTAACAATGCTTCAAACCCTAATTAAAATTTCAAACCTTTTCTAGAATTTCCTAAACAAGAAATCATAACCAAATTAACACTTTAAAATTCTAAATTAGCATATTTAAACTACCAATGTAACAACTAGATTAGAATTATACCTTACAAGTTGTGAACCTCTTGCAATTAGCCTCCAAAGTTGCCTCTTTTCTTCTTGTTTTAAACCAATTTGGATTTGTGAAGAGGTAGAATAGGGATTAGGTTTGAATTAGTGAAGAAAATTGTGGATTTCGGTGGATTTTTGTTGATTTTTGAATGAATTTTGAACAAAAAAATGATGGGGAAAATGGGGAGCTGCTGGGTTGATTTCGGCCAGAGGTAAAGAGGGGGGGGGAGTGGGGAAATGTATGGAAAATTCTACACAAAAAGTCTTTCCCAAGCTCATTTAATGCTTATCACATCATTCATTACAAAAAACCCCCATTTTATTCAAACCATTTTAAACCATAAAACAACTAGACTTGAAATGTTTTGATAAAATTGTTGTTAACACTAGATTTTAGTTTATAATGGTTCTTAAGTGTGTAATTTACCCATTTAAATTTGTATTTATCACTAATTAAATGTATATTTAAAAGCTTAAAATAATATTAAAAATTAATTAATTAAGGAATTTTTTTTAAATTACTAGAAATTTTTAAGTGACAATTTAGTGACCAATTTATAGTAATATCTTATCTAAATTTTGTATAATTAGGCCTATATTGAAAAATAATTATTTTGACTTTTTACGGAAAATACTGTTTATTTTACCAATTTTCGAAAAACTATCTAAACGAAATTCAAAGCGTTACATCAAAGCACCGTATCGATTATGTCTGGAAGGTTTGAAGGAAGTCCAAACTTAGTTGGACGAATTATTGGTGAAAGTATGGATTCGTCCTAGCACTTAAAGTTGGGGATCACCAGTTCTACTTGTGAAGAAGAAGGAGGGTTCATACAGAATGTGCATCGATTATAGAGTCTTGAACGAAGTAACTATAAAGAACAAGTATCCGCTACCACGCATCGACGATCTGTTCGATCAGTTAAGTGGATCTTGTGTTTTCTCCAAGTTAGATCTTCGTTCGGGTTATCATCAGGTGAAGGTCAAGGAATCCGATATCTACAAAACGGCTTTCAGAACTCGTTATGGACATTACAAATTTCTTGTGATGCCATTTGGAGTGACCAAAGCACCAGCAATATTCATGAACCTGATGAATCAAGTTTTCCGAGAGTACTTAGACAGGTTTGTTGTCATCTTTATCGATGACATCCTGGTGTATTCAAAGTGCCGGAAAGAACATGCCGAGCACCTATGAATTGTCCTGGAAACTCTACGACAACATCAGTTATATGCCAAGTACAGCAAGTGCGAGTTTTGGCTAGATCAAGGTGGTTTTCTCAGAAATATTGTATCAGGCGAACGAATCTCTGTGGATCCAGCGAAAGTTTCAGCAGTAAGTGAATGGACGACACCAAAGTCAGTGAAGGACATTCGAAGTTTCTTGGGTCTAGCTGGATATTACAGAAGGTTCATTGAAGGCTTTTCGAAGATAGCAACACCCCTGACCAAGCTCACACGTGAAGATGAAGAATTCGTCTGGTCAGAAGCATGCAAACAAGCTTTCGTAGAACTCAAGTCAAGGTTGACATCAGCACCTATTCTCGTTATACCGGACCAATCTGGAGGTTTCGAAGTGCATTGCGATGCATCCGGTAAGGGATTAGGATGCGTTCTACACCAACACAGAAAGGTTGTGGCTTTCAAGACACCTGAAGATTCATGAGCGCAATTATCCGACACATGATTTGGAATTGGCAGCCGTAATCTTTGCTCTTAAGATTTCGCGCCATTATCTTCTTGGTGAACGAGTGAACATATACACAGATCACAAGAGTCTGAAATATGTGTTTACTCAGAAGGAGCTTAATATGCAGCAGAGACGATGGTTAGAACTCATGGCGGACTTCGACATCAACCTGCAATATCATCCAGGGAAGGTGAATGTGGTACCTAATACCCTTAGTCGCCAACCATTAGCAATGAATCTCATCGCCCAGTGGAAGCTTCAACAGGAATTGCATCAGATGGAGATTGAAGTAGTCATGCTAGGTAATGCTTCAAGCTTGATGAATTTACAAGTTCAATCAACAATTGTCAATCAGATCAAAGCAGCTCAAGCAAGTGATGCTAAGTGGCAAAAGATCAGAGAACAAGTGGAGAATGGACTCAACAGACTTCATCATTCATGAAGACGGATCTTTGAGGTACATCAGCAGATTGTGTACACCAAAAGGTTCTGTTCGGGAAGAGTTAATGAAAGAAGCTCACAGCTCTCCCTACTCAGTACACACTGGAGGTATAAAGATGTACACAGATCTACGTCAGAATTACTGGTGGTATGGAATGAAGCGTGAAGTAGCCAGAAGTATCGCTAAATGCTTGGTGTGTCAGCAAGTAACGGCTGAACATCACAGGACAGCTAGATTACTTCAACCGTTACCTATCCCAGAATGGAAGTGGCAACTCATCACAATGGATTTTATGACTGCACTTCCTCGTAGCACAAAGGGTAACGATGCGGTATGGGTTATTATGGATTGACTCACAAAATCGCCTCACTTCATCCCATTTCGAGTTGGCCAATCTACTGAGACATTAGCAAAGAAGTACATGGAGGTAAGAATCTACTTAAGATTTAAACTCTTCATAGTGAACTATCTCTGATACCCATGAACTTATACAGGAAATTTTGAGACTTCATGGTGTAAGTCCACGTTGCCCACCCCGGTGCTTACGGGGAGGCGGAAAACATAATAAAAATCGGATTTTTATCAACTATAGGCAACATGGACTATGCTTTAAGGATCATTACTAAACAAAAACTTGCTAAAGCTAACTTGAAAGTAGCTAAGTGGTAGAAAGGTTATACCCTTGGTCTCTTAGTCCTTCTCTCCTTGCTCCTTGGAGTAGTGGAAGGAGGTCACCTTGCTCGTCTCCTCACGCCGAAGAAAGATCCACCCGAAAGCCTCAACCTTTGGCTTCAACTCCAAGCTAGAAGTAACTAGGGTGCAAGAAGTGCTAGTTCTTGAACCCTAGATGAGAGTAAAGATGATCAAGAGAGGGTTTTTCTCAAGCTCAAGTGTTTCTCAACACATGAGAGGGAGAGAGCTTGAGGGAGAGGAAGAAAAAGAGAGAGAAATGAAATGATAGAATGAGAAATAATTGAGCCATTCTCACTAATATGTGTGAATTATTTTAATTGAATAATTAGCTTGAAAATTGTCATGGTTAATCATGACATGACCATTATCATTTCAATTTGCAAAGATCAAAAAGCATCTTCCAAAAGAAATGATGATGGTCAAAGTGTCAACCTAGGTCAACAAGTCAAAGAAGTCAAATGGTCAACAACCATAACCATGGACAATTATTAAACTAATTATTAATTAACAATAATACACACATAAACATTAGGGTTAATAAAATGACAATAGCCATTAGCCCTAATCAAGGTCCTCTCCCTCAATCTCAAGCAACTGTGCATACGCACCCGCATTCGTGATCCGAGGAACACGAATACGCTGAGAAAAACCAATCTCAAATCATATACTAGGATCCGGCTTAAACCAAAGCCCGCTAGTATAAACTGTCCGGACAGCAAACGTGCACAAGTGCGCGAATGTGAACGAACCCTGTCGCAAAACCATGCGACCTCTACTCATTTTGCCTAAATGCGAATAGCTCTCTGTGTGGGACTCTAAAGACTCGACACTACGCTGGTAGTGGGTTTAACCACAGACCGCAAGCGGCACTAGCTGTACGTAACGGTCCCCAGGTAGATGTCGATAAGAAGACTGACGAGGTGAACCCCATCTGAACTCCTACTGAGCCTGTATGTGACAATCTCCGTTCAGTCCGGTCTGTTCGTCTGATACATCGCATGGCGGGCCTAGGGGGGCGGTGAACGTCAGTCCCCTAATAGCGGTACAAGTCGTGTCGGAGTGTAGCCCAGAACATCCTGAGATAACACTGGAAACCTACCAGTATATCTCGCTTGCCCTGGCCAGGGACTACTCGTGTAATGGCTCTCCTGGACACAGCGCGATGTCAACCCCCAATACCGGGAGAGACGAATCCTGTCTAACCGTCACTGCCTCCAAGTGCTTCGGGACTGCACCCAAAAACTACCTGTTTGCACGACTCCTTTGAGCCGTGGTAGGGTAGTAATCAAAGTGCAGTGGGAACACACTCGAGGCGAAGTGACAGTGTCAAGTCAACGGACTAAGCTGTACTCATGTCACCTGGGAACTGATAACTGACGATAGGTATAATACCAACCAACAGTCCCCGACGAGTCCTGTCCAGTGTACTCGTAACCCAACGAGCACCCGTATACTATCTCAAGTACGACGTACTGACGGCTGTGGGACAGACCGTCTCCCACACTGGGATGAGAAGCGCATACGCTAGTCTACTCCGGAGTATCGATGCCCTGTCTCGATAGTCCAACGACTAGGGACTTGTATAAGGATGTGCTTATAGATCACCCAGCTCCCACGAGTGCGAGCGCCATCACAACGCTGGTAATCAAGCAAAGATCCTAAGGGCTCTACTAATATGTATATCAACAATATGCTAAAAGAAACACATGCACATATTAAAGCAGAGACAAACCAAGTAGCATACTACCATTTCGAGCAAGATTGTATATACAACTGTGAATATCCCAAGCTTCCATCAAGTAATATACAAACTAGTATGATACAGTAATGGCCTCTAGGGCATATACACTAACACATGGAGTACCAGTCTACATTGTCTCCGATCGTGACACTAGATTCTGATCACAATTTTGGCAAAGTCTGTAAGCGAGCTTGGGAACAAGTCTGAACTTCAGCACAACTTATCATCCACAAACAGATGGTCAGTCTGAGCGAACTATTTAGATCTTGGAAGATATGCTCAGAGCGTGTATGTTAGACTTTGGAGGATCATGGGAAGATCACCTACATCTTGTGGAGTTTTCATACAACAACAGCTACCAAGCAAGCATCGGAATGGCACCTTTTGCAGCACTTTATGGAAGGAAGTGTCGATCGCCATTAAGTTGGGACGACATCGGTGATAGAGAACTTCTTAGATCTGAGATGATAGTAGCAACTGTTGATGTAGTTTGTACTATCAGGGAAAGAATGCGCATAACCAAAGATCGACGGAAGCATTGGGCTGATGCAAAGCGCTGTCATTTGGAGTTCCAGCCGGGAGATCATGTATTTCTGAAGATATCTCCAAACCACGGAGTGATTCGATTTGGAAGACGGGGTAAGCTAAGTCCAAGGTACATTGGACCGTTCGACATACTCGAACGTGTCGGTGAAGTGGCTTATCGCTTGGCACTTCCATCTTCATAGGAAGGAGTGCACAATGTGTTCCACATATCCTAACTCAGAAGGTATGTGAGTGACCCCAGCTATATTCTCGATCATTCCGAGCTCACTGTACAGCCCCACTTATCTTGTGAGCAACAACCTGTTGAGATCCTGGACAGGAAAGTGAAGTCACTTCGGAACAAGGAAGTCACCTTGGTTCGAGTAATGTGGAGAAAAGACACTCCAGAAGAATCGATATGGGAAATGGAATATGAGATGCATGCAAGATATCCTCACTTATTTGTAAACTAGTCCTTAAAATAAATTATAAATTTCGAGGACGAAATTTTTGTAAGGAGGGTAGACTGTAACGACTCCAATTCTTGTGTACATAAATTTGATTGAAAGTTAATGTATACTTGGGGTATTTACATTTCCTGTGAGTACAATAAGAATTTGATTTACTTTTGAACAGCAAGAAGGAGCTTGTAGCTCATTGGTAAGACCTTGCACTGCTGAACCAAAGCACCAGAGTTCAAATCCCATCAGCCACACAATATTTTTATTTTAAATTCTTTTAATCTTTTAGAAGCCCAAGAGTCTACACGTGCACTACACGTAATAGGGTAAGTTACAGAATAAACAAACGGGTCTACGAGTCAAGACCAAGCGTCGGGGACACATGGCAAGGAGACTCGGGTCGGCGACTCGCCCGACTCGGCCAGTGCCGTCGGTATGACACCGGGAAGCGGGGCGTGACAAATTCTGTTTGATATATGTTGTTATGTGCAATATAGGAAAAATTGCTGGTTTTGTGATATTTAGCCTACAAAAATTGAATCTGGAACAACTAGGTATAACCACTAGGAAAACTAACAAGACCATAGCATCATGTCACCAGTAGGAGACTTCACTTAAAGCCCGAGACCCCATCTCCAATTTTTGACCGGCGAAAACCACCATTTTCCCGATATCGCCGGGTCATTGGTGAGCTTTGGTGTTGATTTTCTTTCTGTAGATTTATTTGGGTATTTTATAAGTTACTATATTGTTTGATTTGTCCCAGTATTAATACATAGAAATCTGGGAATGTTTTAGTATGGGTTTTGTTAAAGTATCCGATAATTCGATACGGGTTTTCGTATTTCTGTGCCGTAACTGATTTGTTGACATTTGTACGTTAACAATAGGGATATCTTGTCATTTTTGGGTTAAGTAAGCTGTAGGTTCTAATCTACGGGTGACTATCTCGTTGTTTTGAGTTTTTATATGATATTTACGTCGATATGATATAACTACGATTATAGGTACGATCGCGAAAGTTTCCGAGATGGAGTTGACGGACATAGCAATCGTGGATTCGACGAGCTCGACAAGTTGGTGAGTAAATTTATATCTACAGGGGATGTCGGGTGGATGGCGTATAGCACCCCCGCAATCTTATAAATATCATAGTATGAGATATAATTAGTTTTTAGTGTTTATTTAAGTTAATGATATTAGGAGCTATGTTGCATTTAGTATATATTCATGCGCATATAGTTTTATTCATGGTTGGTGGATTGGTACAAAGAATCATGTCATACTTAAGATAAATTGGGTATTGTGATAATGTGGAAATTGTACGAAGAATTATACCGTACTTATGATGACGAGATTAGCATGCCGAATAACGGCCAAGTTTCCTTTAGATTCGTAGAGTTATGCTTTATTTCATTTTAGGACGTAATACTTGAGTGAGCTATACTTTTTTAAAAACTAACGATTCGTTTCCCTTTTAATGATAAATGACAGGGATGCAATGCCAATTTCCAAAATGAATATCTGTTTTTAACCTAAGGCAGCTTTCTTATTTCAAAACCAACGCTTCGTTCCATTTTCAAAGATAATGGTATAGCTCATAGCAAGTAGTTATATTTAATAGTTACGCTTAGATTTACTTTACGTGCTCGCGATATATTTCTCGATGTTATATGTTTTCTTTATACGGACACAATGATAGAACACTGCACAACTACCAATGAGTACTATGCTGCACAAGCACGTACACACATGTTACACTACACCTCATTGGTACTACCATGTCACTGTAGGACTGTTATACTATGTAAAGCGTATGTAGATGTTGATATAAGTATGCTATTACACTTTTAGAACACTTGCACAAATACTAATGATTGCCATGCTGCACGAGCACAGACGCGTATGCTACACTACACATCATTAGTATTGCCATGACACAGTAGAATTGATATGTTTGTTTCCTGTATGACTTATTTACGTAATCTTCCTTTATTACCTGTTGCTTATTGCGAATACCAGTACCATGGGTATTCGTATTTGAATTCTTATGAGTTTTCAGGAGGTTTTACTTTTGATGATATATCAGTGGTATGGGACACTGTTATATATGTATATATATAATATATCATCAGAATGATCTATGCAAGTATTCTTATTCTTTTCTTGATATTTCTGGATATGATGAGTTAACGTCCACCACGAGCTTGATATTTTCTGATGGTTTTATTCCGAACCAAGTGGGGGAGATATACGGTTACAAACTTGCTACTTATCCGGTCTGAATGGGGGAGTATACAGTCGGATACATGGTGGACCCGGTCGAGACCAAGGGGAATGAAAGAAGCATTTGAGGCGGGGAGCCTAGCGAGAATACTCGATACCGGAGATTGAGATGAGCACGACAGATATCCAGGGGATACTGACCGAGGTTCGAATTGGGCACGGCGGATATCCAGAGGATACCGACCGAGGCCAAGGATATCGGGTGGTGATCATCTGTTAAGATGGCGTCGACGATATCTACATTTGCGTATCGGTGATAGACAAGAGAGATTTGAGAATTTATGTGTCGGTGATGGACACGAGAGGTTTCTGATTTCGGGTATCGATACTGGACATCCAGATGTTGATATGTTGCTATCATATGAGGTATACGGTTATGTTATGAGTTATTGTAGCCGACCAGGACTGATCCGGGGGACAGTACCTGCATATCTTTTTGCGGGCATTCACATACATAAAAAGGAATTCAAAAACGAGCTATAGTCTCATTATTTTGACATGTCTGATATGACACTGGGATCTTTAAATTGTGAACCTCTTAACATTCTTCACCAAAACAACAGGATGTATATCTTAAATAAGATCCCTATTATATTTCATACTATCACGTCTTCTTTTATGCCTTGACATATGTATTCCGCGGCTATTTTAAAGAAGAGGTTGTACATATATATTTTCGGCTACAAATGGGCTTATACTTAGATACAGGTCATTTGCATATGAAGTACTCTATTTTTGGGTTCATGTGATAGATAGAATTGCATTTATGATACATGCATATCATATATTAAATTAGTACGGGATATGATAGTATTATATTTATGACCTAGGTATCATTGTGCATTTCGATTTCTACCTTGTGATGTACTTTTACTCACTGAGTTGGCAACTCACCCCCGTCGTGCCGCAGTTTCTTGCATGTTTTACCGCTTGGATTATCAGCGGCTTGGGCACACATTCCTTTCGGTGATTGCTTTGGGTAAGTAGGATACTGTTGTATCGTACTCACACTCGTTTATTCATATATTCTTGTATCTAGTAAAACTCCATCAACTTAGAAATGGTATATTGTGGACATAAAAATGAGACTTAGAGTTTGTGTGTTATGGGTGTCGCACTCTTTGGAGTTGACTTTTTATATTGTTGATGTTGTTTCTCTTTTCTTTTCTTTTCTTCGCCATTGAGCATCATATATTGTTTATTTGGTAGCTCCTCCGTTTGGGCGTGGAAGCCAGCTCCAATGGGGATTTTATTTATTTTATTTTGTATGTATCGGATTTTATGCAAAATTTACAAAGGAGGTGCTTTCAAATTTCAAAACGTCATAGATACATTTTCAACATACTTATTTAAACTCAAATGTTTATTTTAAAATGATTCCATCTGAGGACTATTTCAAACTTCACCTCCAATGTTTTCAAAAGGGTTTAGATTTCGGGCTTCGGCTTACTTGAACCGCGTCGACGTCTTTAGATGTCACGTGATTTAAGTGCCGGTCACGTGCGACATTCGGGTCGTGACATGGTTGGTATCAGAGCATTTGGTTTAACCTTTGTTCGAGTCTAGGTTTGATTATAAGAAGTTGTTGTAAGTATACGGTAGCGCCCCAGCCGTCTTTCTGAGGCCAAAATACGGAAACGAAAACTTTTTCAAAACTAGAAACCGGCGATACCGTATGCTTAAAACCCGGATCGAACCATTAACCTACAACTAGCTATCTAGAGAAGGGATAGAAAGGTTATACCGATTGATCCATGTCCTTCGGTCTTTGGCCACCATCCCAAGCTCCCCGCGGCAACTCCGGTCTTGATCTCCTCGTCGGAAATGGCACCACATCTACGAGTCTTTTTACGGGCTCCCGCTTCATCCGAAGCAACTTGGGCATGAAGTGTGCTAGTCGACGTGTCTAAGGTGTTGTAGAGAATGTTTGTGATCACTTTGTCTATTGCATCCATTGCATGGATGGAGGTTAGAGGTGTTGCCATTAATGGAGGTTAGTGAGCTAGAGGAAGAAGAAGAAGAGAGGAGCTTTTCTTTTCTTGTGTTATGCTAAAAAAAATGAGAGTGTGTAATGAAAAACACAAGACCCAACTCTATACCATGGCTGCCCTTCTCTCACTTCCTCTCATTTCAACTTGCAAGTCCATCTCAAAAGGTGACATTTGCACAAGAAATGATACCATGAGTCATGTATGAAGTACATGTATCATTTAATGCACAAAATGATGGCTTAAGCTCACAATTTTCATTTGTAAACATTAACCCAAATGTTTACAACAATAAAAAGATACGGCAACATCTAAAGTAAACTCGTGACGGATCACAAGGATACCCCTCACCTGTATATACATACCTGCATCCGCATTCCGACTGAATGCGAATGCGACGAGACTAAAGTAATCCAACAAATCTAATACTAGGATCCGGCATAAACCAAAGCCCACTAGTATGATCCGCCCGATCATGATCCGTGCACTACTGCACGTATATGATCGAACCCTGCCATATATCATATGGCCTCTACAACGTTTCGCCCAAAACTTAAGAAACTGTTTGTGGGGGACTCTAAAGATTCGTCAATACTTTGGCTGTGGATTTAACCACTAGCACGTCAAAGGTATTAGCCGTACGTAACGGGCTACCAGGTATTGACCAAAAGGGAGGTCAATGAGCGAACTCATCCTGACACCCTACTGAGCCTGTCAGTGACAATATCCGTACAGTCCGGTCCGTTCGTCTATGAGCATCGCATGTCGGGCCTAGGGGGTTGGTAAAAGTCAGACCCCCAAAAGCGGTACAAGTCGTGTCGGAGTGTAGCCCAGAACACCCTGAGATACTACTGGAATACTTACCAGTAAATCTCCTGCCTTGGCCAAGGACTTCGTGTAATGGCTCTCCTAGACACAGCGCGATCTCACCCCAAATACCGGGAGAGACGAAACCCCTGCCAATCCGCTCACTGCCTCCATGTGGCTCGGGACTGTACCCAACTAAAACCTGTTTGCACGACTCCTTTGAGCCATGGTAGGGTAGTAATCAAAGCACAGTGGGAACTCACACGAGGCAAATGACGATCTCAGGTCGATGAACTAACTTGTACACATGTCACCAGGGAACTGCTATCTGACGTCAGGTATAATACCAACTAGCATGTTCCCGGCGAGTCCTGTCCGGTGTACTCATAACCCAATGAGCACCTGTATACATCTTAGGTGATCCAACTGACACCAATGGCTTGTGAGACCAGCCACCGCCCCTCGTCGGGGTCTCGACTGTATACACTAGTCTACTAATGGAGTATCGATGCCCAGTCTTGAAACTCCCACGACCAGGGACCACTTTAAGGATGTGCTTATAGACCCCAGCTCCCACGTATATGATCGCCATCATACTGCTGGCAGTCAAGCAAGAATCCTAAGGGCTCTATCAACGTGTAATAGCGACCTGTAAGGTCACCTAAAGCAGTACACGATGATAAAGATAAACCAGATAGCATACTATCATCTCGAGTAAGACTGTCCTACCGGCATAGGTCCTCCCTCAATCATTGCAATCACGTGCCTGTGATCCAATAATTGACTCTGAGGGCACTATATCCAACAATCTCCCACTTGCACTCAAGGCTAATTATTGCGATGTTGCATACTCACAGCCCGTGTGATACCGAGCACCCAACTCCTCTACTAATCAGTTTCACAAAGCCCATTTGCGAAACTATTGCGTTCGAGGAATAGCCTCAGTGAGTGGATCCGCCATGATGTTTCTTTCTATGTCTCTCTTTATCTCAAGTTCACGGAGAAAGCCATCTCCCGAAATGAGCAACACCTGTCTTAGAATATGTCTGGATATCTGATGGGACCTAGTTCATAAATGAACTCCAAATCCAAACTTCTTAGACTGTATCGTCAACTGAACTTAATCAGTATCCTGCGCCATGCCTCCCTCAGTATCCGCTTGGACCACCTGTCCAATATACTGCCCCTCGTCAGAGGGAAAACTATAACTCTGACATTCACTCTGTCATTCAGGTCACCTTGGAAGCCTGGAATGATAACCGTCTCCCGAAGGAGGCTGCCGTTATCATTTCCCTAGAACATCCACTTATGTTCTAAAACTGCCTCTGAACGTTTCTCCAGGATAGGATTAATATCACAACTTATTGCATCTAGTGCAAAAACAACGTCTGGTGTGGTACTTGACATCTCATGATTGGCTCAATTGCCTAAGCAAGTGATCTGCCAATCATGCACATCCCTCTTCTCTTTAGTCTGTAAGACACCTTTAGAGAGGGTGACTCCATCACCTGCAGGTACACTACCATGCCAGGAGTCGTCCATTCTAAAACAACTGTAGAATGCTGTCTAAGTACCCAGATTGGGAAACTACCCAAATCTAGATCTAAAACCATAGATCTAGTAACCAGAATGTCTGATATTATATCTATATCCTATATGGAGAAACCACTGTGTGACAACCAAAGTATAACCGATCGTAGTATAGGAATTTCACTTCCTACTCTGTGTATGTCATCCAAATACCAGGACATCACACTCTACTACCTTCTTAACAGATCTATCCCCGTTCTGATGAAGTCAAACCTATGACCGTCACATCAGAAATAGATGATCTATCTCCGCTATATCTGCTTTAGTCTATATATAGACATAAGCTACTTGTCCACTATGCTTCCACTGCTCCCACTGACTATGACAACCCTCTAGCAGAGTCATATACACGTACACTTCTAAAGCTAGTTTAGAACGACGCTATACTCATTCTTCTGCCGGGTCTCACAGTCTGGAACAACCTCAATGGCAAGTTTGGGTAAACAAGAACCTCCCTGTCACCGTTTTTGAGGCTACCAGAGTACCTCTCGGGTGCCTGAGGTTACCCATAATATCTGCGGAGTGGCTAATGGAGTGTCAAACCAGATTGAATCTTTAGGTCCTATTAAATTTTCAGTAATCGTTTGCGGTTCTGGAATCACTTCCAGTTCTACCATACTCCCACTACTGTTTTCTGAGAAAATCCATTTTTATCAAAACTGTGGCGAGTCAAGAACAATATCACTATTGATCTTCCAGATGGTAGAAAATCAACCCTCGTCATAGCCCGGGTCAACCCACAAACAGCCATTACAGAAACGTGCCTTGAGTTATCCAGAGTCTGGTTTTAAGCCTAAGCCGGACAACTCCCCGTACCTTAAGATTGTTAAGATATGAACTATTCTATATCCAATATAGAAACAGAGGCACTGATTTAATTGGAACCAGATTCAAATCATGCAGCTGTCTCCAGTGCATGTCAACTAAATGGAGAGAGGCCGATCGACATTACTCAAGTTAGGAGTGCATCCAATTATGAGTAACCTGAAAGAGAAGCAAGTTCTCATAATCATTACTATCAAAATACCATACACAAGTATCTACATTTTCGATCACCTTGAAGAATCCTGATACTTGCAACACCTGGTTCTCTACTTTATTCTTATACCTATAACTTCTCAAAACTTAGACCTTGCATTTCTACGAAACACATGTCTAAGAACTAGAGAAATCACAAGTAAATAGAATATAGTACGAGTACCAACCCCTCTGTCCTCATGGACACTGGACAACATACAATACTCTGTATAAGTCCCCTGAGTCTTATAACTCATTCCCTGTGTGTCGTAGGTTGAAAACTGTACTTATGGTTAAGAAGAATTACATCGTTGTTTAATGCTCCTTACCTAACCATCCACTGATATAGGTAAATGTCATAGACATAATTTCAAAAAGTTATATATCACTTTATAAAAATAAACGTACAGATATATCAATTTGAAATTGGTGCATAACAACGGATATTCAAAACCAAATATTTGCCGTTCGGCAAACAACCCAGGCGATTTCCTCAAATATCACCAATTACAACGAATCCCGATATAATGAGGATGATCACCCAATTCCCAATAACTTACTCCCACTCATCATCTGTAAAACCATACAGATGTGAGGATCAAACCTGGTAAATACATACCCTGGAGCAAGGGCTAATTGGGAAATCAGTTTTCTTTTAACAATACACAGCGAAACTGAAATATGTAAATGTTTCGAAGGGGTATCCGGGTATTCCTAGTAATGCCTCTTCCATTATCAGATTCATAACTGTAACCTTATATTTCTTTGCCATCTCTCCAACTCCCTTTATATGTCTTTAGTCATTACCTTCTGTACACCCCTTTAGGCTAAATGGTTTTTTTCCTTCCCTACCGTTCGGCACCAGCCTATGGTTTGGAAGAAGACTATCCAATAAGCATAATTGGTGTACTCTCCTAATCCTAGGAGTACTCTCAACCCGAGAGAAGGTAAAGATAAAAGACAACTGAATAAAACCTTATTCCTATTTCTCCTGAACTAGAATCTATCCTCGAACTGGAACAAGTTCTTTCGAGTTCGTATATAACCATACGATGGAGTATCCAATAAACTGTGGATTTTCGTAGTGATACGGAGTGTTCTGGAGAAATACAAAGGTGATGTAGGAGTGGCGATGAAATACTTGGTTTTGGTCGTGAATAGCAGTCGCAGTTTACTTTGCCCTCTTACTAATCCCTTTATCTGTCTTTACTTAATACCTTCTGTACACCTTTTAGGCTAAACGGTTTTCTTCATGCCCTACCTTTCGACACCTGCCTATGGTTTGGATGAAGACTATCCAATTAGCGTAATAGGTGTACCGTCCTAATCCAAGGAGCACTCGCAACCTGAGAGAAGGTAAAAGGAAAAGACAACTGAATAGTCCTATTTTCTCCAGAACCGGAAACCATCCTCGAATCTGGAACAAGTTCCTTCAAGTTCGTATATAACCATACGATGACTTTATCTAATGTAAGTGGATGTTCATAGTAATACGGGGTGTTCTGGAGAAAAGCGTAAAAGTAGGAGTGGCAATGAGGTATGCAACTCTGACAATCCAAAAGCCAGTGTTGTAAGAAAGTTCGGTCAACTTGGTCACTGAGTCATAGTCAAGGGTCAGGTCATGGTCGCTGCCAAAGAGAGAGAGAAAAGAAATACTCAGCGTGCACTCTAACCTAGATCAGAATGGTTATCACTTTATCCAATCAGGAAACCTCCCACTGTAACCTCAAATTCTCCTCCAAACCTGAAAAAAGAATTAGTCGGGATCACCCGAGGAGTAAACCAACTCATCAGTGGGAATCGGGATCCAACTATCATCACATGATAACTTGATGGAATCCACTCAAGTCACCACACTCCAGAAGGTATGCGCATGCCTGGCAAGTTTCAGTTTCTTTAGAAACTCTCGATGTGTGTTTTTACCCCTAGGACCCAAGTGACCTTGACGGAGTCAACAAATCAAAGAGTCCTAGTCAAGTTCAACCCGTCATTATCTTGATTGCATTAAACCCACCCGTACGTGCCCTTGACGGGGTCAACAAGGCCGCCCGACTGTCCTAACCAATCACATATCCATGCTGCAAACAAGCACCACATAGCTACCGTACACTACGCCTTGACGGAGTCAACAAACGCAGCACGAATACCAAGTACCACTTGTAGGAAATGACGGAGGGCTACGAATGGTTTTTGGCGAAAAACCTTTAACGTAATGAACATGATATCGTTGAAGGAACCGGATAGTTTTTTATAAAAATACAGTGGCGAAAACTTTTGCTACAGAGGTCACTCCCGGTGAAGGGATCTCGGCTCTTTCCCCGTAGAATGAGGTGCAGGATATTCCAACTGAATACCACTATGCAAAGCAAAAAGTAATCGGTTATAGTGAAGTTATTACCCTGACGCAAACTTCTGTCCAAGGGGTCACTCCCGGTGAAGGGATCTCGGCCCTTGCCTCGTCGACTGAGGTGCTGGATATTCATAACCGAATACCACTGTGCAAAATAAAAGTGAATGTCCTTGCAATAACAGATTTTTTTTGAAAAATGTTCCAACAACATCAGAATAGGTTTGTTTAGCTTTCATTGATCCGAATCAATGCAGTCCCATCAATTAATCACACCACAAAAGAACGAAAATACGATGTACGTATATGCCATCCGCATTCGCCACTGGGTCCCGTCATCACCCGTTAGGTTACTTAACTAACGACAGAGCGGGGACTGGACTAGCGCGGATGTAAAACATATACAACCTCCACTAGTATATATATCAATATATAATATTCGCTCGAGGCGTGATAAAATGCAACATCACAGAAATGTAATAAGCATCACATAACAATACAGATAATCTGGGATCCCCAGGTTTCATAGAGCCGCTACTGAAACCCGACGTTCCCCTGGTCATGTGGATAGCCTGTGCAATGAAATCCTAGACCCCTATAGGCGCGGCAAGTTACCCGCCAAAACCTGAAGCGAGGCAGCCCCCTTCAACAAAGTGAATGGACCACCCAGCACTTTACGGAATCCGGTAACTTGAGCACCCCTCCTTGGGTCAACCTGTACCCCTTACGAGTGTGTCGATTAGCCCGCCAATTCTAGAGTGAAGCCCCCTCTGTCTCAAAGCCATGAGATGCGGGCCCGTTGCCCTCTAGAACCCGGCTATCCGCGCACCCCACCGCGGGGTAATCCTAGTACAGAAAGTAAAAATATACAACGGGTACATCGACCTCAGCCCGGTCGTGCCCCAAAAGAATAATATACAAACAGGTAGTGACGGCAGTCCACATGTCGGACGCTCGCTCCGCAATATCAAATGTATAAATACAACCAAACTGTACTACCATTGCATCCAGGCTATCCACCACGACAAATCCGCAACATCACAGCACAACACAGAACATCAACGTGAATGTCACGTTCGCAAATCCGTCTAAAAGGGCTAAGCAACTAGACAAGATTTACCGATCAAATGACATTCACGGTCGCAGATATAATGTAAATACTGTGAACTAACATATTTAAATTTTCGATCGACAAAATTTCCCGAAGTGGGCCCCAAGTACAATACCCAGCACTCAAAATAATCTGGGCCCAAACAAAACATTCCAGAAACCCCAATTCCAAGTCACAGAGCACTGTAGAAATTTTGGTGCAGTGAGGGTACATAATGGCGGCGGAACCGCGGCCGGAAGGGGGTTATAGCCACGGTTCTGTGGCGGCGCCGTACGATCATGAAACCAAATTTTCTCAGAACTCCTAAAAAACCCTGCCTGATTTTCTGCAGCACACTAAATAATTTTTCGAGCACAAAAAAAATTCGACAGAAAGTTCATGATTGGAAATGCAGTTTTTGGAAATTTCGTCCGATCGAATTTCTAAACACGTTAGAGCAAGCTAGTGAAGGTTAATGGCGTGGCTCTGATACCATGTAAGTATACGGTAGCGCCCCGGCCGTCTTTCCGAGGCCAAAATGCGGAAATGAAAACTTTTTCAAAACTAGAAACCGGCGCTATCGTATGCTTAAAACCCGGATCGAACCATTAACCTACAACTAGCTACCTAGTGAAGGGATAGAAAGGCTATACCGATCGATCCGTGTCTTTCGGTCTTTGGCCACCATCCCAAACTCCCCGCGGCAACTCCGGTCTTGATCTCCTCGTCGGAAACGACACCACATCTACGAGTCTTTTTACGGGCTCCCGCTTCATCCGAAGCAACTCGGGCACGAAGTGTGCTAGTCGACGTCTCCAAGGTATTGTAGAGAATGTTTGTGATCACTTTGTCTCTTGCATCCATTGCATGAATGGAGGTTAGATGTGTTGCCATTAATGGAGGTTAGTGAGCTAGAGGAAGAAGAAGAAGAGAGGAGCTTTTCTTTTCTTGTGTTATGCTACAAAAAAATGAGAGTGTGTAATGAAAAACACAAGACCCAACTCTATACCATGGCTGCCCTTCTCTCACTTCCTCTCATTTCAACTTACAAATCCATCACAAAAGGTGACATTTGCACAAGAAATGATACCATGAGTCATGTATGAAGTACATGTATCATTTAATGCACAAAATTATGGCTTAAGCTCACAATTTCCATTTGTAAACATTAACCCAAATGTTTACAACAATAAAAAAATATGGCAACATCTAAAGTAAACTCGTGACGGATCACAAGGATACCCCTCACCTATATATACATACCTGCATTCGCATTCTGACTGAATGCGAATGCGACAAGACTAAAGCAATCCAACAAATCTAATACGAGGATCCAGCTTAAACCAAAGCCCACTAGTATGATCCGCCCGATCATGATCCGTGCACTACTGCACGTATATGATCGAACCCTGCCATATATCATACGGCCTCTACAACGTTTCGCCCGAAACTTGAGAAACTGTCTGTGGGGGACTCTAAAGACTCGTCAATACTTTGGCTGTGGATTTAACCACTAGCACGTCAAAGGTATTAGCCGTACGTAATGGGCTACCAGGTATTGACTAAAAGGGAGGTCGATGAAGGAACTCATCCTGACACCCTACTGAGTCTGTCAGTGACAATATCCGTACTGTCCGGTCCATTCGTCTATGAGCATAGCATGTCGGGCCTAGGGGGTTGGTAAAAGTCAGACCCCCAAAAGCGGTACAAGTCGTGTCGGAGTGTAGCCCAGAACACCCTGAGATACTACTGGAATACCTACCAGTAAATCTCCTGCCTTGGCCAAGGACTTCGTGTAATGGCTCTCCTAGACACAGCACGATCTCACCCCCAATACCGGGAGAGACGACACCCCTACCGATCCGTTCACTGCCTCCATGTGGCTCGGGACTGTACCCAACTAAAACCTGTTTGCATGAATCCTTTGAGCCGTGGTAGGGTAGTAATCAAAGTACAGTGGGAACTCACACGAGGCAAATGACGATCTCAGGTCGATGAACTAACCTGTACACATGTCACCAGGGAACTGCTATTTGACATCAGGTATAATACCAACTAGCATATTCCCGGCGAGTCTTGTCCGGTGTACTCATAACCCAATAAGCACCTGTATACATCTTAGGTGATCCAACTGACACCAATGGCTTGTGAGACCAGCCACCGCCCCTCGTCGGGGTCTCGACTGTATACACTAGTCTACTAATGGAGTATCGATGCCCAGTCTCGAAACTCCGACGACCAGGGACCACTTTAAGGATGTGCTTATAGACCCCAGCTCCCACGTATATGATCGCCATCATACTGCTGGCAGTCAAGCAAGAATCCTAAGGGCTCTATCAATGTGTAATAGCAACCTGTACGGTCACCTAAAGCAGTACACGATGATAAAGATAAACCAGATAGCATATTATCATCTCGAGTAAAATTGTCCTACCGGCATAGGTCCTCCCTCAATCATTGCAATCACGTGCCTGTGATCCAATAATTGACTCTGAGGGCACTATATCCAACAGTTGTCACGACCCGAAATTTGGCACGCGATGGCCCTTAAACCACGTAACGTCTCCAGGCGTAACGCAATCTAAGCAAGACGAAAACCCAGCAAATCTAAACCATCAAAAGTAGTAAGTGATAAGAACATTGTCAAAAGCTTTTGGGAATCTCAAGTAAAAATTCTTTAAAGTCCAAATTTACTTTCTTAAAAATTTGGGCAGCACCTCCTTTGTAAAAACTAGCCCCGAAAATGGGTACATACAAAGATATAAGTGTTTCCCTCCGAAAGGCGGCCGAGACGACGTGAGAACGTCTTGCCTGAGATTCGGGGAAGATGCTATATGGTTTTATCCGTCCACTTCTCCGAAGATGCCAAGTTGATTTATGGCACCGTATATCGGAGGTTTAGACGGATGCGCCGATGTAGCAGACTTCGTCAGATTCCCCTTCGTTAGAGGGGTTTTTGATTGTGGGGAAGCTTTTCCCTGGAGGCGCAAGCCCCTGCAGTTAATTACGCTACCGCATCACGGCAACCACTTTCTCCTTCTCCAGAATTTCACTTCGTGTCGTGTGTTTTTGTTAGTTTGTGGTTGCCCGTGGATTGTATACGGGGACTGAATAATGCCGTCGCCCGTAGGACGTGGAATAGTCCAAATCCGTATTTACTTAGATTTGGGTTTGGTGTTTTTAGTTTAAGGATACGTTAGCCGTATTGAGGCTAAGATCAACTTAAACGTTCGTTAAGGATATGCTAGTCCTGTTTGAGACTAAGATCAACTTAACGTGGTGATCCATTTATTATATGGCCGTCGGGACTCGTCACCTCTCTGACGTCGTTGAAGGATTACAACGATAGGTGTCAGAGGAGTTCAAAGATGTACCCTTGAACCAAAGTCGATTTGGAGTTTTATAGTCCATTTGATGTTTAAGGATACGTTAGTCGTGTTTAGGGCTAAGATCAACTTAAACGGGACCGTTTAGATCCGGCAAAAGAGCATTTAGAGGCTCTATTGTTCCAGTTTAGGGACGTGGTGGTCCATCGCCAGTTTAGGGACGTGGTGGTCCATTATTAGTTTAAGGACATTTCGGTCCAATATTAGTTTTAAGGACGTTTCGGTCCGACATTCTTATTTTGGGATGAATATTAGTTTAAGAATGTTTCGGTCCAACATTAGTTTAAGGACGTTTCGGTCTACTATTAGTTTAAGGACGTTTCGGTCCAACATTAGTTTAAGGACGTTTCGGTCCACTATTAGTTTAATAATGTTTCGGTCCACGAGTTTAAGGACCCCGCAGTCTGTATCGATGTGTGGTCGTTGGGACCCGTCACCTCTCTGATGTCGTTGAAGGATTACAACGATAGGTGTCAGAGGAGTTCGGAGATGTACCCTCAAACCGGAAGTAAATTGATTTAGGAGAGCAATTTTGCTCAGTCAATTTAATTTGAGGACTTACGGCCACGATTGGGCTAAGTCCAATTGAAAAATATTCGACACTTTTATTTGTTTTTGGCCTGTACTAGGGCTTGGCCCATTTTTAAATAATGCATTGCATTATTTTCTATTTTTGGTTGGGCTCTGCCCATAAAGGATGCAGAGCATCAATTTACTTGGGCTCTGCCCTTTTATAAAAGATGCAGAGCATCAATTTTACCTGGGCTATGCCCATTTATTACTTTGCAATTTAATTAGGCCTACTAGGTCTTTTTGATTTGGGCCTGGCCCTTTAACAAAAGAAATGCATTGCATTTGTCAGGCGCTTTGCGCCAATCAGAGAGCGCAAGCGCTTGTAGTGTTGACACGTGTCACGCAAGCGCAGTGCGCTGCGCCAGTGCGCTGCGCTTGCGCTGTTGACACGTGGCGCGTTGTGGTGAGTTGTGCCAGTTTCAAAGAGCAAGGCTCTATTTCAATAGCGCATAGCGCAAATGGTTCAGATGCTGACACGTGGCGCTCTCTGGTGGCTTGCGCCAACCCAAGAGCGCAACAGTGCAGATTTGCAAGTGCAGAGCACTATTATCTTGAGAATCTTTTAGATTCCAGAACCAATGGTTCATAAAAGAAGTGCAAAGCACTATTTGATTTCTTGATCCAATTTAGATCAAAGAAAACAAGTGTTTCTTATTTTTCTCGATCTCAGTGAACCAATGGTTCATAAGCAAAGTGCAAAGCACTATTATTACTTATTTTTCTTTTATTGAAGATCATTGATCTTCTTCTCAGATCAATGATCTGTTTTTAAGAGAATTTTCTCTTTTTTTCTAAAGGTTTTTTACCTTTTTTTGTTCTTGAGGAATTCTCTCCAATTCTTCAGAGTTCTCAATGATAGTGTTTATGCCTTTGAATTGAGATCTAGGGTCCTTTATATAGTGCTCATAAATTTGTTAAATTTGTTAAAGTGATCTTTCTCTGAGTGATTTGGGGAATTTTCTCCACCGTTGGATCTTTGATCCAAGGGCTTCTGTTTTACAGAAGGCAATCTTCTTGTTTTAACAAGAACAGAAAGATTTCTTTAAAATTTTAATTCTGTTTGGCGCAAATGCCCCAGCGTGAGACACGTGTCAAGCAGCGTCGCGCAACGCATCTGCGCTGGCGCATCTGCGCTGACACGTGTCGCGCAGCGCAACTGCGCTGGCGCATCTACGCTGACACGTGTCGCGCAGCGCAGTGCTTGTGCAGCTGAAGCGTTGCTTCCTTTAATTTTGCTTTAAATAGAGCTTTGCTCTGATTGGGCGCGCTGCCTTAGGCGCTGCGCTCTCTGCGCTGGCGTGCCTGATTTTGACACGTGGCGCCCCGCGTGCAGCGCAGAGAATCTGAAGCGTTGCTTCAGTTATTAAAGTTTAAATTTTCAAAGTAGAGCTTTGCTCTGATTGGGGGAAGGTGAAGTGTTGCTTCGTCTCCCGCTTTGGAATTTGAACAGAGGTTTGTTCTAATTGGGGTAAACAAATGCCCCCCCACCGCTGCGCTCGCGTAGCCCCAAACGCGAGCGCAACGGTGGCAAAACTCCAACCGTTGCGGTAACTTTTGGAAGTTAAAAGGGCATTTGATGCCTCTATATAGGACCTTTGGTCCTTCATAGATGATTATCATCTTTAAGATTTTTACTTTCAAAAACTTCAGAGCTTTGCTCTTGCCTTCAAGAACTCTCTGAGTTAGATTTTCTTTAAAAGAAACTTTTTAGGTAAGAATTAATCTTGAATTAAATCAATTTTAATTAATAGAGCTTTGCTCTCATAGATCTTTGATCTACAGAAAACCCCTTTGGGGTTTCACCAAATAGAGCCTTGTTCTCAAGAATCTGTTTCAGGGTTTCTTAACCCCTGAACAGAACTTTGCATATTTGGCAAAACATAGATCTCTTTGATCTTAAAAAAAAAGATGGGCTCTTAAGAGTTTAAATACGGATAATGAAAATTGAAAATGGAGTTTTGTATTTAATAGATTATATCATCTTTTAATAGTAAGGATCTCAGAGTTCTCGGGGGATTTCTTTAAATCCCCCTTATTAGGACTTTGACAGTCACTCCTGGTTTGCAGAGCATTGCTCTCAAGGAGTTTTAACCCTCTGTGTATTTTTTATCGCTAATCTCCCTGTGATGTTTCCTCCAGGCATTATGGCGGTGCGTCTATACAGTTTGCACGAGTTCATCACCTACGAGGATATCCGCGCACAGGGCCGTCATTAGAACCAAGAGTTCACGGATGCCCAGTGTGTGGCAGTCATGGGTCGTCTGAACGCACGTGTTGGTTGGCTGCTCCCCCGCCGTTTTGCTCTCTTGAAAGTCGTATTGGGAGCAATTTGGAGGGCGTTCCTGGGGTTTCATGAGGCCCTACCGCTCAATGCGTTGGATGATGCCGAAGACAAGGTGCATTCAGTGTACCTGTCGGGGTTGATCTCGAAGAAGCGGCGGGATAGCCTCATCGAAATCCTGCATCAAATTTTCCAGCAGACGACGATAGTCGCTGCTTATCGAAGGCTGGGGGGCTTGCTGAGGATCTTGACACACAAGAACGCGAGAGGCTGCGTATAAGAATAATCAGAAAGGCCAGAAGAACTCTGGATGGCCTTACTTTTGACTTCCTCAACCCGTGCCCTGAATCTGAGGTTATTCCATTGTAATAATATTTCTCGTTCATTGCTTAAGAATTTTTGGCGATATTAATGGAATTTTTTTTATCCCAGCTTGTCTTTATTTTTCGTTCTGAGTCTTTCGCCTATGCATGAATGAGTGTGTCTCGAACGCTTGATCAAATGTAAATCAGATGCTCTTTCTGTCACTTTCTTCTTTTTCAGCATGCTGTCTTGATAAACACATTTGACCGATAATAGAGTAATCATCTAGATTTCCTCAAGAAAGAGCGATGGCTTAGGCCGCAGGTTCAGATCTGCCACCTAAGACTTTTCAACTCTATGAGCCGTGATGGTCTCATAGGGACTTTTCTCCCTACGGATCGAGAGGATCTTGTAGGTAGGTTTTCTCCTTAGGAATCGTGAGGATTCCTAAGTGTGTTTTTCTCTTATAAGTCGTAAGGATCCTATAAGAGAATTTTTCCCTCTTACGAGTCGAGAGGACCCGTAAGCGGTTGTTTCCTTCCCTGTCGAAACTCGACTTTGGAGAGTGAGACCCGTGAATAGTATGCAAGAGACCGTTTAGACCGACTTGCAGGGTCCCATTGTTCAGGAAGCAAGTTTTTTAATCCCTGCTGCCTGAGGCTTCATCTTGCAAGTTGAGACGAATCGGGAATCTTCCGCGGAGACATTGGTTTCTTTGCGAGTCGATGCGAGTCAGGAGGCTCTCATCAAGGACGCTGGTTTCCCTGAGTTGAGGTATTTGCCAGAGATTATTTATTTCCCTGGTGTTGAAACGAATCGAGAATTTTCCCGCGGAGACATTGGTTTCTCTGCGTGTCGATGCGAGTCAGGAGGCTCTCATCAAGGATGCTCATTGCCCTGAGTTGAGGTATTTGCCAAGGATTATTTATTTCCTTGGTGTTGAAACGAATCGAGAATTTCCCACGGAGACACTGGTTGCTCTGCGAGTCGATGCGAATCAGGAGACTCTCGTCAAGGATGTTTGTTTCCCCGAGTTGAGGTATTTACCAAGGATTATTTGTTTCCCTGGTGTTGAAACGAATCGAGAATTTCCCATGGAGACATTGATTTCTCTGCGAGTCGATGCGAGTCAGGAGGCTCTCGTCAAGGATATTTGTTTCCCTGAGTTGAGGTATTTGCCAAGGATTATTTGTTTCCCTGGTGTTGAAACGAATCGAGAATTTCCCACGGAGACACTGGTTGCTCTGCGAGTCGATGCGAGTCACTCAAGGATATTTGTTTCCCTGAGTTGAGGTATTTGCCAAGGATTATTTGTTTCCCTGGTGTTGAAACGAATCGAGAATTTCCCACGGAGACACTGGTTGCTCTGCGAGTCGATGCGAATCAGGAGGCTCTCGTCAAGGATGTTTGTTTCCCTGAGTTGAGGTATTTGCCAAGGATTATTTGTTTCCTTGGTGTTGAAACGAATCGAGAATTTCCCACGGAGACACTGGTTGCTTTGCGAGTCGATGCGAATCAGGAGGCTCTCGTCAAGGATGTTTGTTTCCCTGAGTTGAGGTATTTGCCAAGGATTATTTGTTTCCTTGGTGTTGAAACGAATCGAGAATTTCCCACGGAGACACTGGTTGCTCTGCGAGTCGATGCGAATTAGGAGGCTCTCGTCAAGGATGTTTGTTTCCATGAGTTGAGGTATTTGCCAAGGATTATTTGTTTCCTTGGTATTGAAACGAATCGAGAATTTCCCACGGAGACACTGGTTGCTCTGCGAGTCGATGCGAATCAGGAGGCTCTCGTCAAGGATGTTTGTTTCCCTGAGTTGAGGTATTTGCCAAGGATTATTTGTTTCCTTGGTGTTGAAACGAACCGTCGAGGTTTGGCTTCGTTTTCTGGCGGAGCCTGTTGGGAAAGTATGGTTCCCTCATCGTTTACACCCTTGGATTGTATACAGGGATCGATGTGATCTTAACTGTAGGGCCAAAGTTTTATCATTTCTTTTTTTTTTCATTTCCGCGATGCTCTATCATTTCAGCTTTTATATCGCGAAGGTTACGATTGCCCAATCATTTCGGCTATTTTTCGCGGTGCCCAATCATTTCGGTTGTTTATTTTATTTTTACTCGCTGCTTTTTTTTGCGAGTTGCCCAATCATTTCGGCTATTTTTTTTATTTTTACTCGCTGCTTTTTATTGCGAGTTGCCCAATCATTTCGGCTATTTTTCATGCATACATTTTCACTTGCTGCTTTTTATTGCAAGTTGCCCCATCATTTCGGCTATTTCATATGCATGTGCGGCCTACTGGCTTTTCGCCGTAAACCTGGAATTAGACACCGATTTCGGCATCAGCACCGCTACAACTGGATATTACCAGGAGCGAATCATCATTTGCCTCTGTCGATATCGAACAAGGGTGGCTTAGTGAACATGGTTAAGGTCCTGTCGACTAAGGCTTTTGACTTCATGAGCCATAAGGGTCTCACAAAGGTATTTCTCCCTACATGTCGTGAGGATCTTGTAGGTGTATTTTCTCCTTAGGAATCGTGAGGATTCCTAATTGTTTGTTCCTCTGTAAGTCGTAAGGATCCTACAGGAGGATTTTCTCCTTGTAAGTCGAGAGGACTTATAAGGGTTGTTTGTCATGCGAACATATGCCCAGTCTCGGATGGGACTTGATTAGGGAAATATTTATTTACGCCCGTGGATTGTATACAAGGGCCAGTATTGAGCCACCTGTAGGGCAATATCGGATGTTGTGGGGGTTGCTTAAGCACAGGTTTAGGTCTCTGTAACTTAAGACTTTCAAATCTTATGAGCCATGAGGGTCTCATAAGAGAGTTCTCCTAACGAGTCGTGAGGATCTCGCAAGTGTATTTTCTCCTTAGGAATCGTGGGGATCCCTAAGTGTGTTGCTCCCTTGTGAGTCGTAAGGATCTCACGCGGGTGGTTTCTCCTTACAAGGTCAAGAGGACCCTATAGGTGTCTTTTAACGAGGTTGCGCCCTTTCGGGTTTTCACAAACACTCGCCGGTAGCCCTGCTGTTTTTACTCACGGAGCCCTTTCGGGTTTTCATCCGTGCCCTTTTTTGCTTATGGACATAACGGTTTTTTTATCTTTTTATTTTCTTCTCTCCTTTTTTTTACGAGGTCGCGCCCTTTCGGGTTTTCACGAACACTCGCCGGTAGCCCTGCTGTTTTTACTCACGGAGCCCTTTTGGGTTTTCATCCGTGCCCTTTTTGCTTATGGACATACCGTTTTTATTTATTATATTTTTCTTCTTTTTTTTTATCTCGTCAGCCTACGGATGCTGCGGTAGTAGTTTAAGGACGTTTCAGTCCGCTATTAGTTTAAGGACGTTTCGGTCCGTCATGGAGAAGGCTGGCTACTGCTTATAAAGCTTGAGCTTAGGAAGATAGCGAGCGGACATAGTCGTCGTCATCTATCATTGACCTAGGCTGTGGCTCATTAAGCTTAGTATTTCTTTAAGAATCTACCGTTTATTGGCCTGAAAGGCCTTTCACCGTGCATATCTATGAGTAGATAGGCTCCACCCTGGTAGACTTTGTCTATGATGTATGGGCCTTCATAGTTTGGCTCGAATTTTCCCCGCTTGGCGCGATTCGGGATCATAGGCCTTTTGACCACTAGCACGAGTTCGCCTTGGTGGAATGTCCTCGGTTGGGTCAATCTTTCATACGAGCGCGTCATCTTTGCTTTATAAACTTCCAGATTTTGTTGCGCTATGAGCCATGTTTCTTCGAGGGCATCAAGCTCCTCAAGCCGAAGGTTAGCATTTTCTTCGTTCATCAACTCATAGTGGACTGCCACTCATAGCGAGGGTAACTCTATCTCGAGGGGGAGTACTGTTTCCGTACCGAATACCAACGCGTACGACGTTGTGTTCATGGCCGTCTTGAACGTAGTGCGATATTCCCAAAGAGCTTCTTGCAGCCTCTCATGCCAGTCCTTCTTATTTCGGGACACCGTCTTCTTCATGATCTTCGTCAGGGTCTTGTTGAAGGCCTCGGCTAGACCATTAGCTCGCGGATTATTAACTGAGGAATATCTCCAGTCTATATTATGCTGCTGTTGTTAGTTATATGTATGCCTTAGAGGCCATTACTATACATAGGATGTATATTGTAGTGGATGCTAGGACATATATAGGGAAGACTTTCTTGCTCGACATGATAGTATGCTATCTGGTTGCTCTTTACCTTAACGTGTACACTGATTGTCTCTCTGTTACATATTGGTAAAGCCCTTAGGATGTGTACTTGACTACCTGGACTATGATGCGGATCATACTAGTGGGGGCAATGGTAGTCCATAAGTACATCCTTCAAGGTCCCTAGTCGTGGGTGTATCGAGACGGGGCATCGATATACCAGAGTAGACTAGTGTATACCTTCTCGACCCATACAGATGGGCGATGGATGATCCCATATCCATTGGTTGTATGACATCAGAGATGATATACGGGTTCTCAGTGGAGACTGGGTACACTGGACGGACTCACCGAGAACACCCAGATGGTATTATACCTTACGTCAGATGGCAGTTCTCTGGTGACACTGGTACAGGTTAGTCTGTAGACCCGAGATCGTCATAGAGTCTTGTGTGATTCCCACTGTGCTTTGATTTCCACCTTACCACGTCCAAGAGGGCGTGCAAAATGGTGGTTTTTGGGTACAGTCCCGAATCACATGGAGGCAATGAGCGATAGGAGGGGATTCGTCTCTCCCGGTATAGGGAGTTGATGTTGCGCTGTGTTCGATTGGCTATAACCGGAAATCCCTGGCCAGGGTTGCTGAGATTTACTGGTAAGTGTTACCAGTAGTTTCTCGAACTGCTATAGACCTCATATCGACACGACTTATCGAGCTACTGGGGTTTGACGTTTACCACCCCTAGGCGAGATATGCGACATATCAGACGAACAGACCGGACTGTACGGTAAGTGTTGCTGGTTGGATTCACAGGAGTGTGAGCGGGCTTGCTCGTCGATCTTCTGATTGCTCAATACCCGGGTGGCCGTTACGTTTAGCAGACCACTTGCGGCTTGTGGGTGTTTGATATGATCATCACCTGCTGCCGGCGTATTGACGAGTCTTTAGAGTCCTACACAGAGGTTTCCTGGCTCAAGCGAAACGAAATAGGAGCGCATATGAGATATGTGCGGGACCGAGAATAATACAAGTATGTGATACTGTATTCTATTCTCGCGATTTGTATCATTGGACGGTTATATGAGATATAGCCGGGTTATCGAATCAAATGTTGATTCGATACATTGATACACTTAATATTAGTCGGTTATATGCAGTATGACCGGATCATTAAATCAAGTGTCGATTTAATGATTTAATGTATAATTATATATTTGATATATTACTTTACATTAACTAGTATTTGTTCACTTAAGATTGATTTTCTCACTTGATGTGCACAAGTAGTATATGTGATATATTTTTGTGCACTTGATTGTATCATGTTTGATGATACATGCAAACTTGGGTGTGTGTATGCTATACACCATGTTTAGTAAATGGTTAGGGTTTTATTTACCTTATTTATTTTTGGTTAAAAGAAAAAACTAAATGGTTGCTTTTGTTTTATGCAAGAAGCTTCTTGATGCTTCATGCATCTTTGACAAAGTGACCATTTTGTTTTTATTCTTAACCTAACCATTTAACTAAACCCTAGTTTATTCTCTACATTAGTTACACTAACCCATGGTTGCTAAATGATAACCATTACTTGATTTTCTTTTTGGAAGAATTCATTATTCATTTTTCTTTTCTCCTTCTTCTTCTTCTTCATCATGAAGAGAAGAAAGCATTCTTGAAAATTTCCAAGTGATGAATCCAAGTGAGAAATCCAATTCCAATGTGAACCCACTTCCTATTTCTTCATCCTCTACCACTTGCCATGTAGTAGAGTGTGTTATCTTCACAAGTTTTATGACCAAGTGAAGTTGGAGCTTGAGTTTGAGTTGCCTCGACGTAGATCATCTTCGGCATCGAAGTCAATGACCTAGCCCGACCATTTCTCCGATGAAACCGATAAGAGAGTCCGGGATTCCGATGATCGCAGCGGAGGGACGTCAACACGGAGCTAGAGAAGTGGAGGACCGGATCTACAAAGGTTGTAGTCACTTTCACTTTATAGCAAAGTAGTTTGCTTGCATTTACTTTCGCCTTTACCTCTAGTTATCGATCTAGTTTAGGGTTTCTCGGCACATGAATTTTTTGAATTTGGCCATGGTCGATGCCTTGTGGAGCTTCATTAGAGTGCCTAGGAACCCTACAGTTGTGCGAAGCGACTGATTTTGTGGCTTCTATAAGCTGGCCCGTTATCGGAGATGATCCGTCGCGGAGTTCCAAACCGATATATGACGTGCGTTTTGAAGAAGTGGAGGATATTCTTCGTCTTCACTTCCCTCAGCGGTACTGCCTCTGCCCATTTGGAGAAGTAGTCAGTCGTCGCCAGGATGAAACGATGTCCCTTGGACGATGCTGGTTCGATGGGGGCCAACTATGTCAGTTCCCCACATTTCGAACGACCAGCTTGCCACTGTTGGGTGTAGCGGATTTGGATGCTGGTGGATGAAGTCCCCATGGATTTGGCATGAGTGACATTGCTTCGTATATTCGAGGCAGTCCTGAATCATCGTGGGCTAGTAGTAGCCCATCCGTTTGATCTTCAATTTCATCTTTGGACCTGCTTGGTGAGAACCACATATTCCATCATGAACTTCCTGGATGACTCTTTTCGCTTCATTAGATCCCAGACATCTCAACCACAGAGAATCAAATGACCTCTTGTATAGGGTGTTATTGGCGAAGGCGAAAGGCAGCGCTCGTTTCATAAGCTGATGTCTTAAGGACGCATCTTCGGGCGTTCGACGGTATTTGAAGTAGTCTATAAAGACTTCTCTCCAATCCTCAACCTTTTCCGGTCTTTTATTTGTAGGGTCGTCTGTTCAGTCGCTCCCTTCTCTTCGGATGATTCCGGAGGTATTTCTGCTGGGGCAAGCACCCGACGGCTTTGTACCACGATTCTTACGTCATCGAGGTTCTCGTCAGCCAGTTCTTTAGCAAGCTTGGCCAATGCGTCTGCTTTGCTGTTTTCCGCACGCGGTATGCTTTCCAAAGTATAGGAGGGAATTTGGGTCAACAGTTGTTGCACCTTTTCACCGTACTTCACCAATTCCGTTTGCACGTTTGGTAGTCGCCGTTTACTTGACTAACGACCAGTTGAGAATCTCCGTATATGAGGAGGTTTTCAATTCCCATGTCGATGGCGATCTCGAGACCTGCCATCAAGGCTTCATATTCGGCTTCGTTATTCGTCCTCGGCTCCGTTAAGGAGAAGGTGAAGCGCATAATCCCTCCTTGTGGAGTCACGAAGATGAGGCCTACCCCTGATTTGATTATAGGGGTACTTTGTCTGCGCTTCTTCATGGAAGATGCTCCATCGAAATAAAGCTCCCATCGGGTATCACCACCGTCGATTGCGTCAAACGCATGTTCATCTGGAAGATCGCAATTTAAAGGAGAATCAGCGGGTATCGGATGCTCAGCGAGGAAATCGGCGATGGCCTGGCCTTTCACTGCCTTGAGAGGTTGATATGTTATCGAGAACTCCATCAATAACAGGGCCCATTTAGCGAGCCGACCTGTCAATATGGCCTTCGACATCAAATATTTAAGAGGGTCCACCTTCGAAATAAGACGGACTTCATGCGCCAACGCATAGTGCTTGAGCTTTGTTATCACAAAGATCAACGCCAGGCAGTGTTTTTCAATGGGAGAGTAGTTGCTCTCTGCCCCAGCAGAACTCGACTCAGATAGTAGAGTGCTCTTTCTTTCCCTTGATCGTTCTCTTGTGCCCATAATACGCCGAAGGAACCCTCGAGGGCTGTGGTATAAAGAATAAGAGGCTTTCCCTTGACCGGAGCAGCCAATTCTGGCGGGTTCTGCAGGTATTGTTTAATTTCGTCCAGCGCGTCCTGGCATTTTTGGTCCTAGACGAATGGAGTTCCTTTCTTTATCAGGTGACTGTAAGGGCGGCACTTTCCTGAAAGGTTGGCTATAAATCGCTGTATATATGCGAGCTTCCCTTGGAGAGACCGCGGTTGTTTGAGAGTCCTTGGCAGAGGCATTTCCATGATCGCCTTGATCTTTGACGGATCTATCTCGATACCCCGGGTGTCGGACGATGAATCCCAGGAATTTGCCCAAGGAAACTCCGAATGCGCACTTGAGAGGGTTCATCTTCAAGTTGTATTGTCGAAAGCGTTGAAATACGGTCTTCAGGGTGCTCGAGATGCTCCTCGTATGATTTGCTTTTCACCACGAGGTCGTCGATATAGCATTCGACGATTTCATGTATGAGATCATCGAATATCTTTGTCATGGCCCTTTGATAGGTGGCACTGCCGTTCTTTAGACCGAAGGGCATCACCTTGTAGCAGAATATACCCAAAGGGGTCCGGAAAGCGGTGTGCTTCTGGTCCTCGGGATGCATCTTTATCTGATTATATCCTGATGAGCCGTCCACGAAGGAGAAAACCTCATGAGTGGACGTGTTATCTATCATCAGCTCGGTGACCGGCACCGGGAAATCATCCTTCGGGCAGGCTTTATTGATATCCCGAAAATCCACGCAAATGCGCACCGTCCCATTTTTCTTCATTACCGGGACGATATTGACGATCCAGTCAGGATATTGAACTTCCTGGATGAAGCCGGAGTTGATCAGCTTCTTGACCTCGGCGTTGATGCTCATCTAAAGCTCGAGCCGCATTATTCTCGGTGCTTGTTTGATTGGTTTAACGTCCGGGGATATCGCCAATTTATGGACAGCAATCTCTGGATCTAATCTTGGCATTTCGGAATAGTTCCATGCGAAGCAATCTCTATGCTGCACAAGCACGTCTTTTAACGCAGCCACCCTTTCTTCAGATAGCAGCTCACTGACGAACGTCGGCCGTGGGTCACTTGCCGTGGGCACCCAAGTAGCTATCGCCTTTTGTGGATTGATAGGACGGTCCTCTTCCCGCTGAACTTTCACCTTTTTCTGTCGGTGGGGATAATCTTGATCAATTACCGAGTCTTGGACTTGACGCCAGACCTTGCAGATTTTAGAGGACAGCCGTTGAGGGGGTTGCTCCAACTTCTTCTCTGGAGTATTTTCTACAGGTGAAGGAGTTCGTTTCAACACCGAAGTAGGAGAGTTTCTGCGCACCGTGTTCAGCAATTCAAAGCTGTTCCCGGTTGGAACAGCAGCATCGATCCCCACTGTTGAAGCTGGTGGAGTAAATCCAGAGGGGGAGTTGCCCCCAGCCTTCCTCACTCGGCGCCAGTGGCGACGTCGAGCGTGTCGTGCGGATGAAGTTGTTCTAACCGTAGTGGTGGCCTCCTCATGCCCCCTGTGTTGGTCATAATCTGCTGGTACTAGCCTTTTAAAGACCGACGTCCGTTGAATGGGGACGGCCAACCTGTCAAAAGCGGACTTCCGAGCAGGGGAAGCAACCTTGGTGATTTCGCCTGAAACTGGAGTAGGGATAGCTATCTGCTTCGGGATAACATCTTCCGGTATTGCTGGCTTTTTCAAGGACCCGTTGGAGCTCTGACCTAGCTTCTTTTGGGCTTCTTGCAACGTCATTGGTGCATTGAAGTTCATCGATGGGAGCATGGTCCCGAAGAATAATCCAGTGGTGGCTTGAGTTACCTGCTCCACTGGCATCTTGAAAAGAGAGGCCGCTTGGGGCCCGTAAGTCACTCCTCCAACAGGGACGGAGCGAGAGTTGCAGTTGCAGGAAGTGCAGTTTGAAGCCATTGATCTTCTGTTTTCTTTCTGCACGGAGCAAGACACCAAATCTTAGTGCCTCGAATCCACCGGCAACCACATCAAACCGCGATTTGTTCGCGAACACGACACACGAAGTGTGGAGTGGAAAGAGGAAAAGGTCCCACCGGGCGTGCCAGAATCAATTTCCCTCCGAAAGGCGGCCGAGACGACGTGAGGACGTCTTGCCTGAGATTCGGGACAGATGCTATATGGTTTTATCCGTCCACCTCTCTGAAGATGCCAAGTTGATTTATTGCACCGTATATCGGAGGTTTAGACGGATGCGACCGATGTAGCAGACTTTGTCAGATTCCCCCTCGTTAGAGGGGTTTTTGATTGTGGGGACGCTCTTCCCTGCAGGCGCAAGCCCCTGCAGTTAATTACGCTACCGCATCGCGGCAGCCACTTTCTCCTTCTCCAGAATTTCACTTCGTGTCGTATGTGTTTGTTTTGTTTGTGGTTGCCCGTGGATTGTATACGGGGACTGAATAATGCCGTCGCCCGTAGGACGTGGATTAGTCCAAATCCGTATTTACTTAGATTTGGGTTTGGTGTTTTTAGTTTAAGGATACGTTATCCGTATTGAGGCTAAGATCAACTTAAACGTTCGTTAAGGATACGTTAGTCCTGTTTGAGACTAAGATCAACTTAACGTGGTGATCCATTTATTATATGGCCGCCGGGACTTGTCACCTCTCTGACGTCGTTGAAGGATTACAACGATAGGTGTCAGAGGAGTTCAAAGATGTACCCTTGAACCAAAGTCGATTTGGAGTTTTATAGTCCATTTGAATGTTTAAGGATACGTTAGCCGTGTTTAGGGCTAAGATCAACTTAAACGGGACCGTTTAGATCCGGCAAAAGAGCATTTGGAGGCTCTATTGTTCCAGTTTAGGGACGTAGTGGTCCATTGCCAGTTTAGGGACGTGGTGGTCCATCATTAGTTTAAGAACGTTTCGGTCCAATATTAGTTTTAAGGACGTTTCGGTCCGACATTCCTATTTTGGGATGAATATTAGTTTAAGGACGTTTCGGTCTAACATTAGTTTAAGGACGTTTCGGTCCGCTATTAGTTTAAGGACGTTTCGGTTCAACATTAGTTTAAGGACATTTCGGTCCACTATTAGTTTAAGGACGTTTCGGTCCACGAGTTTAAGGACCCTGCAGTCCGTATCGATGTGTGGTCGTTGGGACCCGTCACCTCTCTGACGTCGTTGAAGGATTACAACGATAGGTGTCAGAGGAGTTCAGAGATGTACCCTCGAACCGGAGGTAAATTGATTTAGGAGAGCAATTTTGCTCAGTCAATTTAATTTGAGGACTTACGGCCATGATTGGGCTAAGTCCAATTGAAAAATGTTCGACACTTTTATTTGTTTTTGGCCTGTACTAGGGCTTGGCCCATTTTTAAATAATGCATTGCATTATTTTCTATTTTTGGTTAGGCTCTGCCCATAAAGGATGCAGAGCATCAATTTACTTGGGCTCTGCCCTTTTATAAAAGATGCAGAGCATCAATTTTACCTGGGCTCTGCCCATTTATTACTTTACAATTTAATTAGGCCTACTAGGTCTTTTTGATTTGGGCCTGGCCCTTTAACAAAAGAAATGCATTGCATTTGTCAGGCGTTTTGCGCCAATCAGAGAACTCAAGCGCTTGTGGTGTTGACATGTGTCACGCAAGCGCAGTGCGCTGCGCCAGTGCGCTGCGCTTGCGCTGGTGACACGTGGCGCGTTGTGGTGAGTTGCGCCAGTTTCAAAGAGCAAGGCTCTATTTCAAAAGCGCATAGCGCAAATGGTTCAGATGCTGACACGTGGCGCTCTCTGGTGGCTTGCGCCAACCCAAGAGCGCAACTGTGCAGATTTGCAAGTGCAGAGCACTATTATCTTAAGAATCTTTTAGATTTCAGAACCAATGGTTCATAAAAGAAGTGCAAAGCACTATTTGATTTCTTGATCCAATTTAGATCAAAGAAAACAAGTGTTTCTTATTTTTCTCGATCTCAGAGAACCAATGGTTCATAACCAAAGTGCAAAGCACTATTATTACTTATTTTTCTTTTTATTGAAGATCATTGATCTTCTTCTCAGATCAATGATCTGTTTTTAAGAGAATTTTCCATTTTTTCTAAATGTTTTTTACCTTTTTTTGTTCTTGAGGAATTCTCTCCAATTCTTCAGAGTTCTCAATGATAGTGTTTATGCCTTTGAATTGAGTTCTAGGGTCCTTTATATAGTGCCCATAAATTTGTTAAATTTGTTAAAGAGATCTTTCTCTGAGTGATTTGGGGAATTTTCCCCACCGTTGGATCTTTGATTCAAGGGCTTCTGTTTTACAGAAAGCAATCTTCTTGTTTTAACAAGAACAGAAAGATTTCTTTAAAATCTTAATTCTGTTTGGCGCAAATGCCCCTGCGCTGACACGTGTCGCGCAGCGCAACTGCGCTGGCGCATCTGCGCTGACACGTGTCGCGCAACGCAAAGCGCAGCGCAACTGCGCTGGCGCATCTGCGCTGACACGTGTCGCGCAGCGCAGTGCTTGCGCAACTGAAGCGTTGCTTCCTTTAATTTTGCTTTAAATAGAGCTTTGCTCTGATTGGGCACGCTGCCTTGGGCGCTGCGCTCTCTGCGCTGGCGTGCCTGATTTTGACACGTGGCGCCCCGCATGCAGCGTAGAGGATCTGAAGCGTTGCTTCTGTTATTAAAGTTTAAATTTTCAAAGTAGAGCTTTGCTCTGATTGGGGGAAGGTGAAGTGTTGCTTCGTCTCCCGCTTTGGAATTTGAACAGAGCTTTGCTCTAATTGGAGTAAACAATAAGTAAAGCATCCCCAACGGGAGCAAATCCACGCCCAAAGGCGGAAAACAACCACCACAACAGATATACGACACCGTAGCGAAGAAAATGGATGATGTAAATAAAAACAACATAAAAGACATCCAAAGTCACAAAATAATATACAACATCGATCTTCACAACTCATCTCTAAGTCAAATACATGAAGGTAGTAGATGGAGAGTACTAGATACAACTAATATACAAATGAGCATCATCGGATAACCGCAAAAAAACCCACCTATAGAAAAACTGCACACAGTCAGCCGTAGCGGTATCCGCTGCAAAAGATGATACGATGGGATGAAGAAGCCCTGCCGCAACTGCTCTGAGGGACACCTGCAAACACTATGGCACAACGGGGGTGAGTTGCCAACTCGTGAATAGTAAATAATATATGCAGGTAATCGCAGGTATGCACGTACAACAGTAATCTATCACATACAAGCTGATAGCAATAAATGGCAATATGTATATGCAACAGTCATGAAAAGTACTCTATCCAGTACTACTAATACATGAAGTAATGCATATCAAATAAATGCTGAGTATGGGATAAAACATGTCACCCTCACGGAATCCTCATCGTGGCAGGACCAGTGTCTTTCAAGACATACTAAAACCCCAATACCAAAGGCACCGCATCCTCTGATCATCCCTCATATCCTGTAAGTCTCATGGAACCTGAGTGTCCGACATCGACACCCGAAACATCATGAAAACATATGCCTGTGTATATATATATAACCATATCTATCTCGTGTGTCCATCAACGACACATAAAAATCATGGAACCTGAGTGTCCGACATCGACACTCGAAACCTCATGAAATACTCGTGTCCAACATCGACACGTAAATCCTCATATCTAGGGTTCCGTCAGTCCGGATCGGCCCTCATCAATATTTCGGGCTCCGTCACTCCGGATCGGCCCATGGACTCCGCCAGTCTGGATCGGCCCGTACCATCTCATGACTCTGGTCGGTATCATCCAGATATTCGCCGAGTCCAAATACTATCACCGGTAGGTAGTAGTCCTTCTGCCAGGCTCATCGGCAAATCCATCGACATACATTTCTTGTCCCGTGGTACCATACCGGGCTCCACCATGTATCCGCACACGGCCCACTCCACTCCTCGCATCGGGTATATATCACAAATCTCAGAACCGAGAAATCTCATAGTGGACGAATCGAAATATGATATCAAGAGAAACCGGTTTTTTCAAACAATGCATAATTTTATGAAAATACCGCGGTCCTCAAATCCAGGAAAGATCAAGTAATGAATAAGAATATTTGCATACATCATTATGATGATATATATTATAAATATATATGTACATATATAACAGCGTCCCATACCACTGCACACACACACACACACACACACACGTATATATCAGCGTCCCATACCACTGATATATACCCTCAGGAGTAAAACATCCAGAAAATATCATATAAAATCCATATCTCAATGCGAAATCCATGAAATATAATATATGCAGCATGAAATAGTGATATGAGCATATAAAGAAAAACCGCTATTTAACTGCAACAAGTTATTAAATATATCATGCGGTTCCTAATTTTTCCGAAATCAAATGCAACATCATATACAGGTGAACATGTAGCTATTAGCCAGGTATATGTGTAAACATATAGGTATGCAGGTATACTACCTATCATATGCGCAATCGCATAAGAATTAATGACCCCATGTCTATGACAATACAATACCACATAAGTGTATGTGACCCTAGCAAGGTAAGTGGGTGTACATGTAAGTATGTATGCATGATGTACATGTAGCTATAACTCATATGCGTTTATACCTGTCAATAATGATGTAATACCCTCTAGGTATAGGTGTAGCTATGTCCAGGTATGTGTAGCTGTAGCAAGCTGTATGTATATAGATGTCAATAATGATGCAATACTCTCCAGGTATATGTGTAGCTGTAGCATAGTAAGGTATATGTGTGTACATGTCAATAATGATGCAATACCCTCCAGGTATATGTGTAAGCATGTTGGTATGCAGGTATGCTATATCTCATATGCACAATGGAAATAAGGATCATGTCTCAATGTTCCTAACCAAAACAATATCATGTATGTATAGGTGTTGTGCGTGTCATGGCAGTTATCGACGGTGTGGGTGTAGCATACAATTTGTGCTCGTGCAACATGAACCGTCAATAATAGTGCAGTGTCCAATGTGTACAAGTCTCAGCACAACAAGTGATAATATGAAATGAAGTTCATGCACAATCTCTATATGTGCAATACTTGTAACTAATAATCAAGTCATATAATCCATCCCAGACGCATAACGCCATGCGGGCGATTCCCCTGTACATGTTAAATCTACTCACAGATGATCTCGAGCTAAGTAAATCTGACCACCTGCTTCCCTTTCTTCGCAGCGTCCGAAGTCTCTGCTCGCGATCCTAAATTTCACAAACACAATACATAAGGTTAAATATCCTGCGCTGATACAAAGACAACTAAACGCAAGGATAACGTCCACAAGATAAACACACTATGCACTCAGTGCACAAAACGCATGCGATATCGGCATAACCCTAGCTAGGATGACACAACCACCAAGCCTAGACCCCGATCGTACCGATCGCGCATTCACAACACAATATAAATCGTGGAATCTAATATATATAACGTCGTAATTTCAAAAGAAACCCATGTCTAAATTATCCGAAAATCTAGTAAGCAACCTTTATTCATTCTAGCCCAAATCTACAAGTTTAACCAAAACTAGTAATCACAATCATCTCATAATATCTTGATTAAACCACTCAAACCTTTACTACAATTTTAATCTCATCCAAAAGTGATTTAGTAAAAGTTTAGTTTGCAATTAAGCTAATTAGATAATTAGGAAAAATATCATTTAACAATCTTGCACTAGGTTAAGTTTTATCCAAGTCTAAACTTCACACTTAATCATTTTAAACAATCAAAACCTTAACTTGATCTTCACAACTTTTACATGAATTTTTAAACATGCAAATAATAGCTTTATTTAAACATCTAACAAGCTAGCATAATATATTAAAGCAACAACTAAGTTTAGGATTAGGATTTATACCTCACACTAGAATCACAAACTTGCAACTAGAAATCCAAATTAGCCTCCAAAATGCTAACTTTCATGAAGATCCATGCAAGAATTATGCTAAAGAATAATGGGTATTGATTTGTTTTTGAGTTTGTGGGATTATTTGATGAATTTTGATGATTTATTTAAGCTTGAAATAGTGGATATGGGGTGAAAATCAAAATGGGGCAACCAAGGGGAGGGGTCGGCCAAAGCAAGGGGAAGTGGGGAAATGTGTGGAAATATCTAGCTAATAACATATATTAAAGCTTTTTAAAACATTAACTATGTCACCTCTTATATCTTTTTCTTTTCTAATTAAAATTTTCCTTTATTTTTTTACAAATATCTAGATATTTTAATCTAGATATTTTGTAACATAACAAAATGGTTAATCTTGTGATTAAATTAGCATGGATTTATTTTAGCATAATTAACCCAAACCAAATTGTAATTACCACTACTTAAGTGCATAATTAAAAGCTTATAATAATATTTAATTAAGGAAAAATATTAAAGTGAACAGAAATTTTCAAGTAACAACAAAAAACCGCAAACTAGCAATTTCCTAGTTAAACTAGGTGCGGTTAAGTCAATACTGAAAAATGATCATCTTCGGGTTTTTATGGAAAAACACCGCCTAATTTACCTATTAACGGAAAATTCACATAACGATTTCTAAAACGTTACAATCTTCCCCCTTAAAGAAATTCGTCCCCGAATTTAAAATTCTTACTATGCGTACTTTCAAAAAGATGAGTGCAAATCATCCACATCTCGCTCGTAGCCTCCCAAGTGATCTCCTCACTAGACGGCTACGCCAAAGAACCTCCACAGATGGCAAGACCCTTGACCGAAGTTTCTCCACCTACCGATCCACTAATACTATCGGCTGTCGGTGAATGAAAAGATCGCGTCAAAGCTAAATGGTCTGATGCTGAATCATGTGAGACATGTCATGAAGGTATTTGCACGTATCAACACAAGGAATACGGGGTGAATACTCGAAAATCTGGGCGGAAGTGCCAACTTATAGGCAACGGAACTAACTCAGCAAAGGATCTCAAAAGGACCCACACTCTGGGACTAAGCTTCCTAAAACTCAACACGCCATTCATCGAAAAAATCCATAATAATACATGACTCACACTGCGAACTCAAGTATACGACAACGACGATTGGCATAAGACTTCTGTCTGCACTGGTCTGCTCTCATCCTGACCTGAACCAACTATATCTTCTCCGAAGTCTCTTGACTAGCTGGGGTCCAAAATCCTACTCTCGCGGTGTCAGTAAAACAGACTGGAGATCGACACAACCTACCACACAAGGCCTAAAAAGTTTCCATCTGAAACGTCTCCTGATACCGTTATCGTAGGAGAACCCTATTAATGGCAAGTGACGATCCCACAGCCAACAACACTTAGTACGTACGCACAAGCATATCCTCCAGAGTTTGTATAGTCCGCTCTATCTGACCATCAGCCTACGGATGTAAAGCGGAGCTAAAGCTCAACCAGTACCTAAGGCTTCCTGAAGCTTCTGCCAACGACGGCTAGTGAACTGGATGCCTCTATTGGATACAACGCATGAAGGAACTCCGTGCAAACGCACAAACTTATCGAAGAACAACAGAGCAAACTGAGCATACGGAGCACAACCGGACAATAATTCACCCAAATAGAGTCACACCCTGTCTAGACCTGGGTAGACACCACAACGAAAATTTATGGAGATCTGCTCCCATTCCCAACTCCGGAACGGTTAGAGATTGCAACTCCCCGGCCGGTCTCAAATGCTCAACCTTAGCTCGCTAACAAATCAGGCACCTCAAAAATGAAATCTGAAATATCACTCTTCATCCCTGCCCACCCGTAACTATCTCTTAAGTCACGTTACATCCTGGTGGCACTTGGGGTGAACACAAAAAGCTGGCTGATGTGCCTGCTCTAGGACCTCGCGTCTCTATCCATCAATATCTAGTACACACAAGCGAGTCCCTAAATGTAGCACACCTTGGTCACCAATCAAGAACTCCGAATCTCTACCCAGCCGAACATGCTCAAGAATTTCAAACAAACGAGCATCGGTGGGATGTGCCTCACGAAAACGATTAAGTAAAAGTGGATGGGCGCGGACATGAGCAAGCTGTCCCCTCAGTCGAGGCGAACTTAAGCTGTACTCAATGGTCGCATAAGAACTGCAAATCTGCAAAAGACTGTCTCTGAACTGCGCTCAACTAGAACAAGCTAACCCCGGGCCTACGACTCAAAGCATCAGCTACCACAATCGTCTTGCCACGGGTAATAAAGGATCTCACAATCACAATCCTTCACAAGCTCCACCCAACGGCGCTGTCTCAAACTCAGATCCCGCTGCAGGAAGATGTACACTAAGCTCTGGTGGTCCGTGAAAATCTGACACGACTCTCCGTACAAGTAGTGGCCCTAAATCTCTAGTGCAAGACCACCGCGGCCATCTCTAGATTATGAGTGGGATAAATCCTGCTCGTACTTCCTCCAACTGTCGGGAAGCATAAGCGATAACTCTATCACGCTACATTAGTACACAATCGAGCCCCACTCACGAAACATCACAATAAACGACAAAGTCACCCGATCCAGAAAGCAAAGGTAGAACTGGTGCTGTCGTCAACCGAGTCTTCAACAGCTGAAAACTCAGCTCGCATGCCTCAGTCTAAGAAAAAAAGGAACTCCCTTCCTGGTCAGTCCAGTCAACGGTGCAGCGATACACAAGAAATCCTGCATGAAACGGCGGTAAAAACTGGCTAAACCCAAAAAGCTGCGGGCCTCTGTCACTGAACAGGTCTGGGCCAAATCTGTACGGCCTCGATCTTCTTCGGGTCCATACGAACACCGTCTCCCATAACCATCTGACTTAGGAAGTCAACACTATCAAGCCTGAAGGAAACACTTTGAGAATTTAGTAAATAGCTGGTACTCTCTCAATGTCTGCAAAGAAATCCCCAAGTGCTGCTCATGTTCCCCTCGACTCTTGGAATACACCAGAATGTCATCAATAATCACAACAATAAAACTGGTCGAGGAACGACCTGAAAAATCTGGTCCATCACATCTATGAATGCTGCTAGGGTATTGGTGAGTCCAACGACACCACCAAAAACTCATAAAGTCCATAGCGCGCACAAAAGCAGTCTTCGGAATGTCATCACTCCGAACCCGCAACTAATGATGACCTGATCCCAAATCAAACTTAGAAAAATGTCCCGCACTCTAGAGCTGATCAAAGAAATCGTCAATGTGAGGTAAATGATACCTAATCCGCACCGTATCTCGGTTCAATTGACGATCAATCAATACACAACCTCAAACTGCTGTCCTTCTTCTTGACGAACGGAAAAGGAGCTCCCCAAAGTGATACACTTGGACGTACAAGCCCCCCTATCTAGCAACTCTGCAGCTGACCCTTAAGCTCCCTAAGCTCCGCCGGCTTATCTGGAACAACATCGGAAAATCACGCCCAATAGAAACCCGGTCCAACGAATCCACTATGGCTTCGGTATCACGAATGAAAGCAAAGAATCCTCGACATCCTCTTCTTAAAAGCCGACTAGCGTAACAGGCTGAAATCAAGCTGTGAGGGGCGGCACCACAGTCCCCCTGCACAACAAGAACTGACTCGCCGGGAAAACAAACCTGACTGTTTTCTCGCGACAGTCCACAGACGCAATAGCACGTAGCTAACCAGTCTGTGTCCAGGAGAACGTCAAAGTCCAACATCTCTAGAAGGATCAAATCGAAGAACGAATCTTTATTTCCTATCCGATTGGCACACGACCAAAACACGTGTCGCGCAACAAAAAAATCGCTAACAGGAGTAAACACAACAAACGGCTGTATAGCAAACATGACTCTCGGCCTAATCTCAGCACGAAGTGTATAAAACAAACGAGTGCATAGATCCTGAATTAAACAAACAAGTGCATCAAAAGAATGTACGAATTAAAAATACCTGAAAACTCAGCATTGGACCCCCGCGCGTCCCGATGACTAGAAGCAAACGCTCGTTCCTGTCCTCTACCTGCAACTGGCTGTCCTCTTCCTCTAACATCCTGTTCTCTCTGAACAAACACTCCGCGACTATGACCTCTCTGAACATAAGTCTGACGCGGTGCGACAACAGGCGCAAGGGGAAACGCTCCCTAAGGTGAAGGTGGTAAGGTAACATATGGTACTGCTACCCTCCTCTTGCGTACCAAGGAGCAATCTCTGACGAGGTGATGAAAGCTCCCGCATCGGAAACATCCATACGATGACTGCTGACCCTCCTGTGGATAAGAGCTAAACAACTGTCCTCGTCCCCAGCCTCTGCTACTCCCGCGACGTGCACGAAATCTGCTGCGGCGACTAAACATCTGTCTCTGGGCTGATACACCTATACGAGCCCTCCTCGGTTCCGGAACTTCCAAAGTCTCGGGAAGACGTGCCTCATCTAATAGGGCTGCGTCCACTGCTGCTGTATATGTGATACAATGCTGTGTGATGATAGCAAGGAATAACTGGGTAACAGGGGCGACAAGCTCCTGTCGCTGCGCTTGACTGGCTTCAACCAACGATCCTATCATCTGGCGCAAGTCCTGCATATCTGCCTCAAGCCTAGCGATACGATCTATCGAAGGTGGATCAATCTGCTCCAGTACAGCGAGCATACCGTCCTGGTCAGTCCTCGTCCCACATGAGTCAACTCTGACCTCGGCTCTCGCTGCCTATCTCTGAGCCCTTATAGTCATCGGCGGCATAAAGGCTAGAAATGGAAATAGGATTCGATAAGAACACGGAAATCGAATCACAAGGATATGTATCATCATGGAAGGAATTTCAAGCAATTAGTACTCCGGTCACTTAGGCGGAGCACCGTGTCGTAAGTATGCCGCGGATATACATACGCTATATCACTCTGCTTAAGCTACCTATTCCATCATACCAAGGTCATCCTACACTTCGAAAGGTAAAACCTAGCTCTCTGATACCGACTTTGTCACGACCAGAAATTTGGCACGTGACGGACCTTAAACCACGTAACGTCTCCAGGCGCAACGCAATCTAAGCAAGACGAAAACCCAGCAAATCTAAACCATCAAAACTAGTAAGTGATAAGAACATTGTCAAAACCTTTTGGGAATCTCAAGTAAAAATTCTTTAAAGTCCAAATTTACTTTCTTAAAAATTTGGGTAGCACCTCCTTTGTAAAAACTAGCCCCGAAAATGGGTATATACAAAGATATAAGTAAAGCATCCCCAACGGGAGAAAATCCACGCCCAAAGGCGGAAAACAAGCACCACAACAGATATACGGCGCCGTAGCGAAGAAAATGGACGATGTAAATAAAAACAGTATAAAAGACATCCAAAGTCATAAAATAATATACAATATCGATCCTCACAACTCGTCTCTAAGTCAAATATATGAAGGTGGTAGATGGAGAGTACTATATACAACGAATATATAAATGAGCATCATCGGATAACCGCAAAAAAACTCACCTATAGTAAAACTGCACACAGTCAGCCGTAGCGGTATCCGTTGCAAAAGATGATATGATGTGATGAAGAAGCCCTGCCGCGACTGCTATGAGGGACACCTGCAAACACTGTGACACAACGGGGGTGAGTTGCTAACTCGTGAATAGTAAATAACATATGCAGGTAATCGCAGGTATGCACGTACTGCGGTAATCTATCACATTCAAGCTGATAACAATAAATGGCAATATGTATATGCAACAGTCATGAAAGGTACTCTATCCAGTAGTACTAATACATGAAGCAATGCATATCAAATAAATGCTGAGTATGGGATAAAATATGTCACCCTCACGGAATTCTCATCGTGGCAGGACCAGTGTCTATCAAGACAAACTAAAACCCCAATACCAAAGGCACCGCATCCTCCGATCGGCCCTCATATCCTGTAAGTCTCATGGAACCAGAGTGTCCAACATCGACACCCGAAAAATCATGAAAACTCATGCCTGTGTCTATATATATATATATATATATATATATATATATATATATATAAGGATATCTATCTCGTGTGTCCATCAACGACACATAAAAATCATGGAACCTGAGTGTCCAACATCGACGCTCGAAAGCTCATGAAATACTCGTGTCCAGTATCGACATGTAAATTCTCATATCTAGGGCTTCGTAAGTCTGGATCGGCCCTCATCAATATCTCGGCTCCGCCAGTCCGGATCGGCCCACGGGCTCCGTCAGTCTGGATCGGCCCGTACCATCTCACGACTCCGGTCGGTATCCTCCAGATATCCGCCGAGTCCAAATACTATCACCGGTAGGTAGTAGTCCCTTTGCCAGGCTCATCGGCAAATCCATCGACATAACTTTCTTGCCCCGGGGTACCATACCGGGCTCCACCATGTACCCTCACACGGCCCACTCCACTCCTCGCATCGGATATATATCAAAAATCTCAGAACCGAGAAATCTCATGGTGGACGCATCGAAATATCATATCAAGAGAAACCGGGTTTTTGAAACATTGCATAATTTTATGAAAATACCACGGTCCTCAAATCCAGAAAACATCAAGTAATGAATAAGAATATTTATATAGATCATTATGATGATATATATTATAAATATATATGTACATATATAACAACGTCCCATACCACTGATACACACACACACACACACACACACACATACACACACAAACGTATATATCAGCGTCCCATACCACTGATATATACCCTCAGGATTAAAACAACAAGAAAACATCATATGAAATCCATATCTCAATGCGAAATCCATGAAATATAATATATGCAACATGAAATAGTGATATGAGCATATAAAGGAAAAACAACTATTTAACTGCAACAAGTTATTAAATATATCATGCGGTTCCTAATTTGTCCAAAATCAAATGCAACATCATATACAGGTGAACATGTAGCTATAGCCAGGTATATGCGTAAACATGTAGGTATGCAGGTATACTACCTATCATATACGCAATCGCATAAGAATCAATGACCCCATGTCAATGACAATACAATACCACATAGGTGTATGTGACCCTAGCAAGGTAAGTGGGTGTACATATAAGTATGTATGCATGATGTACATGTAGCTATATCTCATATGCGTATATACCTGTCAATAATGATTTAATACCCTCTAGGTATAGGTGTAGCTATGTCTGTTAGTTATATGTATGCCCTAGAGGCCATTACTATACATAGGATGTATATTGTAGTGGATGCTTGGACATATATAGGGAGGACTTTCTTGCTCGACATGATAGTATGCTATCTGGTTGCTCTTTACCTTAACGTGTACACTGATTGTCTCTCTGTTACATGTTGGTAAAGCCCTTAGGATGTGTACTTGACTACCTGGACTATGATGCGGATCATACTAATGGGGACATGGTAGTCCATAAGTACATCCTTCAAGGTCCCTAGTCGTGGGTGTATCGAGACAGGGCATCGATATACCAGAGTAGACTAGCGTATACCTTCTCGACCCATACAGATGGGCGATGGATGATCCCATATCCATTGGTGTTCGACATCAGAGATGATATACGGGTGCTCAGTGGAGACTGGGTACACTGGACGGACTCGCCGAGAACTCCCAGATGGTATTATACCTTACGTCAGATGGCAGTTCTCTGGTGACACAGGTACAGAGTAGTCTGTTGACCCGAGATCGTCATAGAGTCTTGTGTGGTTCCCACTATGCTTTGATTTCCACCTTACCACGTCCAAGAGGGCGTGCAAAACGGTGGTTTTTGGGTACAGTCCCGAATCACATGGAGGCAATGAGCGATAGGAGGGGATTCATCTCTCCCGGTATAGGGAGTTGATGTTGCGCTGTGTTCGATTGGCTATAACCGGAAATCCCTGGCCAGGGTTGCTGAGATTTACTGGTAAGTGTTACCTGTAGTTTCTCGAACTGTTATAGACCTCATATCGACATGACTTATCGAGCTATTGGGGTCTGACATTTACCACCCCTAGGCGAGATATGCGACATATCAGACGACGAGACTGGACTGTACGGTAAGTGTTACTGGTTGGATTCACAGGAGTATGAGCGGGCTTGCTCGTCGATCTTCTGATCGCTCAATACCCGGGTGGCCGTTACGTTTAGCAGACCGCTTGCGGCTTGTGGGTGTTTGATATGATCATCACCTGCTGCCGGCGTATTGATGAGTCTTTAGAGTCCTACACAGAGGTTTCCTGGCTCAAGCGAAACAAAATAGGAGCGCATATGGGATATGTGCAGGACCGAGAATGATGCGTGTATGTGATACCGTATTCTATTCTCGCGATGAATGTATCGTTTGGTTGTATGCGATATAACCTAGTTATCGAATCGAGGATTGATTCGATAAGTCGATACATCGGATATTAGCCGGTCATATGCGATATGACCGGATCGTTAAATCAAGTGTTGATTTAATGATTTAATGTATAATTATATATTTAATATATTACTTTGCATTAACTAGTATTTGTTCACTTTAGATGGATTTTCTCACTTGAAGTGCACATTGTATATATGATATAGTTTTGTGCACTAGTTTGTATCATATTTGATGATACATGCAAACTTGGGTGTATGTTTGATTAAACCATGGTTAGTTAATGGTTAGGGTTTCATTTGCTTTATTTATTTATTTATTTATTTCATTTTGGCTTAAGATAAAATGGTGGCTTTCTTTGGATTTTGTTGAAGGTTCATGAAGCTTTGAAAAAGCTTTGACAATTTTGTTTTATTCCTTAAACCTAACCATTAAACCTAACCCTAGTTTATTCTCTACACTTGACCATGGTTGAGATATGATAAGAATCACCTTATTTTCTATTTTCCAATAATTCTTATCATATTCTTTTTCTTCTTCTTCTTCTTCTTCTTCAACAAGAAGAAAGCTTGCTACCATTAATAGCAACATGAGAAAAAGAGTGAGAAATCCAATTTTAAAGTGAACCCACATCCTATTTCTTCATCCTCTACCACTTGCCAAGTAGTATAGGGTGTTTTCTTCACAAGTTTCATGACTTGGTGAAGTTGGAGCTTGATCTTGAGTTGCCTCGACGTAGATCATCTTCGGCATCGAAGTCGACGACCTAGCCCGATCATTTCTCCGACGAAACCATCGCCAGAGTCCGGATTCAGATAGGTACAGCGGAGGGACGTCATCACGAAGCTATGGAGGTGGAGGTCCGGATCTACAAAGGTTGTATTTCCGTTCACTTTAGAGTAAAGTTGTTTACTACTTATTTGTTTCGCTTATTCTCTAGTTAACGATCTTTGCTTAGGGTTTCTCGGCATATAATTTTTGAATTTGGCATGGTTGATGCCTTGTGAGACCTCTTGAGCGTGCCTAGGAACCCTACAGTGGTATCAAAGCCTAGCTAGAGCCTTAGGCGATGCGTAGACGATGTTAGAAACCCGATCGAACCCCGAAACCCTAAAATTCAACCCTCTCTGGACATTTTTTCAAAACTGGGTTTTTTCCAGATTAAACATTCTTAAAAAATTCAGCAGGAAATTCTAAGAATTACGGTGCAAAAACGAGCAAACGATACGCCCAAAGCGCGGCGGAACCGCGGCAGAAGCTTGGATTCTGCGGCGGTTCCGCGGCCAAATTATGTGATTACGCTTCCATTTTTGCACAGTAATTTGTCTCTTCAGGTGCTGAGTTTTCTTGGAATTTTTAATGTTTACTCAAGAGTTGAGTTTTCTGGGTTGTATTGGGAGTTCGTAGATTCGATCGGATTATCAGACTTTGTCTATGTGTCTTTCCGGGTAATTTTAGAATATGTTAAAAAGTTCGACCGGATATAAATACCCATTTTTTCCCCTGTCAGGAAATTTTCAAGTGTTGGATCTTTCCGTAGTTTAATGACGTTCTAAGTAGTGCAAGTAACGCGATGGTCCCTCTAGAAGACAACAAACCTTAACTCGATTATGTGACCGTCTTGAACTGCCGTTTGAACCTTAGGGTTTGGGGCAGTACGGCATGCCACATGTGAGGCGTTGGCTTGACCCTTCTACGGCTGGACCGTTGGTACTGAGGCATGAAGTGAATGTTTTTAAACTTGTTTCATATGTTGAGCTGTTTCGGGAAAACTTGGGTATTCGATTGTTCGATCGGAAAGTTTAACATTTTCTATTTATCCGGAATGTGATACAATATTTGGAATCCACAAGTAGTTATGAGATAACTGAATGAATGTTATAAACATAGCAGTTTAGTCTCACTTGATCGATTGCCACGGAATTTTGATGTGATCAAAAGTCCGTCGCAATCACGTAGCGTACGCGGATACTCACCGGGTAAACTTAATAGACAGCCACGCCCCATAGCCCCGACCAAGCGACTGTAGGAGAACCCCGTCGCCGAAAGCATCCGTTTGGGTGCTGGCGGCAGCGGTGTTTCGCCTTAGTGCACTTCGTCGACGGTATCGGGGGTGCGGCCGCCTACTAAAGTTTGCGACGAGCATTCGATCAGGATGTCGGGAATCTTGTTGAATTACCCGACTTGATATTGAAAAGTGTTTTCGATAATGAGACTAAAATGCGGGGTTTATAATTGTTAGGCATGCGATGTCTAAGGAATTCATTTGATTAGGCATGCGATGTCTATGCAGGTTGCGGATTCCAACTGTTGTAGTTTTACACTTTCTTTTCTGTGACCGTAAGTGTAATATGTGATATCGTCGGTTTCGTTGCTATATGTCAACGACAATTGGGATGCGCATATTTACTTACGTTGATGACATGTGATGTTATGTGTTGCTGGATATGTTATATTGGATCGTCGTGTTTGAATAGCCGGGGGTTTTTTCTGTGAGATGAGTGTTTTTCATTTTCATTCATGTAAAAACTTGTATGTAATATTCTTTTATTGGGACACTTCCAGGTTGCGGAAGATGTCACCTTTTGTATATTATTTACTTTTCCGCACTAGGATAGACCCAAGGAGGAGGGCACAAGTAACCGGGTTCTGGAGTCCAGTGGGAGACCAACTCGAGGAGTCGAGTCCGGGTCTCCTAACTCTAGAATTGGTAGGGTTGCTTGCCGCTCTCGTAGGGGTCTAGGGGTGTGGGTTTGGCTATTCGTCGCGACCGTGGAATCCGTGTTTTATACTGGCTCGTATTGAAAACACGGACGTCCTAGTATATCCAATGTTTCATATAATTCTTCTGCTGCGATATCTGTGATGTGATCATTTGATATGTTGTGATAGATACAGTATATAGTATATATGATATATTATATAGACGTTACTTATGTTTTACATCCACGCTAGCCCTGCCCTGCTCTGCCGTTAGTTACCTAACCTAACGGTGCACGAGGGGACATCGAGGCAAATGCAGATGGCATAAGTGTACGTCGTATTTATCTGTGATGTTTAGGTACTTGAATGATGGGACTTCATTAATATGATTAATGAAAGAAAAAGAAACCTAAAGATGTTGTGGAATCGAATTTCAAAAATAAAACAGGTAGCTACAGTTCTTGCTTTGCACAGCGGTATATATGATATATCCTGCACCTTATTCGATAAGGAAAGGACCGAGATCCCTTCACCGGGAGTGACTCCTTTAGCAATAACTGGCAGATGCTACACACTCGGTTTGTCTTTTGATTGCTTTTAAGAGTTTTTGCTTTGCACAGTGATATATATGATATATCCCGCACCTTATTCGATGAGGAAATGGCCGACGATCCCTTCACCGGGAGTGACCCCTTTAGCAAAACTAGAAAAGCCTCGAAAACACTCCATTTCAAAATCATTTGATTCTACAACGATATCAAGTTCATTACGCAATAGGTTTTCAGAAAAACCTGTCGTAGCCCTCCGTCATTTCAGATAAGTACTAGTTAGTATTCGTGCTACGTTTGTTGACAATGTTAAGGCATAGTGTGCGGTAGCTAATTAGTGCTTATCTGCATAAGCATATGATGCGATTGGATTAGGGTAGTCGTGCGACTTTGTTGACTATGTTAAGGGTCGTGCGGGTGGGTTTAATTCAATCGGGAAATGACGGGTTGAACTTGACTAACACTTATGATTTGTTGACTATGTTAAAGTCATATAGCTGCTAGGGGCAAAATATTATCGGGAATTTCAAGTGTTGAAATTTGCAATGAGATTGCATACCTTCTATGAGATAGTTGGATCCCGATACCCGCTGCGAGTAATTGTTACTCCTGGGAGACTTTTACACATTACAATTAGCCGATCAAGTAGGTGTCTAGAAAGGTATCAACGGGGTTACGCCTTTGGGAAAACGAGGTTTACATTAATTAGGTTCGTGCGAAAGCACGGGGGACCTCCCTCAAAGTACCGACACTGGCCTGACTGAAAGATTGGCGAACTTGTAGTGTGTAATTAATCCCGGCTAGTCTTTCCTTTTAGGGTTTGTAGGAAGATTTGATAAAAACAGTGGGAGCCATCCTGATTAGATAAAATAATAACCAATCTGATCTTGCAAGAGCGCACGCAGAGTGTTTTCTTCTCTCTCTCTCCTGGTAGCGACCATATCACGCCTTAATCAAGATAATAATATGGATGTATTGACCGAACCCGCTTGTTATACTGAGCTGTGGAACGTTGGTCCCGCTCCAACTTATAATTGTTATAAGACAGAGCAGGAAATTGGGGATTACCAGAATTCCCGTGCCGCCCAAACGAAGAAAGTGCATACTGATGCATCATCTTCGGGTGTGTTCTATTAGTGTATATGCCCTAGGGGCCATTATTGTATCATACTAGATTGTATATTACTTAATGGAAGCTTAGGATATTCACAATAATATATATACAGTCTTGCTAAAAATGGTAGTATGCTACTTGGTTTGTGTCTACTTTAATATGTGCATATGTTTCTTGTAACGTATCACTTATACATATTAGTAGAGCCCATAGGATCTTTGCTTGATTACCAGCGTCGTGATGGCAGTCACACTAGTGGGGGCTGGGTAGTCTGTAAGCAACATCCTATACAGGTCCCTGGTCGTTGGATTATCGAGATAGGGCATCGATATTCCGGAGTAGACTAAGTGTGTACGCTTCTCATCCCAGTTGGGGAAATGGTCTGTCCCACAGCCATTAGTACGTCGTACTGGAGATAGTATGCAGGTGCCCGTTAGGTTACGGGTACACCGGACAGGACTCGCCGGGGAACTGATTGGTTGGTATTATACCCATCGTCAGTTACCAGTTCCCAGGTGACATGAGTACAGCATAGTCCGCAGACTTGACACTGCTACTTCGCCTCGAGTGTGTCCCACTGTTCTTAGATTGCTACCCTACCACGGCTCAAAGGAGTCGTGCAAACAGGTAGCAGTTGGGTGCAGTCCCGAGCACTTGGAGGCAGTGGCGGTTAGATAGGATTCGTCTCTCCCGGTATTGGGAGTTGATATCGCACTGTGTCAGAGAGCCATTACGCAAAGTCCCTGGCCAGGGCAAGCGAGATATACTGATAGGTTCCAGTAGCTTCTCAAGGTGTAATGGGCTTCGCTCCGACACGACTTATACAGCTATTAGGGGACTGACGCTTGCCGCCCCCTAGGCTTGATATGCGATAGTCTTAGACGAACAGACCGGACTGTATGAAGATTGTCACATCAGGCTTAGTAGGAGTTCGGATGGTTTTCCTCATCGGCCTTCTTATCGACGTCTACCTGGGGACCGTTACGTACAGCTAGTGCCGCTTGCGGTCTGTGGTTAAACCCACTGCCAGCGTAGTGTCGAGTCTTTAGAGTCCCACACAGAGAGTTTCCCTGCTCCAGGCGAAACGATATAGAGGTCGTATGGTTTTACGACAAGGGTTCGGATGTGTACGTGTGTTTACGCACGTACGACTTTTCGGACAGTTTTTACTAGCCGGCTTTGGTTTAAGCCAGATTCTAGTATCGGGTTATTGGATTTATACAGTCTAAAGTTTTTTCGTGTTTTCACGGATAGGAGGGCCGTTCTCGTAATTGCGCGAAAAGCTTCTAGAAGATGGTGACTAAGGAGGTTTAGGTGGCATATACATTGAATGAGATTAGTGAGTCATATGGATGATTCATCCATGTCATTAATGCTTCATAATTGCTTAATGACTCATGGAGATGAATCACCATAAGATATTTATCAAGCATGGTTGTAAATGATTTTCTTTTCTTTTCTTGAAAAACAATAATGCTTGATATATATTATGATAGCTCATTTTCTCATTTGATTATCATGTTCATCTTCTCTCTCCTCAAGCTCTCTCTCTTCAAACCCTAATCCTCCCCTCTCATGTGTTGAGTACAAGGGTTAGCTAGACTAATACATCCATAACCTTACTTTATATCACCTAGTTAGCTTAGATTAGCGATTTGAGCAAACTAGTTATCTCAAGTTTGAGATTAAGCTTGGCGTAGGAACTTTCGGGTGGATCGTCTTTGATTCGAGGAGGTCGTTGAGTTGCCGATGTTCCAAGGAGCCTACGAGGAGTGGAGGACAGCGATGAAGACCCAAAGGACACGGTTCTTGAGGTATAATCACACATAGTAGTTTAGAACTTCTATGTTTGATGTTAGTTATCGTTTAGCTTAGATTCATGCGGTTAGTCGATGTTTAAGCAAAGAACAAGATTGTTTTTCATATTTCCGCCTCCCCGCAAGTCGTGGGGTGTTGCACATCGACTTACATGTTCATTATACAGAACTGTTTCTTAGTATTCTTTACGTCCTGGATATGAGATACTGGATCAGGATCCCGCATATGTAATTTGTTACATGGGCTACAGATAGGTAAAGAACTGAGAACGGGTGATAAGTTTCATAAGACAGAAAACGGGGCAAGTATTGCAGCCAAGTCTGTTGGTCACTATCACCCTGTATTCCAAATACATTGATTCTGAACGAATGCTATTAGATACCGAACCTGATATACAAAATCATATCAGTCTTTTTATTAGTAAAGAAGGATATAATTTTGTATTGTTGGATAATGTTTTGAACATTTCCTATATCAAAAGTTGATCAGTTCAGGCACGTTATCTAAAAACATTGATGTTCTAAGTCAAACTACAGTTCTGAGTATACAGAACACACACAAGAGGAAGAGTTCAGAAATGAACGGATCCTTCTTGAGGTATTGTAGACTAGGTCATATCAATGCGACCCGACTAGCTAAGTTGCACAAAGATGCATATTTAAATCTGTTTGAATTTACATCTTGTGAAACTTGCCAGTCATGTCACAGAGATAAGATGACCGTAGCTTTATTTACTGGAAAAAGAGAAAGAGTTATTGAACTCTTGGGATGATACATGTTGATGTATGTAGGTCCCCTGTCTACACATGCCAAGACCGGTTCTTTGTACTTCATTAAATTCTCTGATGATCTTTCGAGATTCAGACCTATGTTCCTGATGAAACACAAGTCCGAACCTTTTGAGATATTCACATAATATAAGTTAGAAGTAGAGAACCAAAATGAGGGTATAAGTATTATGTCCTTTGATGCTATCAGGGAGGAGAATACTTGAGCACGGAATTCCTGGACTATTCTATAGGAGAATGAGATTCTCTCTCAGCATTACTCCTCCGTATGCACCATAGCACGATGGTATATCGGGGCGGAGCAATTGCACCCTATTCGATATGGTGCGTTCTATGATGAGTACTACTGAGTTACCTCTTTCCTTTTGGGAGTTATGCACTTGAGAAGCTGCATACCTATTGAATAGGGTTCGAATCAGATCACAGCCTACCACTCCATATGAGATATGGTATGGGAAGAGCCCATGTCTTAAGTTAGTTAAGATTTGGGGTTGTCCGGCCTATGTCTAAAAAGCAAAATCCGGACTAGCTCGAGGCAAGGTTAGTTATGTAGAACTGGAAAGGTTCCAGCTATGCAAACTACAGCAGATGATTTGGTACAACCAAAGGATTCAGTAGATACCAACGAACCTCAGCTTCTCCACCGATCAAGTAGGGTTTCTCACCCACCTGAGAGATACTTCAGTTTCTCTATGACAGTGGGAGCGAGGATTGCATCATGAGGTGATGACCCAACTAGTTTCGTGCTGGCCATCAGGAGTGTGACTCTATAAGAATGGCTGGATGCTTAGCGATCTGAGATGGAATCCTTATACACCAACAAAGTATGGATTTTGGATGCTATATCTGAAGGGTTAAATCCCCATCAGGAGCAAGTATATCTTGAGAAGATTACTTGGTGTAGATGGAAAAGTTGAGACTTTCAAAGCTAGACTTGTTAAAGGTTTTCGTCATCGACCAGGCGTGGATAATGATGAAACCTTTTCCAGTGGCTATGCTTAAGTCCATCCGGATCCTACTTTCCACGGCTACATACCATGACTACGATATCTGGCGGTTGGGTGTCATGACTGCTTTTCTAAAATGATGTTTTAGAAGAGAGCGTCTGTAAGTACACAGTCAGAGGGCTTCGTAGACAGTGGGAGCAGCGGAAACGTGTGTAAGATGTTTTATGTGATAAAGCAGGTATCGCGGAGTTGGAACATCTGTTTTGATGTATTAGTCAAAGAGTTTGACATCATCAAAATGGTAGATGAATCTTGTATATACAAAAAGGTAGTAGGGAGTATGGTGGCGATCCTCGTAGAGTACGTGGATGACATACTCTTGATAGGGAAGGAGTTTCCTATGCTACGCTCGATCAATCTCCGCTTATCACAATGATTCTCCACATAGGATCAAAGTGATACCTACTAAATCCTGGGTTTTGGATCTATGAGATAGATCTAAATGGATGTTAGGATTCTCACTAGATGTAGTAAGATGGTATCAATCAATCCTGGGGAGAATCACTGGAAGTGTTCCAGGGTGATAAGGACGACTGAAAGTCAGTCACAGGCATTGTCTTTACCCTCAGTAAAGGGACGGTATGTTGGAAGAGTTCCAAGCTAGATACCGTAGCAAACTAGACGATAAAGGCTGGATACATCACTACTTAAGATGCTACCAAAGAGGCTGTTTGGGTGTATATTGGTTCATGAGATGAACTAGGTTCCTACCATTGTGTGACAATGGAAGTGTGGCTTTGGCCCGGGAACTCCGGTCCCATCAGTGACCCAGACATAATCTAAGGCAGTATCACCTGATCATGGAGATGGTTGATCTCCAGGGTGATCGAGGTAAGGAGAGTTGACTCAGAGGACAACACGGCGGATCCACTCACAAAGGCCTTTTCCCAGAGAGAGACTTTTATGGGATGGTTGAGTATGAGATACTACAACCACTGCTATCAGATGGCCATAGTGCAAGTGGGAGATTGTTAGTTATATGTATGCCCTAGAGGCCATACTATACATAGGATGTATATTGTAGTGGATGCTTGGACATATATAGGGAGGACTTTCTTGCTCGACATGATATTATGCTATCTGGTTGCTCTTTACCTTAACGTGTACACTGATTGTCTCTCTGTTACATGTTGGTAAAGCCCTTAGGATGTGTACTTGACTACCTGGACTATGATGCGGATCATACTAGTGGCGACATGGTAGTCCATAAGTACATCCTTCAAGGTCCCTAGTCATGGGTGTATCGAGACAGGGCATCGATATACCAGAGTAGACTAGCGTATACCTTCTCGACCCATACAGATGGGCGATGGATGATCCCATATCCATTGGTGTTCAACATCAGAGATGATATACGGGTGCTCAGTGGAGACTGGGTACACTGGACGGACTCGCCGAGAACTCCCAGATGGTATTATACCTTACGTCAGATGGCAGTTCTCTGGTGACACTGGTACAGAGTAGTCTGCTGACCCGAGATCGTCATAGAGTCTTGTGTGGTTCCCACTGTGCTTTGATTTCCACCTTACCACGTCCAAGATGGCGTGCAAAACGGTGGTTTTTGGGTACAGTCCCGAATCACATGGAGGCAATGAGTGATAGGAGGGGATTCGTCTCTCCCGGTATAGGGAGTTGATGTTGCGCTGTGTTCGATTGGCTATAACCGGAAATCCCTGGCCAGGGTTGCTGAGATTTACTGGTAAGTGTTACCTGTAGTTTCTCGAACTGTTATAGACCTCATATCGACACGACTTATCGAGCTATTGGGGTCTGACGTTTACCACTCCTAGGCGAGATATGCGACATATCAGACGACGAGACCGGACTGTACGGTAAGTGTTACTGGTTGGATTCACAGGAGTATGAGCGGGCTTGCTCGTCGATCTTCTGATCGCTCAATACCCGGGTGGCCGTTACGTTTAGCAGACCGCTTGCGGCTTGTGGGTGTTTGATATGATCATCACCTGCTGCCGGCGTATTGATGAGTCTTCAGAGTCCTACACAGAGGTTTCCTGGCTCAAGCGAAACAAAATAGGAGCGCATATGGGATATGTGCAGGACCGAGAATGATGCGTGTATGTGATACCGTATTCTATTCTCGCGATGAATGTATCGTTTGGTTGTATGCGATATAACCTAGTTATCGAATCGAGGATTGATTTGATAAGTCGATACATCGGATATTAGCCGGTCATATGCGATATGACCGGATCGTTAAATCAAGTGTTGATTTAATGATTTAATGTATAATTATATATTTGATATATTACTTTGCATTAACTAGTATTTGTTCACTTTAGATGGATTTTCTCACTTGAAGTGCACATTGTATATATGATATAGTTTTGTGCACTAGTTTGTATCATGTTTGATGATATATGCAAACTTGGGTGTATGTTTGATTAAACCATGGTTAGTTAATGGTTAGGGTTTCATTTGCTTTATTTATTTATTTCATTTTGGCTTAAGATAAAATGGTGGCTTTCTTTGGATTTTGTTGAAGCTTCATGAAGCTTTGAAAAAGCTTTGACCATTTTGTTTTATTCCTTAAACCTAACCATTAAACCTAACCCTAGTTTATTCTCTACACTTGACCATGGTTGAGATATGATAAGAATCACCTTATTTTCTATTTTCCAATAATTCTTATCATATTCTTTTTCTTCTTCTTCTTCTTCTTCTTCAACAAGAAGAAAGCTTGCTACCATTAATGGCAACATGAGAAAAAGAGTGAGAAATCCAATTCTAAAGTGAACCCACATCCTATTTCTTCATCCTCTACCACTTGCCAAGTAGTATAGGGTGTTTTCTTCACAAGTTTCATGACTTGGTGAAGTTGGAGCTTGATCTTGAGTTGTCTCGACGTAGATCATCTTCGGCATCGAAGTCGACGACCTAGCCCGATCATTTCTCCGACGAAACCATCGCCAGAGTCCGGATTCCGATAGGTACAGCGGAGGGACGTCATCACGGAGCTATGGAGGTGGAGGACCGGATCTACAAAGGTTGTATTTCCGTTCACTTTAGAGTAAAGTTGTTTACTACTTATTTGTTTCGCTTATTCTCTAGTTAACGATCTTTGCTTAGGGTTTCTCGGCATATAATTTTTGAATTTGGCATGGTTGATGCCTTGTGAGACCTCTTGAGCGTGCCTAGGAACCCTACAATGTCCAGGTATGTGTATACATGTCAATAATGATGTAATACCCTTTAGTTATATGTGTAGATGTAGCAAGCTGTATGTATATACATGTCAATAATGATGCAATACTCTCCAGGTATATGTGTAGCTATAGCATAGCAAGGTATATGTGTGTACATGTCAATAATGATGCAATACCCTCCACGTATATGCGTAAGCATATAGGTATATAGGTATGCTATATCTCATATGCACAATGGAAATAAGGATCATGTCTCAATGTCCCTAACCAAAACAATATCATGTGTGTATAGGTGTTGTACGTGTTATGGCAGTTATCGATGGTGTGGGTGTAGCATACAATTTGTGCTCGTGTAATATAAACCGTCAATAATAGTGCAGTGTCCAATGGGTACAAGTCCCAGCACAACAAGTGATAATATGAAATGAAGTTCATGTACAATCTCTATATGTGCAATACTTGTAACTAATAATCATGTCATATAATCCAGCCCAGACGCATAACGCCATGCGGGCGATTTCCCTGTAGATATTAAATCTACTCACAAATGATCTCGAGCTAAGTAAATCTGACCACCTGCTTTCCTTTCTTCGTAGCGTCCGAAGTCCCTGCTCGCGATCCTAAATTTTAAAACACAACACATAAGGTTAAATATCCTGCGCCGATACAAAGACAACTAAACACAAGGATAATGTCCACAAGATAAACACACTATGCACTCAGTGCACAAAACGCGTACGATATCGGCATAACCCTAACTAGGATGACACAACCACCAAGCCTAGACCCCGATCGTACCGATCGTGCATTCACAACACAATATAAATCGTGGAATCTAATATATATAACGTCGCAATTTCAAAAGAAACCCATGTCTAAATTATCCGAAAATCTAGTAAGCAACCTTTAATCATTTTAGCCCAAATCTATAAATTTAACCAAAACTAGTAATCACAATCATCTCATAATAGCTTGATTAAACCACTCAAACCTTTACTACAATTTTAATCTCACCCAAAAGTGATTTAGTAAAAGTTTTGTTTGCAATTAAGCTAATTAGATAATTAGGAAAAATATTATTTAACAATCTTGCACTAGGTTAAGTTTTATCCAAGTCTAAACTTCACACTTAACCATTTTAAACAATCAAAACCTTAACTTAATTTTCACAACTTTTACATGAATTTCTATACATGCAAATAAAAGCTTTATTTAAACATTTAACAAGCTGGCATAATATATTAAAGCAACAATTAAGCTTAGGCTTAGGATTTATACCTCACACTAGAATCACAAACTTGCAACTAGAAATTCAAATTAGCCTCCAAAATGCTAACTTTCATGAAAATCCATGCAAGAATTAGGCTAAAGAATAATGGGTATTGATTTGTTTTTGAGTTTGTGGGATTATTTGATGAATTTTGATGATTTATTTGAGCTTGAAATAGTGGAAATGAGGTGAAAATCAAAATGGCGCAGCCAAGGGGAGGGGTCGGCCAAAGCAAGGGGAAGTGGGGAAATGTGTGGAGTTATCTAGCTAAAAACATATATTAAAGCTTATTAAAACATTTAACTATGCCACCTCTTATATCTTTTTCTTTTCTAATTAAAATTTTCCTTTATTTTCTACAAATATCTAGATATTTTCATCAAGATATTTTGTAACAAAACAAAATGGTTAATCTTGTGATTAAATTAGCATGGATTCATTTTAGCATAATTAACCCAATCCAAATTGTAATTACCACTAATTAAGTGCATAATTAAAATCTTATAATAATATTTTAATTAAGGAAAACTATTAAAGTGAACCAAAATTTTCAAGTAACAACTAAAAACCGCAAATTAGCAATTTCCTAGTTAAACTAGGTGCAGTTAAGTCAATACTCACCTCCGGATTTTTACGGAAAAACACCGCCTAATTTACCTATTAACGAAAAATTCGCATTACGATTTCTAAAATGTTACAGAAGTCTAGGCATACACTTTTGTTACTTAGGCTTTACCTTATAGGACTTAGTCTTGACTTTGGGGGTCTTATACCCGAACTTTCGTTATATAGGATGGCCTTGGTTGATGGGGTAGGTACTAAGTAGAGTGACGTACCGTACATATGTTCCGTGGCATATTTGCGATATGATGCTCCGCCTAAATTACCTTAGGATTTATATCTTGAGATCTTCCTTCTATTCGGTCCGTTGATCTATTCTCGTCAATACATGTTGATTACTCCGGTCGCCATGTTTACATGATCTGAGAGGGCTGCGATTAGAGATACGGTCAGGACAGACTTGTCTGGGACAAGGAATGACAAGGGTGACCTTTCGGTGATATAGAGACACGTCGTTTATACATATTGGATCGGGTTCTAATGTTGAAGCGAGTTTCTTCGGGATCCGCACCAGATGGTCGAGTCATTGCTGGAGATCAGCCGGACTTGTGGCGTGATGCTTTCCTCTCTCCGAAGATCATAGTGTTGTGTACTGTTCAGATAGCGGTACCAATCATTGCTGAGGTTATCGAGGTGTTGCTTCCAGAGTCCAGGAAGTTGACAGTCACCGATGTTTACAAGTGTAGCTGGATCAGAGGATTCATAGTCATTCAGATGAGAGATGACTAGAACTTTTAATCCGTTGTGGCGCTCCGATGCGAGGTTGGTGAAGTTGATTAGCTTCTTCCGATGGGTCTTGCTCAGACCTGGTGCAAGTCGCTCGAGAAAAGGATCGTGTAGTAAGTTTTCCTCCGACGGATTGAGACGAGTTCTCGAAGGTGAGCTTAGCCAGATTCTTCTATAAAGTATCAGAAATGCCAGATTCGTGTTTTTGAGTTTTTTAAGACTCCGAACTTGGTCATAACCAAGTATGACTTGCAGTTCGTGTAACTAGCGCGATATGCTCCTAATTGATTGATATTAGAGAATAATGGGACAGAAGATTAGTATGAAGTTTCAGTGAACAGTTGTTCTTCATCGTCGATATTGAAGAGTTGATGCATAAGCAGAGGCGCGTACGACTACACTTTCAGAGGAAAATCTTAAGTAAACGACAGTTGTTACGAAAAGGAAAGTGGATTTAGTAATAGGTGCTAGTTCCGGACAGGCTGGATAGATAAGATCAGCAAGAGACTTGAAAGGGTTCTTTCCAGAAATTGATAAGAAGTAAGATTGGACCCAGGATCAGTTGTTGGCCCATATGCAGAGATTAGAGATCGCTTTCATCAACATGTTGCGTTGCGAGAGACTGGATTTCTGGTCAAGAAGATGTGGTGAGAGGTATCAGCAGTAAGACTGATTGTGTCGTTGTTCCTCACCGGACGATTGTAAAAAGAGTCTATGGTGTTAGAAGATCCGCAAGAAAAACCAGAATTCATAGACAGAAAACGCTAAACCGTGGTAAGGGGCAAGTAGTAATCCTTGCTCTACTAGCTTCGGGTGTATAGACACCGAAGAAGATATACTTCGATATCATTTGTCTTCGATTTGCGTTTTTATGATCCAAATATTTCTTTTTAACCTTAAAGAAAGGACAATTCAACGTCCGTTATTTTGACATATGTATTTTGAGGATTTGAGGGCTACACAATGTTTTGTGCACACCATGTGCACTTGATGAGATTTTCGTGCACAGTGATTGCACTTTGATTTATATTTTGTGCACACTAGGTGCACTTTTTTTGAGATGTTCGTGTGAGGTGACTGCATTCGATTGGAGTGTCGTGTACACCAGATGCACTAGACTGATATTTTTTGTGCACATCAGTTGCACATGATTAAGAGATTATATATATATATATATATATATATATATATATATATATACTCTAGGTATACTCGGTATGATTTTGTGCACACCAGTTGCACATTTTGATGTTTTGTGCACCACGCTACACTTGAGATTTGTTTTGTGCACTCCGATGCACTGGATATTGATCTTGTGCATTCTAGATGCACTCGATATTTTCTCCCTACACATTTGATGCAGTGGATATTGTTTTGTGCACACTTGTTGCAGTTGACGCTGTATTTGTTTTCATACACACCGTGACGTGTGGTTCGAGATTTTCATGCAAAAACCGTTAGGGTTGATTTTGTTTTCGTGTTTTGCACTTGATAGAATATCTTATAGATTTGATTTATATATTTTCGCTTGGTCGTGTGCTACTGATATTGCACTACGACTATGACAACGAGCGTGTACCGGACGTACACAGCTGATTTAGTATTTGGAATTTTACAACATAACTGGTGTAATTCTCATAGCAACCGCTGAAGTTACAGTTATGTGAGTTTTACATCCTTTTGAGTTTTCATGCATACTGTTGCGTTATGTTGCGTTTTAGCTTGTGTGGGATTTTGGAGTTCCATTGTATTGAGCGGACTATGTATTTTAAAAAAAAAATTTTGGACCCCGGCAAATTGTTTTGAAATGAGTTGATTGGATTGAGAAAAAATAAAAAATGTTTTAAGAAGGAGGTTTAATTTAAATTTGGGGACTGAATTTCTTTAAGGAGGAGAGATTGTAATAACTTGGAAAATTATAAATATTAATTTATAATTTTAAATATGAATTTAATAAGTTTACAAAAATGATATCGCTTATGAAATTGGGTATCGGAATTATATCCGTAAAAATGTAATTATTTTGGTAAATACAAAGAAAAGTGTGTGATATTATAAAAATGATATATTAATTATTTTAACATGATATAAGATGTTATTATAAGATAATGGTATTTAAGTGTTATAAAAAGTATTGTGTTTTTTTTAAAAACATGGATTTAGATTTTTGTGACATGAAGGGTTTAATTAAAGGAGAAAGAGTTTTTCTTTATTTGTTGCATTCTTTTAATAATGGTTGGTATATGATAATCTATGCTAAACCTTCACACAACTCACCCTCATCCATGCTCTCCTCCCTCCACCTCCTCCTTCACATCTTACATCTCCTCCTTCCACCATGACACCTTCATCTCATAACCCTCCACCTCTTGCTCTCTCTACACACAACATAACACTTCACACATTATCCCATCAACACTTAGTAAATTCTTTTAGCTTTTCTAAACTGAACAAGTATACACTAATTTTCCATGTATTCTTCATATCAAAATAGAAAGCCATGAATCCCTTCATCAACTTGTGCACATCATCATGCTTGAGCCAATACAAACCCTTGATGCTTCCACATATACTTATTGAGCAGGATTTCCATGTACTATTACTATATAGGTATTTCTCCTTCTTTCTTTACAAATTAAATTCTGTTTGATATATGTTGTTATGTGCAATATAGGAAAATTGCTGGTTTTGTGATATTTAGCCTACAAAAATTGAATCTGGAACAACTAGGTATAACCACTAGGAAAACTAACAAGACCATAGCATCATGTGACCAGTAGGAGACTTCACTTAAAGCCCGAGACCCCATCTCCAATTTTTGACCGGCGAAAACCCTCATTTTCCCGATATCGTCGGGTCATTGGTGGGCTTTGGTGTTGATTTTCTTTCTGTAGATTTATTTGGGTATTTTATAAGTTACTATATTGTTTGATTTGTCCCAGTATTAATACATAGAAATCTGGGAATGTTTTAGTATGGGTTTTGTTAAAGTATCCGATATTTCAATACGGGTTTTCGTATTTCTGTGCCGTAACTGATTTGTTGACATTTGTACGTTAACAACAGGGATATCTTGTCATTTTTGGGTTAAGTAAGCTGTAGGTTCTAACCTACGGGTGACTATCTCGTTGTTTTGAGTTTTTATATGATATTTACATCGATATGATATAACTACAATTATAGGTACGATCGCGAAGGTTTCCGAGATGGAGTTGACGGACATAGCAATCGTGGATTCGACGAGCTCGTCAAGTTGATGAGTAGATTTACATCTACAGGGGAAGTCGGGTGGATGGCGTATAGCACCCCCGCAATCTTATAAATATCATAGTATGAGGTATAATTAGTTTTTAGTGTTTATTTAAGTTAATGATATTAGGAGTTATGTTGCATTTAGTATATATTCATGTGCATATAGTTTATTCATGGCTGGTGGATTGGTACAAAGAATCGTGCCATACTTAAGATAAATTGGATATTGTGATAATGTGGATATTGTATGGGGAATTATACCATATTTATGATGACGAGATTAGCATGCCGAATAACGACCAAGTTTCCTTTAGACTCGTAGAGTTATACTTTATTTCGTTTTAGGATGTAATGCTTGAGTGGGGTATACTCTTTTAAAAACTAATGATTCGTTTCCCTTTTAATGATAAATGACAAGGATGCAATGCCAATTTCTAAAACGAATATCTGTTTTTAACCTAAAACAGCTTCCTTATTTCAAAACCAACGTTTTGTTCCATTTTCAAAGATAATGGTATAGCTTATAGCAAGTAGTTACATTTAATAGTTACGCTTAGATTTATTTTATATGCTCGTGATATATTCCTCGATGTTATATGTTTCCTTTATACGAACACAATGATAGAACACTGTACAACTACCAATGAGTACTATGCTGCACAAGCACGTACACACATGTTACACTACACCTCATTGGTACTGCCATGTCATGTAAGTCTATGTTACCCACCCCGGTGTTTAACGGGGAGGCGGAATAGGTAAAAATCAAAATTTTCTTTAAAGGAAACATAGACTAACCATGAAGGATCTTTGCTAACAAAAACTAACAAACTAACATGGAGCTTTAACTACTAGGTTAAGAAATTATACCTAGAGCTTGAACTCCTTCTTCTCTTGTTGTGGTCCTCCTTGTTGTGAGCTCTTTGGAGTGGTGTAGATGGCTCCTCCTCACCGTCTTCTCTATGTCAAAGAAAGATCTACCCGAAGGTCTCTACCTTGAGCTCCTACCTCAACAATGAAGTAACTAGAGTGCTTGGTTTGCTAGACTAAGAACCCTAGAATGAGTAGAGAAGTATTTTTGGTGGTTTAGTCTCAAAAGATTTTGTTTTTCAACTCATGAAAGACTAAAGCTTTGAGAGAGGAAGAGGAGAGAGCAAACAATGAGAGAGAAAGATTATGAGATCATGAGAGGATGAAGCTCTCATATGAGGAAATATGATAATAATAATATTAATTAAGATAATTGTGATGGTGTATTGATTTGACCTTTATCATGTCACAATTAATGCTAAGCATGCTCAAAGAAAATATCTCATGCTTAACAAAAAATATCTAAATCAACATGGGTCAACTAGGTCAAATGGTCAAACCAATTAACCATGACAATTATCTCTAATAATAATTATTAAACAATTTCCTACTTTTGATTAGGGTTTTAATCAAGTCATTGGTCAAAACCCTAATGAGGTGCCTCCCTCTCTGCCTCTGTCAACTGTACATACATACCCGCATCCATGTTCCGAAGAAACACGAATACAATGAGACTAAACCAATCCCAAAACAGATACTAGGATCTGGCTTAAACCAAAGCCCACTAGTATCAACTGCTCGAACACCAAACACGCACAAGTACGCGTATGTGGACGAACCCTGTCGTAAAACCATATGACCTCTACCTCGTTTCGCCCAAAGGTGAACAACTCTCTGTATGGGACTCTAAAGACTCGACACAACGCTGGCAGTTGGTTTAACCACAGGCCTCAAGCAGTACTAGCTGTACGTAACGGTCCCCAGGTAGATGCCGATAAGAAGGCCGATGAGGTGAACCCATCCGAACTCCTACTGAGCCTGAATGTGACAATCTCCATACAGTCCGGTCTGTTCGTCTAAGAGTATCGCATGTCGGGCCTAGGGGGCGGTAAACGTCAGACCCCTAATAGCGGTACAAGTCATGTCGGAGTTTATCCCAGAACACCCTGAGAAACTACTGGAAACACTACCAGTAAATCTCGCTTGCCCTGGCCAGGGACTTTGTGTAATGGCTCTTCTAGACACAGCGCGATATCAACTCCCAATACCGGGAGAGACGAATCTTGTCTAACCATCACTGCCTCCAAGTTCTTCGGGAATGCACCCAACTACTACCTGTTTGCACGACTCAATAGAGCCGTGGTAGGGTAGTAATCTAGGAACAGTGGGAACATACTCGAGGCGAAGTGACAGTGTCAAGTCAACGGACTAAGCTGTACTCATGTCACCTAGGAACTGTTAACTGACGATAGGTATAGTACCAACCAACAGTCCCCGATGAGTCCTGTCTAGTGTACTCATAACCTAATGAGCACCTGCATACTATCTCCTATACGACGTACTGATGGCTGTGGGATATACCATCTCCCTAGCTGGGATAAGAAGCGTATACATTAGTCTACTCTGGAGTATCGATGCCCTGTCTCGATAATCCTATGAATAGGGACCTGTATAAGGATGTGCTTGTAGACTACCCAACCCCCATAAGTGTGACTGCCATCACAACACTGGTAGTCAAGCCAACATCCTAAGGGCTCTATCAATATGTATTAGCGATGCGTCAAAAGAAATATATACACATATTAAGATAGATACAAACCAAGTAGCATACTACCATATCGAGCAAGACTGTTATAAATCTGTGTATATATATATCCCAAGCTTCCAAAATGTAATATACAAACTAGTACTATACAATAATGGCCTCTAGGGCATATCACACTAACATGTCATTGTAGGACCGTTATACTATGTAATGCGTATGTAGATGTTGATATGAGTATGCTATTACACTTTTAGAACACTGGCACAAATACTAATGATTGCTATGATGCACGAGCACAGACGCGTATGCTACACTACACATCATTAATATTGCCATGACACAGTAGAATTGATATGTATGTTGCCTGTATGACTTATTTACGTAATCTTCCTTTATTACCTGTTGCGTATTGCGAATACCAGTACCATGGGTATTCGTATTTGAATTCCTATGAGTTTTCAGGAGGTTTTACTTTTGATGATATATATCAGTGGTATGGGATACTGTTATATATGTATATATATAATATATCATCAGAATGATCTATGCAAGTATTCTTATTCTTTTCTTGATATTTCTGGATATGGTGAGTTAACGTCTACCACGAGCTTGATGTTTTCTGATGGTTTTATTCCGAACCGAGTGGGGGAGATATACGGTTACGGACTTGCTACTTATCCGTTATCAGTGGGGGAGTATACAATCGGATACATGGTGGACCCGGTTGAGACCGAGGGGCAAGAAAGCCGTATTTGAGGCGGGGAACCTAGCGAGGATACTCGATACCGGAGATTGAGATGAGCACGACAGATATCCAGGAAATACTGACCGGGGTTCGATTTGGGCACGGCGGATATCCAGGGGATACCGACCGGGGCCAGGGATATCGGGTGGTGATCATATGTTGAGATGGTGTCGATGATATCTGCATTTCCGTGTTGGTGATGGACACGGGAGATTTGAGGATTTGTGAGTCGGTGATGGACACGAGAGGTTTCTGATTTCGGGTGTCGATACTGGACATCCAGATGTTGATATGTTGCTATCATATGAGGTATACGGTTATGTTATGAGTTATTGTAGCCGACTAGGACTGATCCGGGGGACAGTACCTGCATATCTTTTTACGGGCATTCGCATACATAAAAAAGAATTCAAAAACGAGCTATGGTCTCATTATTTTGACATGTCTGATATGACACTGGGATCTTTAAATTGTAAACCTCTCAACATTCTTCACCAAAACAGCAGGACGTATATCTTAAATAAGTTCCCTATTATATTTCATACTATCACGTCTGCTTTTATGCCGTGACATATGTATTCCGCGGCTATTTTAAAGAAGAGGTTGTACATATATATTTTCTGCTGCTTATAGGCTTATGCTTAGATACAGGTCATTTGCATATGAAATACTCTATTTTTGGGTTCATGTGATAGATAGAATTGCATTTATGATACATGCATATAATATATTATATTAGTACGGGATATGATAGTATTATATTTATGACCTAGGTATCGTTGTGCATTTCGATTTCTACCTTGTAATGTAATTTTACTTAATGAGTTGGCAACTCACCCCCGTCGTGCCACAGTTTCTTGCAGGTTTTACCGCTTGGATTATCAGCGGCTTGGGCACACATTCCATTCGGTGATTGCTTTGGGTAAGTGGGTTACTGTTGTATCGTACTCACACTCGTTTATTCATATATTCTTGTATCTAGTAAAACTCCTGTAACACCTTAGGATGTGATTAGTGGCTAATTATACTTTAATATATGGTTTTTAATAAAAAGTTTACCAAATCGATTTTCAAATATTTTATCCTATTTAATGAATATTTTATTAGATTTTTCCTAGGCTTGCACACACTTGTGCATGTCAACTAGGGGTAAATATAGGGTTAGACCATGATTAGCAACCATGGTGGATTAACCCATTTGCCTTAAGCTAATTTGAATTTTGGTTTAATTGTTTTGGGTTGTTTTTTTTATGGTAAAATATTTTAATTTCGTTGAGAGAGAGAGAAAGAGAGAAAGAGAGAGAGAGGGAATGCGCTTCATGGCTTGTGCCATACTTGCAATAAATGAAGAAAGAGAGAGGGGGGTTGACTTACCTTGACTCTCTTTCCTTTGTTGCTTTGCCTCTCATTTTCTCACAACACTCTCCCTCTCACTCACACCAGCAGCAGAAGAAGCAGCAGCAGCTCCAGCATCAGCAACAGCAGCAACATCAGCAGCATCAACACCAGCAACATCAGCAGCAGCAACCCAAGCTTCAGGCATCAGCAGCAGCAGCTACATGCAGCAGCAGCAGTAGCAAGCAGCAGCAGCAACACAGCTTCTTCACATCCTCCTTGTACCTAGGGTCAAGTAAGGTATACTTCTTAGGCTTAACTTCCTAGCTTGCTTAATCTTGTGTGTTGATTAGCTTCGATTAGTGTTAAATGTGCGTTTTAGTGCTAAAATGGTGATTTGTGTGGAGCTTTGGCAAAGTGGTGAGTTTAATGGCTAGATTAACTTGATTAAGTGTTATTAGGGCCACATAAACCTAGCTTAACCCCAGATTTCACTAAAATACCATAGGGTTTCAATTTGGTGTAAAATTAGCGTTTTAAAGCAAAAGTTAGCCTTTCTGTGATCTGCTGTAGACCCGTTAGCTTCAGAGAAAATCTGGGAAGACTGGAGCATATACACTAGATCTAGACCACACACACCATGCACGAACCCTAAATTTTACTGTTTGGCCGCCAATCTAATCGTTCTGGCCGTAATTTGCGGCCGGATAGGGGAATTGGGTTCTGGGGTTTTGGCTAGGTAGTCTGCTGTGTTTTCCAGTGTTTTGGCATGTGCAACTTTGTAAGTTTTCACCTGAGTAAAAATCTGGGGCGATATATCGTTTTTCCATTTCGTTTAGTTGGCGCGATACATGCGATACGTGAGTGGGTTTTGTGTTCCAGCGTGTCGCGACGTGTCGGGGTAGTTTTAGACGCGTATACACACGATCTAGCGTATCGGACACACACGCGTTTAGTTCGCAATGCGAGTTTCTCGTTTGATTTCGATATCGCGTTTTTGCGAGATATTTGCTTATATATGGATTCTTTGTGTATTCTAGGTTCGCAGGCGGGTACGTCGGACGCCGCAAAGAAGGGAAAGCAGGTGGTCGGCTACACTTAGCACGCGACCAGGTGAGTAGATTTAACATCTACGGGGAAATTGCCCGTATGGCGTTAAGCGTCAGGGCGTAATAGGATATTTTAGTTGTATGTGTTCATATATATATATACTATAGTAGCATACCTTCTCGTGTTGCATATAAAATGGTAATTATAGAACACTGCACTGTCACTAATGGTTTAAGCTGCACGAGCAGTAAATGTATGTTACACTCACACCGTTAGTGATTGCCATGACACTCGCTCTATAGGATTGCTACGACTCATACATTGATGATTTGACATGACTTGTCGCATATTGGCACATGCATACGGTCTACTCATAGTAGTGCACATGTTATTTGATATATCCATATTAGTGCACATGTACATTACTACACTCACATTGCGTATATATCCATTCGTACATCCATACCTATATATATACATATGTTACATACATGGGTGATATTGACATGATTTAAAAACTAAGGGACCGCACGGGACATTTTCAAAACTGGATCCATTTTAAAAGAGCGGTTTTCCCTTTCTTATACTCTTAGTGTCATACTACACATTGCATGGATTTACGCATTGAGTTTGGATTTATGTGATTTCTGGATTTGGAAACCGGGGTATTATTTTAAGAAAATACGCACTGTTTTAAAAACCCGGTTTCCATTGATATGATATTTCAGTGCGTCCACCATGCGTTTTCTCGGTTCTGAGACGTATGACATGTGAACCCGAATCGAGGAGCTGGACGAGGCCGATTGCGGGTACATGGTGGACCCGGTATGGTATCTCGGGGCAAGAAAGGGATGCTGTGTATACAGACGGTGAGCCTGGCAGAGGGACTACTACCTACCGGTGATTGGTTGGACCTGGCGGTTATCCGGAGGATACTGACCAGAGTCGATAGATGGATACGGGATGACACGTACTGCCGGGGCCGAGGGTCGATTCCGCAGACGGAGCCCGTGGGCCGATCCGGACTGACGGAGCCCGATACTTGAGTATTTGCGTGTCGATGCTTGACACGATGATTTTGTGATATTTTCGAGTGCCGATGCTAGGCATTCACGATTCCATGAGCTGTATAAGATTTGAGGGCCGATCAGAGTGACGGCGCCTGAGTTTTACTGGGATTTGGGTGCATTGATAGACACCGGTTATTCTTCCACGTTGACATTCCGTGTAGATGATATTTATTCCCATGCTCAGCATTCATTATTTTGCATCTCATCCTGTAGCTTTAGTACCTGATAGAGTACTTTTGCATGATTATTGCTGTTGGAGATAGTGCCCTCAGAGTCAATTATTGGATCACAGGCACGTGATTGCAATGATTGAGGGAGGACCTGTTGTAACACCCGAGCCCAATGCTACTATTTTCAGTTACTGTTTGAGCATAATGTGGTACTCATTTCATTTAATTTGCTTGTTTGTTGCTTACTGTAAAATTTACCCGGCAAAGTCATTTCTGCATATAATAAATTTTAGCATTTAAAATAAAATTGAAAATATTCATCTTGGCCTACTTGACACCCCTAGCCTCGTGGTAGCGTCCGTGCATTGTGTTCTCGTCCCGTTCAGTAAAACGGGCAAGTTTGGATGGCTACGTGCACGCACGTGTGTCCGTTTTGAGAGTATGCTTTTTAATCATAAAACATTTCATTTTAAAATTTGGAACCCGCTTAAAATCCTATTATTTGAATTTCGAATTTTTGGACCCAACCCGGGCGCAATTTGGAAATGTTTCATTTGGCGCCAAAATCCCAAATTTTAATATTATTAAAACCATCACATATATTTTTCTAACTAATCTGATATCTTACTGTTCATTACCTATCTTTTAAATCTTTAAGTTAACCATATAATATTTTTACAATCTTTTATATCCTTCTCAATTTATTCTCTCAGCCAATCACAACCTCCCCTTTAACCCCGTGGTCCCCACTTTCTCTCTCTCCTTCTTCTCTCTCTTTCCACTTTCTCTCTCTCTCTACCCCTTATATATTCTCTCGTACTTCTCTTTATCATTTTTCTCTTCTTGCTTCATGTCTCGTTTCTCATTTCTTTTAACTGTTCTTTTGTTACCGGAATTCCGTCGTGCCGGTGACGTTTCTTGACGTTCCAGCGAGATACCCGACCCGTGTGGTTCCTTTGTTCGTCGTTTGGGTTCATTCCGTGAACCGTGCGCCGTCGCGAGTTTTCCCCGCCGACGGTTAACGTTCCGTTTTCCCAATTCGCGACCCATCGAGGCAAGTTAATCTTGCTACATGCTATATACTTTTATAATCTTCATTTTATAATGTTATACATTTGAAAATCTTATCGTTTACATATGAAATGTCGTTGAAAAATCGGATATGACAAATCTGAAATTTACTGTACACCTTATCTTATAAAATTCATCATAAATCATAGAAAAATCATTAGTATACGTTCTTTAGTTCGTTACGAAGCTAATTCAGAATACTATAATTCTATGAAATATTTACTTGCAAAATAAATTGTTTAATTAACGTAAAATGCAAATGAACACGTCTCTAAACTGCTGTCCAGGGAAATTCCAGCAGCAAACTTTCAACTTTGAATATTCATAACTTTTTGTAGGGATAACCTGAGATGCTTATACTTATAAAACTGAAAACCTTATTGAACTATCTTTGTTTTGGTATAAGATACGTCTCTTTTGGAGAACATTTGTAATTTTTAAGTTATTTTACAAATTAGGGCGACGCTGAATTTCTGAACGGAACCTTCTTGTGCATGGTTAATCAATACATCTTTTATAGTTACTAATCGCTTTGAATATGCTATCCATATTAATATTATTATATCAATATTTATATCACATATTGTTTAGTTGTACATCCCACATTACCATTTTATAGTTTCATAACTTTTCGGATACCCGTTTGTATCCATCGCATTTAAGATACATATAATTGCATCCATAGATCACATCACTACATAATAATGTGATATTAACACTCCATGTTTAATAAATTGCATCCTAATTAATATTGGAACTATAAATGTAACCCTAATCGATAACTGTGCATCCATATCCTTGAAATTATATCTATTTGCATATCATATTATATGTTCCAGTTTATTGTTCTGATAGTACTCATGCTTGTTTATTTATACACATGCTTATGTTAGTTTGATTATGAGCACCCACATGATATCTTGTGCTTCCTGACATGACCTGTTACACTTCCTACTTGACATGACATGGTACCGTGCACTCTTGACATGACATGACACCTTTATACATTACCTGGCTTGACCTGATGTACCATGGCTTTACCTGTTACCTGATCTTGTGCCCAATGCCGACAAACATGACCATCCCTGCTGTCTATCCAGACAGACCTACTTTTATTGATCACATGTTGGCATTGATCCTTGACTACTGAATACCTGACCTGACATACATAACTTGGGGGTATGGGGAAATCAAAGATGAACCTGACTTGTAACTCGACAGTTCACTACCGTCCGAGTGTACACATTCCTATTCTGTGCCCAGCGGCATGTCTCGGTTTCGGCCGAGAATATTGTGGCCGTGATCCCGGGTATGTACGGGGTAATACCGAGTGTACACTTTCCTATTCTGTGCCTAACGGCATGTCTCGGCTGCAGCCGAGAATATTGTGGCCGTGGTCCCGGGTATGTACGGGATACTATTGGGTTACATCGACGATTCATCAATTGGTTTCAAAGACTATAGAGTAGAAACCTGATAGGACAGTTTAGTCACCATTGCACATTACCCTGCTCTGTTATTTCTTAGTACTGCTTATTCATGTTCATATTTGCATTGCTTATCACCATGTTTACATTTTATACTTGATGTCATGACGCGCTGACGTCTGGGTTTTGCATGGCCCAGATTCTTTACCACTGTCGCCGACCGTGCAGGAGTACTTCAGCCAGCAGGCTGATTTGAGTTCTATAGTGGTTAGTTCGTTTATTGCATTTTATTTCCAGGTGTGATCCCGCATTACGGGACGTACCTTTCTATTATTGCATTGGATCATTTGCTTCCGCACTTATTTATCATTGACTCTGGTTATTATGGATTTGGACATGTGTTAGATAGTTTATTTATCTTGTTCTTGATATCTCTACAGCCGTAATGTGACTGTGGATGGATACTTCCTACCCACAGGTAGCATGGTTGGCTATGTCACGTGCTCAATCTTGCGTACTCTGGGAAGCGGGGCGTGACATGGTTCTTTTGGTATCAGAGCCATAGGCTAGTTGGGTTGATTCTTTTGTAGTTGGGTATTGTACCCAATACACGAATCAGAACACCCGTGTTTAGGAAACATGTCCAGCCACATTGACCGTTTTACCATTCTTGAATCACATTCTTCCTGATTATATCTTTTACGACGTGCAAACTTACTTTGCATGTCGACTCGGAAACCTGATTTCTTGTTATCCCTAGGACTTGGGCGACTTGGGTGGAGTTAAGTAATTGCGGCTATGATACCGCGGCATAGCTACAATGCAGCACTCTATTTAAGTATCATGGAGTTCTAGCCTTGATCCACATTCAGAATCTATCATCATGCTAATGTTGGGTGTTTTGAGTTCAGGATTATGACAGGTAAGCAGTTGAAGACTTACCAGAGGCGTGTGGACGAAGCCGCCATGCTTGGGGTGATAAGAGGAATACTGGAAATCAAAGAAACAGACCGAGCTGATCCAGCAGCACGCGGACTTGTTTCAGGAAGGTTTGCAGATCGTTCAGCAGTCTGTAAACGAAGTTGGAACTAGACCAGTCAACCGAGTAAGGACCGTAGCAGATTTCAGACGGTTGGGTCCTACTACTTTCACTGGTCTGGAGGAGCTGTTGCCAGCCGAGCAGCGGCTAGTAACACGGAGAATTTACTGATTTCGGCACAGATCCCAGAAGACAGGAGAGTGGATGTGGTGCGCATTCAGCTGGTGGATTACGCCCGAGAGTGATGGCTTGTGGAGGAGACCCGCTTGCCCAGGCCGATCAGTTGGGAGGATTTCTCTAAAAGTTTCCTGGAGAAATTCTTCCCGCGGACCGCACGGGAGGAAATGGAAGAAAAGTTCTTCGGACTAAGGCAGAATGGAGCAGCCGTGGACGTGCATGCAGCAGAGTGGACGAGACTCAGTAGTCTCGCTGGACCTTTCGCGGCCAACGACGTAGACAGCAGTTGCGGTAAGGAAGCAGTTCTGTCGGGCCGGTCGAGTTTAGGGCTAGGCCGACGAACAATGTTCTTGCGGCTATGGTAGTGGATAGTAATGAAGAACCGGCAGTTGTCCGCGACTTTATGGATGTGTTTGAAGATATATCAGGCTTACCGCCGAAGCGAGAGGTGGAGTTTGCGATTGACCTTATTCCTGGTGCAGCGCCAGTATCAAAATCTTATTATCCGATGGCACCGGTGGAATTGGAAGAAGTTAAGAAACAAGTTGGTGAATTACTCGAGAAGAGATGGATTCGAAGCAGCAACTCGCCGTGGGGAGCTCCAGTTCTTTTAGTAAAGAAGAAGGATGGCACGAGAAGGATGTGCATTGATTATCGAGAATTGAACCGGGTGACTATTAAGAGCAAGTACCCGATCCCTCGCATTGGAGAACTTTTTGAGCAGCTTAGTGGCGCGAGGGTATTCTCGAAACTAGATTTGCGATCAGGATATCATCAGGTCCGAGTAAAGGCAGAAGACATTTGCAAGACGGCGTTTCGAACTCGATATGGACATTTCGAGTATCTAGTGATGCCCTTCGGAGTGACTAATGCGCCAGCAGTATTCATGGATTTGATGAACAGGATCTTTTCACCATTCTTGGACCAGTTTATTGTGGTATTCATTGACGATATTCTGGTGTACTCGAAGAGTTCGGAGGAGCATGCTGAGCACTTAAGGATCGCATTGCAGACGCTGAGACAAGAGAAGTTATTTGCGAAGATGAGTAAGTGTGAATTCTGGCTGGAAGAAGTGAAGTTTCTGGGGCATGTCGTGTCGGGCGAGGGAATCGCCGTCGATCCCGAAAGGATTGCAGCAGTTCGAGATTGGCCTATTCCAAAGAATGTTGCGGAGATAAAAAGTTTTCTTGGACTCGCCGGTTACTACCGAAGATTTGTGGAGAACTTCGCGCGTTTAGCTGAGCCGTTAACTAAGCTTACGCGTAAGGAGGTACCGTTTGTTTGGACGGATGGATGTGCATTGGCTTTCAAGACGTTGAAGCAGAAGTTGATAACCGCCCCTATCCTAACCGTACCGGATGATTCAGGAGGACTGGTGATTCACAGCGACGCATCTGGAAAAGGATTGGGATGTGTTTTAATGCAGAATGGGAAAGTCGTCGCTTACGCATCGAGACAGCTGAAGACTCATGAGAAGAACTATCCGACTCATGACTTGAGCTTGCAGCTGTGATTTTCGCTTTGAAGATTTGGAGACACTACCTTTTGGGCGTAAGAGTCGAAGTTTTTACAGATCATAAGAGTTTAAAGTATGTGTTCACTCAGAAAGAGTTGAACATGAGGCAACGCAGATGGTTGGAGCTGATGGCCGACTATGACCTTGATCTTAAGTACCATCCGGGAAAAGTTAACGTCGTGCCAGATGCGCTAAGTCGGTTACCAGCAATTCAGGTATTGACCGCACAAAGAGAGATCATTGCGGATTTTCGGAGATTTGACTTGGAGGTTGTGCTACCACATTCTACGGGAAAGTTGATGCAGTTGCAAGTACAGTCGTCCTTAGTTGAGAAGATTAAAGTGGCGCAATCGCAGGATCCTAGATTGCAAAAGTTTCGAGAGCAGGTTGAAGCCGGACTACGAACCGATGTACTGATCCACGAAGACGGTTCGTTGAGATATGGTAGCCGTGTGTGTGTGCCAAAAGGAGATGTGCGTGAAGAGCTTATGAAGGAGGCACACAGTTCAGCTTACTCTGTACATCCAGGAGGGACAAAGATGTACCGAGATATTCGACAGCATTTCTGGTGGGAAGGTATGAAACGGGAAATTGCTCGCTTCGTGGCTAAGTGCTTGGTGTGTCAGCAAGTCAAGGCTGAACACCAAAGGGTTGCTGGTTTGTTGCAACCACTTCCGATTCCTCAGTGGAAGTGGGAACATATAACCATGGATTTCGTGACGGCTTTACCGCGGAGTCCAAAGGGCAACAGTGCAGTATGGATGGTTGTCGATCGTTTGACCAAGGCAGCTCACTTTATTCATTTTCGGGTTGGTCAATCGACAGAGACTTTGGCAGAGCGGTACACGCAGGAGATTGTGAGATTGCATGGAGTACCGGTAAGCATCGTGTCCGATTGGGACACTCGGTTCTTGTCGCACTTCTGGAGGAGTTTACAAGAAAGTTTGGGGACTCGATTGAAGTTTAGCACAGCTTATCATCCTCAAACTGATGGACAATCAGAGAGAACGATCCAGACCCTTGAAGATATGTTGAGGGCTTGCATGTTGGACTTCAAGGGTTCTTGGGAGGATCACCTACACTTGGTGGAGTTTTCTTACAACAATAGTTTCCAAGCGACTATTCAGATGGCTCCGTTTGAAGCGTTGTATGATCGTAAGTGCCGTTCACCTGTTTGTTGGGATGATGTTGGTGAACGAAGGTTACTAGGACCAGATTTGGTGGTACAGACAGTCGAGAAGGTGAATACAATCAGGAAGCATATGAAGGCAGCTCAAGACAGACAGAAAAGTTGGGCTGACACGTCAAGAAGACCTCTAGAGTTCGCCGTTGGTGATTTGGTATTCTTGAAGATATCACCGACTAGAGGAGTGATTCGTTTTGGGAGTCGGGGAAAGCTTGGTTCTCGATTCATTGGACCCTTCGAGATATTGGAGCGTGTTGGAGAGGTAGCGTACCGTTTGGCGTTACCACAGTCCTTGGCAGGTGTGCACGATGTGGTTCGTGTATCTCAACTACGGAGGTATGTTCGAGATGAAACCCACGTATTGGATCATTCGGAGTTGACCGTACGGGAGGACCTAACTTTTGAAGAGCGACCAGTTGAAATCAAGGATCGAAGAGAAAAGGTTCTTAAGAACAAGGTTACCCCTCTTGTGCTAGTTTCTTGGGGTAATCGATCGCATGGAGAATCCACTTGGGAACGAGAAGATGAAATCCGGCAGAAGTTTCCTCACCTTTTCTTGTAGTTATCTATCTTTGTATTCTTGGAATTTCGAGGACGAAATTCTTTTTGTAGTTGGGTATAATGTAACACCCGAGCCCAATGCTACTATTTTCAGTTACTGTTTGAGCATAATGTGGTACTCATTTCATTTAATTTGCTTGTTTGTTGCTTACTGTAAAATTTACCCGGCAAAGTCATTTCTGCATATAATAAATTTTAGCATTTAAAATAAAATTGAAAATATTCATCTTGGCCTACTTGACACCCCTAGCCTCGTGGTAGCGTCCGTGCATTGTGTTCTCGTCCCGTTCAGTAAAACGGGCAAGTTTGGATGGCTACGTGCACGCACGTGTGTCCGTTTTGAGAGTATGCTTTTTAATCATAAAACATTTCATTTTAAAATTTGGAACCCGCTTAAAATCCTATTATTTGAATTTCGAATTTTTGGACCCAACCCGGGCGCAATTTGGAAATGTTTCATTTGGCGCCAAAATCCCAAATTTTAATATTATTAAAACCATCACATATATTTTTCTAACTAATCTGATATCTTACTGTTCATTACCTATCTTTTAAATCTTTAAGTTAACCATATAATATTTTTACAATCTTTTATATCCTTCTCAATTTATTCTCTCAGCCAATCACAACCTCCCCTTTAACCCCGTGGTCCCCACTTTCTCTCTCTCCTTCTTCTCTCTCTTTCCACTTTCTCTCTCTCTCTACCCCTTATATATTCTCTCGTACTTCTCTTTATCATTTTTCTCTTCTTGCTTCATGTCTCGTTTCTCATTTCTTTTAACTGTTCTTTTGTTACCGGAATTCCGTCGTGCCGGTGACGTTTCTTGACGTTCCAGCGAGATACCCGACCCGTGTGGTTCCTTTGTTCGTCGTTTGGGTTCATTCCGTGAACCGTGCGCCGTCGCGAGTTTTCCCCGCCGACGGTTAACGTTCCGTTTTCCCAATTCGCGACCCATCGAGGCAAGTTAATCTTGCTACATGCTATATACTTTTATAATCTTCATTTTATAATGTTATACATTTGAAAATCTTATCGTTTACATATGAAATGTCGTTGAAAAATCGGATATGACAAATCTGAAATTTACTGTACACCTTATCTTATAAAATTCATCATAAATCATAGAAAAATCATTAGTATACGTTCTTTAGTTCGTTACGAAGCTAATTCAGAATACTATAATTCTATGAAATATTTACTTGCAAAATAAATTGTTTAATTAACGTAAAATGCAAATGAACACGTCTCTAAACTGCTGTCCAGGGAAATTCCAGCAGCAAACTTTCAACTTTGAATATTCATAACTTTTTGTAGGGATAACCTGAGATGCTTATACTTATAAAACTGAAAACCTTATTGAACTATCTTTGTTTTGGTATAAGATACGTCTCTTTTGGAGAACATTTATAATTTTTAAGTTATTTTACAAATTAGGGCGACGCTGAATTTCTGAACGGAACCTTCTTGTGCATGGTTAATCAATACATCTTTTATAGTTACTAATCGCTTTGAATATGCTATCCATATTAATATTATTATATCAATATTTATATCACATATTGTTTAGTTGTACATCCCACATTACCATTTTATAGTTTCATAACTTTTCGGATACCCGTTTGTATCCATCGCATTTAAGATACATATAATTGCATCCATAGATCACATCACTACATAATAATGTGATATTAACACTCCATGTTTAATAAATTGCATCCTAATTAATATTGGAACTATAAATGTAACCTTAATCGATAACTGTGCATCCATATCCTTGAAATTATATCTATTTGCATATCATATTATATGTTCCAGTTTATTGTTCTGATAGTACTCATGCTTGTTTATTTATACACATGCTTATGTTAGTTTGATTATGAGCACCCACATGATATCTTGTGCTTCCTGACATGACCTGTTACACTTCCTACTTGACATGACATGGTACCGTGCACTCTTGACATGACATGACACCTTTATACATTACCTGGCTTGACCTGATGTACCATGGCTTTACCTGTTACCTGATCTTGTGCCCAATGCCGACAAACATGACCATCCCTGCTGTCTATCCAGACAGACCTACTTTTATTGATCACATGTTGGCATTGATCCTTGACTACTGAATACCTGACCTGACATACATAACTTGGGGGTATGGGGAAATCAAAGATGAACCTGACTTGTAACTCGACAGTTCACTACCGTCCGAGTGTACACATTCCTATTCTGTGCCCAGCGGCATGTCTCGGTTTCGGCCGAGAATATTGTGGCCGTGATCCCGGGTATGTACGGGGTAATACCGAGTGTACACTTTCCTATTTTGTGCCTAACGGCATGTCTCGGCTGCAGCCGAGAATATTGTGGCCGTGGTCCCGGGTATGTACGGGATACTATTGGGTTACATCGACGATTCATCAATTGGTTTCAAAGACTATAGAGTAGAAACCTGATAGGACAGTTTAGTCACCATTGCACATTACCCTGCTCTGTTATTTCTTAGTACTGCTTATTCATGTTCATATTTGCATTGCTTATCACCATGTTTACATTTTATACTTGATGTCATGACGCGCTGACGTCTGGGTTTTGCATGGCCCAGATTCTTTACCACTGTCGCCGACCGTGCAGGAGTACTTCAGCCAGCAGGCTGATTTGAGTTCTATAGTGGTTAGTTCGTTTATTGCATTTTATTTCCAGGTGTGATCCCGCATTACGGGACGTACCTTTCTATTATTACATTGGATCATTTGCTTCCGCACTTATTTATCATTGACTCTGGTTATTATGGATTTGGACATGTGTTAGATAGTTTATTTATCTTGTTCTTGATATCTCTACAGCCGTAATGTGACTGTGGATGGATACTTCCTACCCACAGGTAGCATGGTTGGCTATGTCACGTGCTCAATCTTGCGTACTCTGGGAAGCGGGGCGTGACATGTAGGACAGTCTTACTCGAGATGATAGTATGCTATCTGGTTTATCTTTATCATCGTGTACTGATTTAGGTGACCTTACGAGTCGCTATTACACGTTGATAGAGCCCATAGGATTCTTGCTTGACTACCAGTAGTATGAGGGCGATCATATACGTGAGAGCTGGAGTCTATAAGCACATCCTTAAAAGGTCCATAGTCGTAGGAGTTTCGAGACAGGGCATCGATACTCCAGAGTAGATTAGTGTATACAGTCGAGACCCCGACGAGGGGCGGTGGCCAGTCTCACAAGCCACTGGTGTCAGTTGGTTCACCGAAGATGTATACAGGTACTCATTGGGTTATGAGTACACCGGACATGACTCGCCGGGAACCTGCTAGTTGGTATTATACCTGACGTCAGATAGCAGTTCCCTGGTGACATGTGTACAGGTTAGTTCATCGACCTGAGATCGTCATTTGTCTCGTGTGAGTTCCCACTGTGCTTTGATTACTACCCTACCACGGCTCAAAGGAGTCGTGCAAACAGGTTTTAGTTGGGTACAGTCCCGAGCCACATGGAGGCAGTGAGCGGATCTGCAGGGGTTTGTCTCTTCCGGTATTGGGGGTGAGGTCGCACTGTGTCTAGGAGAGCCAGAACATGAAAAGTCCTTGGCCAAGGCAGGAGATTTGCTGGTAGGTGTTCCAGTAGTATCTCAGGGTGTTCTGGGCTACACTCCGACACGACTTGTACCGCTATTGGGGGTCTGACTTTTACCAACCCCCTAGGCCCGCCATGCGATGCTCATAGACGAACGGACCGGACTGTACGGATATTGTCACTGACAGGCTCAGTAGGGTGTCAGGATGAGTTCGCTTATCGACGTCCCTTTTGGTCAGTACCTGGTAGCCCGTTACGTATTGGCTGACACCTCTGACGTGCTAGTTGTTAAATCCACAGCCATAGTATTGACGAGTCTTTAGAGTTCACCACACATACAGTTACTCAAGTTTCGGGCGAAACGCTGTAGAGGCCGTATGAAGATATGGCAGGGTTCGATCAGATACGTGCGGTATTGCACGGATCGTGATCGGACGGTTTTTACTAGCCGGCTTTGGCTTAAGCCCGATCCTAGTATGAGATAGTGTAGTTTTGTCTCTTTGCATTTGTGTTCAGTGGGAATACAAATGCGGGCATGTATTTGCAGTAGCGGGGTTTTCCTGTAATTTATTACGGGATCAGTTTTCTGAAGTTGCCAGTTTGCATTCCGTTCCGGCCGGTTTTCTTTTATTCCTTCACGGCCGGACTTTTGATGGAAGGGGTTAATTGCAAGTTTGCAATTAACTTATTTGATGAGGGGTTTCATGCATATTGAGGGCTTCTTGATGGTTCTTTCATCATTAGATGCTTTTTGCATCACTTGACTTGCTTTCATGTGATTTGATGAGAAGAGAAATGAGGGTGACTTTTTTCTTATGCTTATCTTTCATTTTCTCTTTTTATATATTTTTGACACTCCACCATTTTCCTCATGGGGCCGGCCATTTTGGGCAAGAGGAGAAAATGAGAGAGGATCATTTTTGTGAGGGTGGGAAAATTATCATTCATCTCATTTTTCATTGCCACCAAAATTCCCAAGTTCAATTCTCAACCTCATTCCTACATCAAAGGCAACTAAACCCCAAAGACACATAGCCTACTACACTACATCTACAGCAAATTTTGGACGCGTCGGCTAGCCAACTTCGCGCCCGAGTTGTCTCGGTCAAGAGGCGGGCGCCCGTAAAAGATTCCAGCTACGTGGTGCCCTTTCCGACAAGGAGGTGATGGACGGAGTTTCCGCAGGAGATCGGAGTGGAGACAAAGACCGAAGGACACGGATCGCTTGGTATACTTCTCTACCCGTATTTTAGTTTGCTAGTTGCTAGGTTAATGGCCCGATCCGGGTGAAAAGTGCGCGGTGGTGCCGGTTCAATAGTTTTTGAAAGTTTTTGTTTCCTCGTTTCCGGCGTCGGATCACGGCCGAGGCGCCGCCGCGGACTTACATTGGTATCAGAGCCAGGCCATTAACCATGCCTAGCTTGCTCTAGTTTGTTTAGAACTTGATCGAACAGAAAATCCCCAAAAACCGTATTTTCCAATGCATCGTGTTTCTGTCGAAATTTTTTCTGCTCCAAAAATTTTTCAGGTTGTCTCAGAATACTGTGCATGGATATTGAAGCAATCTGTGAAAATTTGGTCGCGCGATCTCTCCATACCGCCGCGGAACCGCGGCCAAACCCAAGCTTGGGCCGCGGTTCCGCCGCGCTTTTGATTGATCACTTGATCAAAATTTTGTAGATAGCTTATGAGTTAAAAATAGGGGTTTTGGGATATTCTTTTTGGGCCCAGATTGTCTGTAAGTGCTACAGTTTTGCTTGGGGCCCACTTGATAGAATTTGTTCGATCAGATATTTTAAACATGCCAGTTCACAGTATTTACATTATATCTGCGACCGTGAATGTCACTCGATCGGTAAATCCAGTCTATCTGCTATAGCCCTTTTATACGGATTTGCGAACGTGACATTCACGTTGATGTTCTGTGTTGTGCTGTGATGTTGCGGATCGGTCGTGGGGGATAGCCTGGTTGCAGTGTTAGTACGGTTCTGTTTTATATGTACATTTGATTTTGCGGGGCGAGCGTCCGACATGTGGACTGCCGTCACTGCCTGTTTGTATTATTATTTTGGGGCACGACCAGGTTGCGGTCGATGTACCCGTTGTATGTATATTTTACTTTCTGTACTAGGATTACCCCGCGGAGGAGTGCACGGATAGCCGGATTCTAGAAGGCAACAAGCCCGCATCTCATGGCATTGAGACGGATGGGGCTTTACTCTAGAATTGGCGGGCTATTCGCCGCACTCGTAGGGGGTATAGGATTGACCCAGGAGGGGTGCCCAAGTTACCGGATTCCGTGTAGTGCTGGGTGATCCATTCACGTTGCTGAAGGGGGCTGCCTCGCTTCAGGTTTTGGCGGGTAACTTGCCGCGCCCGTAGGGGTCTAGGATTTCATTGCACAGGCTATCCACATGACCAGGGGAACGTCGGGTTTCAGCAGCGGCTCTGTGAAACCCGGGGATCCCAGATATCTGTATTGATCTGTGTTGCTATACATTTCTGTGTTGTTACATTTTTATCACACCTTGAGCGAAAATTATATATTATATATATACTAGTAGATGTTGTATATGTTTTGCATCCGCGCTAGTCCAGTCCCCGCTCTGTCGTTAGTTAGCTAACCTAACGGGTGATGACGGGACCCAGTGGCGCATGCGGATGGCATATACGTACGTCATTATTTTCGTTCTTTTTGGTGTGATCCATTGATGGGACTGCATTGATTCGGATCAATGCAAGATAAACAAACCTATTTTGATGTTGTTGGAACATTTTTTAAAAAGCTGTTATTGCAAGGGCGTTCTCTTTTGTTTTGCACAGTGGTATTCAGTTGGAATATCCTGCTCCTCAGTCGACGAGGCAAGGGCCGAGATCCCTTCACCGGGAGTGACCCCTTGGACAAAAGTTTGCGTCAGGGCAATAACTTCACTATAGCCGATTACTTTTGCTTTGCATCGTGGTATTCGGTTAGAATATCCTGCACCCCATCCTACGGGGAAAGAGCCGAGATCCCTTCACCGGGAGTGACCTCTTTAGCGAAGGTTTTCGTCACTGTATTTTTCTAAAAAGCTATCTGTTCCTTCAACGATATCAAGTTCATTACGTTAAAGGTTTTCGCCAGAAACCATTCGTAGCCCTCCGTCGTTTCATATGGATAGTCAATAGTATTCAAGCTGTGTATGTTGGCCAAAGTCAAGGCACAGTGTTTGGTAGCTGTTGGGTATTCATATGCAGCATAGATAGATGCGCTGGTTTGGGACAGTCGTACTGCCATTTTGGCCAAAGTCAAGGGTAGGTACGGGTGGGTTCAAATTAACCTGGATAATGACGGGTAGAACTTGACATGTGACTTATGATATGTTGGCCAAAGTCAAGGTCATAAGAGCATGGGGAAAAAATCCACATCGGGAGTTTCAAAAGAACTGAAACTTGCCAGATATGCGCATACCTTCTGGAGTGTGATAGCGTAAGCGGATTCCGTCACGTTATCATGCGATGATAGTTGGATCCCGATTCCCACTGATGAGTTGGTTTACTCCTCGGGTGATCCCGGCTAATTCTTCTTTCAGGTTTGGGGAAGAATTTGACGTTACAGTGGGAGGTTTCCAGATTAGATAAAGTGATAACCATTCTGATCTAGGTTAGAGTGCACGCTGAGTGTTTCTTTTCTCTCTCTCTTTGGCAGCGACCATTGACCCGACCCTAGACTATGACTCAGTGACCAAGTTGACCGAACCTTCTTAACACTGGCTTTTGGATTGTCAGAGTTGCAAACCTCATTGCCACTCCTACTTTTACCTTTTTCTCCGGGACACCCCGTATTACTACGAACGTCCACTTCCATTGGACAAAACCATCGTATGGTTATATACGAACTCGAAGGAATTCGAGGATGGTTTCCGGTTCTGGAGAAAACGAATAGGACTATTCAGTTGTCTTTTCCTTTTACCTTCTCTCAGGTTGCGAGTACTCCTTGGTTTAGGAGTAGTACACCTATTACGCAAATTGGATAGTCTTCTTCCAAACCATAGGCAGGTGCCGACCGGTAGGGAATGAAGAAAACCAATTAGCCTAAACGGTGTACAGAAGGTATTAAGTTAAGACAAAGCAAGGGATTAGTGAGAGGGCAATGTAAATTGCGACTGATATTCACGACCAAACCAAGTATTTCTTCGCCAATCCTAAATCACCTTTGTATTTCTCCAGGACACTCCGTATCACTACAAAGATCCCAGTTTATTGGATAATCCATCGTATGGTTATATACGAACTCGAAAGGAACTTGTTCCAGTTCGGGGATGGATCCTGGTTCAGGAGAAATAAGAATAAGGTTCATTCGGTTGTCTTTTATCTTCACCTTCTCTCGCATTGCGAGTGCTCATAGGATTAGGACAGTACACCCATTATGCTTATTGGATAGTCTTCTTCCAAACCATAGGCTGGTGCCGAACGGTAGGGAAGGAAGAAAACCATTTGGCCTAAAGGGGTGTACAGAAGGTAACGACTAAAGACATATAAAGGGATTTGGAGAGGTGGCAAAGAATTATACGGTTACAGTTGTGAATCTGGATAATGGAAGAGGCATTACTAGGAATACCAGGATACCCCATCGAAACATTTCATTGTTTCAGTTTCACTGTGTAATGTTAAAAGAAAACTGATTTCCCAATTAGCCCTTGCTCCAGGGTATGTATTTACCAGGTATGATTCTCACATCTGTATGGTTTTACAGATGATGAGTGGGAGTAAGTTATTGGGAATTAGGTGACCATCCTCATTATATCGGGATTCGTTGTAATTGGTGATATTTGAGGAAGTCACCTGGTTTGTTTGCCGGTCGGCAAATATTTGGTTTTGAACATCTGTTGTTATGCACCAATTTCAAATTGATATATCTGTACGTCTATTTTTATAGAGTGAGATATATCTTTTGAAATTATGTCTATGACATTTACCTATATCAGTGGATGGTTAGGTAAGGAGCATTGAACAGCGGTGTAATTCTTTTTAACCATAAGTACAGTTTTCAACCTACGACACACAGTGAATGAGTCATTTGACTCAAAGGACTTATACAGAGTATTGTATGTTGTCCAGTGTCCATTTGGACAGAGGGGATGGTCCTCGTACTATATTCAGTTTACTTATAATTTCTCTAGTTCTTAGACAAGTGTTTCGTAGAAACACAAGGTCAAAGTTTTGAGAAGTTATAGGTATAAGAATAGAGTAGAGAACCAGGTATTGCAAGTATCGGGATTCTTCAAAGTGATCGAAGATGTAGATCCTTGTATATGGTATTCCGTTGATAGTAATGGTTAAGAGAACTTGCTTCTCTTTCAGGTTACTCATAATTGGAAGTGCTCCTAAGTTGAGTAACGCTGATCGGCCTCTCTTCCATTTAGTTGACATGCACTGGAGACAGCTGCATGATTTGAATCTGGTTCAATTAAATCAGTGCCTCTGTTTCTGTATTGGATATAGAACAGTTCATATCTTAACGATGTTAAGGTACGGGGAGTTTTCCGGCTTATGCTTAAAACCAGACTCCGGATAACTCAAGGCACGTTTCTGTAATGGCTGTTTGTGGGTTGACCCGGGCTATGACGAGGGTTGACTTTCTACCATCTGGAAGATCAATAGTGATATTGTTCTAGACTCGCCACAGTTTTAATTAAAAATGGATTTTTTCAGAAAACAGTAGTGGGAGTATGGTAGAACTGGAAGTGATTCCAGAACCGCAAACGATTACTGAAGATTTGATAAGAACCTAAAGATTCAATCTGGTTTGACATTCCATTGGCCACTCCGCAGATATGGTGGGTAACCTCAGGCACCCGAGAGGTACTTCGGTAGCCTCAAGGACGGTGACAGGGAGGTTCTTGTTTACCCAGACTTGCCATTGATGTTGTTCCAGACTGTGAGACCCGGCAGGAGGATGAGTATAGCGTCATTCTAAACTTGCTTTAGAAGTGTACGTCTATATGACTCTGCCAGAGGGTTGTCGTAGTCAGTGGGAGCAGCGGAAGCATTGGTGGACAGGTGGCTTATGTCTATTTATAGACTAAAGCAGATATAGCGGAGATAGATCATCTATTTCTGATGTGACAGTCATAGGTTTGACTTCATCAGAATAGGGGATGGATCTGTTGAGAAGGTAATAGAGTGTGATGTCCTGGTATTTGAGGACATACACAGAGTAGGAAGTGATATTCCTATACTACGATCGGTTATACTTTGGTCGTCACACAGTGGTTTCTCTACATAGGACTTGGATATTATATCAGACATTCTGGTTACTAGATCTATGGTTTTAGATCTAGATTTGGGTGGTTTCCCAATCTGGGTACTTAGACAGCATTCTAAGAGTATTTAGAATGGACGACTCCTGGCATGATGGTGTACCTGCAGTTGATGGAGTCACCCTCTCTAAAGGTGTCTTACAGACTAAAGGGGAGAGGGATACGCATGATTGACAGATCACTTGCTTAGGCAATTGAGTCAATCATGAGATGTCAAGTACCACACCAGATGTTATTCTTGCAGTAGGTGCAATAAGTTGATATTGATCCAATCCTGGAGAAACAATCGGAAGCAGTTTTAGAACATAAGTTGATGTTCTAGGGAATTGATAACGGCAGCCTCCTTTAGGAGACGGTTATCATTCCAGGCTTCCAAGGTGACCTGGATAGCAGAGTGGCTGTCAGAGTTATAGTTTTCCCTCTGACGAGGGGCAGTATTTTGGACAGGTGGTCCAGGTGGATACTGAGGGAAGGCATGGCGCAGGATACTGATTAAGTTCAGTTGACGATACAGTCCAAGAAGTTTGGATTTGGAGTTCACTTATGAGCTAGGTCCCATCAGACATCCAGACATTCTAGGACAGGTATTGCTCATTTCGGGAGATGGTTTTCTCCGCGAACTTGAAATAAAGAGAGACATAGAAAGAAACACCAGAGAGGATCCACTCACTGAGGCTATTCCTCGAATGCAATAGTTTCGCAAACGAGCTTTGTGAGACTGACTAGTAGAGGAGTTGGGTGTTCGGTATCACACGGGCTATGAGTATGCGACATCGCAATAATTAGCCTTGAGTGCAAGTGGGAGATTGTTGGAGATAGTGCCCTCAGAGTCAATTATTGGATCACAGGCACGTGATTGCAATGATTGAGGGAGGACCTGTCCCAGTAGGACAGTCTTACTCGAGATGATAGTATGCTATCTGGTTTATCTTTATCATCGTGTACTGCTTTAGGTGACCTTACGAGTCGCTATTACTAGTTGATAGAGCCCCTAGGATTCTTGCTTGACTACCAGCAGTATGAGGGCGATCATATACGTGAGAGCTGGAGTCTATAAGCACATCCTTAAAAGGTCCCTAGTCGTGGGAGTTTCGAGACAGGGCATCGATACTCCAGAGTAGACTAGTGTATACAGTCGAGACCCCGACGAGTGGCGGTGGCCGGTCTCACAAGCCACTGGTGTCAGTTGGTTCACCTAAGATGTATACAGGTGCTCATTGGGTTATGAGTACACCGGACAGGACTCGCCGGGAACCTGCTAGTTGGTATTATACCTGACGTCAGATAGCAGTTCCCTGGTGACATGTGTACAGGTTAGTTCATCGACCTGAGATCGTCATTTGTCTCGTGTGAGTTCCCACTGTGCTTTGATTACTACCCTACCACGGCTCAAAGGAGTCATGCAAACAGGTTTTAGTTGGGTACAGTCCCGAGCCACATGGAGGCAGTGAGCGGATCTGCAGGGGTTCGTCTCTCCCGGTATTGGGGGTGAGGTCGCGCTGTGTCTAGGAGAGCCAGAACATGAAAAGTTCTTGGCCAAGGCAGGAGATTTGTAACGTTTTGAAAATCGTTTCGGTGAAATTTCGAAAAAAATCGGTAAAATAAGGGGGTTTTCTGTAAAAAGTCAAAATACAAATATATTATTATAAAAATTAAATATACACATTCTAACTATGTAATTGCTATTATTTGGTGTTTATTGAGCCGCTGGTGAAATTTCAAATTTTCTGAAAAAAATATTATTTTATTATTATTTTAAGCCGTCACTAATACATTTAATTAGGGAAAATTATAAATTGGAATGAGTTGAAACAAATTTTGTGCATCATAAAACATTAAATAAAATTTTATCATGTGGTTTTTGGAACGAAATCATTTGCCAAAACGGTTTAGAAATTATTGAAGAAAAAAGGCTTTTTTTAGCGTAAATGGATGTTTGGGGTATTGTATTTATCATTTTTCATCACCCCACACCCGTACCCACACCCACATACCCCCATTCACTTATCCCCTTGAAGAATTCAGCAGCCCCCTCTTTTTTCCCCACTTGGATTTTAAAGAAAAGAAATGAAAGAAAAGAAAAGAAAAAAGAGTAGAAAATGGTATAATTTGAGTTGATTTTGACTTGAACTAACTTTCCCCACCTCACTCTCTCTCCTCCCTCACCCAATCCCCCAAGATTTCTGGCCAAAACCTGAACCAAAACAGCCCCAAATACTTCATCTCATTTTTCCATCAAAATCCCCAAATCTTCTATCAAAAATCCACCATTTTTCTCAAAAATTCAAAGCTAATTCTAAATCCAAGCTTTACCCATTATTCTTTAGCTATTCAAGCATGGATCTTGGAGCATGAAATCATTGTTGGAGGCTAAGATTTTTGCAAGTTTGATCTCAAGCTTGTGAGGTATAATCATAACCTTATGCTTAATTTGTTGTTAAATTACTTGAATCTAGCTATTAGGTGTTAAATTAGGGTTTTAAATTTCAAGTTTTGAAATTTAAAGAAAGGGTTTTGATTACTAAGTTAGGGTTTGTTGTGGAAATGAGTTGTTTTTGATTGTGTATGGTTTAGTGAGGTGGATTAATATATTTAGTTTTGTAGAAAACTAATCTAGTTGTTAATTACAAGTTGTTACTTGAAAAATGTCCAAATTAAGCTTTTTGTTGCAAACTAGTTTTTTTGATTTAATTCGAAATATGAGATTAAAAATATGGTTAGGGTTTTTATCATATTATTAACTTTATTAAGTGTAGTTTAACACTTTAGTTCATGGAAATCCAACCTAAATTGTAGTTTGTGCATTTTTGCTATGAAATTGTTAAAAAGGGTATTTTGTAAACTAGAATATTAGGATTTTTGGAATTTAATGAGATTAAATTCCGGAAATTGTTTATACGACTTATTTAAGATATTTAATAAATATATTGGCCGCTACATTCATTTAAACATCCTGTTTTGTACAAAAACGGCGAATTGTGCTTGCTAGATTTTCGGAAAAATGACTTTTTAAGCAAAATTGAGGTTTTTGTGAGTTTTAACCTAGTTTATATTAAAATTAGTGTTCGTGAATGTGCAAATTAGTGTGATTAGATTTTTCTCGATGGTTTGACGTTTGTACATCGACATCGAGGGTTGGTTTGACTATCCTCGCATGCGTAGGCGATAGGTTTGGACCTATGCGTGATACGCGTGCCGATTTGATTTTCGTATGCCGTTTCGATTTCGAATTTAGTTTTAATGCGATATGGTGCGTTATGATATGTAGGTACCCCCATGTGGACTTCGAGACGACAAGCAAGCGCGTGGCGACGTCGGTACCGGCTAGCGAGGACCAGGTGAGTAGATTTATATCTACGGGGAGAAGTCGGGTGGATGGCGTATAGCACCCCCGCAGTCCGTGGTGATGTATACGGATGCGTATACACACCAACAATTTATGATATGTTGTTAGGATTTATTATTGATGATTTTAGATGGATATTGGTGTTGGATTGGTGCATGGTTACGAAACCTTAGGTAGTGGGTGCACTACACTTACACATACACACATATACATACTTGCATACATTCCTTATTTCATATGTGCGTGTATGGGAATATATTTATATGTTCACATGGGTATGGGACTATGTGTTCACATACGGATTTGAGGAGGATACTTGGGATTGAGCTGAGTCGATGAGATTTGTTTGTGGTTGTGATCTCGGTGATATGGCAGGATTCGTACTTAAGGTACGTCCTGGTGTTATAGCGGATCTTGCGGCGGCGATACGGGTGAATAGTGTTATAAATAAATGGTCGACATGTGATCGTGATATGAGGCACAATATGCTAGGATATTGATATTAGGCCGTATCGGGCGATGTATACCCCTTGATGATAATATGTGCTGACGATATCGGTTTGTACGAGATTGTCGATCAGTAGTCAGATCATGAGTATATTGAGGATATTAGTATTGTACTAGACATAGATCAGTACCCTAGACTATGATCTTGGATAAAGAGGATACCAGAGGAATAGTGTGAGGAATACGATATTGACCCATACCCAGATTTGGGGATGCCGTACGACGGATTTACGTACGAGCTATATCTTGATGATCGATCCGCACTCTTGACTTGGGATGTCTGATTATAGATATGGTATCGGATATGATATTATTGAGGCGGGATCACCGACTAATATATATACAGGTATGTATATGTATCGACTCAGATGTTAGGCGGTTTCCTTACCTGTAGTCTAGCTTATAGCGTAGCCCTTTAGTTTAGTTAGTTGTTAGATTAGATTCGGTTCCTACCTATTTCAAAGCTTACGAATCGTGCGTATTTTTAAAGACAGCCTAAGGGATCCTACGGATATTTCAAAAAACGTATCTTTTCTTTAAAACACCGTAGCCCTTATTTTCAAAACCCCACGATTCGTGTTATTTCAAAAGGCACCATTGTAGGACTTATATTAGGTTAAAACAGATTAATTATCGTTGCGTCTAGTATTCAGCTCCCGCTCATTATTGTTGTTTGCTCCGCATCACATGCTTATATTATGCTTCATATTCTATGTTGATATCTTGTGGTTAGGACACCAGCACCATTACCGATGATGCGTATGTACCACGTACACTTACTTGCCGGCTCACACACATCTTCATCGGTAATTGCCATGTCACGTACACCTTAGAAAATATTATTGTTCGACATAGCCTGTTAGCTAATAGTTTAGACATGATATTAGTGTACTTGCCTTATATGTTAGTTTAGACATTATAGTTATTACCTGCTACCTCATGCATACTGTTATTCATTGTTATGCCGCATTTATGGATTCTCATGCATATATTCACTTTTTACGTGCTATTGAGGTTTTGGATTTGGATTTCTATGAGATTTTCTGGATTTGGGGAAAACCGCAAAACATATACAAACTTCTTCTTTCTCTTTTTAAATAAAAAGCGCGGTTTTTCCCATTATGTATGAGTCGTCCACCATGAGTTTGCTGATAGATTTGGAGACCCGATTCGAGGAGTTGGATGAACCGTTTTGGGTACATGGTGGATCCGGTAAGGTACCCCGGGGCAAGAAGCTCGTGGTGATGACGATGAGCCTGGCAGGGGGAGACTACCTACCGGTGATTTTACCCGACGCGTCGGATATCCGGAGGATACCGTCGTGGTCTTGAGATGGATGGTAGGGGCCGGTCTGGACTGACGGCGCCCTAGATATTGAGATTGAGACATTGAGATTTCGAGATATTGAGGTACTGAGATTTGATGATACAGGCCAGTCCGGATGGCCGGAGCCTGAGGTTTTGAGACATTGAGATTTATGTTTTGTGTCGATGCTAGACACTGTTGATGCTGATTCATTTATGATACCTCATTTTAAAAATACAAAGGAAATCTCACTAATTTGTGAAAACAGTTTCTTCATTTACATGTATTCTGTTTTCATGCATTCATACCTCATTCATATGATATATTGCTACCTGAGGCACTGACACGGGCACATGAGATCACACTCGGGTTAGATATTACCCTAACCATTGTTATAGGCTGCATGTTATTCATATATTTGAGGATATATTATGATCATTGACCTAGGTTGCGTTATTCATGCGATTTTCTGTTCGTAGATCTTTTTCTACTCACGAGTTGGCAACTCACCCCCGTTGTGCCCCAGTTTCTTGCAGGTGTTGCCGTACGGATTTCATTACGGCTTTGCGGGCACGGTTTCTTTTCGGGTGACTTGCTAGTAGGTGGGTTTATTGTATCTTACCCATCATTATACCTTGTATATTATATTTCAGTTGTATCTAGAAGTTCCATCAACCAAACTTGTATTTTTTTGAGATAGAGACCAGTAATGTTATTCTTTCGACCATAGAGTAGCATGTTATATTTCTTGAGTTTCTTGCTGGTTGAGTTCCATTTCTGTTGTGATCCTCGCCTTTAGGCGTTGTATATTATATTGCATACAGGTTGATTTGATATGGTTCTTCCTATTTTCTACTACTTCTCTTGGTTTGGATTTCTGGGTTTCGGCTTACTTAGCATACGTACTCCTTGAGACGTTCGTAGTCTAAGTACCGGTCATGTTCCGTACTTTCGGGTCGTGACAAAGTTGGTATCAAAGCGTTAGGTTTTACCTTCGGAGCGTAGGATGACCCTTGGTTGATGGAATAGGTGACTAAAGTAGAGTGACGTACCGTTGGTATGTTCCGCGGCATATTTACGACACGCCACTCCACTTAAGAAGCCTTAGGATGTACATTTCCTTGTTCAGTATTATATTCCTTCCTGATCTAGCCTCATCGGTACCAGTTTGGTTTTGCTGCCACGATTAAGGGCAGGGAGAGCTACGGCTAGAGTTGCGGTCAGCACGAGCTCGGCACGAACGAGGACTGACCAGGGCATGATTCCGGCGACACCTGATTATAGAGAGGTGTCTTTTGACTGTGTTTCCGCGCCACGAGCGTTTGGCGGATCGCCTTTATGAGGTTACTCGGATGTGCTGATCGACATTGGAGGATTGAGCTAATGATAGAGGCCAGCCAGATCTTGATGACCGTTGGTGTGTTGCTTATTCATGATGATCGAGGCACTGTTCGGAGTGCAGACGAGCGAGCCAGTTATTGCTGCGAATGACGAGGTATTGCCCCAGATGCTGGAGTTAGTGCAGAACGAGTTATACTAAGAGATGATAGTAGGTCGCTAGTCATCGTGGATGAATGACTAGGACATGTGGATCGTTCGCCTAACCCGATGCGAGGTCATCAGATAGATGGATTCCAGCTAGAGACGACTTCACGTGGAGACGTTGGGAGTCGACAGAGACGATCGAATGTCAGAAACCTATTATTCCAAGTTTAAGATAGTCGGAAAGACATGCAGGCAATTCTATGGTCCCTCTAGAAGAATGAAACCCTAACTCGACTTAATGACCGTGTGAAAGCCTTTGAACCTTAGGGTTTGCGGCAGTTCTGCGGCGCCATTAGTGAGGCTTGGGTTTGCCCTTCTACGGCTGGACCACCGATGCTGTGGTATGTACTCGATACTATTAAACTGTACCCAAGATGTTGAGCTCTTGGGGGATTATGAGGTTTTGATGAATCGATTGGATGGCTCGACTTAATTCGGATGCTAGGTGGTGAGATGCATTCTTGGGAGACTCCAGATACGAGGATAGCCGTTGGAGCTCAGTCCATGCAGCCGCGATGAGACGAGTCCAAAGCAGACGACATTAGAGAAAAGTGGAATAAGAGGTTCGCACCAGATCTAGATGAGATGACGTTCCACTCCGCCGACATCAGAGAGGCGATGCGCATGCCGAGGCATGGTACTTGGACTTACCTTCCAGAAGGAGTCGCGATGAGTATGCAGTCGTTCCAGAGCAAGATGCAGATATAGGAAAGGACAATGACTTCCGGACAGTTGGCAGAGACGAGACATGGAAGAGACCGTGAGCAGGATTCCTTCCAGGATACTGCTGCGATGATACTTGCACCCAGGATCAGATGTGTCACGTGCATTCAGAGAGCCAGAGGCCGACGCCAGTGATATGCTGCCTTGACAGGGCCGATGAGCCGATGGATTGTGAGATTGGTAATCCACGGAGAAGACTTGGACCCAGGAGTGGTCATGTTACGCACACCAGCAGGCCATAGTTCATGATCATCGACGAGACGTCCCACTAGTGACCGCGACAGTTGGCCCGAGATTCTTAGAGGATGCACTTGAGCGGTACTGTTCCGCCATTATTGATTTCGATGTTTTGGGTGATTTATTCGTATGATTTGATTTTGATGATTGAGGATTTACGATCTTTGCACAGTGTTGCACTTGATATCGTTTTCGTGCTTTAGTTTCACATGTTTATGATTTTACGGTTTTAAACAGTTGAGTTGATTTTGTGCGTATACACGCACGCGATTTGGTTCCTGCACTCTGTATAGTTTATATATGCTGGCAGTGCAGTGACATGTATTTTGTGCACTTGGATACACTGGATTTCGATTTCGAAGGTGATGCTCGACATTTGTTTTGTGCATTTTATGCACCGGATTGGATTTTTAGCGCCTGTTGGGCGCCTGTTACGATATGTGATTTGGTGCACACCAGATGCACTAATTCGAGATTTTTCGTGCATGTCAGATGCACCTGATTTTGCTGTCAGGCACACATGTTGCCTACGACAGATGTTTCGTGCACACCTGATGCACTTAGATGTTGTTTCTGTGCGCATGTATGGCACATTCATGGATTTTGATTTCCGTGCGCACCAGACGCACGTAGTATTCATGTGCATATTTTGGGATTGATTTCTTATAGAGCAGTACGTTTTTATGATATTGCTATGTGTTTCTGTACTGAGCAGGACTAGTCAGAGGACAGTACCTGAATACATTTTGCATGCATTAATAGTTATTGAAGGGATTTCCAAAAAGCGAGCTATAGCCTCAGTATTTACCTACGTGTCTGATATGACACGAAATGTTTAAAACAAGGAGACCCTTCTAAATTGTTTCCAAAACGGCGGAACGTACATTTCAAACAAAGGTATATATGTATATAGTTATTTTCTTATGGTAGACGTCCGCCACCGTGCAGTGTTATACGCGTTGCACAGCGACTTAAAGAGATTTGGCATGCATTTCCTTCAGATACTTACAGATATAGATTCGATATTTACATTTATAGTTTCGAGTTATATCATATGGGTTTTGATTTGGATTTGGCATTGATGTCTTCTCCATGACTCCGATGATTGCGGGATGCTTGACGGAGTTTTGATTTGAGTTATATGCTCATTTTTCAAGCGCATGCGCTGCGCTACGATTTGTTTTATGTAGTTACAATTTCGGAGCCCCGACGACTTGATGGTTTTTCTTAGATGTTTTAGTATTTGGGAGAGTTTGAATTTAAATTCGGGGACCGAATTTCTTTAAGGTGGGAAGATTGTAACGTTTTGAAAATCGTTTCGGTGAAATTTCGAAAAAAATCGGTAAAATAAGGGGGTTTTCTGTAAAAAGTCAAAATACAAATATCTTATTATAAAAATTAAATATACACATTCTAACTATGTAATTGCTATTATTTGGTGTTTATTGAGCCGCTGGTGAAATTTCAAATTTTCTGAAAAAAATATTATTTTATTATTATTTTAAGCCGTCACTAATACATTTAATTAGGGAAAATTACAAATTGGAATGAGTTGAAACAAATTTTGTGCATCATAAAACATTAAATAAAATTTTATCATGTGGTTTTTGGAACGAAATCATTTGCCAAAACGGTTTAGAAATTATTGAAGAAAAAAGGCTTTTTTTAGCGTAAATGGATGTTTGGGGTATTGTATTTATCATTTTTCATCACCCCACACCCGTACCCACACCCACACACCCCCATTCACTTATCCCCTTGAAGAATTCAGCAGCCCCCTCTTTTGTCCCCACTTGGATTTTAAAGAAAAGAAATGAAAGAAAAGAAAAGAAAAAAGAGTAGAAAATGGTATAATTTGAGTTGACTTTGACTTGAACTAACTTTCCCCACCTCACTCTCTCTCCTCCCTCACCCAATCCCCCAAGATTTCTGGCCAAAACCTGAACCAAAACAGCCCCAAATACTTCATCTCATTTTTCCATCAAAATCCCCAAATCTTCTATCAAAAATCCACCATTTTTCTCAAAAATTCTAAGCTAATTCTAAATCCAAGCTTTACCCATTATTCTTTAGCTATTCAAGCATGGATCTTGGAGCATGAAATCATTGTTGGAGGCTAAGATTTTTGCAAGTTTGATCTCAAGCTTGTGAGGTATAATCATAATCTTATGCTTAATTTGTTGTTAAATTACTTGAATCTAGCTATTAGGTGTTAAATTAGGGTTTTAAATTTCAAGTTTTGAAATTTAAAGAAAGGGTTTTGATTACTAAGTTAGGGTTTGTTGTGGAAATGAGTTGTTTTTGATTGTGTATGGTTTAGTGAGGTGGATTAATATATTTAGTTTTGTAGAAAACTAATCTAGTTGTTAATTACAAGTTGTTACTTGAAAAATGTCCAAATTAAGCTTTTTGTTGCAAACTAGTTTTTTTGATTTAATTCGAAATATGAGATTAAAAATATGGTTAGGGTTTTTATCATATTATTAACTTTATTAAGTGTAGTTTAACACTTTAGTTCATGGAAATCCAACCTAAATTGTAGTTTGTGCATTTTTGTTATGAAATTGTTAAAAAGGGTATTTTGTAAACTAGAATATTAGGATTTTTGGAATTTAATGAGATTAAATTCCGGAAATTGTTTTTACGACTTATTTAAGATATTTAATAAATATATTGGCCGCTACATTCATTTAAACATCCTGTTTTGTACAAAAACGGCGAATTGTGCTTGCTAGATTTTCGGAAAAATGACTTTTTAAGCAAAATTGAGGTTTTTGTGAGTTTTAACCTAGTTTATATTAAAATTAGTGTTCGTGAATGTGCAAATGAGTGTGATTGGATTTTTCTCGATGGTTTGACGTTTGTACATCGACATCGAGGGTTGGTTTGACTATCCTCGCATGCGTAGGCGATAGGTTTGGACCTATGCGTGATACGCGTGCCGATTTGATTTTCGTATGCCGTTTCGATTTCGAATTTAGTTTTAATGCGATATGGTGCGTTATGATATGTAGGTACCCCCATGTGGACTTCGAGACGACAAGCAAGCGCGTGGCGACGTCGGTACCGGCTAGCGAGGACCAGGTGAGTAGATTTATATCTACGGGGAGAAGTCGGGTGGATGGCGTATAGCACCCCCGCAGTCCGTGGTGATGTATACGGATGCGTATACACACCAACAATTTATGATATGTTGTTAGGATTTATTATTGATGATTTTAGATGGATATTGGTGTTGGATTGGTGCATGGTTACGAAACCTTAGGTAGTGGGTGCACTACACTTACACATACACACATATACATACTTGCATACATTCCTTATTTCATATGTGCGTGTATGGGAATATATTTATATGTTCACATGGGTATGGGACTATGTGTTCACATACGGATTTGAGAAGGATACTTGGGATTGAGCTGAGTCGATGAGATTTGTTTGTGGTTGTGATCTCGGTGATATGGCAGGATTCGTACTTAAGGTACGTCCTGGTGTTATAGCGGATCTTGCGGCGGCGATACGGGTGAATAGTGTTATAAATAAATGGTCGACATATGATCGTGATATGAGGCATAATATGCTAGGATATTGATATTAGGCCGTATCGGGCGATGTATACCCCTTGATGATGATATGTGCTGACGATATCGGTTTGTACGAGATTGTCGATCAGTTGTCAGATCATGAGTATATTAAGGATATTAGTATTGTACTAGACATAGATCGGTACCCTAGACTATGATCTTGGATAAAGAGGATACCAGAGGAATAGTGTGAGGAATATGATATTGACCCGTACCCAGATTTGGGGATGCCGTACAACGGATTTACATACGAGCTATATCTTGATGATCGATCCACACTCTTGACTTGGGATGTCTGATTATAGATATGGTATCGGATATGATATTATTGAGGCGGGATCACCGACTAATATATATACAGGTATGTATATGTATCGACTCAGATGTTAGGCGGTTTCCTTACCTGTAGTCTAGCTTATAGCGTAGCCCTTTAGTTTAGTTAGTTGTTAGATTAGATTCGGTTCCTACCTATTTCAAAGCTTACGAATCGTGCGTATTTTTAAAGACAGCCTAAGGGATCCTACGGATATTTCAAAAAACGTATCTTTTCTTTAAAACACCGTAGCCCTTATTTTCAAAACCCCACGATTCGTGTTATTTCAAAAGGCACCATTGTAGGACTTATATTAGGTTAAAACAGATTAATTATCGTTGCGTCTAGTATTCAGCTCCCGCTCATTATTGTTGTTTGCTCCGCATCACATGCTTATATTATGCTTCATATTCTACTGTTGATATCTTGTGGTTAGGACACCAGCACCATTACCGATGATGCGTATGTACCACGTACACTTACTTGCCGGCTCACACACATCTTCATCGGTAATTGCCATGTCACGTACACCTTAGAAAATATTATTGCTTGACATAGCCTGTTAGCTAATAGTTTAGACATGATATTAGTGTACTTGCCTTATATGTTAGTTTAGACATTATAGTTATTACCTGCTACCTCATGCATACTGTTATTCATTGTTATGCCGCATTTATGGATTCTCATGCATATATTCACTTTTTACGTGCTATTGAGGTTTTGGATTTGGATTTCCATGAGATTTTATGGATTTGGGGAAAACCGCAAAACATATACAAACTTCTTCTTTCTCTTTTTAAATAAAAAGCGCGGTTTTTCCCATGATGTATGAGTCGTCCACCATGAGTTTGCTGATAGATTTGGAGACCCGATTCGAGGAGTTGGATGAACCGTTTCGGGTACATGGTGGATCCGGTAAGGTACCCCGGGGCAAGAAGCTCGTGGTGATGACGATGAGCCTGGCAGGGGGAGACTACCTACCGGTGATTTTACCCGACGCGTCGGATATCCGGAGGATACCGTCGTGGTCTTGAGATGGATGGTAGGGGCCGGTCTGGACTGACGACGCCCTAGATATTGAGATTGAGACATTGAGATTTCGAGATATTGAGGTACTGAGATTTGATGATACAGGCCAGTCCGGATGGCCGGAGCCTGAGGTTTTGAGACATTGAGATTTATGTTTTGTGTCGATGCTAGACACTGTTGATGCTGATTTCATTTATGATACCTCATTTTAAAAATACAAAGGAAATTTCACTAATTTTTGAAAACAGTTTCTTCATTTACATGTATTCTGTTTTCATGCATTCATACCTCATTCATATCATATATTGCTACCTGAGGCACTGACACGGGCACATGAGATCACACTCAGGTTAGATATTACCCTAGCCATTGTTATAGGCTGCATGTTATTCATATATTTGAGGATATATTATGATCATTGACCTAGGTTGCGTTATTCATGCGATTTTCTGTTCGTAGATCTTTTTCTACTCACGAGTTGGCAACTCACCCCCGTTGTGCCCCAGTTTCTTGCAGGTGTTGCCGTACGGATTTCATTACGGCTTTACGGGCACAGTTTCTTTTCGGGTGACTTGCTAGTAGGTGTGTTTATTGTATCTTACCCATCATTATACCTTGTATATTATATTTCAGTTGTATCTAGAAGTTCCATCAACCAAACTTGTATTTTTTTGAGATAGAGACCAGTAATGTTATTCTTTCGACCATAGAGTAGCATGTTATATTTCTTGAGTTTCTTGCTGGTTGAGTTCCATTTCTGTTGTGATCCTCGCCTTTAGGCGTTGTATATTATGTTGCATACAGGTTGATTTGATATGGTTCTTCCTATTTTCTACTACTTCTCTTGGTTTGGATTTCTGGGTTTCGGCTTACTTAGCATACGTACTCTTTGAGACGTTCGTAGTCTAAGTGCCGGTCATGTTCCGTACTTTCGGGTCATGACAAGATTTGCTGGTAGGTATTCCAGTAGTATCTCAGGGTGTTCTGGGCTACACTCCGACACGACTTGTACCGCTATTGGGAGTCTGACTTTTACCAACCCCCTAGGCCCGCCATGCGATGCTCATAGACGAACGGACCGGACTGTACGGATATTGTCACTGACAGGCTCAGTAGGGTGTCAGGATGAGTTCGCTTATCGACGTCCCTTTTGGTCAGTACCTGGTAGCCCGTTACGTATTGGCTGATACCTCTGACGTGCTAGTGGTTAAATCCACAGCCATAGTATTGACGAGTCTTTAGAGTTCACCACACATACAGTTACTCAAGTTTCGGGCAAAACGCTGTAGAGGCCGTATGGAGATATGGTAGGGTTCGATCAGATACGTGCGGTATTGTACGGATCGTGATCGGACGGTTTTTACTAGCCGGCTTTGGCTTAAGCCCGATCCTAGTATGAGATAGTGTAGTTTTGTCTCTTTGCATTTGTGTTCAGTGGGAATACAAATGCGGGCATGTATTTGCAGTAGCGGGGTTTTCCTGTAATTTATTACGGGATCAGTTTTCTGAAGTTGCCAGTTTGCATTCCGTTCCGGCCGGTTTTCTTTTATTCCTTCACGGCCGGACCTTTTGATGGAAGTGGTTAATTGCAAGTTTGCAATTAACTTATTTGATGAGGGGTTTCATGCATATTGAAGGCTTCTTGATGGTTCTTTTATCATTAGATGCTTTTTGCATCACTTGACTTGCTTTCATGTGATTTGATGAGAAGAGAAATGAGGGTGACTTTTTTTTTTATGCTTATCTCTCATTTTCTCTTTTTATATATTTTTGACACTCCACCATTTTCCTCATGGGGCCGGCCATTTTGGGCAAGAGGAGAAAATGAGAGAGGATCATTTTTGTGAGGGTGGGAAAATTATCATTCATCTCATTTTTCATTGCCACCAAAATTCCCAAGTTCAATTCTCAACCTCATTCCTACATCAAAGGCAACTAAACCCCAAAGACACATAGCCTACTACACTACATCTACAGCAAATCTTGGACGCGTCGGCTAGCCAACTTCGTGCCCGAGTTGTCTCGGTCAAGAGGCGGGAGCCCGTAAAAGATTCCGGCTACGTGGTGCCCTTTCCGACAAGGAGGTGATAGACGGAGTTTCCGCAGGAGATCGGAGTGGAGACGAAGACCGAAGGACACGGATCGCTTGGTATACTTCTCTACCCGTATTTTAGTTTGCTAGTTGCTAGGTTAATGGCCCGGTCCGGGTGAAAAGTGCGCGGTGGTGCCGGTTCAATAGTTTTTGAAAGTTTTTGTTTCCGTGTTTCCGGCGTCGGATCGACGGCCGAGGCGCCGCCGCGGACTTACAATTGCATACCCTGCTCATCATATATATACTGATGTTATTAAATTGCACCTGTTAGGCATGATTATTGCGTATCCAGTTCATCATATAGATATTATCTGCTGGCATATGTTAGAGTATCGCAGTACGTGCATACTCGCGATTACCTTTATATGTTATCTACTATTCACGAGTTGGCAACTCACCCCCGTTGTACTACAGTGTTTGCAGGCCGTCCCTCAGAGTAGTCGCGGCAGGCTGTTCTCTTGCATCTTTTGACACAGATACCATTGCAGTTGGCGTGCGAGCCTTTTTGCTGATAGGTGGGTTTTTGTGCGGTATCTGTTTATTTTCCAGCTGTATACACTGTTGTATCTAGTATTCTCCATCTACTACTTATGTATTGACTTAGAGACCAGTTGTGAGGACGATATATATTATTTTGTACTCTGGTGTCGAGCTCGTTGTGAGCTGACTTTATTGATGTAGTTTTATATTTCATGTTGTCTTCACTTATCCTTGCTCATTCTTTGCTACGGCGTCGTATATTTTTATCGTGGTGATTATTTCCGATGTTGGGCGTGATTGCTCCCGTTTGAGATGCTTTATTCTTATTGTATATCATTTTATTCATATATTGTCTTGTACCCGATTTCGGGGCTAGTTTTTACAAAGGAAATGCTGCCAAAATTTTTAAGATAATAACTTGAACTGTAAAGAATTTTACTAAATTACTTAAGGTTTTCTAAACGTTTTAACAAATGTTCTAATAAATGCTTTAAACACTCGCTACATCAAATGGTTTTGATTTCTGGGTTCGTCTTACTTAGTCGCGTTACGCCTGTAGACATTACGTGGTTAAGTGCTGGTCACGGGCCGAGCTTTAGGTCGTGACAAAGTTGGTATCAGAGCGTAGGTTTTAGCTTTCGGAGTGTAGGATGACCCTGGTATGATGGAGTAGGTAGCTGAAGCAGTGTGGCATAGCGTGTGTTTGTTCCGCGGCATACTCACGACACGGTACTCCGCCAAAGCGACCTTAGGACTTATTGATTGGAAATTCTTCATGATTGTATACATTCTTGTGATTCGATTTCCGTATCCTTATCGAATCCTACTTTCTTTTCAGCCATTATGCCGCCAAAGACTACGAGGGCGCAGAGAGCGGCCGCGAGAGCTGAGATTCGAGTTGACTCGTCTGAGACGAGGACTGATCCGGGCAGTACACCAGTTATACCAGAGTAGACTGTTCCTCCTACGACAGATCAGATCGCTATGCTAGGAGCCGGTATGCAGGAGATGCACCAGATGATAGGGTCGTTAGTCGAGACGCTTCGAGCGCAGCGACCAGAGGTAGTTCCACCCGTCACGGGGACCGCGATGGTACCTACAGTACAGTACAGGTAGTTGCCCCTGCAGCTACAGAGGTCATCACAGTATCGCTATCAGAGTTTATGAGGCTGAAGCCTCCGGTCTTCACAGGCACCGATGCAGCCGAGGACCCACAGTCTTTCATTGATAGGATGGCCCGGATATGTCGTTCACTTAGATGCTCAGATGCGAGATGGGTAGAGTTCACGAGCATTCGCCTGGAAGGTCTTGCGCAGAAATGGTGGAATCGGTCGAGAATGGCAGAGCAGCAGGTCTTCCTCCTATGACCTGGACCGAGTTTGTGACGGTATTTCTAGCCTGCTTCCTTCCCCAGAGTGTTAGGGATGCCCGAGAGCACAGGTTCGAGTCTTTGCGCCAGACGCCCGAGATGACAGTGGCAGAGTACGACGTACTGTTTACCGAGCTATCAGTTTATGCCCTATACTTAGTGGCTACTGAGGAGATGTGAGTCAAGAGATTTGTTCGAGGCTTACTTACCCCACTGTTCCTCGCGATCAGCGCACAGCATTGCGAGACATATGCATCAGCCGTAGATGCAACCTTATTAGTCGAGGAGCGCCTAGCTGAGACTTCAATAGTTCCAGGTCCGAAGAGAGTTCGTACAGATACGTCAGCACAGAGACAGCCGTTTAGGCGCCGCGACAGGTTCCATTCAGGTACGGGGGTTAGCGGAGGATCGGGACGAGGTCAGCTATTCAGCACTTATCCCCAGGAGGGTTAGCCGGCACCATCTAGATGTTTCCGATGCGGGAGTACTTATCATCGTGTTCGAGATTGACCGGAGCCACGCGAGGGCGAGACTGCCGTACCACATGTCACATTTCTACCTTCCCCGCCCCAGAGGGCGTTGCCTATTGTACCTACTGTTGCTCCACGACAGACTCATGTAAAGAGCGGCCGTGGTCGCAGAGGGTTTGCTCAGAGAGGGCGAGGTGGCCGAGGTAGAGTACAGCCAGCTACCGGCAGAGTACAGCCAGTTGCTAGTAGGGGACTGCCAGCCGCAGGTGGGGGACAGGCACGGGTTTTCGCGTTGACGCATCAGGACGCACAGGCGTCCAATACGGTGGTCTCAGGTACCCTATTAGTATGTTCTGTTGACGCACACGTGTTGTTTGATCCTGGATCCACGCACTCGTACGTTTCCACACACTTCATGCTGAGTTTGGGTAGAGAGTCCTGTTTGCTTGATCAGCCACTTGTTGTGACCACTCCTGTGGGAGAGTCGTTTGTTGCTAGGCACGTGTTCCGATCCTGTATTGTCCGTATTGGCGAGAGAGAGTTGCATGTCGACTTGATCCTTCTTGAGATGTTGGACTTCGACGTCCTTTTGGGAAAGGATTGGTTAGCCACGTGCTATGCGTCTATGGACTGCCGCGAGAAGACAGTTAGAATTTGTTTTCCCGGCGAGTCGGCTTTTGTTGTGCAGGGGGACCGTGGTGCCGCCCCTCACCGTTTGATTTCTTCTCTTCACGCTGGACAGCTTTTGAGGAAGGGATGTCAGGGATTTCTAGCCTATGTTTGCGATACTAGAGCTACGGATGTTCCGTTGGACCAGGTTCCGATTGTTTGTGAGTTCCCTAATGTTTTCCCTGATGAGCTTCCCGGGCTACCGCCTGAGCACGATATTACTTTCTGTATTGATTTGATTCCTGGCACGGGGCCTATTTCTATACTGCCTTATCGGATGGCCCCGGCGGAGCTTAGAGAATTGAAAGGTCAGTTGCAAGATTTGCTGGATAAGGGACTTATTCGACCCAATGTTTCTCCTTGGGGTGCTCCGGTCCTGTTTGTCAAGAAGAAGGACGGCAGTTTGCGTTTGTGTATCGACTACCGCCAGCTGAACAGGGTTACCGTTCGGAACAGATATCCTTTGCCACGCATCGACGACTTGTTCGACCAGCTTCAGGGGGCAGGATATTTTTCGAGGATCGACTTGCGATCAGGATACCATCAGCTGCGGGTTCGACCGGAGGATATTCCGAGGACAGCTTTCCGCACGCGCTACGGCCATTATGAGTTTTTGGTGATGTCGTTCGGACTCACCAATGCCCCAGCAGCATTGATGGACTTGATGAACCATATTTTCCGGCCGTATCTTGATTTGTTCATCATCGTATTCATTGACGATATCTTGGTGTATTCCCGGAGCCGAGCGGAGCACGAGCAGCACCTGCGGATCACACTGCAGACTTTGAGGGAGCACCAGCTTTTCATAAAATTCTCCAAGTGTGCATTCTGGCTGGACAGCGTAGACTTCTTGGGTCACGTGATTACACGAGATGGTATATGTGTGGACCCAAGGAAGATCGAGTCCGTTCAGAGTTGGCCCAGACCCGCATCAGTTACTGAGATCCGCAGTTTTCTAGGATTGGCCGGTTACTACAGGCGATTTATGCAGGACTTCTCCCGTATTGCTGCACCTTTGACCGGGTTGACCTAGAAGGGAGTTCCTTTCGATTGGACGGAGGAGTGCGAGCACAGTTTTCAGCAGCTACGGACTCGATTGACTACAGCGCCGGTGTTATCATTGCCTTCAGAATCGGGCGGATTTGTGGTCTATTGTGATGCTTCTCGAGTGGGTCTAGGGTGCGTATTGATGCAGCATGACAGGGTGATCGCGTATGCTTCACGGCAGTTGAAGAAACATGAACAGAACTACCCCACTCACGATTTGGAGATGGCTGCAGTGGTCTTTGCACTTAAGATCTGGCGACATTACCTGTACGGCGAGTCGTGCCAGATATTCACTGATCACAAGAGCTTAAAGTATATATTTCAGCAGCGAGACCTGAATCTTAGACAGTACCGTTGGATGGAACTAGTAAAGGACTACGATTGTGAGATCTTGTATCACCCGGGCAAGGCGAATGTAGTAGCGGATGCTCTGAGAAGGAGGCCCGGGGGCAGTCTATCGTGTTTGAGTGCAGTGCAGAGGTAGTCGTCGACAGATTGGCAGATTTTATGCGACAACCGAGTGCAGTTCGAGTTCACGCCGATCGGGGGACAGCTTACGCATGTTCATGCACGCCCACAGTTGCTTGACCGTATACATGAGGCACAGTACAGTGATGACCGTTGTTCAGATATCATGGCACAGATTGGACAGGGTAGATTTTCCGAGTTCGTGATCGATGATCAGGGGATACTGCGATTTGGGACTAGACTGTGCATACCAGATTCTGAGGGACTGCGGCGTGAGATTCTTGAGGAGGCACATCGATCGGTGTATAGTGTTCATCCGGGTTCCACCAAGATGTACCATGATATGAGAGATATTTACTGGTGGGACGGAATGAAGAGGGACATCACAGACTTCGTGTCGAGATGCCTGAGTTGTCAGCAAGTCAAGGCTGAGCACCAGAGGCTAGCGAGAAAGCTACAGCCGTTACCCATTCCTGAGTGGAAATGGGAGCAGATTTCGATGGACTTCATCGTGGGTCTACCCAGGACTAGGCGAGGGTATTACTCTATCTGGGTGATCATGGATCGTTTGACGAAGGCGGCTCACTTCCTGCCGGTGAAAACGACTTTTGGATTTGCTCAGTATACCCAGATATACATCGATGAGATTGTACGACTGCATGGAGTCCCGACGAGTATCGTGTCCGACCGAGGGACCCAGTTTACCAGCCGACTATGGCAGAGGCTTCAGGAGGCCTTGGGCACCCGCTTGAGTTTCAGCACAGCATTTCATCCGCAGACCGACGGCCAGTCAGAGCGGACTATTCAGACTCTCGAGGACATGCTCCGAGCATGCGTTTTAGACTTTGGTGGTAGCTAGGATCATCATTTACCCTTGGTGGAGTTCTTCTACAACAATAGTTTCCAGGATACTATTCAGATGACACCTTTCGAGGCCTTGTATGGGAGGAGATGTAGATCGCCCGTCTGTTGGACAGAGCTTAGTGAGAGCAGTATTTTGGGGCCACAGATCGTATAGGAGACGACCGAGAAGATACAGCTGATTCGAGATAGGATGAGGACGGCTCAGAGCAGGCAGAAATCATATGCTGACAGACGCCGCCGCAGATTAGAGTTCGCAGTTGGCGATCACGTTTTTCTGAGGGTCTCTCCGATGAAGGGAGTGATGAGGTTTAGACGGAAGGGGAAGCTTAGCTCCAGATTCATAGGTCCCTTCGAGGTCCTCGAGCGTGTGGGCGCAGTAGCATATTGTTTGGCTCTTCCACCCTACTTCCTAGATGTTCATCCCGTTTTCCACGTGTCAATGCTTCCCAGATACCTACATGACCCTTCGCACATGATTCAGCATCAGACCGTTCAGCTCGAGCGCGATCTTTCGTTCACCGAGCAGCCAGTCGTGATATTGGACCGGCAGGTGAAGAAACTTCGATCGAAGGTCTTGCCATCAGTGAAGGTGCTTTGGTACAGCCCGAATGGTGAAGAGATCACTTGGGAGGCCGAGGGCGAGATGCGGAAGAAGTTCCCTCATCTCTTTGAAGGTACGCGTAGCAGTATATTTTTAAATTCGGGGACGAATTTCTTTAAGGGGGGAAGATTGTAACACCTTAGGATGTGATTAATGGTTAATTATACTTTAATATATGGTTTTTAATAAAAAGTTTACCAAATCGATTTTCAAATATTTTATCCTATTTAATGAATATTTTATTAGAGTTTTCCTAGGCTTGCACACACTTGTGCATGTCAACTAGGGTTAAATATAGGGTTAGACCATGATTAGCAACCATGGTGGATTAACCCATTTGCCTTAAGCTAATTTGAATTTTGGTTTAATTGTTTTGGGTTGTTTTTTTTTTATGGTAAAATATTTTAATTTGGTTGACAAAGAGAGTGAGTGAGTGAGAGAGAGAGAGAGAGAATGGGCTTCATGGCTTGTGCCATACTTGCAATAAATGAAGAAAGAGAGAGAAGGGGGTTGACTTACCTTGACTCTCTTTCCTTTGTTGCTTTGCCTCTCATTTTCTCACAACACTCTCCTTCTCACTCACACCAGCAGCAGAAGAAGCAGCAGCAGCTCCAGCATCAGCAACATCAGCAACATCAACACCAGCAACATCAGCAGCAGCAGCCCAAGCTTCAGGCATCAGCAGCAGCAGCTACATGCAGCAGCAGTAGTAAGCAGCAGCAACACAGCTTCTTCACCTCCTCCTTGAACCTAGGGTCAAGTGAGGTATACTTCTTAGGCTTAACTTCCTAGCTTGCTTAATCTTGTGTGTTGATTAGCTTCGATTAGTGTTAAATGTGCGTTTTAGTGCTAAAATGGTGATTTGTGTGGAGCTTTGGCAAAGTGGTGACTTTGATGGCTATATTAACTTGATTAAGTGTTATTAGGGCCATATAAACCTAGCTTAACCCCAGATTTCACTAAAATACCATAGGGTTTCAATTTGGTGTAAAATTAGCATTTTAAAGCAAAAGTTAGCCTTTCTGTGATCTGCTGTAGACCCGTTAGCTTCAGAGAAAATCTGGGAAGACTGGAGCATATACACTAGACCTAGACCACACACACCAAGCATAAGCCCCAAATTTTACTGTTTGGCCACCAATTTAATCGTTCTGGCTGCAATTTGCGGCCAGATAGGGGAATTGGGTTCTGGGGTTTTGGCTAGGGTAGTCTGCTGTGTTTTCCAGTGTTTTGGCATATGCAACTTTGTAAGTTTTCACCTGAGTAAAAATCTGGGGCGATATATCGTTTTTCCATTTCGTTTAGTAGGCGCGATATATGCGATACGTGAGTGGGTTCTGTGTTCTAGCGTGTCGCGACGTGTCGGGGTAGTTTTAGACGCGTATACACACGATCTAGCGTATCGGACACACGCGCGTTTAGTTCGCGACGCGAGTTTCTCGTTTGATTTCGATATCGCGTTTTTGCGAGATATTTGCTTATATATGGCTTCTTTGTGTAAATTCTAGGTTCGCAGGCGGGTACGTCGGACGCCGCAAAGAAGGAAAAGCAAGTGGTCGGCAACACTTAGCACACGACCAGGTGAGTAGATTTAACATCTACGGGGAAATCGCCCGTATGACGTTAAGCGTCAGGGCGTAATAGGATATTTTAGTTGTATGTGTTCATATATATATACTATAGTGGCATACCATCTCGTGTTGCATATAGAATGGTAATTATAGAACACTGCACTGTTACTAACGGTTTAAGCTGCACGAGCAGTAAATGTATGTTACACTCACACCGTTAGTGATTGCCATGACACTCGCACTATAGGATTGCTACAACTCATACATTGATGATTTGACAAGACTTGTCGCATATTGGCACATGCATACGGTCTACTCATAGTAGTGCACATGTTATTTGATATATCCATATTAGTGCACATGTACATTGCTACACTCACATTGCGTACATATCCATTCGTACATCCATACCTATATACATACATATGTTACATACATGGTGTTAGTTATATGTATGCCATAGAGGCCATTACTATACATAGGATGTATATTGTACTGGATGCTTGGACATATATAGGGAGGACTTTCTTGCTCGACATGACAGTATGCTATCTGGTTGCTCTTTACCTTCACGTGTACACTGATTGTCTCTCTGTTACATGTTGGTAAAGCCCTTAGGATGTGTACTTGACTACCTGGACTATGATGTTGATCATACTAGTGGGGACATGGTAGTCCATAAGTACATCCTTCAAGGTCCCTAGTCGTGGGTATATCGAGACGGGGCATCGATATACCAGAGTAGACTAGCGTATACCTTCTCGACCCATACAGATGGGCGATGGATGATCCCATATCCATTGGTGTTTGACATCAGAGATGATATATGGGTGCTCAGTGGAGACTGGGTACACTGGACGGACTCGCCGAGAACTCCCAGATGGTATTATACCTCACGTCAGATGGCAGTTCTCTGGTGACACTGGTACAGAGTAGTCTGTTGACCCGAGATCGTCATAGAGTCTTTTGTGATTCCCACTGTGCTTTGATTTCCACCTTACCACGTCCAAGAGGGCGTGCAAAACGGTGGTTTTTGGGTACATCCCCGAATCACATGGAGGCAATGAGCGATAGGAGGGGATTCGACTCTCCCGGTATAGGGAGTTGATGTTGCGCTGTGTTCAATTGGCTATAACCGGAAATCCATGGCCAGGGTTGCTGAGATTTACTGATAAGTGTTACCAGTAGTTTCTCGAACTGTTATAGACCTCATATCGACACGACTTATCGAGCTGCTGGGGTCTGACGTTTACCACCCCTAGGCGAGATATGCGACATATCAGACGAACAGACCGGACTGTACGGTAAGTGTTACTAGTTGGATTCACAGGAGTGTGAGCGGGCTTGCTCGTCGATCTTCTGATCGCTCAATACCCGGGTGGCCGTTACGTTTAGCAGACCGCTTGCGGCTTGTGGGTGTTTGATATGATCATCACCTGCTGCCGGCGTATTGACGTGTCTTTAGAGTCCTACACAGAGGTTTCCTGGGTCAAGCGAAACGAAATAGGAGCACATATGAGATATGTGGGGGACCGAAAATAATACCAGTATGTGATACTGTATTCTATTCTAGCGATATGTATCATGGGACGGTTATATGTGATATAGCCGGGCTACCGAATCAAATGTTGATTCGATGCATTGATACACTTGATATTAGTCGGTTATATGCAGTATGACCGGATCATTAAATCAAGTGTTGATTTAATGATTTAATGTATAATTATATATTTGATATATTACTTTGCATTAACTAGTATTGGTTCACTTAAGATGGATTTTTCTCACTTGATGTGCACATTGTATATATGATATAATTTTGTGCACTAGTTTGTATCATGTTTGATGATACATGCAAACTTGGGTGTGTGTATGCTTTTAACTATGATTAGGTTAATGGTTAGGGTTTGATTAATTTACTTATTCATTTATTTATTTATTCATTTTTGGCAAAATGAAATGGTGGCTAATTTTGTTTCTTTGCTTTAGCTTCATGAAGCTTCTTTAGATTATCTACCATTTTGTCTTTTGCCTAAACCTAACCATTCACCTAACCCTAGTTTATTCTCTACACTTAACCAAGATTGCATTATGATAACTTCACTTAATTTATCATTTGATTTGATTATTCTCTCAATATATTCTTTCTTCTTCTTCTTCTTCAAGAAGAAGAAACTTTGCTACCATTAATGGTGTCTTGAGAAAAAGAGTGAGAAATCCAAATCCAAAGTGAACCCACTTCCTATTTCTTCATCCTCTACCACTTGCCAAGTAGTATAGGGTGTTTTCTTCACAAGTTTTATGACTTGGTGAAGTTGGAGCTTGATCTTGAGTTGCTTCGACGTAGATCATCTTCGGCATCGAAGTTGACGACCTAGCCCGATCTTTTCTCCGATGAAACCACCGCGAGAGTCTAGGATTCTGATGGGTACAGCGGAGGGACGTCATCACGGAGCCAAGGAAGTGGAGGACCGGATCTACAAAGGTTGTATTTCCGTTCACTTAGTGTAAATGTGATTTACTTTCATTTAGTTTCGCCTAAACTCTAGTCAACGATCGCATTAGGGTTTCTCGGCACCGGAAAAATTTGAATTTGGCATGGTTGATGCCTTGTAGAACCTCTAGTGTGTGCCTAGTAACCCTACACATGGGTGATATTGACATGATTTAAAAACTAAGGGACCGCATGGGACATTTTCAAAACTGGATCCATTTTAAAAGAGCGGTTTTCCCTTTCTTGTACTCTTAGTGTCATACTATACATTGCATGGATTTACGCATTGAGTTTGGATTTATGTGATTTCTGGATTTGGGAACCGGGGTATTATTTTAAGAAAATACGCACTGTTTTAAAAACCCGGTTTCCCATATATGATATTTCAGTGCGTCCACCATGCGTTTTCTCGGTTTTGAGACGTGTGACATGTGAACCCGAATCGAGGAGCTGGACGAGGCCGATTGCGGGTACATGGTGGACCCGGTATGGTACCCCGGGGCAAGAAAGGGATGATGTGTATACAGACGGTGAGCCTGGCAGAGGGACTACTACCTACCGGTGATTGGTTGGACCTGGCGGTTATCCGGAGGATACTGACCAGAGTCGATAGATGGATACGGGACGACACGTACTGCCGGGGCCGAGGGCCGATTCCGCAGACGGAGCCCGTGGGCCGATCCGGACTGATGGAGCCTGATACTTGAGGATTTGCGTGTCGATGCTTGACACGATGATTTTGTAATATTTTCGAATGCCGATGCTAGGCATTCACGATTCCATGAGCTGTACAGGATTTGAGGGCCGATCAGAGTGACGGCGCCTGAGTTTTACTGGGATTTGGGTGCATTGATAGACACCGGTTTTTCTTCCACGTTGACATTCCGTGTAGATGATATTTATTCCCATGCTCAGCATTCATTATTTTGCATCTCATCCTGTAGCTATAGTACCTGATAGAGTACTTTTGCATGATTATTGCATACCCTGCTCATCATATATATACTGATGTTATTAAATTGCACCTGTTAGGCATGATTATTGCGTATCCAGTTCATCATATAGATATTATCTGCTGGCATATGTTAGAGTATCGCAGTACGTGCATACTCGCGATTACTTTTATATGTTATCTACTATTTACGAGTTTTCAACTCACCCCCGTTGTGCTACAGTGTTTGCAGGTCGCCCCTCAGAGTAGTCAGGCAGGCTGTTCTCTTGCATCTTTTGACACAGATACCATTACAGTTGGCGTGCGAGCCCTTTTGCTGATAGGTGGGTTTTTGTGCGGTATCTGTTTATTTTCCAGCTGTATACACTGTTGTATCTAGTATTCTCCATCTACTAATTATGTATTGACATAGAGACCAGTTGTGAGGACGATATATATTATTTTGTACTCTGGTGTCGAGCTCGTTGTGAGCCGACTTTATTGATGCAGTTTTATATTTCATGTTGTCTTCACTTATCCTTGCTCATTCTTCGCTACGGCGTCGTATATTTTTATCGTGGTGATTGTTTCTGCCGTTGGGCGTGATTGCTCCCGTTTGGGATGCTTTATTCTTATTGTATATCATTTTATTCATATATTGTCTTGTACCCGATTTTGGGGCTAGTTTTTACAAAGGAAATGCTGCCAAAATTTTTAAGATAATAACTTGAACTGTAAAGAATTTTACTAAATTACTTAAGGTTTTATAAACGTTTTAACAAATGTTCTAATAAATGTTTTAAACACTCGCTATTCAAATGGTTTTGATTTCTGGGTTCGGCTTACTTAGTCGCGTTGCGCCTGTAGACGTTACGTGGTTAAGTGCCGGTCACGGGCCGAACTTTGGGTCGTGACAACTCCATTAACTTAGAAATGGTATATTGTGGATTTAGAAGCGAGACTTAGAGTTTGTGTGTTATGGGTGTCGCACTCTTTGGAATCAACTTTTCATATTGTTGATGTTGTTTCTCTTTTCTTTTCTTTGCCATTGGGCGTTGTATATTGTTTGTTTGGTTGCTCCGCTGTTTGGGCGTGGAACCTAGCTCCATTGGGGATGCTATTTATTTTATTTTGTATGTATCGGGTTTTATGCAAAATTTACAAAAGAGGTGCTTTCGAACTTCAAAACGTCATAGATGCTTTTTCAACATACTTAGTTAAACTCAAATGTTTATTTTAAAATGACTATTCCAAACTTCACTTCCAATGTTTTCAAAAGGGTTTAGATTCCGGGCTTCGGCTGACTTGAACCGCGTCGACGTTTTTAGATGTCACGTGATTTAAGTGCTGGTCACGTGCCACATTCGGGTCATGACACCTAGTGAGTCAGCTACATTTGGTCTGGTACATAACATCGCATACATGATAGAGCCTACTGCCGAAGCATAGGATATCCTTTGCACGCAAGCTCTCTCCAAATCAGTATCGGGAGACATCCTTTTTTGGAGAGAGTGATTCCTGAGTAAGTGGGCGAACCGCCACGCTTAGAATCTTCCATACTAAACCCCTTTAGTATGGTGTTAATGTACCTGGATTTAGGACACTCCTAACATCCACTTAGATCTATCACCATAGATCATAATTCACAAGATGTAGTAGGTATCATCCAGATCTTCCATGGAGAATTCTCATGATAAGAGGAGCTTGACCGAGTGTAGCATAGGAAACCCTTTCCTATCAAGAGTATGTCATCTACGTACAATACGTGGAAGACAACCTTACTCTTTACAACCTTCTTGTATATACAAGGTTCATCTACCTTTTGATGAAGTCAAACACTTAGACTGCCACATCAAAACAGATGTTCCAACTCTGCGATGCCTGCTTTAATCCTGATGGTCTTAAGTATAGCTTTGAAAGTCTCAACTTTTCCATTTACACCAAGAATCTTCTCAAGATCCATTTGCTCCTTATAGGTTTTACCCCTTCAGGTGCAACATTCAAAGTCATACTTTGTTGGTATACATGAATTCCATCTCTGATTGCATAGCATCCAGCCACTTCATAGAGTCTCCACTCATGATGGCCTTCCTGAACCTAGTTGGGTCATCATCTACCATGATGCAATCCTCGCTCCCACCGTCACCGAGGAAATCGTAGTATCTCTTAGGTGGATGAGGAACCCTACCAGATTCGCGGAGAGGCTGAGGTTCGTTGGAGTCTATTGAATCCTTTGGTTTTACCAAATCATCAGCTGTTAGTTTGTCCAGTTGGAACTCCTTCCAGTTCTACCTCATGACCACAAATTTCTTCATAAGGAATTCCTTTTCTAAAAAGGTGGCATGCTGAGAAACAAAACACCTTTTGCTCCTCAGTGTGGTAGAAAATATTCCCTCGCGAATGTTCAGGATATCCAACAAACTTACAGAACTGACCTTGCCTCGAGCTTTTCCGGATTCTGCCTTTCAACATGGGCCGGACAACCCCATATCTTAACTTGTTTAAGACACGGTCTCTTCCCATTCCATATCTCATATGAAGTGGTAGGCACAGATTTGGATGGAACCCAATTCAATAGGTATGCAGCTTCACAAGTGCATAACGCCAACAGAAAACAGGAAATTCAGCAGTACTCATCATAGAGCGCACCATATTTCATAGGGTGCGATACCTCCGCCCCGATACACCGTTGTACTGTGGTGTTTACGGGGGAGTAAGCTGAGAGAGAATCCTATTCTCTTTTAAATAATCCAGCAACTCCATGCCCAAGTATTCTCCTCCCCGATCACATCGAAGGACGTTAATACTTTTACCCATCTGGTTTTCAACTTCAAGCTTATATTCCTCGATTTTCTCAAAAGTTTCAGACTTGTGTTTTAACAGGAACACTTGTCCGAATCTTGAGAGATCATCGATGAATGTAATGAAGTACAAAGAACTAACCCTGGCATGTGTAGACATAGGACCGTATACATCATCATGTATCTGTCCCTAGAGTTCAGCAACTCTATCTCTGTTTCCAGTAAACGGAGTATTGGTCATTTTTCTTTTGAGACAAGACTGGCAAGTATCATAAGATGAGAATTCGAACGGATTCAAATATTCATCTTTATGTAACTTAGCTAGTCGTGTTGCATTGATATGACCTAGTCTACAATGCCACAAGAAGGATTCGTTCATTTTTGAACTACTCCTCTTGTGTGTGTTCTGCATATTTTGAACTGTGGTTTGATTTAGAACGTATATACCATTACATAACGTGCTTGATCCAATCAACTCTTGATTAAGGAAAATGTTCACAACATTATCCTGCAATACAAAATTATATCCTTCTCTAACTTAATAAAGAAACTGATGTAATGTTGTATATCAGGTTCGGCATGTAATAAAATTTGTTCAGAATCATTGTATTTACTATATGGTAATACAAGGTGATATTTGCCAACTGATTTGGCTGCAACAATTGCACCATTCCCTATTCTAGAGAATGATTACCTTTTCTCAGTTTTCTACCTTTCTTTAGCCTACGTAGCATCTTACATATGTGGGATCCTGTTTTGGTATCTCATACCCAGGACGTAGAGTGTACTGAGAAACAGTTCTCGGTAATAAACGCACCTGAAGAAGATGCATCAACATCCACATTCCTCGTTTTGGGTCGTGTAGGAATCTGGATATTCCCCATTTTCCTGCTCGGACTTATAACAATTATAAGATAGAGCGGAACCAACGTTCCCCAGCTCAGTATAATAAGCAGGTTCGGTTAATACATCTATATTATTATCTTGATTAAGGCATGTTACGGTCACTACCAGGAGAGAGAGAGAGAAAGAGAGAGAGAAGAAAACATTCTGCGTATGCTCTTGTAAGATCAGATTGGTTATTATTTTATCTAATCTGGATGGCTCCCACTGTTTTTATCAAATCTTCCTTCAAACCCTAAAAGGTAAGACTAGCTGGGATTAATTACACCTCATAAGTTCGCCAATGTTTCAGTCAGGCCAGTGTCGGTACTTTGAGGGAGGTTCCCCGTGCTTTCGCACGGACCTAATTAAAATAAACCTCGTTTTTCCAGGGGCGTAACCCCGTTAACACCTTTCTAGACACCTACTTTGATCGGCTAATTGTAATGTGCAAAACTCTCCTAGGAGTAACTTTTACTCACAGTGGGTATCGGGATCCAACTATCTCATAAAAGGTATGCAATCTCATTGAAAATTTCAACACTTGAAATTCCCGATAATATTTTGCCCCTAACAACTTATGACCTTAACAAGGTCAACAAATCATAAGCGCTAGCCAAGTTCAACCCGACATTTCCTGATTGAATTAAACCCATCCGTACGACCCTTAACATACTCAACAAAGTCGTACGACTACCCTAATCCAATCGCATCATATGCTTTAGCAGATAAGCACTTATCAACTACCGCACACTAGGCCTTAACATAGTCAACAAACTTAGCACGAATACTAAATAGTACTTATCTGAAATGACGGAGGGCTACGATAGGTTTTTAAGAAAACCTTTTGCGTAATGAACTTGATATCGTTGCAGAATCAAGTGATTTTGAAAAGGAGTGTTTTTGTGGCTTTTACTAGTTTAGCTAAAGAGGTCAATCCCGGTGAAGGGATCTCGGCTCTTTCCTCATCGAATGAGGTGCTGGATATTTCACAAATACCACTATGCAAAGCATGAACTAAAAAAAAGCAATCAAAAGACAAAACCGAGTGGGTTGTAGCATCTGCTAGTTTCGCTAAAGAGGTCACCCCCGGTGAAGGGTTTCGGCTCTTTCCTTATCGAATACGGTGCTGGATATTCTACAAGGAATACCACTATGCAAAGCAAGAACTAGAACTACCAGTTTTTAAAACAAGATTCTACAACATTTTTAGGTTTCTTTTATTTCATTAATCTCATTAATGAAGTCCCATCATTTATGCTTCCTAAGCATCACAGAAGAAACGAAAGCAGCAATATTTATTATATATCATATATATAATATAAGCATCCATCTTAACATACACATCACAGAATATCAGCAGCAGAATACCACATATGAAATATTGGATATACTAGGAATTCCATATTTTAATTAATCCAGTAAAAACACGGATTCAACGGTCGTGATGAATAGCCAAACCCACATCCTTAGAACCCTATGAGAGCGGCAAGCAACCCTCCCAATTCTAAAGTTAGGAGACCGGGACTCAACTCTTCGAGATGGTCTCCCACCGGACTCTAGAACCCGGTTACTTGTGCTCTCCTCCTTGGGTCTATCCTAATACGGAAAAGTAAATAATATACATCAATGGTGACATCATCCTCAACCCGGAAGTGCCCTAATAAAAGAATATTATATACAAGTTTTTACATGAATGAAAATGAAAAACTCTCATCTCATATAAAAAAAACCCGACTATTCAAAACACGACGATCCAATATAACATATCATAGCAACACATAACATCACATGTCATCAACGTAAGTAAATATGCGTATCCCAATTGTCGTTGACATATAGCAACGAAACTGGCGCTACACCACATATTACACTTACGGTCGCAGAAAAGAAAGTGAAAAACTACAACAATTAGAATCCGCAACCACCTTAGACATCATAAACCCAATGTATCACATACTTTGGATTTCATGCCTAACCAAATGAATTCTTTAGACTTCGCATGCCAAACAATTATAAACCCCACATTTTAGTCTCGATATTGAAAACACTTTTCAATAACCAGTCGTGTAATTCAACAAGATTCCTGACAACCTGATCGAGTGCTCGTCGGAAACTTTAGTTGACGGCCGCACCCCCGATGCCGTCGACGAAGTGCACTTAGCCGGAACACCGCGGCCGCGAGCACCTGATCGGATGCTTTTGGCGATGGGGTTCTCTTACAGTCAATTGGTCAGGGCTATAGGGCGTGGCTATCTAGTAAGCTTACCCGGCGAGTATCCGCGTACACTACGTAATTGCGACGGACTTTTGATCCACATCAAAATCCCGTGGCAACCGATCAAATGAGACTGAATTGCTAGATTTATAAAATTCAAATTAGTTTTCACAAAACTAAATTTTGTGGATTCCAAATATTGTATCATAATCACAGATAACTAGACGATGTTAAACTTTTTGATCGAATCAATAAACACCCAAAATTTCCTAAAGAGCTCAACACTTGAGCACAGTTTAAAAAACACCCAGAGCATGCCACAACACCTATGGACCAACCGTAGAAGGGTCAACCCTTACCTCACTTATGGCGCCACGAAACTACCACAAACCCTAGGTTTTGGTGGCGGTTCTGACGGTCACAGAATCGATTTAGGGTTTCGTTCTTCTATAGGGTCCATAGAAAACACTTGCATAATTTTTTGAAGATTTTAAACTTGGAAATATCCAACTTTTGGAAAATTTCCAGCGAGGGAGAAAATTGGTTATTGATATCCGTTCGAACTTTTTAACGTCGTCTAAATAACCCAAAATGATGTTAGAATTATGATTACGAAACACTCCGAATTGCCTTTATATAAATATAACATCACATGCAATATCAGTAAAAACAAGCAACACCTGAAGCACCAAAACCCAGAGACGGGAACACCACAAAAATACGAAGCCCAAACTCTTGAAATGGACCGGCCAGGCTGGATTTTAAGTGCTTGTCGCCGGTCAAATTCTGGCGAGGAGGGCTCAAATTTCTGTGGTGTTCATGTTACAACTCATATAACATTCTGCAACTGCTTAAAAAATTTTTAGACACCTTAAAAATTTCGATAGAAACTTGGTTTTTATTTCGAGTGTTTTCAGAGTTGTTTCGGTTTCGTAATTCTACAAACATTGTCTAATTCTCTAGCATGGCTCTGATACCACTGTTGAATTCCCTAGGGCGGTCGCTGGGTTTCTGGAGGCATCGACCATGCCGTTTTCAAAAAATTGGTGCGCTAAAGAACCCTAACCTAGAATCTTAACTAGAGAATTAGACGAAACTAGCATGTAAACATCTTTACATCTAAGTGAACAAGGAATACAACCTTTGTAGACCGGTCCTTCACTTCAATAGCTCCGTGTAGTGGTCCCTTCGCTCCAAGTAGTGAACTCCCGGATTCTAGAAAGGCTCTACAAGATGAAAGGAACAAGTTTGCTTGAAGTTTTCGAGGCCGAAGATGATCTACGTCGAGGAGACACCAACTCAAGCTACCTCTTCATTAATTTGGAATTAGTGAAGCAAACACTCTAAACTAAATGGCTAGTCTAGTAGAGGATGATGAAGTAGGATTTTTGCTCACTTTAGAAATTATTTTCTCACTCATTTTCTTCACCTCCCAAAATGCTAGAGAGCTTGAAGACGGAGATGAAGAAAAGAAACCATGGAAAAAGTCTAAGTGTTGAATGGCAACCATGGGTGAGAAATATCTCATATAACTCATGTAGAGACATAACCATGGTCTAAGATAATGGTTGGGTTAATAAATATCTAATGTAAAACAAAATTAGTGGACTAAGTCAATGGTCACTCCAAGCTTCTCCAAGCTTCTAACCATGTGACTAATTTCCAACTAATTTTGATTTACTTTAAATAAATAAAACCCATCATTATGATAAGCATGGTGTGAGTCTCATACACCCATATCTCATGTATCATCTAGCATGACACACAAAAATGTACATTAATATATATCACATATATATAAAATGCACAAGTGAGAAAAAGAATTCTTAAGTGAGCAAATATTAGTTAATGTAAATCAATATATCAAATATATAATTATACATTAAATTATTAAATCAACACTTGATTTAATAAACCGTCTATATCACATATAACCGACTAGTATCATATGTATCAACTTATCGAATCAACACTTGATCCGATAACTCGGCTATATCACATATAACCAACCGATATTACATATCGCGAGAATAGAATGCGGTATCACATACACGCATTAATCTCGGTCCCGCACATATCGTATATGTGCTCCTACTTCGTTTCGCCTGAGCCAGGAAACCTCTGTGTAGGACTCTAAAGACTCGTCAATACGCCGGCAACAGGTGATGATCATATCAGTCACCCATAAGCCGTCAGCGGTACCAGCTGGACGTAACGGCTACCCGGGTATTGAGCGATCAGAAGATCAACAAGCAAGCCTTCTCATACTCCTGCGAATCCAATATGTAACACTACCGTACAGTCCGGTCTCTTCGTCTGATATGTCGCATATCTCAGCCTGGGGGTGGTAAACGTCAGACCCCAATAGCCTGATAAGTCATGCCGATATGAGGCCCATAACCGTTGGAGAAACTAATGATAATACTTACCAGTAAATCTCAGCAACCATGGCCAGGGATTTCCTATTATGGCCAATCAAGCATAGCGCAACATCAATCCCCAATACTGGAAGAGACGAAATCCCCTCTTATCGCTCATTGCCTCCATGTGACTCGGGATTGTACCTAAAAACCACCATTTTGCACCATCTTTTTAACGCGGTAAGGTGGAAATCAAACCACAGTGTGAATCACACAAGACTCTATGACGATCTCGGGTCGACCGACTAACCTGTAGCAGTGTCACCGGAGAACTTCTATCTGACGTGAGGTATAATACCATATAGGAGTTCTCGGTGAGTCCGTCCAGTGTATCCAGTCTCTACTGAGCACCCGTATACCTTCTCTGATGTCAAACACCAATGGATATGGGATCATCCATCGCCCATCACATGGGTCGAGAAGCGTATACGCTAGTTTACTCTGGAATATCGATGCCCCATCTCGATACTCCCACGACTAGGAACATTTGAAGAATGTACTTACCGACTACCTCTACCCCACTAGTATGATCTGCATCATAATCCTGGTAGTCAAGAACTCATCCTAAGGGCTTTATCAACATGTAATAGAAAGACAGTAATTGTACATGTTAAGATAAAGAGCAACCAGATAGCATACTATCATGTCGAGCAAGAAAGTCCTCCCTATATATGTCCAAGCATCCACTATAATATACATCACATGTATAATAATGGCCTCTAAGGCATACATATAACTAACACCCTCCTTATGGAGTCACAAAGATAAGGCTTACCCCAGCTTTGATTATGGGGGTGTTTTGGTTTCGCTTCTTCATGGAAGACACGCCGTCAAAGTAGAGTTCCCATTGAACTTTATTTTCCTCCGTCTTCCCTTCGATTGTGTCGAACGCGTGTTCATCTGGCAATTTGCAATTTAAGGGAGAATCGGCTGGTATCAGTTGCTCAACGAGAAAGTCGGCGATGGCCTGGTCTTTTACTGCCTTAAGGGGTCGATATATTATCGATAACTCCATCAAGAGGAGGGCCCATTTGGCAAGCCTTCCTGTTAATATGGCTCTTGACATCAAATACTTGAGAGGATCACCTTTGATATGAGATGGACCTCATATGCCAAGGCATAATGTCGAAGCTTCGTTATCGCGAAGATCAGTGCCAGGCAATGCTTTTCGATGGGGGAGTAGTTGTTTTCTGCCCTAAGGAGAACTCAACTCAAATAATAGAGAGCTCTCTCCTTCCTCTGGTCATTCTTCTGTGCCCATAGTGCGCTTAAAGAACCTTCAAGGGTTGTTGTGTATAGAGAGGCTTTCCCTTGACCGGAGCGGTCAATACTGGCGGGTTCTGCAGGTATGGCTTGATTTCATCCAGTGCACTCTAGCATTTACGAACCTAAATGAACGGGGTCCCCTTCTTCATTAGATGGCTGTAGGGGGCGACATTTGCCGGAGAGGTTAGCTATGAACCGTCGGATACACGCGAGATTCCCTTGGAGAGACCGCAGTTTCTTGAGATTTCTTGGCGAGGGCATTTCCATAATTGTCTTGATCTTTGATGGATCTATTTCGATGCCTCAGTGTCGTACGATGAATCCCAGGAATTTGCCTGAGGAGATCTTCAGATTATATTTTCGAAGACGCTGGAACACTATTTTCAAATGCTCCCAGTGCTCCTCATACAATTTTCTTTTCACCATGAGGTCGTCGATATAACATTCGAAAATCTCGTGTATGAGGTCATCAAAGATCTTTGTCATGGCCCTCTGGTAGGTAGCGCCTGCATTCTACAAGCTAAAGGGCATCACTTTATAGCAGAATATGCCCAGCGGGGTCCGGAAGACAGTATGCTTTTGGTCTTCGGGATGCATTTTTATTTGATTGTAGCCTGAAGATCCATCCATGAAGGAGAAGACCTCATGAGTGGACGTGTTATCGGTCATTAGCTCGGTAACCGGTACTAGGAAGTCATCCTTCAGGCAAGCTTTATTGAGATCCTGGAAGTCCACGCAGATGCGTACTGTCCTATTTTTCTTCATCACTGGGACAATGTTGGCGATCCAGTCGGGATATTCAACTTCTTGGATGAAGCCGGAGTCGATTAGTTTCTTGACTTCGGCATTGATGCTCATCTCGAGTTCGAGCCGCATTCTTCTTGGCGCTTGCTTGACTGGCTTAACGTCCGGTGATATAGCCAGTTTATGCACCGCTATTTCTGGATCTAGTCCTGGAATCTCAGAATAATTCCATGCGAAACAGTCTTTATATTGCGTAAGTACGCCCTTTTAGCGTGGCCACTTGTTTTTCAGACAGCAGCTCACCGACAAACGTTGGCCTTGGGTCGTTTTCTGTCCCCAAGTCGATTTTTCTCAGGTTGTCCGCTGTGGTGTGTATCCCATCTTCCAACTCTTTTAGCGCCGGTGGAAATTCTAAAATTACCTCGTCCTCATCCTCGTCTACGAAGCAGTGGGAGAGGCCGTCCATATTCTCGTGCTCCTCCTCCTTTGAGAATGTTATCACGTGATAGGTACGAGTTCGTTTCCAAGCTCGATATTGATATGGACTTTCCCTCGCAGTGTAGGTTGCTCTTGGCTCATGTTTTCATGGTGGGGCTGTTGGAGATAGTGCCCTCAGAGTCAATTATTGGATCACAGGCACGTGATTGCAATGATTGAGGGAGGACCCATCCCGGTAGAACAGTCTTACTCGAGATGATAGTATGCTATCTGGTTTACCTTTATCATCGTGTACTGCTTCAGGTGACCTGACAGGTCGCTATTACACGTTGATAGAGCCCCTAGGATTCTTGCTTGACTGCCAGCAGTATGAGGGCGATCATATAAGTGAGAGCTGGAGTCTATAAGCACATCCTTAAAAGGTCCCTAGTCGTGGGAGTTTCGAGACAGGGCATCGATCCTCCAGAGTAGACTAGTGTATACAGTCGAGACCCCGACGAGGGGCGGTGGCCGGTCTCACAGGCCACTGGTGTCAGTTGGTTCACCTAAGATGTATACAGGTGCTCATTGGGTTATGAGTACACCGGACAGGACTCGCCGGGAACATGCTAGTTGGTCTTATACCTGACGTCAGATAGCAGTTCCCAGGTGACATGTGTACAGGTTAGTTCATCGACCTGGGGATCGTCATTTGTCTCGTGTGAGTTCCCACTGTGCTTTGATTACTACCCTACCACGGCTCAAAGGAGTCGTACAAACAGGTTTTAGTTGGGTACAGTCCCGAGCCACATGGAGGCAGTGAGCGGATCTTCGGGGGTTCGTCTCTCCCGGTATTGGGGGTGAGGTCGCGCTGTGTCTAGGAGAGCCATTACACGAAGTCCTTGGTCAAGGCAGGAGATTTACTGGTATTCCAGTAGTATCTCAGGGTGTTCTGGGCTACACTCCGACACGACTTGTACCGCTTTTGGGGGTCTGACTTTTACCAACCCCCTAGGCCCGCCATGCGATGCTCATAGACGAACGGACCGGACTGTACGGATATTGTCACTGACAGGCTCAGTAGGGTGTCAGGATGAGTTCGCTCATCGACGTCCCTTTTGGTCAATAGCTGGTGGCCCGTTACGTATTGGCTTATACCTCTGACGTGCTAGTGGTTAAATCCACAGCCATTGTATTGACGAGTCTTTAGAGTCCACCACACTTTCAGTTACTCAAGCTTTCGGGCGAAACGCTGTAGAGGCCGTATGGAGATATGGCAGGGTCCGATCAGATACGTGCGGTATTGCACGGATCAAGATCGGACGGATATTACTAGCCGGCTTTGGTTTAAGCCAGATCCTAGTTTAGTACAGTGTAGATTTTGTCTCATTGCATTTGTATTTCAGTCGAAATACAGATGCGGGTGTGTATGCACAGTATCGGGGTTTTTCCTGTGATTTATCACGGGACCAGTTTTCTGAAGTTGCCTGTTTGCTTTCCGTTCCGGCCGGTTTTCTTTTATTCCTTCACGGCCGGACTTTTCATTGGAGGGTATTATTTGCAGTTTGCAAATAACATCTTGTGGAGGGGTTCTTTGCATATTGCCATGCCATGATCACTTGACTTTTTGACCTCATAATGGTTGCTCCTTACCTTGACCATGCTCTCCCTCTCCACTCACACATGAGGTATGGGCCGGCCACTGTTTGGGGATTGGAGTGAGTATTTTTTTGAGTGGAATAATTTCTTTCATGCTTAATTGGTGGACCCCCCCATTTGTGCTTTGCAGTGAAGGGTTTTAATTCTTTGTTGCATGGTTTTGATTAATTCACTTCAACCACATTCCTTTTTCCAGTGAGCTTGCTTCATGATTTCCAGTGAGCACAAAAGGATTTGGCCGAGCTCATATTTTTGGGGGTATGCTCATTTTTCTTAGGATCCTTCCATGAAATTCTTGTGCACAAATTCCTCCAAAAATTGGCAACCTCATAAACCCCAAATGAGACACAACCCTACACAATCTACAGCAAATCTTGGGCATGTCGACTTGCCAGCTTCATGCCCGAGTTGCCTCGGTATAGAGGCGGGAGCCCGTAAAAGATGCAGGCGATGTGGTGCCCTTCCGGCAAGGAGGCGACGACCGGAGTTTCCGCGAGAGATCGGGATGACGACGAGAAGACCGGAGGACTCGGATCACTCGGTATATCTATTCCCATCTTGTAGTTAGCTAGAACTAGTTTAATGGCCCGATCCGGGGTTTAGTGCGCGGTGGTGCCGGTTTGCTAAGTTCGCAAAATTAAAGTTTATCACCGTTTCCGCATTTGGCCGTCGGATTGACGGCCGGGGCGCCGCCGTGCACTTACAGTGGTATCAGAGCCTCGCCATTAACTTCGTCTAGCTTCGTTTGATGTGTTTTGCATTTCCGATCGACCAAAATTCCAAAATCTACATTTTTGCTAGCGACAGTTTTCTGTTGAAATTTTTTGGTCTCCAAAAATTTTTCAGGTTGTATAAAAGTACTGTGCTAGAAGACCTAAGACTACTGTAGAAATTCGAGACACTGATCTCTTCAGAGGAGCGCGGAACCGCGGCAAAACCCTACTTGTTGCCGCGGTTCCGCCGCAGTATTGATGGATCAGTGTGTACAATTTTTTCCAGTAGGCTTTATGGGTAATTTTAGGGGTTTTGGAATATTAATATTGGGCCCAGAATTTCTTGATCTGCTACAGTATTGCTTGGGGGCCCACTTGTTAATTTTTGATCGATCGGATATTTTAAACACATTATTTCACAGTATTTACATTATATCTGCGACCGTGAATGTCACTTGATCGGTAAATCCGGTCTAACTGCTATAGCCCAGTTAGACGGATTTGCGAATGTGACTTTCACGTTGATGTTCTGTGTTTTTGCTGTGATATTGCGGATCGGTCGTGGGGGATAGCCTGGATGCAATGCTAGTACAGTTTTGTTGTATTATGTACATTTGATATTGCGGGGCGAGCGTCCGACATGTGGACTGCCGTCACTGCCTGATTGTATTATTTTTTTGGGGCACGACCTGGTTGCAGTCGATGTACCCGTTGTATGTATATTTTACTTTCTGTACTAGGTTTACCCCGCGGTGGGGTGCACGGATAGCCGGGTTCTGGAGGGCAACAAGCCCGCATCTCATGGCATTGGGACGGAAGGGGCTCCACTCTAGAATTGGCGGGCTATTCGCCGCACTCGTAGGGGGTACAGTATTTTCATTGCACAGGCTATCCACACGACCAGGGGAACGTCGGGTTTCAGTAGTGGCTCTGTGAAACCCGGGGATCCCAGATATCTGTATTGTTCTGTGATGCTGTACATTTCTGTGATGTTGCATTTTATTCACGCCTTGAGCGAAATACTATATATTGGTATATATATTAGTAGATGTTGTATATGTTTTTCATCCGCGCTAGTCCAGTCCCCGCTCTGCCGTTAGTTAGCTAACCTAACGGGTGATGACGGAACCCAGTGGCGAATGCGGATGGCATATACGTACGTCAGTATATTTTCGTTCTTTGTGGTGTGATCAATTGATGGGACTGCGTTGGTTCGGATCAATGCATGTTAAAACAAACCTATTCTGATGTTGTTGGAACACTTTTCAAAAAGCTGTTATTGCAAGGACGTTCACTTTTGTTTTGCATCGTGGTATTCATTTAGAATATCCTGCTCCTCAGTCGACGAGGCAAGGGCCGAGATCCCTTCACCGGGAGTGACCCCTTGGACAGAAGTTTGCGTCAGGGCATTAACTTCACTATAGCCGATTACTTTTGCTTTGCACCGTGGTATTCATTTGGAATATCCTGCACCCCATTCTACGGGGAAAGAGCCGAGATCCCTTCACCGGGAGTGACCTCTTTAGTAAAGGTTTTCGTCACTATATTTTCTAAAAAGCTATCCGTTCCTTCAACGATATCAAGTTCATTACGTTAAAGGTTTTCACCAGAAACCATTCGTAGCCCTCCGTCGTTTCATATGGATAGTCAATAGTATTCAAGCTGTGTATGTTGGCCAAAGTCAAGGCACAGTGTTTGGTAGCTGTTGGTTATTCAGATGTAGCATAGATAGATGTGTTGGTTTGGGGCAGTCGTACTACCATTTTGGCCAAAGTCAAGGGTATGTACGGGTGGGCTCAAATTAACCTGGAGAATGACGGGTTGAACTTGACATGTGACTTATGATATGTTGGCCAAAGTCAAGGTCATAAGAGCATGGGGTAAAAATCCACATCGGGAGTTTCAAAAGAACTGAAACTTGCCAGATATGCGCATACCTTCTGGAGTGTTATACCGTGAGCGGATTCCGTCACGTTATCATGCGATGATAGTTGGATCCCGATTCCCACTGATGAGTTGGTTTACTCCTCGGGTGACCCCGACTAATTCTTCTTTCAGGTTTGGAGGAGAATTTGAGGTACAGTGGGAGGTTTCCAGATTAGATAAATTGGTAACCATTCTGATCTTGGTTAGAGTGCACACTGAGTGTTTCTTTTCTCTCTCTCTCTGGCAGCGACCATTGACCCGACCCTAAGACTACGACTCAGAGACCAAGTTGACCGAACCTTCTTAACACTGGCTTTTGGATTGTCAGAGTTGCAGACCTCATTGCCACTCTTACTTTTACCCTTTTCTCCAGGACACCCCGTATTACTGCGAACGTCCACTTCTATTGGACAAAACCATCGTATGGTTATATACGAACTCGAAGGAATTCGAGGATGGTTTCCGGTTCTGGAGAAAACGGATAAGATTTATTCAGTTGTCTATTCCTTTTTGCCTTCTCTCAAGTTGCGAGTACTCCTTAGTTTAGGAGATAGTACACCTATTATGCAAATTGGATAGTCTTCTTCCAAACCTTAAGCTGGTGCCGATCGGTAGGGAATGAAGAAAACCAATTAGCCTAAACGGTGTGCAGAAGGTATTAAGGTTAAGACAAAGCAAGGGATTAGTAAGAGGGCAAAGTAAATTGCGACTGATATTCACGACCAAACCAAGTATTTCTTCGCCAATCCTAAATCACCTTTGTATTTCTCCAGGACACTCCGTATCACTACGAAGATCCACAGTTTATTGGATAATCCATCGTATGGTTATATACGAACTCGAAAGGAACTTGTTCTAGTTCGGGGATGGATTCTGGTCCAGGAGAAATAGGAATAAGGTTTATTCGGTTGTCTTTTATCTTCACCTTCTCTCGCATTGCGAGTGCTCCTAGGGTTAGGACAGTACACCCATTATGCTTATTGGATAGTCTTCTTCCAAACCATAGGCTGGTGCCGAACGGTAGGGAAGGAAGAAAACCAATTGGCCTAAAGGGGTGTGCAGAAGGTAATGACTAAAGACATATAAAGGGATTTGGAGAGGTGGCAAAGAATTATACGGTTATAGTTGTGAATCTGGATAATGGTAGAGGCATTACTAGGAATACCAGGATACCCCATCGAAACATTTCAATGTTTCAGTTCAACTGTGTACTGTTAAAAGAAAACTGATTTCCTGATTAGACACTTGCTCCAGGGTATGTATTTACCAGGTTTGATTCTCACATCTGTATGGCTTTACAGATGATGAGTGGGAGTAAGTTATTGGGAATTGGGTGATCATCCTCATTATATCGGGATTCGTTGTAATCGGTGATATTTGAGGAGATCACCTGGGATGTTTGCCGGTCGGCAAATATTTGGTTTTGAATATCCGCTGTTGTGCACCAATTTCAAATTGATATATCTGTACGTCTATTTTCATAGAGTGAGATATACCTTTTGATATTATGTCGATGACATTTACCTATATCAGTGGATGGTTAGGTAAGGAGCATTAAACAGCGGTGTAATTCTTCTTAACCATAAGTACAGTTTTCAACCTACGACACACAGTGAAAGAATTGTTAGACTCGGCGGACTTATACAGAGTATTGTATGTTGTCCAGTGTCCATTAGGACAGAGGGGTTGGTCCTCATACTATATTCTGTTTACTTTTAACTTCTCTAGTTCTTAGACATGTGTTTCGTAGAAACACAAGGTCTAAGTTTTGAGGAGTTATAGGTATTTGAATAGAGTAGAGAACCAGGTGTAGCAAGTATCGGGATTCTTCAAGGTGATCGAAGATGTAGACACTTATGTATGGTATTCGGTTGATAGTAATGATAAAGAGAAATTGCTTCTCTTTCAGGTTACTCATAATTGGAAGCATTCCTAAGTTGAGTAACGCTGATCGGCCTCTCTCCATTTAGTTGACATGCACTGGAGACAGCTGCATGATTTGAATCTGGTTAAATTAAATCAGTGCCTCTGGTTCTATATTGGATATAGTACAGTTCATATCTTAACATTGTTAAGGTACGGGGAGTTGTCCGGCTTATGATTAAAACCAGACTCTGGATAACTCAAGGCACGTTTCTGTAATGGCTGTTTGTGGGTTGACCCAGGCTATGACGAGGGTTGACTTTCTACCATAAGAAAGATCAATAGTGATATTGTTCTTGACTCGCCACAGTTTTAATAAAAATGGATTTTTTCAAAAACAGCAGTGGGAGTATGGTAGAACTGGAAGTGATTCCAGAACCGCAAACGATTACTGAAGATTTGATAAGGAACCTAAAGATTCAATATGATTTGACATTCCATTGGCCACTCCGCAGATAAGGTGGGTAACTTTAGGCACCCGAGAGGTACTCTGGTAGCCTCAAGGACGATGACAGGGAAGTTCTTGTTTACCCACACTTGCCATTGTTGTTGTTCCAGGCTGCGAGACCCGGCAGGAGGATGAGTATAGCGTCGTTCTAAACTAGCTTTAGAAGTGCACGTCTGTATGACTCTGCCAGAGGGTTGTCGTAGTCAGTGGGAGCAGCAGAAGCATTGGTGGACATCAGGCTTATGTCTATTTATAGACTAAAGCAGATATAGCGGAGATAGATCATTTATTTCTGATGTGACAGTCATAAGATTGACGTCATCAGAATAGGGGATGGATCTGTTGAAAAGATAGTAGGGTATGATATCCGGGTTTTGGATGACATACACAAAGTAGGAAGTGACATTCCTATACTACGATCGGTTATACTTTGGTCGTCACACAGTGGTTTCTCCATAAAGGACTTGGACATTATATAAGACATACTGGTTACTAGATCTATAGTTTTAGATCTAGATTTGGGTGGTTTCCCAATCTGGGTACTTAGACAACATTCTAAGAGTATTTAGAATGGTCGACTCCTGGCATGGTAGTGTACCTGCAGGTAATGGAGTCACCCTCTCTAAAGGTGTCTTATAGACTAAAGTAGAGAGGGATGTGCATGATTGGCAGATCACTTGCTTAGGCAATTGAGTCAATCATCAGATGTCAAGTACCACACCAGATGTTGTTTTTGCACTAGATGCAATAAGTTGATATTGATCCAATCCTGGAGAAACAGTCGGAAGCAGTTTTAGAACATAAGTGGATGTTCTAGGGATATGATAACGACAGCCTCATTTGGGAGACAGTTATCATTCCAGGCTTCCAAGGTGACACGGACGACAAGGAGGTTTTCAGAGTTATAGTTTTCCCTCTGACGAGGGACAGTATTCTGGACAGGTGATCCAGGCAGATACTGAGGGAGGCATGGCGCAGAATACTGATTAAGTTTAGTTGACGATACAGTCTAAGAAGTTTGGATTTGGAGTTCATTTATGAGCTCGGTCCCATCAGACATCCAGACACTCTAAGACAGGTATTGCTCATTTCGGGAGATGGCTTTCTCCGCGAACTTGAGATATAGAGAGACATAGAAAGAAACATCTAGGCGGATCCACTCACTGAGGCTTTTCCTCGAACGCAATAGTTTCGCAAACAGGCTTTGTGCGACTGACTAGTAGAGGAGTTGGGTGTTCGGTATCACACGGGCTGTGAGTATGCGACATCGCAATAATTAGCCTTGAGTGCAAGTGGGAGATTGTTAGAGATAGTGCCCTCAGAATCAATTATTGGATCACAGGCACGTGATTGCAATGATTGAGGGAGGACCCATCCCGGTAGAACAGTCTTACTCGAGATGATAGTATGCTATCTGGTTTACCTTTATCATCGTGTACTGCTTCAGGTGACCTGACAGGTCGCTATTACACGTTGATACAGCCCCTAGGATTCTTGCTTGACTGCCAGCAGTATGAGGGCGATCATATAAGTGAGAGCTGGAGTCTATAAGCACATCCTTAAAAGGTCCCTAGTCGTGGGAGTTTCGAGACAGAGCATCGATCCTCCAGAGTAGACTAGTGTATACAGTCGAGACCCCGACGAGGGACGGTGGCCGGTCTCACAGGCCACTGGTGTCAGTTGGTTCACCTAAGATGTATACAGGTGCTCATTGGATTATGAGTACACCGGACAGGACTCGCCGGGAACATGCTAGTTGGTCTTATACCTGACGTCAGATAGCAGTTCCCAGGTGACATGTGTACAGGTTAGTTCATCGACCTGGGGATCGTCATTTGTCTCGTGTGAGTTCCTACTGTGCTTTGATTACTACCCTACCACGGCTCAAAGGAGTCGTGCAAACAGGTTTTAGTTGGGTACAGTCCCGAGCCACATGGAGGCAGTGAGCGGATCTTCGGGGGTTCGTCTCTCCCGGTATTGGGGGTGAGGTCGCGCTGTGTCTAGGAGAGCCATTACACGAAGTCCTTGGCCAAGGCAGGAGATTTACTGGTAGGTATTCCAGTAGTATCTCAGGGTGTTCTGGGCTACACTCCGACACGACTTGTACCGTTTTTGGGGTCTGACTTTTACCAACCCCCTAGGCCCGCCATGCGATGCTCATAGACGAACGGACCGGACTGTACGGATATTGTCACTGACAGGCTCAGTAGGGTGTCAGGATGAGTTCGCTCATCGACGTCCCTTTTGGTCAATAGCTGGTGGCCCGTTACGTATTGGCTTATACCTCTGACGTGCTAGTGGTTAAATCCACAGCCATTGTATTGACGAGTCTTTAGAGTCCACCACACTTTCAGTTACTCAAGCTTTCGGGCGAAACGCTGTAGAGGCCGTATGGAGATATGGCAGGGTCCGATTAGATACGTGCGGTATTGCACGGATCAAGATCGGACGGATATTACTAGCCGGCTTTGGTTTAAGCCGGATCCTAGTTTAGTACAGTGTAGATTTTGTCTCATTGCATTTGTATTTCAGTCGAAATACAGATGCGGGTGTGTATGCACAGTATCGGGGTTTTTCCTGTGATTTATTACGGGACCAGTTTTCTGAAGTTGCCTGTTTGCTTTCCGTTCCGGCCGGTTTTCTTTTATTCCTTCACGGCCGGACTTTTCGTTGGAGGGTATTATTTGCAGTTTGCAAATAACATCTTGTGGAGGGGTTCTTTGCATATTGCCATGCCATGATCACTTGACTTTTTGACCTCATAATGGTTGCTCCTTACCTTGACCATGCTCTCCCTCTCCACTCACACATGAGGTATGGGCCGGCCACTGTTTGGGGATTGGAGTGAGTATTTTTTTGAGTGGAATAATTTCTTTCATGCTTAATTGGTGGACCCCCCCATTTGTGCTTTGCAGTGAAGGGTTTTAATTCTTTGTTGCATGGTTTTGATTAATTCACTTCAACCACATTCCTTTTTCCAGTGAGCTTGCTTCATGATTTCCAGTGAGCACAAAAGGATTTGGCCGAGCTCATATTTTTGGGGGTATGCTCATTTTTCTTAGGATCCTTCCATGAAATTCTTGTGCACAAATTCCTCCAAAAATTGGCAACCTCATAAACCCCAAATGAGACACAACCCTACACAATCTACAGCAAATCTTGGGCATGTCGACTTGCCAGCTTCATGCCCGAGTTGCCTCGGTATAGAGGCGGGAGCCCGTAAAAGATGCAGGCGATGTGGTGCCCTTCCGGCAAGGAGGCGACGACCGGAGTTTCCGCGAGAGATCGGGATGACGACGAGAAGACCGGAGGACTCGGATCACTCGGTATATCTCTTCCCATCTTGTAGTTAGCTAGAACTAGTTTAATGGCCCGATCCGGGGTTTAGTGCGCGGTGGTGCCGGTTTGCTAAGTTCGCAAAATTAAAGTTTATCACCGTTTCCACATTTGGCCGTCGGATTGACGGCCGGGGCGCCGCCGTGCACTTATAGAGGCTACCTTCCAATTGTCGGACAGAGCGAACCTGCCTTGCTGATACTGGTCTTCAACCCAGTCTTTGAAGGTGAAGTAGTCTTCAAGAGGATGTCCTGCTGCTCGGTGGTAGGAGTAATAATCCGGGTAATGGACCTCGTTTATCTGTTCAGGGTATCGAGACTCTGGGAGCGTCATCATTTGATGCTTCATGACAAGGTTGAATATTTTCCTTGTCTTGTCTTGGGGGAACGAGTACTCCCGACCCATCTTCTTCATAAAAGACGGGTTCCGGCTGACTTTTTCTTGATCGCGTGGCTTCTTTGATCCGCTTCGCTATTTTTTAACGCCATTCCCATTCTTGATATTGTTGTTGCCTCTGCGTCGGACTTTTTCCTTGCTATGAGAGCGCACAACAGGCTGAGGATGAAGGGCATCATCGTCTTCTCTTTCCGTAGACTGCTGAATGAGACGTTACATCCTGGTTTTCTCGTAAATGGCCATTTCGCGGCTGTGGCCATCCCAAACCTTTTGACCCTCTTCCCTTATTAGCTTGTCAATTTGTTCTTCGAATGATGGGCTTGGTATTCTCACGGCGGGATCTCGCTCTGGTTCGATATCAGCGCTATCTGGAAATGCATTCGCTTCTCCACCGGAGTTATTTATAACATGGCAGCCATGGAATCGCTCTCATTTCTTGGACCGAACGTATCCAAGTCCCGTCGTCTCTATCCTCCCATTGGGCATTTTTTGCTGAGTCCCGGGAATATCCCAAATCTTGTTGTAGAACTGGGCTTGTCAAGCGATTTGTTTGAAGGGCATGCCTTGGCATCTTAAAAGCCTTTTCAATCCCTCTGTGTAGTACCTGGGCAGCCGGATTGGTTGAAGCCTGTCAAGCACAAGATCGGCACCATGCCAGACTTCTTTTTCCACTTTGGTATCTGTGGATTGATAGAAGAGGATCGCCTTTTCATCTCTCTGCCTAGGAGGAATGTAGAAGATCTGCAGCTCTTGCACGTCGTATGTATCGAGCGCATCAAGTTCCCTGTAATGCTGCTGCGGAACCATGGTGATTTGCAAACTTTGATCAGCTTCAGCGAAGGTCTACATTGACGGGCGGACGGAGAACACTACGTTGGCATCGTCCTCAGAGTCATTGCCAAAGACCAAAATAGGAGTAGATGGTCCCGGCCTGTTGCTTTGGGGTTTCCATGAGTAGACTATTTCTTTATCTTCCTCGGTATCGCTCCCAAAGATCGGGATAGTGTCGACGGCTTTTTGTCGGTTCTCGGGTTTACGACATCTTTCCGTGGCTTCGAAATCGGGTAAGAAGTACTTGGCGTCTTCATATTTGCGGACTTCATTTACGGAGAATGGATTTAGCTCCCCTGTAACCGTGTACTCGAGACCGTCCTTGAAGTATTTCATACACTGGTGTTGTGTAGAAGGGATGATGTTGTATTCGTGTAACCAAGGCCGGCCGAGCAGAGCGTTATAGCAAGTCTTAGCGTCGATGACATGAAATTTGATGTCAGTGACGAGCATCCCAAAGCGTAATGTCAATATTATGGATCCCAGCGTCCGTGATGACTGCGAGTCGAAGCCGGAGATGGTAATTTTGTCCCGGGTCAGGTGCTGAACATTCATGCGAATCTCCTTCAGCACCTTCACATTGAGGAGGTTTACAGAGGACCCATTGTCGACCAGAATCTTCCTTATCTTGATGTTGTGGCAGTACCCGGTGACATATAGGGGACTGTTGTGCTCGCACGTTCCGAGGAGGAGATCTTCATCGTCGAATGTGATGTCAGCTGTATGAACCTCTGCCAGCTCGTCCTTCATCTTTTCTTCCGCAAAGAAATCTTGGAACTGATCAGGCTCTTGCAGTGCTTTGATTAGAGAATATCGTTCCTCTTTCGATAGGAGGAGAGCATCCAGTATGCTCAATTGTGAGGGTATCTTCCTCAAATGTGCCAGGACATTATAATCCACCTTGTTTTTCTTATGCGGGTCCTTAGCCGCGAGCACTTTGACGACTCCATCATCGAGGGCAATTTCCTCAGGGACTTTTTCCTTCCCCTTGTCTCTTTTGCCCGAACTTTGTTTGTTGACCCGAGGTTCTTCTCAGGTAGTGTGCGGTTACGTAGCTGAATGTTCTCGCATTTCTTCGCTTCTTCTTCTTTTCCAGAGATGGATTCTCTGAAGAGAGGACCGAGGGTTATTTCTTCCTCAGAATCGCTCCCGAATGTGAGAATTTGGGTTTTCCCTTTTGTCGAACTGGTATCAACCATATAACAGCTGCCAGTCATTTTTCCGTGCTCATTTGTCACATTTTTTCTCTGTCGACGAGCTTCACGGTTCATCCTCTTGAAGTGTTGTCGGAGGGCCACGTATCCCTTGATAGGTTACGCTAGCGCCCGAGCCATCTCCCGTGGCCAAATGCGGAACAAATTTTTTTCTACGATTAGAAACTTGGCGCTAGAATAACACTAAACCTGGATCTTACCATAAACCTAACTAGCTAAAGGGTAGTGCTGTCTACTATGATGAAGAAATCTCACCAAGCGACCCAAGTCCTTCGGTCTTCTTTCTTCGTCATGTGCTCCAAGTGGCCACCTTGAACTTGTTCGATCTCCATTTCCGGCTCCATCGGTCCTCCGGGATCGAGCTTATTCTCCGGCCCTCCTTTGTCGTAGATGATCCACCCGAGGGATGTGATCCATGGCTCTAGCTCCTAACTAAGTAACAAAAGGAGCAACTAGAGAACTTGGGATGCTAATCCAAGTTTTCTAGGATGTAGTATGAAGATCTATGTGTTCTACTATCTCTACCTTGTCTTTTCACTTGTTTCTCAACTCATGAGAGGGTAGTAAAAGAGGAAGATGATGAAGGTAGAGGAAACTCAAGAGGAGGGAGGAGATGAAGAGAAATGGGAGCTCAAGAAAATAATGAAGCAAAACATGAGAGAGAAAATACACACAAAGGTTTTGTGTATGAATTTCTTGAATAAACAATAAACAACCATGCTTCAATAGTAACTCCAAATGAATTAAAAATTCATTTGTTAAATATTGAAGCATGGTTATCACCATTCCTCCCATACCTCACACTTTACACTTCATTTCCATTTATCAAATAAATGGAAAAAACATAATGAGGTGGCCACCTTCTAGAAGGTAATCTGTAATAAATACGGATTACAGTCTGCTGTATATACATACCTGCATTCGGATAAAAACCCGAATGCCCAAAGTGATAGAATAACACGAAGAACGAAATACTAGAATATACATATCGAAATACATATATGTAAACTATTAAATCAATACCTGATTTAATAATCCGGCTCATACCCGAGCCGGCTAGTATTACCAACTGTCCGATCGAAAGTCCGAGTACAAAGTACATCAATCGATCGAGACCCTGCATGTATCCAATACGGCTACTACATCATTTTGCCTGAACCAGGAAAACCTTCTGTGTGGGACTCTAAAGACTTGATAGTACGCCGGCAGCGAGTTACTGGATAAATCCATAACCACAAGCACGTCAGCGGCACTAGCTGTACGTAACGGCTATCCGGATACCTGTTGAAAAGGAAGGCCGACGAGCAAACTCATCCGGATCCCTACTGAGCCTATCTGTGACAATCTATATACAGTCCGGTCTCTTCGTCTGAGAGTATCGCATACCGGGTCTAGGGGGTGGTAAACATTAGATCCTAATAACCCGATAAATCGTGCTGATGTGGATCAGGACAAATCCGGGAAACTACTGATCAACCTATCAGTAAATCCCAACTGCCTTAGCCAAGGTCTTATGGTCCTGACCAATCGAACACAGTGCGATATCGACTCCCTATACCGGGAGAGACAAATCCCCGACAACTGCTCACTGCCTCCATGTGGTTCGGGACTGTACCTAACCAAAACCTGTTTGCACGACTCAGTAGAGCCGTGGTAGGGTAGTGATCAAAGCACAGTGAGAACTCGCACAAGACAAATTCCGATCTCAGGTCTAAATACTAACCTGTACTTATGTCACCTGAGAACTTCCTCCTGACGATAGGTATAGTACCATCTGGAAGTTCTCGGCGAGTCCGTCCGGTATACTCACCCCCAGTGAGCACTTGTATACGATCTTAGGTCTAAAGACCAATGATTGAGGGACTAAACCATCGCCTATCGTCGGGGTCTAGAAACGTATACACTAGTCTACTCTGGAGTATCAATGCCCAGTCTCGATACTCACGTGACTAGGGACCTTTTAAGGATGTGTTTATGGACTACCCTGCTCCTTCAAGTATGATCGCCATCACAACACAGGTAGTCAAGCAAGATCCTACGGGCTTTATTAACATGTAACCGCAATATGTAATAACGAGTATGACATATGCCATGTTAAGATAAAGACACACCATAATAGTATATTACCGTATCATGTCTTTATCAATATGTGCAAGCTAGATATAACAACAATAGAAATAAATACACATATCTTGACAAAGAAAAGCTAAACAATATACTATAAAGCTGAGCAAGATTGTCCTGTACATACATATCCCTAGTATCCATATGTATACATATACAATACTGGCCTCTAGGGCATATATATCCAACATCCCTGCCACCACTTCTTGAAGGCGCTGCACTCTTCGGTGGAGTGTGTAACCCTCCGATGGTATAAGCAGTAGTTCGGGTGTACATTCGCTTCATCGAGGCATGTACTCCCGGGAGCATTTCCTTTGAAAGGTGGCAGCTTCATCCCCATTGACAGGGCTTTGGCAAACCGTTTACCCATCTTAAACCTGATTTTGTCTACCGCGGGTGTGCTTCGATCTGGTTGGAGTACTTTGTGACTCTTCTTCACCGCAGCTTCCTCATCCTGACGCGACGCTTGAACTTTTCATATATGGACATTTCACGCTCTCGGTCAGCTTTGCTCTTTTGAAGGGCTTCGTTCAGCAGTTTATCGATCAGGTCGTCTGACGGTTCCAGGGATTTTGGCGTCGGTTCTGCCCCCAGCTTCTCTACATCATTTTCTAATGCTAAGGGAGCTTCTTTTCCATTCACCGATGAATGAGAGATCATGTGGCAACTCGCCACATAATCCTCAGGTTCTTCTGATGAGTCGTCTCCCTCGTCATTGTCACTGTTTTGGTTCTCAAGTATATGGTTGAGAAACTCTTCGAGGGTAACTTGGGTCCGCGCTTTCTGGTTGTATTCTTCCAGCTCGTCAATGTACTATTGCAGGTTCGTACGCTCGTTATCAGGCTGCACGGGCTTCTTGGTCTTCTTTCAAGATTTTGAAGGCTTGACCTGGGTGTTTTGCCCATCGTTACCAGCTTTCGGTGTTGAGCGCAGTTTAAGAATCCCCTCAATGATCTCAGGCTCCAGCGGGTTTTCCACCTGATCGCCGGACATGCCTGAAGGTCCTTCAACATCCTTTTAGTTTTGGCCGAAAGGACATCTTCCTATGGAGCTTCTTCTACAAATGAGCATGATGCCCCCGGCGTATCCACCTTTTTAGGAGCATGTTGCTGTGGCGGGTTTACCTTCCAGTTTTCGGACAGCGCGAACTTGACTTATAGGTATTGGTCCTCAACCCAGTTTTTGAAGACGTAGCAATCTTCGATTGGGTGACCCATTACTCTGTGGTAGGGGCAGTAGTTGGGAATGTTGATGTCACCAGGCTGCATAGGGCGTCTCGGATCCGGCTGAGTGATGAGCTTGTTTCACACCGCCAGTTCGAACAGCCTCCTCGTTTTATCCCGGAGGAACGAGTAAGGACGTCTCAACTTCTCGTCGAGGGATCGTGGTTTGTAGCTTTGGCGAGCAACCGGTTTCGGTTCACTCGGTTGTTGTTGAGCGTTGGCAACGAAGGTCGCTTTCCCTTTGCCCTTTTCATTTTGTTTTTGAAGAGGACGGCCTATGGCCCATCTGGTCCATTTGGGCCAGCTTGTCGATCAAGGCCTGGAAGGTGGTTGGCTTGAAGAACATCATAAATTGGGATATAGTCACATGAGGATCAAGGGTCCCTACGAACATTTCCACGGCAGGAGCTTCTTCTATGCGTTGTTCGCATTTTGACCATAGGTTCCGCCACCGAATTGCGTATTGAATCCAGGTTTCTCCCGGCTTCACCCTGGCATTGATTAATGCTGTGATTAGGGTGTGCTCGCATACGCTTGCGAAACGCTGCGTGAACAGTAGTTCCATCTCCGTGAATGTTTTGATAAAATCATTTGGGAGCTCAGAGTACCATTCAAATGCCGTCTCCGACAAGCTGCCAACAAACTGGCGAAGCAGCAATTTGTCGTCGCCTCCAGTATTACCGCACAAAGCTCTGAATTAAGCAACGTGCTGGTGTGGATTGCCCGTCCCTTTATACACATGGAACTTAGGGATCGTATATCCTGGCGGGTACTTGATTTGATCGTACCAGCCTGAATAAGGTCGCCCAGTCCTGACGACTTGGCCAGCCGCTTCACTCGCTAGATGGGCTCGTATTTGTTGAGCTATGTAGTCATCAAGGGCAGCCTTGGAAATTGTCTCTTCTTGGGCTACTAAGACAGCCGAAGGAGGGTTTGACGTTTCCCCTCTGTCGTCTTCGATGATTATCGGAGGGTCTTCGGTTGGAGGTTCCGGCTGGATCATCATCCCAACCATGTCTTGGAACAGAAACGCCATCTGCTTTATATTAGCGGCCTGTTCCGCGGACTCCTTATCCTTCATTTCTAGCAGCCTCCGCAGGAACTCGGTGTCGGTATCTTGTTCCTGGCGCTGCTCAGACGTTGCTTTCGGGCTTTTTTCTGCCAAGTGAGTACGACCATCTTTGTCAGCATCTCCTGGAGCTTTTGTTGTGCTCCTGAGCTTTTGTCACAGACCATGTGAGTAGTCGATGAACCGTGGAAGTACGGATTTTCTCTTTCCCGGAAGTCATGTATATTGTGTGCATGATCATGCCCTTAGACTTGGGGCGTTTTGGGTCCAGTGCCTTTGGAATTCGCCGCAGGCAGTGGGCTTTTCTCCGGCCTTCTCCTTTTATGGGAGGCTGAAGTCGGAGGGGCTATTATAACAGGCCCCCATGCAGATGATACCTTCCGTGGTACGACGGGGGATGGTCCTCCTCTTGCTGAGCCTTCATTTTCTTCAGTCGGCGGGAGTAGTCTTTATCGATCACAGAATCTTGGTACTTCCGCCAGAATCTATGGATTTTGGAGGACAACCACTGAGGGGGTTGCTCCGGCTTTGTCTACATTGTGTTTTCAACAGGCAGAGGAGACTTCTTTAGTACAGCAGTTAGAAAGTTCTTGCGCACCCTCCTGAGCAGCTCAAAGCTATTCCCAGTTGGAACAACATCGTCAATTTCCACCATTGGAGCTGGTGGGGTAAGTCCAGAGGGGGAAATGCCCCCAGCTTTCCTCACTCAGCTCCAGTGGCGATGCCGAGCACGTCTTGCAAATGGGATTGTCTCAGTTGTGGAAGCGTCTTTGTTATGCCCCCTGCTCTGATGAAGGGCTACTGCTGGTGCCAGCCTGTTGAAGACTGACGTCCGTTGAGAGGGGACGGTCAATCTTTCGAAGGCCGACCTTTTGGTAGGGGAAACAGTCTTGATGACTTTGCTGGAAGCAGGAATTAGAACGAACAATCTTGCTAAGACCGATCCTTTAGTAGGAGAATCCCCTCTGACGACTTCATCTGCCAGAACTGGAATGGTTATCCGCTTCGGGATAACCTCTTCAGGTATCGCGAACCTTTTTATGGGCCCACTTGAGCTGCGGCTTAGTCTGTTAAAGATTGAGGCGTGAGAATTGGACGACCCGTTGAGAGGGGCCGTGGAGATTGTAAGTCGATCGAAGACGACTTCTTGGGAGCTTCTTGTGATGGCACTAGGGCATTAAAGCTTGCCGGCGGGATCATGGTCCCAAAAAACAGTCCAGTGATGGCCTGGGTCACCTGTTCCACTGGCATTGCAAAGATGGAGGCCGCTTGGGGCCCATAAGTCACTCCTCCGGTGGGGACGGAGTGGAAGTTGGTGTTGCAGTTGGTACAGCTGGAAGCCATCGATGTTATCTTTCCGCATAAGAGCAAGACACCAAATCTTAGTACCTTGAATCCAAGGGCAACCATATTAAACCGCGATTTGTTCGCGAACACGACACATGAAGTGTGGAGTGGAAAGAGGAAAAGGACCCACCTGGCGTGCCAGAATCTGTTTACCGCCGAAAATGGGAACGGATTCGGGATGGATCGTCTTGCCTGAATTTGGGGGCAGATGCTATTTGGGTTTATCTGTCCACTTCTCCGAAGATGCCAAGTTGATTTATGGCACCTTGTATCGGAGGTTTGGATAGATGTGGCCGTTGTAGCAGATTTCGTCAGATTCCCCCTCATTTGCGAGGGGTTTTTGATTGTGGGGATGCTCTTTCCTGCAGGCGCAATCCCATGCAGTTAATTACGTTACCGCATATTGGTAACCACTTTTTCCTGCTCCAGAAATTCACTTTGTGTCGTGTGTGTTTGTTTTATTTTTGGTTACCCGTGGATTGTATACGGATACTAATTTATGTTGCCGCTCGTAGGGCGTGGATTAGTCCAAATCCGTATATTCTTAGATTTGGGTTTGGTTTGATTTAAGGATCGTTAATCTCGTTTGAGATTAAGATCAACTTAAATTTTTGTTAAGGATACGTTAGTCCAATTTTAGACTAAGTTCTACTTAACAAGGTTTTAGGATCATTCAGATCCAACAAAAGAGCATTTGGGCTTTATTGTTTTAGTTTAAGGACGTTACGGTTAATCGTTAGTTTAAGGACATTACGGTCCATAGCTAGTTTAAGGACGTTGCGGTCCATTGGGATATGCTTATCGGTTTGGGAGTGCACCAAAGAGTTGTTGGTTGTCGGGACCCTCCACCTCTCTGAAGACGTTGAAGAATTACAACGACATGTATGAGAGGTGTGGAGAGATGTACTTTTGAACCAAATTCTAGATTGAGGGGAGAGATCATGATGGACCATCTAAGAACCATTAGTCATTTTTGGGAGACTAGGATTAACTTAGGAGATGTGTGATGGACATCGTTCTGATCAATTAGTTTGGAAAGTCATGAGCATAGAGGCTTAGTCTATTTGGAGATCCAAGACATTTTAATCTCAAGAAAACTTAGCCAATTTGGGGCTGAAGTTGGCTTCTTATAGTGTTAAACACTAATATATGCTCGGTGCTCACATGCTTTCACGTGAGCCTCTAAAGTAGTGTTAAACACTGAAATTTGGGGCGCTCATGTGTGGCACGTGAGGTGCCTGAAAGTCGGCGCTGTACACTTGGGTCTAAATCCCCATCTGTATATAAGTGTTAAACACTTAATTCTTATAGCCATCACGTATGGGCATGTGAGGCGCCCCAGAGTTGGGCACTGCTTCTTTGGGTTTATTCCCTCTTCCTTTTATAAGTGCCAAGCACTTAGATCATATAGTGCTCATGTGCGGACACGTGAGGTGCTTAAAATGTGAGCGCTGTCTTTGGATTTTTCCCCTTTCCCATTTAAGCAACTATTTGGGGTCACGTGAGAACACGTGATTCGATCCCAGTCCTTCCTTTTTGTTCCTCAGAGGTGCTCACGTGGGAACACGTAAGCCTTTTGTCACGTCCCGAAAGTACGGAACATGACCGGCACTTAAACTACGAACGTCTCGAGGCGTACGTACTCTAAGTAAGCCGAACCCAGAAATCCAAACCAAGAAAAGTAGTGGAGTGAAGGAAAACCATTTTAAATCAACCAGTTTGCAATATAATATACAACGCCTAAAGGCAAGGATCGCAACAGAAAAGGAAACTCAACAGCATGAAATCCATAGAAATATAACGCACGACTCTAAAGTCGAAAGAATACACATCATCGGTCTCTATCTCAAATAAATACATGTTTGGTTGATGGAACTTCTAGATACAACAGAAATATAAGATACAATGTATAATGATGGGTACGATACAAATAAACCCACCTACTAGCAAGTCACCCGAAAGAAGCAGTGCCGGCAAAGCCGTAATGAAACCTGTACGGCAAAACCTGCAAGAAACTGGGGCACAACGGGGGTGAGTTGCCAACTCGTGAGTAGAAAAAGATCTACGAACAGAAATCGCATGTATGACGCAATCCTAGGTCATACGATCATAATATATAATCCTCAAATATATAACCAGCAATTTATAACAATGACTAGGGTAAATATCTAACCCAAGTATAATCCTATGTGCCCGTGCCAGTGCCTCAGGTAGCAATGTATTATATGGATGATGTATGAATGCATGAAACAGAATGCATGTACTGAAGAAAACTGCTTTCATAAATTTGTGAGATTTCTGTATTTTTAAAATGAGGTATCATAAATGAAATCAGCATAAACAGTGCCTAGCATCGGCACAAAATATAAATCCCAATATCTCGATATCTCTGTATCACAATCTCAGTACCTCAAAATCTCAAAATCTCAATGTCTCAATCATAATATCCAGGGCACCGTCAGTCCAGACCGGCCCCTACCATCCATCTCATGACCACGACGGTATCCTCCGGATATCCGACGCGTCGGGTAAAATCACCGGTCGGTAGTGCTCCCTCTGCCAGGCTCAACGCCATCTCCTGCAATCTTCTTGCCCCGGGGTACCGCACCGGGCCCACCATGTACCCGAAACGGTTAATCCGCCTCCTTGAATCGGGTCTCGAAATCCATCAGCAAACTCATGGTGGACGACTCATACATCATGGAAAACCGCGCTTTTTATTTAAAAAGAGAGAAAGCAGTTTATATAAGTTTTGCGGTTTTCCCCCAAATACAGAAAATATCATGGAAATCCGAATCTAAATCATCAATAGCATGTAAAACCATGAATATAAGCATGAGAATCCATGAATGCGGCATATAATGAATAACATTATGCATGAAGTGACAAGTAATAACTACAATGTCAAGCTGGCATATATGGCAAGTATACTAATATCATGTCACACTGCTAGCTAACAAGCTAAAACAAGCAATAATATTCTCTAAGTGTACGTGACATGGCAATTACCGATGAAGAAGTGTGTACGCTGGCAAATAACGTGGTACATACGCATCATCGGTAATGGTGCTGGTGTCCTAACAGCAGGATATCAATAATAGCATATGAATCACAACAATATGTGATGCAGAGCAACAATAATAATGTGCGAGAGCTGAATACTAACACAATCATAGCTAAACTGCATCTAATGTCATAAGAGTCATACAGCTACACCAACTATAGGGCTGAGCTAATAGGCTAACTGCAGGTAAGGGAAACCGCCTAACCTCTGAGTCGATATATATATATATATATATATATATATATATATATATATAGTCGGTGATCCCGCCTCGATAATATCACATCCGACACCATATTTATGATTAGTAATTCCCAAGTCCAGAGGGCGGATCAAACATCAAAATATAGCTCGTACGTAAATCCGTCATACGGCATCCCCAAATCTGGGTACGGGTCAATATCACATTCGTCACATTATTCCTCTAGTATTCTCTTTATCAAATATCATAATACGGGTACTGACCTACGTCTAGTACACTGCTAATATCATTACTATAATCATGATCTAACTACTGATCGACAGTCTCGTATAAATCGATATCATCAGCATATATCATCATAAGGGAGTATCCATCGCCCGATGCGGCCTATCATAATAATCTTGTCATATCATATCATATCATATCTCGTAACATAATCTTATGTCGATCATTTTATATATATATATCACTATGCACATGGCATCGTCATCCAAAGACCCGCTATCATATCAGGACGTATCTCAAGTACGAATCATGCCCTATCACCGATATCATAATCTCAGATCAAATATCATCGACTCATCTCAATCCCAAGTGTCATCCTCAAATCCGTATGTGGACACGTGGTCCCATACCCATGTGAACACATAACTCTGTGGAATCCCATATACGCACATATGAATAAGGATGTATGCAAGTATGTATGTGTGTGTGTATGTGTAGTGCACCCACTACTCTAGGGTTTCGTAACCTTTCACCAATCCAACACACCAATATCTGTCTTAAGCAATATCACTAATCCCAACAACATATAATAATTGTTGGTGTGTATACGCATCCGTATACATCACCACGAACTACGGGGGTGCTATACGCCATCCACCCGACTTCTCCCCGTAGATATAAATCTACTCACCTTGCTTATGTGTGCCGATGCCGATGTCGCCATTTGCATCTCCAACGCCTCGACGCCACGTGGGGTACCTACAAGGATATCACACGATAAAACACATGAAAACCGTGTCGGAAACCAAAACGGTACACGTTACGCCAATAGGTAAAAACCTGTAGCCTTGCGTGCAAACACAACCAATAACCCTCTGCCGTTGGCGTTCAAACGCCACCCGACAGAAACGAATCATCGAATACCAAAAATCCATGCTAAACGAGTCGTAAATCGTGCGCCAACTCAAGGAAATCAACCCAGATTTTACCCTAACTGGAATCAGTCAAAACTAGACATACCCAGGGTCAAGTCTACAGGGTATAAGGCTACAGAACCAAAACGAGCACCAGAACCCCTGCTCTGGCCGCAAATTGCGGCCGGAGGGATTAAATCTGCGGCCTGGGGAATGAGGTGGGGGCTAGGGTTTTGGGTGTTGGGTTCTATCTGCCTGCATATCTCACTGCCAAGTCAAAATTATTTTAGGGTATCTTGGGTTGTAGCAGATTCCAGAAAGTCTACAACGTCGACAAAATCGCTAAAATACGCCAAGTCGAAACTTTCAGGTAACTAACTGGAAATATGGGGTATTCTGGGGTTAACTGGTCTCAAACACACCTAATAAGGTTACCCTAACAATCAAAACCATCATTGGCCACATCTCACTCAAAATCACTAAAACTAGCACTAGATCACAAATATAACACTAAATTTCAGCTAAATAACCATGATCAAGCAAGAAAGGAGTTGGTTTACAAGATTATACCTCAAGGGGTCCTAGGATGAAGGAGAAGAGAAGAAGGAAAGGGGTGTTGTGCTGCTGTGGAGCTGCTCCTTTGCTCCAGATGTTGCTGTTGCAGCTGTTGCTGAAGCTGCTCAGGTTGTTGCTGCTGCTTGAAATTTGGTTTCTTTGGTTGCTGCTGCTGCTGCTACAGCAGTGGCTGTTTTATTTGTTGGGGTGTTGTGTTGGGCTGAAGTTGTGGTATGATGAGGGTGTGGTGTGGTTTTGAATGAAGTTGTTGCTGCTATGGCTGTTTTCAGAGCAGTTGCTCATGCTGCTGATGCTTTTGTTGCTGCTGATGGTGGCTGATGTTGAACAATTGGGGCTGATGTGTTACATCAGCTGCTGTTGCAGCAGTTGATGTGGTTTGATTTGTGTGTGTGTGAGAGGGAGTTGAAAGATGTGAGAGGGGGGAGTGAAAGAACACAAGGGATTATGAAATGAGATGGGTCATGGAACACCCTAGCCACCTCTCTCTCTCTCAATAAATGTTAGCACACACACAAGCCATCATGGCTCACTCTCTCCCTACACAAGTCAACCCTTAGCTTAACCAATTTTAAACAAAGCCACACCCTTAATTAAGCTCATCAACTTAACCAAATGGTTCAACCCATCATGGTTGCCTAAACTTGGCTAACCCACCATGCTCATCTAACTTGGTAACTCTAGACTACCATGAATCCAAAATATGAAACAAGTGTGACAAGTGTGACAAGTGTGGAAAATGATATGTGCATATTTTTGCATAAAAGCCAAAAATCCAATTAGCGATTTTTAATCGCGATTAACACTAAAATAGCACATACTTAACCATAAAAACTTAAAAATGGCATATTTCAATAAAATACCCTAGTTTAGAATTTCCATAATTTTTTTCCAGAATTTTCCCCATTTATCGGTATTTAATTATACCGACATATTAAAATATTCATTAAAAATTAATATTAAATTATAAAAATTCCCAAAATTAATATTTTATTTTTTTTGAAATGTTACAATCTTCCCTCTTTAAAGAAATTCGGTCCCCGAATTTAAAATTAAACCCCCAAATTCTAAAACATTTCAATAAAATGTCTAAGCCAACGGGGCTCTGAAATCATCGATACATAAAACACACCGTAGCGCAATACATGCGCATGAGTAATGAATAGATGACTCAAAATCAAAACTCCGTCAAGCATCCCGCAATCATCGGAGTCAAGGTGAAAACACGAACGCCAAATCCAAAGCAAAACCGATATGCTAGAAATCAGAACTATACATGTAAATATCAAATCCGTACATGTAAATATCTGAAGGAGATGCATGCCAAATTCTTTAAAGTCGATGTGCAATGTGCATAACACTGCACAGTGGCGGACGTCTCTATAAGAAAATAGCCATATACGTATATATCTTTTGTTTAATATGCACGTTCCGCCATTTTGAAAACAATTTAGAAGGGTTCCCTGTTTTAAACGTTTCGTGTCATATCGGACACGTATGTAAAATACCGAGACTATAGCTCGCTTTTTGGAATCCCTTTGAAATCTATCAATGCATGCAAAACACACTCAGGTACTGTCATCTGACTAGTCCTGCTCAGTACGAAAATAAATCGCAATATCATAAAGATGTACTGCTCCATAAGAAATCAGTCCCAAAAAGTGCATATGAAAACCCTGTGCGTCCGGTGCGCAGGGAAATCAAAATCCATACATGTGCCAAGCAGGTGCACAAAAATGACATCAAGGTGCAACGGGTGTGCACACAACATCGGTCATAGGCAACGTGTGTGCCTGACAGCAAAAATCAGGTGCATCTGACATGCACGAAAAAAATCTCGATTTAGTGCATCTGGTGTGCACCAAATCGCATCTCATAACATGCGCCCAACATGCGCTAAAAATCCAAATCCGGTGTATCCATCATGCACGAAATCATGAAGTCCAATATCAAGCGTCGAACACGCGCAAAATCCAATCAGGTGCATAAAGTGCACAAAATAAATATCGAATATCACAATCGAAATCGAAGTCCAGTGCAACTAAGTGCACAAAATGCGAATCACTGCACTGCAAGCATATGTGAACTATACCGAGTGCAAAAACCAAATCGTGTGCGTACATATGCGCAAAATCAACTCAATTGTATGAAACCCATAAAATCATAGACATGTGAAACCAAGGCACGAAAACAATATCAAGTGCAACACTGTGCAAAATCGTAAATACTCGATAGGTGCAACCATGGTGTATGAAAACAAGTATCATGAAACTCAATCATCAACATCAAATCATGCGAATAGATCGCCTAAAATGCCAAAATCAAGTATGGCGGAATAGTCCCGCTCAAGCGCATCCTCCAAGAATCTCCGGCCAACTGTAGTGGTTACTCATAACATGTCTCGTCGATGATCCTGAACTTTGGCCTGCTGGTGTGCGTAACATTGCCACTTCTGGGTCCAAGTCTTCTTTGTGAATTACCAATCTCACGATCCATCGGTCCTGTCAGACGTGCTAACGGGGAAGATTCCGTTCTGGCACTTCTCTGGTCATCTCTCGGTCAATCATCGTGACCACTCGTAAAGCAGCATGTCACTGGCGTCGGCCTCTGGCTCTCTGAATGCACGTGACACATCTGATCCTGGGTGCAAATATCATTGCAGCAGTGTCCTGGAAGGAATCCTGCTCAAGGTCTCTTCCAAGTCTCATCTCTGCCAATTGTCCGGAAGTAATCATCCTTTACTATATCTGCTTCTTACTCCGGAACGGCTCCATGCTCATCGCAACTCCTTCTGGAAGGTATATCCAGTACTATGCCTCGGCATGCGCATCGCATCTCTGATGTCGGCGGAGTGGAACGTCATCTTATCCAGATCTTGTACGAACCTCTTACTCCACTCTCTCTAATGTCGACTGCTTCGGACTCGTCTCGTCATGGCTGCATGGACTGAGCTCCAACGGCTATCCTCATACCTGGAGTCTCCCGAGAAATGCATCTCACCACCTAGCATCCGAATTAAGTCGAGTCATCCGATCGATTTGTTAAAACCTCATAATCCCCCAAGAGCTCAATATCTTGGGTACAGTATAATAGTATCGAGTACATACCACAGCATCGGTGGTCCAGCCGTAGAAGGGAAAACCCAAGCCTCACTAATGGCGCCGCAGAACTGCCGCAAACCCTAAGGTTCAAAGGCTTTCACACGGTCATTAAGTCGAGTTAGGGTTTCATTCTTCTAGAGGGACCATAGAATTGCCTACATGTCTTTCCGAATACTTTAAACTTAGAATAATAGGTCCTGGCATTCGATCGTCTCTGTCGACTCTCAACGTCTCCGCATGAAGTCGTCTCTAGCTAGAATCAATCTATCTGATGACCTCGCATCGGGGAAGCGAACGAACCACATGTCCTAGTCATTCATCCTCGGAGACTAGCGACCTTCTATAATCTCTTAGTACAATCTCGTACTGCAATAGCTCCAACATCTGGGGCAATATCTCGTCGTTCGCAGCAACAACTGGCTCACTCATCTGCACGTTGAACCGTGCCTGAATCATCATGAATAAGCAATACTTCAACGGTCATCAAGTCTGGCTGGCCTCTGTCAGTGGCTCTATCCTCTGGTGCTAGTCTGCACGTCTGAGTAATCTCATACAGCGATCCATCAAACGCTCGTGGTGCGAAAAAACAATCAAAAGACACATCTCTGCAATCGTGTGTCGCCGGAATTACGCCCTGGTCAGTCCTCGTTCGTAACGAGCTCGTGCTGACCGTAACTCTAGCCGTAGCTCTCCCTGCCCGTAATCGTGGCAGCAAACCATAACTGGTACCGATGAGGCTAGATGAGGAAGGGATATAATACTGAACAAGGAAATGTACATCCTAAGGCTTCTTAAGTGGAGTGGCGTATCGTAAATATGCCGCGGAACATACCCACGGTACGTCACTCTACTTTAGTCACCTATTCCATCAACCAAGGGTCATCCTACGCTCCGAAGGTAAAACCTAATGCTCTGATACCAACTTTGTCACGTCCCGAAAGTACGGAACATGACCGGCACTTAGACTACGAACGTCTCGAGGCGTACGTACTCTAAGTAAGCCGAACCCAGAAATCCAAACCAAGAAAGTAGTGGAGTGAAGGAAAACCATTTTAAATCAACCAGTTTGCAATATAATATACAACGCCTAAAGGCGAGGATCGCAACAGAAAAGGAAACTCAACAGCATGAAATCCATAGAAATATAACGCACGACTCTAAGGTCGAAAGAATACACATCACCGGTCTCTATCTCAAATAAATACATGTTTGGTTGATGGAACTTCTAGATACAACTGAAATATAATATACAATGTATAATGATAGGTACGATACAAATAAACCCACCTACTAGCAAGTCACCCGAAAAAAGCAGTGCCAGTAAAGCCGTAATGAAACCTATACGGCAAAACCTGCAAGAAACTGGGGCACAACGGGGGTGAGTTGCCAACTCGTGAGTATAAAAAGATCTACGAACAGAAATCGCATGTATGACGCAATCCTAGGTCATACGATCATAATATATAATCCACAAATATATAACCAGCAATCTATAACAATGACTAGGGTAAATATATAACCCAAGTATAATCCTATGTGCCCGTGCCAGTGCCTTAGGTAGCAATGTATTATATGGATGATGTATGAATGCATGAAACAGAATGCATGTACTGAAGAAAACTACTTTCATAAATTTGTGAGATTTCTGTATTTTTAAAATGAGGTATCATAAATGAAATCAGCATAAATAGTGCCTAGCATCGGCACAAAACATAAATCCCAATATCTCGATATCTCTGTATCACAATCTCTGTACCTCAATATCTCAAAATCTCAATGTCTCAATCACAATATCCAGGGCGCCGTCAGTCCAGACCAGCCCCTACCATCCATCTCATGATGACGACGGTATCCTCCGGATATCCGACGCGTCGGGTAAAATTACCGGTCGGTAGTGCTCCCTCTGCCAGGCTCAACGCCATCTCCTGCGATCTTCTTGCCCCGGGGTACCGCACCGGGCCTACCATGTACCCGAAACGGTTCATCTGCCTCCTCGAATCGGGTCTCGAAATCCATCAGCAAACTCATGGTGGACGACTCATACATCATGGGAAAACCACGCTTTTTATTTAAAAAGAAAGAAAGCAGTTTATATAAGTTTTGCGGTTTTCCCCCAAATCCAGAAAATATCATGGAAATCCGAATCTAAATCATCAATAGCATGTAAAACCATGAATATAAGCATGAGAATCCATGAATGCGGCATATAATGAATAACAGTATGCATGAAGTGACAAGTAATAACTACAATGTCAAGTTGGCATATAAGGCAAGTATACTAATATCATGTCACACTGCTAGCTAACAAGCTAAAACAAGCAATAATATTCTCTAAGTGTACGTGACATGGCAATTACCGATGAAGATGTGTGTGCGCCGGCAAATAAGTGTACGTGGTACATACGTATCATCGGTAATGGTGCTGGTGTCCTAACAGCAGGATATCAATAATAGCATATGAATCACAACAATATGCGATGCAGAGCAACAATAATAATGTGCGAGAGCTGAATACTAACACAATGATAGCTAAACTGCATCTAATGTCATAAGAGTCATATAGCTACACCAACTATAGGGCTGAGCTAATAGGCTAACTGCAGGTAAGGGAAACCGCCTAACCTCTGAGTCGATATATATATATATATATATATATATATATATATATATATATATATATATATATATATATATATATATATATAGTCGGTGATCCCGCCTCGATAATATCACATCCGACACCATATCTATGATTAGTAATTCCCAAGTCCAGAGGGCGGATCAAACATCAAAATATAGCTCGTACGTAAATCCGTCGTACGGCATCCCCAAATCTGGGTACGGGTCAATATCACATTCGTCACATTATTCCTCTAGTATTCTCTTTATCAAATATCATAATCCGGGTACTGACCTACGTATAGTACAATGCTAATATCATCACTATAATCATGATCTAACTACTAATAGACAGTCTCGTATAAATCAATATCATCAGCACATATCATCACAAGGGAGTATACATCGCCCGATGCGGCCTATCATAATGATCTTGTCATATCATATCTCGTAACATAATCATATGTCGATCATTTTATATATATATCACTATGCACATGGCATCGTCATCCAAAGACCCGCTATAATATCAGGACGTATCTCAAGTACGAATCCTGCCCTATCACCGATATCATAATCTCAGATCAAATATCATCGACTCATCTCAATCCCAAGTGTCATCCTAAAATCCGTATGTGGACACGTGGTCCCATACCCATGTGAACATATAACTATGTGGAATCCCATATACGCACATATGAATAAGGATGTATGCAAGTATGTATGTGTGCGTGTATGTGTAGGGCACCCACTACTCTAGGGTTTCGTAACCTTTCACCAATCCAACACACCAATATCCGTCTTAAACATTATCACTAATCCCAACAACATATAATAATTGTTGGTGTGTATACGCATCTGTATACATCACCACGAACTGCGGGGGTGCTATACGCCATCCACCCGACTTCTCCCCGTAGATATAAATCTACTCACCTTGCTTATGTGTGCTGATGCCGATGTCGCCATTTGCATCTCCAACGCCTCGACGCCACGTGGGCAACCTACAAAGATATCACATGCTAAAACACATGAAAACCGTGTCGGAAACCAAAACGGTACACGTTACGCCAATATGTAAAAACCTATAGCCTCGCATGCAAATACAACCAATAACCCTCTGCCGTTGGCGTTCAAACGCCACCCGACAGAAACGAATCAACGAATACCAAAAATCCATGCTAAACGAGTCGTAAATCGTGCGCCAACTCAAGGAAATCAATCCAGATTTTACCCTAACTGGAATCAGTCAAAACTAAACATACCCAGGGTCAAGTCTATAGGGTATAAGGCTACAGAACCAAAACGAGCACCAGAACCCCTGCTCTGGCCGCAAATTGCGGCCAGAGGGATTAAATCTGCGGCCTGGGGAATGAGGTGGGGGCTAGGGTTTTGGGTGTTGGGTTCTATGTGCCTGCATATCTCACTGCCAAGTCAAAATTATTTTAGGGTATCTCTGGTTGTAGCAGATTCCAGAAAGGCTACAATGTCGACAAAATCGCTAAAATACGCCAAGTCGAAACTTTCAGGTAACTAACTGGAAATCTGGGGTATTCTGGGGTTAACTGGTCTCAAACACACCTAATAAGGTTACCCTAACAATCAAAACCATCACTTGGCCACATCTCACTCAAAATCACTAAAACAAGCACTAGATCACAAATATAACACTAAATTTCAGCTAAATAACCATGATCAAGCAAGAAAGGACTTGGGTTACAAGATTATACCTCAAGGGGTCCTAAGATGAAGGAGAAGAGAAGAAGGAGAGGGGTGTTGTGCTGCTGTGGAGCTGCTCCTTTGCTCCAGATGTCGCTGTTGCAGCTGTTGCTGAAGCTGCTCAGGTTGCTGCTGCTGCTTGAAATTTGGTTTCTTTGGTTGCTGCTGCTGCTGCTACAGCAGTGGCTGTTTTATTTGTTGGGGTGTTGTGTTGGGCTGAAGTTGTGGTATGATGAGGGTGTGGTGTGGTTTTGAATGAAGTTGTTGCTGCTGTGGCTGTTTTCAGAGCAGTTGCTCATGCTGCTGATGGTGGCTGATGTTGAATAATTGGGGCTGATGTGTTACATCAGCTGCTGTTGCAGCAGTTGATGTGGTTTGATTTGTGTGTGTGTGAGAGGGAGTTGAAAGATGTGAGAGGGGGGAGTGAAAAAACACAAGGGATTATAAAATGAGATGGATCATGGCACACCCTAGCCACCTCTCTCTCTCTCAATAAATGTTAGCACACACACAAGCCATCATGGCTCACTCTCTCCCTACAAAAGTCAACCCTAACCTCAACCAATTTTAAACAAAGCCACACCCTTAATTAAGCTCATCAACTTAACCAAATGGTTCAACCCATCATGGTTGCCTAAACTTGGCTAACCCACCATGCTCATCTAACTTGGTAACCCTAGACTACCACGAATCCAAAACATGAAACAAGTGTGACAAGTGTGCAAAATGATATGTGCACATTTTTGCACAAAAGCCAAAAATCCAATTAACGATTTTTAATCGCGATTAACACTAAAATAGCACATACTTAACCATAAAAACTTTAAAATGGCATATTTCAACAAAATACCCTATTTTAGAATTTCCATAATTTTTTCTAGAATTTTCCCCATTTATCGGTATTTAATTATGCAGACATATTAAAATATTCATTAAAAAATAATATTAAGTTATAAAAATTCCCAAAAATAATATTTTATTTTTTTTGAAATTTTACACTTTTGTAATATAGCATTGAACGCTAATGAATCACCAGTCTGTTCTTTTACATGTATAGAGATTTTGATTTGAGTTTTGAGAATTTCAGGCCCTCTTCTTTATAAGAATTAAACTCTTTTGCAGGGTTAAACCCTAGTTTTATCAGAGGAATTAAATTCCTATATACTTTTGGAAGAATTTAATTCTTTGGACTTACTTCTTTCCTCTAAGTTTTGAATCCGCATAACAGAATCTCCCCAATGAGAATTAAATTCTCAACTTGTGGGGAGATCTGCTTCTGCAGACCTCAATCAGAGAAAGAACTAAGTTCTTTTTTGAACGGTTAAACCCTTAAAGAAGAGATAAGATAATCTCTGTACTCTCTTCTTACCTAGGATTTTTGCTTAAGAAGGGGATTTTCTTTCTCTAGAGAATTGAATTCTCTTTTTCTCTTTTTCTCTTTTTCTTTTGTTTCTCAAAGCTTATGGGGGGGTCTCTCCCGTACCAGACTTGAAGTCTTGGGTCCTTTATATAGTAGAAGAAAGTTTGTAGATTTAGTTAAAGAAATCTCTCATTGAGAGATCTTAATTGATTTGTGGATTTTATCCACCGTTGGATCTTTGATCCAAGAACTTCTGTTTTACAGAAAATATTTTTCTTGTTTTTAGCAAGATTAGGGAAATATTTTCCCATACAGAATTTTTTCTGTAGATAAGTGATTTTTAATCACCATTGGATTTTTTAATCCAACGGTACTCTGTTTTACAGAGAGTAATCTTTCTTGTTTAGAAAGATTTAAGGAAATATTTTTCAAATAGGGTTTTGATCCCTTTATTTAGAATTCAATTTTATCAGCTTGGAAGGTGATTGGGAACACTCACGTGTAGCACGTGACCCCCACGGAATTAAACTTGTTTGCTTATATGTAACAACCTAAAGAAAAGGCATCACATGTTAATAGTGAGCTGGTGTTTAGGAACACTCACGTGTAGCACGTGACCCCCATGGAGTTAAACTTGTTTGCTTATATGCAACAGCCTAACAAAGGGCATCACGTGTTAATACATGAGCTTCTCTGGCCTGCTATTTTTTTTAATATGGAGCTTATATACTTTGTATATAAATGTTCGCGTGCTTACATGTGAGGCTCAATTTCAGCCTGTTAAGCACTTATAATCTTTGTATCTAGGCGCTCACATGTGGGCACGTGAGGCTCCATTACTGGGGAATTTTACCCATCCCTTTTTCTCTCTTCTTTTTTTTATATAAGGGAACAATATACATTTATGAAAACCCTAAATACGATAATTAAATATTTGAGGTATATTTTGAAAATATATCAAAACTATTTTTACATAAAACCCCCTCAAGTCATATTAATTTACAATAAAGACCCTAGTAAATATAGGTTTAAGCGGGACCAGTTCTCTTGAGCCTCAGGGAGCCGAAGAATATGGGTGCTTGCCTATCTAAGGTAAAGAATCTAACAACGGTGTTATCAATACGGTGATTGTCTTGGAAAAAGACACAAATCCTGCCGTCCATGTGCAGCAGTTACCGATAACATCAAAACTAATTCAGGACTTCAATTTCTTTTCAAATTGTCTGACTCAGACTGAGTCTCAATCTAATCAATCTGACTTGAATATGATTCAAGTATAAACTACAATTCAACATGAATCCGTCTATTCAATCTATATCAATCTATATTGACCGAACCGAACCATGGATATACTCCGTTTACATGACTATCCATTTGTATCCATTCCATTTATTGATATCATGTTTTTAGCAAGTCATCCATCTATATAACCAAACAATACAATCAATACAAAAGACATTACGGGGTTTTAAAGGGGTAGATTGGTACAGAATATGTTAGAAGTGGCACGAGACTGTAACCATAATACACCTAACCTGAATATCCATTGCCGTTGTACCGTGGTTGAACGGTTCATTATGCTTCGTATACCTTAGTCTCCGGAATAGTGGGACTCCTCTTGTATACGCTGGCATATTCTGTACCAAGCTATAAACAATTGTGTTAACATTATAATAAAACATTATTAGTTATACTCTCTCTGTTTATTCTATCTCTGCTCATCTTTAGGACTTACCGAGCGATTGCTCGCTGACGACTTTCCTTTTCTTCTTTCTTTGGAATGTTGTCAGGTGGATCGGACTCACTGGAGATCGAGCCTAATACCGAAGACTTGGAGCAGTTAGAACTTGACCCCGAGCTTTAGATTCTTGTACATACTTTTCATTTCAGTTCATGCCATTGTTTAGACATTGCTTTCCATTCATGTATTTACATTTTTAGTTGTACTTGTAAAGAATTGTTAATAAATAAAAGTTGTTGTTCAATTACATCTATTGTTATTTTTCTTGTGTACATTTTACTTTATATTGCTTAGATACGCTTAGTGTGTTTACTTCTGAGTAAATACGTAGCGGACCCAGCCGCGTCCCCTTACCATACACCGGGAAGCGGGGCGTGACAGGTTTTGTCGGTGGCCCATGCAGGTCAGCTCTGTATGGACATGCAGGTCAGTTCAGCATAGAAATGAGGGTCAATTCTGCATGAAGTCCTAAGCAATAGAACACAAATACCAGCAACTAAAAACATTCTTTACATTTCATATTCCTTGAATCATACAATTTTATATACTTGAATCTATCCTAACCCAAATTTTTCTTTCAAGGTTATGGATTCTCCAAACAACACTAGTACAAACTTGAACAACACACCACCACCTCTACTGCTTACACCTACCATGGCTACTCCAATCAATGAGCAAACGGTACTACTTGAGGCAATTTGCAGCCTCCTGGAGGGACAAAAGCAGCAGACTGCGATATTAATAAACCGTACAGAAGTGGAAGCGCCCGGAGTGAAGCAATTCTGGGCATTACACCCAAAACAATTTTCAGGAAAAGATAGCCCTCTGGAAGCTGAAGAATGGGCTCAAAGTATTGAGGATGATCTGGCAGCGGCACAAGTGCCAGAGGTCGTTTGGGTTCGAGTTGCGAAGCTGCAACTCACTGACAATGCCCGAGTTTGGTGGAAGGCGGAAGAAAGCAGTCTTGAACAACCTATCGAATGGAGGACTTTTTACGATATGTTCGACGCGAAATACTTCCTAGAGATTGCCCGATTTGACATGGAGGATCAATTTATCCACCTACAACAGGGTTCGATGTGGACCAAATCTGTGGATGAGTATGATGCTGAGTTTACCATGCTCAGTAGGTAAGATATGTCTCAATATTCGATTTTCAAATATCACATACTGCACAGCTAACATAAGACCTTAACAGGTTCGCGGCACACTTGATACCGACTGCCGAGATCAGGTCTAGACGATTTCAGCAAGGGTTAGATCCGGAGATCCAATCTGCCTTAGCTACAGGGGATTTCCTAACCTACGAACTGGCTTTGAAAGCTGCCCGTCGATATGAGGCAGTGATGAAAATGAAAGGCAGACTCCACTCTGCCGGGATGAAACACCCTGCAACTCAGATGGCAGGAGGTGCCTCTTCAAGGCCACAATTTGTGCCCATGAGACCGGGAGTACCAAACAACCGGCCCAACCCAGCCTTTTGTACCTACTGCAGGAGAGATGGATATTTAGCGAAAGACTGCCGTCCTATAAATCGCCTTTGCTTAGTCTTCGGCTCAACCACTCATGACATTGGGTCTTATCCTCGTAGACATAACCCAAATGCTGCATCCAGACCAGCAATTACTTATCAGCAGCGTCCAGCCATCCAGGCACCTGCTCCATGACTCGCTCTCCCTACTCCACCTCCTCATGGACCGACTTCACCTCCTCCTCGTCAGTTCCATCAAGCTCAAAGTGTAAGTCTATGGTAGCGCCCCGACCGTCGATCCGAGGCCAAAATACGGAAACAAAAACTTTTCATAAACTTGAAACTGGCGCTAACACAGACTTTCATCCGGATCGAACCATTAACATTAAGCTAGCAATCTAAAGAGGGTTAGAAAAGCTATACCGATCGATCCGTGTCCTTCGGTCTTTAGCCACCATCTTTAGCTCCTTGCGGCATCTCCGATCTCGCTCGATCTCCGGTCACCTCGTCGGAAAAGGCACCACATCTATGAATCCTTTTGCGGGCTCCCACTTCAAACCGAAGCAACTCGGACACGAAGTTTGCTAGCCGACGTGTCCAAGGTGAAGTAGAGAATGTGTGTGATAATTTTGTCTCTTGACACTCTAGGATTCTCAACACATGAGATGGTTAGAGTGGAGGTAGAAGATGATGCCATGGTAGATGTTGTGAGCAAGAAGAAGAAAGAAAAGAGAGGAGCCCTTTTTGTGTTATTGTGTTGAATTATTGTGAGAGCTAGAATAGAAATCCAAGAGCAAACCCAAGCCTATATGGCTGCCCTCTCTCTCTCCATCCATCAATTCAATACAATAAACAAATACTAATGTGACATTAGCACAAATAAAAAGACCATGAGTCATTACCCATGTCCATGTCACATTAAATGCTCCTCATGATCATTTCCACTCATAATTTCCACATGTAAACATTAATCCAAATGTTTACAAAGATATGGAAACATCTAAAGTAAACTCGTGACGGATCACAAGGATACCCCTCACCTGTATATACATACCTGCATCCGCATTCTGACTAAATGCAAATGCGATGAGACTAAGGTAATCCAACAAATCTAATACTATGATCCGGCTTAAACCAAAGCCCACTAGTATGATCCGTCCGGTCATGATCCGTGCACGGTTGCACGTATATGATTGAACCCTGCCATAATACCATACTGCCTCTACAACGTTTCACCCGAAACTTGAGAAACTGTCTGTGGGGGACTCTAAAGACTCATCAATACACTGCCTGTGGATTTAACCACTATCACGTCAGTGGTACTAGCTGTACGTAACGGGCTACCAGGTATTGACCAAAAGGGAGGCCAGTGAACGAACTCATCCTGACACCCTACTGAGCCTTTCAGTGACAATATCCGTACAGTCCGGTCTGTTCGTCTATGAGCATCGCATGTCGGGCCTAGGGGGTTAGTAAAAGTCAGACCCCCAAAAGCGGTACAAGTCGTGTCGGAGTGTAGCCCAGAACACCCTGAGATACTACTGGAATACCTAGCAGTAAATCTCCTGCCTTGGCCAAGGACTTCGTGTAATGGCTCTCCTAGACACTGCGCGATCTCACCCCCAATACCGGGAGAGACGAAACCCCTGCCGATCCGCTCACTGCCTCCATATGGCTCAGGACTGTACCCAACTAAAACCTGTTTGCACGACTCCTTTGAGTCGTGGTAGGGCAGTAATCAAAGCATAGTGAACTCACATGAGACAAATGACGATCTCAGGTCGATGAACTAACCTGTACACATGCCACCAGGGAACTGCTATCTGACATCAGGTATAATACCAACTAGCATGTTCCCGGCAAGTCCTATCCGGTGTACTCATAACCCAATGAGAACCTGTATACATCTTAGGCAAACCAACTGACACCAATGGCTTGTGAGACCGACCATCGCCCCTCGTCGGGGTCTCAACTGTATACACTAGTCTACTAATGGAGTATCGATGCCCAGTCTCGAAACTTCCACGACTAGGACCACTTTATGGATGTGCTTATAGACTACCCAATCCTCATGTATATGATCGCCATCATACTGTTGGTCGTCAAGCAAGAATCGTAAGGGCTACATCAACGTGTAATAGTGATCTGCAAGGTCACCTAAAGTATGTACACGATGATACAGATAAACCAGATAGCTTACTATCATCTTGAGTAAGACTGTCCTACCAGCATAGGTTCTCCCTCAAACATTGCAATCACGTGCCTGCGATCCAATAATTGACTTTGAGGGCACTATATCCAACAATCTCCCACTTGCACTCAAGGCTAATTATTACGATGTCGCATACTCACAGCCTTTGTGATACCGAACACCCAACTCCTCTACTGATCAGTCTCACAAAGCCCGTTTGTGAAACTATTGCGTTCGAGGAATAGCCTCAGTGACTGGATCCGCCCTGAAGTTTCTTTCTATGTCTCTCTTTATCACATGTTCATGGAGAAAACCATCTCCCGAAATGAGCAATACCTCTCTTAGAATATGTCTGGATATCTGATGGGACCTAGTTCATAAATGAACTCCAAATCCAAACTTCTTAGACTGTATCGTCAACTGAACTTAATCAGTATCCTGCGCCATGCCTCCCTCAGTATCCACTTGGACCACCTGTCTAAACTACTGCCCCTCGTCAGAGGGAAAACTATAACTCTGACAGTCACTCTGTCATCCATGTCACCTTGGAAGCCTGGAATGATAACCGTCTCCTGAAGGAGGCTGCCATTATCAGATCCCTAGAATATCCACTTATGTTCTAAAACTGCTTCCGATCGTTTCTCCAGGATTGGATTAATATCAACTTATTGCATCTCGTGCAAAAACAACATCTGGTGTGGTACTTGACATCTCATGATCAACTCAATTGCCTAAATAAGTGATCTGCCAACCATGCACATCCCTCTCCCCTTTAGTCTGTAAGACACCTTTAGAGAGGGTGACTCCATCACCTGCAGGTACACCACCATGCCAGTTGTCGTCCATTCTAAATAATTTTAGAATACTGTCTAAGTACCCAGATTAGGAAACTACCCAAATATAGATCTAAAACCATAGATCTAGTAACCAGAATGTCTGATGTAATATCCAAGTCCTTTGTGGAAAACCACTGTGTGACAACCAAAGTATAACCGATCGTAGTATAGTAATTTCACTTCCTACTCTGTGTATGTCATCCATATACCAGGACATCACACCCTACTACCTTCTTAACAGATCCATTCCCTATTCTGATGAAGTCAGACCTATGACTGTCACATCAAAAATAGATGATCTATCTCCGCTATATCTGCTTTAGTTTATAAATAGACATAAGCTACTTGTCCACTATGCTTCCGCTGCTCCCACTGACTACGAAAACCCTCTGGCAGAGTCATATATACGTGCACTTCTAAAGCTAGTTTAGAACGACGCTATACTCATCCTCTTGCCGGGTCTCATAGCCTGGAACAACAGTAGTATCAAGTCTGGGTAAACAAGAACCTCCCTGTCACCGTCCTTGAGGATACTGGAGTACCTCTCGGGTGCTTGAGGTTACCCAGCATATCTGCGGAGTGGCCAATAGAATGTCAAACCTGATTGAATATTTAGGTTCTCATCAAATTTCTAGTAATCGTTTGTGGTTCTGGAATCACTTCCAGTTCTACCATACTCTCACTACTGTTTTCTGAAAAAATCCATTTTTATCAAAACTGTGGCGAGTCTAGAACAATATCACTATTGATCTTCCAGATGGTAGAAAGTCAACCCTCATAATAGCCCGGGTCAATCCACAAACAACCATTACAGAAACGTGCCTTGAGTTATCCAGAGTCTGGTTTTAAGCATAAGCCGGACAACTCCATATACCTTAACATCGTTAAGATATGAGCCATTCTATATCTAATATAGAAACAGAGGCACTGATTTAATTAGAACCAGATTCAAATTATGCAGCTGTCTCCAGTGCATGATAACTAAATGGAGAGAGGCCGATCAGCATTACTCAACTTAGGAGTGCATCCAAAACATGTGTAACCTAAAAGAGAAACAAGTTTCTCAAAACCATTACTATCAACTGAATATCGGATATAAGTATCTACATCTTCGATCACTTTGAAGAATCCTGATACTTGCAACACCTGGTTCTCTACTTTACTCTTATAACTATAACTTCTCAAAATTTAGACCTTGCATTTCTACAAAATGCTTGTCTAAAAACTAGAGAAGTCACAAGCAAACAGAATATAGTACGGGGACCAATCCCTCTGTCCTAATGGACACTGGACAATATACAATACTTTGTATAAGTCTGCAGAGTTGAATAACTCAAACCCTGTGCGTCGTAGGTTGAAAACTGTACTATGGTTATGAAGAATTACACTGCTGTTGAATGCTCCATACCTAACCATCAACTGATATAGATAAATGTCATGGACATAATTTCAAAAGATTATATCTTACTTTATAAAAATAAATGTACAGATATATCAGTTTGAAATTGGTGCATAACAACGAATATTCAAAACCAAATATTTCCTCAAATATCACCAATTACAACGAATCCCGATATAATGAGGATGATCACCTAATTCCCAATGACTTACTCCCACTCAACATCTGTAAAATCATACAGATGTGAGAATCAACCTGGTAAATACATACCCTGGAGTAAGGGCTAATTGGGAAATCAGTTTTCTTTTAACAATACACAGTGAGACCGAAACATGAAAATGTTTCGAAGGGGTATCCTGGTATTCCTAGTAATGCCTATTCCATTATCCAGATTCATGACTGTAACCGTATATTTCTTTGCCATCTCTCCAAATCCTTTTATATGTCTTCAGTCATTACCTTCTGTACACCACTTTTAGGCCAAATGGTTTTCTTCCTTCCCTACCATTCGGCACCAGCCTATGGTTTGAAAGAAGACTATCCAATAAGTATAATGGGTGTTCTCTCCTAATCCTAGGAGCACTCGCAACGTGAGAGAAGGTAAAGATAAAAGACAACTGAATAAACCTTATTCCTGTTTCTCCTGAACCAGAATCCATCCCCGAACTGGAACAAGTTCCTTCGAGTTCGTATATAACCATACGATGGATCATCCAATAAACTGTGGATCTTCGTAGTGATACGGAGTGTTATGGAGAAATACAAAGGTGAAGTAGGAGTGGCAATGAAATACTTGGTTTGGTCGTGAATAGCAGTCGCAATTTACTTTGTCCTCTTTCTAATCCCTTTATTTGTCTTTACTTATTACCTTCTGTACACCTCACTTAGTCTAATCGGTTTTCTTCATTCCCTACCTTTCGGCACCTGCCTATGGTTTGGATGAAAACTATCCAATTAGCGTAATAGGTGTACCGTCCTAATCCAAGCAGCACTCGCAATCTGAGAGAAGGTAAAAGGAAAAGACAACTGAATAGTCCTATCCATTTTCTCCAGAACCAGAAACCATCCTCGAATTTGGAACAAGTTTCTTCGAGTTCGTATATAACCATACGATGGTTTTATCCAATGGAAGTGGACGTTCGTAGTGATACGAAATGTTCCGCAGAAAAAGGGTAAAAGTAGGAGTGGCAATGGGGTATGCAACTCAGACAATCCAAAAGCCAGTGTTTTAGGAAGGTTCGGTTAATCTTGGTCATTGAGTCATAGTCTAAGGTCGGGCTATGGTCGCTGCCAAAGAGAGAGAGAGAAAAGAAACACTCTGCGTGCACTCTAACCTAGATCAAAATGGTTATCAATTTATCTAATCAGGAAACCTCCCACTGTATCCTCAAATTCTCCTCCAAACCTGAAAGTCGGGATCACCCGAGGAGTAAACCAACTCATCAGTCGGAATCGGGATCCAACTATCATCGCATGATAACGTGATGGAATCCACTCACGTTATCACACTCCAGAAGGTATGCGCATATCTGGCAAGTTTCAGTTTCTTTAGAAACTCCCGATGTGATTTTTACCCCATGCTCTTATGACCTTGACGAAGGCCAACATATCATAAGTCACATGTCAAGTTCTACCCGTCATTATCCAGGTTAATTTGAATCCACCCGTACATACCCTTGATGAAGGCCAAAATAGTAGTACGACTGTCCCAAACCAACGCATCTATCTATGCAGCAGAAAAGTAACAAATAGCTATCATACACTATGCCATGACGAAGGCCAACAAACATAGCATGAATACTAAGTGCTACCCGTCTGAAATGACGAAGGGCTACGAATGGTTTTTGGTGAAAAACCTTTAACGTAATGAACTTAATATTGTTGAAGGAACCGGATAGCTTTTTACAAAAATATAGTGGCGAAAACCTTTGCTAAAGAGGTCACTCCCGGTGAAGGGATCTCGGCTCTTTCCCCATAGAATGAAGTGCAGGATATTCCAACTGAATACCATGATGCAAAGCAAAAAGTAATCGACTATAGTGAAGTTATTACCCTAACGCAAACTTCTGCCCAAAGGGTCACTCCCGGTGAAGGGTTCTCGGCCCTTGCCTCGTCGACTGAGGTGCTGGATATTCATAACCGAATACCACTGTGCAAAACAAAAGAGAACGTCCTTGTAATAACAGCTTTTTGAAAAATTGTTCCAACAACATCAAATAGGTTTGTTTAGCTTGCATTGATCCAAATCAATGCAGTCCCATCAATTGATCACACCAATAAAGAATGAAAATATGATGTACGTATATGCCATCCACATTCGCCACTAGGTCCCGTCATCACCCGTTAGGTTACTTAACTAACGACAGAGCGGGGACTGGACTAGCGCGGATGTAAACATATACAACATCTACTAGTATATATATATCAATATATAATAATCTCTCATGGCATGATAAATGCAACATCACAGAAATGTAATAAGCATCACACAACAATACAGATAATCTGGGATCCCCGGGTTTTCTTTGAGCCGCAACTGAAACCCGACGTTCCCCTGATCGTGTGGATAGCCTGTGCAATGAAATCCTAGACCCCTACGGGCGCGGTAAGTTACCCGCCAAAACCTGAAGTGAGGCAGCCCCCTTCAACAAAGTGAATGGACCACCCAGCACTTCACGGAATCCGGTAACTTGAGCACCCCTCCTTGGGTCAACCTATACCCCCTACGAGTGCGGCGAATAGCCCGCCAATTCTAGAGTAAAGCCCCCTCCATCTCAAAGCCATGAGATGCGGGCTCGTTTGCCTCTAGAACCCGGCTATCCGTGCACCCCACCGCGGGGTAATCCTAGTACAGAAAATAAAATATGTACAACGGATACATCGACCTCAACCCGGTCGTGCCCCAAAAGAATAATATACAAACAGGCAGTGACGGCAGTCCACATGTCGGACGCTCGCACCGCAATATAAAATGTACAAATATAACCAAATTGTACTATCATTTCATCGAGGCTATCCACCACGACAAATCCGCAACATCAGAGCACAACACAGAACATCAACGTGAATGTCACATTCGCAAATCCGTCTAAAAGGGCTATAGCGATTAGGCAAGATTTACCGAGCGAATGACATTCACGGTCATAGATATAATGTAATGCACTGTAAACTTTAAACAATATTATAAAATATCGAATCCGAAATAACCCCCGAATAGCCCAAAAAAACTGATAAAGCCATATCCAAATTGGGCTAAACAAGCAATACCACTGAACCAACTTCCCAGAGACCTTCCTGCACCCAAAAATACAAGCTTAGACACCCTAAATGGGCCGTCCTGGCCGGAAATATTGCCTTGTGGCCGGTTTTTCCCAGGTGGGTAGGGCTCGTTTTTGGGGTGCAGGCTTGGTTTCCCTCCAGTACCCTTCTGCACATGTTTGAAAATTTTTCTGAACACTTTTAAAATCGACAGAGACGGGGACAACAGTGGTAGTGTTTGGGTTCAGTTTCGTTTTCAATAAATTAACATTGTCTAAAACGAGCTAGCTAAGGTTAATAGCGTGGCTCTGATACCATGTAAGTCTACGGTAGCGGCCCGGCCGTCGATCCGAGGCCAAAATGCGGAAACAAAAACTTTTCATAAACTTGAAACTGGCGCTAACGCAGACTTTCATCCGGATCGAACCATTAACATTAAACTAGCAATCTAAAGAGGGTTAGAAAAGCTATACTGATTGATCCGTGTCCTTCGGTCATTAGCCACCATCTTTAGCTCCTTGCGGCATCTCCGATCTCGCTCGATCTCCGGTCTCCTCGTCGAAAAGGGCACCACATCTATGAATCCTTTTACGGGCTCCCACTTCGAACCGAAGCAACTCGGACACGAAGTTTTCTAGCCGACGTGTCCAAGGTGAAGTAGAGAATGTGTATGATAACTTTGTCTCTTGACACTCTAGGATTCTCAACACATGAGATGGTTAGAGTGGAGGTAGAAGATGATGCCATGGTGGATGTTGTGAGCAAGAAGAAGAAAGAAAAGTGAGGAGCCCTTTTTGTGTTATTGTGTTGAATTATTGTGAGAGCTAGAATAGAAATCTAAGAGCAAACCCAAGCCTATATGGCTTCCCTCTCTCTCCCCATCCATCAATTCAACACAATAAACAAATACTAATGTGACATTAGCACAAATAAAAAGACCATGAGTCATTACCCATGTCCATGTCATATTAAATGCTCCTCATGATCATTTCCACTCACAATTTCCACATGTAAACATTAATCCAAATGTTTACAGCAATAAAAAAGATATGGTAACATCTAAAGTAAACTCGTGACGGATCACAAAGATACCCCTCACCTGTATACATACCTGCATCCGCATTCCGACTGAATGCAAATGCGATGAGACTAAGGTAATCCAACAAATCTAATACTAGGATCCGGCTTAAACCAAAGCCCAATAGTATGATCTGTCCGGTCATGATCCGTGCACGACTGCACGTATATGATTGAACCCTGCCATAATACCATATGGCCTCTACAACGTTTCGCCCAAAACTTGAGAAACTGTCTGTGGGGGACTCTAAAGACTTGTCAATACACTGGCTGTGGATTTAACCACTAGCACGTCAGTGGTACTAGCTGTACGTAACGGGCTACCGGGTATTGACCAAAAGGGAGGCCGGTGAGCGAACTCATCCTGACACCCTACTGACTCTGTCAGTGACAATATCCGTACAGTCCGGTCCGTTCGTCTATGAGCATCGCATGTCGGGCCTAGGGGTTGGTAAAAGTCAGACCCCCAAAAGCGGTACAAGTCATGTCGGAGTGTAGCCCAGAACACCCTGAGATACTACTGGAATACCTACCAGTAAATCTCCTGCCTTGGCCAAGGACTTCGTGTAATGGCTCTCCTAGACACAGCGTGATCTCACACCCAATACCGGGACAGACGAAATCCCTGCCGATCCGCTCACTGCCTCCATATGGCTCGGGACTGTACCCAACTAAAACCTGTTTGCACGACTCCTTTGAGCCGTGGTAGGGTAGTAATCAAAGCACAGTGGAAACTCACATGAGACAAATGATGATCTCAGGTCGATGAACTAACCTGTACACATGTCACCAGGGAACTGCTATCTGACGTCGGGTATAATACCAACTAGCATGTTCCCGGCAAGTCCTGTCCGGTGTACTCATAACCCAATGAGCACCTGTATACATCTTAGGCGAACCAACTGACACCAATGGCTTGTGAGACCGGCCACCGCCCCTCGTCGGGGTCTTGACTGTATACACTAGTCTACTAATAGAGTATCGATGCCCAGTCTCGAAACTCCCACGACTAGGGACCACTTTAAGGATGTGCTTATTGACCACCCAACTCTCACGTATATGATCGCCATCATACTGCTGGTAGTCAAGCAAGAATACTAAGGGCTACATCAATGTGTAATAGTGATCTGCAAGGTCACCTAAAGCATGTACACGATGATACAGATAAACCAGATAGCATACTATCATCTTGAGTAAGACTGTCCTACCGACATAGGTCCTCCCTCAATCATTGCAATCACGTGCCTGCGATCCAATAATTGACTTTTATGGCACTATATCCAACACAAAGGAACATACCTTAAGGACAGAGGAACGGATAGAGGAATGCTCCTCCAGTAAGGAGGAATGTGCCGAGGTGACGGGCTTGCACAATGACCGTGGAAGAAGCTGAAACCACCGGCCAAGTCATCAGTGGTAATAATTTCCTTTCAAGCTTTCTTTCAGTCTGTTTACATACCCATATATTTTTCCTTATACCTAAAACCTATTCCACACAACTTAGGTACGATCTTAGTAGCCTCACTTCCTGCACTAGCACTCTTTGATACTCGAGCATCACATTGCTTTATGTCGCAACGGTTCGTCTGAACTCATGCGATTCCAGTCAAACATCCCATATCCAGTTGGAATGTCAGTTCAGGGAACGGCGTTCTAAAGGCAATAATGGGATACGACCTGTGTCCAGCGGTCGTCTGCATCAGAGAATTCTATGATGACTTCAAGGTGCTGGACATACCAAATTTTGATGTTGTTTTGGGTATGGATTGGCTCGGAACTTTTTATGCTACCATCGACTGTCGTCAAAGGAGGGTAGTGTTCGAGATTCTAGACCATACGGTCTTTTATTTCAAAAGTGGAGACCGTACCCTAGAGACAAGCACATACAAGGCAAAACCAACGAAGGCAGTGATTGCAACATTTCAAGCGGAGGAAGGATCAAAGCCAGAAATAGTTCGAGAGTTCGATGATGTATTTCCTGAAGACATATCAGGTTTGCCTCCCAATCAAGCTCTTGAATTCAGCATTGATTTAGTACCTGGATCACAACCGGTGATCAAAGCACCGTATCGGTTAAGCCCTGAAGGTTTGAAGGAGGTTCATACTCAGTTGGACGAATTATTGACGAAAGGATGGATTCGTCCCAGCACTTCAAGTTGGGGATCACCAATTCTACTTATGAAGAAGAAGGAAGGTTCATATCGAATGTGCATTGATTACAGAGCTCTGAATGAAATAACTATAAAGAACAAGTATCCACTCCTGCGCATCGACGATCTGTTCTATCAGCTAAGTCGGTCTTGCATTTTCTCCAAGTAAGATCTTCGTTCGGGTTATCATCAGGTGAAGGTCAAAGAATCTAATATCCATAAAACAACATTCAGAACTCGCTATGGACATTACGAATTTCTTGTGATGCTATTTAGAATGACCAACGCACCAGCTATATTCATGAACCTAATGAATCATGTTTTCTAAGAGTACCTAGACAGGTTGTTGTCATTTTCATCGACAACATCCTGGTGTATTCTAAGAGTCGGAAAGAACATGTCGAACACCTACGGATTGTCCTGGAGACTTTACGACAGCATTAACTCTATGCCAAGTACAGCAAGTGCGAGTTTTGGCTAGATCAAGTCGGTTTTCTCGGACATATTGTATCAGGCGATTGAATCTCTGTAGATCCAGCTAAAGTATCAGCAGTAAGCGAATGGCCGACACCGAAGTCAGTGAAGGACATTTGAAGCTTCTTGGGATAAGCATGATATTACAGAAGGTTTATTGAAAGATTTTCGAAGATTGAAACACCCCTGACCAAGCTCACGCGTAAAGATGAAGAATTCATATGGTCAGAAGCATGCGAATGAGCTTTCGTAGAACTCAAGTGAAGATTGACATCAGTGCCTAATCTCGTAATACCGGACCAATCTGGAGGTTTCGAAGTGCATTGTGATGCATCCGGTAAGGGATTAAGATGTGTTCTACATCAGCACGGTAAAATTGTAGCATATGCTTCAAGACAGCTGAAGATTCATGAGCGCAACTATCTAACACATGATTTGGAGTTGGCGACTGTAATCTTTGCACTTAAGATTTGGCGCCATTATCTTCTTGGTGAACGAGTGGACATATATACGGACCAAAAAAGTCTAAAATATGTGTTTACTCAGAAAGACTTGAATATGGGGTAGAGAAGATGGTTAGAACTCATGGCGGACTTCGACATAAACCTACAATATCATTTAGGGAAGGTGAATGTAGTACATGATGCCTTTAGTCGCCAACCATTAGTATTGAATCTCACCGCATAATGGAAGCTCTAACAAGATTTGTATCAGCTGAAGATTGTAGTGGTCATGTCAGGTAACGCTTCAAGTTTGATGAACTTACAAGTTCAATCTACCATTATCAATCAGATCAAAGCAGCTCAAGCAAGTGATACTAAATTGCAAAAGATCAGAAAACAAGTGGAAAGTGGACTTCGAACAGACTTCATCATCTATGAAGATGGATACGGCAGTAGATTGTGTGTACCAAAAGGTTATGTGCGAGAAGAGTTGATGAAAGAAGCTCACAGCTCTCCTTATTCAGTACACCCTGGAGGTATTGTTTACCGCCGAAAACGGAAGACGGAACTGCATAGGGTCGTCTTGCCTGAATTTGGGGGCAGATGCTATTTGGTTTTATCTGTCTACCTCTTTGAAGATGCCAAGTTAATTTATGGCACCATGTATCGAAGGTCTAAACAGATGCGGCCATTGTTGCAGACTTCGTCAGATTCCCACTCGTTTGCAAGGGGTTTTTGATTGTGAGGATGCTCTTCCATGCAGGCGCAAGCCCCTGCAGTTAATTATATTACCGCGTAGCGATAACCACTTTCTCCTGCTCCAGAAGGTCACTTCGTGTCGTGTGTTTTTTTTTCTTTTTTGGTTGCCCGTGGATTGTATACGGAGACTAATTGTGTTGTCACCCGTAGGGTGCGGATTAGTCCAAATCCGTATTTTCTTAGATTTGGGTTTGGTTTGATTTAAGGATCGTTAACCTTGTTTGAGATTAAGATCAACTTAAATATTTGTTAAGGATACGTTAATCCAATATTGGACTAAGATCTACTTAACGGGGTTTCGGGATCATTTTAGATCCAACGAAAGAGTATTTGGACTCTATCATTTTAGGTTAGGGACGTTACGGTCCTTAGATCACCATTTTTGGCAGTGAGGTCATAGTTTAAGGACATTGCGGTCCATAGCTAGTTTAAGGACATCACGGTCCATGAGCTAGTTTAAGGACATTACGGTCCATAGAGTTGTTGGTTGTCGGGACCAGCCACCTCTTTGAAGACGTTGAAGAATTACAACGACATATATCAGAGGTGTGGAGAGATGTACCCTTGAGCCAATGTCAGTTGGGAGATCTGTAGTCGGGTTTGGGACTAAGGCAAATTTATAGAAATCGTGAGCACATGGGCTCGGTTGATCTGAATTATGGACTTTTGGTCAACTTGGACTCAGTCCACTCAGTTTTGAATAAAGTGTTAAACACTTGTTTGGGCTTGGTCCCTTTTATGTGCAACAATGCTGAGCATTGATATGGGCTCTGATGCTCACCTTTTTTTTGTTTTTATGGAGTGTTAAACACTTTTTGTGACATTGGGCTCTATTGGCAGAGCGCTTTATGTTAAACAGCACCCACGTGAGGGGCACATGGGGCGCTCAGCGCTAGGTGCTAACCACTGAATGCAGAGCGCTCTCTATTTTATTAGCGCCCACGTGAGGGGCACGTGGGGCACTTGGCGCGGGGCGCCAACCACTGAGTGCTAGGCACTCTTTATTTTAGCAGCACCCACGTGAGGGACACGTGAGGCGCTCGGCGCTCGGCGCCAACCAATGAGTGCTAAGCACTCTTTATTAAGCAGCCCACGTGAGGGACATGTGAGGCGCTCGCCGCTGTTTCCTTCTTTATGCATTTTTCTGAAGAGATCAATTCTTTGTTCTCCCCTAAATCTTCAATCCCCAAGAACGAATTCATCCCTACGAGAATTAAATTCTCATTTGTGGGAGACTTGTCTCATGGATCTCAGATCCAGGGAAAGAACTATGTTCTTTTATAAGGGTTAAACCTTTGGGTATGCAGATGAGATACTATTATCTCTATTTACCTTGAAGAAAGTTCTTCTTCTTTCTTCTCTCTTAAACCTCTTTTTGCTTGCTCTTCTTTCTGAACTTGAAGTTTATGGGGGGTTCCTCTTTTCTAGATTTGAAGTCTTGGGGCCTTTATATAGTAGAGGCAGATTTGTTGATTCAGTTAAGGAAATATCTTATTGAGAGATTTCTTAATTGATTTGGGGATTTTATCCACCGTTGGATCTTTGATCTAAGGACTTGTGTTTTACAGAAGATGTTTTTCTTGTTTTTTAACAAGATTGGGAAAATATTTTCCATACAGAACTTATTCTGTAATTTGGTGATTTTTAATCACCATTGGATTTTTAATCTAACGGTGCTCTGTTTTACAGAGCGTAATCTTTCTTATTTAGAAAGATTGGGGAAATATTTTCCCATACAGAGTTTATTCTGTAGGTTGGTGATTTTAATCACCATTGGATCTTTAATCCAACGGTGCTCTGTTTTACAGAGCGTAATCTTTCTTGTTTAGAAAGATTGAGAAAATATTTTTCCCTACAGAGCTTATTCTGTAGCTTGGTGCATTTTAATCACCATTGGATCTTTGATCCAACGGTTCTCTGTTTTACAGAGCATAATCTTTCTTGTTTAGAAAGATTGGGAAAATGCTTTCCCCTACAGAGCTTATTTTGTAGCTTGGTGATTTTTAATCACCATTGAATCTTTGATCCAACGGTGCTCTGTTTTATAGAGCATAATCTTTCTTGTTTAGAAAGATTTGAGGAGTATTTCCTCAATCAGAATTTATTTTTGTGCTTTGATGATTTATCATCTCCGTTGGATCTTTGATGCAACGACAGAGAACTTTTAGTTCTGGCGCCAGCACCCTCGTGCGGGGCACATGAGGCGCTGCCTCAGATTTTTTAACTCTTGGTGTTGGCACCCTCGTGTAAGGCACGTGAGGCGTTGCCTCAGAGTTTTTTAACTCTTGGGCACTGGAGCCCTCGTGCAAGGCACTTGAGGAGCTGTCTCTTTTCAAATTTTGAACAGAGCTTTGCTCTTTTATTTGGGGGGGGGGACAAAAGGCCCCCACCGTTGCACTCACGTGTCTTACACGTGAGTGCAGCGGTGGCAACTTTTCCATCATTAGATCCTCTTGGAAGTTGGATCGTCTTCCCATGCCTATAAGTAGGGCCTTTGGCCCTTGAGACAACAGCTGTTCATATTCCATTTTTCTTCTTTCTGAGAATTCAATTCTCTTTCCAGAGCTTAGATCTATGCCCAAGGAAACTCTTTTAGAGTTATAACTTTGTCCAAATTTTTTGGTAAGGATCATGATCGAACCCATTAAACAGAGCATTGATCTTCTTAGATCTCCGATCTTTTAAGATGTATTTTAGGGTTTCTTTAAACCGTTAATTAAAACAGAGATTTGCTCTTCTTAGATCATAGATCTAAAGAAATCTTTTTTTTAGGGTTTCTTAACCCGTTACTGAAGAACTCTTTGAGTTTCTAGGATTTCTACTTTAGATCTTTAAAGATCTTGGGGTTTTACAGAGCATAGCTCTTTAGAAATTTTTGGGGAATTTTATTCCCTTATTAATTGACAGATGTAAATTCTGTCTGCAGAGCACTGGTCTCGAGGGAGTTCAACTCCTTGGCCCAATAAGCCTTTCATTAAATGAGAATCCTTTTCGGATTTCCTCCTTAATGAGTGACCGTCTCATCAATGATGGGCCGTCACTTGGATTTTGTGAGTCCCCCCTGGTCCCTTTCTCCTGCATTGCAGTGTGGTACAATTTTAAAGTACCAAGTGTCAGAATAGCGTTGGCAACTAACGTTCGCCTTTTTTCGTGCAGGTACCATGGCTTTCGATTCTTCCTTTTCTTTTGTTCGTTCAGAGAGCGCCTTCGCTGACACGCACATGGATAGGGAAGTCTTCGCGCTTATAAAAGATCATGACCCGGAGCAGAAATCTCTTCATCTATGGGAGTCATGGTACAATCAAATCATCCAGGGTCGGCGGAGTTTTTCTTGCGCAGTACCCTCAGAGCCCATTTCAGCGATTCACTACGCCGACTCGCCTCAGGTGAATTACGCAGCAGAGGAGGCCAACTGGACCTTAGAGGTGGCCTTCAGCCTTCTATAGCCTCAATACCTGTACAGCCGCCGATGGCTTTGGATAGTTTGGGGTGGCGCATATGTCAAGGCGAGTCGCGCCCTTGGGGACAAATGCACATGATTGGCTTGACTCCTCGCCATTCAGCCGGATATCTGCAATGGGCTCGATACATCTTGTCGTCCAAGAAATCATTGCTGCTGAAGCTCGGGTTGTATCCTGCGATTTATGCATCTCTTTTCCAGTATTCCATGCCCCCTGTATGGTGGGTCAAAGCTTCCTTGGAACAATAGAACATCCTGACTCACACCTTTCTTCTATCAGATCAGAAAGTTTCAATCTCTTTGGGGGAGTTCGCGGAGATCTCCGGTTTACCCGTCAGAGGGGAACATTACGAGGAGATACAACCCCCTGATGAGTACATCTTAGCCACCAAATCAGTGGTGATGGGCCTCACCCCAGAGAATGCCATTCAACATCGATTCCCAAGTCTGATCAAGGTGTTGAACATTTACGAGAGCCTATTTCTAGAGTCTGGAGGGCATGAAGTCAGCTTCACAGCCTTCATCGCTCGCTTTCTTCGCCCAAAAGTCTTATCAAAACAAGCTGCGAAATTCGCCAAGCTTGACGACCCGTTTGGTTTTGGTTTGGATAACCAGCCGACGACGGACGCAGATTTAAGAGGCTTCTTTATTCCGGACACCCCGGTCGTTCCTTTCGCAAAGCTTGCTGCTTCAGACGTCGATGAAGAAACATTCTTCCTGGTATTGGCTTATGGTTGAACTGGTTCATGCTTCCGATCCACCCAAGCTATATGAGGCCATCAGTATTTTACCCAGCCCTCCGCATGGTTGCGGGGATGCGTGTGGCCGTTGGGATTGCAGGGTTGGCTCATCTATACCACGGTCTGAGCTTAGCTGCGGATACTACTCAACCTGAAGTAAAACCTGTGCATCTTCCGCTGCACTACTTTACGTCCTGGGTTGAAATGCACGTGATTGGTTCTTTCGGAGTCCACAAACGGCCCCGCTTCTATGACAACTATAACTTTCCCCGGGTCATGTCTCTAGTGGACGCTTCCGCATTAGATCTGTCGCAGCGAGAGGCTCAACGCCTGGTCCTTCGCCCGCGTATGGTCGGGTATAGTATGACTTTTGTTGACCGAGTCTTAACTATCGGCAAGGAATCCATCAAGGCCGTGCAACCGTTGCTCGACACTTTCAAAGACGGGGCTCCTACGTTGAAGGCCTGGGAGATTCTGCACTTATATTCGATCTGGTCAGGCTTTCTATTGTTCAGGAAAGGCTCATCGGCATTATTCATGAGGTACAACCCGCACCGTTTTTCTCAACAGGCGGGTTACGATCAGGGTGTCTTGCTTGAGGCTTTCTTAGCTGAGCCAGTTTCTACGGAAGAAGGTATCCACGACACGTTGCACCACTTTATGCGGCTAAACACGGGGTCCAGCTTTCTCATCAGCGAGCCAAGCAACGTGCCGAAAGCTTTGAATGCCTAAGTGGCGTGGTATCATCATGCGACATGTGCTGTTATCAGGGAAGAGAGGCGGCTATTGCTTGATCACAAGGATGCGGTCTGTTCAGTCGAAAATAATGCATTTTTAACATGACAATTTCCTTACCTTTCTAATCATCTAAGGGTGTTTGTTATAAATATAACACATATTACAAGTTCATATGGAAAATATTAATTACCATGTGTTATACATTATAATCAACACTTTTGAAGGAAATTGTATGTTTAATATTTCACGCATAATATTGTATATCTCTAACATTCTTCATTGAGATCTTATGCAAAAATCAGTTCAGGTCAGATCTCGGAATCGCAAATTCGCCGATGAAAATACAGGAAATCAAAGAGTTAAATTCTGGAGGAAATTCAAAAGAGATAAAAAGATTCTAGATATCACATATAAACCCAGAGACCAACATTAGAAGACACAAGAATTTTGAAGCAACAAACTCACCAATTGACCGCGGAACCGCGGCCGAGTCAGGTCGAGTCGCCGTGGATCCGCGGCCGAGTTGGGGGCTTCGAAGTCGGGAACTCTCTGTAAACTTCATTGCAATGTCCTAGCTTATTGGAGACGCTTCGTTGTAACAAGCTTGTTCTGGAAACTTCTCTATAATAACCTAACTTGTTGAGGAAGCTTGATAACTACCTAGCTTATTCTAGAAGACTCCTTATAACAACCTAGCTTATGGGGGAAGCTTGATTAGGGGCTATAAAAAGGGACTTAAGCCTACATTAAAGAGGTGGATTAGTCGTTGATTGGTTGTTGATTTTTAGTACACAATTACAATAACAATTTAGATTCAATTCCAAATCAAGATCCAAGATTAAGAATCATGAGAAATTCATCGAGCGACTTCATTCAAGATCCTTTATGCGAAGCCGATCGTCATCAACGAGAACGTGATCCTCGATTGATCCAAGACTCATGGAGATTGAGCAAAGCGAAGATCGGCGGAGAAATTACCTCTTCAAGGGAATGATCAAGAGCGAATTTTCTTGTAATATCAGATTGAAGAAGTTGTAATTTGAAATTGAATAATAAAGGTGATCATTACTCTTAGTCTCGCTTTCTTTAAATTTTCACATAATGAAATTTCTATTTGTTGATTCTTCTATTTTCATAATGTGTAAATAAATCACCGCTTGCTAAGGATTCGAAAGAATTTGGTAGATCAAATGGTGAAAGAATTCTATATGCATCTTAAGTCTTATGAAGATTATAAACTTTAGCAAAAAGAATCATTAATGTCCAAATTGTGAGTGAGATCAATTTATTGTGAATTTCGTCACAATTTGCGGATTAGATTGATGATCTTTCTTGTTAAAAACTAGATAGGAATGGTAATCAATGAAAGGACAAGGGGTAATAATGGAGAAACCCTAGTTTCTTCAAATAATCCCTAATTCTCATTAATAGCCATCGATCTAGTCGTAATTCTATCAATAGATAAGATGAATCATCTTTAATCATCATCCATGGCTACTAATTCCGTTCGAATCCTACAACCCTTCTACAATTTTCTTGATAACTAAATCTTGAACATTTTCTTGAATTTTCTTTCTTGAAAACATTTTTTTGCATTTCTTGAAATGATTACTCTGACCAAATCTTAAACAAATTCTTGAATTTTCTTTATTATCTCTTTCGACTCAACTAAAGCAATAATTTACGAATTTCTCGAATCCCAGAGGACGACCCGTACTCACTAACGCTCGCTACATGCGATACCGTTATTGATTGCGGTTATTATACGACTAAAACATTTCATCACTTCTTTACTACATCTTTTCTTTAAAATCAAAGAGGTGAGAGAAATCGAATAAATCAAATGGCGCCGTTGCCGGGGGATCCGTGCATAATCTGTTCTTTCTTGCTATTTGAGTTGAAATATTATTATGCCATCAAAATTTGAATCAAAATCGCATCGTGTGCTTAACGATTAGTGTGTGAATTTCTCAAGGGAATCTGGAATCATTGGAGCAGAGAGATAAATATTCTGAAGCATTAAACAGGACCAGAGAACCAAGGGGAGCACCAGTAAAAATTTTCTTTCAACGATCATTCAAATTGACCGCAAAACTGCGACAATAAGCTTGTATCGGCCATGGAACCGCGGTGGTATTGGGGTATCGAGACTCCAATTTTCTCTGGTATATTCTCTTCTTTCTCCTCTCTTCTCTGATAAATTCAATAATAATTTTTCTGCAGGATTCTTTGCAAAAAAAATTCACTGCTTAAAAAAAAATTCTTGTTGCGTGTTTTGAAATTGGTTGTTTTGCATATTTTAATATGGAAATTAAGGGGCAAACACCAAATTCAGATTAGGTGAGGATTTCATTACCCTTCCTAAGCCCCAAAAATCGCAAAACTAGCATCCGCATCACCCTTCATTAATTAAAAAATATTTAGACAAGACTCTAAGGACCGTCGCGCTCAATTAGGGCAGAGGAAGGTCGTGGGTAATCTACTGCTTATCCGCATTTCTTTTGTGGTGAGGCAAGTGTGTCTAAGGAAAGTGGTTACTTAATTAGGCCCGCTATTTACATAGTGGATACCTCCCACTTACCTGGCACTTACCTGACCACAAGAGAGATAAAGAGATAGTAGAGAATTTATCCTACGATTTGTCTTCTCGAAGTCTAGGAGCGGTCTAGTGACTTGACCTAGGTGACCTTAGATCTAGGGTTGATTGTGCATTTTGTGTGATTTGTCTAAATCCGTCTTTTTCAAAACAAATATTTTCTCTAATTATCACAAATGCTGCCACTTGCACTAAACCCGCTTAGTGCATGCTCGGCTTGACACGGGATTCTAGTGCCCGTCTTTTCCGCGTATCTTCTATCGACTCTGAAGTCGGTATTTCTTCATCTTCTGTTTCCTCACCACCTACAACCACCACCGAGATGGACGGTTCTCCATCAAATTTCAATAACACCAAATTTCAATAACACCACTTTGCCACCACCCGCAGGGGCGCAAAATCTACCGTGTATATTTCTTCGAGTGAGATGCTATCCTATACGTGGTCCTCTTTCTACTTGTCTTTCTATTCCACCAGCCAATGGGGATAATTTCGAAATCAAACCACACTATATCAATCTTTTGCCTAAATTTCACGGTCTAGAGTCTGAAGACGCATACGTTTTTATCACCAAATTCGAAAACGTATGTGCTATGATGGGCACTTCACAACTTTCTGTGGATGCTATGCGTTTACGTCTTCACTCATTCACTTTGTGCGATTTAGCCGAAAAGTGGCTTTATAACACACCCGCACATTCTATTTCTAATTGGGATAAATTCGTTATAGCATTCCTTAAGAAATTTTATCCCAATCATAAGACCGCCCGTGTTAGGAACGAAATCAACTAGTTTTCCCAGCTTCCCAATGAACCATTTTGGAAATGCTTTGAACGGTTCAAGGATCTGCTTGTCCAATGTCCTCATCATGGAATCCATAGATGGGATCTGTGCCGAATTATATATGAGGGCATTAATCCAATGACAAAGCAGATGCTTGAAACCATGTGCCAAGGCAATTTCATGTCTAAAGACGATGGTGAAGCCTAGAAATTCTTGGAAAATTTCGCTGAAAACACTTTGCAATGGGAAAGAGTTAGTCCATCATCTAGAGGAGGTATCCATCAACTTGATGTTTCCATTGTCGTAAAATCCGAAATGGAAGCAATGCAAAAGAAACTCGAAGCTATGGAAAACAAATTTTTATTAGACTCCCTAAACCAGGTGACGCTTCCTAAAACCGTGTGTGGATGCTGTTCCGATCCATCACATCTGATGGAAGAATGTCCTTTGAATTCTCCGTTTCAAGGTCAAGAACACACTAATGCTGCTTTTCAACAATGACCTAGAAACGATCCTTATTCTTCCACATATAATCAAGGTTGGAGGAATCGCCCTAATTTTGCTTGGAACCAACACCAAACTCAAAATATGGTTACAAACCAAAATAACTTTCAAAGGGTTCCTCCACAGCAATAGCAACCACCACAAAATCAGCACCTCTTTCAAACACAAACTTTTTAAAATCCAGCCAACAATTCTGCACCGTATAATAATTCTTTCCAAACCGCCGGTACCGAAAACTCCTCTGCACTCGAACGAACATTGGATTTGTTTATGAAACATACCATGCAAGTGTCAACTGATATAAGGTCTTCTATCGATAACATAAAGAAGGACTCCGCCTCCCACGGTGAGAATATTAAATCGATAAAAGCACAAATTGTACAATTAAATGCTGTAATGAGTGCTAGAGAGAAATGGAAACTTCCATCTCAACCTCTACCGAATCCTGGCCACTCACAATATCATAATGTGAATTCCATCACCACGTTGATATCCAGAAGAGTACTGAATAACCAAGTTGGTGAACATGTTGATAATGATGAATCAATCAATGATACCCCGGCTTCCACTTCCACTTCCACTTCCACTTCTGACCCTAGTTCATCTTCTTTCGAGCCTATTCTCCGTTTTCCCTTAGGCTCGAACTTGAACCCTTCCCCACCTTCTTTGAGTCAACCAATAACGATCCCCACTCCAATTCTAGGATCTATTCCATCCACATGACCTTCTCCAATGTTGGACCCAGCTCTTATTGCTAAAGCTCCTTATCCAAATCGGTTAAGGGGAAATAAACCAAGTCCAAAAATGGAGAAGATTATTGAAATGTTTAAACATGTTAACATAAATATCTCTCTCCTATATGCTATCCAACAAGTTCTGGCTTATGCGAAAATACTTAAGGACTTGTGCACTAAGAAGAGGAAGACTCAAGTACCGAAAAAAGTGTTCATGACGAGTAATATTAGCACAGCTTTTACCCATCAGTTACAAAGAAACGTAAGGACCCTGGCTGTCCCACAATCTCTATTCTATTAGAGGTAAAAATATTAACCGTGCTCTACTTGACCTTGGCGCAAGTGTTAACCTGCTCCATACTCTGTCTACGAGCAGTTAGGTATTGGAGAGTTGAACCTGCCCACTGCACTCTCCAAATGGCAGATCGATCTATCACCAAACCTAGGGGAGAACTTGAGGATGTGTTGATAAAAGTTGGGGAATTTATATTCCCTGTAGACTTTATTGTTCTAGATACACAACCGGTAGCGAACCTACGGAACCAAATTCCGGTGATTCTCGGTCGACCCTTCTTAGCCACTTCCAATGCTGTCATTAATTGCTGAAATGGTTCCATGAACTTATCCTTCGGGAAAATGACAATTAAGCTTAACATTTACAAGCTAGAAAGTCAACCATCTGAACCTTCTGCTCATATTCTTGATGCCTGTTCTGTCCACGAGATAGCTCCCGAAAGATGCAAGGTTGATGAACTTTGCTTTGATGATCTCGATGACATTAGTACATCATTGTTTGATCTTGCACAGTATCATAGTGAGGACACTTTTGACGAGTACACACCCGAGTTTGAACCTTTTGACTCATCACAAAAGTCAGTAGCACTTTCCGAGTCAATATCCTACACAGGTTATGAACTTCTTCGAGAATCCGAATATCATTCCCTTACCCCACCTTCTATTGTCTCTCCGTCGACATTAGATCTCAAATTGTTACCTTCTCATCTTAAATATGCATATTTATGTGAGAATAAGTCTTTGCCTGTGATCATATCCGCTTCTCTAACTTTAGAGCAAGAGGACGCTCTTTTGATGGTCTTGAGATCTAATCGGCAAACATTTGGTTGGATAATGGCAGACATCAAAGGGATTAGTCCCTTGATTGTAGAACATCATATACATTTGATGGATGAAGCCAAGCCAACCCGAGACCCACAAAGGCGGTTAAATCCCGTCATGAAGGAGGCGGTAAAAAAAGAAATTGTCAAGTGCCTTGATAGTGGTATAATTTACCCAATCTCTGATAGCCAATGGGTAAGTCCTATTCATGTGGTCCCAAAAAAGTCCGGCATCACAGTCATAACAAATGTGGCTAATGAGTTGATCCAAACACGCACCCAAACTGGGTGGCGTGTATGTATTGATTATAGAAAACTCAATGCCGCAACGAGGAAAGATCACTTCCATCTACCTTTCATTGACCAGATGTTGGAACGATTAGCTGGACATGAATATTATTGTTTCATGGACGGATACTCTGTCTATAACCAGGTCCCTATAGCCGAAAAGGATCAAGATAAAACAACATTTACTTATCCTTTCGGTACCTTTGCTTATAGACGCATGCCCTTTGGGTTATGCAATGCTCCCGCTACATTTCAGCGGTGTATGATGGGGATATTCTCAGACATGGTCGAGAATTTTCTGGAGATTTTTATGGACGGTTTCTTTATATTCGGGGACTCATTTGAGGATTGCCTATGTCATCTTGACGCAGTTCTTACCCGCTGTAAGGATAAGAACTTAACTTTGAATTGGGAAAAATGCCATTTCATGGTCCAAAAAGGTATCGTGCTTGGACATATCATTTCATGAAGAGGCATTGAGGTAGAAAGAGCTAAAATAGATGTCATCCATAACCTTCCTCATCCCAAATGCGTTAAAGATATACGATCTTTCCTTGGTTATGCAGGATTTTATAGGAGATTCATTAAGGATTTTAGCAAAATTGCTAGACTTTTAACTCTCCTCTTGGCCAAGGATACAACATTTCACTTTGATTCGAATTATAAGGCTGCTTTTGAATCACTTAAAATATCTCTCACTATAGCCCCGTTCTATCATCTCCTGATTGGAACCACCCATTTGAGCTTATGTGTGATGCATCAGATTTTGTTATTGGTGCAGTCTTAGGACAACACATTGATAAGATACCACACGCGATTTATTATGCAAGTAAAACTTTGAATGATGCCCAAATTAATTATACAACCACCGAGAAAGAACTCTTGGCAGTTGTATTTGCATTAGAAAAATTCAGGCCTTACTTGATTGGCTCACCGATTGTGGTTTACACCGATCACTCCACCCTAAAACATCTTTTATCTAAGAAAGATGCTAAGGGCAGGTTAATACGTTGGATCCTATTATTACAAGAATTTGATCTAGTCATTCGAGATAAGAAAGGATGTGAAAACGTAGTAGCCGACCATCTTTCACGCATCTCTTCTTCACCTACTGTGGCCTTGCCAATAAACGACTCTTTTCCTGACGAACAGCTCTTGAACGTATCCTATGAACCTACTTTCGTGGATATTGTGAATTATCTAGCAACGGGACTTATTCCCAGCGAATGGTCTAAACATGACAATCATCGATTTCTATCCTGAGTAAAGCATTTTTACTGGGATGAACCTTATTTGTTTAAGTATTGTTCTGACCAAATCATTCTCAGATGTGTCCCCAATGATGAATTCAAGAGTGTTTTGTCTTTCTGTCATGATCAGGCATGTGGTGGTCACTTTGGTCCACGTAAGACAGCGGAGAAAGTTTTGCAATGTGGTTTCTACTGGCCTATATTATTCAAAGATGCATTTGATCACTGCAAAACTTGTCTACGGTGTCAATACACGGGTCGGGTTTCTTGAAGAAATGAGATGCTACTCCAACTTATCTTGGTTGTGGAAATTTTTGACGTTTGGGGTATTGATTTTATGGGTCATTTTCCTAACTCTTTTAAGATTTGTATATCTTGTTAGCGGTTGCTTACATTTCAAAATGGGTGAAAGTAATACCATGTCGCACTAATGACAACAAGGTTGTTATTAAGTTCCTTAAAGAAAATATTTTTTCGTGATTTGGACACCCTCGCGCTATAATTAGCGACAATGGGATGCATTTCTGTAATCGGTCTTTCGAGACTTTGATGCGGAAATATTCAATCAACCATAAACTTTCTACGTCCTATCACCCCCAAACGAGCGGGCAAGCTGAGATTTCCAACAGGCAAATCAAACAAATTTTGGAGAAAACAGTTTCTAAAAATCGGAAAGATTGGTCAACCAAATTGATGGATGCTCTTTGGGCATTTCGTACCGCTTATAAGACTGATCTTGGTATGTCTTCTTACCGTCTAGTGTTTGGAAAGGCTTGCCACCTTCCGGTTGAGATCGAACATAAAGCAATATGGGCCATTAAAGAACTTAACTTCGATTTAAATCAAGCCTGTAATTTTCGGAAGCTGTAATTAAATGTGCTAAGCGAACTCTGCGATGAAGCTTACGATAATGCGGTGATAGTAAAGAACCGGACTAAGGTATTTCACGATAAAAATATTTTGAGAAAAACTTTCATCCCAGGACAATAAGTCTTTCTTTACGATTCTCGTCTCCATCTTCATGTGGGTAAGCTAAAATCTCATTGGAAAGGACCATTTGTGGTGCGGTATGTATACTCGCACGGGGCAGTTAAAGTTGAAAATAGTAAAAACGGTTCAATTTTTAAAGTGAATGGGAATAGATTAAAACCGTATTTTTCCACTGACCCCACGAAAGAGCTCCTGTTTTTACAGAAGCCACTTTATCATAACTAAATTTCCTCCGCCTCAGCTCCATCACTCGATAATATTGTCTCATCATAAGAATGGAGGTGAGTTAACAATGACTTAATTGAATATCCATATGATTAAAGATAAGTTTAGGGGAGATTTTCACGTTCATTCTTGTCCCCGTTAATAACTTTTCCTCCAAAGTCTACAGGTTTTTGAGATTTAAAAGATGACAACGGTGAGGACACTGTTGTAAACAGGTTTGGGGGATGTTTGTGCTTATTTATGCATTACCTTGCATTACACCTTACATAAGCTCAAAAAATTTTCAAAAATTTTCTTTTATAATGAAAGATTAAAAAGTGAAAAATTACATTTAAAAGATTGTAGGAATTTAAGAAAAACAAGAAAGTTAAATGTTTTCTGAAACGAAACTAGTAATAAGTAGTTATGAGCCGTTATCCCAAGAGTTAGTAAGATGAAGGAAGTCACTAATCCGAGGATAAAAATAAGTCTGAAAAACAGTTCCTATTCTGGAAGCCAAACGTTTGAACATTAATACCCTACTATACACACGTATACATGTCTTGAAACTCGGGATAGTAGAGGATACCTTGAATGGCTCTTGTCTAAATACCAAAGTACGAAGAAAATAATAAATGAAAAATAATAAATAAAATGGTGAAGAAAAATGAACACTGATTTTGTAATCACCAAGACAGCATAAAAAAATATAGCGAGGGTGCTTCATCACGTAGTGCCTTAGACCAACTGGTTTGGGAGTCACTGCTAAGTCTTAAGTGTTGCAGGACGAGGAAATTGCTAATTACGCCTAACAAGTGAGCATATTTAGTAATCGGTCGGTTAGTACCTCAAGAAGTATTAACGGTCGCATGAAAAATATGTGAGCAATTCTATCTAAAATATTCACCGGCTAAAAAGTACTGAGGTAGATGGACAAGAGTATGATAGCTTGAATTGAATTCTCCGAGTGTAGGGATGTATTTTACACACACGTAGGGGTATATGATCGGTGTTTAGAGGAAAGGTAGGGATGAAGAATAAAGACGATGTTTTATTAAGGGATGATGTGATATTTAACATCTTTTAATGACTATTAAGATATGGCTCATGACAACCGAAAAGCTAGTGTAGTTGAAAACTCTGATTTTCAAGTTTTTTCTTTTATAAATCTTATCTTTATATGTAACTTTCACAGTCTTTCTTTTATTATAGGATTTTGCGGGTGCAATCCGCTGAAAACCCTCAGGAGATAACACTCCTCTTACTAGGGACACCTAGAGGTTTAAAGGCTTGTTGCACGTGCTCAGTGCAATCGTGTTGCCTACGAAAGTGTGCTAGTTAGTTTTTCTTTTTTTTTATTTTCTATTTTCTCCTTCTCCTGAATAAAAGAATTTTGCTCGAGACGATCAAAGTCAAGTTTGGGGGAATTTCTTCAGTCGAAAATAATGCATTTTTAACATGACAATTTCCTTACCTTTCTAATCATCTAAGGGTGTTTGTTATAAATATAACACATATTAAAAGTTCATCTGGAAAATATCAATTACCATGTGTTATACATTATAATCAACACTTTTGAAGGAAATTTTATGTTTAATATTTCACGCATAATATTGTATATCTCTAACATTCTTCATTGAGATCTTGTGCAAAAATCAGTTCAGGTCAGATATCGGAATCGCAAATTCGCCGATGAAAATACAGGAAATCAAAGAGTAAAATTCTGGCAGAAATTTAGAAGAGATAAAACGATTCCAGATATCACATATAAATCCAGAGACCGACATTAGAAGACTCAAGAATTTTGAAGCAACAAACTCATCAATCGACCGCAGAACCGCGGCCGAGTCTGGCCGAGTCGCCGCGGAGCCGCGGCCGAGTTGGGGGCTTCGAAGTCGGGAACTATCTGGAAACTTCATTGCAACGTCCTAGCTTATTGGAGATGCTTCGTTGTAACAAACTTGTTCTGGAAACTTCTCCATAATAACCTAGCTTGTTGAGGAAGCTTGATAACTACCTAGCTTATTCTAGAAGCCTCCTTATAACAACCTAGCTTATGGGGGAAGCTTGATTAGGGGCTATAAAAAGGGACCTAAGCCTACATTAAAGAGGTAGATTAGTCATTGATTGGTTGTTGATTTTTAGTACACAATTACAAAAATAATTTAGATCCAATTCCAAATCACGATCTAAGATCAAGAATCATGAGAAATTCATCAAGCGACTTCATTCAAGATCCTTTACGTGAAGCTGATCGTCATCAACGAGCATGTGATCCTCGATAGATCCAAGACTTACGAAAATCGAGCAAAGCGAAGATCGACGGAGAAATTACCTCTTCAAGGGAGTGATCGGGAGCGATTTTTCTTATAATCTTGGATTGAAGAAGTTGTAATTTGAAGTTGAATAATAAAGGTGATCATTATTACTCTTAGTCTCGCTTTCTTTAAATTTTCACATTATGAAATCTCTATTTGTTGATTCTTCTATTTTCATAATGTGTGAATAAATCTCCGCTTGCTAAGGATTCAAAGGAATTTGGTAGATCAAATGGTGAAAGAATTCTATATGCATCTTAAGTCTTATGAAGATTATAAACTTTAGCAAAAAGAATCATTAATGTCCAAATTGTGAGTGAGATCAATTTATTATGAATTTCGTCACAATTTAGGGATTAGATTGATGATCTTTCTTGTTAAAGGCTAGATAGGAATGGCAATCAATGAAAGGATAAGGGGCAATGACGGAGAAACCCTAGTTTCTTCAAAAGATCCCTAATTCTCATTAATAGCCATCGATCTAGTAGTAATTCTATCAATAGACAAGATGAATCATCTTTAATCATCATCCATGGCTACTAATTCCGTTCGAATCCTACAAGCCTTTTACAATTTTCTTGAACACTAAATCTTGAACATTTTCTTGAATTTTCTTTCTTGAAAATAATTTCTTGCATTTCTTGAAATGATTACTTCGACCAAATCTTAAACAAATTCTTGAATTTTCTTTACTATCTCTTTCGACTCAACTAAAGCAAGAATTTACGAATACCTCAAATCCCAGAGGACGACCTGTACCCACTAACGCTCGCTACACGCGATACCGTTATTGATTGCGGTTATTATACGACTAAAACATTTCATCACTTCTTTACTACATCTTTTCTTTAAAATCAAAGAGGTGAGAGAAATCGAATAAATCACTGTCCCAGCTGGTAATCCAGCAGTTCCTTTGAAGCGACGGACCACCGTTCGTCCTTCCTTAAGAGAAGCTGCTGCGGTTGCGGTTCCATGCACCTTCCCGGAGAAGCCTCTTCCCCGTGTTCCTGAAGAAACGGTAGCCGTAGCGTCCCCGGAGTCTGGCATAGGCATGGAAATTGGGACCTGCCGCCCAAAGATGCCCGTTAAGCGCAAGATCTTGTCATCGGCTGCTGGTGCTCGCTCACAAAAGAAGAAGAAGTCGTTGTTTTCTGCCGACGTTATATTTGGACAGGAGCCACAAGCTCCTTACAGCAAGGGTTTGTGAGAGTATGGGATCAATGAGGGTTTATTCATCACGCCTGCGGATGATACTGACCTCTGTTGGAGATAGTGCCCTCAGAGTCAATTATTGGATCACATGCACGTGATTGCAATAATTGAGGGAGGACCTATTCCGGCAGGACAGTCTTACTCAAGATGATAGTATGCTATCTGGTTTATCTTTATCATCGTGTACTGCTTTAGGTGACCTAACAGGTCGCTATTACACGTTGATAGAGCCCCTAGGATTCTTGCTTGACTGCCAGCAGTATGAAAGCGATCATATATGTGAGAGCTGGTGGTCTATAAGCACATCCTTAAAAGGTCCCTAGTCGTGGGAGTTTCGAGATAGGGCATCGATTCTCCAGAGTAGACTAGTGTATACATTCGAGACCCCGACGAGGGGCGGTGGCCGGTCTCACAAGCCACTGGTGTCAGTTGGATCACCTAAGATGTATACAGGTGCTCATTGGGTTATGAGTACACCGGACAGGACTCGCCAGGAACATGCTAGTTGGTCTTATACCTGACGTCAGATAGCAGTTCCCTGGTGACATGTGTACATGTTAGTTCATCGACCTGATGATCGTCATTTGTCTCGTGTGAGTTCCCACTGTACTTTTAGGTTTGGAGGAGAATTTGACGGTACAGTGGGAGGTTTCCAGATTAGATAAATTGGTAACCATTCTGATCTAGCTTAGAGTGCACGCTGAGTGTTTCTTTTCTCTCTCTCTTTGGCAGCGACCATTGACCCGACCCTAAGACTATGACTTAGAGACCAAAATTAACAGAACCTTCTTAACACTGGCTTTTGGATTGTCAGAGTTGCAGACCTCATTGCCACTCCTACTTTTACCCTTTTCTCCAGAACACCCCGTATTACTATGAACGTCCACTTCCATTGGACAAAACCATCGTATGGTTACATACGAACTCGAAGGAATTTATTCGAGGATGGTTTCCGTTTCTGGAGAAATCGAATAGGACTATTCAGTTGTTATTTCCTTCTACCTTCTCTCAGGTTGCGAGTACCCCTTAGATTAGGGGATAGTACACCTATTACGCAAATTTGATAGTCTTCTTCCAAACCTTAGGCTGGTGCCGAACGGTGGGGAATGAAGAAAACCAATTAGCATAACGATGGTGTGCAGAAGGTATTAAGTAAAGACAAAGAAAGGGATTAGTAAGAGGGCAAAGTAAATTGCGACTGATATTCACGACCAAACCAAGTATTTCATTACTACTCCCACTTCACCTTTGTATTTCTCCAGGACACTCCGTATCACTACGAAGATCCACAGTTTATTGGATATTCCATCGTATGGTTATATACGAACTCGAAAGGAACTTGTTCCAGTTCGGGGATGGATTCTGGTTCAGGAGAAATAGGAATAAGGTTTATTCAGGTGTCTTTTATCTTCACCTTCTCTCGCATTGCGAGTGTTCCTAGGATTGGGACAGTACACCCATTATGCTTATTGGATAGTCTTCTTCCAAACCATAGGCTGGTGCCGAACGGTAAGGAAAGAAGAAAACCATTTGGCCTAAAGGGGTGTACAGAAGGTAATGACTAAAGACATATGAAGGGATTTGGAGAGGTTGCAGAGATTTATACGGTTATAGTTGTGAATCTGGAAGAGGCATTACTAGGAATACCAGAATACCCCTATGAAACATTTCAATGTTTCAGTTTCACTGTGTACTGTTAAAGGAAAACTGATTTCCCGATTAGATACTTACTCCAGGGTATGTATTTACCAGGTATGATTTTCACATCTGTATGGTTTTACAGATGATGAGTGGGAGTAAGTTATTGGGAATTAGGTGATCATCCTCATTATATCGGAATTCGTTGTAATTGGTGATATTTGAAGAAGTCACCTGGGTTGTTTGCCGGACGACGAATATTTGGTTTTGAATATCCGTTATAATGCACCAATTTCAAATTGATATATCTGTACGTCTATTTTTATAGAGTGAGATATACCTTTTTGAAATTATGTCGATGACATTTACCTATATCAGTTGATGGTTAGGTAAGAAGCATTAAACAGCGGTGTAATTCTTCTTAACCATAAGTACAGTTTTCAACCTACGACATACAGTGAATGAGTAATCAGACTCAAGGGACTTATACAGAGTATTGTATGTTGTCCAGGGTCCATCAGGACAGAGGGGTTGGTCCTCGTACTATATTTGGTTTACTTATGACTTCTCTAGTTTTTAGACAGGTGTTTCGTGGAAACACAGGGTCCGAATTTTAAGGAGTTATAGGTATTTGAATAGAGTAGAGAACCAGGTGTAGCAAGTATCGGGATTCTTCAAAGTGATCGAAGATGTAGATACTTGTGTATGGTATTCAGTTGATAGTAATGATAAAGAGAACTTGCTTCTTTTTCAGGTTACTCATAATTGGAAGCATTCCTAAGTTGAGTAATGCTGATCGGCCTCCTTCCATTTAGTAGACATGCACTGGAGATAGCTGCATGATTTGAATCTGGTTCAATTAAATCAGTGCCTCTGGTCCTATATTGGATATAGAACAGTTTGTATCTTAACGATGTAAAGGTACGGGGAGTTGTCTGGTATATTCTTAAAAACCAGACTCTGGATAACTCAAGGCACGTTTCAGTAATGGATGTTTGTGGGTTGACCCAGGCTATGACGAGGGTTGACTTTCTACCATCTGGAAGATCAATAGTGATATTGTTCTAGACTCGCCACAGTTTTAATAAAAATGGATTTTTTCAGAAAACAGTAGTGGGCGTATGGTAGAACTGGAAGTGATTCCAGAACCACAAACGATTACTGAAGATTTGATAGGAACCTAAAGATTCAATCTGGTTTGACATTCCATTGGCCACTCCGTAGATACGGTGGGTAACCTCAGGCACCCGAGAGGTACTTCGGTATGCTCAAGGACGGTGGCAGAGAGGTTCTTGTTTACCCACAGTTGCCATTGCTGTTGTTCCAGACTGTGAGACCCGACAGGAGGATGAGTATAGCGTCGTTCTAAACTTGCTTCAGAAGTGTACGTCTATATGACTCTGCCAGAGGGTTGTCGTGGTCAGTGGGAGCAGCGGAAGCATTGGTGGACAAGTGGCTTATGTCTATTTATAGACTAAAGCAGATGTAGCGGAGATAAATCATCTATTTCTAATGTGACAGACATAGGTTTGACTTCATCAGAATAGGGGATGGATCTGTTGAGAATGTAGTAGGGTGTGATGTCCTGGTATTTAGATGACATACACAGAGTAGGAAGTGATATTCCTATACTACAATCGGTTATACTTTGGTCGTCACACAGTGGTTTCTCCACATGGGACTTGGACATTATATCAGACATACTGGTTACTAGATCTATGGTTTTAGATATAGATTTGGGTGGTTTCCCAATTAAGGGTACTTAGACAGCATTCTAAGAGTATTTAGAATGGACGACTCCTGGCACGGTAGTGTACCTGCAGGTGATGGAGTCACCCTCTCTAAAGGTGTCTTACAGACTAAAGGGGAAAGGAATGTGCATGATTGGCAGATCACTTGCTCAGGCAATTGAGTCAATCATGAAATGTCAAGTACCACACCAGATGTTGTTCTTGCACTAGATGCAATAAGTTGACATTGATCCAATCCTGGAGAAACAGTCGGAAGCAGTTTTAAAACATAAGTGGATGTTCTAGGGATATGATAACGACAGCCTCATTCGGGAGACAGTTATCATTCCAGGCTTCCAAGGTGACCTGGACGACAAGGAGGTTGTCAGAGTTATAGTTTTCCTTCTGACGAGGGGCAGTATTTTGGACAGGTGGTCCAAGGCAATACTGAGGGAGGCATGGCGCAGGATACTGATTAAGTTCAGTTGACGATACAGTCTAAGAAGTTTGGATTTGGAGTTCATTTATGAGCTAGGTCCCATCAGACATCCAGACACATTCTAAGACAGGTATTGCTCATTTCGGGAGATGGCTTTCTCCGCGAACATGAGATATAGAGAGACATAGAAAGAAACATCCAGGCGGATCCACTCACTGAGGCTATTCCTCGAACGCAATAGTTTCGCAAACGAGTTTTGTGAGACTGACAAGTAGTGGAGTTGGGTGTTCGGTATCACACGGGCTGTGAGTATGCGACGTCGCAATAATTAGCCTTGAGTGAAAGTGGGAGATTGTTGGAGATAGTGCCCTCAGAGTCAATTATTGGATCACAGCCACGTGATTGCAATGATTGAGGGATGACCTATTCCGGTAGGACAGTCTTACTCAAGATGATAGTATGCTATCTGGTTTATCTTTATCATCGTGTACTGCTTTAGGTGACCTGACAGGTCGCTATTACATGTTGATAGAGCCCCTAGGATTCTTTCTTGACTGCCAGCAGTATGAGGGCGATCATATACGTGAGAGCTGGTGGTCTATAAGCACATCCTTAAAAGGTCCCTTGTCGTGGGAGTTTCGAGACAGGGCATCGATTCTCCAGAGTAGACTAGTGTATACATTCGAGACCCCGACGAGGGGCGGTGGCCGGTCTCACAAGCCACTAGTGTCAGTTGGATCACCTAAGATGTATACAGGTGCTCATTTGGTTATGAGTACACCGGACATGACTCGCCGGGAACATGCTAGTTGGTCTTATACCTGACGTCAGATAGCAGTTCTCTGGTGACATGTGTACAGGTTAGTTCATCGACCTGAGGATCGTCATTTGTCTCGTGTGAGTTCCCACTGTACTTTGATTACTACCCTACCACGCTCAAAGGAGACGTGCAAACAGGTTTTAGTTGGGTACAGTCCCGAGCCACATGGAGGTAGTGAGCGGATCTTCGGGGGTTCGTCTCTCCCGGTATTGGGGGTGAGGACGCGCTGTGTCTAGGAGAGCCAGAACATGAAAAGTCCTTGGCCAAGGAAGGAGATTTACTGGTAGGTATTCCAGTAGTATCTCAGGGTGTTCTGGGCTGATCTCTGACACGACTTGTACCGCTTTTGGGGGTCTGACTTTTACCAACCCCCTAGGCCCGCCATGCGATGCTCATAGACGAACGGACCGGACTGTACGGATATTGTCACTGACAGGCTCAGTAGGGTGTCAGGATGAGTTCGCTCATCGACGTCCCTTTTGTTCAATAGCTGGTAGCCCGTCACGTATGGCTAATACCTCTGACGTGCTAGTGGTTAAATCCACAGCCATAGTATTGACGAGTCTTTAGAGTCCCCTACATTCAGTTGCTCAAGTTTTCGGGCGAAACGCTGTAGAGGCCGTATGGAGATATGGCAGGGTTCGATCAGATACGTGCGGTATTGCACGGATCAGGATCGGACGGATAATACTAGCCGGCTTTGGTTTAAGCCGGATCCTAGTATAGTACAGTGTAGATTTTGTCTCAGTGCATTTTTATTCGGTCGGAATACAAATGCGGGTGTGTATACACAGTATCGGGGTTTTCCTGTAATTTATTACGGGACCAGTTTTCTGGAGTTGCCAGTTTGCTTTCCGTTTCGGCCATTTACCTTTGTATCTTTCATTGGCCGATGATTGGTGGAGGAGGGCTTATTTGCATTTGTGCAAATTAGCTATGTGGAGGGTGGTGATTGCATATTATTGTATCATGATAGCTCTTCTTTGACCTTGACCTCTTGATTTCATCATGGCTTGACTTTGGAGCAATCATGGTTGTTGATGATTGGTTGATGGAGTGTGAGTTTTAATGGGTGATCATTTCCATTTTCATGATAGCCTTTTCTCTCTCTCCCTTAGATTATTGGTGGGCTCACTCATTCTTTTGATTGATACACTCCCTCATTTATTCTCTCCTCTCCCATTCCAATGCATGGCCGGCCACTTCTAATGGGGTCTGTCCCATTTTGAGTGGGGGTTCTTGGTTGATCTCATATCATATTTCTTCACCAAAATTCCCAAGTAAAACTCCATGGTTCATCCCTCCACCAAAAGGCAACATCCACTACCACGAAATGATACATGAGCACTACACATTCTACAGCAAACCTTGGGCACGTCGGCTCGCCAACTTCATGCCCGAGTTGCCTCGGTATAGAGGTGGGAGCCCGTAAAAGAAGCCGGCGACATGGTGCCCTTCCGGCGACGAGGTGGAGATCGGAGATTCCGCGGGAGATCGGGACGACGACGAGAAGACCGGAGGACACGGATCACTCGGTATATCTCTCTTCCCATCTTGTAGTTAGCTAGGACTTGTTTAATGGCATGATCCGGGTTTATAGTGCGCGGTGGTGCCGGTTCAGAAAATTAAAGAAAAGCATCGCTTCCACATTCCGGCGTCGGATTAACGGCCGGGGCGCCACCGTGCACTTACAGTGGTATCAGAGCCTCGCCATTAACATAGTCTAGCTTTGTCTAATGTGTTTTACGTTTCCGATCGAACAAAATTCCAAAACCCGTACTTTTCCTAGCATCAGTTTTTGTCGATTTTTTTCTGGCTCGAAATTTTTTTCAGGATGTTGAAAAGTGATGTACTGGAAGTTCTAAGCATTCTGGAGAAATTTCATACAGTGATTCGATTATGGGGGCGCGGAACCGCGGCCAAACCCCTCTTTGGGCCGCGGTTCCTCCGCACTATGATCTCCTTGATTTATCAAATTTCTGCAGTTGCTTTCTGGGTTAAAAATAGGGTTTTTGGAATGTTAATTTTTGGGCCCAGATTTCTTCATGTGCTACAGTAGTGCTTGGGGGCCCACTTGGTAAAATTTTGATCGATCGGATATTTTAAACACATTAGTTCACAGTATTTACATTATATCTGCGACCGTGAATGTCACTTGATCGGTAAATCCTGTCTAACTGCTATAGCCCGGTTAGACGGATTTGCGAACGTGACCTTCACGTTGATGTTCTGTGTATTGCTGTGATGTTGCGGATTGGTCGTGGGGGATAGCCTGGTTGCAGTGGTAGTACAGTTTTGTTGTATTATGTACATTTGATATTGCGGGACGAGCGTCCGACATGTGGACTGTCGTCACTGCCTGTTTGTATTATTATTTTGGGGCACGACCAGGTTGCGGTCGATGTACCCGTTGTATGTATATTTTACTTTCTGTACTAGGATTGCCCCGCAGAGGGGTGCACGGATAGCCGGGTTCTAGAGGGCAACGGGCCCGCATCTCATGGCATTGAGACGGAGGGGGCTTCACTCTAGAATTGGCGGGCTATTCGCCGCACTCGTAGGGGGTACAGGTTGACCCAGGAGGGGTGCTCAAGTTACCGGATTCCGTGAAGTGCTGGGTGGTCCATTCACGTTGCTGAAGGGGGCTGCCTCGCTTCAGGTTTTGGCGGGTGACTTGCCGCGCCCGTAGGGGTCTAGGATTTTCATTGCACAGGCTATCCACACGACCAGGGGAACGTCGGGTTTCAGCGGCTCTGTGAAACCCGGGGATCCCAGATATCTGTATTGTTCTGTGATACTGTACATTTCTGTGATGTTGCATTTTATCACGCCTTGAGCGAAATATTATATATTGATATATATACTAGTAGATGTTGTATATGTTTTACATCCGCGCTAGTCCAGTCCCCGCTCTGTCGTTAGTTAGCTAACCTAACGGGTAATGACGGGACCCAGTGGCGAATGCGGATGGCATATACGTACATCAGTATATTTTCGTTCTTTGTGGTGTGATCAATTGATGGGAATGCGTTGATTCGGATCAATGCAAGTTAAAACAAACCTAATCTGATGTTGTTGGAACATTTTTCAAAAAGCTGTTATTGCAAGGACGTTCACTTTTGTTTTGCATCGTGGTATTCAGTTGGAATATCCTGCTCCTCAGTCGACGAGGCAAGGGCCGAGATCCCTTCACCGGGAGTGACCCCTTGGACAAAAGTTTGCGTCAGGGCAATAACTTCACTATAGCCGATTACTTTTGCTTTGCATCGTGGTATTCAGTTGGAATATCCTGCACCTCATTCTACGGGGAAAGAGCCGAGATCCCTTCACCGGGAGTGACCTCTTTAGCAAAGGTTTTCGTCACTATATTTTTATAAAGCCATCCGTTCCTTCAACGATATCAAGTTCATTACGTTAAAGGTTTTCGCCAGAAACCATTCGTAGCCCTCCGTCGTTTCATATGGGTGGTCAATAGTATTCAAGCTGTATATGTTGGCCAAAGTCATGGCACAGTGATTGGTAGCTATTGGGTATTCATATGCAGCATAGATAGATGCGTTGGTTTGGGGCAGTCGTACTACTATTTTAGCCAAAGTCAAAGGTATGTACGGGTGGGCTCAAATTAACCTGGAGAATGACGGGTAGAACTTGACATGTGACTTATGATATGTTGGCCAAAGTCAAGGTCATAAGAGCATGGGGTAAAAATCACATCGGGAGTTTCAAAAGAAACTAAAATTTGCCAGATATACGCATACCTTCTGGAGTATGATAGCGTGAGCGGATTCCGTCACGTTATCATGCGATGATAGTTGGATCCCGATTCCCACTGATGAGTTGGTTTACTCCTCGGGACATCCCGACTAATTCTTCTTTTAGGTTTGGAGGAGAATTTGACGGTACAGTGGGAGGTTTCCAGATTAGATAAATTGGTAACCATTCTGATCTAGGTTAGAGTGCACGCTGAGTGTTTCTTTTCTCTCTCTCTTTGGCAGTGACCATTGACCCGACCCTAAGACTATGACTCAGAGACCAAAATTAACCGAACCTTCTTAACACTGGCTTTTGGATTGTCAGAGTTGCAGACCTCATTGCCACTCCTACTTTTACCCTTTTCTCCAGAACACCCCGTATTACTACGAACGTCCACTTCCATTGGACAAAACCATCGTATGGTTATATACGAACTCGAAGGAATTTATTCGAGGATGGTTTCCGGTTCTGGAGAAATCGAATAGGACTATTCAGTTGTCTTTTCCTTCTACCTTCTCTCAGGTTGCGAGTACCCCTTAGATTAGGGGATAGTACACCTATTACGCAAATTGGATAGTCTTCTTCCAAACCTTAGACTGGTGCCGAACGGTGGGGAATGAAGAAAACCAATTAGCATAACGATGGTGTGCAGAAGGTATTAAGTAAAGACAAAGAAAGGGATTAGTAAGAGGGCAAAGTAAATTGCGACTGATATTCACGACCAAACCAAGTATTTCATTACCACTCCCACTTCACCTTTGTATTTCTCCAGGACACTCCGTATCACTACGAAGATCCACAGTTTATTGGATATTCCATCGTATGGTTATATACGAACTCGAAAGGAACTTGTTCCAGTTCGGGGATGGATTCTGGTTCAGGAGAAATAGGAATAAGGTTTATTCAGGTGTCTTTTATCTTCACCTTCTCTCGCATTGCGAGTGTTCCTAGGATTGGGACAGTACACCCATTATGCTTATTGGATAGTCTTCTTCCAAACCATAAGCTGGTGCCGAACGGTAGGGAAAGAAGAAAACCATTTGGCCTAAAGGGGTGTACAGAAGGTAATGACTAAAGACATATGAAGGGATTTGGAGAGGTGGCAGAGATTTATACGGTTACAGTTGTGAATCTGGAAGAGGCATTACTACGAATACCAGAATACCCCTACGAAACATTTCAATGTTTCAGTTTCGCTGTGTACTGTTAAAGGACAACTGATTTCCCGATTAGATACTTACTCCAGGGTATGTATTTACCAGGTATGATTTTCACATCTGTATGGTTTTACAGATGATAAGTGGGAGTAAGTTATTGGGAATTAGGTGATCATCCTCATTATATCGGAATTCGTTGTAATTGGAGATATTTGAGGAAGTCACCAGGGTTGTTTGCCGGACGGCGAATATTTGGTTTTGAATATCCGTTATAATGCACCAATTTCAAATTGATATATCTGTACGTCTATTTTTATAGAGTGAGATATACCTTTTTGAAATTATGTCGATGACATTTACCTATATCAGTTGATGGTTAGGTAAGGAGCATTAAACAGCGGTGTAATTCTTCTTAACCATAAGTACAGTTTTCAACCTACGACACACAGTGAATGAGTAATCAGACTCAAGGGACTTATACAGAGTATTGTATGTTGTCCAGGGTCCATCAGGACAGAGGGGTTGGTCCTCGTACTATATTCGGTTTACTTATGACTTCTCTAGATTTTAGACAGGTGTTTTGTGGAAACACAGGGTCCGAATTTTGAGGAGTTATAGGTATTTGAATAGAGTAGAGAACCAGGTGTAGCAAGTATCGGGATTCTTCAAAGTGATCGAAGATGTAGATACTTGTGTATGGTATTCAGTTGATAGTAATGATAAAGAGAACTTGTTTCTTTTTCAGGTTACTCATAATTGGAAGCATTCCTAAGTTGAGTAACGCTGATCGGCCTCCTTCCATTTAGTAGACATGCACTGGAGACAGCTGCATGATTTGAATCTGGTTCAATTAAATCAGTGCCTCTGGTCCTATATTGGATATAGAACAGTTCGTATCTTAACGATGTTAAGGTACGGGGAGTTGTCTGGCATATGCTTAAAAACCAGAGTCTGGATAACTCAAGGCACGTTTCTGTAATGGCTGTTTGTGGGTTGACCCAGGCTATGACGAGGGTTGACTTTCTACCATCTGGAAGATCAATAGTGATATTGTTCTAGACTCGCCACAGTTTTAATAAAAATGGATTTTTTCAGAAAACAGTAGTGGGAGTATGGTAGAACTGGAAGTGATTCCAGAACCACAAACGATTACTGAATATTTGATAGGAACCTAAAGATTCAATCTGGTTTGACATTCCATTGGCCACTCCGTAGATACGGTGGGTAACCTCAGGCACCCGAGAGGTACTTCGGTATGCTCAAGGACGGTGGCAGGGAGGTTCTTGTTTACCCACACTTGCCATTGCTGTTGTTCCAGACTGTGAGACCCGGCAGGAGGATTAGTATAGCGTCGTTCTAAACTTGCTTCAGAAGTGTACGTCTATATGACTCTGCCAGAGGGTTGTCGTGGTCAGTGGGAGCAGCGGAAGCATTGGTGGACAAGTGGCTTATGTCTATTTATAGACTAAAGCAGATGTAGCGGAGATAGATCATCTATTTCTGATGTGACAGTCATAGGTTTGACTTCATCAGAATAGGGGATGGATCTGTTGAGAAGGTAGTAGGGTGTGATGTCCTGGTATTTAGATGACATACACAGAGTAGGAAGTGATATTCCTATACTACAATTGGTTATACTTTGGTCGTCACACAGTGGTTTCTCCACATGGGACTTGGACATTATATCAGACATACTGGTTACTAGATCTATGGTTTTAGATCTAGATTTGGGTGGTTTCCCAATTAAGGGTACTTAGATAGCATTCTAAGAGTATTTAGAATGGACGACTCCTGGCACGGTAGTGTACCTGCAGGTGATGGAGTCACCCTCTCTAAAGGTGTCTTACAGACTAAAGGGGAGAGGGATGTGCATGATTGGCAGATCACTTGCTCAGGCAATTGAGTCAATCATGAAATGTCAAGTACCACACCAGATGTTGTTCTTGCACTAGATGCAATAAGTTGACATTGATCCAATCCTGGAGAAACAGTCGGAAGCAGTTTTAAAACATAAGTGGATGTTCTAGGGATATGATAACGACAGCCTCATTCGGGAGACAGTTATCATTCCAGGCTTCCAAGGTGACCTGGACGACAAGGAGGTTGTCAGAGTTATAGTTTTCCTTCTGACGAGGGGCAGTATTTTGGACAGGTGGTCCAAGGCAATACTGAGGGAGGCATGGCGCAGGATACTGATTAAGTTCAGTTGACGATACAGTCTAAGAAGTTTGGATTTGGAGTTCATTTATGAGCTAGGTCCCATCAGACATCCAGACACATTCTAAGACAGGTATTGCTCATTTCGGGAGATGGCTTTCTCCGCGAACATGAGATATAGAGAGACATAGAAAGAAACATCCAGGCGGATCCACTCACTGAGGCTATTCCTCGAACGCAATAGTTTTGCAAACGAGTTTTGTGAGACTGACAAGTAGAGGAGTTGGGTGTTCGGTATCACACGGGCGGTGAGTATGCGACGTCGCAATAATTAGCCTTGAGTGCAAGTGGGAGATTGTTGGAGATAGTGCCCTCAGAGTCAATTATTGGATCACAGCCACGTGATTGCAATGATTGAGGGAGGACCTATTCCGGTAGGACAGTCTTACTCAAGATGATAGTATGCTATCTGGTTTATCTTTATCATCGTGTAATGCTTTAGGTGACCTGACAGGTCGCTATTACACGTTGATAGAGCCCCTAGGATTCTTGCTTGACTGCCAGCAGTATGAGGGTGATCATATACGTGAGAGCTGGTGGTCTATAAGCACATCCTTAAAAGGTCCCTAGTCGTGGGAGTTTCGAGACAGGGCATCGATTCTCCAGAGTAGACTAGTGTATACATTCGAGACCCCAACGAGGGGCGGTGGCCGGTCTCACAAGCCACTGGTGTCAGTTGGATCACCTAAGATGTATACAGGTGCTCATTGGGTTATGAGTACACCGGACAGGACTCGCCGGGAACATGCTCGTTGGTCTTATACCTGACGTCAGATAGCAGTTCCCTGGTGACATGTGTACAGGTTAGTTCATCGACCTGAGGATCGTCATTTGTCTCGTGTGAGTTCCCACTGTACTTTGATTACTACCCAACTACGCTCAAAGGAGACGTGCAAACAGGTTTTAGTTGGGTACAGTCCCGAGCCATATGGAGGCAGTGAGCGGATCTTTGGGGGTTCGTCTCTCCCGGCATTGGGGGTGAGGTCGCGCTGTGTCTAGGAGAGCCAGAACATGAAAAGTCCTTGGCCAAGGCAGGAGATTTACTGGTAGGTATTCCAGTAGTATCTCAGGGTGTTCTGGGCTGATCTCTGACACGACTTGTACCGCTTTTGGGGGTCTGACTTTTACCAACCCCCTAGGCCCGCCATGCGATGCTCATAGACGAACAGACCGGACTGTACGGATATTGTCACTGACAGGCTCAATAGGGTGTCAGGATGAGTTCGGTCATCGACGTCCCTTTTGGTCAATAGCTGGTAGCCCGTCACGTATGGCTAATACCTCTGACGTGCTAGTGGTTAAATCCACAGCCATAGTATTGACGAGTCTTTAGAGTCCCCCACATTCAGTTGCTCAAGTTTTCGGGCGAAACGCTGTAGAGGCCGTATGGAGATATGGCAGGGTTCGATCAGATACGTGCGGTATTGCCCGAATCAGGATCGGACGGATAATACTAGCCGGCTTTGGTTTAAGCCGGATCCTAGTATAGTACAGTGTAGATTTTGTCTCAGTGCATTTTTATTCGGTCGGAATACAAATGCGGGTGTGTATACACAATATCGGGGTTTTCCTGTAATTTATTACGGGACCAGTTTTCTGGAGTTGCCAGTTTGCTTTCCGTTTCGGCCATTTACCTTTGTATCTTTCATTGGCCGATGATTGGTGGAGGAGGGCTTATTTGCATTTGTGCAAATTAGCTACGTGGAGGGTGGTGATTGCATATTATTGTATCATGATAGCTCTTCTTTGACCTTGACCTCTTGATTTCAGCATGGCTTGACTTTGGAGCAATCATGGTTGTTGATGATTGGTTGATGGAGTGTGAGTTTTAATGGGTGATCATTTCCTTTTTCATGATAGCCTTTTCTCTCTCTCCCTTAGATTATTGGTGGGCTCACTCATTCTTTTGATTGATACACTCCATCATTTATTCTCTCCTCTCCCATTCCAATGCATGGCCGGCCACTTCTAATGGGGGCTGTCCCATTTTGAGTGGGGGTTCTTGGTTGATCTCATATCATATTTCTTCACCAAAATTCCCAAGTAAAACTCCATGGTTCATCCCTCCACCAAAAGGCAACATCCACTACCCCGAAATGAGACATGAGCACTACACATTCTACAACAAACCTTGGGCACGTCGGCTCGCCAACTTCGTGCCCGAGTTGCCTCGGTATAGAAGTGGGAGCCCTTAAAAGAAGCCGGCGACGTGGTGCCCTTCCGGCGACGAGGTGGAGATCGGAGATTCCGCGGGAGATCAGGACGACGACGAGAAGACCGGAGGACACGGATCACTCGGTATATCTTTCTTCCCATCTTGTAGTTAGCTAGGACTTGTTTAATGGCACAATCCGGGTTTATAGTGCGCGGTGGTGCCGGTTCAGAAAATTAAAGAAAAGCATCGCTTCTGCATTCCGGCGTCGGATTGACGGCCGGGGCGCCGCCGTGCACTTACAACCTCCAGGCCGCCCTTGTAGCTTCCGAGCGACTAGCTCGCACAGAAGCGGCGCTGATTACTATCGCGAAGTCAGGTATACTTAAATTACATTCTTCCGTGGCTATCTTCTTTTATTATGCTTCTACTGACGCTTTCTTCTTCAATAGGCATTTTTACCGAAGAGACTCTCGCGGCTTCCCTCAAGACGTTCGATGAGGAAGAGAGGCTCCGCGCTTCCTTGGGCCTTGGTATAATTCGGTTCATTATGCTTTTACCCCTTTTATTCTTTATTCCTGCTCTGACCCTCTCTTTCATCTTGTTGCAGGGACTACCTTGACTCGGGTTATTCCAAGTGTAGTGCTGCTCCCGAGCAGCGATGCGGTAAAACTTCTAGAGCCAGTTATTATGGCCCCAGCTGTCCCAACGCTACCGCAGGAGGCTTTGATAAAGCAGCCGATGACGGATGCCGTAACGGCTCCAGAGGCAGATCTTGGTTCGGACGATGACTTCCCTTTGTCAGAGGTCTTGAGGAGATCATTTCTCACTGCTCAGACCGAAAGGAAGCGTAAGAAGCATGCGACGAGGGAACATGATGCCAGTTTGTCCCTAGGTGCAGGCTCAAGCAGCATTCCGCTTGCTGATACTCCTTCAGCGGATGTTCCTTCTGCGTTGTCTACCGCTTGTAGACAGGTTGCGCGAGCGACTCGGGAAGAAACCGGAAAGCTGCTCCTAGGTAACGTAACGCTGAGTCTTTTACTAGAACTTGATCTTCGAATTTTGACATATGCATTTTCCGCAGGGCCAAGTCTTGGCGATAGGATGACGGGTGAAACCCTTGTGGTTACCGTGCCCGAAGTTGCTACCTTCTCTAGAATCTGGGACTGTCCAGACCGCTGCCATTTCTCCCTGTGGCTCCATGGTATCGGCGGACGTCGCAAGCGTCACGACAGCCCTCGTCGAGTCAGGGGATGAAGCTATGGGTGCGGAATCTACTCCTCTGAGAGAGAGCGAAGAAGTCGTTACACCTAGTGACGCCTCCGCCATGGTTTCGGTCCCCGATTTATCAGGTGATCGCCGAGTCGCTATTTTCAAGCTTTTCATTCTTGTTCAGCCCTTCTAATAATATTTTGTTTGTCTTGAGTACAGGCGTGGTAAATCCCGATGCTGTGCCATCTGAAAAAACGTCACCGGTCGTAGCTCTGACGGTTGTCGTCCCTTCGTCTTCTCCCGTGTCCTCTCAAATATTGGAAGGTATGGGTTTGCGATTTATCTGTTTAACTGTGGGTACCATTTTCCTTATATTGACAGTATATTGTCGCAATTCTGCAGGAGTCCTTTTCGACCATCTATACCAGGTGTTGAACCCGCATTTCTCCTTCCAGTCGGAAGTCATTCTGCCTCCTGGTACTGGTTAGCGTATCCTTCTGCTATTGTCTCCTTCTTTCTTTTATGAAAAGCCGTATTGTTGCTAAGTCTTCTTTATATCTATCGCAGCGTCACGGATCGGAGGAGGAGACAAGAGAATAGCCACGCCTCTGGTACTCCCAATTCTGCCACCTGCTACAGCCGGTATAATAGACTCCGTCCCTCATGTATTTTCTTTACCTCCCGAATCGACATTTGACCATAATTTGTTTATGCAGCAATTGCATCGGCTCCAGTTCCCTTTGAGTCTCGCATCCCAATGCCAGCAGGGTCCTCTGTTAAACGTACATCTTCGAGAGGCGCTGCGAATAGCCGACGAATATTGAGCGAATTCATCGAAGATCTCGATGCCGAGGCCCTAAGTTCTGCTACGGATTTTTCTATTGAAGTCAATCCAATGCTGGCGACACTCGTGAACTTCCATGATGGAGATCTCGTCGGCTCTTGGGTTGATTACTGCAGAAAGATTGAGGCTTGCCTGCACGAGATTGAGCTCAACGATCTCGCTCCTGAAGTATTAGCTTCGAACTCCCAGCGGGCTGCGTGGGTTGAGAGTAGTATTCCTTTCATCCGCTATTTTAAACAAGAGGCGATCTTGAGGCGAAAGGAACATGAATTGGCTTCAAGCGAATCTGCCCGGTTACGCGTTCAGGTTGAAGCGAAATGCTGCGCCGTTAAAAGCCGTCTTCGACAATCTCCAGCGATGCATTTCGGATGGGTTGACGCTGAGGCGGAAACTTGACTCTACTGAGTGGGTCATGCAGGACTGCGAAGCTGTTATACTAGGAACCGATGAAAAGCTTTCGTCTTGTTTGCGACAATGGGCCCAGGTTGAAGCAGAGTTGGCCGCGGTGGCCGATCACGAGAAAGGATTGAGAGGAGCGCGCGAATGATTGGCTGATTTGTTGAAGATGCCTCCTCCTCAACAACCGTCTTTGTACCCCTTTTTTGTAAACTTGTGTTTTATGAATATCATGTATTCATTTTGATTCCTTTAGTGAAATGTATTTTGTATTCACTTGAATTCATGAATAAAAGATATCCTTCATTTTATATGGACGTGTCCCTTTTAGCAAATGCGTCTTGTAGATAGTTTATCTTGATCTCCCTGTAGGGCAGTGATGGCTCAGAAGATATGTTCAGATTTGTCGCCTAAGACTTTTCAACTTCATGAGCCGTGAGGGTCTCATATATAAAGACTTTTCTCTCTACGAGTCGAGAGGATCCTGTAGGTGTATTTTCTCCTTAAGAGTTGTGAGGACTCTTAAGTGTGTGTTTTCTCTCGAGAGTCGTAAGGATCTTACAAGAGAATTTTCCCCCCTTACAAGTCGAGAGGACTAGTAAGCGGTTGTTTCCCTCTTTGTCGAGATTCGACTTTGGAGAGTGTGGCCCTTGAATAGTATGCAACAGTCCATCTTGGACCGACTTGCAGGGCCCCAATGCTTAGGAAACAGGTCCTTATCCCCATTGCCTAAGGCTTTCCCCTACGAGTCGAGACGAATCGAGACGTTCTCGCAAGGACACTAATTTCCTCACGAGTCGAGACGAATCGAGAAGTTCTCGTAAGGGTTTCCTAACGTCACAGTTAACTCCTGCTAATAAAATTCTATTAGGGTCTGTGGTACTAGGGTTTTCTACCCGTCGTACTGTCGCGTTGGACGATATATTCCCCGATATGCAATCTTGCTGTTCGGGTGGCCCCGTGACTGTCGTGTCTCTGATCCCTTCGGGGGCTGGACAAGACGTATTCAAGTAATCTTCCAGGTAATATTACCTTCGAAAGAGAAAGCGCTAGGGATATTCCATGTCACTTTTTATTTGAGGTTAGGCTTAGTTTGGGAGCCCCGATGAGCCATGACTACTCCGCACTGGAGTAGGATGATATCCGATAGTCTTTTCAGGTCTCATTTGAGTTGCCGTCAAGACCCTGAAGTGAGGGATTTTCCTTGGCTTCGTTTGTTGACATTATGTCTGCAATATTGCTACGAATGTCGAGGTTGTCTCTGGGTTATCAGTGAACCGTCGAGATTTGGAACTAGGGGACTTTGCCATGGCTCCATTTGTTGATGTTGTGTCTGTATCCTGCTGGAGGGAAGAAGAACGTTGTTGGTTGATCTCCAGGCTGTAGATGTAGCCGTCGAGACTTGGAACTAAGGAATTTTCCATGATTCTGAAGAAGTCTCCAGGCTGTCTGTAAACCGTCGAGGTTTGGAACTAGGGGACTTTGCCGTGGATCCGAGGTAGTCTCTAGGCTGTCTGTGAACCGTCGAGATTTGGAACTAGAGGACTTTACCGTGGCTCCGAGGTAGTCTCTAGACTGGCTGTGAACCGTCGAGGTTTGGAACTAGGGGACTTTGTCGTGGCTTCATTTGTTGATGTCGTATCTGCTTCTGGTTGGAAAGAGAAGGAACGCCATTGTTGATTTCTAGGCTGTAGATGTAGCCATCGAGATCTAGCTTCCTTTCAACGAAGCCTGGTCGGACAATGTGGTTCCCTTTTCGTTTGTGCCCATGGATTGTATACAGGGGTCGATACGGACTCACCCGCAAGGCAACGCTTCATTTTTTTGTTTCTTTCCGCGATGCTCTATCATTTCAGCTTTTTATATCGCGAAAGTCGCGATCGTCCAATCATTTCGGCTATTTTTCGCGGTGCCCAATCATTTCGGCTGCTTTTTCTTTTTACTCGCTGCTTTTTATTGCGAGTTGCCCAAACATTTCGGCTATTTTTATATGCATATATTTTGCTCGCTGATTTTATTGTGAGTTGCCCAAACATTTTGGCTATTTCATATGCATTTTTGGCTCGCTGATTTTTGCTGCGAGTATGGAACTTGAGGTCTGATACCAATCTTAGCATCAGCATCGCTGCGACTGGAATATTGCCAGGAGCGAATCATCATTTGCCGTGAAAGGACTTGGAATTTGATACCGATTTAGGCATCAACATCGCTACAACTGGGATATTTTCAGAAGCGAATCATCATTTGCCTTTGTCGATTCAAACAAAGGTGGCTTAGCAAACAGGGTTAGGATCCTGTTGACTGAGGCTTTTCGACTTCACGAGCCGTAAGGGTCTCATAAAGGTGTTTCTCTCTACGATCCGTGAGGATATCGTAGGTGTGTTTTTCTTCTTAGGAATCGTGAGGATTCCTAAGTGTATGTTCTCTTATAAGTCGGATCTTACAAGAGTGTTTTCTCCTTATAAGTCGAGAGGAACTACAAGTGTCGCTCGCCAAATGGGGGAAATTTCGCACCATTGGTGGAAAGCGTTTATTTGTGCCCGTGGATTGTATACAAGGGTCAATATTGAACCGCTTGTAAGGCAATTTGGGGAATGCGATGGCTTAAGAACAGGTTCAGATCCTTGTAGCTTAAGGATTTTTGAATCCTATGAGCCATGAGGGTCTCATAGGGGGAATCTCCTTACGAGTCGTGAGGATCTCGTAAGTGTAATTTCTCCTTAGGAATCGTAGGGATCCCCAAGGGTGTTGCTCCCTTGTGAGTCATAAGGATCTCACACAAGTATTTTCTCCTCACAAGATCAAGAGAACCTTGCAGGTGTCTTTATTTTAACGAGACTGTGCCCTTTCGGGTTTTCATAAACTCGCCGGTAGTCCTGCTGTTTTTACTCATGGCGCCCTTTCGGGTTTTCATCCGTGCCCATATTTCTTGTGGATGTACCCTTTTTTTTACGATGAAACTCTTAAGAATAGTTTTTCCGCATGTGATCTATCCGTTTGTCGGTGGGATTTGAGTTGCAGTCTTCACCGCTGGGACTTTTGGACTTGCATTCCACTATCGCCGTGTTTAAGGCGACGTTATTAGTTTAGGGACATCTCGGTCTGTTGTTAGTTTAAGGACATCTCGGTCCATATGTTAGTTTAAGGACATCTCGGTCCACTGTTAGTTTAAAGACATCTCGGTCCATTGTTAGTTTAAAGACATCTCGGTCTACAGCTAGTTTAAGGACGTTGCGGTCCGTTGTTAGTTTAAGGATATTACGGTCCATAGCTAGTTTAAATACGTTACGGTCCGTAGCTAGTTTAAGGATGTTGCGGTCCGTGTCTCTCCATGTTTGAGACGGAGTACTGTTGGGTACTACTCTTAGAGTCTTGACTCAAGAAGATAGCGAGCGGACACAGGCGTCGTCACTTATCATTGACCTTGGATGTGACTCGTCAGGCGTAGTATTTTTTTAAGAATCTGCTGTTTATTGGCCGGAAGGGTCTTTCGCCATGCATATCCATGAGCAAGTACGCTCCACCTTGGTAGACCTTGTTTATGATGTACGGGCCCTCATAGTTCGGCTCGAATTCCCCCATTTGGCACGGTTGGGGATCATAGGTCTTTTTACGATTAGCACGAGTTCGCCTTAGCGGAATGTTCTCGGCTTATTCAATCGTTCGTATGAGCGCGTCATCCTTACTTTGTAAGCTTCTTGGTTCTGTTGCACCACGAGATGAGTTTCATCGAGGGCGTCGAGCTCCTCAAGTCGAAGATGGGCATTCTCTTCGTCCGTTAGTTCGTACCGAACCGCCACTCGTAGAGAGGGTAGCTCTATCTCCAAGAGAAGTACCGCTTCCATGCCGAATACTAACGCAAATGGCGTTGTGTTTGTGGCCGTCTTGAATGTGGTCCGATAAGCCCAGAGAGTTTCATGCAATCTCTCGTGCCAGTCCTTCTTATTTCTGGACACCGTTTTCTTTATGATATTTATCAAGGTCTTGTTGAAAGCCTCAGCTAGACCGTTATCTCGGGGATTATAAACTGAAGAATATCTCCAATCTATATTATGTTGTTGTGCAAAGCGGCTGATCTTAAGGCTTCTGTAGGCTGGCCCGTTATCAAAGATAATCCGTCGCGGAGTGCCGAATCGGTAGAGGACGTGTGTTTCAAGAAATGGAGGATATTCTCCATCTTCACTTCCCTTAATGGTATTGCTTCTTCCCACTTAGAGAAGTAATCGGTTGTCGCCAATATGAACCGATGTATCTTGGATGATGCTGGTTCGATGGGCCCGATTATATCGGTTCCCCACATTTCGAATAGCCAGCTAGCCAATGTCGGAAGTAGCAGATTTGGATGTTGATGGATGAAGTCCCCGTGAATTTGGCACGAGTGACACTGATTTGCATATTCGAGGCAGTCCTGAACCATTGTGGGCCAATAGTAGCCCATTCTTTTGATCTTCAGCTTCATCTTTAGCCTGGCTTGATGGGAACCGCAGAGTCCGTCATGAGTTTCTTGGACGACCCTTCTTGCTTCTTCTGGTCTCAGGCATCTCAGCCACAGGCAATCGAATGATCTCTTATAAAGAGTACCATTGACGAAGGCGAAAGACAGGGCTCTCTTCATAAGCTGATGTCTTGACGACGTGTCTTCAGGCGTTCGATGGGATTTGAAGTAGTCTATGAAGACTTCTCTCCAATCCTTCGCCCTTTCTTCATCCTCTAATTAGAAGGCCTCTTCATCGGCTGCTTCCCCTTCTTTAGATGCCTTCGGATATATTTCTGCTGGTGCGAGAACCCGGCGACTTTCCACAATGATCTTTACTTCATCGAGGTTTTCGTCGGCCAGTTCTTTAGCGAGCTTGGCTAACGCATCTGCCTTGCTATTTTCCGCACGCGGTATGCTTTCGAGGATGTAAGTGGGGATTTGCGTCAGCAATTGCTGCACTCTTTCACCATACCTAATCAGTTCTGGCTTGCACATCTGGTAGTTGCCATTTACTTCGCTAACGACCAGCTGAGAGTCTCCATATATGAGGAGCTTTTCGATCCCCATGTTGACAGCAATCTCGAGACCTGCTATCAAAGCTTCATACTCAGTTTCGTTGTTTGTTCTTGGCTCTATTAAGAAAAAGGCAAAACGCATAATCCCTCCTTATAGAGTCACGAAGATAAGGCACACCCCGTCTTTAATCATGGGGGTGTTTTGCCTTCGCTTCTTCAAGGAGGACGCTCCATCGAAGTAGAGTTCCTATCGGGCATCATTCCCTTCTTTCTCCCTGTCAATTGCATCAAGCGCGTCCTCGTCTGGCAACTCGCAGTTTAAGGGAGAGTGGTATCGGATGCTCAACGAGAAAGTCAGAGATGGCCTGGCCTTTGATTGCCTTGAGGGGTCGATATACTATCGAGAACTCCATTAAGAGGAGGGCCCATTTGGCAAGCTTTCCTGTTAGCATAGCTTTTGACATCAAATACTTGAGAGGATCCACCTTTGATATGAGATGGACCTCATGTGTCAAGGCGTAATGTCGGAGCTTCATTACTGCGAAGATCAGTGCCAGGCAATGCTTTTTGATAGGGGGTAGTTATTTTCTGCCTCTAGGAGAACTCGAATCAAATAATAGAGAGCTCTCTCCTTCCACTGGTCATTCTCTTATGCCCATAACGCGCCTAAAGAACCTTCAAGGGCTGTTGTATATAGGATGAGGGGCTTTCCCTTAACTGGAGCGGTCAGTACCGGCGGGTTCTGCAGATATTGCTTGATTTCTTCCAGTGCGCTTTGGCAGTTACAATCCCAAACGAGCGGGATCCCCTTCTTCATTAAATAACTGTAGGGCCGGCATTTGCCGGAGAAGTTAGCTATGAACCGCCGGATATACGGGAGCTTTCCTTGGAGAGACCGCAATTGCTTGAGAGTTCTTGGCGAAGGAATTTCCATAATCACCTTGATTTTCGACGGGTCTATTTCGATGCCCCGGTGTCATATGATGAATCCCAGGAATTTGCCTGAGGAAACTCCAAACGCGCATTTCAGAGGATTCATCTTCAGATTGTATTTCCGAAAATGCTGAAACACTATTTTCAAATGCTCCCAGTGTTCCTTGTACGATTTGCTTTTAACCATGAGGTCGTCGATATAACATTCAACAATTTCATGTACGAGGTCATCGAAGATCTTTGTCATGGTCCTCTGGTAGGTGGCGCCAGCGTTCTTCAGACCGTATGGCATCACTTTGTAGCAGAATATGCCTAGTGGAGTCCAGAAAGCAGTGTGCTTTTGGTCTTCCGGATGCATCTTGATTTGGTTGTACCATGAGGATCCGTCCATGAAGGAGAAGACTTCATGGGTGGATGTGTTATCGATCATCAACTCGGTGACAGGCACTGGGAAGTCATCTTTCGGACAAGCTTTGTTGAGATCCCGAAAATCTATGCAGATGCCCACTGTTCCATTTTTCTTCATTATTGGAACGATATTGGCGATCCAGTCAGGATATTGAACTTCTTGGATGAAACCGGAGTCGATTAGCTTCTTGACTTCGGCATTGATACTCATCTCAAGCTCGAGCCGCATTCTTCTTGGCGCCTGTCTGACTGGCTTGACGTCCGGCGATATCGCCAGTTTATGCACAGCTATCTCTGGATCTAATCCCGGCATCTCGGAATAGTTCCATGCGAAACAGTCTTTATACTGCATAAGAATGTCCTTTAATGTGGCTACCTGTTTCTCAGACAGTAGCTCACTGACGAACGTTGGTCTTGGCCCGTTTGCCGTCCCCAGGTCGATTTTTCTCAGGTTGTCTGCTGTGGTGTGTATTCCATCTTCCAGCTCTTTTGGTGCCGGTGGAAATTCTGAAATTAGCCCGTTCTTATCTTCATTTGTAAAGCATTGGGAGAGGTCGTCCATATTCTCGTGTTCTCCCTCCTATGAGAATGTTATCATATGGCAAGTACGAGCTCGTTTCCAAGCTCGATGCTGATCTAGACTTTCCCTCACAGTGTAGGTTGTTCTCGGCTCATGCTTTCGTGGCGGGGCTACCCTCCAACTGTCGGAGAAAGCAAACTTACCTTTCTTGATACTGCTCTTCAACCCAGTCTTTGAAGGTGAAGCAGTCTTCAAGAGGATGTCCCACTACTCGGTGGTAGCAGCAATAATCGGGGTGATAGACCTCGTTTATCTGTTCGGGGTATCGAGACTCCATGAGCGTCATCATTTGATGCTTCATGACAAGGTTGAATATTTTCCTTGTATTGTCTTGAGGGAAAGAGTACACTCGACCCATCTTTTTCATAAAAGACGGATTCCAGCCGACTTTATCTCGATTGCGTGGCTTCTTGAATCCGCTTCGCTATTTTTGAACGTCATTCCCGTTCTTTACCTTATTGTTGCTTCTACGTCGGGCTTTCTTTTTTCCATAAGAGCACACAACGGGTTGAGGGTCAAAGGGATCGTCATCCTCCGTAGCCTGCTGAATAATACGTTGCATCCTGGCTTTTTCGTAAATGGACATTTCGCGGCTGTGGTCATCCCGAACCCTTTGACCTGCTTATCTTATTAGCTTGTCAATCTGCTCTTCGAATGACGAACTTTATATTCTTACGGCGGGATTTCGCTCTGTTTCAATATCAGCGCTATCCGGAAGGCATTCTCTTTTCCACCAGAATCATTTATAACATAGCAACCATGGAATCGCTCTCGTTTCTTAGACCGAACGTATCCAAGGCCAGTCGTCTCCATTCTCCCGTTGGGCATCTTTCGCTGAGTCCCGGGAACGTCCCAAATCTTGTTATAAAACTGGGCTTATCGAGCAGTCTGTTTGAAGGGTACGCCTTGGCGTCTCAATAGCCTTTTCAGTCCCTCTGTGTAATATCTGGGCAGACGGATTGGTTGAAGCCTGTCGAGCATAGGTTCGGCACCGTGCCATACTTCTTTCTCCACTCTAGTCTCCATAGATTGGTAGAAAAGGATCGCCTTCTAACCTCTTTGCTTAGGAGGGACGTAGAAGGTCTGTAGCTCTTGCACGTTGTACGTATCAAGTGCATCAAGTTCTTTGTAATGCCGCTGCGGGACCAGGACAATCTGTAAACTCTGGTCATCTCCAGCAAAGGTCTGTATTGACGGGTGGACGATGAACACTGCGTTGGCCTCGTCCTCAGAGTCACTGCTAAAGACCAAGATAGGAGTGGATGGTTCTGGCCTGTTGCCTTAGGGTTGTCCTAAGTAGACCATATCTTCATCCTCTTCGGTATCGCTCCCGAATACCGGGATAGTGGCGATGGCTTTTTCCTTATTCTCCGGTTTGCGACATCTTTCCACATCTTCGAAGTTTGGTAAGAAGTATTTGGCGTCTTCATATTTGCAAACTTCATTCATGGAGAATGGGTTCAGCTCCCCTGTAACCGTGTACTCGAGGCCATCCTTGAAGTACTTCATACACTGATGTTGTGTAGAAGGGATGATATTGTAGTCATGTAACCAAGGCCTGCCGAGCAAAACGTTGTAGCAAGTCTTGGCGTCAATAACATGGAACTTGATGTCAGTGACGAGCAGCCCGAAGCGTAATGTCAGTATTGCATACCTGAGCGTTTGGGATGATTGGGAGTCAAAACCAGAGATGGTAATCTTATCCCGAGCCAGGTGCTGCACGTTTATGCAAATCTTCTTCAACACCCTTATGTTGAGAAGGTTGACGGAGGACCCATTGTCGACCAGGATCTTCCCTATCTTGATATCGTGACAATACCCAGTTACATACAACGGACGGTTGTGCTCGCACATTCCTAAAGGAGGCCTTCATCATTAAAGGTGATATCAGCCGTGTGGACTTCTTCCAGCTCGTCTTTCATCTTTTCTTCCGCCAGGAAGGCTTGAAACTGGTCGGGCTCTTGTAACGCTTTGATCAGGGAATCTCGTGCCTCTTTAGACAGGAGAAGGGCATCCAAAATGCTTAATTGTGAGGGTATCTTCCTCAGATGTGCCAGAACATTGTAATCCACCTTGTTCTTCTTGGGCGGGTCCTTGGCTGTGAGCTCTTCAACGGCTGTATCATTGAGGGCAATCTCCTCAGGGACTTTTTCCTTCCCTTTGTTCCTTTTGCCCGAACCTTTGTTTGAAGGTCCGAGATTCTTTTCAGGCAACGTGCAGTTACGTAGTTGAATGTTCTCATAGTTCTTCATCTCCTCTTCTTTTTCAGAGGTGGATTCCTTGAAGAGAGGCCGAGGGCTATTTCTTTGTCAGAATCGCTCCCGAGGGTAAGAACTTGAGGTTTTGCTCTGGTCAGGATGGCATCAACCATATGACAGTTACTGGCTGTTCCTTCATGCTTGTCTGTCGCGTTTCTCTGTTCTCGATGGGCTTTGCGCTTCATTCGCTTGAATTGTTGTCGGTGGGCAACGTATCCCTGCCACCACTTCTTGAAGGCATTGCACTCTTCGGTAGGGTGTGTGACCTTCTGATAGTACAAGCAGTATTTCGGATGGACATCCGGTTCGTCGGGGCACGTATTCCCGGAAGTATTTTCTTTGGAAGGTGACGGCTTCATTCCCATTGACAGAGCTTTGGCGAACTGCTTCCTTATCTTGATTCTACTCCTGCTAGTGGCAAGGGCACTTTGATCCAGTTGAGGTACTTTATGGTTTCTCATTACCGGAGCTTTTTCGGTCTGACACCGACGCTTGGCCTTTTCGTAGATGGCCGCTTCACGTTCTCGATCAGCTTTGCTCTTTTGAAGAGCTTCGTTCAACAGCTTGTCGATGAGATCATCTGAAGGTTCCATTGGTTTTAGTTCTGGATCTGCCCCCAGTTTCTCTACGTCAGGAACTTCTTTGTCATTTATCGACGAATGAGAGATCATGTGGCAGTTCGCTACATACTCCTCGAGTTCTTCTGACAAGTTATCTCCTTCATCAATGTCACTGTCTCCGTTCTCAAGAACATGCTTGATGAATTCTTCCAGTGTGACTGGGGTCCGTGCCTCTTGGTTGTATTCCTCTAATGTATCGATGTATTTTTGCAGACCCAAATGATTTCCGTCGAGCTTCACGGGCTTCTTGGCCTTATTCTTTTTCTTTGAAGACTTTGGAGGCTTATCCTGGAGGTTTTGTCCATCGTTACCAACTTTTGGCGTTGGGCGTGGTTTCAGCATTCCGTCAATGATCTCAGGCTCCAGTGGGCTTTTCCACCTAATCGCTGGACATGCTTGAAGATCCTTCAGCATTCTTTTAGTTTTAGTTGAAAGGACCACTTCCCACGGAGCTTCTTCTATAAATGAGCATGATGCCCCTGGCGTATCCACCTTTTTAGAAGCGTGCTGCTGCGGCGGGTTTACCTTCCAGTTTTCAGACAACGCGAATTTACCCTGCTGGTACTGGTCTTCAACCCAGTTTTTAAAAACATAGCAATCTTCGATTGGGTAGCCCACTATTCGGTGGTAGTGGCAGTAATTGGGATTGTTGACGTCGCCCGATTGCAGTAGGCGTCTCGGATCTGGCAGAGTGATGAGCCTGTTGCGCACCGCCAGTTCGAATAATCTTTTCGTTTTATCCCGGGGAAACGAGTAAGGACGTCTCAACTTCATTTTGAGGGCTCGCGATCTGCTATTTTGGCGAATAACCGGTTTCGGGTCATTCGATTGTTGTTGAGCGTTAGCGACGAAGGTCGCTTTCCCTTTGCCCATTTCATTTCGAAGATCTGTCTTTGAAGAGGATGACCTATGGCCCATCTGGTCCATTTGGGCCAGTTTGTCAATCAAAGCTTGGAAGTTGGTCGGGTTGAAGAACATCATAAACTGGGATATAGTTGCCTGAGGATCAAGGGTCCCCACGAACATGCCCACAGCAGGAGCTTCTTCTATGCGCTATTCACACTTTGACCATAGGTTACGCCACCGAATTGCATATTGAACCCAAGTCTCTCCCAGTTTCACCCTGGCATTGATTAATGCCGTGATCGGGGTGCGCTCGCTTGCACTTGCGAACCGCTATGTAAACAGTAGCTCCATTTCTGCAAATGTCTTGATGGAATCATTTGAAAGCTCTGAGTACCATCCAAATGCCGTCTCCACCAAGCTGCCGACAAATTGGCGAAGCAATAGTTTGTCATCGTCTCTAGTATTGCCGCATAGAGCTCTGAATTGAGAAACGTGTTAGTGCGGATTGCCCGTCCCCTTATACACATGGAATTTGGGGGTCGTATATCCTGGCGAGTACTTAATTTGGTCGTACCAGCCTGGATAAGGTCGCCCAATTCTGTCGACTTGTCCTGCCGCTTCGTTCACCTGATAAGCTCGTATTTATTGAGCTATGTAGTCATCAAGGGTAGCTTTGGAGATCGTCTCCTCCCTAGCTACCGATAAGGCCGGAGGAGGGTTCGATGTCTCCCCTCTGTCGTCTTCAATGATTATTGGCGGATCTTCGGCTGGAGGTTCCGGATAAATCATCATCCCCACCAAGTCTTGGAACAGGAGCGCCATTTGTTTTATATTAGCCGCTTGTTCCGTGGCCTCTTTGTCTTTCTTTTCAAGGACCCTCCGTAGGAATTCGGTGTCGGTCTCCTGCTCCTAGCATTGTTCCGACGATGCTTCCGAGCTTTCTTTCTGCCCAATGAGTGCGGCCATCTTTGTCAGCATCTCCTGGAGCTTCTGTTGTTGCTCCTGAGCTTTCGTCACAGACAGTGTGAGTTGTCGATGACTCACGGAAGCATGACTATCCTCTTTTCCGGATGCCATGTAGACGGTATGCACAACCATGCCCCAAGACTTGGGGCGTTTCGGTCCACTGCCTTTGAAATTTTCCGCAGGCAGGGGGATCTTCTCCGGCCTTCTTCTCTTATGGGAGGTCGAAGTTAAGGGGGTCGTTGCGGTAGGCACCCATGCAGATGATATCTTTTGTGGTATGGTGGAGGGATGGTCCTCCTCTTGCTGAGCCTTCGTCTTCTTTAGCCGGCGAGAGTAATCTTTGTCAATTACAGTATCTTAGACTTTCCGCCAAACTCTGTGGATCTTGGAGGACAACCGCTAAGGAGGTTGTTCCGACTTCACCTGTGTTGTGCTTTCGACAGGTGGAGGAGACTTCTTCAAGATGGCGGTTGGAGAGTTCTTGCGCACCCTCCCAAGTAGCTCGAAGCTGTTCCCAGTTGAAACAGCAGCGTCAATTTCCACCATTGGAGCTGGTGGGGTAAGTCCAGAAGGAGAGTTTCTCCCAGCTTTCCTCATTCGGCGCCAGTGGCGATGTCGAGCATGTCGTGTAGATGGGAATGGTTCAGTTATAGAAGCGACCTCGTCATGCCCCTTGCTTTGATGAGAGGCTGCAGTTGATGCCAACCTGTTGAAAGTTGACGTCCGTTGAGGAGAAACATCTAACCTGTCGAAGACTGACTTTCGAATAGGGGAAGCACTTATAACGACCTCACCCGTAGCAGGAGTTGGAATGTCCAGTCTTGCGAAGACCGATCCTTTAGCAGGAGAAGCCCCTTTGACGACTTTGTCTAACGGAGTTAGAATGGCTATCCGCTTCAGGATAACTCTTTCAGGTATTGCGGGCTTCTTTGAGGGCCTACTGGATCTTTAGCCCAGCCTGTCAAAGACTGAAGCGCCGGAATTGGATGACCCGTTGAGAGGGGCCGTGGTAGTTGCAAGCCGATCGAAGACCTACTTCTTCGGGGCCTCTTGTGGTGTCACTGGGGTACTGAAGCTTGCTGGTGGGATCATGGTCCCAAAGAACAGTTTAGTGGTGGCTTGAGTCACCTGCTCTACTGGCATCGCAAAGATGGAGGCCGCTTAGAGCCCATAAGTCACTCCTCCAACAGGGATGGAGTGGTAGTTGTTGTTGCAATTGGTGCAGTTGGAAGCCATCGACGTCATCTTCTCTTCTGCATGGAGCAAGACACCAAGTCTTGGTACCTCGAATCCAGGGGCAACCATATTAATCCGCGATCTGTTCGCGACCACGACACACGAAGTGTGGAGTGGAAAGAGGAAAAGGTCCCACCAGGCGTGCCAGAATCTGTTTACCGCCAAAAACGGGAGACGAAATCGCGTAGGGTTGTCTTGCCTGAATTTAGGGGCAGATGCTATTTGGTTTTATCTGTCTACCTCTCTAAAGATGCTAAGTTAATTTATAGCACCATATATCGAAGGTCTAAACAGATGCGGCCGTTGTAGCAGACTTCGTCAAATTCCCTCTCGTTTGCGAGGGGTTTTTGATTGTGGGGACGCTCTTCCCTGCAGGCGCAAGCCTCTACAGTTAATTACGTTACCGCGTAGCGATAACCAGTTCTCCTGCTTCAGAAGGTCACTTCGTGTCGTGTGTGCTTTTTTTTATTTTTTGGTTGCCCGTGGATTGTATACGGAAACTAATTTGTGTTGTCGCCCATAGGACGTGGATTAGTCCAAATCCATATTTTCTTAGATTTGGGTTTGGTTTGATTTAAAGATCGTTAACCTTGTTTGAGATTAAGATCAACTTAAATATTTTTAAAGGATATGTTAATCCAATATTGGACTAAGATCTACTTAACGGGGGTTCAGGATCATTTTTGATCCAACGAAAGAGCATTTGGACTCCTTCGTTTTAGTTTAGGGACGTTACGGTCCTTAGATCACCATTTTTGGCAGTGAGGTCATATTTTAAGGACATTGCCGTCCATAGCTAGTTTAAGGACATCACGGTTCATGGGCTAGTTTAAGGACATTACGATCCATAGAGTTGTTGGTTGTCAGGACCCGCCACCTCTCTAAAGACGTTGAAGAATTACAACGAAATATATCAGAGGTGTGGGGAGATATACCCTTGAACCAATGTCAGTTGGGAGATCTGTAGTCGGGTTTGGGACTAAGACCAATTTAGGGAAATTGTGAGCACATGGGCTCGGTTGATCTGAATTAGGGACTTTTGGTCAACTTGGACTCAGTCCACGCAGTTTTGAATAAAGTGTTAAACACTTGTTTGGGCTCGGTCCCTTTTATGTGCAACAATACTGAGCATTGATATGGGCTTTGATGCTCACCCCTTTTTTATGGAGTGTTAAACACTCTTTGTGACATTGGGCTCTATTAGTAGAGCGCTTTATGTTAAACAGTGCCCACGTGAGGGGCACATGGGGCGCTCGGCACTAGGCGCCAACCACTGAATGCAGAGCGCTCTCTATTTTATTAGCGCCCACGTGAGGGGCACATAGGGCGCTTGGCGCTGGGTGCCAACCACTGAGTGCTAGGCAATCTTTATTTTAGCAGCGCCCACGTGAGGGACACGTGAGGCGCTCAGCGCTGGGCGCCAACCACTGAGTGCTAAGCACTCTTTATTAAGCAGCGCCCACATGAGGGACACGTGAGGCACTCGACGCAGTTTCCTTCTTTGTGCATTTTTCTGAAGAGTTCAATTCTTTGTTCTCCCCTGAATCTTCAATCCCCAAGAACAAATTCATCCCTACGATAATTAAATTCTCATTTGTGGGATACTTGTCTCATGGATCTCAGATCCAGGGAAAGAACTATGTTCTTTTATAAGGGTTAAACCCTTGGGTATGCGGATGAGATATTATTATCTCTATTTACCTTGAAGAAAGTTCTTCTTCTTTCTTCTCTCTTAAAGCTCTTTTTGCTTGCTCTTCTTTCTAAACTTGAACTTTAGGGGGGGTTCCTCTTTTCTAGACTTAAAGTCTTGGGCCTTTATATAGTAGAGGAGGATTTGTTGATTCAGTTAAGGATATCTCTTATTGAGAGATTTCTCAATTGATTTGGGGATTTTATCCACCGTTGGATCTTTGATCCAAGAACTTCTGTTTTACAGAATTTTTTTTTTTAACAAAATTGGGAAAATATTTTCCATACAGAGCTTATTCTGTAATCTTTCTTGTTTAGAAAGATTGGGAAAATATTTTCCCCTACAGAGATTATTCTGTAGCTTGGTGATTTTTAATCACCATTGGATCTTTGATCCAACGGTGCTATATTTTACAGAGCGTAATCTTTTTTGTTTAGAAATATTTGAGGAGTATTTCCTCAACCAGAATTTAATTCTGTGCTTTGATGATTTATTATCTCCGTTGGATCTTTGATTCAATGGCAGAGAACTTTTAGTTCTGGCACCAGCACCCTCATGCGGGGCACGTGAGGCGCTGCCTCAGAGTTTTTTAACTCGTGGTGCTAGCGCCCTCGTGCAAGGCACGTGAGGCGCTGCCTCGGAGTTTTTTAACTCTTAGGTGCTGGAGCCCTCGTGCAAGGCACGTGAGGCGCTGCCTCTTTTCAAATTTTGAACAGAGCTTTGCTCTTTTATTTGGGGGGGAACAGGTACAAAGATGTACAAAGATCTGTGTCAAAATTACTGGTGGCAATGAATGAAGCGTGAAGTAGCCAGAAGCATCGCTAAATGCTTAGTGTGTTAGCAAGTAAAGGCTGAACATCACAGGACTGCTGGTTTACTTCAACCGTTACCTATCCCAGAATGGAAGTGGCAACACATCACAATGGACTTCGTAACTCTACTTCCTCGTAGCACAAAGGGTAATGATGCGGTATGGGTTATTGTGGATCGACTCACAAAGTCGGCTCACTTTATTCCATTTCGAGTTGGCCAATCTACTGAAACATTAGCAAAGAAGTACATGGAAGTAAGTATGAATATAAGTAATATTTAACTCTTCAATGTGTACTAGCTCTGATACCCATGAACTCATGCAGGAAATCATGAGATTACATAGAGTACCGGTTTGCATTGTCTCCGATCGTGACACCAGATTTCAATCGCAATTTTGGCAAAGTCTGCAAGCTAGCTTGGGAACAAGTCTGAACTTCAGCACAGCTTTTCATCTGCAAACAGATGGTCAGTCTGAGCGAACTAGTCAGATCTTAGAAGATATGCTAAGAGCGTGTATGCTAGACTTCGGAGGATCGTGGGAAGATCACCTATATCTTGTGGAGTTTTCATACAAACACAGCTACCAAGCAAGTATAGGAATGTCACCCTTTGCAGCGCTCTATGGAAGGAAGTGTCGATCGCCATTAAGTTGGGACGACATCAGAGATAGGGAACTACTTGGACTTGAGATGATAGTAGCAGCAGTCGATATAGTTCGCACTATCAGAGAAAGAATGCGCATAGCCCAAGATCGACAGAAGCACAGGGCTGATGCAAAGCGCCGTCACTTGGAGTTCCAACCGGGAGAACATGTATTTTTGAAGATATCTCCGAACCGTCGAGTGATTCATTTTGGAAGACGGGGTAAGCTCAGTCCGAGGTATATTGGACCGTTCGACATACTCGAACGAGTCGGTGAAGTGGCTTATCGCTTGGCACTTCCACCTTCATTGGAAAGAGTGCACAACGTGTTCCACATATCCCAATTCAGAAGGTATGTGAGTGACCCCAGCCATATTCTTGATCACTCTGAGCTCATTGTACAACCAGATTTATCCTATGAGCAACAACCTGTTGAATTCCTGGATAGAAAGGTGAAGTCACTTCAGAACAAGGAAGTCAACTTGGTTCGAGTAATGTGGAGAAAAGATTCACCAGGAGAATCAACATGGGAACGTGAGGACGACATGCATGCAAGATACCCTCAATTGTTTGTAAATTAGTCCTTAAAATAATTGTAAATTTCGTGGACGAAAGTTTTGTAAGGAGGGTAGAATGTAACAACTCCAATTTCAATGTACAGAAAATTCATTTAAAGTTGATGTACAAATGGAGTATTTGCAATCCTGTGTACACTATAAGTATTTTATTTGCTTTTGAACAGCAAGAAAACACTTGTAGCTCATTGGTAAAACCTTGCACTGCTGTGACGTAGCCCTGTGATCGAATCCCCCGAGCCACATTATCTTTTTATTAATTTTTTCTTTTAATCTTTTAGAAGCCTAAAGTTTTACACATGCACTACATGTAAAATGAAGAGTTACAGAATAATCAAACATATGCACTGGGGTATATGAGGTGACAGAGACACGTGGCTAAATCCCAAGCACCCACCACCGAACCACGACCAGCGAGATGGCCTCCAAGACCGGCACCGCCGGGCTGTCCGTAGGGGATGGTCTCCATTTATTTTTCCTGGCACCCCTTGGCCTACCCCACTTCTCTCATGTTGTTTATTTTCTCTGCACATTTTCTAGAGAATTAAAATTGAGCATTACTCCATGATTAAATGCATTTTAATTCTCAAATTCATATCCTAAACCTTAATCCTACCCTATAAATACAACCCTACCATTTGGCACTCCTCATTATGAAATCAAGTGCCAAAACTCTAAAAAAATTCTCATGTCCATATAGTTGTGCAAGTGGAGTTAGCATAGGGCAAGATTCCGACGATGTTTCGAGGAGATTCCGGTGACGAAATGGCGTCCCGACGCTTCCCTACTCTTCCCCATTCTCCCCTCTACTTTATTAGCTAGTAAGTTCCCTCTCCCCTCCTCTTCTACTATTCTAAAACATTTTCTTTTCAAAACTCGGCGGAAGCGTAGTTATTCCGACTTCCGACTCTCTTTTCTTTAAAAACTCCATTTTTCTTAAATAATAAACCACCATATCTTCTCATAATGTTTAATAAACTTAAATAAACACATTAGAACAAGTTTCATCTCAAAATAATTCATGTTGCAATTTTTATTTCACTTTTACAGTAAAATACCATCATATTTACAAACGATATTTTTATGAACTTTTAACCGTATTACCTTTAGAAAACTCACGAGGTAATGACCTATCTCATCATAACACACATTTTGGACATAGGACGATGGGTTTTGGGATTCTAGATTATGGGAAAATACGCTTTTATGAACAAATATCTTAAACAATTAAAAACCGTTTTCTTTAGAAAGAGTGTTAATTAATTCCTTACAAACACGCCTTTACAACCCATTTTGGGGAACCCCGATCGGGATGGTGCAGATTATCGCACATATTCGGGCCTAGTAGAGCGAGATGCAGACCTCCGCAAGGAGCATTCGATCTCGATGGAATTTCTAATGCAATTTTTAAGAAAATGAGATTTATACAAAATAAATAAAATTATTTTTATTATATATATATATAAATTTATTTTTATTATATATATATATTATCAAAAGATCTATTTTAAATATATTATATAAATATTCCATGTTTTCTAAGGCAAAGAAATCACAATTACATGAAACTACCATTTCAATTCAATACAATTCTAATATTTCATTAAAATACCATATACAATGAAAACTAGGTTCCACTCACTAGAAAGTTTCACTTTTATAAAATATACATCTATGAAAACCCTAAAGACGATAATTAAATACTTGAGGTGTATTTTGAAAATATATCAAAACTATTTTTACATAAAACCCCCTCAAGTTATATTAATTTACTATAAGGACCCTAGTAAATATAGGTTTAAGCGGGACCAGTTCTCTTGTGCCTCAGGGAGTCGGAGAATATGGGTGCTTGCCTATCTAAGGTAGACAATCTATCAACGGTGTTATCAACACGGTAATTGTCTTGGAAAAAGACACAAATCCTGCCATCTATGTGCAACAATTATCGATAAAATCAAAACTAATTCAGGACTTCCATTTCATTTCAAAGTGTCTGACTCAGACTGAGTCTCAATCTAATCAATCTGACTTGAATATGATTTAAGTATAAACTACAGTTCAACATGAATCTGTCTTTTCAATCTATATTGACCGAACCGAACTATGGATACACTCCGTTTATATGACCATCCATTTATATCCATTCCATAAACTGATATCATGGTTTCGATAAATCATCCATCTATATAACCAAACAATACAATCAATACAAAAGACATTACGGGGTTTTAAAGGGTTAGATTAGTATGGAATGTGTTAGAAGTGCCACGAGACTGTAACCATAATACACCTAACCTGAATATCCATTGCCGTTGTACCGTGGCTGAATGGTTCCTTGTGCTCCGTATAGCTTAGTCTCTGGAATAGTGGGACTCCTCTCGTATACACTGGCATATTCTGTACCAAGCTACAAACAACCGCGTTAACATTATAATAAAACATTATTAGTTATACTCTCTCTGCCTATTCTATCTCTACTCATCTTTGGGACTTACCGAGCGATTGTTCGCTGATGACATTCCTTTTCTTCTTTCTTTGAAATGTTGTCAGGTGGATCAGACTCACTGGAGATCGAGCACAGTACCGAAGACTTGGAGCAGTTAGCATTTAACCCCGAGCTTTAGATACTTGTACATACTTTTCATTTCACTTCATGCCATTGTTTTGGCATTTCTTTCCATTCATGTATTTACATTTTCAGTTGTACTTGTAAAGAATTGTTAATAAATAAAAGTTGCTGTTCAATTACATCTATTGTCATTTTTCTTGTGTACATTTTACTTTATATTGCTTAGATACACTTAGCGTATTTACTTCTGAGTAAATACGTAGCGGACCCAGCCGCGTCCCCTTACCGTACACCGGGAAGCGGGGCGTGTCTTCGCCCTACTAGCCTGATGGACGCGCGATAATCTGCACCATCCTATTGAGATTCCCCAAAAGTGCATTGTAGAGACATAATCGTAAGGAATTTAATTAAAACAATTTAAAGAAATACGATTTTTAATAGTTTATGGTATTTAAATGTAAATTCGTATTTGTCCCAAAATATTGTTCAAAAGCGAATCGTGCTATGTCAAGGGGTGTGTAGTGAGAGGTAGGTCATTATCTCATGAGGTTTTTCTAAAGGTAATAAAGGAAATATGATAAAGATGCCGCATGTGAAGTTTGTGGTATTTAAACGTAAAAGTGTAATAAAAGTTGCATAACATGGTATTTTAAGATGAAATTTGTTCTCAAAGTTTTTTTAAGATTATTAAGCAAGATGTAATGATTTGGACAATTGGTTATTAAGAAAGATGGTGTTTTTAACAAATGTAAAATCGGATGTCGGAATATTTCCACTTCCGACGAGTTTTGAAAAGAGAACTTTTTGAATAGGAAAGAGAGGAGAAAAGAGAAAACTTACGAGTTTAGGGTAGAGAGGAGATGTAGAGGAAGGATTTGAGAGCTTCGTGGAGTCGCGGGGTCGCCGGAATCTTCTTGAATCGTCGCCGAAACCTGATCTTGGGCTAACTCCACTTGTACACTTCTTTGACTTGGAAAAATTTGAGAATTTTTGATAATGGATTTCAGAATGGAGAGGGCTAGGGTATGGGGTTGTACTTATAGGGGAAATTAGGATTTTGAGGATTGAAGAAAGAAATTAAAAATGCATTTAAAATAGAATTAAAGAGTGAAATTACACTCTCTGGATAAATGTAGGGAAATCAAACAGAAGAGGAGTAGTGGGGGAGGCCAAGGGGTTAGGGTTAAAAAATTTAGAGCATTCCCGACAGGCAAGCCCGGCGGCGCCGGCCCAAAAGCATTTCTCTCCGATCGATTGGGATGGGTTGGGGCTTGGATTGGTGCTACGTGTCGGGGTCCATATAACATTCATCACATGTTTGTTTGCATTGACTTTTCATTTTTACGTGTTTTGCACGTGTAAACTTTTGGGCTTCTAAAAAGTTTAAAAGAAAAATCATTAAAAATAATATGTGGCTGGTGGGGTTTGAACATAGGGGCTATATCACAGCAGTGCAAGGCTTTACCAATGAGCTACAAGTGCTTTCTTGCTGTTCTTAAACAAAAATAACTTTTAACTTGTGCTCAGACTTGCAAACTCTTTTCTGTACTTTCAAAAGAAAAAATTTGTATAGAAAATGCGGGCTTGTTACAATGATAACTACACCTGACCCGGCCTCCCCACCCTTACTTTTTTTAAACGAGAAATACACCCAGCTCGGCTCATCCTTGCTGGTGGCGGGGTGATTCTTATAACAAAGAAAAGAAACAAGGAGGGTCAAACTGAAGGGGATATTTTCAATTTTTAACCGGACCAGAAACCCGAGGAGGATTCTCCATGAGTTTGGCACTAGTTGGCCCGGGGCAAGGTGGAAACAACGAAGCACACCGCAAACCTCAGTTGGGAAGGGCAGACGCATCCCCGGAATGCTTCAAGATACAGGGCAATCTTCTTGCCCCGCACCTGGTCCGCCCTCTCACTCTCTCTAGCTAAACGAAGTGAATAGTTAGAGGGGATATGGAACCGAGCCCGAATTTCAGAAACCTCGTCCAGAATCTTCAAAACAGAGGGAGCATCGTGGGTATTCCCGATGCGCGCCTTGGGAACCCTTGTCGCCGCCCGATGGCGAGTGACAAGGGCGGCCCTGACTCTTGGGGGAGAACCCGATACAGAAGACGTAGCAGAAGAACCTTCTGGCTATCTGAAGCCGAGGAGGAGGAAGAAGACCCACTGGACTTGGCCCCAGCAACTGGAGCCTCATCATCCGACTCTACCCTTACTACCTCTATAGACTCCTCAGATGAAGACATCTAACCATATTCAAAGGAAGGGACTCGTTGAGGAAAAATGAGAATCCGATCTAAGGGGGGAGCGTTGGGCAATCTTCAAAGATGAAGGGAATTGGTGCAAAGTGTTGGCCCTAGGATGGTCCCCTCCTATTTATACACCCCAAAGAAAGCATACAACTGCCCAGATTGATTCCTACCAGAACGAAACGTCGTGCCTAGCGGTCGTCAGGGCTCCATGTGGCGATCGACTATTAGGGACATATCTTCGATTGCAGGAGTCAGAGACAGCCTGTCCCGACCCTCAACCAACGTCGGACACGTGGCTCGTAGCCCAACTGACGATTGACCGAAGCGGCGCCCCCTGGTTAAAGCGCAATTATTTCATTGATCCGCTGACGCCATCGGGGATACACGCGAAAACTTAGGCGCACTGTGAGATGACACGTGGGCTTGAGGATCGAAACAACGTAATCGCCGGATCCATGTCGTCCCCGGATAGTCCATATTATGATCCTCGGCACTAAACTGAGCAGAAGAGAACCGAACAGGCCACTCTCGACCCGACACATAATAGGTCGGGACGAGAGTGGGAGTCTAATGATGATGCTCAGAAGTGGGGATTTCCCAGATCATGACACGTAGCTGATGATGTGTCCCGAAGAGTTTGGAGCTGAAGTATGTATGATACTATGGGGGCTTACCTCAGAACCTCGTCTCCGAGGATACACCCGACCTATCAAAGACCTCCCTGAGTACCTTCCATACTCACCCAACGAACAGCTAACAGCTCACCTTCAACATGCCGAGCTTCCTCAGCCTCCCGGCTCGTCTCCGAGCCTCCTGACATGCCGAGCTTCCTCGGCCTCCCAGTTCGTCTCCGAGCATCCTGGCATGCCGAGCTTCCTCGGCCTCCCGATCAACCAAGAACGCGGAGCCCAAGCGTCTCAGCAACGACTCCGCGTATCTAATCAAGGCGAGATATCCGCCGCCCCATGCTCTGCGTCCCACGCAGGCTCGTTCCTCCATTAATGAGCGAGTCCCGCCATTAACGTGGGAGTAACGTAAGGGCGTAACCGGCGGGGAGGATCTCGCACCGGCTCGCTCCATGCGATCATTATAAAAACCTCTTTTCTAGACAACTCAGGTAACTCGAATTCATTCTAATATGCCGCTACTCTGCTCATATTCCTCGGCACTAACTTGATCGTCGGAGGGTCCTACGGTGGTTACCCACCCCGGGACTTCATTTGCAGGTAGCTCGGCTTTAACTCCAACGTCAACCCATTGAGATCCACATGCTCAACAACAACCATACCAAATCTCAACCGTCCAAGACGCTCGCTACCAGATCGACGGAGCACAACATCTGAAGGAGATCTCAACCTCCATCATTACCCAATCAATAATTGGTTGGACGTTAATTATATTTTAAGTATCTTTCTTGATGCCGCCTCTACGGCCCGCCACCGTCGTCTATCATAAGCCATTGCTATATCTTGTCACTAGCTGATGGAAGGCATCGACCGACGCCATCCTTTGTCATTGGTCATCCCCATCTCTTATTGCCACCCGAGGGCAGCCCGGTGCCTGTCTTCATCTTCGGCAACCGCCTTCCATCGTCGGTTGTCATTGTTGATTTTATGAAAATTAGAACCAAGAGAAGCCCAGCAGCAGAGCACGATGCAGAAGCCCACGATGTCAAGAGGAGCTCTTGCGCGTGCAGTGACGAGTGAGCAGAGGAGTTCTTTTGTCTTCATGCGGGCGCTCACGCTTGCCATTGGAGTTCGGCCACATGGCGACCGGTGGTGAGATTATGCAGCAAAGGATGAGTTAGAATCCTTATTCTAATAAATCTAAGTCCAAGTTTAATTTATTATTAAACTTATCTATAAGGAACCTCTCTGTTATGTCTATATATTAATAAATTGAAAGCTAGGCAATCAATTAAGCTAATCAATTAAGCCAACAGAGAAGGGCCTGAGGCAATTAAAAGAAATTTTCCGAGAGAGAGGTTCTGATCTAGAGAGAGAAAGATTTATTGTATAGGGCCATGATCGTTGGATGTATCTCATGTAATTTCTTACTATGGTGGAATGTTCTTATTGCGAAAGCAGGATTAGGTGCTAGTTGCACCGAACTTTGGTATATCGTTGTGTTCTTTGTGTTGTTGGTGTGCTTTTCTATTTATTTGGTATATTGTGATAGCTGTCGGATATATTTTTTTCATTGTCTTTGTCTACACACGATTTTGTTTATTTCCGCTGCGCCATACCATTTATTTGCAATAGGCTTGTGTGATCTCTTTGTGGTTCATCGTGCCGTGTTATAGGAGATCGGGGTACAACAAGTGGTTTCAGAGCATCGGGCTCGGTAATTCAGAGATTTTGAGAAGATGACGACTACGAACTACAAGATAGAGAAGTTTGACGGTCATAGCAACTTCAATTTATGGAAGTTGAAGATGATCACAGTTTAAAGCAACAAAGCATTCATAAGATAGTTTTCGTGAGGGATAAAATACCGAAAGGGACCACAGATATAGAGTTGGAGGCGATAGAAGATAATGCACTAGTGTTGCACATTTACCTAGCGGACGAGGCACTTTGCGAGTTCGTGTAAGAGCCCACATCAACAGATATTTGGAATAGGCTGGAGTCCCTTTACAATAAGAAGTCTCTCATGAACCGCCTCTACCTCAAGCAGAGATTGTACACCTTGAGGATGAATGTCATGCCCCACCCCAGTACAGATGGTATTGTCCGCTCTAGACGAAACTGCATGGTTTTGTCTCTTGGAGCGAACCGGACTCGAGAAGAGGCCACTTCTCATGAGGACATCCATCCTGGGATTTCCCTAGCCCGATAATTGAGAGGTTTTCACCACGTTTTAGAAATCTTATCCCACAATCAAGACGGGTTCATTTGGTAGCTAAAAGGTTGAATACGGGTCGAACCACCGAGAGATGGGGGCCTTTTTCTTTATGTTTTAACGAGTTAAGTCAAGTTTGTCCAAGTTTGTTCAATGCTAACTATGTGTTCGGATATGTATGTTAATGGAAAATTGTTAGGGTTTGGATAGGATTAGTTTGAGTTAGGAATTCACTCATTTTTTTCATTTACCTCTCTTGATATTGATGTTATGGTAATCGGAAACAACGGGGATTAACATGACTAGGAAGGTTACTTGCGAGTATAAACTAGGCTTTCCAATGTTTAGTTCCTTCCTTTTGATCCTTGTCCGTCCGTTCTTGGCTTTTATCCATAACCTCCGGTAAATCTAACCACAACCGGTCTCACTAGAGTGTCACCACTATCATAAAGGATAGGGTGCCGTAGGAAGTGGATTGTGGATACTTTGATGGGAGTTCAACTCAAACTGTTGGGTAAAGAAAAGAGTGAGGGAGATTTTTTTCTCTCAAACTTCTTTTATCCTACCATAACAAGTAAGAAAACCACTCACTCATTATATAAAAAAAGAAAATAAAATAAGTAGAGAAGATAAAAAGAAATGAGATAGAAGACGACAACTAACTGCTTGGGAGCTCATCTGAGCAAGAATCACACTTGAGTTTTATGGTTGCAATGATAAACAAAAAATAGAATAGAAAAAAAAGAAGAAATGAAAATCGATAAGTAACAATTTACACTACTAAGAAAATAGGAGCAAGTAAATAAAAATTAGTTAACAATTGAGACAAGACATGAACATAAACTCTCAAACTTCATTTATCATCCACTCAAAAATCTCTCATACAATTTTAATAGAGCAAAAATAAAGAAAAAGAAGAAGTTTAACACTAAATTAAAATAAAACCTAGGGAAAAATATACATCCTTTATTTGCTTATGATCTGGAGTATTTATAGGTAGTGAAGTGAAATTCTAGGGTCTTTTTCTGAACGCTTGTACAATGACCAAAACACCTATAAAAATTCGTTACATTTGGCCACGTAATGGTCGCGGATCCGCTGCCAAAACACCAATAATTTCTCTAATCCACGGCCATTCATTAGAATTAGAGCTTCGTATTTCTTGTGCTTACTCGTGTTGCTTTATTCTTCTGTTTGATACACATATATTTGCAAAATCATTCCAAAATACTCCCAGATTTTCAACAGTCCAAAATGAAAAATCATTTGACTTATGTGCCTTGATCTTTCTTGAGCTCCGTGTTGCCTTCTTGATCCTTATGCGGCCACCCTCGTGCTTTGTGCTTATTCGAGACACGAATGACCATCGCTTGATTTTTTCCCTTGTTTTGGTAAATGGCACCTGACGGATGTAGATGATCGGAACCCGTATTTTTATCCTTTTGTTGGCAGTTGTCCAGAATTTGTCATAAATGTGTGTAATTTATATTGTTCTGGACCGAGAGTCTGTGTCCTGTAATTATGTAGCAAACACGGATTAAAAGCACCTACGTATATGCAATGCGATCAAGAATGAACGGTATAAAAATGCAAAATACTGATATGAACAAATACCCCCAAACTTATCTTTTGCTCACCCCGAGCAAACAATTTTATTTTCAAAAAGTCCTGAGCTCACTTTCGTAGGCGTCATGGTTGCACTTAGCATGTGCAACAAGCCGTTAAACCCCTAGGTTGCCCTAGAGGAGGAGTTTTGTCTCCTGAGGGGTTTCGGCGGATTTTACCCACAAAATCCTGTTAAGTTAGCTGTCGACTTTAATCCTACAGTTTAGCATCCCAATTAAAAACTCTATCAACCTAAGTTAGAAATATCCCCGGCAACGGCACCATTTGATTGAGAGGTTTTCATCACATTTTTAAAGTCTTATTCCACAGTCAAGACGGGTTCGCTTGGTAGCTAAAATGTTGAGTATGGGTCGATCCATGGAGAAATGGGAGTCTTTTTCTTTATGTTCTAACGAGTTAAGTCAAGTTTGTCCAAGTTTGTTGGATGCAAACTATGTGTTCGAATATGTATGTTAATGGAAGCTTGTTAAGGTTAGGATAGGGTTAGTTTGAGTTAGAAATTCGCTCACTTCTGTCATTTGCCTCTCTTGATATTGATGTTACAGTAATCTGCAACAACGGGAATTAGCACGACTAGGAAGGATATTTGCGAGTATAAGCTAGACTTTCCAACGCTTAATTACTTCCCTTTGGTCCTTATCTGTTCGTTCTTGGCTCTTAACCATAACCTCCGATCAATCCAACCACAACCGGTCTCACTAGGGTGTCGCCACTATCATAGAGGATAGCGTGCCGTAGGGAGCAGATTGTGGATGCTTTGACGGGAGTTCAACTCAAGGTGTTGGGCAAAGAAAAGAGTGAGGAAGAGTTCCTTCTCTCAAAATTTTCTCATCTTATCCTAACAAGTGAGAAAACTACTCACTCATTATATAAAAAAAGAAAATAAAACTAGTAGAGAAGATAGAAAGAAATGAGATAGAAGACGATAACTAACTAGTTGGGATCTCATCTGAGCAAGAATCACACTTGAGTTTCATGGTTGCAATGATAAAAAAAAATAGAATACAAAAAAAAGAAAAAATGAAAACCGATAAATAACAATTTACACTACTAAGAAATTAAGAGCAAGTAAATAAAAACTAGTTAACAATTGAGACAAGACATGAACATAAACTCTCAAACTTCATTTATCATCCACTCAAAAAGATCTCATACAATTTTAATGGAAGAAAGATGATGATGAAGAAGAAGTTTTACATTAAATTAAAACAAAACCTAGGGAAAAGTATACATCCTTTATTTGCATCTGATCTGGAGTATTTATAGGCAGTTGATTAGTGTGAAAAATTGAGTTTTTGTGTGTTCTAGTTACTGCAATCAATAACGGTGTCGCAATAGTTAGCTGATAGTGAGTACGGGTCGTCCATAGGGAAATAGTGAATTACTTTATCTTGTTTTAGACGAGTTAATAAAGAAAGGTGGGATTTTTATCGTTTTATACTAAGGAGATTTGAAAATTTTATAAGAGAAGCGCTTGTAGGGTTTATCAGATTGAGTAGTTAATGGATGGAGTTTTAAAAATAATTCTTTTTATCTTTTAATCATTTAATACTAGAGAAATAGCGATGAATGTGGATTAGGGTTCTTGGAGGAATTAGGGTTTTCCTCTACTGACCCTTGTCCTTTCATTGACCCTTATTTATCTCAAGCTCTCAATAAAAAAAATATTAACGAATTTCTAATCGTGGTTGTAACTATCATAGACTGACAGCACGCCCGAATAAGAGGGTTAAGACACTCTTTGCTAAAATTTATAAAAATTAAAACTTAAAAAGAAATTAAAGGAGTTTTTCATCCATTATACTACCCTATCCTACAAACCCTAACAAGCGAGAATTTTCTCGCTCATTGGGATAAACGAAGTAAACGAGGAAAGATAGAAGATTAATAAACCCATAAGAAATAACAAAAAATAAAAGTGCGGAAACTAAATGCAGAAAATAAATGCGGAAAGTGATGAGACAAGATTAAAAAAACTACCTTTTATTGAATAAACAATTGCATTACAGAATTTGATTGCTGAAAAAGTAAACTACAAACCCTAGTTTGCTCGATAGATATAGATTGCTCGATCAGTAGATCAGCGGATAGATAGATATTATTCTAATTGCTCTCGATCCTTTTTATAGGCTCTGGAACTTGAAACCCTAGACGTCATCTTGAAGTGTGTGCAAAGACGATCAAGCCCCTGAATTTTCATATGCAACGGCCATGATTAGACCTCTCTTCCGCCGCCCTCTGCCCCTAACGGCCGCTGTTTCGCCGCCTTCTGGTGGAATTGCATTACCAGATTTTTCGTGCCTTCTTCTCACGATGTTAGGAGATTTTTCTGATAAAAATATTCTGAAAATATCTCTTTCTCTCTGCAATTGCGAGATTCTTCAATTTACTCCTAACATTCGGCAGATTCGGTTTGCTAATTCGATTCGATTCGATTCGATTTCCTCAATTCTTTTTGCAGTCTTGAACTGATTTGTTATTTTAAACCTGCACAATATCTCAAATCAAATTATTAGTAGCATTTGGTTTATTTGAGATAATATTCCAACCAATTAAATGATATGATATCTTTATAATATTGGTTAAGAATATTTGATATGACATAATATGCATATTTTAATAATTAATAATCTCATGGATATTTTATTTAAATATGATAAGCATATATTCCTCAATTATATTAATTATAAATTAAGAAATATATGATAATAATCTTTTTACAGATAAACCAACATATGTTCTTAATTTACAATTAACACCTTTTAGTAATTAATAATAATAGGAAAAATGACCGTACAAAAGTGCAATAATTATGACTGATCAAATACCCCCAAACTTATCTTTTGATCATCCCGAGCAAACTATTTATTTTAAAAAGAAAAAGAAAAAACCCAGCATACTTTCGTAGGTAACATGATTGCCCTTAGCTTGTCCAACAAGCTGTTAAATCTTTAGGTGTCCCTAGTAGGAGGAGTGTTGTCTCTTGAGGGTTTTCAGTAGATTACACCCACAAAATCTGAAAATAAAAGAAAGAAGACAATAATTACATGCAAAAATAAGAAGCATATAAAAGAAAAACTTGAAAAAAAGAGTTTCAAACTACACTAGCTTTTTAGTTGTGATGAGCCATATCTTAATGGTCTTGAAAAGATGTCGGAAATCACATCCTCCCTCAATAAAACGTCGTCTTTAGTCTTCCTCCCTACCTCTCCTCCAAATATCGATCATATACCCCTACATGTGTGTATAAGTCATCCCTACACTTGGAGAATTTAATTCAAGTTATCATACCCTTTATCCATATTTCTTAGTACTTTTAGTTGGTGACGTTTTAGATGGATTTGCTCACATATTTTTCATGTGACTGTTAATACTTCTTGAGGCACTAATCAACCGATTACCGAATGTGCTCACTTATTAAGGCGTACTTAGCAATATCCTAGTCTTGCAACACTTAAGGCTTAGTAATGACTTCCAACCCAGTTGGTCTAAGACGCTAGGTGATAAGGCACCCTCGCTATATTTTTTATACGATGCCTTAAGTAATTACAAAACCAGTGTTCATTTTTCTGCACCATTTATATTTTGTTGATTTTTTTTCTATACTAAGGTTTTTAGGCAAGAGTATTTCAAGGTATTCTATACTATCTCAAGTTTCAAGATGTGTGTAAGTGCATATAGTAGGGTATCAACGTTCAGAAGTTTGGACTCAAGAATAGGGGCTATTTTTCAAACTTATTTCTATCAGCAGAATAGTAATTTCTTCATCTTACTAACCCTTTGGATAATAGCTCATGACCACGTATTACTAGTTTTGTTTTAAAAAAATCTAATTTTCTTGCATTTCTTAAATCCCTTCTTCTCTTTCATATGTATTTTTCACTTTCTAAATTTTATTTTCAAAAAGACTCATTTTTTTATTTGTGTAAAATGATACGTGAATAAACACAAACCTCCCCCAAACCTTTTTGCAACAGTGTCCTCACTGATACTGTTGTTCGAGCACAAAATCCTGTAGATTTGGGTGGAGAATAATAGGGTCAAAAGATAGTCAAATAGAAAGCCTCCCCCAAACTTGTTCTTTAGCATGCATATATATATATATATATATATATATATATATATATATATATATATATTATTAGATCTACTAATATACACACCTCCATTCTTAGATGAAACAGTGTTCTCACTATTTATGGCTAGAAAACCGAAGCATGGAGGTAAGGCGGAGGAAAGTTAGTCGTGATAAAGCGACTCCTGTAAGAATAGGAGCTCCTCCGATGGGTCAGTGGAAAAGTACGGTTTTAACCTATGCCCATTTACTTTGAAAATGGAACCGTTTTTAGCATTTTTTACATCTACTGCACCGTGCGGGTATACATACCGCACCACAAAAGGTCATTTCCAACGAAATCTCAGCTTACCTAGATGAAGATGGAGACGTGTATCGTAAAGAAGGACTTGTTGTCCCAGTGTGAATGTTTTTCTTAAAAGGCGTTTGTCGTGGAACACCTTTGTCCGGTTCTTTACTATAACCGCGTTATCGTAGCTTCATCACGAAGCTCGCTCAGCTCATTTAATTGCAGCTTCCGATAACTGCTTTCTTGGTCAAAATCGAAGTTAAGCTCTTTAATTGCCCACATTGCCTTATGTTCGATCTCGGCAGGGTGGTGGCAAGCCTTCTCAAACACCAGTCGATAAGGAGACATACCAAGATCGGTCTTATATGCAGTACGAAATGTCCAAAGTGCATCAGTTAGTTTAGAAGACCAATCTTTACGATTTTTAGAAACCATTTTCTCCAAAATTTGCTTGATCTGTATTAGGGAGTTCAGCTTGCCCGCTTGTTTTGGGATGATAGGGCGTAGAAATCTTGTGGTTGATTGAATATTTCTACATCAAAGTCTCGAAAAACCCATTGCAGAAATTCGTCCCATTGTCGCTAATGATTATTAGTTATATGTGTGCCCTAGAGGCCATTATTGTACATGTGATGTATATTATAGTGGATGCTTGGACACACACACACACACACACATATTTATAGAGGACTTTCTTACTCGACATGATAGTATGCTATCTGGTTACTCCTTATCTTAATATGTTGACGGTATTCTTTACTGTCTTGCTATTACATGTTAATAAAGCCCTTAAGATATGTACTTGACTACCAGGATTATGATGAGATCATACTAGTGGAGCCAGGGTGGTCCACAAGTACATCCTTTAATCAGTTCCTAATCGTGGGAATATCGAGACCAGGGTATCGATATTCCAGAGTAGACTAGTGTGTACGTTTCTTGTCCCTTAGAGGGCGATGGTTGATACCACAACCATTGGTGTGTGACATCAATGATTGTACACAGGTGCTCATTAGAGAATGGGTACACCGAACAAGACTCGCCGAGGACTCCTATGTGGTAGTATACCTATCGTCAGATAGCAGTTCTCTGGTGACACTGGTACAGGTTCGTCTATAGACACGAGATTGTCATAGAGTCTTGTGTGGCTCCCACTGTGCATTTATTTCCTCCCTACCACGGCTCAAAGGAGTTATGCAAATAGGTGGATTTTGGGTACAGTCTCGAGTCACATGGAGGCAATGAGCGATAGGAGGGGTTTCGTCTCTCCCGGTATTGGGGGTTGATGTTGCGCTATGCTCAATTGGCTATAACTGGAAGAACCTGGCCAGGGCTGCTGCTGAGATTTACTGATAAGAGTTATCAGTAGTTTCTCAAACCGTTATAGGCCAGACATCGGCATGACTTATCACGTTACTGTGGACTGACGTTTACTACCCCTAGACATGATATACGACATATCAGACGAAGAGACCGGACTGTACGGTAGTGTTACTGATAGGCTTCATGGAGAGTATGGACGAGCTTGCTTGTTAATCTTCATATCGCTCAATACCCGGGTAGCCGTTATGTCCAGCTAGTACCGCTGATGGCTTGTAGGTGATTGATATGATCATCACCTACTGCTGGCTTATTGATGAGTCTTTAGAGTCCCACACAGAAGTTTCCTGGTTCAAGCGAAACGAAGTAGGGCACATATGTTGATATGTGCGTGGGCTTGATTAAATATGCGTATGTGATACCGTATTGTAATCTGGCAGTTATCTGTTATGGGGTCGGTTATATGTGATATAACCAGATTGTCGAATCAAGTGTTGATTTGATAATGTGATATACAGATGAATGATATTAGTTGGTCATATGTGATATAACCGGATTATTAAATCAAGTGTTGTTTAATAATGTGATATATATTATATGTGATATAATTATATCTTAACTAATATCATTAGCACACTAATTATTCTTCATTATATATATATATATATATATATATATGATATATTTATATATATGAAGCATGGTATTTTCTATTTTTATGAAAAATAGAAAATGAGGTTGAAAATGGAATTATGGTTGCAAGCATGGGTTTTATTCTTTGTTTATTCATCTTGACTCACTATTCAAGCATGGTTGCAATTTTATATTGCAAAATTCATTTCAACACTTAGCCATTTTTCCATGCTTGAATGAGTGGGGGTCAAGTGTTGCCATTCATTCTTACCTCATTTCAACACTTAGCCATTTTTCCATGCTTGCTTCTTCTTGAGCTCTCTAGCTCTCATCTTCTTCTTCATCATATTACTTTAAAAATCCAAACCCTCATATGTGATGTGAATCATGGATTTTTGAATACATAAGTGAGCAAATCTTATCCCCTACTTCATCATTCTACACTTCACTAGCTATCAAGTGTAGAGTGTTTTCTTCACCAAAGTGTTTAGTGAAGAAAGAGCTTGACCTAGTGAGTTTCGGGTGGATCATCTTCAACGCGAAAATCTATGAGAAGGTTCGTTCAACTCGAAGTGGAGACTAGAGGAGTCAAGAGGACTACAACAAGGAGCTTAAGAAGAGAAGGACTTGATCCTATAGGGTATAACTCCTTACATTTTCTTAAGTTGTTCATATCACATAGCTAAAAACCCTAAAATTCTAGTAATGATCTTGTTAGTCTAACTTAGCACCTAGAAAAATTTAAAATGTGGCATGGTTGATGCCTCTAGAACCTCTTGGTGGTGTTAAGGTAGACTTTCATGATATCAGAGCCAAGCTAGAATATTAGGGTAACTTATAGCGACGTTTGAAATCTGCCGTTTTTGCCGCGCAACAACTGCTGATAAAAACAGTTTTGAAATTGATGTTTTGAGTTGTTTGCACACCCCACGGGATCACAGTTTGAACCGAGAAGCCGCGGGGTGGAGCGTGCACACCCCGGGGACACACCGGGGGGACCGAATGGCTGGGTCCACTCCCCAAGACCACCACAAGGTGGTCTTGGCGGTAGGGACCCGAAACTTCCCCACCATAGGCAGTTTCGGGCCTGCCTCACCCCCTGGCCACCTCGTGGTGGCCTCGGGGGTAGGGTACCCCCTCTAGGCCCTCCATTTGATATTTTATTTTGGGTCTTCACCCCTGCGAAGATTCGGGCGGGTTTCGAGTTCGTTTCGACTCCCGGATTGGCTCAAAACGATCGGTTTTGGAAATTTAGCTCACTGGATTTTTCAAGTGTTGGAAAATTTGTTTAGTTTGCTAATTGCGTGCGGAATTCTATTATCGCGGTTACTTTATAGGCTTTGTGATGTGGGTAATACAATTATTAGAACCCGGATTAATTAGTTTTATGAAAACTAGTTAGTATATTGTAAAGCTAGCCGTTTAGTCTCAATTGATCGATTGCCACGAAGTTTTGTTTCGGATCAAAACTCCGTCGCAATTGCGTATTGTACGTGATCACTAAACCGGGAATCTTGTTGAATTATCCGACAACTAATTGAAAAGAGTTTTCAATTTGAGACTAAAATGCAAGTTTTATAAGTTAGGCATGAAATCCGGAATATGAGATATTCCGGGTTTATGATGTCAAGGGTATTGCGGATTCTAATCATTGTAGTTTTCTGTTTCTTTTCTGCGACCGTAAGTGTAATATGTAGGGTATCCCGATCTCATTGGTATATGTCAAAGAGTTTTCGGGATACACATATTTACTTACGTTGATGACATGAGATGTTATGTGTTGCTGTTGATATGATCATTGGATCGTCGTGATTGCATAGCCGGGGATTTTATGTGAGATTAGAGTTTTTATATTTTCATTCATGTAAAATTCAATGTAATATTCTTTTATTGCGGCACTTCCGAGTTGAGGATGATACCACCATTGTTGTATATTATTTACTTTTCTGCATTAGGATAGACCCAAGGCAGGGAGCACAAGTAACCGGTTCTAGAGTTAAGTGGGAGACCATCTTAAGGAGTTGAGACCGGGTCTCCTAACTCTAAAATTGGCAAGGTTACTTTCCGCTCTCATAGGGGTTTAGGGATGTGGGTTTGGCTATTTATCACGACCGTGAAATCTGTATTTTATATTATTGGCTAAATTTAAAACACGGACATCCTAGTATATCTAATATTTCATATGTTGCTTCTGCTGCTTGATTCTGTGATGTTGATCATATAACTGTGTGAGACTAATGTAATATTATATATATGATATATAATAAACGTTGCTTATGTTTTGCACTCGTGCTAGTCCAGCCCCCGCTCTGCCGGTAGTTAAGTAACCTAACGGTGCATGACGGGGCCCCGTGGCGAATGCGAATGGCATAAGCGTACGTTCTATTTTCGTTTCATTTTTCTGTAATGTTTAGGAAACATTAATTGATGGGACTTCATTAATGAGATTAATGAAAAGAAATAAACCAAAATATGTTGTAGAATCAAATTTTCAAAAAGGGTAGCTCTATTTTTTGCTTTGCATAGTGGTATTCCTTGATGAATATCCAATACCTCATTCGATGAGGAAAGAGCCGAGATCTCTTCATCGGGAGTGACCTCTTTAGCGAAACTAGCAAATGCTACAACCCACTCAGTTTTGTCTTTTGACTGCTTCTCTAGGTTTTGCTTTGCATAGTGGTATTCATGAATATCCAGCACCTCATTCGATGAGGAAAGATCCGAGATCCCTTCACCGGGAGTGACCTCTTTAGCAAAACTAGCAAAAGCCTAAAAAACACTCCTTTTCTAAATCACTAGATTCTACAACGATATCAAGTTCGTTACGTTCATGGTTTTCTTAAAAACCTGCGTAGCCCTCCGTCATTTCAGATAAACACTATTTTAGTATTCGTGCTACGGTTGTTTGGCCTGCGTCAAGGCATAGTGTGTGGTAGCTGAATTAGTTCTTATCTGCAGCATATGATGCGATTGGATTAGGGTAGTCGTACGGCATTGTTTGGCCTACGTCAAGGGTCGTACGGGTGGTTTTAATTCAATCAAGAAATGAACGGGTTGAACTTAACTAGTGCCATATGGGTTGTTTGGCCTGCGTTAAGGTCATGGGACGCTAGGGGTAAAAACCATTATCGGGAATTTCAAGTGTTGAAATTTGTAATGAGATTGCATACCTTCTATATGATAGTTGGATCCCGATATCCACTGCGAGTAAGAGTTACTCCTGGGAGAGTTTTGCACTTTACAATCAGCCGATCAAGTAGGTGTCTAGAAAGGTGTCAACGGGGTTATGCCTCTAGGGAAACGAGGTTTATTTTAATTAGATCCATGCGAAAGCATGGGGAACCTCCCTCAAAGTACCGACACAGGAATGTCCGGACGATTAGCGAACTTGTAGGGTATAATTAATCCCGGCTAATCTTACCTTTTAGGGTTTGAAGGAAGATTTGATAAAAACAGCGGGAGCCATCCTGATTAGATAAGATAATAACCAATCTAATCTTGCAATGGGCGCACGCTAACGCATTTCCTTCTCTCTCTCTCTAGGCAGCAACCAATGTCACTCTTTAATCAAGATAATAATATGGATGTATTGACCGAACCGTCTTTTTATATAGGGCTAGGGAACGTTGGTCCCGCTCTATCTTATGAATGTCATAAGTTTGAGTTAGGGATAGGGGAATGTCAGGATTCCTGCGCCACCCATACGAAGAAACAGCATGTTGATACATCTTCTTCGGGTGTGTTCGTTACCGAGAGCTGTTTCTCAGTTTGTTCTAAGTCCTGGGTATTAGATACCGGATCAGGATCTCACGTATGTAATTTTTTACATGGGCTAAAGAAAGGTAGAGAACTAGGAAAGGGTGATAAATCCTTAACAGTAGGGAATGGTGCAATTGTTGCAGCCAAGGCAGTTGGCGATTATCACCTTGTATTACCAACTGGTAATACATTGATTCTGAACGACTGTTACTATGTACCAAAGATGATGTGCAACATTATATCGGTTTCTTTGCTAACTAAAGAAGGATATAATCTCATTTTAGAGGATAATGTTATGAAAATTTTCCAGAATCAAGTGTTGATTGGATCTGGTATGTTATGTAACGATATATACATTCTTAATCAAAGTACAGTTCTTAACATACAGAACACAAACAAGAGGAAAAGTTTAGAAATGAACGAAGCCTTCTTGTGGTACTGTAGACTAGGTCATATCAATGTGACAAGACTGGCTAAGTTACATAAAGATGGATATTTGAATCCGTTCGAATTTTCATCTTATGAAACTTGCCAGTCATGTCTCAAAGGCAAGATGACCAAAACTCCATTTACTGGACACGGAGAAAGAGCTACAGAACTCTTGGGGTTGATACAAAGTGATGTGTGTGGTCATATGTCTACACATGCCAGGAATGGTTTTTCGTACTTTATTACATTTACCGATGATCTCTCAAGGTTCGGACATGTGTTCTTATTGAAACAAAAGTCTGAAGTTTTTGAGAAATTCAAGGAATATAAGTGCGTAGTAGAAAACCAGATGGGCAAAACTATTAAAATCCTACGATTTGATCGGGGAGGTGAATACTTGAGCGGGGAATTCCAAGACTATTTAAAAAAGAATGAGATTCTCTTTCAGCTTACTCCTCCGTATACGCCACAGTACAATGGTGTATCGGAGCGGAGGAATCGCACTCTATTAGATATGATGCGCTCTATGATGAGTACTGCTGAGTTGCCTATTTCTTTTTGGGGATATGCACTTGAAACAGCTGCAGACCTATTGAATATGGTTCCCACCAAATCTGTGCCTACCACTCCATATGAGATATGGAAAGAAAAGAGACCATACTTTAATTATGTTAAGATATGGGGTTGTCCGGCCTATATGAAAACAAAAAATCCGGACAAGATTGAGGCAAGGTCAGTTCTGTGCAAATTTATAGGATATCCCAAACATTCGCGAGGGTATATCTTCTACCACTCCGAGGAACAAAAGGTGTTTGTTTCTCGACATGCCACCTTTTTAGAAAATGGTTTTCTTATGAAAGAAATTAATGGCAATGAGGTAGAGCTGGAAGAAGTTCCAGCAACACAGACTACAACTGACGATTTAGTGGAACCAGAGAATCCAATAGTACCCAACGAATCCCAGCCACTCCACAGATCTAGTAGGGTTCCTCATCCACCTGAAAGATACTACGGTTTTCTCATAGACGGTGGGAGCGAGGATTACATCATGGAAGATGACGGCCCGACTAGTTTCGAGCAGGCCATCACGAGTGTGGACTCTGTGAAATGGTTGGATGCTATGCGATCCGAGATAGAATCCATGTTCACCAACCAAGTACGGACTTTGGAAGTTGCTCCTGAAGGGGTAAAATCCATTGGGAGCAAGTGGATCTTCAAAAAGAAGATATCTGCAGAAGGAAAAGTTGAGACTTTCAAAGCTAGACTTGTAGCAAAAGGTTTTCGTCAATGACCTGGCATCGACTATGATGAAACCTTTTCTCCTGTCCCTATGCTTAAGCCCATCAGGATCCTACTTGCCATTTGTAACACCTTGGATTGCGATTAGTGTAAATTGTGCATTAATGCGGGTTTTTAAGGAAAAGTTTACCAAATCGGGTTCCTCACATTTTATATCAATTAATTAATATTTTATTATTATTTGATATGGCTTGCACACATACATGCATGTTAATGTGAGGGTTAGTTAGTGTTAATCTTGTTAAGAGACCAAGACACCTTAGTTAATCCTTGCCCTAATTTAACCTTACCTTAGATATTTTGGGTAAGGAAATATCTTTTGCTTTGGGTTGAGAGAGAGAGAGAGAGGGGTAGCAAGGTGAGTCTAGGGGCATTAATGAGAGCATTAATGGGGGTGAGGGAGAGAGTGAGATTAAGCTTTTGTTTCACTCTACACTCACCCCTCACCATTATTTCCCTCACCTTCTCATTCTTCTCTCATTCTTAAATATTCTTCATCTCCTCACTCCAAAACTGAACCTTCACCTCCCGCTTCACTAAAAACCTTGTAAAACTTCACAAAAATCCATGGAAAACACATCAAATGTCTTGATTTGCCACTAGGTTTTCTTAGAGCTTGGAAAGCTAGGATTTTTGAGTAAGAGTGGCTAGGTAATGATCTCAAACTGATATTTAGGAGTTATTTTGTTGTGTTACCTTGAAGTTATGGTTTAGAACACTAAAGGTAGCATTTTGTGCAAAAATCGTATTTTTAGTGTCAACTTTGTGTCTCTGTGATCTGCTGTAAAACCAGGTGTTTGTTGGAAAAGTTCCCATCACAGTGACATAGTGTTATGGTATAGAACCCACCATAAAAACTTGAGACCGCCCCTTATTTTTCGGGCTGTAGATTTAATGGTTCTGGCCGCAAATTCCGGCCAGAGTGGGGGCTGGGGTGTTGGGGTTTGGGCGTAAGGTCTCTGTGGTTGTTTGTGGTCTCGTGGTACTAGCAACTTTCACCAATTTTTAGTGTATCAAAATCTGGGACCACTTTGCTATATTCTAGTGCTTTTTGTACGCGTGTTACGTTATCCGACACAGTTCGTGATCTGGTGTGCTGCTGCACTTGGGCTCGTGTTGGTGTGTTGTTATGCACGTTAGCCATTAGAAAAACACTTGTGGGTCAGATTGGAGTTGGTGCATTGGTCAAACGTCTTGTGTACGTGATATTGATTAATTTCTGATATTTGCACTGGTTATGTTTTGTGTTAATAGGATCGCAGGCGGGGACTTTGGACGCTGCGAAGAATGGTAAGCAGGTGATTGGATTTACTTAGACCGCGACTGTCGGTGAGTAGATTTAACATCTACAGGGAATTCGCCCGCATGGCGTTATGCGTCTGGGCTAGATATGATATGACATTAGCCGCATATTATATTGCACATATAGAGATTGTGCATAAAACTTCATTGCATATTATTACTTGTTGTGCATGGACATGTACTATTTAGACACTGCACTATTATTGACGGCTCATGTTGCACGAGCACTGATTGTATGCCACTCACACTGTCAATAATTGCCATGACACGCACAACACCTATACATACGTGATATTGTATGGTTAGGGACATTGAGACATTAATTTATATTCAATTGTGCATATGATATATAGCATACCTGTATATCTACATGCTTACACATATGCCTTACCATGACTACATGCTAGCTACACATATGCCTGGAGGGTATTGTATCATTATTGACATGTATATACACATACCTAGCTTGATATAGCTACACGTATACCTGGAGGGTGTTACATCATTATTGATAGGTAGATACACATATCTTGCTATACCGACATGGTTACGCATACCTGGCTATAGCTACATGTTCACCTTTATATGATGTTGTGTTGGATTTCGGAGAAATTAGGAACCACATGATATATTTATTAAAATGTTGCAGTTAAATAGCTGTTTTTCCTATATATGCTCATATTACAGTTTCATGTTGCATATATTATATTTCATAGATTTCGCATTGATATATGGATTTCATATGATGTTTCTGGATGTTTTACTCCTGTGTATATATATCAGTGGTATGGGATGCTGATATATATACATGTATATATATATATATATCAGTGGTATGGGACGCTGTTATATACGTATACCTATAATATATATCATCATAATGATCTGTGCATATATTCTTATTCATTCTGATATGATGGGCCGATGGGCCCGATATGAGGGGCCGATGTGCCCGATATGAGGGCCGATATGGGGGCCGTTTTGAGGTGGGAATTTAGGGATTTAGATTGTCTTGATGGGCACTGGTTCGCCACAATAAGGATTCCGTGAGGATAACATGTTTTACTCCGTACTCCGCATTTATTGATATGCACTTGCTTCATGCATTAGTAATACCTGATAGAGTACCTTTAATGACTGTTGCATATACACATTGTCATACTTAAGCAATCAGATTACATGTTATAGATTATCGCTGTTAGTACATACTTGCGATTACTGTATGATGTTATTTACTATTCACGAATTGGCAACTCACCCCCGTTGTGCCGCAGGGTTTTTCAGGTCTGATCATCAGAGTGGTCGCGGCAGGGCGCCTTTTTATCTCTACTTTTGCGGATACCGCTATGTTTGGCTGTGAAGCTGTTTGCTATAGGTAGGTTGCGGTTATCCGATGATGTACATTGTATATTTCTTGTATCTAGTACTCTCCATCTACCACCTTCATGTATTGACTTAGAGATGAGTTCTGAGGATCGATATTGTTTATTCTTATGACTCTGGTTGTCGTGCTTGTGTGAGCCGGCCTTTATATATGTGGATTATTTCATTTCTTCGCTATGGCGTCGTATATCTGTTGTGGTGGTTGTTCTACCGTTGGGCGAGATTTGCTCCCGTTTGGGGATACTTTACTTTTATCTTATGTTTGTACCCGTTTCGGGGCTAGTTTTTACAAAGGAGGTGCTGCCGAAATTTTTATGAAAAACAAACTTAAGTTTAAAGTTTTGCATCGAGATTTTAAAAGTGATCTATATTTCTTTCTTGTAATGGTTTAGATTGCTGGGTTTTTTCGGCTTACTGAATTGCGTTACGCCTGTTGACGTTACGTAGTTTAAGTTCCGTTCATGTGCCCAATTTTGGGTCGTGACAAAATTGGTATAAGAGCGTTAGGTTTTACCTTTCGGAGTGTAGCATGACCTTGGTATGATGGAGTAGGTAGCTTAAGCAGAGTAACGTAGCTGCGTATGTTCCGTGACATACTTACGACACGGTGCTCCGCCTAAGTGACCTTAGGACTTATTGCTTGAAATTTCCTTCCGTGTTTACATATCCTTTTGATCCGATTTCGGTGTTCTTATCGAATCCTGTTTCCATTTCCAGCCTTTATGCCACAGAAGACTACGAGGGCGCAGAGAGTGGCCGTGAGGGCCGAGGTCAGAGTTGACTCGTCTGAGACGAGGACTGACCTGGGCGGTATGCTCGTTGTGCAGGAGCAGATTATTACACCTTCGACAGACCATATGGCTATGCTAGATGCTAGTATGCAGGATTTGCGCCAGATGATGGGGTCGTTAGTTGAGGCCATTCAAGCGCAGGGGCAGGTGGTTGTTCCATCCGTTACAGGGACCGTGTCAGTGCCTACTGCTCAGGCAGTTGTACCTGCAGTTACGGAGGTGATCACCGTATCGTTATCGGAGTTCATGAGGCTGAGGCCTCCGGTTTTCACTGGCACCGATGCAGCTGAGGATCCGCAGTCGTTTATCGACCGGATGGCCAGGATATGTCGTTCACTTAGATGCTCCGACATGAGATGGGTGGAGTTTGCGAGCTTTCGTTTGGAGGGTCTGGCCCAGAAGTGTTGCGAGTCCTTAGAGAAGGGCAGAGCCACAGGTCTTTCTTATATGACCTGGGCTGAGTTCGTGACGGTGTTTCTTGCGCGTTTTCTTCCGCTAAGCATCAGAGATGCTCGAGCACGCAGATTCGAGTCTTTACGCCAGTCTCAGGGTATGACGGTGGCCGAGTATGATGTGCTGTTTACCGAGCTGTCTATGTATGCTCCGTATTTGGTAACTACGGAAGAGATGCGGGTCAAGAGGTTTGTTCGAGGCCTGCTTACGTATTTGTTCCTCGCTATCAGCATTCAGCATTGCGACACCTATGCAGCAGCGGTGGACGCAACCCTGTTGGTTGAGGAGCGTCTTTCTGAGACGTCGGTTGCTTCGGAACCGAAGAGGGTTCGTACTGGTGTTTCAGCATAGAGGCAGGCGTTTAGATGTCATGATAGTTCCCGTTCAGATACTGGGGGTAGTGGAGGTCCCGGACGAGGACGGCTTTTTAGCTCTTATTCTCAGAGGAGTAAGCAGTTTTCATCTGGATATTACTGGTGTGGGAGTTCGGGTCGTCGAGTTCGAGATTGTACTGAGCCACGTGAGCGCAAGGTAGCTGTACCACAGGTTACCTTAACACCTTCTCCACCGCAAAGGGCATTACCCCTTATACATGTTGTTGCTCCACGTCAGACCCTTGTGCAGAGAGGTCGAGGACGCGGTGGTTTTATGCTAAGAGGGCAGGGTGGTAGAGGCAGAGGTCAGCTAGTCACCGGTAGAGGACAAGCTCGGGTGTTTGCCTTGACTCATCAGGACGCGCAGGTGTCCAATGCAGTGGTTTCAGGTACTCTTTCTGTATGTTCTTTTGAGGCTCATGTTTTGTTTGATCCGGGATCTATGCATTCATATGTTTCTACGCACTTCGTGCCGAGTTTGGGCCGAGAGTTGTTTTTGCTAGATCAGCCGCTTGTTGTGATTACACCTGTTGGCGATTATTTTGTCGCGCGTTACGTGTTTCGGTCGTGTGCCGTTCAGATTGGAGATAGGGAGTTGTCCGTCGATTTGATCCTTCTAGATATGTTGGACTTCGACGTTCTCCTTGGCATGGATTGGTTGGAAGCTTGTTATGCGTCGGTGGAATGCCGTGAGAAGACGGTCAGTTTCAGTTTTCCGGGCGAGTCTGTTCGGGTTGTGCAGGGGGACCGTGGTGCCGCCCCTCACAGTTTGATTTCTGCCCTTTGCACTAGTCGGCTTTTGAGGAGGGGATGTCGGGGATTATTGGCTTTCATTTGTGATACTAGGGCTACAGTAGGGTCGTTGGACTGGGTTCCTATCATGCGAAAGTTTCCCGACGTTTTTCCCGATGAGTTACCTGGTTTGCCGCCAGAGCGCGATATTGAGTTTTGCATTGATCCGATTCCTGGCACGGGGCCTATTTCTATACCGCCTTACCGGATGACTCCGGCGGAGCTTTGAGAGCTCAAAGATCAATTGCAAGAATTGCTTGATAAGGGACTTGTGCATCCGAGTGTTTCGCCGTGGGGAGCTCCTGTGCTGTTCGTCAAGAAGAAGGACGGCAGTTTGAGGTTGTGTATTAATTATCATCAATTGAACTGAGTTACAGTTTGGAATAGGTATCCTTTACCTCGCATTGACGATTTATTTGATCAGCTCCAGGGTGCGAAACATTTTTCCAAGATTGATTTGCGTTCGGGTTATCATCAGTTGCGGGTTCGGAATGATGACATTCTAAAGACTGCTTTTCGTACACGCTACGGGCATTATGAGTTTCTAGTGATGTCGTTCGGACTCACCAATGCCCCAGCAACGTTTATGGATCTGATGAACCGGATTTTCAGGCCGTTCCTCGACCAGTTCATTATTGTGTTTATTGATGACATTCTGGTCTACTTTAGGAGTCAAGAGGAGCACGAGCAGCACTTGAGGATTACTTTGCAGACATTGAGAGAGCACCAGCTGTATGCTAAATTCTCAAAGTGCGCATTTTGGCTTGATCGAGTTGACTTCCTGGGTCATGTGGTAACGGGAGACGGTATTCTTATGGACCCGAGGAAGATCGAGGTTGTGCAGCTTTGGCCCAGACCTGTATCCGTGACAGAGGTCCACAGCTTTTTGGGCTTAGCTGGTTATTACCGCCGTTTCATGCAGGATTTTTTGAGTATCGCTGCACCGCTGACCGGACTGATCCGGAAGGGGGTTCCTTTTCTTTGGACTGATGCGTGCGAGCAGAGTTTTCAGCAGTTGAAGACTCGGTTGACAACTGCACCCGTTCTATCTTTGCCTTCTGGATCAGATGGCTTTGTAGTTTACTGTGATGCGTCTCAAGTGGGGCTCGGGTGTGTGCTGATGCAGCATGATAGAGTGATTGCTTATGCTTCTAGGAAGCTGAAGAAGCACGAGCAGAATTACCCCACTCATGATCTTGAGATGGCTGCGGTGGTCTTTGCGTCGAAGATTTGGAGACACTACTTGTATGGGGAGTCGTGTCAGATTTTCATGGACCACAAGAGCTTGAAGTATATCTTCTAGCAGCGGGATCTAAATCTGAGACAGCGCCGGTGGATAGAGCTTGTGAAGGATTATGATTGCGAGATCTTTTATCACCCGGGCAAGGCGAATGTGGTAGCTGACGCTTTGAATCGTAGGCCCGGGGGTAGTGTCCATATCAGATTTTTGCATTATTATATTCCCCATTCTTAATAATATTGCAAATAAATAGGTGCTTTTGATCCATGTCTGCTAAATAGTTGCAGGTTATAGGTTCTCGGAACAATACAGTGAAAATGGTAAAAAAATACTACAAAAGTGTGTAAAACTTCAAAAAAAAAAAATATTATTTTTGGAAATTTTTATAATTTAATATTAATTTTAAATGAATATTTTAATATTTCGGTATAATTAAATACCGATAAATTGGGGAAATTTTTTGAAAATTATAGAAATTACTAAAAGAGCGTGTTTTATATGAATTATGCAAATTTTAAGTTTTTATGATTAATTTGACACTAATTTAGTGCTAATCGCGATTAAAAATCGCTAATCGCACTTTAAGCGTATTTTGTGCAAACATGCACCATATCTTTTTATTGACACTTGTGGCATTTTCCTACATGTTTTGGGTGTATGGCTTGTTATTTTGGGGTTACTATTGTGGAGAGAAGGTAATTAGAGGAGAAAAGGAATGATATTATAATGGGTATGGGTGAGAGAGAGAAATGTGAGGGTGCTTTGATTTGGCCATTTCTGTTCATTCTTCACTCATTCCTCTCCTCTCTCCTCACCTTGTTGTTGCTGCTGCTGCTGCCCTTATCCCCCTCCACAAATCCACTCACTTCATCTCCAAAATAACTCCAAAACCTCACACCCATTTCACAAAAAAGGTGCACACGCCCTCTAGCTACCTAATGGACCAAGAAAAACTTGATTTTGGCGCTGTAGAGGATTCTTGAGATATAAATGAGGTAAACCCTTTGACAATTATTGTATTATTTCAAGTGATTTAGCCTCATTTCAAGTTTAATGTCGTTTTGGCGAAGTTTAGTGAGGTTCGAAAACTCAAGTTGAGAATTAGGGTTTGATTTGTGTAGAGATGGTGTAATAAGCCTTATTAGTGACCTTAAACCCCTCCCAATTGTCAGCAAACCCAGACCAAACCCAAACTGGAACCTGGAACTACAAAACAGAAACTTTGCATGTCGGTTTGTGAGGGAAATGAGCGTGCAGGGAAATCTGGGATGACCCGGGGAAGTTCTGAGATAAATAAACAATAATAGGGGCTTAGTTAGACCACCAGGAGACCACCCTCTGCAAACGAGACCCTAACTCCATGAAAAAACCATCCTGGCCGGATTTTTGTATGAAGTGGCCGGCCCCATTGTGGAACTAGGTGCCCAGATTGCTTCAGTAGGTCATATGCTCCCTATATATCACCCCAGAGTTGTTTGCTTGCCCTGTTTTGGCCTGAGTTAAAATTTGGGACCACTTTCCCTAGTTGCTTCTTTGAATTGAGTTATGGTTTTCCGTATTTCGATTTCTAGATTTTGGTATTTGTGTGTTATCTCGATCATGTGACGTTTGTACGTCTATATCGAGTGATATCGGGTTGTTTTGCGAGAGCTAACCATAGGTTCTAACCTATAAGCTTTTAAGCGTATCGTTTTGGTTTTCGTGTGTCGTTTTGATTTCGATTTAGTTTTAATGCGAGGCGATACGTATGACATGTAGGTACCCCCACGGCGATCTGAGACGATGAAGAAGAAGTGGCGACATCGACATCGGCAGGCAAGATCAAAGTGAGTAGATTATATCTACGGGAGAAGTCGGGTGGATGGCGTATAGCACCCCCGCAGTTCGATACTTAGTATACTAGATATATACTATATATATATATGTATGATAGCGTTATGTATGAATTGGATATTCAGATGTGGTTAGGTGTACCATGGATAGATTAGGGTTTAGAAGTAAACTAGTACAGTTTCCTAGATGCGAACCATAGAATAGGTTTACACCCACACGCACGCACACGCTTATTTGTTATACATATACCTACATGATGAGGATAGTGGATGATATTTGGAGATGAGTCGATGATATTGGGCATAGTGCCATGAGATCGGTGATAAGATGTGATTCGTATTTGGGATACGACAGGTGATTTTAGCAGGCCTTTAGACGTGTGTTTCACACACGCATTTATACTTATATAGAGGGTATCGATTTGTACTAGACTTAGATCAGTACCCAAGATCATGAGATATGATGATAAGGATACCTGATAATTGATGAGAGGAATGTGATATTGACCCGTACCCAGCTTTTGGGATGTCATACGATAATTTACCGTGCGAGCTTCATATTGATGATAGATCCGCACTCATGACTCGAGGATGTCATATGATATTGTATCGTACGTGGTACCTTTGAGGCGGGATCACCGACTATTATACTTATATATATATATATATATATATATCGACTCAGTTTTAGGTGGTTTCTATACCCCTACCGATTAGATTGTTAGTTGGATCTGTAGTTTGCTTAGCAGATGTTAGTCTAGGCTGATATCATACCTATTTAAAAAACTAACGAATCGGGAGTATTTTAAAGACAAGAAAAGGGATTATACGAATATTTTCAAAAGACGCATCTTTTCTTAAAAACACCGTAGCCCTTATTTTACTAAAACCCCCGATTCGTCCTATTTCAAATGGCAAAACTGCATGACATATTTATATTGATGCAGATTCTTCACTGTTGTGTTTATTAGTCGATTTCTGCATATTCTTGCTATTCGCATCGCATTGCATGTGTACTGTGTTTATTATTATATTAAAACCATGTTGTTAGGACACCAGCACCATTATCGATGATGCATATGTTCCACGTACACCTGCTTGCCGGCTCACACACTTCATCATCGATAATTGCCATGTCACTACACTGTAGTACTGTTGCATTCAGGATATGATACCTTGCATGGAACACTTGTGTACATACCTATTGTACACCCATACGTGCATACATACGTATTCGCACATAAATAGATGATTCTCGCTGGATTTGGAGATTTGGGAACCGCAAGATACTCTTTAAAACTGATTCATTTTAAAAGAGCGGTTTCCCTCAATATATGCATATTAATATTCCATATTGCATGATATACTGATATGCTTACATTTCTTATACATGACGCATACATCATGCTTTTGATTATACGCATTGAGATATGTTGTTTCCATGATATTTCTGGATTTGGGAACCGTGGATATTTCAAAAGAGAGTATGTAATTGTTTTAAAAACCCAGTTACCCTTGATATGATATTTCAGTGCGTCCACCATATGTTTTCTTGGTGCTGAGAGCGACATGTGAAACCCGATTCGAGGAAGCGGATGAGGCCGATTGCGGGTACATGGTGGACCCGGTATGGTACCCCGGGGCGAGAACGGATCTGCTGTGTAGCTAGACGGTGAGGCTGGCAGAGGGACCACTACCTACCGGTGATTGTATTTGAGCTCGGCGGATATCCGGAGGATACCGACCGGAGTTGAGAGATGATGTGGGCTGATCAGGACTGACGGAGCCCCATATATATGAGGATTTACGTGCCGATGCTAGGCACAGTTTTCATGATGTTTTCGAGTGTCGATGCTAGACTCTCAGGTTCCATGATTTGATATGTCGCGAGCGACACATGTTGATTTACATCCTCATACTTCCATGCATATGCTTATGATATTTACATGCGTGATGCTTATTGTCATTGGGTGACACGTGGACATTGATGACATTGATCACATAGTTGGATGATATCCACATACTCATAGACTTCCTGATATAGTTGACATTGATTACATTGATCATACCTCATATTTATGATATATTGCTACCTGAGGTACTGACACGAGTACTTGGCACTACACTCATGTATAGATATTACATTGCCACCTTATCATGCTTCAGACTTATTCATTTGAGGTTTATATATATATATATATATATATATATATATATATATCTGATCGTATTGACCTAGGATTGTGTCATACATACGATTTCTGCTCTGTGATATTTTCTACTCACGAGTTGGCAACTCACCCCCGTTGTGCCATAGTTCTTGCAGGTTTTGCCGTACAGGTTCCATTGTGGCTTTTCTGGCACACTGCTTCCTTTCTGGGTGATTTGCTTTGGTAGGTGGATTCTTTTGCATCAGAACCACCATTGTATATGTATTATTCAGTTGTATCTAGCAATTCCATCAACCAAACTTGTATATTGTTTCAGACTTAGAAAACCAGTTATGTATTATTTCGACCTTAGAGTCGCGCGTTGTAGTATTATGGTTTTCATTTTGATTTTGAGTTTCTTTTTGAGTTTGGATCCTCGCCCTTTGGCGTTGTATATTATATTGCTTGCGTGGTTGTGACCGTCGATTGACGAAGAGCTAGCTCCCGCTTGGGGATGCCTTTTCATTGTGTGTGTGTGTATATATATATATATATATATATATATATATATTATTCATGTTGTACCCCGTTCGGGGCCATTATTTACAAAGGAAACTCTGCCAAATTTTTCAGAAAAGAATATAGATTTTAAAAAAGCATATTCGGCTTACTTATTTAAAAATCTTATTTTTAAAACATGTTTTCCTTACTTCTTAAAAACTAGTTTTCTTATTTACTCCTTAAAATGGTTTTAGATTTCTGGGTTTTTGGCTTACTTGAATTAGATGGGGTCCTGTAGACTTCATATGATTCAAGAGCCAGTCACGTACTATTTCAGGTCGTGACAAAGTGAGACTACGACGAACAAATAGAAGAATCTTTATGATGTCGCCTACAGTTTAAGGAACAAATGAAGATCAATGAACAGTTCGATTGCACAACGTATGAGGGCAGCACAAGATTCAAGACTTCAACACGAAGCGAACGATAAAAGTCCACAACATTCTACACTGTGGAAATCTGGAAGAAAATAGAAGATATTCTGAGAAACCAAGTGAAGAAACCAGAAGTAAAATGCAACATGAAGCAGCCCTAAATATTTGAGACAGAGACCCCACCTTATGGCCGTGGATCCGTGGCCAAACAAGGCTTATGGCCACGGTTCCGCGGCCGTGCAAATCACGTGTCGGTGCATGTCGGTGGGAGTCGGTGCATTGACCCGGTTTTCTTAGGGTAGTCTTGTAATTTTAGATGTGGATCAGATGTAAACCCTAGGGTTTCTCCTATCTATAAATAGGAAGCCTACAGCTCTTTTTGCAGTATGTCTCTTTTTATTTTCTAGTTTAAAATTTTCATTCCCTTGTAATCTTCAAAGAGTGCATAAATAAAAGTAAGTTTTTATTTTGAATTTTTCTTATTTGCAATTTATAGTTCTGCAATTTTTCATATCTGTCTTTTATTATCTGCACGTTAATTAGATAATTAAAAAATAAAAAAAATAAAAAATGAATTCCATTGTTAATTCCCTAATGAGTGAGTAGTTCTTCACTTGTTAGGGTTAGGTTTGGGGAAGGTTTGAGAGATGAAAATCTCTCACTCCTTTCTTACCCGTATAATTCGATAAATTAGGGCTCTATGTTAGTCAAACACACACCGCTCACTATGACACCCTATCCCACGAGATAGCGGTGATTTCCTAGTTAGTCCGGTTGTGGTTGATTAACATAGAGTTTAGGGATAAGAATTAAGAAAGGACGGACAAGGACCAAAGGGAAGAAACTATGTTTTTTCCTAGTCGTGCTAATCCCCTTTGTTAATTATTACCCTAACACCTATGTTCTTAATCAGGGCAAAGAAAGCGGTGGGTATAATTAACTTTCCAAACTGACCTAATCCTAACCTTAGCAAGGTTTTAATCCAAATCAAATTCAATTTCAGTTTTTATAGAAATCAAAACCTACCACAAATAGGAATTGACTCGTTAGAACAATAAGAAAAGACATGTTTTCCCTGTGGACCGACCCGTACTCAACCGGCTAGCTACCAAGCGACACCGTCTTGATTGCGGTATATTCTATTTTTTGATTTCAAAATGCACGCATAAAGCAAACTCTCTCAATCAAATGGCGCCGTTGCCGGGGATAATGGTAGTTATTTTCTTTTTGTAATTTTGGGTTAATTAAAAATTAAAAAAATCATAAAAACTGAAAAATATAAAAGAACAAAAAAATTTATCATCTTGTTATTTTTTGAAGGGTTTTCGTGCGAATTGTGCAGGAACGAAAAGACGAACAGATTCAGATCTGGAAAAATCCAGTGAACAAAACAGCAAATAGCAGATCTGAACAAACAGAGCAGAACCACAACAGATAACAGAAAGATTTTGGAGGCCAGATCCAACTAAACAACCGCAGAACCATGGCTAAAGGGAGCATTCTGCCACGGAACCGCGGCACTTTGCTGACGTCAGCAACTGTAAACTTCTCTGTAAGCATTCTTCTCCTCTCTTCTGCCCTCTGTAGTCCTCTAAAAAAATTTCCTGCAGGGTTCTTTGCGCAAAATTTCTTCCCCCTTTCCAATAAATCAATCTTATGCAGGATTCTTTGCGCCGCAAATAAAAGAAAAAATTTTTGGCAAGTGTTTTGGATTTTTGTGTGTTTACTGCTTTGCATTTTTTAAAACGTACTTTTAAGGGGCTATAACACCAATCCAGATTGGGTGGGGATTTCATTACCCTTCCTAGGACCCCAAAAATCATAAAAAGTGTTTGCATCAACCCTTGAGTTAATTAAAAAAATATTAGACTCAGCCTATAAGGACTATCGTGCTCATTAGGACAAAGGAAAGGTTGTAGACATCGGTCGTTTATCTATACCTGACTTTGTGGTGCCTAGGCTAGACAAGTGCGAAAGGTAATTTTAAAAGGCCCGTCTCATGGTGATTTATGAGCGGATCCCTCCTTTCTTTACTTGTGCTTATCTGGCCACAATTGGCGGTGAAGAGGCGATTCGAGAATATCTCACAACTTGCCCTTTGGAACAGTTAGGAGAAGTCTAGTTGACTTAGGAGACCCTAGCTCTAGGCTTGATTGTGGATGTTGTGATTGCTTCAAAGTGTGTCTTAGTTCCTTATAAAAATCTTTTGCAAAAAACCACTTATAAAAAAAACTACAAAACAAAATTTTTACAAAAACTTGTCATTTTGTCGCTTAGAAATCCATTGCACCCCACTTGCACCCACATTCTCTCATTAACGTTTTCTTACCCCCACCTTCTATTTTTATTTTTTTTTACTACACTACACCTCGTTAGTGTATGTCCAGTTGGACTAGGGATACTAGCGCCCATTTAGTCCGTGTCTCGTTAGTGCCTACTGACGACGCGTTCGACTCCGAAGTCGAAATTCCCTCCACTTCTTTACCTTCATCTTCAAATTCATCATCTTCTAAGGAGATACCGGGATTCAATCCTAAAAACCCCTTACCTGCGGGACTGATTCCATCTCAACTGGGTGTGAATAACCCACCACACCCTCCTGTCGAAGTGCCCCAACGAATCGCGCTCCAGGATCTTTTCTATCCCACCCACACAGCACTTCCCATTTGTCTTTCACTTTCACCGGCTAATGGGGATAACTTCGAGATTAAATCCCACTTCATCAATATGTTGCCTAAATTTCACGGGCTGGAATCCGAAGATGCCTACATCTTCTTAACAAATTCCAGAATGTTTGCGCAATGATGAAGACCACCCAACTTTCTGATGATATTATAAGGCTACGTGTCATTCCATTTACTTTATATGACCTAGCTGAAAAATGGTTATATAGCACAGCATCGCATTCCATAAAAAATTGGGAAGAGACTGTTAAGGGTTTTCTAAAAAAGTTTTACCCACACCACAAGACCGCGAGAATTCGCAACGAAATTAATCAATTTTCCCAGCTTCCTTCCGAACCTTTTTGGAAGTGTTTCGAAAGATTTAAGGACCTTCTTGTTCAGTGCCCTCACCACGGTATTGAGAAATGGCAACTTTGCCAAACTTTATACGAAGGACTGAACCCAGAAACTATGCAGTTGTTGGAAACCATTTGTCAAGGTCACTTTCTTACAAAATCTAGCGAGGAAGCTTGGCAATTTCTCGACGATCTTGCTGAACAAACACTTCAGTGGGAAAGCACTAAGACCACTTCATCTACTTCATCAGGTCAGTCTAGGGCAGGCATACATCAACTTGATATGTCGATTGCAATGAAGGACGAAATGGCTGCACTCACGAAAAAACTAGAAGTAATTGAGAGTAAATTCTCATCGCCTTCTCCTGCCCCAGCTTTACCCCTACGCACTATTTGCATTTGTTGTTCGGATCCGTCCCATCTAACCGAAGAGTGTCCTTATAACCCGCATATTCAAGGACAAGATCAAGTCAATGCTGCCTTTTAGCAAAGACAAAGAAATGATCCATACTCTTCAACTTATAATCCTGGTTGGAGGAGCCACCCAAATTTTGCTTGGAATCAAAATCAACAATTCCAAGGCAATAACAATTTTCAGAGGCCTCCTCTACAACAACAAGCCCCTCAACAAACTCAATATCAGCAACCTTTCCAACCCCAACCTTACTAAAACCCAATGAACAACTTTATACCAAACAACTCTTATCCTCAAAACAATTTTGTTCAGCCAAATAACGATAAGGTTACCTCGCTAGAACGAAGTCTGGATGCGTTTTTAAAACAATCTACGCAATCCTCAGCGAGCATCCAATCATCCATTCAGTCTTTGGTGCAACACAGTGCTTCACATGATCAAAGCATCAAAACAATTGAAGCCCAAATTGCACAACTGAATGCTGCGTTAAGAGAGCGAGAGAAGGGAAAACTTCCATCTCAACCACCGCCAAATCCCGGTCACACACAAAATACATATGTTGCTCATGAACAACAAAATCATAATGTGAGTGCCGTGACTACATTGAGATCTGGAAAGGTATTGCACAACAACGTTGGCAATAACGATGACACCCCGGCCGCCGCTTCTTCTTCTTCTTCATCTCCGTCATCTTCTTCGTCTTCTTCAGAGCCTGTTCTTCATTCTTCACAAGGCTATACTTCTTCTAATTCGAACGGACCCACATCTCACTCCACGAAAACACCAACACTGGGATCCGTTTCAACTCCGCAATCTACTCCACAAACATTGGACTCAACAAATTTTCAAAATATTCCATTTCCAAACAGGTTGAGATCCAATAAACAAACTCCACAAATGGAGAAGATTGTGGAGTTATTCAAACAAGTTAGCATTAACATACCTCTCTTGGATGCAATCTAACAAGTTCCTTCTTACGCTAAAATCTTGAAGGACTTATGCACCAAGAAGAGGAAATCGCAGGTACCAAAGAAAGTTTTTTTAGCTAGTGCAGTAAGTGATGCTCTTACTCAACCTTTACCCCATAAACATAAGGACCCTGACTGTCCTACAATTTCAATAACAATTGGAGATAAGAACATCAATCGTGCACTTTTAGATCTTGGTGCCAGTGTTAATTGCTTCCCTATTCAGTATATGAACAATTAGGCGTTGGAGAGCTGAAACCCACACATTGTACTCTCCAAATGGCCGACTGATCCATAACCCATCCTAGGGGTGAGTTAGAGGATGTGTTGATTAAAGTAGGGGACTTCATTTTCCCCGTTGATTTCATTGTTATGGATACACAGCCTGTAGCTAACCCCCGGAGTCAAATTCCGATGATACTCGGTCGACCCTTCCTTGCGACTTCTAATGCGGTGATCAATTGTCGTAATGGTTCGATGAACCTATCTTTTGGAAACATGATAATTGAACTCAACATTTTTAAGTTGGGAAATCAGCCCTCTGAGCCTAATGCTAATATACTTTATGTTTGCTCGATCCAAGAGATCACTCAGGAGGACTGTGAGCTCGAAAAATTTCTATTCGATCACAGCAGTTTTGATTCCACTAGTGCGTTCCTCCTTGAATCTGACACAGTTTTCACACCCGATAACGATTACGGGTGTTTCACTTTTTCGAACGATTTTGAAGAATCACCACCCGAGTTTGAGTCCTTTGAATTTTCGGATGAGTTAACTAAACCATCCGACTCGGTTGCTTACACTCGCTTCGAACCATTGTTGGAATCCTTCGAGTTCGAGACAGTTTCACCAATTTTACCTTCAATTGTTTCACCTCCAAAACTCGAACTCAAGCTATTGCCGTCTCACCTTAAATACACCTACATAGGTGAGAATGAGATCCTTCCTGTTATCATTTCGGTCTCTCTAGCCCCGTGCAAGAGACAACCCTTTTAATGGTCTTACAAAATAATCGGCAAGCTTTTGGCTGGACTATGCCGGACATCAAGGGGATTAGTCCTCTCATAGTTGAACATCATATACATATGATGGATGATGCCAAGCCAGTAAGGGATCCACAGAGACGCCTCAACCCTATCATGAAGGAGGCTATTAAAAAGGAGATTGTAAAATGTCTTGATAGTGGTATCATTTACCCTATGTCTGATAGCCACTGGGTTAGCCCCATTCACGTTGTCCTAAAGAAATCGGGCATAACGGTCATAACTAATGAGGCGAATGAGTTAATACCTACTCTCACCCAAACTGGGTGGCGAGTTTGCATTGATTATAGAAAACTCAACGCCGCGACACGGAAAGATCATTTTCCATTTCTTTTTATTGACCAAATGCTAGAACGATTGGCTGGGCATGAATTTTACTGCTTTTTGGATGGCTACTCCGGCTATAATCAAGTTTCCATCGCCGAAAAGGATCAAGACAAGACCATATTTACTTGTCCTTTCGGTACATTCGCTTACCGTCGCATGCCCTTTGGGTTATGCAATGCACCCGCTACTTTCCAGCGGTGTATGATGGGCATCTTTTTAGACATGGTGGAAAAATTTTTGGAGATTTTTATGGTTGACTTCTCCATTTTTGGCGACTCTTTTGATGAGTGTTTGCTACATTTAGACGCAGTTCTTACCCGGTGTAGGGATAAGAACCTCACTTTAAATTGAGAGAAATGCCACTTTATGGTACGAGAAGGTATTGTCGTAGGACATATCATCTCGCAAAATGGTATTGAGGTTGAAGCTAAGATTGAAGTCATTTCCAATCTTCCTCTTCCCAAGTGCGTCAAAGACATCCGAGCTTTCCTTGGCCATGCCAGTTTCTATAGATGGTTCATTAAGGATTTTAGCAAGATATCTAGACCTTTGACTCTTTTGTTGGCCAAGGACACCACTTTTGATTTTGACTCAACCTGCATGAAGGCGTTCGAGTCATTGAAAAACTCACTTATTTCCGCTCCCATTCTTTCATCTCCTGACTGGACGCATCCATTTGAAATTATGTGCGATGCATCTGATTTCGCCATTGGTGCTGTCCTTGGACATCACATAAATAAGATGCCGCATGTAATTTATTACGCTAGCCGAACCTTAAACGAGGCCTAACTAAATTACACAACAACTGAAAAAGAATTCTTAGCTGTTGTGTTTGCACTAGAAAAATTCAGGCCCTATTTAATCGGCTCTCCAGTCATCGTTTACACGGACCACTCAGCTCTTCGCCATCTTTTCGTGAAGAAGGATGCTAAATCTCAGCTGATACGTTGGATCCTCTTGCTATAAGAGTTTGACCCTGTCATAAGAGACAAGACATGATGCGAAAACGTAGTCGCCGACCACCTTTCACGACTTCCTTCTTTACCTACACTTCAAATTCCTATTAAAGACGTTTTTCCAGATGATCATCTCTTAACTGTGTCATGTGAATCTTGGTTCACAGATATCGTAAATTATTTGGCCACCGGACTGATACCAAACGATTGGTCGAATCAGGACAGACTCCGATTCCTGTCCCAAGTAAAACATTTTTACTGGGATGAACCGTATCTGTTCAAATACTGTTCTGACCAAATCATTCGTCGGTGTGTCCCTGACAACGAGTTTAAGAGCGTGCTGTCATTCTGCCACGATCAAGCGTGTGGCGGGCATTTTGGCCCCAAAAAGACAGCAGAAAAAATCTTGCAGTGTGGTTTCTACTGGACACGACTTTTTAAAGACGCATACGAATACTGCAAGACATGCTCCCGGTGCCAACACGTGGGCCGGATATCTCGGAGAAATGAAATGCCGCTCCAACCAATTTTGGTTGTTGAAATTTTTGACGTTTGGAGGATAGACTTTATAGGACCATTTCCCAACTCTTTTGGGAACATGTATATTCTACTTGCTGTTGACTATGTTTCCAAATGGGTCGAGGTTGTACCCAGCCGAACTAATGACAACAAGGTTGTCGTTAGATTTCTCAAAGAAAATATTTTTTCTCGGTTTGGGCATCCTCGTGCGATTATCAGTGATAATGGATCTCACTTTTGTAATAGGACTTTCGAGTCCTTAATGCGGAAATACTCCATTACTCACAAGCTGTCAACACCCTATCATCCCCAAACTTATGGGCAAGCCGAGATTTCGAATCGGCAGATTAAACAGATATTGGAGAAAACGGTTTCCAAAAACTGTAAAGATTGGTCATCAAAACTTATTGATGCACTTTGGGCATTCCGTACTGCCTATAAGACCGATCTTGGCATGTCTCCATACAGGCTTGTTTATAGAAAGGCTTGCCAGCTTCCAGTTGAAATAGAGCATAAGACATTTTGGGCAATAAAAGAGTTGAATCTATCTTTGGGAGATGCGGACAGCAATAGAAAGCTGCAGGTGAACGAATTAGACGAGCTGCAGGATGAAGCCTATGAGAACGCAGTAGTTGTTAAAAACCGAACGAAGGTGTTCCACGATAAACACCTTATGCGCAAGACTTTCAAACCTGGTCAACAGGTTTTACTTTACGACATTCGGTTACATTTCCATCCCGGCAAGCTCAGATCTCGATGGAAAGGGTCATTTTTGGTACGCACCGTATATCCGCACGGTGCTGTCGATTTAGAAAACCCGGAGGACGGTTCACTGTTTAAAGTGAACGGACATCGACTTAAACCGTTCCTCACTGCGGACCCTTCGGAGGAGCTCCTGTTTTTGCAGGAGCCGATCTACATTGACTAATCTTCCTCTATCTACCCCTAAATTTCGATTATCTAGCCAAAACACTGTCTCAAACAAGTTTGGGGGTATGTATCATTTGTAATTATATAAAAACGAAATTAAAAATTTTTTGAAAATTTGAAGTAGAAAAAATTTTGGGATAATTTTGTAAATTTCCAGTTTTAAAAAAAATAAAAATTTTATTTGCAAATAATTTCCTCTTTTTAAGAGGGGTTTTTTGCAAATAACCAACACATTCCCCCACTATAAATAAACCCCGACCCCTCTCTGTTTTCTTAACCCTAATTTTTCACCTCTCTGCAAACCCTACCCGCCGCTTCGATTTCTACAGCGAGATCCCTCCTAGCCGCCGCATATCCGCCGCCGAACCCGCTTCTGTGTCGCGCTTCCGCCGCGTCCCTGCCGCTTCTCCCTCTGAAATTCTCAGAGGGGGTTCGTTTTCTAAAATTCTTCTCTGTTAAATTTTCCTTTTAGATTTGCACTCTCTGTAATAGCACTGAACATGCAATTAGAACGTGATTTTTCATAAATCTTTTCACACACAATCTATGAGAGTTATTTTCGTGATGAAATCATACGGAGGGGGTGGAATTTTTTAATCTATAATCATCCCAATGCTTACGCCCTTCCAGATCCAGTCACTCGTTTTTACGAGTGCATGGAGGAAGGCTGTTTTACACAATATGGTTTTATCAAACTACTTTGGGGCGATAGGAAGATAATTATTGACAGAGACTTCATCCATGAAGTCACTTTAATCTCTAGATTACCTGTTCACGACCAACCGCTTCAATTTGAAGATCGCATGCCCTTAATGGGTAATGACTGCTCGAGGGAACCTAGGAAGGGAATACAGGCTAGGACCCTTTTCGCCAATGTTTTAACCGTGTGCCGGTGGGCGCAAAACAATATTTTTGGTAGTTCACATAATACCACATTTTTCACCCCGTCTCTTCATATCGTGCACACCCTAATGACTAAGAACCCTATATTTGATATGTGCACGGTTTTTCTTTATTCAATTGGTGCTGGTAAAAGGGCTGCAAATTACCCATACCCCATGTTAGTGACACAACTGTGTCGCTATTTCCTCCCTGTGGAGGAATTTGAATTCTACATGCATGGAGGTATACCCATTAGGCCTCTCATTAAGGGTGTATCCACGTCCTATACCCGTTTGACGGATGTATGGTCACAAACGGAACCGGCTGAACATGTACCAGCCATGACACCCAGCTCCAGCTCGACCGCGAGCGATGAAGAGCTCACCCCTGCTGCGCAAGCGCGCTTACTTCAAAGAAATAATAGGGGGATAGAAAAGATTGCTTGAGATGATAACGCGGCATGAACAACGTCTAACACAAGTAGAGCAGGGGATCAGAACCCTGCTAGCTAAAGAGAAGCGTTCCCGATCACGCTCAAGGGGATGGCGAGGGCCTGAGCAGTGAGAGCACTGCTTTTGGTAAGTTTGGGGAAGGAGGTGGTTGTAAATAGTTATCATTGCATTGCATTGTATATTTTTATTTTTTGTACATATTTTTTCTTTTTTCTTTTGCATGTTTAATTCTTCAATGCATCTTTATAAAAAAAATTATAAAAAATTAAAAAATGAAAATAAAAATATATATATAAAAATAAAATCAAATAAAAAAAATTGAAAAATTTTAAAAATTATAAAAATTGAAAAATTCAATTTTGGCCATAATTGACTTAAGTTTGACAAGATGGTTAACTAGCTAGGAAAAACTAGATCCCAAAACTTAGTAAATTAAAAACCCTAAAAATAAACTTTCTTAAAATTTAACGGTAGAAAATATATGTCCTTGTAGTTTACTTAAAAATAGGCAAATTTTGAGTTCACTTCTTGGGTTAAGTCAAAATAAGGGAAGAGTATTGAAATTTTTATTGAAGTGTAAGTTTGAAAAATAATTCCGAACCTTAAGGCTAAATTCTGAAAATATATACCCTACAACTCGCACATACACGCACCTTGAAACTTGGAATAGTAGATGATACCTTGAAATGCTCTTGTCTAGAATCCTTAGTATGAAGGAAAATAAAATATTAAGTGTGAATAAAGAGATAAAAAAAATTGAACACTGGTTTTGTAATCACTTAAGGCTACGTAAAATAAAAAAAATATATAGCGACGGTGCTTTATCACCTAATGCCTTAGACCAACTGGTTTGGGAGTCACTGCTAAACCCTTAGGTATTACAAGACGAGGAATTACGCCTTAATGTGCAAACACATTTTTTAATTGGTCGTTAGTACTTCAAGAAGTATTAACGGTCGCATGAAGAATGTGTGAGCAATTTCATCTAAAATTCACCAACTAAAAATACTTTGGACAATGGACAAGAGTATGATATCTTGAATTGAATTTCCAAGTGTAGGGGTGATACATACATACACGTAGGGGTATATGATTAGGGTTTGGATGAGAGATAGGAATGAAAGATAGGGCTTATACCTTCAGTAGAAATGATAAAAATTTCTAAGTTGAGATGGAACCTTAGAAGGAAAATTCAAAAGATGCTGAAAGCTAAATAAATTTACAGAACATATACAATCTTAAGTTAAATGATAAGTGAGTGTGAAACATACGGGTTGATGGTTTCTAAGTTGAAGATAATGGAATTTCTTACTAGAACACTGAATTGAAGAATGAAAGTCAATATGCCAAATTGATCGGATTTTGTGGGTAGTATCCGCTGAAAACCCTCAGGAGACAACACTCCTCCTACTAGGGACACCTAGAGGTTTAATGGCTTGTTGCACGAGCTCAGTGCAATCGCGATTCCCTGCGAAAGTGAGGTTAGGATTTTTCGAGAATAAATTGGTTTTGCTCGGGACGAGCAAAAGATAAGTTTGGAGGTATTTGTTCATATCAGATTTTTGCATTATTATATTCCCCATTCTTAATCATATTGCAAATAAATAGGTGCTTTTGATCCATGTCTGCTAAATAGTTGCAGGTTACAGGTTCTCGGAACAATACAGTGAAAATGGTAAAAAAAACGCTACAAAAGTGAGACTACGACCAACAAATAGAAGAATCTTTATGATGCCGCCTACAGTTTAAGGAACAAATGAAGATCAATGAACAGTTCGATTGCACAACGTATGAGGGCAGCACAAGATTCAAGACTTCAACACGAAACGAACGGTAAAAGTCCACAACATTCTGCACTGTGGAAATCCGGAAGAAAATAGAAGATATTCTGAGAAACCAAGTGAAGAAACCAGAAGTAAAATGCAACATGAAGCAGCCCTAAAGATTTGAGACACAGACCCCACCATATGGCTGCGGATCTGCGGTCAAACAAGGCTTATGGCCGCGGTTTCGCGGCCGTGCAAAGCACGTGTCGGTGCGTGTCGGTGGGAGTCTGTGCATTGACCCAGTTTTCTTAGGGTAGTCTTGTAATTTTAGATGAGGATCAGATGTAAACCCTAGGGTTTCTCCTATCTAGAAATAGGAAGCCTACAACTCTTTTTGGAGCATGTCTCTTTTTATTTTCTAGTTTAAAATTTTCATTCCATTGTAATCGTCAAAGAGTGCATCAATAAAAGTAAGTTTTTATTTTGAATTTTCCTTATTTGCAATTTATATTTCTGCAATTTTTCATATCTGTCTTTTATTATCTGCACGTTAATTAGATAATTAAAAAAGAAAAAAAGAAAAAATGAATTCCATTGTTAATTCCCTATTGGATGAGTAGTTCTTCACTTGTTAGGGTTAGGTTTGGGGAAGGTTTGAGAGATGAAAATCTCTCACTCCTTTCTTGCCCGTATAATTCTATAAATTAGGGCTCTATGTTAGTCAAACACACACCGCTCACTACGGCACCCTATCCCACGAGATAGTGGTGATTCCCTAGTTAGACCGGTCGTGGTTGATTAACATAGAGGTTAGGTCTAAGAATTAAGAAAGGATGGACAAGGACCAAAGGGAAGAAACTATGTTTCTTCCTAGTCGTGCTAATCCCCTTTATTAATTATTACCCTAACACCTATGTTCTTAATCAGAGCAAAGAAAGCGGTGAGTAGAATTAACTTTCCAAACTAACCTAATCCTAACCCTAGTAAGGTTTTAATCCAAATCAAACTCAATTTCAGATTTTATAGAAATCAAAACCTACCACAAATATGAATTGACTCGTTAGAACAATAAGAAAAGACACGTTTTCCCTGTGGACCGACCCGTACTCAACCAGCTAGCTACCAAGCGACACCGTCTTGATTGCGGTATATTCTATTCTTTGATTTCAAAACGCACTGATCGCACGCCAAAAGCGTGTCGGATAATTAAAAGTTCTAAAGTTTAACCGCGATCAGGACGGTGTCGCTTTGTAGCTAGCCGCGATGAGCACGGGTCGATCTATAGGGAGATGGTAAGTTTTACATTCTTGTTTTAACGAGTTAACAACGTGGCGGATTTATTCGTTATCTAACCTTTGTGTTATATTCAAGTATAAGGTTTGTTAGAAAACGATAGGATAGTGTAAGTTAATGGATTCCGTATTCAAGTACTTTGAGCCGAACTCAACCAATGAAGCTAGAACAATCGGTAACAACGTGGATTAGGGGACTTAAGCACGGTATTCATGGAATCCGGCTTATTGACCCTTGCCTTCCGTTCTTGTATCTTGCTTTCGCCTACGGCCAAACCGAATGCAACCGGTCACGGTTAGGAATTACCTTTACCTTGGTAGGGTAGGGTGCCTAACGGAGCGTTTGCGTAAGGTTTGGGCGGAGTTTCAAATGGAAAAGACGGGAAAAGGAAATGAGGAACGAAATATTAACGTACAAAATCTTTCTCTTTTCCTAACAACAATATTCACACCATTCACAAAACAAACCAAAAAGAGATAACAAAAGAGAAGAACAAAGAAAGAAAAGATTACAAGCAAGTAATTAAATGACATGGTAATAAATTGCAAGTAACAAAAGTCAAGAATGAAAATGCATGTAAATAAAAGAGCAAGTAAGAAAGACTAAGAACCATAGAACCCAAAACAAGACATGGGTTCAATAACCAAATCTTAAACTTGTAAGCTCAATGAAGAGGTTGCAAGATCAAGAAGAGGCAAAGAACTCATGGTGAATGAAGGCACAAAAAAGATCTTTATTAATCATCAAGAATGATACAACCCTTGAGATCAATAACCAACCCTTAAACTTGCAAGCTGAAGAAAGAGGTTGCAAGATCAAGAGAAGATTAAGAACTCAAGGGGACTACGCTATTTACAAGAACAAAATGAAAACAAAAGAGGTTTGGTGAAAAGAATGAAAAAATGTAAGCACAATCCAAGACCCTTTCTCCTTTGCCCCATGGTCTGTATTTATAGGCTCCAAAGAATGGAGGGAAATTCGAATTTTTAAATCAACACAAAATCTTTAGCATTGAATGCTCATTACTTCATGTCCATTTGTGCCTTGATTCTTGTCTTCCCCATCATGGTCCATGCTGATTTGTCTATTTGAATTTGATTTGCACTCAGTTTTGGAAGGAAATTTGAATCTTTAAATCACACACATAATCTTCACCATTAAATGCTTATTACTCCATTCCCACATGTGGCTTGATTCATGGCTGCCCCATTATGGCTCATGCTGATTTGTTTGATTCCTTTTGATTTGAATACATGCTTTTTAGTCTTGAATGCATATAAAATCATATGCATATAAAATCATCTCCTTGAATGCATATAAAATCATATCCACATGTGCTTAAAAGTCTTGTGTACACACTTGTTGTGTTGGACCATTTAGATAAAAAATGTGTACACAACTTGTTGCGTAAAGGAACTCCTAAAGTATTGGTCGGTTTGCGTTTCTGGTCGCAGTGTTTTCCCTTAAGTGATATATCCGTGCTTTTGGTTGCATTTCCAGTATTTTGTCATGGATACCTGTAATCTGTAATACTGAGTGTAGGGTTGCTAGGCACACGTACAAGGGTCTACGAGGCATCAACCATGCCTGATTTAAAATTTAGCCGTGCCGAACAACCCAAAACCGGATCTTTAAACTAGAGTTTAGGTGAAAAACAAGCATGTTAAACTCTTTAACACTAAGTGAGAGGGATTATAACCTTTGTAGATCCGGTCCTTCACTTGTTAAGCTCCGTGTTGAGGTCCTTTCGCTGCGATCATCGTGTTCCGGACTCTCGATAAGCTTCACGAAGAGAAAGATGCAGACTTGCTTCCGATCTTCGATAACATAGATGATCTACCTTGAAGTTTCATTAACACAACCTATCACTCATGAAATTATGTGAACACCCTCATCTAAATGGCAAGGATAGACGAGGATGATGAAGTAGGATTTTTGCTCTCATTTGTTTTCTTATTCTCACTCATTTTTCATCACAAAATGAAATCAAGAAAGCTTTTTCATGAAAAGAAGAAGGAAGAAGAAGAAGAATAATCCATAATCCTTTTGTGATGAATAGAGAAAAGGAGATAATGATGAATAATGCAACCATGGTTGACTAAACCATTGTAGAGACTTAACTAGGGCTAGGGTTTGGGTTAGGTCGAGGAATGAGTCATAACAAAATATCTTTCAAAAACAAAACTAAACCTTCTAGAATCATCTAGAAAGTATTAACACAAATCAAACCCTAATCTAGTTTAATCTCTACTAAACATGTTGCATTAGTTATCATATCATGTTACAATATTATATATCACATATATAATATTTATTGTAACCAAATAAAATAATACAATTAACATATATCGCATATATATATCAATGTATTACCCGAGTGAGAAAAAGAATCTGTTAGTGAGCTAATATTAGTTAATGTAATTTAATATATCATATATATTAAAATACATTAAATTATCGAATCAACACTTGATCCGACAATCCGGCTATATCGCATATAACCGACTAATATTTATCCGTATCGATTCATCAAATCAACACTTGATCCGATGACCCGGCTGATATCAAATATCGCGAGAATATAATACGGTATCTCATATCGCATTATCCTCGGTCCCGCACATATCACATATGTGCTCCTACTCTGTTTTGCCGGAGTCAAGAAACCTCTGTGTAGGACTCTAAAGAATCGTCAATACGCCGGCAGTAGGCGATGATCATATCAAACACCCACAAGCTGCAAGCGGTCAGCTAAACGTAACAGCTACCCAGGTATTGAGCGCTCAGAAGATCAACAAGCAAGCCAGTACATTCTCCTGTGAATCCAATTAGTAACACTCCCGTACAGTCCGGTCTCGTCGTCTGATATGTCGCATATCTCGCTTAGGGGTGGTAAACGTCAGACCCTAGTAGCTTGATAAGTCGTGTCGATATGAGGTCTATAACAGTTCGAGAAACTACTGATAACACTTACCAGTAAATCTCAGCAACCCTGGCCAGGGATTTCCGGTTATAGCCAATCGAACACAGCGCAACATCAACTCCCTATACCGGGAGAGACGAATCCCCTCCTATCGCTCATTGCCTACATGTGATTCGGGACTGTACCAAAAATCCACCTTTTTGCACGCCCTCTTGGACGTGGTATGATGGAAATGAAAGCACTGTGGGAATCACACAAGACTCTATGACGATCTCAGATCAACAGACTACTCTGTACCAGTGTCACAGGAGAACTGCCATCTGACGTGAGGTATAATACCATCTGGGAGTTCTCGGCGAGTCCGTCCAGTGTACTCAGTCTCCACTGAGCACCCGTACACTATCCTTGATGTCAAACACCGATGGATATGGGATCATCCATCGCCCATCATATGGGTCAAGATGCGTATACGCTAGTCTACTCTGGTGCATCGATGCCCTGTCTCGATACATCCTCGACTAGGAACAGTTATAGGATGTACTCGTCGACTACCGTGGCCCCACTAGTATGATCTCATCATAGTCCCAGTAGTCGAGTACATATCCTAAGGGCTTTATCAACATGTAATATAGAGACAATCAGAGTACATGTTAAGATAAAGTACAACCAGATAGCATACTATCATGTCGAGCAAGAAAGTCCTCCCTATATATGTCCAAGCATCCATTACAATATACATCATATGTACAGTAATTGCCTCTAGGGCATACATATAACTAACAATCTCCCACTTGCACTAGGGCCGTCTGTTGTGGTATCACATACCCAACAATTAGCTGTGGTTGAAGTATCTCATACTCAACCATCCCATAAAAGTCTCTACTGGGGAAAAAGGCCTTTGTGAGTGGATCCGCGCTGTTGTCCTCTTTGTCTACTCTCCTAACCTCGACCTCCCTGGAGATCAACCATCTCCATGATCAGGTGATACTGCCTAAGAATTATATCTGTATTTCTGATGGGACGGGGGTTCCTTGGCATAAGCCACAACTCCATTGTCACACAATGGTAGGAACGAAGTTCATCTCATGAACTTATATATTTCCAGAATGCCTCTTTGGTAGCATCCTTGGTAACGATGTATCTTGCCTTTAATCGTCTAGTAAGTCACGGTATCTAGCATGGAACTCTTCCAACATACCGTCCCTCTACTGAGGGTAAAGACAATGCCTGTGACTGACATTCAGTCGTCCTTATCACCCTGGAACCTTTCCAGTGATTCTACCCTGGATCGATTGATACCATCTAACTACAACTAGTGAGAATCCTAACATCCAGTTGGATCTATCTCATAGATCCAAAACCCAGGATTTAGGAGGTATCACTTTGATCCTATATGGAGAATCCTTGTGATAAGCGGAGATTGACCGAGCGTAGCATAGGAAACTCCTTCCCTATCAAGAGTATGTCATCCACGTACTCTACGAGGACCACCATACTCCCTACTACCTTTTTGTATATACAAGGTTCATCTACCATTTTGATGAAGTCAAACTCTTTGACTACCACATCAAAATAGATGATCCAACTCCGCGATGCCTGCTTCATCACATAAAACATCTTGCACACGTTTCCGCTGCTCCCACTGTCTACGAAGCCCTCTGGCTGTGTACTTATAGACGCTATCTTCTAAAACATCATTTAGAAAAGCAGTCATGACACCCAACCACCAGATATCGTAGTCATGGTATGTAGCCGTGGCAAGTAGGATCTGGATGGACTTAAGCATAGCTTTGAAAGTCTTAACTTTTTGATGTACACCAAGTAATTTTCTCAAGATATACTTTCTCCTGATGGGGATTTAACCCTTCAGATAAAGCAACCAAAGTCCATACTTTGTTGGTGTATAAGGATTCCATCTCAGATCGCTAAGCATCCAGCCATTCTTACAGAGTCCTACTCTTGATAGCCAGCTCGAAACTAGTTGGGTCATCATCTCATGATGTAATCCTCGCTCCCACTGTCATAGAGAAACCGAAGTATCTCTCAGGTGGGTGAGGAACCCTACTAGATCGGTGGAGAGGCTGAGGTTCGTTGGTTACTATTGAATCCTTCGGTTCTACCAAATCATCTGCTGTAGTTTGTATAGCTGGAACTCTTTCCAGTTCTACCTCATGACCACTAATTTTTCCACAAGAAATTCCCTTTCACAAAGGTGGCATGTTGAGAAATAAAACATATTTTGTTCCTCGGTTAGGTAGAAGATATTCCCTTGCATATGCTTGGGATATCCAACAAACTTCCACAGATCTGACTTTGCCTCGAGCTTGTCCGGATTTTGCTTTTCAGACATAGGCCGGACAACCCCAAATCTTAACAAACTTAAGATATGGGCTCTTCCCTTTCCATATCACATATGAAGTGGTAGGCAACTGATTTGATTTGAACCCTATTCAATAGGTATGCAGCTTCTCAAGTGCATAACTCCCAAAAGGAAATAGGAAACTCAGTAGTACTCATCATAGAGCACACCATATCACATAGGGTGCTATTGCTCCGCCCCGATATACCATCGTGCTATGGTGTATACGGAGGAGTAATGCTGAAAGAGAATCTCATTCTCCTTTAGAATAGTCCAGGATTTTCGTGCTCAAGTATTCTCCTCCTTGATCTCATCAAAGGACATAATACTTATACCCGTATTTTGGTTCTCTACTTCTAACTTATATTCTATGATTATCTCAAAAGTTTCGGACTTGTGTTTCAACAGGAACATAAGTCTGAATCTTGAGAGATCATCAGTGAATGTAATGAAGTACAAAGAACCGGTCTTGGCATGTGTAGACAGGGGACTTTCATACATCAGCATGTATCAATCCCAAGAGTTTACCAACTCTTTCTCTGTTTCCAGTAAACGGAGCTGTGGTCATCTTATCTCTGTGACATGACCAGCAAGTTTCACAAGATGTAAATTCAAACTAATTTAAATATGCATCTAAATGTAACTTTAGCTAGTCGGGTCGCATTGATATGACCTAGTCTACAATACCTCAAGAAGGATTCGTTCATTTCCGAATTCTTCCTCTTGTATGTGTTCTGTATACTAAGAACTGTAGTTTGATTTAGAACGTATGCTTTTAGATAACGTGCCTGAACCGATCAACTCTTGATATAGGAAATGTTCAAAACATTATCCAACAATACAAAATTATATCCTTCTTTACTAATAAAGAGACTGATATGATGTTGTATATCAGGTTCGGTATCTAATAACATTTGTTCAGAATCAATGTATTCTGGTAATACAGGGTGATAGTGACCAACAAACTTGGCTGCAACACTTGCACCGTTTCTATCTCATGAAACTTATCACCCGTTCTCAGTTCTCTACCTATCTGTAGCCCATGTAACAGATTACATATACGGGATCCTGATCCGGTATTACATACCCAGGACGTAAAGGATACTGAGAAACAGTTCTCTGTAATGAACACACCCGAAGAAGATGCATCAGCATGCACTTTCTTCGTTTGGGCGGCACGGGAAATCTGGTATTCCCCAATTTCCTGCTCTGTCTTATAACAATTATAAGTTGGAGCGGGACCAACGTTCCCCAGCTCAGTGTAGCAAGCGGGTTCGGTCAATATATCCGTTTTATTATCTTGATTAAGGCGTGATATGGTCGCTACCAGGAGAGAGAGAGAAGAAAACACTCAGCGTATGCTCTTCCAAGATTAGATTGGTTATCTAATATATCTAATCAGGATGTCTCCCACTGTTTTAGTCAAATCTTCCTTCAAACCCTAAAAGGAAAGACTAGCCGGGATTAATTACACGCTACAAGTTCGCCAATCTTTCAGCCAGGCCAGTGTCGGTACTTTGAGGGAGGTTCCCCGTGCTTTCGCACGAACCTAATTAAAGTAAACCTCGTTTTCCCAGGGGCGTATCCCGTTAACACCTTTCTAGACACCTACGTGATCGACTAATTGTAATGTGTAAAACTCTCCCAGGAGTAACTCTTACTCGCAGCGGGTATCGGGATTCAACTATCTCATAGAAGGTATGCAATCTCATTGCAAATTTCAACACATGAAATTCCCAATAATATTTTACCCCCAGCGTCCTATGACCTTGACGGAGGTCAGCAAACCATAGGCTGCTAGTCAAGTTCTACCCGTCATTTCCTGATTGAATTAAACCCACCCGCACGATCCTTGACAGAGGTCAACAAGGCCGCACGACTACCCTAATCCAATCTGCATCATATGCATAAGCAGATAAATACTAGTCAGCTACCGGACACTACGCCTTGACGGAGGTCAACAAACGTAGCACGAATACTAAGAAGGACTTATCTGAAATGACGGAGGGCTACGACAGGTTTTTAAGAAAATCTTTTGCGTAATGAACTTGATATCGTTGTAGAATCGAGTGATTTTAAATGGAGTGTTTTTTAGGCTTTTCTTGTTTTGCTAAAGGGGTCACTCCCGGTGAAGGGATCGTTGGCCCTTTCCTCATCGAATAAGGTGCAGGGTATATCATATATACCACTATGCAAAGCAAGAACTATAGAAGCAATCAAAAGACAAACCGAGTTTATAGCATTTGCCAGTTTCACTAAAGAGGTCACTCCCGGTGAAGGGATCTCGGCTCTTTCCTTATCGAATAAGGTGCTGGATGTTCTACAAGGAACACCGCTATGCAAAGCAAGAACTAGAGCTACCAGTTTTTAAACAAGTTTCTACAACATCTTAGGTTTCTTTTATTTCATTAATCTCATTAATGAAGTCCCATTTTAATATGCTTCACAAGCATCACATTTGAAACGAAATCTGCAATATAACATATATCTCATATATATAATATAAACATTCGTCTCAGTCAGTAATATGATCTCATCACAGAACATTGCAGTATAAGAAACATATATGAAATATTGGATATACTAGGACGTCCGTATTTTAATACGAGCCTGTATAAAACACGGATTCCTCGGTCGCGATGAATAGCCAAACCCACATCCATAGACCCCTACGAGAGCGGCAAGCAACTCTACCAATTCTAGGGTTAGGAGACCCGGTCTCGACTCCTCGAGATGGTCTCCCACTGGACCCTAGAACCCGGTTACTTGTGCTCCCCGCCTTGGGTCTACCTAATGCGGAAAAGTAAACAATATACAACGGTGACAACATCTTCAGCCCGGAAGTGCCCCAATAAAAGAATATTACATACAAATGAATTTTACATGAATGAAAAAGAAAAAACTCCCATCTCACATAAAACCCCCGGCTATTCAGAACGCGACGATCCAATATAACATATCACAGCAACACATAATATCTCATATTATCAACGTAAGCAAGTATGCGTATCCCGATTGTCGTTGATGTATAGCAACGAAGCCGGCGATATACCACATACTACGCTTACAGTCACAGAAAAGAAAGTGTAAAACTACAACAGTTGGAATCCGCAACCTCCTTAGACATCGCATGCCTAACCAAATGAATTTCTTAGACATCGCATGCCTAACAATTATAAACCCCGCATTTTAGTCTTATTATCGAAAACTCTTTTCAATATCAAGTCGGGCAATTCAACAAGATTCCCGACGTCCTGATCGAATGCGCGTCGCAAACTTTAGTAGACGGCCGCACCCCCGATACCGTCGACGAAGTGCACTAAGGCGGAACACCGCTGCCGCGAGCACCCGAATGGATGCTTTTGGTGACGGGGTTCTCCTACAGTTACTTGGTCGGGGCTTTGGGGCGTGGTTGTCTGTTAAGTTTACCTGGCGAGTATCCGCGTACACTACGTGATTGCGACGGACTTTTGATCACATCAAAATTCCGTGGCAACCGATCAATTAAGACTAAACCGCTAGATTTATAACATTCAAATTAGTTATCTCATAACTTCATGTGGATTCCAAATATTGTATCACATTCCAGATAAAAAGACAGTGTTAAACTTTCCGATCGAATAATCAAACACCCAAGTTTTCCCCAATATATCTCAATGCTTGAAATCAATTTAAAAACATCTATCACATGCCACAGTACCAATGGTCCAGCCGTAGAAGGGTCAAGCCAACGCCTCACATGTGGCACGCCGTACTGCCCCAAACCCTAAGGTTTATAGGCAGTTCAAGACGGACATATAATCGAGTTAAGGTTTGTAGTCTTCTAGAGGGTCCACCGCGTTACCTGCATGACTTCACGAAAGTTTCAAACACGAGAAAAAATCCAACTTTTGAAAATTTCCCGACAGGGGAAAAAGTGAGTTATTGATATCCGTTCGAACTTTTTAACAGTTTCTAAAAATTACCCGGACAAAACTAAACGAAGTTAAATTATCCGATCGAATCAACGAGTCCCCAATACAACCCTAGAAAACTCAACACTTGAGTGGAATTAAGAAATTCCCAGAAAAAATGACAATAAAGGACCTAAGAATAAATATATGAAATATGAGGGACTAAGTCCAAATTTTGGCCGCGGAACCGCCGCCAAACCCATGGTTTGGCCGCGGTTCCGCGGTCATGTGAGCGACTTAGTGGACCGTACTTCATAGTAATTCTTAGTTTTTTCTGCTTGTTTTTCTGAGCATTTTTAATTCAAAAAAAACACATTTTTGAAAAATGTACAGAGAGGGGTAAACATCGGGGTTTCCGGGTTCAATCGGACTTTAAACTTCGTCTAGACTTCGCCTAAAGCTCTAGCTTGGCTCTGATACCACTGTAGGGTTGCTAGGCATATGCACAAGGGTCTATGAGGCATCAACCATGCCCGATTTAAAATTTAGCCGTGCCGAACAACCCAAAGCCGGATCTTTAAACTAGAGTTTAGGTGAAAAACAAGCATGTTAAACTCTTTAACACTAAGTGAGAGGGATTACAACCTTTGTAGATCCGATCCTTCACTTCTTAAGCTCCGTGTTGAGGTCCCTTCGCTGCGATCATCGTGTTCCGGACTCTCGAGAGGCTTCACGAAGAGAAAGATGCAGTCTTGCTTCCGATCTTCAATAACATAGATGATCAACCTTGAAGTTTCCTTAACACAACCTATCACTCATGAAATGATGTGAACACCCTCATCTAAATGGTAAGGATAGATGAGGATGATGAAGTAGGATTTTTGCTCTCATTTGTTTTCTTATTCTCACTCATTTTTCATCACAAAATGAAATCAAGAAAGCTTTTTCATGAAAAGAAGAAGGAAGAAGAAGAATAATAATCCATAATCCTTTTGTGATGAATAGAGCAAAGGAGATAATGATGAATAATGCAACCATGGTTGACTAAACCATTGTAGAGACTTAACTAGGGCTAGGGTTTGGGTTAGGTCGAGGAATGAGTCATAACAAAATATCTTTCACAAAACAAAACTAAACCTTCTAGAATCATCTAGAAAGTATTAACACAAAATCAAACCCTAATCTAGTTTAATCTCTACTAAACATGTTGCATTAGTTATCATATCATGTTACAATATTATATATCACATATATAATATTTATTGTAACCAAATAAAATAATACAATAAATATATATCGCATATATATCAATGTATTACCCGAGTGAGAAAAAGAATCTTTTAGTGAGCTAATATTAGTTAATGTAATTTAATATATCATATATATTATAATACATTAAATTATCGAATCAACACTTGATCCGACAATCCGGCTATATCGCATATAACCGACTAATATTTATCCGTACCGATTCATCAAATCAACACTTGATCCGATGACCCGGCTGATATCAAATATCGCGAGAATATAATACGGTATCTCATATCGCATTATCCTCGGTCCCGCACATATCACATATGTGCTCCTACTCCGTTTTGCCTGAGTCAAGAAGCCTCTGTGTAGGACTCTAAAGAATCGTTAATACGCCGGCAGTAGGCGATGATCATATCAAACACCCACTAGTTGCAAGCGGTCAGCTAAACGTAACAGCTACCCAGGTATTGAGCGCTCAGAAGATCAACAAGCAAGCCTGTACATTCTCCTGTGAATCTAATTAGTAACACTCCTGTACAGTCCGGTCTCGTCGTCTGATATTACGCATATCTCGCCTAGGGGTGGTAAACGTCAGACCCTAGTAGCTTGATAAGTCGTGTCGATATGAGATCTATAACAGTTCGAGAAACTACTGATAAAACTTACCAGTAAATCTCAGCAACCCTGGCCAGGGATTTCCGGTTATAGCCAATCGAACACAGCGCAACATCAACTCCCTATACCGGGAGAGACGAATCCCCTCCTATCGCTCATTGCCTCCATGTGATTCGGGACTGTACCAAAAAGCCTCCTTTTTGCATGCCCTCTTGGACGTGGTACGATGGAAATCAAAGCACTGTGGGAATCACACAAGATTCTATGACGATCTCGGGTCAACAGACTACTCTGTACCAGTGTCACCGGAGAACTGCCATCTGACGTGAGGTATAATACTATCTGGGAGTTCTCGACGAGTCCGTCCAGTATACCCAGTCTCCACTGAGCACCCGTACACCATCCTTGATGTCAAACACCGATGTATATGGGATCATCCATCGCCCATCATATGGGTCAAGATGCGTATACGCTAGTCTACTCTGGTGCATCGATGCCCTGTCTCGATACATCCTCGACTAGGAACAGTTATAGGATGTACTCGTCGACTACCATGGCCCCACTAGTATGATCTCATCATAGTCCCAGTAGTCGAGTACATATCCTAAGGGCTTTATCAACATGTAATATAGAGACAATCAGAGTACATGTTAAGATAAAGTACAACCAGATAGCATACTATCATGTCGAGCAAGAAAGTCCTCCCTATATATGTCCAAGCATCCATTACAATATACATCATATGTACAGTAATGGCCTCTAGGGCATACATATAACTAACAATCTCCCACTTGCACTAGGGCCATCTGTTGTGGTATCACATACCCAACAATTAGCAGTGGTTGAAGTATCTCATACTCAACCATCCCATAAAAGTCTCTACTGGGAAAAAGGCCCTTGTGAGTGGATCCGCGCTGTTGTCCTCTGTGTCTACTCTCCTAACCTCGACCTCCCTGGAGATCAACCATCTCCATGATCAGGTGATACTGCCTAAGAATTATATCTGGATTTCTGATGGGACGGGGGTTCCTTGGCATAAGCCACAACTCCATTGTCACACAATGGTAGGAACGAAGTTCATCTCATGAACTTATATGTATCCAGACTGCCTCTTTGGTACCATCCTTGGTAACGATGTATCTTGCCTTTAATCGTCTATTAAGTCACGGTATCTAGCTTGGAACTCTTCCAACATACCGTCCCTTTACTGAGGGTAAAGACAATGCCTGCGACTGACATTCAGTCTTCTTTATCACCCTAGAACCTTTCCAGTGATTCTCCCCAGGATCGATTGATACCATCTCACTACAACTAGTGAGAATCCTAACATCCAATTAGATCTATCTAATAGATCCAAAACCCAGGATTTAGGAGGTATCACTTTGATCCTATATGGAGAATCCTTGTGATAAGCGGAGATTGACCGAGCGTAGCATAGGAAACTCCTTCCCTATCAAGAGTATGGCATCTACGTACTCTATGAGGACCACCATACTCCCTACTACCTTTTTGTATATACAAGGTTCATCTACCATTTTGATGAAGTCAAACTCTTTGACTACCACATCAAAACAGATATTCCAACTCCGCGATGCCTGCTTCATCACATAAAACATCTTGCACACGTTTCCGCTGCTCCCACTGTCTACGAAGCCCTCTGACTGTGTACTTATAGACGCTATCTTCTAAAACATCATTTAGAAAAACAGTCATGACACCCAACCACCAGATATCGTAGTCATGGTATATAGCCGTGGCAAGTAGGATCTGGATGGACTTAAACATAGCTTTGAAAGTCTCAACTTTTCGATGTACACCAAGTAATCTTCTCAAGATATACTTGCTCTTGATGGGGATTTAACCCTTCAGATAAAGAAACCAAAGTCCATACTTTGTTGGTGTATAAGGATTCCATCTCAGATCGCTAAGCATCCAGCCATTCTTACAGAGTCCTACTCTTGATAGCCAGCTCGAAACTAGTTGGGTCATCATCTCATGATGTAATCCTCGCTCCCACTGTCATAGAGAAACCGAAGTATCTCTCAGGTGGGCGAGGAACCCTACTAGATCGGTGGAGAGGCTGAGGTTCGTTGGTTACTATTGAATCCTTCGGTTCTACCAAATCATCTGTTGTAGTTTGTATAGCTGGAACTCTTTCCAGTTCTACCTCATGACCACTAATTTTTCCACAAGAAATTCCCTTTCACAAAGGTGGTATGTTGAGAAATAAAACATATTTTGTTCCTCGGTTAGGTAGAAGATATTCCCTTGCGTATGCTTGGGATTTCCAACAAACTTCCACAGATCTGACTTTGCCTCGAGCTTGTCCGGATTTTGCTTTTCAGACATAGGCCGGACAACCCCAAATCTTAACAAACTTAAGATATGGGCTCTTCCCTTTCCATATCACATATGAAGTGGTAGGCAACTGATTTGATTTGAACCCTATTCAATAGGTATGCAGCTTCTCAAGTGCATAACTTCCAAAAGGAAATAGGAAATTCAGTAGTACTCATCATAGAGCACACCATATCACCTAGGGTGCTATTGCTCCGCCCCGATATACCATCGTGCTATGGTGTATACGGAGGAGTAATGCTGAGAGAGAATCTTATTCTCCTTTAGAATAGTCCAGGATTTTCGTGCTCAAGTATTCTCCTCCTTGATCTCATCAAAGGACATAATACTTATACCCGTATTTTGGTTCTCTACTTCTAACTTATATTCTATGATTATCTCAAAAGTTTCGGACTTGTGTTTCAACAGGAACATATGTCTGAATCTTGAGAGATCATCAGTGAATGTAATGAAGTACAAAGAACCGGTCTTGGCATGTGTAGACAGGGGACTTTCATACATCTGCATGTATCAATCCCAAGAGTTTACTAACTCTTTCTCTGTTTCCAATAAACGGAGCTGTGGTCATCTTATCTCTGTGACATGACCAGCAAGTTTCACAAGATGTAAATTCAAACTAATTTAAATATGCATCTAAATGTAACTTTAGCTAGTCGGGTCGCATTGATATGACCTAGTCTACAATACCTCAAGAAGGATTCGTTCATTTCTGAACTCTTCCTCTTGTGTGTGTTCTGTATACTAAGAACTGTAGTTTGATTTAGAACGTATGCTTTTAGATAACGTGCATGAACCGATCAACTCTTGATATAGGAAATGTTCAAAACATTATCCAACAATACAAAATTATATCCTTCTTTACTAATAAAGAGACTGATATGATGTTGTATATCAGGTTCGGTATCTAATAACATTTGTTCAGAATCAATGTATTCTGGTAATACAGGGTGATAGTGACCAACAGACTTGGCTGCAACACTTGCACCGTTTCTATCTCATGAAACTTATCACTCGTTCTCAGTTCTCTACCTATCTGTAGCCCATGTAACAGATTACATATACGGGATCCTGATCCGGTATTACATACCCAGGACGTAAAAGATACTGAGAAACAGTTCTCTGTAATGAACACACCCGAAGAAGATGCATCAGCATGCACTTTCTTCGTTTGGGCGGCACGGGAAATCTGGTATTCCCCAATTTCCTGCTCTGTCTTATAACAATTATAAGTTGGAGCGGGACCAACATTCCCCAGCTCAGTATAGCAAGCGGGTTCGGTCAATATATCCGTTTTATTATCTTGATTAAGGCGTGATATGGTCGCTACCAGGAGAGAGAGAGAAGAAAACACTCAGCGTATGCTCTTGCAAGATTAGATTGGTTATCTAATATATCTAATCAGGATGTCTCCTACTGTTTTAGTCAAATCTTCCTTCAAACCCTAAAAGGAAAGACTAGCCGGGATTAATTACACGCTACAAGTTCGCCAATCTTTCAGCCAGGCCAGTGTCGGTACTTTGAGGGAGGTTCCCCGTGCTTTCGCACGATCCTAATTAAAGTAAACCTCGTTTTCTCAGGGGCGTAACCCCGTTAACACCTTTCTAGACACCTACTTGATCGGCTAATTGTAATGTGTAAAACTCTCCCAGGAGTAACTCTTACTCGCAGCGGGTATCGGGATTCAACTATCTCATAGAAGGTATGCAATCTCATTGCAAATTTCAACACTTGAAATTCCCAATAATATTTTACCCCGAGCGTCCTATGATCTTGACGGAGGTCAACAAACCATAGGCTGTTAGTCAAGTTCTACCCGTCATTTCCTCATTGATTTAAACCTACCCGCACGACCCTTGACGGAGGTCAACAAGGCCGCACGACTACCCTAATCCAATCTGCATCATATGCATAAGCAGATAAATACTAGTCAGCTACCGCACACTACGCCTTGACGGAGGTCAACAAACGTAGCACGAATACTAAGAAGGACTTATCTGAAATGACGGAGGGCTACGACAGGTTTTTAAGAAAACCTTTTGCGTAATGAACTAGATATCGTTGTAGATTCGAGTGATTTTAAATGGAGTGTTTTTTAGGCTTTTCTCGTTTTGCTAAAGGGGTCACTCCCGGTGAAGGGATCGTCGGCCCTTTCCTCATCGAATAAGGTGCAGGGTATATATACCACTATGCAAAGCAAGAACTATAGAAGCAATCAAAAGATAAACCGAGTTTGTAGCATCTGCCAGTTTCACTAAAGAGGTCACTCCCGGTGAAGGGATCTCGGCTCTTTCCTTATCGAATAAGGTGATGGATGTTCTACAAGGAACACCGCTATGCAAAGCAAGAACTAGAGCTACCAGTTTTTAAACAAGTTTCTACAACATCTTAGGTTTCTTTTATTTCATTAATCTCATTAATGAAGTCCCATTTTAATATGCTTCACAAGCATCACATTTGAAACGAAATCTGCAATATAACATATATCTCATATATATAATATAAACATTCGTCTCAGGCAGTAATATGATCTCATCACAGAACATTGCAGCAGAAGAAACATATATGAAATATTGGATATACTAGGACGTCCGTGTTTTAATACGAGCCTGTATAAAACACGGATTCCTCGGTTGCGATGAATAGCCAAACCCACATCCCTAGACCCCTACGAGAGCGGCAAGCAACTCTGCCAATTCTAGGGTTAAGAGACCCGGTCTCGACTCCTCGAGATGGTCTCCATCTGGACCCTAGAACCCGGTTACTTGTGTTCCCCGCCTTGGGTCTACCTAATGCGGAAAAGTAAACAATATACAACGGTGACAACATCCTCATCCCGGAAGTGCCCCAATAAAAGAATATTACATATAAATGAATTTTACATGAATGAAAAAGAAAAACTCTCATCTCACATAAAACCTCTGGCTATTCAGAACGCGACGATCCAATATAACATATCACAGCAACACATAATATCTCATATTATCAATGTAAGCAAGTATGCGTATCCCGATTGTCGTTGATGTATAGCAACGAAGCCGGCGATATACCACATACTACGCTTACGGTCACAGAAAAGAAAGTGTAAAACTACAACAGTTGGAATCCGCAACCTCCTTAGACATCGCATGTCTAACCAAATGAATTTCTTAGACATCGCATGCCTAACAATTATAAACCCCGCAGTTTAGTCTCATTATCGAAAACTCTTTTCAATATCAAGTCGGGCAATTCAACAAGATTCCCGACGTCCTGATCGAATACTCGTCGCAAACTTTAGTAGACGGCCGCACCCCCGATACCGTCGACGAAGTGCACTAAGGCGGAACACCGCTGCCGCGAGCACCCGAACGGATGCTTTTGGCGACGAGGTTCTCCTACAGTTACTTGGTCGGGGCTTTGGGGCGTGGCTGTCTGTTAAGTTTATCCGGCGAGTATCCGCGTACGCTACGTGATTGCGACGGAATTTTGATCACATCAAAATTCCATGGCAACCGATCAATTGAGACTAAACCACTAGATTTATAACATTCAAATTAGTTATCTCGTAACTACCTGTGGATTCCAAATATTGTATCACATTCCAGATAAAAGACAGTGTTAAACTTTCCGATCGAATAATCAAACACCCAAGTTTTCCCCAATATATCTCAACGCTTGAAATCAGTTTAAAAACATCTATCACATACCACAGTACCAATGGTCCTGCCGTAGAAGGGTCAAGCCAACGCCTCACATGTGGCACGCCGTACTGCCCCAAACCCTAAGGTTTATAGACAGTTCAAGACGGTCACATAATCGAGTTAAGGTTTGTTGTCTTTTAGAGGGTCCACCGCGTTACTTGCATGACTACACGAAAGTTTCAAACACGAGAAAAAATCCAACTTTTGAAAATTTTCCGACAGGGGAAAAAGTGAGTTATTGATATTCGTTCGAACTTTTTAACAGTTTCTAAAAATTAACCGGACAAAACTAAACGAAGTTAAATTATCCGATCGAATCAACGAGTCCCCAATACAACCCTAGAAAACTCAACAATTGAGTGGAATTAAAAAATTCCCAGAAAAAAATGACAATAAAGGACCTAAGAATAAATATATGAAATATGAGAGACTAAGTCAAATTTTGGCCGTGGAACCGCCGCCAAACCCATGGTTTGGCGGCGGTTCCGCGGTCATGTGAGCGACTTAGTGGACCGTACTTCATAGTAATTCTTAGTTTTTTCTGCTTGTTTTTCTGAGCATTTTTAATTCAAAAAAAACACATTTTTGAAAAATGTACAGAGAGGGGTAAACATCGGGGTTTCCAGGTTCAATCGGACTTTAAACTTCGTCTAGACTTCGCCTAAAGCTCTAGCTTGGCTCTGATACCACTATAGGGTTGCTAGGCATATGCACAAGGGTCTACGAGGCATCAACCATGCCCGATTTAAAATTTAGCCGTGCCGAACAACCCAAAGCCGGATCTTTAAACTAGAGTTTAGGTGAAAAACAAGCATGTTAAACTATTTAACACTAAGTGAGAGGGATTACAACCTTTGTAGATCCGGTCCTTCACTTCTTAAGCTCCGTGTTAAGGTCCCTTCGCTGCGATCATCGTGTTCCGGACTCTCGAGAGGCTTCACGAAGAGAAAGATGCAGTCTTGCTTCCGATCTTCGATAACATAGATGATCTACCTTGAAGTTTCGTTAACACAACCTATCACTCATGAAATGATGTGAACACCCTCATCTAAATGGCAAGGATAGATGAGGATGATGAAGTAGGATTTTTGCTCTCATTTGTTTTCTTATTCTCACTCATTTTTCATCACAAAATGAAATCAAGAAAGCTTTTTCATGAAAAGAAGAAGGAAGAAGAAGAAGAATAATCCATAATCCTTTTGTGATGAATAGAGCAAAGGAGATAATGATGAATAATGCAACCATGGTTGACTAAACCATTGTAGAGACTTAACTAGGGCTAGGGTTTGGGTTAGGTTGAGGAATGAGTCATAACAAAATATCTTTCACAAAACAAAACTAAACCTTCTAGAATCATCTAGAAAGTATTAACCCAAATCAAACCCTAATCTAGTTTAATCTCTACTAAACATGTTGCATTAGTTATCATATCATGTTACAATATCATATATCACATATATAATATTTTTTGTAACCAAATAAAATAATACAATTAACATATATCGCATATATATCAATGTATTACCCGAGTGAGAAAAAGAATCTTTTAGTGAGCTAATATTAGTTAATGTAATTTAATATATCATATATATTATAATACATTAAATTATCGAATCAACACTTGATCCGACAATCCGGCTATATCGCATATAATCGACTAATATTTATACGTACCGGTTCATCAAATCAACACTTGATCCGATGACCCGGATGATATCAAATATCGTGAGAATATAATACGGTATCTCATATCGCATTATCCTCGGTCCCGCACATATCACATATGTGCTCCTACTCCGTTTTTCCTGAGTCAAGAAACCTCTGTGTAGGACTCTAAAGAATCGTCAATACGCCGGCAGTAGGCGATGATCATATCAAACACCCACAAGCTGCAAGCGGTCAGCTAAACGTAACAGCAACCTAGGTATTGAGCGCTCAGAAGATCAACAAGAAAGCCTGTACATTCTCCTGTGAATCCAATCAGTAACACTCCCGTACAGTCCGGTCTCGTCGTCTGATATGTCGCATATCTCGCCTAGGGGTGGTAAACGTCAGACCCCAGTAGCTTGATAAGTCGTGGTGATATGAGGTCTATAACAGTTCGAGAAACTACTGATAACACTTACCAGTAAATCTCAGCAACCCTGGCCAGGGATTTCCGGTTATAGCCAATCGAACACAGCGCAACATCAACTCCCCATACCGGGAGAGACGAATCCCCTCCTATCGCTTATTGCCTCCATGTGATTCGGGACTGTACCCAAAAGCCACCTTTTTGCACGCCCTCTTGGACGTGGTATGATAGAAATCAAAGCACAGTGGGAATCACACAAGACTCTATGACGATCTCGGGTCAACAGACTACTCTGTACCAGTGTCATCGGAGAACTGCCATCTGACGTGAGGTATAATACCATCTGGGAGTTCTCGGCGAGTCTGTCCAGTGTACCCTGTCTCCACTGAGCACCCGTACACCATCCTTGATGTAAAACACCGATGGATATGGGATCATCCATCACCCATCATATGGGTCAAGATGCGTATACGCTAGTCTACTCTGGTGCATCGATGCCCTGTCTCGATACACCCTCGACTAGGAACAGTTATAGGATGTACTCGTCGACTACCGTGGCCCCACTAGTATGATCTCATCATAGTCCTAATAGTCGAGTACATATCCTAAGGGCTTTATCAACATGTAATATAGAGACAATCAGAGTACATGTTAAGATAAAGTACAACCAGATAGCATACTATCATATCGAGCAAGAAAGTCCTCCCTATATATGTCCAAGCATCCATTACAATATACATCATATGTACAGTAATGGCCTCTAGGGCATACATATAACTAACTCTGAGTAGACACTGGTTAATAATACCAATAAATACAACAAATAGATAATGAATGGGCGGTATTAAAATGCAGTTTTCTGATATGATCGTACGCTAAAAGCGTGTCGGATAATTAAAAGTTCTAAAGTTTAACCGCGATCAGGACGGTGTCGCTTTGCAGTTAGCCGCGATGAGCACGGGTCGATCCACAGGGAGATGGTAAGTTTTACATTCTTGTTTTAACGAGTTAACAACGTGACGAATTTGTTCGTTATCTAACCATTGTGTTATATTCAAGTATAAGGCTTGTTAGAAAATGATAGGATAGTGTAAGTTAATGGATTCCGTATTCAAGTACTTTGAGCCGAACTCAACCAATGAAGCTAGAACAATCGGCAACAACGTGGATTAGGGTACTTAAGCACGGTATTCATGGAATCCGGCTTATTGACCCTTGTCCTTCCGTTCTTGTATCTTGCTTTCGCCTCCGGACAAACCGAATGCAACCGGTCACGGTTAGGAATCACCTTTACCTTGCTAGGGTAGGGTGCCTAACGGAGCGTTTGCGTAAGGTTTGGGCGGAGTTTCAAATGGAAAAGACGGAAAAAGGAAATGAGGAACGAAATGTTAACTTACAGAATCTTTCTCTTTTCCTAACAACAATATTCACACCATTCACAAAACAAACCAAAAAGATATAACAAAAGAGAAGAACAAAGAAAAGAAAAGATTACAAGCAAGTAATTAAATGACATGGTAATAAATTGCAAGTAACAAAAGTCAAGAATGAAAATGCATGTAAATAAAAGAGCAAGTAAGAAAGACTAAGAACCATAGAACCCAAAACAAGACATGGGTTCAATAACCAAATCTTAAACTTGCAAGCTCAATGAAGAGGTTGCAAGATCAAGAAGAGGCAAAGAACTCATGGTGAATGAAGGCACAAAAAAGATCTTTATTAATCATCAAGAATGATACAACCCTTGATATCAATAACCAACCCTTAAACTTGCAAGCTCAAGAAAGAGGTTGCAAGATCAAGAGAAGGTTAAGAACTCAAGGGGACTACGCTATTTACAAGAACAAAATGAAAACAAAAGAGGTTTGGTGAAAAGAATGAAACAATGTAAGCACAATCTAAGACCCTTTCTCCTTTGCCCCATGGTCTGTATTTATAGGCTCCAAAGAATGGAGGGAAATTCGAATTTTTAAATCAACACAAAATCTTTAGCATTGAATGCTCATTACTTCATGTCCATTTGTGCCTTGATTCTTGTCTTCCCCATCATGGTCCATGCTGATTTGTCTATTTGAATTTGATTTGCACTCAGTTTTGGAAGAAAATTTGAATCTTTAAATCACACACATAATCTTCACCATTAAATGCTCATTACTCCATTCCCATATGTGGCTTGATTCATGGCTGCCCCATTATGGCTCATGCTGATTTGTTTGATTCCTTTTGATTTGAACACATGCTTTTTAGTCTTGAATGCATATAAAATCATATGCATATAAAATCATCTCCTTGAATGCATATAAAATCATATCCACATATGCTTAAAAGTCTTGTGTACACACTTGTTGTGTTGAACCATTTAGATAAAAAATGTGTACACAACTTGTTGCGTAAAGGAACTCCTGAAGTATTGGTCGGTTTGCGTTTCTGGTCGCAGTGTTTTCCCTCAAGTGATATATCCGTGCTTTTGGATGCATTTCCAGTATTTTGTCATGGATGCCTGTAATCTGTAATACTGAGTAGACACTGGTTAATAATACCGATAAATACAACAAAAAGATAATGAATGGGCGGTATTAGAATGCAGTTTTCTGATATGAACACACACGCACAAAGAAAACTCTCTCAATCTGGTAGCTTGTCCCAGTTGAGCGCAGTTCAGAAGCAGTCTTCTGCGGATTGGCATACCTTGTGCGATGGTAGAGTACAGTTTGAGTTCACTTCCACCGGGGGACAGCTTGCTCATGTCTGCGCCCGTCCATTTCTTCTGGATCGTATCCGTGAGGCGCAGCCCAGTGATGCCCATTTGGTTGAGATTCTTAAGCTTGTTCGACAGGGTACAGTTTTGGAGTTCATGATTGATGACCAGGGTATGCTACGTTGCGGGACTCGCTTATGAGTACCCGATATTGATGGGTTGAGACGCGAGATCCTAGAGTAGACACATCAGTCAGCCTTTAGCGTTCATCCAGGATCCACCAAGATATACCGTGACTTGAGAGACTTTTACTGGTGGGAAGGGATGAAGCGTGATGTTTCGGACTTCGTTTCGAGGTGCCTAACTTGTCAGCAAATTAAGGCTGAGCATCAGAGACCGGCTGGAGAGTTGCAGCCTTTACCCGTTCCTGAGTGGAAATGGGAGCAGATTTCCATGGACTTTGTTGTGGGTCTACCCAGAACCAGTCGGGGGTATGACTCTATTTCGGTGATTGTAGACCGGTTGACGAAAGCGGCTCACTTCCTTCTAGTGAAGACCACTTTCGGTTATGCTCAGTATGTTCAGTTGTATATAGATGAGATTGTGCATTTGCACGGAGTTCCCACATGTATTGTATCCGACAGGGGCACCCGGTTTACTAGCCGTCTTTAGCAGAAGCTTCAGGAAGCTTTGGGTACCTGGTTGAGTTTTAGCACTGCTTTCCATCCACAGACTGATGGTCAGTCATAGCGGACGATACAAACTCTTGAGGATATGCTTCGGGTGTGCGTGCTTGATTTTGGTGGCAGTTGGGATCGTCACTTGCCGTTGATTGAGTTCTCCTACAACAACAGTTTTCAGGAGACTATTCAGATGGCGCCTTTTGAGGCCTTGTATGGTAGGAAGTGTCGATCGCCGGTCTGTTGGACCGAACTCTATGAGAGTAGAGTTTTGGGACCCCAGCTAGTTCAGGAGACTACGGAGATGATCCAGCTGATTCAGGACAGGATGAGAGCAGCCCAGAGCAGACAGAAGTCATATGCCGACCGTCGTCGTCGCAGACTTGAGTTTGCAGTGGGGGATCATGTATTCCTGCGGATTTCTCCGATGAAGGGCGTTATGAGATTTGGGAGGAAGGGAAAGCTCAGTCCCAGATTTGTAGTTCCCTTCGAGATCCTTGAGCAAGTTGGTACCGTTGCTTATCGTTTGGCGCTCCCGCCCAGTTTTCCGGATGTTCACCCCATGTTCTATGTGTCGATACGTCATAGATACCTTCATGATTCTTCTCACATGATTCAGCACGAGATCTTTCAGCTTGAGCGCGATCTTTCGTTCACCGAGCAGCCGAAAGTTATATTGGATCGGCAGGTGAAGAAACTTCGGTCAAAGGTCTTGCAATCTGTGAAGGTTCTTTGGCGTAGCCCAACTAGTGAGGAGTTCACTTGGGAGGCCGAGAGCGAGATGCGGAAGAAATTCCCTCATCTCTTTGAAGGTACGCTTGTAAGAATTTTAATTCGGGGACGAATTTTCTTTAAGGGGGAGATTGTAACACCTTGGATTGCGATTAGTGTAAATTATGCATTAATGCGGGTTTTTAAGGAAAAGTTTACCAAATCGGGTTCCTCACATTTTATATCAATTAATTAATATTTTATTATTATTTGATATGGCTTGTACACACATGTGCATGTTAATGTGAGGGTGGGTTAGTGTTAATCTTGTTAAGAGACCAAGAAACCTTAGTTAATCCTTGCCCTAATTTAACCTTGCCTTAGATATTTTGGGTAAGGAAATATCTTTTTGTTTGGGCTGAGAGAGAGAGAGAGGTGGCAAGGTGAGTCAAGGGGCATTAATGAGAGCATTAATGGAGGTGAGGGAGAGAGTGAGATTAAGCTTTTGTTTCACCCTACACTCACCCCTCACTATTATTTCCCTTACCCTTTCATTCTTCTCTCATTCTCAAATATTCTTCATCTCCTCACTCCCAAACTGAACCCTCACCTCCCTCTTCACTAAAAACCTTGTAAAACTTCATAAAAATCCATGGAAAACACTTCAAATGTCTTGATTTGCCACTAGGTTGCCTTGGAGCTTGGAAAGCTAGGATTTTTGAGCAAGAGTGGCTAAGTAATGATCTCAAACTGATATTTAGGAGTTATTTTATTGTGTTGCCTTGAAGTTATGGTTTAGAACACTAAAGGTAGCATTTTGTGCAAAAATCGTATTTTTAGTGTCAACTTTGTGTCTCTGTGATCTGCTGTAAAACTAGGTGTTTGTTGGAAAAGTTCCCATTACAGTGACATAGTGTTAAGGTATAGAACCCACCATAAAATCCTGAGACCACCCCTTATTTTTCGGGCCACAGATTTAATGGTTCTGACCGCAAATTGCGGCAAGAGTAGGGGCTAGGGTGTTGGGGTTTGGGCATAGGGTCTCTGTGTTTGTTTGTGGTCTCGTGGTACTTGCAACTTTCACAAATTTTTAGTGTATCAAAATCTGGGACCACTTTGCTATATTCTAGTGTTTTGTGTACGCGTGTTACGTTATTTGACACGGTTCGTGATCTGGTGTACTGCTACACTTGGGCTGGTGTTGGTGAGTCGTTACGCACGTTAGCCGTTAGACGAACACTTGTGGGTCAGATTGGAGTTGGTGCGTTGGTCAAACGTCTTGTGTACGTGATATTGATCGATTTCTGAGATTTGCACTGGTTATGTTTTTTGTTAATAGGATCGCAGACGGGGACTTCGGACGCTGCGAAGAAAGGGAAGCAGGTGATTGGATTTACCTAGCCCGCGACTGTCGGTGAGTAGATTTAACATCTACCGGGAATTCGCCCGCATGGCGTTATGCGTCTTGGCTAGATATGATATGATATTAGCCGCATGTTATATTGCACATATAGAGATTGAGCATAAAACTTCATTGCATATTATTACTTGTTGTGCATGGACTTGTACTCTTTGGACACTGCACTATTATTGATGGCTCATGTTGCACGAGCATTGATTGTATGCCACTCACATCGTCAATAATCGCCATGACACGCATAACACCTATGCATACGTGATATTGTATGGTTAGGGATATTGAGACATTGATTCATATTCCATTGTGCATATGATATATAGCATACCTGTATACCTACATGCTTACACATATGCCTTGCCATGACTACATGCTAGCTACACATATACCTGGAGGGTATTGTATCATTATTAACATGTATATACACATACCTAGCTTGATATAGCTACACGTATACCTGGAGGGTGTTACATCATTATTGATAGGTAGATACACATATCTTGCTATATCGACATGGTTACGCATACCTGGCTATAGCTACATGTTCACCTTTATATGATGTTGCGCTGGATTTCGGAGAAATTAGAAACCGCATGATATATTTAATAACATGTTGTTAAATAGCGGTTTTTCTTGTATATGCTCATCTTACTGTTTCATGTTGCATATATTATATTTCATGGATTTCGCATTGATATATGGATTTCATATGATGTTTTACTCCAGTGTATATATATCAGTGGTATGAGACGCTGATATATATACATGTATATATATCAGTGGTATGGGACGCTGTTATATATGTACACCTATAATATATATATATATATATCAGTGGTATGGGACGCTGTTATATATGTATACCTATAATATATATCATCATAATGATATGTGCATGTATTCTTATTCATTCCGATATGATGGGCTGATGTGCCCGATATGATGGGCCGATGTGCCCGATCTGAGGGGCAAATGTGAGGGGCCGATGTGCCCGATATGAGGGCCGATATGGGGGCCGTTTTGAGGAGGGAATTTGGGGATTTAGATTGTCTTAATGGACACTGGTTCGCCACGATGAGGATTCCGTGATGATGACATGTTTTACCCCGTACTCCGCATTTATTGATATGCACTTGCTTCATGTATTAGTAGTACCTGATAGAGTACCTTTCATGACTGTTGAATATACATATTGTCATACTTATGCTATCAGATTACATGTGATAGATTATCGCTGTTAGTACATACTTGCGATTACTGTATGATGTTATTTACTATTCACGAGTTGGCAACTCACCCCCGTTGTGCCGCAAGGTTTTTAGGTCTGATCATTAGAGTGGTCACGGCAGGGCGCCTTTTTATCTTTACTTTTGAATATACCGCTACGTTTGGCTGTGAAGCCATTTGCTATAGGTGGGTTGCGGTTATCCGATGATGTACATTGTATATTTCTTGTATCAGTACTCTCCATCTACCACCTTTATATATTGACTTAGAGACGAGTTGTGAGGATCGATGTTTTTTATTCTTATGACTCTGGTTGTCATGCTTGTGTGAGCCGGCCTTTATATATGTGGATTATTTCATTTCTTCGCTACGGCGTCGTATATATGTTGTGGTGGTTGTTCCGCCATTGGGCGAGATTTGCTCCCGTTTGGGGATGCTTTACTTTTATCTTATGTTTGTACCCGTTTCGGAGCTAGTTTTTACAAAGGAGGTGCTGCCCAAATTTTTATGAAAAACAAACTTAAGTTTAAAGTTTTGCATCGAGATTTTAAAAGCGATCTATCTTTCTTTCTTGTAATGGTTTAGATTGCTGGGTTTTTTCGGCTTACTTAATTGCGTTACGCTTGTTGACGTTACGTAGTTTATGTGCCGGTCATGTGCCCAATTTTGGGTCGTGACACCATTACTGCATACCATGACTACGAAATCTAGCAGTTAGACGTCAAGACCGCTTTTCTAAATGGTGATTTAGAAGAGAGCGTGTACATGACACAGCCAGAAGGCTTCGTAGACTGTGGGAGCAGCGGAAATGTGTGCAAGCTGCTTAATCCATCTACGGATTAAAGCAGGCGTCGCAGAGTTGGAACATCTGTTTTGATGAAGCTATCGAAGAGTTTGACTTCATCAAATATATAGATGAACCTTGTATATATAAGAAGGCAGTAGAGAGTAAGGTGGTCTTCCTCGTATTGTACGTGGATGACATACTCTTGATAGGAAACGATGTTCCTATGCTACACTCGGTCAAGCTGTTCTTATCACTCAAGTTCTCCATAAGAGATCTTGGTGATGCCTTCTACATTCTGGGGATAAAGATCTATAGAGATAAATCTAAACGGATGTTAGGATTGTCCCAATCCAGGTACATAGACACCATACTAAAGAGGTTTAGTATGGAAGATTCCAAGCGAGGTAATGTACCCGCTTGTTCAGGAATCACTCTCTCCAAAGAGATGTCTCCCAAGATTGATTTGGAAAGGGCTCGCATGCAAGGGATACCCTATTCTTTGGCAGTAGGCTCTATCATGTATGCGATGTTATGTACCAGACCGGATGTAGCTTACTCACTAGGTGTAGTGAGCAGGTATCAATCAGATCCTGGGGAGAAACACTGGACAGCTGTGAAGAACATTCTTAAGTACTTAAAAAGGATTAAAGAAATGTTCTTGGTGTATGGTAACGGTGAACTCCAAGTGGAGTCCTTTACCGATTCAGGCTCCAGAGTGATAAGGACGACGGTAAGTCGGTCTCGGGTTTTGTCTTTACCCTCAACGGAGGGGCGGTGTGTTGGAAGAGTTCCAAGCAAGACACCATAGCAGACTCGACGATGGAGGCTGAATACATCGCTACCAATGATGCTGCCAAAGAAGATGTCTGGATGAAGAATTTCATTGTTGAGCTTGGTGTGGTTCCATCCATTGAGCATCCAATACCAGTGTATTGTGATAAAAATGGAGTGGTGGCTTTGGCCAAGGAACTTAGGTTCCATCAGAGATCCAGACATATTCTGAGACGGTATCACCTGATCAGGGAGATAGTAGATCGCCGGGGGATCGAGGTCAGGAAGGTTGACACGAAGGACAACGTAGCAGATCCACTCACGAAGGCCTTCCCCCAGATTCAATTTGAGAGTCTTTTTGGAATGTTGGGTATGAGATACTACAACATATGGCCTTAGTGCAAGTGGGAGATTGCTAGTTATATGTATGCCCTAGAGGCCATTATTGTACATGTGATGTATATTATAGTGGATGCTTGGACATATATCTATAGAGGACTTTCTTGCACGACATGATAGTATGCTATCTGGTTACTCTTTATCTTAACATGTTGACTGGTATTCTTTACTGTCATGCTCTCATATATTGATAAAGCCCTTAGGATATGTACTTGACTACCAGGATTATGATGAGATCATACTAGTGGGGCCAGGGTGGTCCATAAGTACATCCTTTAATTAGTTTCTAGTCGTGGGAATATCGAGACCAGGGCATCTGTAACGTTTTGAAAATCGTTTCGGTGAAATTTCGAAAAAAACGGTAAAATAAATGGGTTTTCTGTAAAAAGTCAAAATGCAAATATCTTTATTATAAAATTAAATATACATATTCTAGCTATGTAATTGCTAGTATTTGGTGTTTATTGAGCCACTGCTGAAATTTCAAATTTTCTAAATTTTTTTCCGAAATTAATTATTTTAATATTATTTTAAGCCGGTAAGAAAATACATTAAATTAGCGATAAATACAAATTTAAATGGGCTAATTTTAATCTTTAAAATCATGTTAATTAAAATCTAGTTGTAATATAATTTTTTAGTATTTTATTTCAAGTTTTAATTGATTTATTTTATGGAAAACAAAAATATAGTTATTTTGAACTAAAACTTGCAAATATGGTATTGTGGGGGGTCTTTTTGCATAGAATTTTTTTGTAAAGTCTCTCACACTCACCCTCACTCCCCTTGGCCGGCCTCATACTATTGTAGCAGCCCAAGAATTTTATTTCCCTCTTTTTGACCTTAAATCATGTGAGAAATGGGTTAAAATAAGGTTTTTATATATAGTAAAGTAGGTGGGGCTGTTATAGTAATTGGGAGGGGCTTTGACTTGGATCTTTTGGCATCATCCCCTCACCTTTTTCTCCCTCTTCCTCTGCTGAAACCAGCAGCAGCAGCAGCCCTCCATTTCTTCTTCTCTTTTCTCTTCAAAATTCCATCAAAAAATCATCCAAAATGCTTCAAAAATTCCACAAAATCAAAATCTAATCCCTACTCATTTTTACTTGACCATTCTAGTATGGATCTTGGTGAAGGGAAGCAAGTTTGGGAGGCTAGATTTGTGCTAGATTTCAAGATGATTGTGGGGGTAAATTCTTAACCTTATGTCTAATTGTTGTTTGGATACTTTAAATCTAGCATAATTAGTTAATAGTTTGGGATTAATTGAATGTTTTGAAAAATATAGTAAGGGTTTGTGATTTCAATTAGGATTTTTATCATATCATTAGGGATGCAAGGTTTAGTTTAACATCTTAATGTATGTAAAATCTAGTTTGGTTGATTAAATTGCACTTGTTATATGTAATTTGTCCAAATTGCTTAAATTGCAAACTAGGTTTTTGTAAACCTTGAATTTGATTAAGAGAAAAATGTAATTAGGTTTTTCTTGACTTCATTAACATTATTAAGTGTGGTTTAATGTCTTTAGTTCATGAAAATCCTAGCTAAATTGTTGTTTGTGCATTTTTGCTATAAAATTGTTAAAATTTAGGTATATTGTAAACTAGAATTTTGGGGCTAAAGAAATTTAATGAGATTAAATAATGGAAATGGTTTTTATGACTTATTTAAGTTGTTTAATAAGTATTATGGCCATTAAATTTGTTCAAACGTCGAGTTTTGTACTAAAACGGGTAATTTGTGCTTGCTAGATTTTCGGAAAAATGGCTTTTAAAGTGAATTTTGGGTTTTTGTGAAAGCAACCATAGGTTTTGACCTATGTGGGTTTCGTGTGTCGTTTTGATCATGAGTCGGATTTTAATGCGATACGGTGCGTTATGATATGTAGGTACCCATGTGGACTTCGAGATGACAAGCAAGCGCGTGGCGACGTCGGCACCGGCGAGCGAGGACCAGGTGAGTAGATTTATATCTACGGGGAGAAGTCAGGTGGATGGCGTATAGCACCCCCGCAGTTCATGGTGATGTATACGAATACGTATACACACACATATATATTGATTATATTTTGTTTGAGTATATTGATGATAATATGGATATTTGGTGTTCTTGGATGATTTAGTGTCGCGAAACCCTAGAGTAGTGGTCGCACCACACATGCACACAACCACCCATGCTTGCATACTTTCTTCTTTCATTTGTGCTTATTCGGGAATATATAGTTATGTGTTCACATACGGATTTGAGGATGATACTTGGGTTTGAGATGAGTCGATGAGATTTGTGTTGAGCTTGTGATATCGGTGATATGGCAGGATTCGTATTTGAGATACGTCCTGATGTTATAGCGGGTCTTTGAACGAAGATACGGGTGAATAGTGCTATAAATAAAATGGTCGACATGTGATCGTGATATGAGATATGATATGCTAGGATATTGATACTAGGCTGTATTGGGCGATGTATACCCCTTGATGATGATATGTGCTGATGATATCGGTTTGTACGAGACTGTCGATCAGTAGTCAGATCATGACTATATTGATGATATTAGTATTGTACTAGACATAGGTCAGTACCCTGGACTATGATCTTGGATAAAGAGGATACCAGATGAATAGTGTGATGAATATGATATTAACCCGTACCCAGATTTGGGGATGCCGTACGACGGATTTACGTACGAGCTATATTTTGATGATTGATCCGCACTCTTGACTTGGGATGTCTGATTATAGATATGGTATCGGATATGATATTATTGAGGCGGGATCATCGACTAATATATATACAGGTATGTATATGTATCGACTCAGATGTTAGGCGGTTTTCTTACCTGTAGTCCAGCTTGTTAGCTTAGCCATTTAGTTTAGTTTAGTTGTTAGATTAGATTCGATTCTTACCTATTTCAAAAACTAACGAATCGTGGGTATTTTAAAAGACAGCCCAAGGGATCCTACGGATATTTCAAAAGACGTATCTTTTCATAAAAACACCGTAGCCCCTATTTTCAAAACCCCACGATTCGTGTTATTTCAAATGACACCATTGTTTAATATTTAGCTCCCGCTCATTTTGGTTGCTCGCTCCGCATCGCATACTTACATTGTTGTTTCATATTGCATTGTTGACATTATGCTGTTAGGACACCAGCACCATTACCGATGATGCGTATGTACCACGTACACTTACTTGCCGGCTCACACACATCTTCATCGGTAATTGCCATGTCACGTACACCTTAGAAAATATTATTGCTTAACTTAGCTTGATAGCTAGTAGTTTGACATAATATTAGTGTACTTACCTTATATGCCAGCGTAGATATTGTAGTTATTACTTGTCACTTCATGCATACTGTTATTCATTGTTATGCCGTATTCATGGATTCTTATGCCTATATTCATGGGTTTATATGCTATTGATGATTTGGATTCGGATTTCTATGAGATTTTCTGGATTTGGGGGAAAACCGCAAAACTTGTATAAGCTTCTTCCCTCTCTTTTAAATAAAAAGTGCGGTTTTCCCATGATGTATGAGTCGTCCACCATGAGTTTGCTGATGGATTTTGAGACCCGATTCGAGGAGTGGAGGAACCGTTTCGGGTACATGGTAGGCCCGGTGCGGTACCCCGGGGCAAGAGGATCGTGTTGTTGACGTTGAGCCTGGAAGGGGAGCACTACCGACCGGTGATATTACCCGACGTGTCGGATATCCGGAGGATACTGTCGTGGTCTTGAGATGGATGGTAGGGGCCGGTCTGGACTGACGGCGCCCTAGATATTGTGATTGAGACATTGAGATTTCGAGATATTGAGGTACAGAGACTGTGATACAGAGATATCGAGATATTGGGATTACGTTTTGTGCCGATGCTAGGCACTGTTTTATGCTGATTTCATTATGATACCTTATTTTAAAAATACAAAGGAAATCTCACTAAATTATGAAAACAGTTTCTTCATTTACATGTATTCTGTTTTCATGCATTCATACCTCATTCATATGATATATTGCTACCTGAGGCACTGACACGGGCACATGAGATTACACTCGGGTTAGATATTTACCCTAGCCTTTGTTATAGGCTGCATGTTATATATATAATTGAGGATATATTATGATCATTGACCTAGGTTGCGTTATTTATGCGATTTCTTTCCGTAGATGTTTTTCTATTCACGAGTCGGCAACTCACCCCCGTTGTGCCCCAGTTTCTTGCAGGTTTTGCCGTACAGGTTTCATTACGGCTTTGCTTGCACTGCTTCCCATTTCCGGGCGACTTGCTAGTAGGTGGGTTTACTTGTATCGTACCCCCATTATATATCTTGTATATCATTATTCTGTTGTATCTAGAAGTTCCATCAACCAAACATGTATTTATTTCAGAGATAGAGACCAGTGATGTTTATTCTTTCGACCTTAGAGTCGCGCGTTATATTTCTGTGGATTTCTGGTGGTTTTGAGTTTCCTTTTGAGTTTTGATCCTCGCCCTTGGCGTTGTATATTATATTGCTTGTGTGGTTGTGACCGTCGATTGATGAAGAGCTAGCTCCCGCTTGGGGATGCCTTTTTGATTTCGTATACTATTCATATTGTATCCCGTTTGGGGGCCAGTTTTTTTCAAAGGAGACTCTACCGAAATTTTCGGGAAATGTTTGATGTTTTTTTTTAAACCGCATAATTCGGCTTATGCTATTGAAACCACTTGTTTTAATTGGTTTTCCTTCACTCTACTACTTTTCTTGGTTTGGATTTCTGGGTTTTCGGCTTACTTAGATTACGTACGCCTCGAGACGTTCGTAGTTTAAGTGCCGGTCATATTCCGTACTTTCGGGACGTGACAGCATCGATATTCCAGAGTAGACTAGTGTGTATGTTTGTTGTCCCTTAGAGGGCGATGGTTGATCCCCACAACCATTGGTGTGTGACATCAAAGATTGTACGTAGGTGCTCATTGAAGAATGGGTACATCGAACAGGACTCACCGAGGACTCCTATGTGATAGTATACCTATCGTCAGATAGCGGTCCTCTGGTGACAATAGTCTGTATACCCGAGATCGTCATAGAGTCTTGTGTGGCACCCACTGGTCTTTGATTTCCTCCCTACCAAGGCTCAAAGGAGTTGTGCAAACAGGTGGATTTTTGGTATAGTCCTGAGTCCCATGGAAGCAATGAGCGATAGGAGGGGTTTCGTCTCTCCCGGTATTGGTGGTTGATGTTGCTCTATGCTTGATTGGCTATAACTGGAAGTCCCTGGCCAGGGCTGCTGCTGAGATTTACTAATAAGAGTTATCAGTAGTTTCTCAAACCGTTATAGGCCAGACATCGGCATGACTTATCACGTTACTGGGGACTGACGTTTACCACCCCTAGACATGATATATGACATATCAGACGAAGAGACTGGACTGTACGGTAGTGTTACTGATAGGCTTCATGGAGATATGGACGAGCATGCTTGTTGATCTTCATATCGCTCAATACCCGGGTAGCCATTACGTCCAGCTAGTACCGCTGATGGCTTGTAGGTGATTGATGTGATCATCACCTACTGCTGGCATATTGACGAGTCTTTAGAGTCCCACACAGAAGTTTCCTGGTTCAAGCGAAACGAACTAGGGCACATATGTTGATATGTGCGTGGGCCTGATTAAATATGCGTATGTGATACCGTATTATAATCTGGCAGTTATCTGTTATCGGTTCGGTTATATGTGATATAACCAGATTGTTGAATCAAGTGTTGATTTATTAATGTGATATACAGATGAATGATATTAGTCGGTCATATGTGATATAACCGGATTATTAAATCAAGTGTTGATTTAATAATGTGATATATATTATATGTGATATAATTATATCTTAACTAATATCATTAGCACACTAATTATTCTTCATTATATATATATATATTAATATATACGATATATATATATATATATATATATATATATATATATATATATATATATATGAAGCATGGTATTTTCTAATTTTATGAAAAATAGAAAATGAGCTTGAAAATGGAATTATGGTTGCAAGCATGGGTTTTATTCTTTGTTTATTCATCTTGACTCACTATTCAAGCATGGTTGCAATTTTATATTGCAAAATTCCAGGTTTGAATGAGTGGGGGTCAAATGTTGCCATTCATTCTTACCTCATTTCAACACTTAGCCATTTTTCCATGCTTGCTTCTTCTTGAGCTCTCTAGCTCTCATCTTCTTCTTCCTCATATTACTTTAAAAATCTAAACCCTCATATGTGATGTGAATCATGGATTTTTGAATACATAAGTGAGTAAATCTTATCCCCTACTTCATCATTCTACACTTGACTAGCTATCAAGTGTAGAGTGTTTTCTTCACCAAAGTGTTTAGTGAAGAAAGAGCTTGACCTAGGGAGCTTCGGGTAGATCATCTTCAACGCGAAGATCTATGAGGAGTTTCGTTCAACTTGAAGTGGAGTCTAGATGAGTCAAGAGGACTACAACAAGGAGCTTAAGAAGAGAAGGACTTGATCCTATTGGGTATAACTCCTTACACTTTCTTAAGTTGTTCACATCACATAGCTAAAAACCTTAAAATTCTAGTAATGATCTTGTAAGTCTAACTTAGCACCTAGAAAAATTTAAAATATGGCATGCTTGATGCCTCTAGAACCTCTTGATGGTGTTAAGGTAGACTTTCAATGATAGCATGAGGATGCCCGAACCGAGAAAAGATATTTTCTTTAAGGAACTTAACGATAATCTTGTTGTCATTAGTATGACTCGGTATTGTTTCAACCCATTTAGAGACATAATCAACCGCTAATAAAATATATAAGTTCCCAAAAGAGTTGGGAAACAGGCCCATGAAATCAATTTCCCACACATCAAATATCTCAACAACCAAGATCGGTTGGAGCGACATCTCGTTTCTCCGTGAAATCCAACCCATGTGCTGACATTGTGAACAAGTTTTGCAATAATCATGTGCATCTTTGAATAACGTTGGCCAATAAAAGCTACATTACAAAACTTTTTCAGCTGTTTTTCTTGGACCAAAGTGACCGCCACATGCTTGATCATGGCAAAAGGACAACACACTTCTGAACTCGTTATTAGGGACACACCGGCGAATGATCTGATCAGGGCAATAATTGAACAAATAAGGTTCGTCCCAGTAAAAGTGTTTTACCTGAGATAAAAATCTGTGATTGTGTTGATTTGACCATTCACTAGGTAGAAGTCCCGTTACTAAATAATTCATGATATCAGCGAACCAAGGTTCGCAAGATAGGGTCAAGAGATGTTCGTCCGGAAAAGAGTCGTTTATTGGCAATGTCAACGTTGGTGAAGAAGGAAGTCGTGAAAGATGGTTGGCTACAACGTTACACATCCACTTTTGTCTCTTATGACAAGGTCAAATTCTTACAACAAGAGGATCCAATGTATTAGCCTGGATTTAGCATTCTTCTTCGATAAAAGATGTCTTAAGGCAGAATGATTGGTGTAAACTACGACCGAAGAGCCAATTAAGTAGGGCCTGAATTTTTCTAATGCAAAGACAACTGCCAAGAGTTCTTTCTCGGTGGTTGTATAGTTCATTTGGGCATCTTTCAAGGTCCTACTCGCATAATAAATCACATGCGGTATCTTATCGATGTGTTGTCCTGAGACTACACCAATAGCAAAGTCGGATGCATCACACATAAGCTCAAAAGGGTGATTCTAGTCTGGAGATGATAGAACGGGAGCAATAGTGAGGGAACGTTTAAGCGATTCAAAAGCAACCAAGCAATCCGAGTTGAAATGAAATGTTGTACTCTTAGCCAAGAGAAGAGTTAAGGGTCTAGCAATCTTTCTAAACTCCTTAATGAATTGTCTATAAAAACCGGCATGACCAAGAAATGATCGTATATCTTTGACACATTTGGGAAGAGGAAGGTTGGAAATGACATCTATTTTAGTTTTGTCTACCTCAATGCCATTTCGTGAAATGATATTCCCTAACACAATACCCTCTTGAACCATTAAATGACATTTCCCCTAATTCAAAGTTAGATTCTTGTCATTACAACGGGTAAGAACAGCGTCAAGATGACGTGAGCATTCCTCAAAGGATTCCCAAAATATGGAGAAATCGTCCATGAATATCTCCAAAAAATTCTCGACCATGTCAGAGAATATCCCTATCATACACCGCTGAAATGTAGTAGGAGCATTGCATAACCCAAAGGGCATGCGTCTATAAGCGAAAGTGCCGAAAGAACAAGTAAAAGTTGTCTTATTTTGATCCTTTTCGGCGATGGGAATCTAGCTATATCCTGAATAACCGTCCAAGAAACACTAGAACTCATTCCTAGCTAAGCGTTCCAACATCTGGTCAATGAAGGATAGAGAGAAGTGATCTTTTCTCGTCACAGTATTGAGTTTTCTATAATCAATACATACCCACCATTCGGTTTGGGTGTGAGTTTGAATCAACTTATTTACTTCATTAGTTATGATCGTGATGCCAGACTTTTTAGGGACAACGTGAATAGGACTTACCCGTTGGCTATCAGATATTGGGTAAATTATACCATTATCTAAGTATTTGACGATTTCTTTCTTCACCGCCTCTTTCATGACGGGATTTAACAATCTTTGTGGGTTACGGGCTGGTTTGGACTCATCTATTATATGTATATGATGTTCAACAATCAAGAGATTAATCCGTTTGATGTTCTCCATTGTCCAACCGAAAACTTGCCGATTCGTTCTCAAGACAGTAAGATGAGCTATCTCTTGCTCTAAGGCTAGAGAAGCTGATATGATGATGGGTAAAAACTCATTCTCACCTAAATATGCATACATAAGATTAGGCGGCGGCGACTTGAGATCAAGTGTCAGTGGAGAGACGATAGAAGGTAGGGTAAGGGAACGATACTCGGACTCCATGAGAGGTTCATAGCTAGCGTAAGAGACAAACTCGGATTGCTCAACTGACTTATCCGAAAAGTCAGAGGATTCAAACTCGGGGTTGATTTGTCGACAGAAGAGTCCCGTAAATCAAGATCATTAAGGAAAGTGAACCCTTCGTATTCCCTATTCGTGTAAGAAATGGCTGGATCAAACAATAACGCACTAGTGGTGTCGAGATCATTGTCATAGAACAAAAACTCCTCAAATTCGCAACTGTCGAAAGCAATCTCGTGGAAGGAACATATATCTATCATATGAGCAGAAGGTTCGGAGGGTTGACTTCCTACCCTGAAAATGTTAAGTTCAATTGTTATCTTCCTAAAGGATAGGTTCATGGAACCGTTACGACAATTGATTACCGCATTTGAGGTTGCGAGAAATGGTCGACCAAAAATCACCGGGATTTGGTTCCATGGGTTTGCCATAGGCTGTGTATCTAAAACTATAAAGTCCACAGGGAATATAAATTCCCCGACATTGATCAACATGTCTTCTAGCTCTCCCCTAGGGTGGGTGATAGATTGATCGGCCATCTGAAGAGTGCAATGCGTTGGTTTCAACTCTACTATGCCTAATTGCTCATAAACAAATTAAGGGAGAAAGTTAACACTAGCACTAAGATCAAGTTGAGCGCGATTGATATTTTTACTCCCAATAGTTATAGAAATTGTAGGACAACCGGGGTCCTTATATTTCTTGGACAAATTTTGGGTAAGAGCATCACTCACATTGCTCTCTAAGAATTTTTTTAGGCACTTGAGTTTTCTTTTTCTTAGTGCACAAGTCCTTAAGATTTTTTGCATAGGATGGAACTTGTTGGATAGTATCTAAGAGAGAAATATTAATGTTAACTTGCTTAAACATTTACACAATCTTCTCCATCTGTGGACTTGGTTTGTTGGGCCTCAACCGGTTTGAAAAGGGAGATTTATTAACAAGGGTTGGGTCCAACGCTTAGGGAGAACTTTGTGGAGATGGAATGGATCCCAAAATTGGATTTGCGGTGGTCTGAGAGGGTAATTCATTTAAGGAAGTGGACTGAGAGTTCGAGCCCAATGGAGAATGGAGAATGGGCTTGGAAGAAGATATTTGATTAGAAGAAGTAGAAGTAGAAGTAGTAGCCGGGGTGTCATCGAAGTCATCAACTTGTTCACCAGCATGGTTGTTCAGCATTCTTTCCGATCTCAACGTAGTTACGGCACTCACATTATGATTTTGTTGGTTAAGGACAGTGTTAGCATTTTGTGGGTGGCCGGGATTTGGTAGAGATTGAGATGGAATTTTCCCTTTCTCTCTTTCACTCATTACGACGTTTAATTGTGCAATTTGTGCTTCGATAGATTTGATACATTCACCATGGGAAGCAGTGTGTTGTACTAACGTTTGGATAGAAGAAGTTAAACTAGCCGACGTTTGCTCGGATTGTTTAATAAATGCTTCTAAGCTTCGTTCGAGTACAGAGATTTTATCGATACCGGCAGGAGGAACATTATTTTGTGGTTGGAAAGAATTGTTATAAAGGGCAAAGTTGTTGGCCGGATTTTGGAATGATTGCGGTTGAAAGGGCTACTGAATTTTTTGTGGTGGTTGCTGCTGCTGTGGAGGAAGCTTTTGGTAGTTATTTTGACTTTGGAACTGATTTTGATTTTGGTTTTGGTTCCAAACAAAATTAGGATGATTCCTCCATTCCTGATTATATGTGGATGAATAAGGATCATTTCTAGGTCGTTGCTGAAAATCAGCATTAGTTTGTTCTTGACCTTGAGACGGAGGATTCAAAGGACATTCTTCAGTTAAATGTGACGAGTCAAAAAAGCAACCACACACGCTTTTGGGGAGCGTAACTTGGTTTAGGGAGGCTGAAGATAATTTGCTCTTAATAGCATCAAGCTTCTTTTGTATTACAACCATTTCGGCTTTCATTGCGATGGAAGTGTCGAGCAGATGAATACCTGCCCTAGATGAAGATGAAGATGATGTTGTTGGTCTTGTGCTCTTCCACTGTAGTGTTTGTTCGGCGAGATCTTCAAGAAATTGCCATGCTTCCTCGTCGAATTTTGACATGAAATGATATTGACAAATGGTTTTTAGCATTTGTTTTGTCGTTGGATTAACACCCTCATACATAATTTGGAAAAGTTGCCATTTTTCGAATCCATGATGAGAGCATTGGACAAGGAGATCTTTGAACCTTTCAAAGTATTTCCAGAAGGGTTCGTTGGGAAATTGGGCAAACTGGTTAATCTCGCTCCTAATGCGGGCAGTCTTATGATTATGATAAAATTTCTTAAGGAATACTTTAACAAATTCATCCCAATTGGTGATAGAATGTGATGAGGTGCTATAAAGCCACTTCTCTGAAAGATCGCACAAAGTAAAAGGAAGAATACGTATTCGCATCATCGACTGAAAGCTGGGTGGTGCTCATCATTGCCCATTCGTTTTGAAATTTGGTTATAAAAACGTATTCATTCTCATATTCAAGCCTATGAAATTTGGGCAATAAGTTGATGAAGTTTGGTTTAATTTCGAAGTTATCCCCATTAGCTGGTGGAAAAGACAGACATGTAAGAAGGGGTCCGCGTGTGGGGTAGCATCGGTCTTGGAGATCGATGCATGGAGAATTTTGAGTTTGCGCACCTAGGGGTGGCTGCAACGCGGTATTGTTAAAACCTGGTGGAGGTCCGTCCATCTCAGGAGATGTGGTAGGTAGAGGAGAAAAAGAAAGTGAAGAAGTATCGACCTCGGAGTCGACAGCAAAAAACGCGGACTAGACGGGCGCTAGAATCCCGTGTCCAGCCGATTATTCACTAAGCGGATTTAGTGCACATGGCAGCATGTGAGTGAGAACGATTTTAAGATGGTTTTTCTTTGACAAGAGTGATGGACGCACGACTTGACTCAACCGATCACAAAATGCACAAACGGTCCTTAGAGCTAGGGTCACCTAGGCCAAATCAATAGACCGCTCCTAGACTTCCAGTTGGCTATAGTGCCCTCAAGTCAATTATTGTAATCGCAGGAAGACGATTGTGATGATTGAGGGAGCACATATACGGGCAGAACAGACTTACTCGAGATAATAGTATACTATCTGGTTTGTCTCTATCATCATGTACATGCATTATGTTGCATTACGGATCACTATTACATGTCGATAGAGCCTATAGGGTTCTTGCTTGACTACCAGCATTATGATGGCGATCATATATGTGGGAGCTGGGTGGTCTATAAGCACATCCTTAAATGTCCCTAGTTGAGAGAGTATCGAGACTGGGAATCGATATTCCGGAGTAGACTAGTGTATACTTTTCGAGACCCCGACAAGGGGCGGTGGCCAGTCTCACAAGACATTGGTGTCAGTCAGTCATCTAAGAAAGTGTACAGGTGCTCATTTGGTTATGAGTTACACTGGACAGACTCGCCGGGAACATGCTAGATGGTATTATACCTATTGTCAAATAGCAGTTCTCAGGTGATATGAGTAGAGGTTAGTCCATCGACTTGAGATCGTCATTTGTCTCGTGTGAGTTCCCACTGTGCTTTGATTACTACCCTACTAGGGCTCAAAGGAGTCGTGCAAACAGGTTTTAGCTGGGTACAGTCCCGAACCATATGGAGGCAGTAAGCGGATCGTCGGGGATTCGTCTCTCCCGGTATTGGGGGTTGATGTCGCGGAGTGCACGGGTGGCCATCACCAGAAATCCTCAGCCAAGGTGGACGAGAATTACTGATTTGGATCAGTAGTTTCTTAGTGGGTGATGGGCTTCACACCGACATGAAATATCGCGTTATTAGGGGTATGACTTTATCCACCTTCTAAACCCGATATGCGATACTCTTAGACGAACATACCGAACTGTACGGAGATTATCACAGACAGGCTCAGTAGGGGTACAGATGAGTTTGCTCGTCGACCTTCCTTTCACTCAATACCTGGGTAGCCATTATGTACAGCTAGTGCCGCTGACGTGCTTGTGGTTAAACCCACTGTCAGCGTATTGATGAGTCTTTAGAGTCCCACCCAAAGGGTTTTTACATTTCAGACGATATGATGTAGATGACGTATGTTGGTACATACAGATGTCCGATTAAATATGTGTACAGGTTATACAAACTTTAATCGGACGGTTGATAGTATTAGCGGCATAGGATTAAGCCGGATTATTAAATCAAGTTTTGATTTAATAATATATATATATTAATATATGTATTCTAGTATTATTGTTCACTATTCATTTTCTCTCTTGGATATTCATATATTTATACGAATACGCGTATATGTATTTCAATACGTATACTGGGTTGTATTCCGTATTTATACGGAATATCTTCTAGAAGATGGACACCTCATTATATGATTTTCTTTTTAGAAAATCATTTGGAAATGAGGTGGAGGGTGAGGTTGTAGGGTTGTATAGCACGACAACAAGGTTTAGCAAGGCATCATCCATGCCATTGTATAAAATTTTGGGGTGCTATGAAACCCGAACCAAGATTTTAACTAGAGAATTAAGGTTAAACTTTGCATGTAAACAACTTTACATCTAAGAGAGAGGGATTACAATGTTTGTAGTCCGTTCCTTCGCTTCATAAGCTCCGAGTTGTGGTCCCTTCGCTGCGATCATCAAGCTCCCGGACTCTAGAGAGGCTCCATGATGTGAATGATGCATCTTATTTGAAGTCTTCAAAATCCAAGACGATCTACCTAAAGGAAACACAAACTCAAGCTAACTCTTCACTAATTATGAATTAGTGAAGTTAACACACTAATCTATATAGCTAGTATAGAAGAGAATGATGAAGTAGGAATTTTGCTTTCTTTAGTTTTCTTTTTCTCACTTTATTTCATCACAAATGAAAAAGCTAGCAAGCTTTTTTGAGGAAGAAGAAGATGAAGTGATGAGAATAATTGTTCTGTGAGGTTAGAAATGCAAACATGGGTCAAGTATATCATCCTTAACCCTTGTAGAGACTTAACCATGAGCTATGGTTAAAGGTATGGTTGATAAATATCTTAAGCTAGACAAAAAGAGTTGACAAAGTCAAAGAAGACTACAAGCTTCTACAAGCTTCAACCATGACAAAAATTCACAATATTTGAATTACTTAATGATAAATATTAACCCTAATCTTAACCCTAGCATGGTTTAACTATCATAAACCCTAGTTGCATTTAAAACCTAGCATGTTACAATTATACATATCACATATATATAATTTAGTAACAAAAGAAAAGAATACATTTAACATATATCACATATATATCAATGTATCCAAAATGAGAAAAAGAATTACTTAAGTGAGTTTATATTAGTTAATGTAATGTAATATATCACATATATAATTATACATTAAATTACCGAATCAATACTTGATCCGATAATCCGGCTATATCACATATAACCGACCAATATAACATGTATCTTTTTATCGAATCAACACTTGATCCGATAACCCGGTTATATCACATACAACCGGCCGATATCACATATCGCAAGAATAGAATACAGTTTCACATATCGTATTAATCTCGGTCCCGCATATATCACATATATGCTCCTACTCCGTTTTTCCTGAGCCAAGAAACTTCTGTGTGGGACTCTAAAGACTCGTCAATACACTGGCAGTAGGTGATGATCATATCAAACACCCACAAGCTGCAAGCGGTCAGCTAAACATTACAGCCACCCGGGTATTGAGCTATCAGAAGATCAACAAGCAAACCTGTACACACTCCTGTGAATCCAATCAGTAACACTCCCGTACAGTCCGGTCTCTTCGTCTGATATGTTGCATATGCAGTCTAGGGGTGGTAAACGTCAGACCCCAGTAACCGATAAGTCGTGTCGATGTAAGGCTCATAACAGGTCGAGAAACTACTAATAACATTTACTAGTAGATCTCCATATCAGCCCTGGCCAGGGACTTCCAGTTATAGCCAATCGAACACAGCGCAACATCAACCACCAATACCGGAAGAGACGAAACCCCTCCTATCGCTCATTGCCTCCATATGATTCGGGACTGTACCCAAAAGCCACCGTTTTGTACATTCTCATGAACGTGGTAAGGTGGAAATCAAAGCACGGTAGGAATCACACAAGACTCTATGATGATCTCGGGTCTACAGACTAACCTGTACCAGTGTCACCAGAGAACTGCTATCTGACGATAGGTATAATACCATCTAGGAGTTCTCGGCTAGTCCGTTCAGTGTACCCAGTCTCCACTGAGCACCCGTATACCATCTTTGATATTAAACACCAATGGATATGGGATCATCCATCGCCCATCATATGGGTCAAAATGCGTACACGCTAGTCTACTCTGGAGTATCGATGCCCTGTCTCGATACACCCTCGACTAGGAACAATTATAGGATGTACTCGTTGACTACCCTGCCCCACTAGTATGATCTGCATCATAGTCCTAGTAGTCAAGTACATATCCTAAGGGCTTTATCAACATGTGAGATCAAGACACTAACCCAATACTGTAGGGTTGCTATGCACGGGCACAAGGGTCTACGAGGCATCAACCATGCACGATTAAAAAATTAGCCGTGCCGAACAACCCGAAGCCGGATCTTTAAACTAGAGATTAGGCGAAAACTAACATGCTAAACACTTTAACACTAAGTGAGAGGGATTACAACCTTTGTAGATCCGGTCCTTCACTTCTAAAGCTCCGTGTTGAAGTCCCTTCGCTGCGATCATCGTGTTCCAGACTCTCGAGAGGTTCCACGAAGAGAAAGATGCAGTCTTGCTTCCGATCTTCGATACAAAGATGATCTACCTTGAAGTTTCGTTAACACAAGCTAACACTCATAATATGAAGTGAACACCCTCATTTGAATGGCAAGGATAGATGAGGATGATGAAGTGGGATTATTTCTTTCATTTGTTTTCAATTTCTCTCTCATTTTCCATCACAAATAAAAAGCAAGAAAGCTTTGCAAAAAGGAGGAGGAGGTAGAAGAATAGTGATCCATTTTCTTTTGTGATGAATAATGAAAGGATTAATATGAAGAATAATGCAACCATGGTCAAGTAACCTTTGTAGAGATTGAACTAGGGTTAAGGGGTGTGGTTGGGTTAAGAAATATCATGCAAAAATATCTTTTCCAAAACAAAAAAAGAAAACCTTCTAGAAACATCTAGAAATGCTTAACCCTAATCAAACCCTAACCATGTTTAATCTCCACTAAACTTGTTGCATTAATAATCATATCATGTTACAATATTATATATCACATATATAATATTTATCGTAACAAAATAAAATAATACAATTAACATATATCACATATATATCAATGTATTACCCGAGTGAGAAAAAGAATCTTTTAGTGAGATAATATTAGTTAATGTAATTTAATATATCATATATATTATTATACATTAAATTATCGAATCAACACTTGATCCGACAATCCGGCTATGTCATATATAACCGACTAATATTTATCCGTACCGATTCATCGAATCAACACTTGATCCGATGACCCGGCTGATATCAAATATCACGAGAATAGAATACGGTATCTCATATCGCATTATCCTCAGTCCAGCACATATCACATACGTGCCCCTACTCCGTTTTGCCTGAGCCAAGAAACCTCTGTGTAGGACTCTAAAGAATCGTCAATACGCCGGCAGTAGGTGATGATCATATCAAACACCCACAAGCTGCAAACGGTCAGCTAAACGTAACAGCTACCCAGGTATTGAGCGCTCAGAAGATCAACAAGCAAGTCTGTACATTTTCTTGTGAATCCAAACAGTAACACTCCCGTACAGTCCGGTCTCGTCGTCTGATATGTCGCATATCTCGCCTAGAGGTGGTAAACGTCAGACCCCAGTAGCTCGATAAGTCGTGTCGATATGAGGTCTATAACAGTTCGAGAAACTACTGATAACACTTACCAGTAGATCTCAGCAACCCTGGCCAGGGATTTCCGGTTATAGCCAATCGAACACAGCGCAACATCAACTCCCTATACCGGGAGAGACGGATCCCCTCCTATCGCTCATTGCCTCCATGTGATTCGGGACTGTACCCAAAAGCCACCTTTTTGCACGCCCTCTTGGACATGGTATGATGGAAATCAAAGCACAGTGGGAATCACACAAGACTCTATGACGATCTCGGGTCAACAGACTACTCTGTACCAGTGTCACCGGAGAACTGCCATCTGACGTAAGGTATAATACCATTGGGAGTTCTCGGCGAGTCCGTCCAGTGTACCCAGTCTCCACTGAGCACCCGTACACCATCCTTGATGTCAAACACTGATGGATATGGGATCATCCATCTCCCATCATATGGGTCAAGATGCGTATACGCTAGTCTACTCTGGTGCATCGATGCCCTGTCTCGATACACCCTCGACTAGGAACAATTATAGGATGTACTCGTCGACTACCGTGGCCCCACTAGTATGATCTTATCATAGTCCCAGTAGTCGAGTACATTTCCTAAGGGCTTTATCAACATGTAACATAGAGACAATCAGAGTACATGTTAAGATAAAGTACAACCAGATAGCATACTATCATGTCGAGCAAGAAATTCCTCCCTATATATGTCCTAGCATCCACTATAATATGTTGGATATAGTGCCCTCAGAGTCAATTATTGGATCACAGGCACGTGATTGCAATGATTGAGGGAGGACCTATGCCGGTAGGACAGTCTTACTCGAGATGATAGTATGCTATCTGGTTTATCTTTATCATCGTGTACTGCTTTAGGTGACCTTACGAGTCGCTATTACACGTTGATAGAGCCCTTAGGATTCTTGCTTGACTACCAGCAGTATGAGGGCGATCATATACGTGAGAGCTAGAGTCTATAAGCACATCCTTAAAAGGTCCCTAGTCGTGGGAGTTTCGAGACAGGGCATCAATACTCCGGAGTAGACTAGTGTATACAGTCGAGACCCCGACGAGGGGCGGTGTCCGGTCTCACAAGCCACTGGTGTCAGTTGGTTCACCTATGATGTATACAGGTGCTCATTGGGTTATGAGTACACCGGACAGGACTCGCCGGGAACCTGCTAGTTGGTATTATACCTGACGTCAGATAGCAGTTCCCTGGTGACATGTGTACAGGTTAGTTCATCGACCTGAGATTGTCATTTGTCTCGTGTGAGTTCCCACTGTGCTTTGATTACTACCCTATCACGCTCAAAGGAGACGTGCAAACAGGTTTTAGTTGGGTACAGTCCCGAGCCACATGGAGGCAGTGAGCGGATCTGCAGGGGTTCGTCTCTCCCGATATTAGGGGTGAGGTCGCACTGTGTCTAGGAGAGCCAGTACATGAAAAGTCCTTGGCCAAGGCAGGAGATTTGCTGGTAGGTATTCCAGTAGTATCTCAGGGTGTTCTGGGCTACACTCCGACACGACTTGTACCGCTATTGGGGGTCTGACTTTCACCAACCCCCTAGGCCCGCCATGCGATGCTCATAGACGAACGGAACGGACTGTACGGATATTGTCACTGACAGGCTCAGTAGGGTGTCAGGATGAGTTCGCTCATCGACGTCCCTTTTGGTCAGTACCTGGTGGCCCGTCACGTATGGCTGATACCTCTGACGTGCTAGTGGTTAAATCCACAGCCATAGTATTGACGAGTCTTTAGAGTCCACCACACTCGGTTACTCAGGTTTCGGGCAAAACGCTGTAGAGGCCGTATGGAGATATGGCAGGGTTCGATCAGATACGTGCGGTATTGCACGGATCGTGATCGGACGGTTTTTACTAGCCGGCTTTGGTATAAGCCGGATCCTTGTATTAGATAGTGTAGTTTTGTCTCTTTGCATTTGTGTTCAGTGGGAATACAAATGCGGGCATGTATATGCGGTCACGGGGTTTTCCTGTAATTTATTATGAGATCAGTTTTCTGAAGTTTCCAGTTTGCATTCCGTTCCGGCCGGTTTTCCTTTGTTCCTTCGCGGCCGGACTTTTCGATGGAAGGGGTTATTTGCAAGAGTGCAAATAACTTATTGTGGAGGGGTTTCTTGCATATGTGTCTTTATGATGAGACTAGCATCATGATGAGATTCTATTTTTGTCTTTTCCATTGCTTTTCATGTGATGGTTTTGTGAATGGATGTGAGTTGAAATTGGTGTGACTTTTTTAGCATTATCTTTTCTTTTTCTCCTTGGATTAATTCATTCCATACTCTCCCTTTTTGGAGATGAGGAGGCCGGCTACACCTTGAGGGAGAAGAGAGAGCTACATTTTTGTATGAGGGAAATTTCTATCTTCATCTCATTTTTCCATGGTTGAAAAAGACTAGCTTCATATATCTCATTGCTCTTGATCATTCTCTTCCTCAATTCCTCCACACACCATGGCAACTTCACATACCCTAAGAGACATGGCTACTACACTATTCTATAGCATCCCTTGGACGCGTCGGCTAGCCAACTTCGCGCCCGAGTTGCCTCGGTCCAGAGGCGGGAGCCCGTAAAAGACTTTGGCGATGTGGTGCCCTTTCCGACGAGGAGGAGATGGACGGAGTTTCCGCAGGAGATCGGAGTGGAGACGAAGACCGAAGGACACGGATCGCTTGGTATACTTCTCTACCCGTATTTTAGTTTGCTAGTTGCTAGGTTAATGGCCCGATCCGGGTGAAAAGTGTGCGGTGGTGCCGGTTTGCTAGTTTGCAAAGTTTTTCGTTTCCGCGTTTCCGGCGTCGGATCGACGGCCGGGGTGCCGCCGCGGACTTACATTGGTATCAGAGACACGCCATTAACTTAGCCTAGCTTGCTCTAGTATGTTTAGAACTCGATCGAACAAAAATCCCGAAAACCCGATTTCAAGTTGCTCTGTTTCTGTCGAAATTTTTTTAGCTCCAAAAATTTTTCATGTCATTGCAGAAAGACATGCAAGAAATTCTAAGAATTCTGGGAAAATACGGTTCAATGATTCCGTACTATGACCGCGGAAACGCGGCCAAACCCTTGGTTTGGCCGCGGTTCCGCGGTGGGTAAGTGGAATCGTTGCACCATATTTTCACAGTAAGCTTCTGAGTTGGAAATAGGGTTTTGGGATATTCTTTTTGGTCCCAGGTTTTCTGTAAGTGCTACAGTAATGCTTGGGGCCCACTTGATAAAATTTGATCGATCGGATAATTTAAACATGCTAGTTCACAGTATTTACATTATATCTGCGACCGTGAATGTCACTCGATCGGTAAATCCAGTCTATCTGCTATAGCCCTTTTAGACGGATTTGCGAACGTGACATTCACGTTGATGTTCTGTGTTGTGCTGTGATGTTGCGGATCGGTCGTGGGGGATAGCCTGGGTGCAATATTAGTACAGTTTTGTTGTATTATGTACATTTGATATTGCGGGGCGAGCGTCCGACATGTGGACTTCCGTCACTGCCTGTTTGTATTATTCTTTTGGGGCACGACCAGGTTGTGGTCGATGTACCCGTTGTAGGTATATTTTACTTTCTGTACTAGGATTGCCCCGCGAAGGGGTGCACGGATAGCCGGGTTCTAGAGGGCAACGAGCCCGCATCTCATGGCGCTAAGACGGAGAGGGCTTTACTCTAGAATTGGCGGGTTATTCGCCGCACTCGTAGGGGGTAGAGGATTGACCCAGGAGGGGTGCCCAAGTTACCGGATTCCGTGAAGTGCTGGGTGGTCCATTCACATTGCTGAAGGGGGCTGCCTCGCTTCAGGTTTTGGCGGGTAACTTGCCGCGCCCGTAGGGGTCTAGGATTTCATTACACAGGCTATCCATACGACCAGGGGAACGCCGGGTTTCAGTAGCGGCTCTATGAAACCCGGGGATCCCAGATATCTGTATTGTTCTGTGATGCTGGTTACATTTCTGTGATGTTGCATTTTATCACGCCTTGAGCGAAAATTATATATTATATATATACTAGTAGATGTTGTATATGCTTTGCATCCGCGCTAGTCCAGTCCCCGCTCTGTCGTTAGTTAGCTAATCTAACGGGTGATGACGGGACCCAGTGGCGAATGCGGATGGCATATACGTACGTCATTATTTTCGTTCTTTATTGGTGTGATCAATTGATGGGACTGCGTTGATTCGGATCAATGCAAGATAAACAAACCTATTCTGATATTGTTGGAACATTTTTCAAAAAGCTGTTATTGCAAGGGCGTTCTCTTTTGTTTTGCACAGTAGTATTCAGTTGGAATATCCTGCTCCTCAGTCGACGAGGCAAGGGCCGAGATCCCTTCACCGGGAGTGACCCCTTGGACAAAAGTTTGCGTCAGGGCAATAACTTCACTATAGCCGATTACTTTTGCTTTGCATCGTGGTATTCAATTGGAATATCCTGCACCCCATCCTACGGGGAAAGAGCCGAGATCCCTTCACCGGGAGTGACCTCTTTAGCAAAGGTTTTCGTTACTATATTTTTCTAAAAAGCTATCCGTTCCTTCAACGATATCAAGTTCATTACGTTAAAGGTTTTCGCCAGAAACCATTCGTAGCCCTCCGTCATTTCAGAACGGTAGCACTTAGTATTCATGCTATGTATGTTGGCCTTCGTCAAGGCATAGTGTATGGTAGCTATTTGTTACTTTTCTGCAGCATAGATAGATGCGTTGGTTTTGGGACAGTCGTACTACTATTTTGGCCTTCGTCAAGGGTATGTACGGGTGGGTTCAAATTAACCTGGATAATGACGGGTAGAACTTGACATGTGACTTATGATATGTTGGCCTTCGTCAAGGTCATAAGAGCATGGGGCAAAAATCCACATCGGGAATTTCTAAAGAAACTGAAACTTGCCAGATATGCGCATACCTTCTGGAGTGTGATAACGTGAGCGAATTCCGTCACGTTATCATGCGATGATAGTTGGATCCCGATTCCCACTGATGAGTTGGTTTACTCCTCGGGTGATCCCGGCTAATTCTTCTTTCAGGTTTGGGGAAGAATTTGACGTTACAGTGGGAGGTTTCCAGACTAGATAAAGTGATAACCATTCTGATCTAGGTTAGAGTGCACGCTGAGTGTTTCTTTTCTCTCTCTCTTTGGCAGCGACCATTGACCCGACCCTAGACTATGACTCAGTGACCAAGTTGACCGAACCTTCTTAACACTGGCTTTTGGATTGTCAGAGTTGCAAACCTCATTGCCACTCCTACTTTTACCCTTTTCTCCAGGACACCCCGTATTACTACGAACGTCCACTTCCATTGGACAAAACCATCGTATGTTTATATACGAACTCGAAGGAATTTATTCGAGGATGGTTTCTGGTTCTGGAGAAAACGAATAGGACTATTCAGTTGTCTTTTCCTTTTACCTTCTCTCAGGTTGCGAGTACTCCTTGGTTTAGGAGACAGTACACCTATTACACAAATTGGATAGTCTTCTTCCAAACCATAGGCAGGTGCTGATAGGTAGGGAATGAAGAAAACCAATTAGCCGAAACGGTGTACAGAAGGTATTAAGTTAAGACAAAGAAAGGGATTAGTAAGAGGGCAAAGTAAATTGCGACTGCTATTCATGACCAAACCAAGTATTTTTTCGCCAATCCTAAATCACCTTTGTATTTCTCCAGAACACTCCGTATCACTACGAAGATTCCAAGTTTATTGGATAATCCATCGTATGGTTATATACGAACTCGAAAGGAACTTGTTCCAGTTCGGGGATGGATCCAGGTTCAGGAGAAATAGGAATAAGGTTTATTCGGTTGTCTTTTATCTTCACCTTCTTTCGCATTGCGAGTGGTCCTAGGATTAGGACAGTACAGCCATTATGCTTATTGGATAGTCTTCTTCCAAACCATAGGCTGGTGCCGAACGGTAGGGAAGGAAGAAAACCATTTGGCCTAAAGGGGTGTACAGAAGGTAATGACTAAAGACATATAAAGGGATTCGGAGAGGTGGCAAAGAATTATACGGTTATAGTTGTGAATCTGGATAATGGAAGAGGCATTACTAGGAATACCGAAATACCCCATCGAAACATTTCAATGTTTCAGTTTCACTGTGTATTGTTAAAAGAAAACTGATTTCCCAATTATACACTTGCTCCAGGGTATGTATTTACCAGGTTGGATTCTCACATCTGTATGGTTTTACATATGATGAGTGGGAGTAAGTTATTGGGAATTGGGTGATCATCCTCATTATATTGGGATTCGTTGTAATCGGTGATATTTGAGGAAGTCACCTGGGTTGTTTGCCAGACGGCAAATATTTGGTTTTGAATATCCGCGGTTATGCACCACTTTCAAATTGATATATCTGTACGTCTATTTTTATAGAGTGAGATATACCTTTTTGAAATTATGTCTATGACATTTACCTATATCAGTGGATGATTAGGTAAAGAGCATTGAACAACGGTGTAATTCTTCTTAACCATAAGTACAGTTTTCAACCTACGACACACAGTGAATGAGTTACTAGACTCAGGGGACTTATACAGAGTATTGTATATTGTCCAGTGTCCATTAGGACAGAGGGGTTGGTTCTCGTACTATATTCGGTTTACTTATGACTTCTCTAGTTCTTAGACAGGTGTTTCGTGGAAATGCAAGGTCTAAGTTTTGAGAAGTTATAAGTATAAGATTAAAGTAGAGAACCAGGTATTGCAAGTATCGGGATTCTTCAAGGTGATCGAAGATGTAGATACTTGTGTAAGGTATTCTGTTGATAGTAATGAGAACTTGCTTCTCTTTCAGGTTACTCATAATTGGAAGCATTCCTAAGTTGAGTAACGCTGATCGGCCTCTTTCCATTTAGTTGACATGCACTGGAGACAGCTGCATGATTTGAATCTGGTTCAATTAAATCAGTGCCTCTGTTCCTGTATTGGATATAGAACAGTTCATATCTTGACATTGTTAAGGTACGGGGAGTTGTCCGGCTTATGCTTAAAACCAGACTCCGGATAACTCAAGGCACGTTTCTGTAATGGCTGTTTGTGGGTTGACCCGGGCTATGACAAAGGTTGACTTTCTACCATCTGGAAGATCATTAGTGATATTGTTCTTAACTCGCCACAGTTTTAACAAAAATGGATTTTTTCAGAAAACAGTAGTGGGAGTATGGTAGAACTGGAAGTGATTCCAGAACCGCAAACGATTACTGAATATTTGATAAAGAACCTAAAGATTCAATCTGGTTTGACATTCCATTGGCCACTCCGCAGATAAAGTGGGTAACCTCAGGCACCCGAGAGGTACTTCGGTATGCTCAAGGACGGTGGCAGGGAGGTTCTTGTTTACCCAGACTTGCCATTGCTGTTGTTCCAGACCGTGAGACCCGGCAGAAGGATGAGTATAGCGTCGTTCTAAATCTGCTTTAGAAGTGTACGTGTATATGACTCTGCCAGAGGGTTGTCGTGGTCAGTGGGAGCAGCGGAAGCATTGGTGGACAAGTAGCTTGTGTCTATTTATAGACTAAAGCAGATATAGCGGAGATAGATCATCTATATCTGATGTGACAGTCATAGGTTTGACTTCATCAGAATAGGGGATGGATCTGTTAAGAAGGTAGTAGGGTGTGATGTCCTGGTATTTGGATGACATACACAGAGTAGGAAGTGATATTCCTATACTACGATCGGTTGTACTTTGGTCGTCACATAGTAGTTTCTCCACATGGGACTTGGATATTATATCAGACATTCTGGTTACTAGATCTATGGTTTTAGATCTAGATTTGGGTAGTTTCCCAATCAGGGTACTTAGACAACATTCTATGAGTATTTAGAATGGACGACTCCTGGCATGGTGGTGTACCTACAGGTGATGGAGTCACCCTCTCTAAAGGTGTCTTACAGACTAAAGGGGAGAGGGATACGCATGATTGGCAGATCACTTGCTTAGGCAATTGAGTTGATCATGAGATGTCAAGTACCACACCAGATGTTGTTGATGCAATAAGTTGATATTAATCCAATCCTGGAGAAACAGTCGGAAGCAGGGCTCTCAAGCTCCGTCCAAAAACCAATATCTATTTCTGTCTTTCTTCTCAGGCACAGTGGATTCGGCAAATAGATATCTGTCTTTAATAGCCGATCAAGAACTCCGCGTCTCAGAGCTAGGTCCCTTTCTTTGGCTTGGTCCTCGAGGTGGGGATCATGTTCTCGTTCAAGCTCAAGCAGCTCAGGGAAAGCGTATCGGATCACAGAGTAAAAGCCGCTAGCCCCTCTGTTTGAAACGTCGAACAGAGTCCCGGTACTCACTAACGGAACAAGAACGATTATGTGATCCGCCTGCTTGAACTTTACGAACTTCAACTAACTTCACTTACAAAGCGGGTTTTGTCCCTTACCAATAGAACAGATACTACCTTTTTACAACCTTCAAAAAAGTGAACATAAGTTGATGTTCTAGGGATATGATAACGACAGCCTCCTTTAGGAGACGGTTATCATTCCACGCTTCCAAGGTGACCTGGACGGCAGAGTGGCCGTCAGAGTTTTAGTTTTCCCTCTGACGAGGGGCAGTATTTTGGACAGGTGGTCCAGGCTGATACTGAGGGAAGGATGGCACAGGATACTGATTAAGTTCAGTTGTCGATACAGTCTAAGAAGTTTGGATTTGGAGTTCATTTATGAGCTAGGTCCTATCCAGACATTTTAAGACAGGTATTCCTCATTTCGGGAGATGGCTTTCTCCGCGAACATGGGATATAGAGAGACATAGAAAGAAACATCACAGCGGATCCACTCACTGAGGCTATTCCTCGAACGCAATAGTTTCGCAAACGAGCTTTGTGAGACTGACTAGTAGAGGAGTTGGGTGTTCGGTATCACACGGGCTGTGAGTATGCGACATCACAATAATTAGCCTTGAGTGCAAGTGGGAGATTGTTGGATATTGTGCCTTCAGAGTCAATTATTGGATCACAGGCACGTGATTGCAATGATTGAGGGAGGACCTATGCCGGTAGGACAGTCTTACTCGAGATGATAGTATGCTATCTGGTTTATCTTTATCATCGTGTACTGCTTTAGGTGACCTTACGAGTCGCTATTACACGTTGATAGAGCCCCTAGGATTCTTGCTTGACTACCAGCAGTATGAAGGCGATCATATACGTGAGAGCTGGAGTTTATAAGCACATCCTTAAAAGGTCCCTAGTCGTGGGAGTTTCGAGACAGGGCATCGATACTCCAGAGTAGACTAGTGTATACAGTCGAGACCCCGACGAGGGGCGGTGGCCGGTCTCACAAGCCACTGGTGTCAGTTGGTTCACCTAAGATGTATACAGGTGCTCATTGGGTTATGAGTACACCGGACAGGACTCGCCGAGAACCTGCTAGTTGGTATTATACCTGACGTCAGATAGCAGTTCCCTGGTGACATGTGTACAGGTTAGTTCATCGATCTGAGATCGTCATTTGTCTCGTGTGAGTTCCCACTGTGCTTTGATTACTACCCTACCACGCTCAAAGGAGACGTGCAAACAGGTTTTAGTTGGGTACAGTCCCGAGCCACATGGAGGCAGTGAGCGGATCTGCAGGGGTTCGTCTCTCCCGGTATTGGGGGTGAGGTCGCGCTGTGTCTAGGAGAGCCAGTACATGAAAAGTCCTTGGCAAAGGCAGGAGATTTACTGGTAGGTATTCCAGTAGTATCTCAGGGTGTTCTGGGCTACACTCCGACACGACTTGTACCGCTATTGGGGGTCTGACTTTCACCAACCCCCTAGGTCCGCCATGCGATGCTCATAGACGAACGGATTGGACTGTATGGATATTGTCACTGACAGGCTCAGTAGGATGTCAGGATGAGTTCGCTCATCGACGTCCCTTTTGGTCAATAGCTGGTGGCCCGTCACGTATGGCTGATACCTCTGACGTGCTAGTGGTTAAATCCATAGCCATAGTATTGACGAGTCTTTAGAGTCCACCACACTCAGTTACTCAGGTTTCGGGCGAAACGCTGTAGAGGCCGTATGGAGATATGGCAGGGTTCGATCAGATATGTGCGATATTGCACGGATCGTGATCGGACGATTTTTACTAGCCGGCTTTTGTTTAAACCGGATCCTAGTATTAGATAGTGTAGATTTTGTCTCTTTGCATTTGTATTCAGTGGGAATACAAATGCGGGCATGTATATGCGGTCGCGGGGTTTTCCTGTAATTTATTACGGGATCAGTTTTCTGAAGTTGCCAGTTTGCATTCCGTTCCGGCCGGTTTTCCTTTGTTCCTTCGCGGCCGGACTTTTCGATGGAGGGGGTTATTTGCAAGAGTGCAAATAACTTATTATGGAGGGGTTTCTTGCATATGTGTGGCTCCATGATAGTTTATTCATCATGAGATTCTTTTCTAGTCTATTTCATTGCATTTATGTGATGGTGTGTGAAAGGGTTTGATTAAGAAATTGGTGTGACCTTTTTCCATTATTCATTTTTTTCTCCTCTTGAAAATTGATTCTCCTCCACCATTCTATCATGAGGGCCGGCCAATATAGGTGAGGGGAGAGGGAGTTCATTTTGGTTGTGAGAAATATTAGACATCTCATTTTCATTCATGCAAGAAGATAGTCCCTTCTCCAAAGTTCATTCTCCATTATTCTCTTCTCCTCCTCATTCATGGCAACTTCACTACCCCAAGAGACAATAGATTCTACACTTACCTACAGCATCCCTTGGACACGTCGGCTAGCCAACTTCGCGCCCGAGTTGCCTCGGTCCAGAGATGGGAGCCCGTAAACGAACCCGGCTACGTGGTGCCCTTTCCGACGAGGAGGTGACGGACGGAGATTCCGCGGGAGATCGGAGTGGAGACGAAGACCGAAGGACACGGATCGCTTGGTATATCTCTTCACCCATCTTTTTAGTTTGCTAGTAGCTAGGTTAATGGCCCGATCCGGGTTAAAAGTGCGCGGTGGTGTCGGTTTGCTAGTTTGCAAAGTTTTTCGTTTCCGCGTTTCCGGCGTCGGATCGACGGCCGGGGCGCCGCCGCGGACTTACACAATATACATCGTATGTACAGTAATGGCCTCTAGGGCATACATATAACTAACAATCTCCCACTTGCACTAGGGCCATCTATTGTGGTATCACATACCCAACAATTAGCTGTGGTCGAAGTATCATACTCAACCATCCCATAAAAGTCTCTACTGGGAAAAAGGCCTTTGTGAGTGGATCCACGCTGTTGTCCTCTGCGTCTACTCTCCTAACCTCGATCTCCCTGGAGATCAACCATCTCCATGATCAGGTGATACTGCCTAAGAATTATATCCGGATTTCTGATGGGACGGTAGTTCCTTGGCTAAAGCCACAACTCCATTGTCACACAATGGTAGGAACGAAGTTCATCTCATGAACTTTTATATATCCAGACTGCCTCTTTGGTAGCATCCTTGGTAACGATGTATCTTTCCTTTAATCGTCTAGTATGTCACGGTATCTAGCTTGGAACTCTTCCAACATACCGTCCCTCCACTGAGGGTAAAGACAATGCCTGCGACTGACATTCAGTCGTCCTTATCACCCTGGAACCGTTCCAGTGATTCTCCCCAGGATCGATTGATACCATCTCACTACAGCTAGTGAGTATCCTAACATCCAATTAGATCTATCTCATAGATCCAAAATCCATGATTTAGGAGGTATCACTTTGATCCTATATGGAGAATCCTTGTGATAAGCGGAGATTGACCGAGCGTAGCATAGGAAACTCCTTCCCTATCAAGAGTATATCATCCACGTACTCTACGAGGATCACCTCCATACTCTCTACTACCTTTTTGTATATACAAGGTTCATCTACCATTTTGATGAAGTCAAACTCTTTTACTTCCACATTAAAACAGATGTTCCAACTCCGCGATGCCTGCTTTATCACATAAAACATCTTGCACACGTTTCCGCTGCTCCCATTGTCTACGAAGCCCTCTGGCTGTGTACTTATAGACGCTCTCTTCTAAAACATCATTTAGAAAAGCAGTCATGACACCCAACCACCAGATATCGTAGTCATGGTATGTAGCCGTGGCAAGTAGGATCTGGATGGACTTAAGCATAGCTTTGAAAGTCTCAACTTTTCCATGTACACCAAGTAATCTTCTCAAGATATACTTGCTCCTGATGGGGATTTAACCCTTCAGATAAAGCAACCAAAGTCCATACTTTGTTGGTGTATAAGGATTCCATCTCAGATCGCTAAGCATCCAGCCATTCTTACAGAGTCTCACTCTTGATGGCCAGCTCGAAACTAGTTGGGTCATCATCTCATGATGCATTCCTCACTCCCACTGTCATAGAGAAACTCTAAGTATCTCTCAGGTGGGTGAGGAACCCTACTAGATCGGCGGAGAGGCTGAGATTCATTGGAAACTATTGAATCCTTTGGTTCTACCAAATCATCAGCTGCAGTTTGTATAGCTGGAACCTTTCCAGTTCTACATAACAGACCTTGCCTCGAGCTTGTCCGGATTTTGCTTTTAGACATAGTCCGGACAACTCCAAATCTTAACAAGCTTAAGATATGGGCTCTTCCCTTTCCATATCACATATGAAATGGTAGGCAACTAATTTGATTTGAACCCTATTCAATAGGTATGCATCTTCTCAAGTGCATAACTCCCAAAAGGAAATAGGAAACTCGTTAGTACTCATCATAGAGCACACCATATCACATAGGGTGCTATTTCTCCACCCCGATATACCATCGTGCTATGGTGTATACGAAGGAGTAATGCTGAGAGAGAATCTCATTCTTATTTAGAATAGTCCAGGATTTCCGTGCTCAAGTATTCTCCTCCCTGATCTCATCAAAGGACATAATACTTATACCCGTTTTAGGTTCTCTACTTATAATTCATATTCTGTGAATATCTCAAAAGTTTCGGACTTGTGTTTCAACAGGAACATATGTCTGAATCTTGAGAGATCATCAGAGAATGTAATGAAGTACAAAGAACCGGTCTTGGCATGTGTAGACAGGAGACTTTACATACATCATCATGTATCAATCCCAAGAGTTCACCAACTCTTTGTCTGTTTCCAATAAACAGAGCTGTGGTCATCTTATCTCTATGACATGACCGGCAAGTTTCACAATAGGTAAATTCAAACTAATTTAAATATGCATCAATATGTAACTTGAGCTAGTCGGGTCGCATTGATATGACCTAGTCTACAATGCCTCAAGAAGGATTCATTCATATCTGAACTCTTCCTCTCGTGTGTATTCCGTATACTAAGAACTGTAGTTTGATTTAGAACGTCAATGCTTTTAGATAACGTGCTTGAACCGATCAACTCTTGATATAGGAAACGTTCAAAACATTATCCAACAATACAAAATTATATCTTTTCTTTACTAATAAAGAGACTGATATGATGTTGTATATCAGGTTCGGTATCTAATAACATTTGTTCAGAATCAATGTATTCTGGTAATACAGGATGATAGTGACCAACAGACTTGGCTGCAACACTTGCACCGTTTTCTGTCTCATGAAACTTATCGGCCGTTCTCAGTTCTCTACCTATCTGTAGCCCATGTAACAGATTACATATGCGGGATCCTGATCCGGTATCTCATATCCAGGACGTAAAGGATACTGAGAAACAGTTCTATGTAGTGAACACACCCGAAGAAGATGCATTAGCATGCACTTTCTTCGTTTGGGCGGCACGGGAAATATGGTATTCCCCAATTTCCTGCTCTGTCTTATAACAATTATAAGTTGGAGCGGGACCAACGTTCCCCAGCTCAGTATAACAAGCAGGTTCGGTAAATACATCCATTTTATTATCTTGATTAAGGCGTGATATGGTCGCTACCTGGAGAGAGAGAGAAGAAAACACTTAGCGTATGCTCTTGCAAGATTAGATTGGTTATCTAATATATCTAATCAGGATGTCTCCCACTGTTTTAATCAAATCTTCCTTCAAACCCTAAAAAGAAAGACTAGCCGGGATTAATTACACGCTACAAGTTCACTAATCTTTCAGCCAGGCCAGTGTCGGTACTTTGAGGGAGGTCCCCCGTGCTTTCGCACGAACCTAATTAAAGTAAACCTCGTTTTCCCAGAGGCGTAACCCCGTTAACACCTTTCTAGACACCTACTTGATCGGCTAATTGTAATGTGTAAAATTCTCCCAAGAGTAACTCTTACTCGCAGCGGGGTTGGGATCCAACTATCTCATAGAAGGTATGCAATCTCATTGCAAATTTCAACACTTGAAATTCCCAATAATATTTTGCCCCAAGCGATCTATGACCTTGACTGAGTCAACAAACCATAGACCGCAAGTAAAGTTCAACCCGTCATTTCCCGATTGAATTAAACCCACCCGCACGACCCTTGACTGAGTCAACAAGGCCGCACGACTACCCTAATCCAATCGCATCATATGCTTTGCAGATAAGCACTAATCAGCTACCGCACACTACGCCTTGACTGAGTCAACAAACGCAGCACGAATACTAACTATTACTTATCTGAAATGACGGAGGGCTACGACAGGTTTTTAAGAAAACCCTTTGCGTAATGAACTTTATATCGTTGTAGAATCGAGTGATTTTAAATGGAGTGTTTTTTAGGCTTTTCTAGTTTTGCTAAAGGGGTCACTTCCGGTGAAGGGATCGTCGGCCATTTCCTCATCGAATAAGGTGCAGGGTATATCATATATACCACTATGCATAGCAAGAACTATAGAAGCAATCAAAAGACAAACCGAGTTTGTAGCATCTGCTAGTTTCACTAAAGAGGTCACTCCCGGTGAAGGGATCTCGGCTCTTTCCTTATTGAATAAGGTGCTGGATGTTCTACAAGGAACACCACTATGCAAAGCAAGAACTAGAGCTACCAGTTTTTATAAACAAGATTCTACAATATCTTAGGTTTCTTTTAGTTTCATTAATCTCATTAATGAAGTCCCATTTTATTATGCTTCACAAGCATATCTTTTTGAAACGAAATCTGCAATATAACATATATCTCATATATATAATATAAACATTCGTCTCACGCAGTAATATGATCTCATCACAGAACATTGCAGCAGAAGAAACATATATGAAATATTGGATATACTAGGACGTCCGTGTTTTAGTACGAGCCTGTATAAAATACGGATTCCACGGTCGCGATGAATAGCCAAACCCACATCCCTAGACCCCTACGAGAGCGGCAAGCAACACTGCCAATTCTAAGGTTAGGAGACCCGGTCTCGACTCCTCGAGATGGTCTCCCACTGGACCCTAGAACCCGGTTACTTGTGCTCCCCGCCTTGGGTCTACCTAATGCGGAAAAGTAAATAATATACATCAACGGTGACATCTTCCGCAACCTGGAAGTGCCCCAATAAAAGAATATTACATACAAATGAATTTTACATGAATGAAAAATAAAAAAACTCTCATCTCACATAAAACCCCCGGCTATTCAAAACACGACGATCCAATATAATATATCACAGCAACACATAATATCTCATATCATCAACGTAAGCAAGTATGCGTATCCCGATTGTCGTAGATGTATAGCAACGAAGCCGGCGATACACCACATACTACGCTTACGGTCACAGAAAAGAAAGTGTAAAACTACAACAGTTGGAATCCGCAACCTATTTAGACATCGCATGCCTAACCAAATGAATTCCTTAGACATCGCATTCCTAACAATTATAAACCCCGCATTTTAGTCTCATTTATCGAAAACTCTTTTCAATGTCAAGTCGTGGAATTCAACAAGATTCCCGATATTCTGATCGAATGCTCGTCGCAAACTTTAGTAGACGGCCGCACCCCAGATGCCGTCGACGAAGTGCACTAAGGCGGAACACCACTGCCGCGAGCACCCGAACGGATGCTTTTGGCGACGGGGTTCTCCTACAGTCACTTGGTCGGGGCTATGGGGCGTAGCTGTCTATTAAGTTTACCCGGTGAGTATCCGCGTACGCTACGTGATTGCGACGGACTTTTGATCACATCAAAATTCCGTAGCAACCAATCAACTGAGACTGAACTGCTAGATTTATAACATTCAAATTAGTTATCTCATAACTACATGTGGTTTCCAAATATTGTATCACATTCCAGATAAATAGACAAAGTTAAACTTTCCGGTCAAATAATCAAACACCCAAGATTTCCCCAATATATCTCAACACTTGAAATCAGTTTAAAAACATCCATCACATGCCACAGTACCAATGGTCCAGCCGTAGAAGGGTCAAGCCAACGCCTCACATGTGGCACGCCGTACTGCCACAAACCCTAAGGTTTAGAGGCAGTTCAAGACGGTCACATAATCGAGCTAAGGTTTGTTGTCTTCTAGAGGGTCCACCGCGTTACTTGCATGACTTAGAACGTTCTTAAACTCGAGAAAAAATCCAACTTTTGAAAAATTTTCCGACTGGGGAAAAAGTGAGTTATTGATATCCGTTCGAACTTTTTAACAGTTTCTAAAAATTATTCGGACAAAACTAAACAAAGTTAAATTATCTGATCGAATCAACGATTCCCCAATACAACCCTAGAAAACTCAACACTTGAGTGGAATTAAAATATTCACAGAAAAAAAAACAAGAAAGGACCTAAGAATAATTAAGTGAAATTTCAGGGACTAAGTCAAATTTTGGCCGCGGAACCGCCGCCAAACCCATGGTTTCGCCGCTGTTCTGCGGTCAAATAGTTGACTTAGGGGACCGTACTTCACAGTAATTCTTAGTTTTTCCTTCTTGTTTTTCTGAGCATTTTTAATTCAGAAAAAACCACATTTTTGAAAAATGTACAGAGAAGGGTTCGTGTCGGGGTTTTCGGGTTCGATCGGACTTTAAATTTCGTCTAAACTACGCCTAAAGCTCTAGCTTGGCTCTGATACCACTGCAGGGTTGCTATGCATGGGCACAAAGGTCTACGAGGCATCAACCATACCCGATTAAAAAATTAGCCGTGTCGAACAACCCGAAGCCGGATCTTTAAACTAGAGATTAGGCGAAAACTAACATGCTAAACACTTTAACACTAAGTGAGAGGGATTACAACCTTTGTAGATCCAGTCCTTCACTTCTAAACCTCCGTGTTGAAGTCCCTTCGCTGCGATCATCGTGTTCCGGACTCTCGAGAGGTTCCACGAAGAGAAAGATGCGGTCTTGCTTCCGATATTCGATACAAAGATGATCTACCTTGAAGTTTCGTTAACACAAGCTAACACTCATAATATGAAGTGAACACCCTCATCTAAATGTTAAGGATAGATGAGGATGATGAAGTGGGATTATTGCTCTCATTTGTTTTCTATTTCTCACTCATTTTCCATCACAAATAAAAAGCAAGAAAGCTTTGCAAAAGGAGAAGGAGGAAGAAGAATAGTGATCCATTTTCTTTTGTGATGAATAATGAAAGGATTAATATGAAGAATAATGCAACCATGGTCAAGTAACCTTTGTAGAGATTGAACTAGGGTTAAGGGGTGTGGTTGGGTTAAGAAATATCATGCAAAAATATCTTTTCCAAAAAAAAAAAAAGAAAACCTTCTAGAAACATCTAGAAATGCTTAACCCTAATCAAACCCTAACCATGTTTAATCTCCACTAAACTTATTGCATTAATAATCATATCATGTTACAATATTATATATCACATATATAATATTTATCGTAACAAAATAAAATAATACAATTAACATATATCACATATATATCAATGTATTACCCGAGTGAGAAAAAGAATCTTTTAGTGAGCTAATATTAGTTAATGCAATTTAATATATCATATATATTATTATACATTAAATTATCGAATCAACACTTGATCCGACAATCCGGCTATATCGCATATAACCGACTAATATTTATCCGTACCGATTCATCGAATCAACACTTGATCCGATGACCCGGCTGATATCAAATATCGCGAGAATAGAATATGGTATCTCATATCGCATTATCCTCGGTCCCGCACATATCACATACGTACCCCTACTCCGTTTTGCCTGAGCCAAGAAACCTCTGTGTAGGACTCTAAAGAATCGTCAATACGCCGGCAGTAGGTGATGATCATATCAAACACCCACAAGCTGCAAGCGATCAGCTAAACGTAACAGCTACCCAGGTATTGAGCGCTCAGAAGATCAACAAGCAAGTCTGTACATTCTCCTGTGAATCCAAACAGTAACACTCCCGTACTGTCCGGTCTCGTCGTCTGATATGTCGCATATCTCGCCTAGGGGTGGTAAACGTCAGACTCCAGTAGCTCGATAAGTCGTGTCGATATGAGGTCTATAACAGTTCAAGAAACTACTGATAACACTTACCAGTAGATCTCAGCAACCCTGGCCAGAGATTTCCGGTTATAGCCAATCGAACACAGCGCAACATCAACTCCCTATACCGGGAGAGACGGATCCCCTCCTATCGCTCATTGCCTCCATTTGATTCGGGACTGTACCCAAAAGCCACCTTTTTGCACGCCCTCTTGGACGTGGTATGATGGAAATCAAAGCACAATGGGAATCACACAAGACTCTATGACGATCTCGGGTCAACAGACTACTCTGTACCAGTGTCACCGGAGAACTGCCATCTGACGTAAGGTATAATACCATTGGGAGTTCTCGGCGAGTCCGTCCAGTGTACCCAGTCTCCACTGAGCACCCGTACACCATTCTTGATATCAAACACCGATGGATATGGGATCATCCATCGCCCATCATATGGGTCAAGATGTGTATACGCTAGTCTACTCTGGTGCATCGATGCCCTGTCTCGATACACCCTCGACTAGGAACAATTATAGGATGTACTCGTCGACTACCGTGGCCCCACTAGTATGATCTCATCATAGTCCCAGTAGTCGAGTACATATCCTAAGGGCTTTATCAACATGTAACATAGAGACAATCAGAGTATATGTTAAGATAAAGTACAACCAGATAGCATACTATCATGTCGAGCAAGAAAGTCCTCCCTATATATGTCCTAGCATCCACTACAATATACATCGTATGTACAGTAATGGCCTCTAGGGCATACATATAACTAACAAATACAACTCAACATGTTAAGATAAAGAGCAACCAGATAGCATACTATCTTGTCGAGCAAGAAAGTCCTCTCTCTATATATCCAAGCATCCACTATAATATACATCATATGTACAATAATGGCCTCTAGGGCATATACATAACTATCAATTTCCCACTTGCACTAAGGTCAGCTGTTGTAGTATCTCATACCCAACATTCCGAAGAGTCTCTCAAATTGTATCTGGGGTATGGCCTTCGTGAGTGGATCCGCAGTGTTGTCCTTCGTGTCAACTCTCCTGACCTCGATCTCCCGGCGATCAACTATCTCCCGGATCAGGTGATACCGCCTCAGAATATGCCTGGATCTCTGATGGGACCTGGGTTACTTGGCCAAAGCCATAGCTCCATTGTTATCAAAATACAAAGGTATTGGATGCTCAATGGATGGAACCACTCTAAGTTCAGTGATGAACTTCTTCATCCAAACAGCCTAATTGGCAACATCGTTGGCAGCGATGTATTCAGCCTCCATCGTCGAGTCTGCCACGGTTTCCTGTTTGGAACTTTTCCAACACACCGCCCCTCCATTGAGGGTAAAGACAAATCCTGAGTGCGACTTAGAGTCTTCCTTATCACTTTGGAAGCTCTAATCGGTAAAGGACTCCACCTGGAGTTCTCCGTTACCATACACCAAGAACATCTCTTTAGTCCTTCTCAAGTACTTGAGAATGTTCTTCACAGCTGTCCAGTGATTCTCCCCAGGATCTTCTTGATACCTACTCATTACACTTAGTGAGTATGCTACATCGGGTCTGGTACATAGCATTGCGTATATGATAGAGCCTACTGCTGAAGCATAGGGTATCCCTTGCATGCGAGCTCTCTCCAAATCAGTCTTGGGAGACATCTCTTTGGAGAGAGTGAGTCCAGAGATCGTGGGTAAGTTCCCACGCTTGGATTCTTCCATACTAAACCTCTTTAGTATGGTGTCAATGTACCTAGATTGGGACAATCACAGTATCCGTTTAGATCTATCTCTATAGATCTTAATCCCCATAATGTAGGAGGCATCACCTAGATCTTTCATTGAGAATCTTTGTGATAAGAAGAGCTTGACCGAGTGCAGCATAGGAACATCATTTCCTATCAAGTGTATGTCATCTACGTACAATACGAGGAAGACAACCTTACTGTCTACAACCTTCTTGTAAATACAAGGTTCATCTACGTTTTTGATGAAGTCAAACTCTTTGACTACAACATCAAAACAGATGTTCCAACTCCGCGATGCCTACTTTAAACTGTAGATGGATTTAAGCAGCTTGCACACCTTTCCGCTGCTCTCACTGTCTATGAAGCCCTCTGGCTGAGTCATGTACACACACTCCTCTAAATCACCATTTAGAAAGGCGGTTTTAACATCAATTTGCCAGATTTCGTAGTCATAGTATGCAGCAATGGCAAGTAAGATCCGGATGGACTTAAGCATAGCCACTGGAGAAAAGGTTTCATTATAATCCACACCTGGTCATTGACGAAAACCCTTTGCAAGAAGTCTAGCTTTGAAAGTCTCAACTTTTCCATCTACACCAAGTTTCTTCTTAAAGATCCATTTGCTCCCAATGGGTTTCACCCCTTCAGGAGCAATTTCCAAAGTCCATACTTTGTTGGTGTACATAGATTCCATCTCAGATCGCATTGCATCCATCCATTTCACAGAGTCCCCACTCGTGATGACCTGCTCGAAACTAGTTGGGTCATCATCTTCCACGATTCAATCCTCGCTCCCACCATCAATGAGAAAACCGTAGTATCTCTCAGGTGGATGAGGAACCTTACTAGATTGACGGAGTGGCTGAGGTTCATTGGGAACTACTGAATCCGCTTGTTCCACTAAATCTTCTGTTGCAGTTTGTGTAGCTGGAACTTCTTCTAGTTCTACCTCCTTGCCACTAATTTCTTTCATAAGAAAACCCTTTTCTAAAAAGGTGGCATGTCGAGAAACAAACACTTTTTGTTCTTCGGAATGGTAGAAGATATACCCTCGTGAATGTTTAGGATATCCAATAAACTTGCATAGAACAGACCTTGCCTCGAGTTTGTCCGGATTTTGTGTTTTTACATAGGCCGAATAACCCCATATCTGAATAAAATTAAGACATGGCCTCTTCCCATTCCATATCTCATATGGAGTGGTAGGCACTGATTTGGTTGGAACTCTATTCAATAGGTATGCTGCTGTCTCCAGAACATAACCCCAAAAGGAAATATGTAACTCAGCGGTGCTGTAACATTTTGAAAATCGTTTCGGTGAAATTTCGGAAAATCGGTAAAATAAGGGGGTTTTCTGTAAAAAGTCAAAATACAAATATCTTTATTATAAAATTAAATATACATATTCTAGCTATGTAATTGCTAGTATTTGGTGTTTATTGAGCCACTGGTGAAATTTAAAATTTTCTGAAAAATTTCCCGAAATTAATTATTTTAAGCCGTCACTAATACATTTAATTAGGGAAAATTACAAATTGGAATGAGTTGAAACAAATTTTGTGCATCACAACACATTAATTAAAATTTTAACATGTTATTTTTGAAATGAAATTAAGTTGTTAAACGGTTTTAGAAAATATTGAAGAAAAAGGCTTATTTTGTGAAAATAAAAGGGTTTTGGTGCATATTGAATTGGTGTTTGGTGTTCATTGCATCACACACAACACCACATCTCTTTTTCCGCCTCCTACTGACCGAAAGTGCAGGCCACTCTCCAAATGTCCCCACCTCCAAAGATTTGAAAGAAAACAAAGGGAAAAAAGAGAAGAATGAATAAAGAAAGGATGTATAAGTGTTGGCTTAGAGTATGGGCTTGTTTGACTTACACCCAACACCCTCATTCTCTCTCTCCCTCTCCCCCTTGATGCTGGCCGAGCCCTCCCTCTCTCCAAACTGTAGCAGCCCTCCCCCAAATCCCACACAATTTTGCATTAAAAATCCACAAAAATGCCTCAAAATCCCTACAAAATCAAGGCTAATTCCAAATCCAATCTCTACCCATTTCTCCATGACCTATTCTAAGTTGAATCTTGGAGGAAAGTTGGTATTTTGGAGGCTAATTTACAAGCTAGATCTCTAAAATTGGGAGGTATAAACCTTAACCCTATATAGAAATTGTAGTTTAAATTCCTTAATCTAACATAATTAAGTGTTAATTTGGTTCTTGTTGCTAATTTGAAAATTCAAGTTTATGGTTTGAAGTTGATTAGGGTTTGATTACTGGATTATAGTTGTGATGGGTAGATTAACATGTAATTGCTTGCTAAAGTTAATCTAGTTGCTAGTTTGCATTTTTGTTAAATTAAATTTGTAATAATTAAGCTATTTTGCTAACTAGGTTTTTGTAAACCATGTTTTTGATTAAGAGAAAAATGTAATTAGGTTTTTTATAACTTCATTAACATTTTAAAATGTAGTTTAATGCTTTGGATCATGCAAATCCAAGCTAGATTTTTGTATGTGCATTTTTGCTATAAAATGGTCGAAATTGGTTAAAATTGCAAACTAGGTTTTTGAACGTATATAGTTGATGAGATTAAACTATGGAAATGGTTTTTATGACTTATTTAAGATGTTTAATAAGTATTATGGCCATTAGAATTGTTAAAACATCAAACGTTGTATTAAAACGGTAAATTTTGCTTGCTAGGTTTTCGAAAAAAATAGCTTTTAAAGTGAATTTAGGGTTTTTGTGAATTCTAACCTATTTCATTTTATAATTAGTGTTTGTGAGCGCGCAAATGGGTGCGTTTGGGATTTTTCTCGATGGTTTGACGTTTGTACATCGACATCGAGGGTTGGTTTGGCTATTCTTACATGCGTAGGTGATAGGTTTTGACCTATGCGTGATACGTGTGCCGATTTGATTTTCGTATGCCGTTTCGATTTTGAATTTGGTTTTAAAGCGATACGGTGCATTATGATATGTAGGTACCCCATGTGGACTTCGAGACGACAAGCAAGCGCGTGGCGACGTCGGTACCGGCGAGCGAGGACCAGGTGAGTAGATTTATATCTACGGGGAGAAGTCGGGTGGATGGCGTATAGCACCCCCGCAATTCGTGGTGATGTATACGAATACGTATACACATATATATTGATTATTTATTGTTGAGGTTATTGATGATAAAGATAGATTTAAGGTGTGATTGGATAAGTTTAGTGTCGCGAAACCCTAGAGTAGTGGTCGCACCACACATGCACACACACACACCCATTCTTGCATACATTCCTTTGTTCATATGTGCATATATGGGATTCTATATAGTTATGTGCTCACATGGGTATGGGACTATGTGTTCACATACGGATTGAGGATGATACTTGGGGTTGAGGTGAGTCGAGGAGATGTGATTTGAGGTTATGATATCGGTGATATGGCAGGATTCGTACTTAAGATATGTCCTGATGTTTTAGCGGATCTTTAGACGACGATACCATGTGAATAGTGATACAAATAAAATGATCGACATGTGATTGTGTGATGAGATATGATATGTTAGGATGTTTATGATAGGCCGCATTGGGCGATGTATACTTCTTTATGATGATATGCTCTGATGATGTCGGTTTATACGAGACTGTAGATCAACAGTCAGATCATGACTATATTGATGATATTAGTATCGTACTAGACGTAGATCAGTACCCAGATTATGATTTTGGATAAAGAGGATACCGGATGAATAATGTGATATTGACCCGTACCCAGATTTGGGATGCCGTACGACGGATTTACGTACGAGCTATATATTGATGTTTGATCCGCGCTCTTGACTTGGGAATATTTGATTATAGATATGGTATCGGATGTGATAGTATCGAGGCAGGATCACCGACTAATATATATATATATATATATATATGTATGTATGTATGTATGTATGTATGTATGTATATATATATATATGTATGTATGTATGTATGCATGTGTATATATATATATATATATATGTATCGACTCAGGTGTTAGGCGGTTTCCTTACCTTCAGTAGCCAGTTAGCTTAGCGCTTTAGTTAGTGTAGTTGTTAGACTAGATTTTTATTAAAAATAGATTGTTATCTTTGTGTCTAGTATTTAGCTCCCACTCATTATTGTTGTTCGCTCCGCATTGCATGCTTATATTATGTTTTATACTCTATTGTTGATATCATGCTCTTAGGACACCAGCACCATTACCAATGACGCGTATGTACCACGTACACTTACTTGCCGGCTCACACACATCTTAATCGGTAATTGCCATGTCACGAACACTTTAGAAAATACTATTTCATTTGACATAGGTTGTTAGCTAATAGTTTAGACATGATATTAGTATACTTGCCTTATATGCTAGTTCTGACATTGTAGTTATTACTTACTACTTCATGCATGTTATTATTCATTGTTATGCCGCATTCATGGATTCTCATGCATATATTCACTATTTTCGTGCTATTGAGGTTTTGGATTCGGATTTCCATGAGATTTTCTGGATTTGGGGGGCAAAACCGCAAAACTTATACAAACTTCTTCTCTCCTTTGAAATGAAAAGCGTGGTTTTCCCATGATGTATGAGTCGTCCACCATGAGTTTGCTGATGGATTTCGAGACCCGAGTTCGAGGAGTGGAGGAACCGTTTCGGGTACATTGTGGACCCAGTGCGGTACCCCGGGGCAAGATGATCGCAGATGATGGCGTTGAGCCTGGCAGGGGAGTACTACCGACCGGTGATTTTACCCGATGCGTCGGATATCCGGGGCATACCGTCGTGGTCTTGAGATTGATGGTAGGGGCCAGTCTGGACTAACGGCGCCCTAGATAGTGAGATTGAGACATACAGAGATATTTGAGATATTGAGGTACAGAGATTGCGACACAGAGATATCGAGATATTTGGATATTTGTTTTGTGTCGATGCTAGGCACTGTTTATGCTGATTTTATTATGATACCTCGTTTTAAAAAGATACAGAAATCTCACTAATTTATGAAAGCGGTTTTCTTCAGTACATGCATTTTATTTCATGCATTCATACATCATCCATATGATATATTGCTACCTAAGGCACTGACACGGGCACATGAGTTTACACTCGGGTTAGATATATACCCTAACCATTGTTATGGGCTGCATGTTATATATAGTGAGGATATATTATGATCGTTGACCTAGGATTGCGTTGTTCATGCGGTTTCTGTTCGTAGATGTTTTTCTACTCACGAGTTGGCAACTCACCCCCATTGTGCCACAGTTTCTTGCAGGTTTTGCCGTACAGGTTTCATTACGGCTTTGCTGGCACTGCTTCTTTCGGGTGACTTGCTAGTAGGTGGGTTCATTGGTATCGTACCCATCATATTACTTTGTATAATATTATTCAGTTGTATCTAGTAAATTCCATCAACCAAACATGTATTTATTTTTGAGATAGAGACCAGTGATGTTATTCTTTCGACCTTAGAGTCGCGCGTTATATTTCTGTAGATTTCTTGTTATTTTGAGTTTCCTTTTGAGTTTTGATCCTCGCCCTTGGCGTTGTATATTATATTGCTTGTGTGGTTGTGACCGTCGATTGACGAAGTGCTAGCTCCCGCATGGGGATGCCTTTTATTGATTTCGTATACTATTCATGTTGTATCCCGTTTGGGAGCCAGTATTTACAAAGGAGACTCTGCCGAAATTTTCAGGAAATATTTGATGTTTTTAAAAACGCATAATTCGGCTTATGCTATTAAAACTACTAGATTTAAATTGGTTTTCCTTCACTCTACCACTTTTCTTGGTTTGGATTTCTGGGTTTTCGGCTTACTTAGATTACGTACGCCTCGAGACGTTTCGTAGTTTAAGTGCCGGTCATGATCCGTACTTTCGGGACGTGACAAAGTTGGTATCAGAGCATTAGGTTTTACCTTCGGAGCGTAGGATGACCCTTGGTTGATGGAATAGGTGACTAAAGTAGAGTGACGTACCGTGGGTATGTTCTGCGGCATACTTACGATAAGCTACTCCACTTAAGAAGCCTTAGGATATACATTTCTTTGCTCAGTCTTATATTCATTCCTGATCTTGCCTCATCGGTACCAGTTATGGTTTTGCTGCCACGATTACGGGCAGGGAGAGCTACGGCTAGTGTTACGGTCAGCACGAGCTCGTCACGAATGAGGACTGACCAGAGCGAAATTCCGGCGACACACGATTGCGGAGACGTGTCTTTTTATTGTGTTTTCACGCCACGAGCGTTGGATGGATCGCTGTACGAGATTTCTCGGATGTGCCGATCAGTACCTAAGTATTGAGCCACTGTTAGAGGCCAGCCAGATGTTGATGACCGTTGATATATTGCTTATTCATGAGGATTGAGGCACCGTTCAGCGTGCAGACGAGTGAGCCAGTTGTTGCTGCGAACGACGAGATATCGCCCCAGATGTTGGAGCTATTGTGGTACACATTGTACTAAGAGATGATAGAGGTAGCTAGTCACCCAAGGATAAAAGACTAGGACATGTGGTTCGTTCGATACCCCGATGCGATGTCATCAGATAGATTGATTCCAGCTAGAAACGACTTCACACGGAGACGTTGAGAGTCGACAGAGACGATCGAATGTCAGAAACCTATTATTCCAAGTTTAAAGTATTCGAAAAGACATGCAGGCAATTCTATAGACCCTCTAGAAGAATGAAACCCTAACTCGACTTAATGACCGTGTGAAAGCCTTTGAACCTTCGGGTTTGCGGCAGTTCCACGGCGCCATTAGTGAGGCTTGGGTTTGCCCTTCTACGGCTGGACCACCGATGCTGTGGTATGTACTCGATACTATGAAACTGTACCCAAGATATTGAGCTCTTGGGGGATTATGAGGTTTTGATGACTCGATCAAATGGTTCGAATTCATTCGGATGCTAGGTGGTGGGATACATTTCTTGGGAGACTCCAGATACGAGGATAGACGTTGGAGCTCAGTCCATGCAGCCGCGACGAGACGTGTCCGAAACAGTCGACATTAGAGAAAAGTGGAGTAAGAGGTTCGTGCAAGATCTGGATAAGATGACGTTCCACTCCGCCGACATCAGAGATGCGATGCGTATGTCGAGGCATTGTACTTGGATATACCTTCCAGAAGGAGTCGCGATGAGTATGCAGCCGTTCCGGAACAAGAAATTGCTTAGTAAAGGACGATGACTTCCGGACAGTTCGGCAGAGACGAGATTTAGGAGAGATCTCGACAGGTCCTTTCTGGAATAAAAATACGAGAAGACTTGGACCCAGAAGTGGTCATGATACGCACACCAGCAGGCCAGATTTCAGGATCGTCGACGAGACATGCTATGAGTGACCACGACAGTTGGCCAAAGATTCTTGGAGGACGTGCTTGAGCGGGACTATTCCACCATACTTGATTTTGGTATTTTGAGCGATATATTCTCATGATTTGGTTTTGATGATTAAGTTTCATGATATCGTTTTTATGCACCATGGTTGCACCTACTGAGTATTTACGATTTTTGCACAGTTGAGCACTTAGATGCACTGGACTTCGATTTCGAGTGTGATGCTCGATATTGGTTTTGTGCACCTTGTGCACCTGATTGGATTTTGTGCATGTTCGGCGCTTAATATTGGATTTCATGAGTTCGTGCATGATAGATGCACCCGCCTTGGATTTTCGCGCATGTTGAGCGCATGTTCTGAGATGGTGCACACCAGATGCACTAAATCGAGATTTTTCGTGCATGTCAGATGCACCTGATTTTGCTGTCAGGCACACACGTTTCCTATGACAGATGCTTCATGCACACCCGATGCACTTAGATCTTGTTTCTGTGCACTTGTATGGCACGTATATGGATTTTGATTTCCATGCGCACCAGACGCACGTAGTATTCATATGCGTATTTTGGGATTGATTTCTTATAGAGCGGTACGTTTCTATGATATTTGCTATGTGTTTTCGTACTGAGCAGGACTAGTCACAGGACAGTACCTGAATGTATTTTGCATGCATTGATAGCTATCGAAGGGAATTCCAAAAGCGAGCAATAGTCTCAGTATTTATCTACGTGTCTGATATGACACGAAACGTTTAAAACAAGGAAACCCTTCTAAATTGTTTCCCAAAACGGCGGAACGTACATTTTAAACAAAAGGTATATATGTATATGGTTATTTTCTTATGATAGACGTCCGCCACTGTGCAGTGTTATGCACATTGCACAACGACTTTAAGTGAATTGGCATGCATTTCCTTCAGATATTTGCATATATAGATTTGATATTTACGTGTATAGTTCGAGTTATATCATATTGGTTTTGTATTGGATTTGACATTTGTGTCTTTACCATGACTCCGATGATTGCGTGATGCTTGACGGAGTTTTGATTTTGAGTTATATGCTCATTTTTCATGCGCATGCGCTGCACTACGAATTGTTTTATGTATTTATGATTTCGGAGCCCCGACGACTTGATGGTTTTGCTTAGATGTTTTAGTATTTAGGGGAAGTTTTAATTTAAATTCGGGGACCGAATTTTTTTAAGGGGGGAAGATTGTAACGTTTTGAAAATCGTTTCGTTGAAATTTCGGAAAATCGGTAAAATAAGGGGGTTTTCTGTAAAAAGTCAAAATACAAATATCTTTATTATAAAATTAAATATACATATTCTAGCTATGTAATTGCTAGTATTTGGTGTTTATTGAGTCACTGGTGAAATTTCAAATTTTCTGAAAAATTTCCCGAAATTAATTATTTTAATATTATTTTAAGCCGTCACTAATACATTTAATTAGGGAAAATTACAAATTGGAATGAGTTGAAAAAAATTTTGTGCATCATAACACATTAATTAAAATTTTAACATGTTATTTTTGAAATGAAATTAAGTTGTTAAACGGTTTTAGAAAATATTGAAGAAAAAAGCTTATTTTGTGAAAATAAAAAGGTTCTGGTGCATATTGAATTGGTGTTTGGTGTTCATTGCTTCACACACAACACCACATCTCTTTTTCCCCCTCCTACTGGCCGAAAGTGCAGGCCACTCTCCAAATGTCCCCACCTCCAAAGATTTGAAAGAAAACAAAGGGAAAAAAGAGAAGAATGAATAAAGAAAGGATGTATAAGTGTTGACTTGGAGTATGGGCTTGTTTGACTTACACCCAACACCCTCATTCTCTCTCTCCCTCTCCCCCTTGATGCTGGCCGAGCCCTCCCTCTCTCCAAACTGCAGCAGCCCTCCCCCAAATCCCACACAATTTTGCATCAAAAAATCCACAAAAATGCCTCAAAATCCCTACAAAATCAAGGCTAATTCCAAATCCAATCTCTACCCATTTCTCCATGACCTATTCTAAGTTGAATCTTGGAGAAAAGTTGGTGTTTTGGAGGCTAATTTCCAAGCTAGATCTCTAAAATTGGGAGGTATAAACCTTAACCCTATATAGAAATTGTTGTTTAAATTACTTAATCTAACATAATTAACTGTTAATTTGGTTCTTCTTGCTAATTTGAAAATTCAAGTTTATGGTTTGAAGTTGATTAAGGTTTGATTATTGGATTATGGTTGTGATGGGTAGATTAGCATGTAATTGCTTGCTAAAGTTAATCTAGTTGCTAGTTTGCATTTTTGTTAAATTAAATTTGTAATAATTAAGCTATTTTGCTAACTAGGTTTTTGTAAACCATGTTTTTGATTAAGAGAAAAATGTAATTAGGTTTTTTATAACTCCATTAACATTTTAAAATGGAGCTTAATGCTTTGGATCATGCAAATCCAAGCTAGATTTTTGTATGTGCATTTTTGCTATAAAATGGTCGAAATTGGTTAAAATTGCAAACTAGGTTTTTGAACTTATATAGTTGATGAGATTAAACTATGGAAATGGTTTTTATGACTTATTTAAGATGTTTAATAAGTATTATGGCCATTAGAATTGTTAAAACATCAAACGTTGTATTAAAACAGTAAATTTTGCTTGCTAGGTTTTCGAAAAAATAGCTTTTAAAGTGAATTTGGGGTTTTTGTGAATTCTAACCTATTTCATTTTATAATTAGTATTTGTGAGTGCGCAAATGGGTACGTTTGGGATTTTTCTCGATGGCTTGACGTTTGTACATCGACATCGAGAGTTGGTTTGGCTATTCTTGCATGCGTAGGCGATAGGTTTTGACCTATGCGTGATACGCGTGCCGATTTGATTTTCGTATGCCATTTCGATTTCGAATTTTGTTTTAAAGCGATACGGTGCGTTATGATATGTAGGTACCCCATGTGGACTTCGAGACGACAAGCAAGCGCGTGGCGATGTCGGCACCGGCGAGCGAGGACCAGGTGAGTAGATTTATATCTACGGGGAGAAGTAGGGTGGATAGCGTATAGCACCCCGGCAATTCGTTGTGATGTATACGAATACATATACACACATATATATTGATTATTTATTGTTGAGGTTATTGATGATAAAGATAGATTTTAGGTGTGATTGGATAGGTTTAGTGTCGCGAAACCCTAGAGTAGTGGTCGCACCACACATGCACACACACACCCATGCTTGCATACATTCCTTTGTTCATATGTGCATATATGGGATTCTATATAGTTATGTGCTCACATGGGTATGGGACTATGTGTTCACATACGGATTGAGGATGATACTTGGGGTTGAGGTGAGTCGAGGAGATGTGATTTGAGGTTATGATATCGGTGATATGGCAGGATTCGTACTTAAGATACGTCCTGATGTTTTAGCGGATCTTTGGACGACGATACCATGTGAATAGTGATACAAATAAAATGATTGAAATGTGATTGTGTGATGAGATATGATATGTTAGGATGTTTATGATAGGCCGCATTGGGCGATGTAGACTTCTTTATTATGATATGTGCTGATGATGTCGGTTTGTACGAGACTGTAGATCAACAGTCAGATCATGACTATATTGATGATATTAGTATCGTACTAGACGTAGATCAGTACCCAGATTATGATTTTGGATAAAGAGGATACCAGATGAATAATGTGATATTGACCCGTACCCAGATTTGGGATGCCGTACGACGGATTTACGTACGAGCTATATATTGATGTTTGATCCGCGCTCTTGACTTGGGAATATTTGATTATAGATATGGTATCGGATGTGATAGTATCGAGGCAGGATCACCGACTAATATATATATATATATATATATATATATATATATTTATGTATGTATGTATGTATCGACTCAGGTGTTAGGAGGTTTCCTTACCTTCAGTAGCCAGTTAGCTTAGCCCTTTAGTTAGTGTAGTTGTTAGACTAGATTTTTATTAAAAATAGATTGTTATCTTTGTGTATAGTATTTAGCTCCCGCTCATTATTGTTGTTCGCTCCGCATCTCATGCTTATATTATGTTTCATATTCTATTATTGATATCATGCTGTTAGGACACCAGCACCATTACCGATGACGCGTATGTACCACGTACACTTACTTGCCGGCTCACACACATCTTCATCGGTAATTGCCATGTCACGAATACTTTAGAAATACTATTTCATTTGACATAGGTTGTTAGCTAATAGTTTAGATATGATATTAGTATACTTGCCTTATATGCTAGTTCAGACATTGTAGTTATTACTTGCTACTTCATGCATGTTATTATTCATTGTTATGCCACATTCTTGGATTCTCATGCATATATTCACTATTTTCGTGCTATTGAGGTTTTGGATTTGGATTTCCATGAGATTTTCTGGATTTGGGGGGGGGGGGAAACCGCAAAACTTATACAAACTACTTCTCTCTCTTTTTAAATGAAAAGCGCGGTTTTCCCATGATGTATGAGTCGTCCACCATGAGTTTGCTGATGGATTTCGAGACCCGAGTTCGAGGAGTGGAGGAACCGTTTCGGGTACATGGTAGACCCGGTGCGGTACCCCGGGGCAAGAGGATCGCAGATGATGGCGTTGAGCCTGGAAGGGAAGCACTACCGATCGGTGATTTTACCCGATGCATCGGATATCCGGAGGATACCGTCGTGGTCTTGAGATTGATGGTAGGGGCCGGTCTGGACTGACGGCGCCCTAGATTGTAAGATTGAGACATATAGAGATATTTGAGATATTGAGGTATAGAGATTGCGACACAGAGATATCGAGATATTTGGATATTTGTTTTGTGTCGATGCTAGGCACTGTTTATGCTGATTTTATTATGATACCTCATTTTAAAAAGATACAGAAATCTCACTAATTTATGAAAGCAGTTTTCTTCAGTACATGCATTCTGTTTCATGCATTCATACATCATCCATATGATATATTGCTACCTGAGACACTGACACGAGCACATGAGTTTACACTCGGGTTAGATATGTACCCTAACCATTGTTATGGGCTGCATGTTATAAATAGTGAGGATATATTATGATCGTTGACCTAGGATTGCGTTGTTCATGCGGTTTCTGTTCGTAGATGTTTTTCTACTCACGAGTTGGCAACTCACCCCTGTTGTTCCATAGTTTCTTGCAGGTTTTGCCGTACAGGTTTCATTACGGCTTTGCTGGCACTGCTTCTTTCGAGTGACTTGCTAGTAGGTGGGTTCATTGGTATCGTACCCATCATATTACTTTGTATAATATTATTCAGTTGTATCTAGTAAATTCCATCAACCAAACATGTATTTATTTTTGAGATAGAGACCAGTGATGTTATTCTTTCGACCTTAGAGTCGTGCGTTATATTTCTGTGGATTTCTTGTTGTTTTGAGTTTTCTTTTGAGTTTTGATCCTCGCCCTTGGCGTTGTATATTATATTTCTTGTGTGGTTGTGACCGTCGATTGATGAAGAGCTAGCTCCCGCTTGGGGATGCCTTTTATTGATTTCGTATACTATTCATATTGTATCCCGTTTGGGAGCCAGTATTTATAAAGGAGACTCTGCCGAAATTTTCAGGAAATATTTGATGTTTTTAAAAACGCATAATTCGGCTTATGCTATTAAAACTACTTGATTTAAATTGGTTTTCCTTCACTCTACCACTTTTCTTGGTTTGGATTTCTTGGTTTTCGGCTTAGTTAGATTACGTACGTCTCGAGGCGTTTCGTAGTTTAAGTGCCGGTCATGATCCGTACTTTCGGGACGTGACAGGTGCTCATCATAGAGCGCACCATATCTAATAGGGTGCGATTCCTCCATTCCGATACACCGTTGTGCTGTGGTGTATATGGAGGAGTAAGCCGAGAGAGAATCCTATTCTATTTTAGATAGTCCAGGAACTCATTGCTTAAGTATTCTCCTACTCGATCAGATCGAAAGATCTTAATACTTTTACCCGTTTGGTTCTCTACTTCATGCTTATATTCTTTGAATTTCTCAAAAGCTTCAGACTTGTGTTTCAACATGAACACATGTCCGTATCTTGAGAGATCGTCAGTGAATCTAATGAAGTACGAGGAACCATTCCAGGCATGTGTAGACATGGAACCGCATACAGCACTGTGTATCAGTCCCAAGAATTTCGTAACTCTTTCTCCGTGTCCACTAAACGGAGTTTTGGTCATTTTGCCTTTGAGACATGAATGGAAAGTTTCATAAGATGATAATTCGAACATATTCAAATATCCATCTTTATGTAACTTAGCTAGTCGTGTCGCATTGATATGACCAAGTCTACAATGCCATAAGAAGGATTCGTTCATTTCTGAACTCTTCCTCTTATGTGTGTTTTGTACATTAAGAACCGTGGTTTGATTTAGAATGTATATGCCATTATTTAACGAGCCTGATCCAATCAACTTTTGATCTTGGAAGATGTTCATAACATATCCTGTACTACAAAATTATATCCTTCTTTACTTAATAAAGAAACTGATATAAGATTGCATATCAGGGTCGAAATGTAATAGCATTCGTTCAGAATCAATGTATTACCATTTGGTAATACAAGGTGATATTCACCAACTGCTTTGGCTGCAACATCTGCACCATTCTCTACTCTTACAGAATGATCACCCCTTCCCAGTTCTCTACCTTTCCTTAGCCCATGCATCATATTGCATATGTGGGATCCTAATTCGGTATCTAATACCCAGGACGTAGAGTGAACTGAGAAACCGTTCTCAATAACTAACACACCCGAAGAAAATGCATCAACATGCTTTTTCTTCATTTGGGCGGCGTGAGAATCTGGATATTCCCCTATTTCCTGTTCAGTCTTATAAAGATTATAAGAAAGAACGGAGCCAACGTTCCTCTGCTCAGTATAATAAGTGGATTCGGTCAATACATCCATATTAATATCTTGATTATGTAGGGTTAGCATAGCACCTTGTGAAGGTTTTTGGCAAGCATCAATCATGCTACTTTAAAATTTCTGGGGTGCTAAACAAACCCTAACCAAGATCTTAACTAGAGACTTAGGGTTAAACATGCATGTAAACAACTTTACATCTAAGAGTTAGGGATTACAACCTTTGTAGACCGGTCCTTCACTTCAAATAGCTCCGTGTAGTAGTCCCCTTCGCTGCGATTGTAAACTCCGGACTCTAGAGAGGCTCTATGAAGAAACGAACGTGCTTGCTTCGATGACTTCGAGGCCGAAGATAATCTACATCGAGGAGACACTAACTCAAGCTATTCCTTCACTAGGTCATGAACTTTGTCAAGAGAACACACTCTACTACATGGAAAGTGGTAGAGGATGAAGAAGTAGAAGGTGGGCTCACTTTAGAATTGATTTTCTTACATTATTTCTCATACCTCCATTGAAGCTAGAAAGCTTTTCATGGAGCTTGAAGAAGAAGAAGAAGAACTCATGAATAATTCATCCAAATCAATTATTGCATCCATGGTTGAGTTAAAGCTATCATGCTTAACTTATGTAGAGAATAAACCATACACTATGGTTAAGGGTTGGGTTTGATAAATATCTTTAACTAGACAAAAGAGTTGCATTTGTCAAAGTTTATCCAAAAGCTTTTGTCCAAGCTTTAGCATCACAAACTCAATCTCTTTTGAATTAGCTTAACATAAATAGAAACCCTAACTTAACCCTAGTATGGTATTAATCTCATACACCCATCTTTTATGTATCATCAAGCATGGCACAATACATGTACACAAATATACATATCACATATATACAATGTGCACACCAAGTGAGAAAAGAAATCATTAGTGAGCTAAATATTAGTTAATGTAATATAATATATAAAATATATAATTATACATTAAATTATCAAATCAACTCTTGATTTAATAATCCGGCTATATCACATATAACCGACTAATATGAAATGCAACATCTTATCGAATCAACGCTTGATCCGATAACTCGGCTATATCACATATAACCAATCATGTCACACATCGCGAGAATAGAATGCGGTATCATATACACGCATCAATCTCGGTACTGCACATATCACATATGCGCTCCTACTCCGTTTCGCTTGAGCAAGGAAACCTCTGTATAGGACTCTAAAGACTCGTCAATATGCCGGCAGTAGATGATGATCATATCAAGCACCCACAAGCCGCAAGCGGTCTGCTAAACATAACGGCCACTCGGGTATTGAGGGATCAGAAGATCAACAAGCAAGCCTGTACATTCTCCTGTGAATCCAATCAGTAACTCTCCCGTACAGTCCGGTCTCTTCGTCTGATATGTCGCATATCTCGCCTAGGGGTGGTAAACGTCAGACCCCAGTAGCTTGATAAGTCGTGTCGATATGAGGACTATAACAGTTTGAGAAACTACTGAGAACACTTACCAGAAAATCTCAGCAACCTAAGCCAGGGATTTTCAGTTATAGCCAATCGAACACAGTGCAACATCAACTCCCTATACCGGGAGAGACGAAACTCCTCCTATCGCTCATCGTCTCCATGTGATTCGGGACTGTACCCAAAAGCCACCGTTTTGCACGCCCCTATGGACGTGGTGAGGTGGAAATCAAAGCACGGTGGGAATCACACAAGACTCTATGACGATCTCGGGTCTACAGACTAACCTGTACCAGTGTCACCAGAGAACTGCCATCTGACGTGAGGTATAATACCATCTAGGAGTTCTCGGTGGGTCCGTCCAGTGTACCCAGTCTCCACTGAGCACCCGTATACCTTCTCTGATGTCAAACACCAATGGATATGGGATCATCCATCGGCCATCATATGGGTCAAGAAGCGCATACGCTAGTCTACTCTGGAGAATCGATGCCCTATCTCGGTACTCCCACGACTAGGAACATTTGAAGGATGTACTTAGCGACTACACTGTCCCCATTAGTATGATCTGCATCATAGTCCTGGTAGTCAAGTACTCATCCTAAGGGCTTTATCAACATGTAACATAGAGACAATCAGAGTACATGTTAAGATAAAGTGCAACCAGATAGCATACTATCATGTCGAACAAGAAAGTCCTCCCTATATATGTCCAAGCATCCACTACAATATACATTGTGTGTACAGTAATGGCCTCTATGGCATACATATCACTAACAATCTCCCACTTGCACTAGGGCCATCTGTTGTGGTATCACATACCCAACAATCAGCTGTGCTTGAAGTATCTCATACTCAACCATCCCATAAAAGTCTCTAGTGGGAAATAGGCCTTTGTGAGTAGATCCGCGCTGTTGTCCTCTGTGTCTACTCTCCTAACCTTGATCTCCCTGGAGATCAACCATCTCCATGATCAGGTGATACTGCCTAAGAATATGTCTGGATCACAGATGGGACGGTGGTTCCTAAGCCTAAGCCACAACTCCATTGTCACACAATGGTAGGAACGAAATTCATCTCATGAACTCATATATATCCAGACTGCCTCTTTGGTAGCATCCTTGGTAACGATATATCTTTCTTTTAATCATCTAGTATGTCACAGTATCTAGCTTGGAACTCTTCCAACATACCGTCCCTCCACTGAGGGTAAAGACAATGCCTGCGACTGACATTCAGTCGTCCTTATCACCGTGGAACCTTTCCAGTGATTGTCCCCAGGATCGATTGATACCATCTCACTACAACTAGTGAGAATCCTAACATCCAATTAGATCTATCTCATAGATCCATAACCCAGGATTTAGGAGGTATCACCTTGATCCTATAGAGAATCTTTATGATAAGAGGAGATTGACCGAGCGTAGCATAGGAAACTCCTTCCCTATCAAGAGTATGTCATCCACGTATTATACGAGGATCACCACCAAACTCCCTACTACCTTTTTGTACATACTTGGTTCATCGACCATTTTGATGAAGTCAAACTCTTTGACTACTATATCAAAACAGACGTTCCAACTCCGCGATGCCTGATTTATCACATAAAACATCTTGTACACATTTTCGCTGCTCCCACTGTCTACGAAGCACTCTGGCTGTGTGCTTATAGACGCTATCTTCCAAATCACTATTTAGAAAAGCAGTCATGACACCCAACCGCCAGATATCGTAGTCATGGTATGTAGCAGTGGCAAGTAGGATCTGGATGGACTTAAGCATAGCTTTGAAAGTCTCAACTTTTCCATATATACCAAGTAATCTTCTCAAGATATACTTGCTCCTGATGGGGATTTAACCCTTCAGATAAAGCAACCAAAGTCCATACTTTGTTGGTGTATAAGGATTCCATCTCAGATCGCTAAGCATCCAGCCATACTCACAGAGTCCTCATTCCTGATGGCCTACTCGAAACTAGTTGGATCATCATCTCATGATGCAATCCTTGCTCCCACTGTCATAGAGAAACCGAAGTATCTCTCAGGTGGATGAGGAACCCTACCAGATCGGCGGAGAGGCTGAGATTCTTTGGAAACTATTGAATCCTCCGGTTCTACCAAATCATCAGCTGCAGTTTGTTTTAGCTGGAACTACTTCCAGTTCTACCTTATGACCACTAATTTCTTCACATGAAATTCTCTTTCCAAATGGTGGCATGTTGAGAAAACAAAACACCTTTTGCTCCCCAGTTTGGTAGAAGATATTCCCTTGCGAATGCTTGGGATATCCAACAAACTTCCACAGAACTGACCTTGCCTCGAGTTTGTCCAGATTTTGCTTTGGACAACCCCAAATCTTAACATCCTTAAGAGATGGGCTCTTTCCATACCATATCACATATGGAGTGGTAGGCATCTGATTTGGTTGGAACCCTATTCAATAGGTATGCAACTTCTCAAGTGCATAACCCCAAAAGAAAATAGACAACTCAGTAGTACTCATCATAGAGCACACCATATCATATAGGGTGCAATTGCTCTGCCCCGATACACCGACGTGTTGTGGTGTATACGGAGGAGTAATGCTGAGGGAGAATCTCATTCTCCTTTAGAATAGTCCAGGAATTCCGTGCTCAAGTATTCTCTTCCTTGATCTCATCAAAGGACATAATACTTATACCCGTTTTTTGTTCTCTACTTCTAACTTATATTCTGTGAATATCTCAAAAGTTTCGGACTTGTGTTTCAACAGGAACATATGTATGAATCTTAAGAGATCATCAGTGAATCTAATGAGGTACAAAGAACCGGTCCTGGCATATGTAGACAGGGGACTTTCATACATCAACATGTATCAATCCCAAGAGTTCAGTAACTCTTTCTCTATTTCCAATAAACGGAGCTATGGTCATCTTATCTTTGTGACATGACCGACAAGTTTCACAAGATGTAAATTCAAAATTATTTAAATATGTATCTTTATGTAACTTTAGCTAGTCGGGTCACATTGACATGACCTAGTCTACAATACCTCAAGAAGGATTTGTTCATTTCTGAACTCTTCCTCTTGTGTGTGTTCTGTACGTTAAAAACTGTAGTTTGATTTAGAACGTCTATGCTTTTAGATAACGTGCGTGAATCGATCAACTCTTGATATAGGAAATGTTTAAAACATTATCCAACAATACAAAATTATATCCTTCTTTACTAATAAAGAGACTGATATGATGTTGTATATCAGGTTCGGTATCTAATAACATTCGTTCAGAATCAATGTGTTCTGGTAATACAGGGTGGTAACTGCCAACAGATTTGGCTTGCAACAATTGCATCGTTTCCAACTCTTGAAACTTATCACCCATTCTCAGTTCTCTACCTATCTGTAGCCCATGTAACATATTACATTTGCGGGATCCTGATCCGGTATCTCATACCCAGGACGTAAAGGATACCGAGAAACAGTTCTCGGTAATGAACACACCCAAAGAAGATGCATCAGCATGTACTTTCTTCGTTTGGGCGGCACGGGAATTCTGGTAATCCCCTATTTCCTGCTCTTTCTTATAACAATTATAAGTTGGAGCGGGACTAACTTTCCCCAGCGCAGTATAACAAGCGAGTTCAGTCAATACATCCATATTATTATCTTGAATAAGGCGTGACATGGTCGCTATCTGGAGAGAGAAAGAAGAAAACACTCAGCGTATGCTCTTGCTGTTGGATATAGTGCCCTCAGAGTCAATTATTGGATCACAGGAATGTGATTGCAATGATTGAGGGAGGACCTATGCCGGTAGGACAGTCTTACTCAAGATGATAGTATGCTATCTGGTTTATCTGTATCATCGTGTACAGTTTTAGGTGACCTTACAGATCACTATTACACATTGATAGAGCCCTTAGGATTCTTGCTTGACGACCAGCAGTATGATGGCGATCATATACGTGGGAGCTAGGGTCTATAAGCACATCCTTAAAGTGGTCCCTAGTCGTGGGAGTTTTCGAGACTGGGTATCGATACTCCATTAGTAGACTAGTGTATACAGTCGAGACCCCGACGAGGGGCGGTGGCCGGTCTCACAAGCCATTGGTGTCAGTTGGTTCACCTAAGATGTATACAGGTGCTCATTGGATTATGAGTACACCGGACAAGACTCGCCAGGAGCATGCTAGTTGGTATTATACCTGACGTCAGATAGCAGTTCCCTGGTGACATGTGTACAGGTTAGTTCATCGACCTGAGATCGTCATTTGTCTCGTGTGAATTCCCACTGTGCTTTGATTACTACCCTACCACGGCTCAAAGGAGTCGTGCAAACAGGTTTTAGTTGGGTACAGTCCCGAGCCACATGGAGGCAGTGAGCGGATCGGCAGGGGTTTCGTCTCTTCCGGTATTGGGGGTGAGATCGCGCTGTGTCTAGGAGAGCCATTACATGAAGTCCTTGGCTAAGGCAAGAGATTTACTGGTAGGTATTCCAGTAGTATCTCAGGGTGTTCTGGGCTACACTCCGACACGACTTGTACCGCTTTTAGGGGTCTGACTTTTACCAACCCCTTAGGCCCGCCATGCGATGCTCATAGACGAACGGACTGGACTGTACGGATATTGTCACTGACAGGCTCAGTAGGGTGTCGGGATGAGTTCGCTCATCGACCTCCCTTTCGGTCAATACCTGGTAGCTCGTTACGTACAGCTAGTACCACTGACGTGCTAGTGGTTAAATCCACAGCCAAAGTATTGACGAGTCTTTAGAGTCCCCCACAGACAGTTTCTCAAGTTTCGGGCGAAACGTTGTAGAGGCCGTATGATATATGGCAGGGTTCGATCATATACGTGCAGTAGTGTACGGATCATGATCGGGCGGATCATACTAGTGGGCTTTGGTTTAAGCCGGATCCTAATATTAGATTTGTTGGATTACTTTTGTCTCATCGTATTCATATTCAGTCGGAATGCGGATGCAGGTATGTATATACAGGTGAGGGGTATCCTTGTGATCCGTCATGAGTTTACTTTAGATGTTGCCGTATCTTTTTATTGTTGTAAACATTTGGATTAATATTTACAAATGGAAATTGTGAGCTTAAATCATCATTTTGAGCATATAATGTGACATAGACTTCATTAGTGACTCATGGTCTCTTTTCTTGTGCTAATGTCACATTATGCGATTGATTTGTGGTTTGAAATGAGGGGAAGAGAAAGAAGGGCAGCCATGATAATGTTTGCTCTTGTATTATTTTGCTTAGACTCTCTCATTTTTTATCATGAACACACAAAAGAAAAAGGTTTCTTCTTCTTCTTCTTCCTCTAGCTCACAACCTCCATTGATGGCTTCATCTTCAACCTCCATCCATGCAATGGATACAAAAGACAAAGTTGTCATAAACATTCTCTACTTCGCCTTGGACACGTCGGCTAGTGAACTTCGTGCCCGAGTTGCTTCGGATGAAGCGGGAGCCCGTAAAAAGACTCGAAGATGTGGTGCCCTTCCGACGAGAAGACCGGAGATTGGAGATGCCGCGAGGAGTTTGGGTTGATGGCCAAAGACCGAAGGATACGAATCGATCGGTATAGCTTTCTAACCCTTTCTCTAGTTGCTAGTTGTAGGTTAATGGTTCGATCCGGATTTAAAATATACGATAGCGCCGGTTTCAAGTTTTGAAAAAGTTTTCGTTTCCGCATTTTGGCCTCGGACAGACGGCCGGGGTGCTATCGTAGACTTACATGGTATCAGAGCCACACCATTAACCTTTACTAGCTTGCTCTAACGTGTTTAGAACTTCGATCGAACGAAATTTTCCAAAACTGCATTTCCAATTCTGAAGTTTTTGTCGAATTTTTTTATCGTCAAAAAATTATTTTGAGCATTGCAGAAAATCAGGCAGGCTTTTTTAAGACCACAGCTGAAATTTGGTGAAGTGATAACACTGTAGCGCCGCGGAACCGCGGCATTACCCTTGTTTTGGCCGCGGTTCTGCCGCACTCCTGTAGCATCAATGCACCAAACTTTCTGCAGTGGTCTCTGAGTTGGAATTGGGGTTTCTGGTAATTTTTGTTTTGGCCCAGATTATTTTGAGTACTGGGAATTGTGCTTGGGGCCCACTTCGGGAAATTTTGTCGATCGAAAATTTTAAATATATTAGTTCACAGTATTTACATTATATCTGCGACCGTGAATGTCATTTGATCGTTAAATCTTGTCTAATTGCTATAGCTCTTTTAGACGGATTTACGAACATGACATTCACGTTGATGTTTTGTGTTGTGCTGTGATGTTGCGGTTTTGTCGTGGTGGATAGCCTGGATGCAATGGTAGTACAGTTTGGTTGTATTTGAACATTTGTTATTATGGGACGAGTGTCCGACATGTGGACTGCCGTCACTGCCTGTTTGTATATTATTCTTTTGGGGCACGACCGGACTGAGGTCGATGTACCCGTTGTATATATATTTTACTTTCTGCACTAGGATTACCCTACAGAGGGGTGCACGGATAGCCGGGTTCTAGAGGACAACGGGCCTGCATCTCATGGCTTTGAGACGGAGGGGGCTTCACTCTAGAATTGGTGGGCTATTCGCCACACTCGTAGGGGGTACAGGTTGACCCAAGGAGGGGTGCTCAAGTTACCGGATTCCGTAAAGTGCTGGGTGGTCCATTCACGTTATTGAAGGGGGCTGCCTCGTTTCAGGTTTTGGCGGGTAACTTGCCGCGCCCGTAGGAGTCTAGGATTTCATTGCACAGGCTATCCACACGACCAGGGGAACGTCGGGTTTCAGTAGCGGCACTATGAAACCCGGGGATCCCAGATTATCTGTATTGTTCTGTGATGCTTATTACTCTCTGTGATGTTGCATTTTATCACGCCTTGAGCGAATATTATATATTGATATATATACTAGTAGATGTTGTATATGTTTTACACCCGCGCTAGTCCAGTCCCCGCTCTGTCGTTAGTTAAGTAACTTAACGGGTGATGACAGGACCCAGTGGCGAATGCGGATGGCATATACGTACATCATATTTTCGTTCTTTTGTGGTGTGATTAATTGATGGGACTGCATTGATTCGGATCAATGCAAGCTAAACAAACCTATTCTGATGTTGTTGGAACATTTTTCAAAAAACTGTTATTACAAGGACGTTCTCTTTTATTTTGCACAGTGGTATTCGGTTATGAATATCCAGCACCTCAGTCGACGAGGCAAGGGCCGAGATCCCTTCACCGGGAGTGACCCCTTGGACAGAAGTTTGCATCAGGGTAATAACTTCACTATAGAGGATTACTTTTTGCTTTGCATCATGGTATTCAGTTGGAATATCCTGCACCTCATTTTACGGGGAAAAAGCCGAGATCCCTTCACCGGGAGTGACCTCTTTAGCAAAGGTTTTCGCCACTATATTTTTATAAAAATCTATCCAGTTCCTTCAACGATATCAAGTTCATTACGTTAAAGGTTTTTCGCCAAAAACCATTCGTAGCCCTCTGTCATTTCAGACGAGTAGCACTTAGTATTCATGCTATGTTTGTTGGCCAAAGTCAAGGCATGGTGTATGGTAGCTATTTGTTACTTTTTTGTTGCACAGATAGATGTGTTGGTTTGGGACAGTCGTACTGCTCTGTTGGCCAAAGTCAAGGGTAGGTACGGGTGGGTTCAAATTAACCTGGATAATGACGGGTAGAACTTGACATGTGACTTATGATTTGTTGGCCAAAGTCAAGGTCATAAGAGCATGGGGTAAAAATCACATCGAGAGTTTCTAAAGAAACTGAAACTTGCCAGATATGCACATACCTTCTGGAGTGTGATAACGTGAGTGGATTCCATCACGTTATCATGCGATGATAGTTGGATCCCGATTCCCACTGAAGAGTTGGCTTACTCCTCGGGTGATCCCGACTAATTTTTCTTTCAGGTTTGGAGGAGAATTTGAGGTTACAGTGGGAGGTTTCCTGATTGGATAAATTGATAACCATTCTGATCTAGGTTAGAGTGCACACAGAGTGTTTCTTTTCTTTCTCTCTTTGGCAGCGACCATGACCCGACCCTTGACTATGACTCAGTGACCAAGTTAACCGAACCTTCTTAAAATATTGGCTTTTGGATTGTCTGAGTTGCATACCTCATTGCCACTCCTACTTTTACCTTTTTCTCCAGAACACCCCGTATTACTACGAACATCCACTTACATTGGATAAAACCATCATATGTTTATATACGAACTCGAAGGAACTTGTTCCAGATTCGAGGATGGTTCCGGTTCTGGAGAAAACGAATAGGACTATTCAGTTGTCTTTTCCTTTTACCTTCTCTCAGGTTGTGAGTGCTCCTTGGATTAGGACGGTACACCTATTATGCTAATTGGATAGTCTTCTTCCAAACCATAGGCCGGTGCCGAACGGTGGGGAATGAAGAAAACCAATTAGCCTAACGAAGATGTACAGAAGGTATTAAGAAAAGACAAATAAAGGGATTAGTAAGAGGGCAAAGTAAATTGCGACTGCTATTTACGACCAAACCAAGTATTTCTTCGCCAATCCTATTTCACCTTTGTATTTCTCCAGAACACCCCGTATCACTATGAAGATCCACAGTTTATTGGATACTCCATCGTATGGTTATATACGAACTCGAAGGGAGTTGTTCCAGTTCGGGGATAGATTCTGGTTCAGGAGAAATAGGAATAAGGTTTTATTCAGTTGTCTTTTATCTTCACCTTCTCTCAGGTTACGAGTACTCCTAGGATTAGGAGAGTACACCCATTATGCTTATTGGATAGTCTTCTTCCAAACCATAAGCTGGTGCCGAACGGTAGGGAGGGAAGAAAACCATTTAGCCTAAAGGGGTGTATAGAAGGTAATGACTAAAGACATATAAAGGGCTTTGGAGAGATGGCAAAGAAATATACGGTTACAGTTGTGAATCTGATAATGGAAGAGGCATTACTAGGAATACCCGGATACCCTTTTGAAACATTTACTTGTTTCAGTTTCGCTGTGTATTGTTAAAAGAAAACTAATTTCCCAATTAGCCCTTGCTCCAGGGTATGTATTTACCAGGTTTGATTCTCACATCTGTATGGTTTTACAGATGATGAGTGGGAGTAAGTTATTGGGAATTGGGTGATCATCCTCATTATATCGGGATTCGTTGTAATTGGTGATATTTGAGGAAATCGCCTGGGTTGTTTGCCGGACGACAAATATTTGGTTTTGAATATCCGTTGTTATGTACCAATTTCAAATTGATATATCTGTACGTTTATTTTTATAAAGTGAGATATAATATTTTTGAAATTATGTCCATGACATTTACCTATATCAGTTGATGGTTAGGTAAGGAGCATTAAACAGCGGTGTAATTCTTCTTAACCATAAGTACAGTTTTCAACCTACGACACACGGGGAATGAGTTATTAGACTCAGGGAACTTATCCAGAGTATTGTATGTTGTCTAGTGTCCATTAGGACAGAGGGGTTGGTACTCGTACTATATTCCGTTTACTTATGACTTCTCTAGTTTTTAGACACGTGTTTCATAGAAATACAAGATCTAAGTTTTGAGAAGTTATAGGTATAAGAATAAAGTAGAGAACCAGGCGTTGCAAGTATCAGGATTCTTCAAGGTGATCGAAGATGCAGATACTTGTGTATGGTATTCAGTTGATAGTAATGATTAAGAGAACTTGCTTCTCTTTCAGGTTACTCATAATTGGAAGTACTCTTAAGTTGAGTAATGCTGATCGGCCTCTCTCCATTTGGTTGACATGTACTGGAGACAGCTGCATGATTTGAATCTGGTTCCAATTAAATCAGTGCCTCTGTTTCTATATTGGATATAGAATAGTTCATATCTTAACAATGTTAAGGTACGGGGAGTTGTCCGGATTATGCTTAAAACCAGACTCTGGATAACTTAAGGCACGTTTCTGTAATGGCTATTTGTGGGTTGACCCGGGCTATGACTGTAACGCTTCGAAAATCGTTTAGGCAGTTTTTCGGTAATCGGCAAAATTAGCAGTCTTTTCCGTAAAAAGTCAAAATAGGTATTTTCATTATAGACCTAATTATACAAAATTTAGATAAGATATTACTATAAATTGGTCACTAAAATGTCACTTAAAAATTTCTAGTTAATTAAAAAAATTTCCTTAATTAATTATTTTTAATATTATTTTAAGCTTTAAAAAATACATTTAATTAGTGATAAATACAAATTTAATTAGGTAAATTACATAATTAGGAACCATTATAAACTAAAATTTAGTATTAACAAAAATTTTACCAACACTTTCTAAGATTTGTTGTTTCATGGCAAAAAAATGAATGAAAAAGGGTTTTTTTGCAAAGAAATGATATAATGTGCATTAAATGACCTTAAAAGATACTTTATGTGTAGAAATTTCAACACAATTCACTTACAACTCACCTCTCATCCTCAGGTCGAGCCTAGTGGCTGTTCCCCTTCCCTTTTTACCTCACTTCTTTTGCTTTAATTCTTGCAAAAATCAACAAAATCCATAAAAAAAATACACACTTTTCCTTACAAATTTCTAACCTAAATCCTATTCCACTTTCTCTCAAACCCTAATTTGTTTAAAAAATGGAGAAAAGAGGTGTCTTGGAGGCTTGTGCAAGCTAGGAATCAACACTTGTGAGGTATAATCCTAATCTAGTGTTTAATTGTAGTTTAAGCTTGCTAGATTTAGTAGTTTAAGTGTGAAATTTGGTTTAATTTGTTGCTCATGATTTTCAAGAGAGGTGTTGATGTTCTAATTAGGGTTTGTAGCATGGTGGATGGGTTAAAGTTAGGGTAGAGGTTATCTAGTGGTAGAATTGGGTGTTTGTGCTTGATTGTGATTAGTATACCGTTAATCCGCGATGTTTGTATCAAAGTTGAAAATCTTTTTGCTTACTAGTTTTTCCTAAAAATTAGGAAGTGACCAAATTACGGTAGATTGGCGATATAATTAGCATCTTATACAATTTTTAGTGTGCGTGAATACGGGGTTTTGTCTAGTCGGGTTTTAGTTTTGACGATTGCCCCGAAACGGCGATTTTAGTTAAGGTTTTAGCGATTTTCGTGTGTTTTCTGCGTACCGAGTGCACGTTGTGATTAATTCGAGAGCGTCGATCTTTTCATATTGTGAGTTGCGTCATTTCAGAAATCTGTAATCTTATATTGTGTGTTATGCAATTCTAGGAACGGTTGCGGAAACATCAGACGCGGCGCGCAAAGGCAAGGCGGTGGTTGAATCGGATTAGCGAGGCATTCAAGTGAGTAGATGTATTCATCTATGGGGGAATCGTCTGGATGGCACGAGGCGCCCCCTAGTTAGGATTACTTTATTTCTTGCAACATATGCATTGTTAGTTAGCTAACCCCCCTCATTCACATTTCATACATTTATAGCTATTCGTCTGCAAGATTTGCATAGGATATCCATATACACATGTGCGATATCACTTCATAAGACACGTACACCATTACCATTGGCTCCTGTTGCACACGCACTATTCATGTGACACATACGCCTTTGGTAATTTCCATGCCACGAGCACTGTAGGACCTGTTTAGTTTAGTATCACCACTTGCATTATACACGATATATGAAATCGCATAGCATGTATATACCTCGCATCATCATCATACTTACATAGATTCCTAGCCACAAATCATATCGCATACCTTGATATCATAGACATTTATCATATTCAACATGTTGGGTATTATGATTTTCTTGATAATTTCAGTATTGCTGCGATTTCTGGATTTTGGGGAAAACCGCAAGAATTTAACAAAAGCTTATTATTATCGTTTTTTTAAAAACAAAGTTGCGGTTTTCTCGTGATGTATGTGTCGTCCACCATGAGTTTTCTTATTTTCTGTCGGATTTCAAGACCCGATTCGAGGAGTGGATGAACCGTCTCGGGTACATGGTGGGCCCGGTATGGTACCCCGGAGCAAGAAGATCGAGTTGTAGACGATGAGCCTGGCAGGGGAAGACTACCTACCGGTGATGTCTGGCGCGGCGGATATCTGGAGGATACCTACCGTTGTCGTGAGATTTGATGATATGGGCCGATCCGGACTGACGGAGCCCGATGTATTAAGACATTGATACAGTGAGACATTGAGACAGATATACTTCCATATTTGGTGTTGCTGCTTGACACGGTTTTCATATGATTTCATGATGGTACTTAGCTATTGCACAGATATTTTCTTTCTAAAGTAAAGAATGCAGAATTCATAGCCTTTAAAACACTTAAAGATTTAGTATTGATATTGCATACATGTGCATGCATACTAAAGGTATTACATCACATCTGAACATACTTGTTGTGACGCATTTGCGTGCATTCTTACGATAGCCTTACTAGATGTTACATTCTACTCACGAGCTGGTAACTCACCCCCGTTGTGCCACAGTGTCTTGCAGGTCGGATTCATCAGCCTTGTAGTGGTGGCTTATCTCATTGTTGATTTCTTTTGCTCAGACTCGCGACATTTCTCGTAGGTGGGTTGCGAGGGCACCTTTATCTCTTTTTGTACTATTTTTCTATCTAGTATTCTCCATCTACCACTTCTTATGTGTATATGCGACCTAGTGATGAGACTGAGAGATTTTTGTATATGTGGTTTCTTTTGGGTCGAGCTCACTTGAGCCGACGTTGTGGTTTCTTTTGGGTCGAGCTCACTTGAGCCGACGTTGTGTATTCTTATACTTCACATTTCTTTATGCTCTTTTTCTTGAGATTACATATATATATTGCGTATGGTTGTGATCCGCCTTGGGCGAAGAGCTAGCTCCCGCTTGGGGATGCCATTTTGTGATTACAGGTTATATATCTTGTTATACCCATTTTGGGGGATAGAATTTACAAAGGAGACCCTGCCGAAATTTTCGGAAATTTTTGATATTTTTAAAAAGGGGTTCAATGCAACTTAATTGATTTCAAAGTCGTTTTCATGAATGGTTTCCTTCACTCTTTTGTTTTTGGTTTAGATTTTTCTGGGCTTTGGCTGACTTAGGTTACGTTACGCCTTTAGACGTCTTGTAATCTAAGTGCCAGTCACGTTCCGTACTTTCGGATCGTGACAAAGTTGGTATTCAGAGCGTAGGTTTTACCTTTCTGAGTGTAGGTCGACCTTGGTAGATGGAGTAGGTGACATAAGCAGAGTGGCGTAGCGTGGGTATGTTCCGCGGCATACTTACGATACGGTACTCCGCCTAAGTGACCTTAGGACATAATTGCTTGTATTTCCTTTCTTGATTCCTTGCATTCCTTGATTCAATTGCAATGTTCTTATCGGTCCTGTTTCTTATTCCAGCATCGATGCCGCCAAAGACTATGATAGCTCAGCGGGCTGCCGCTAGGGATGAGATTCGAGCGGGCTCGTCTGAGGCGAGGATCGAGCGGAATGATACGCCTACCCCTCAGGGTCATATTGATCCGCCTTATCCAGACCGTATTTCCAGATTAGAGGCCGGCATGCAGGAGTTGCAACAGATGATGGGATCTTTAGTTGAGTCCAGTCGGGCACAGAGGTCCGAGGACGTTCCTTCCACTGCACAGACCACGATTGTACCTGCTGCACAGATGGTCGCTCCTGCTACTACTGTGACTATCCCTGTTTCACTACAGGAGTTTATGAGATTGAGACCTCCAGCTTTTACCGGTACGGATGCGACAGAGGACCCACAGGCATTTCGTGATAGGATGGCTAGGATTTGCCGTTCGTTGAGGTGTTCTGATGATAGATTGGTGGAGTTCGCGAGTTTTCGTCTGGAGGGTCTTGCCCAGACATGGTACGATTCAGTAGAGAGAGGCCGAGCTGTAGGTCTACCTTTTATGACCTGGGATGAGTTTACAGCTGCGTTTCTTGCCCGTTTTCTTTCGGAGAGTGTCCGAGATGCTCGAGCTCATAGTTTTGAGTCTCTGCGCAAGACTCCTGGGATGACGGTGTCGGAGTATGATATAAAGTTTACCCGGTTGTCTCGATATGCTCCGTACCTAGTAGACACGGAAGAGAAGGGAATAAAGAGGTTTGTGCGAGGGCTTGACACACAGCTATTCCTTGCCATCGGCACCCAGCACTTTGATACATACGCAGCCGCGATGGACGCAGCCTTACTTTTGGAGGAGCATATTTCTGAGACTCTGGTCGTTTCTGGGCCGAAGAGGATCCGTACTGATACGCCAGCTCAGCGGCAGATGGGTAGACATCGCGATAGATTATTTCCGGGAGATGGTGGCGGCAGAGGATTGAGACGAGGTCAGTTATTTGGTTCATATCCACAGACCCAGCAGTCGTCGCCAGGATGTTTTCGGTGCAGGAGTCAGTACCACCATATCAGAGACTGTACCATGGGGCGCCAGGGTGCGGCGACAGTACCGCATGTGACCTTACCACCCTCACCACCTCCTCAGAGAGCTCTACTTCCTACCCCTGATGATGCTCCACGCCAGCCAGATGCTCCTAGAGGTCGTGGGCATGGCTGTCCGGTTCAAAGAGGACGAGGCGACAGAGGCAGAGGCCGAGGTAGAGGCAGAGGACAGCCAGTTACTAGTGGTGGACAGGCCCGAGTGTTCGCGTTGACTCCTCAGGATGCACAGGCATCCAATGCCGTCGTGACAGGTACTCTGCCAGTATGTTCTTTTGATGCACAGGTATTATTTGATCCAGGCTCCACACATTCCTATGTATCCACGTACTATGCACCGAGGTTGGGCCGAGAGTCTTCTCCGTTAGATCAGCCGCTTTTCGTTATTACACCGGTAGGCGAGTCGTTTGTTGCTCGTTTTGTGTACCAATCATGTTCCGTTCGTATCGGGGAGAGAGATTCTTCTGTTGATTTGATTCTCCTCGATATGCTAGACTTTGATGTTCTTCTTGGTATGGACTGGCTAGCCACCTGTTATGCATCCGTGGACTGCCGTGAGAAAGCAGTCAAATTCAGTTTTCCTGGTGAGCCGATTCTTGTTATTCAGGGTGATCGTAGCGCTACCCTTCCCAGCTTCATTTCTTCCCTTCGCGCTGGTCAGCTCTTAAGGAAAGGGTGTCAAGGATTCTTAGCCTATGTTTGTGATACTAGCTCCACAGAGGTTCCGTTGGACCAGGTCCCTGTTGTGAGAGAGTTTCCTAATGTATTCCCTGACGAGTTGCCTGGTCTGCCACTAGAGCGCGAGATTGAGTTCTGCATCGACTTGATCCCTGGCATGGGGCCTATCTCTATATCGCCTTATCGGATGGCCCCGGCGGAGCTGAGAGAGCTGAAGGATCAGTTACAGGACATGCTGGACAAAGGGCTTATCCGACCGAGTGTGTCACCTTGGGGTGCTCCCGTCCTGTTTATTAAGAAAAATGACGGCAGTATGCGCTTATGCATTGATTATCGTCAGCTGAACCAGGTTACTGTGCGGAACAGATATCCCCTACCCTACATTGATGACTTATTCGATCAGCTCCAGGGTGCAGGTTTTTTCTCGAAGGTTGATTTACGGTCAGGTTATCACCAGTTGCGGGTTCGGAAGGAGGATATTCCGAAGACCGCTTTCCGTACTCGGTATGGTCATTATGAGTTCTTGGTGATGTCGTTCGGGCTCACCAATGCCCCGGCAGCATTTATGGACTTGATGAACCGTGTATTCAGGCCGTATCTCGATCAGTTCATCATTGTGTTTATTGATGACATCTTGGTTTATTCTCGGAGTCGGGAGGAGCATGAGCAGCACTTGCGTATCACATTGCAGACTTTGAGGGAGCATCAGATGTTCGCCAAATTTTCCAAGTGCGCATTCTGGTTAGACAGTGTCGACTTCTTGAGTCATGTGGTGATGAAAGATGGTATTTGTGTAGACCCGAAGAAGATCGAGGCGGTTCAGCGTTGGCCTAGACCGGTATCAGTTACAGAGGTTCACAGCTTTCTGGGTCTGGCCGGCTATTATCAACGTTTTGTCCAGGATTTCTCCCGTATTGCTGCACCGCTGACTGAGTTGACCCGGAAGGGGGTTCCTTTCGATTGGACCCAGGCATGTGAGGATAGTTTCCAGCAGTTGAAGACTCGTCTGACTACTGCACCAGTGTTAGCATTGCCTTCAGGATAAGGCGGGTTCGTGGTATATTGTGATGCTTCTCGAGTGGGGCTGGGCTCTGTATTGATGCAGCATCACGTATGCTTCTCGGCAGCTGACGAAACACGAACAGAACTACCCCACTCATAATTTAGAGATGGATGCAGTGGTATTTGCACTTAAGATCTGGAGACATTACCTTTACGGCGAGTCGTGCAAGATATTCACTGACCATAAGAGTTTGAAGTATATCTTTCAGCAGCGAGATCTGAATCTGAGACAGCGCCGTTGGATGGAGTTGGTGAAAGATTATGACTGCGAGATTCTATACCATCCGGGCAAGGCGAATGTCGTGGAAGATGCTTTGAGTAGGAGGCCCGGAGGCAGCTTATATTGTTTGAGCGCAGTACAGATGCAGTCGACGGTGGATTGGAAGGTTTTATATGACCGCAGAGTGTAGTTCGAGTTTACTCCTACAGGGGGACAGCTGGCCCATTTCAGAGCACGCCCACAGTTACTTGACCGTATCCGCAAGGCACAGTCCGGCGATGCCCGTATTTTAGAGATTATTGAGCAGATTCGGCAGGGCAGAGTTTCTGAGTTCGTGATTGATGATTAGGGGATACTTCGATTTGGGACTCGACTGTGCGTACCAGATTCTGAGGGACTGAGGCGTGATATCCTTGAGGAGGCACATAGATTAGTATACAGTGTGCATCCAGGTTCCACCAAGATGTACCATGATTTGAGAGAGGTTTACTGGTGGGACGGAATGAAGAAGGATGTTACAGAGTTTGTGTCGAGATGCTTGACTTGTCAGCAAGTCAAGGTCGAGCACCAGAGGCCAGCCGGTGAGTTGCAGCCTTTGCCCATCCCTGAGTGGAAGTGGGAACAGGTCTCCATGGACTTCATTGTGGGTCTACCCAGGACTAGTCGAGGGTATGACTCTATTTGGGTGATTGTGGATCGACTGACGAAAGCGGCTCACTTCCTGCCAGTGAAGACTACTTTTGGATTTGCTCAGTATGCCCAGGTTTATATTGATGAGATCGTGCGACTGCATGGCGTCCCGACTTGCATCGTGTCCGACCGGGGCACCCAGTTTACCAGCCGATTGTGGCAGAAACTTCAGGAAGCTTTGGGCACCCGATTGAGTTTTAGCACAGCCTTTCATCCGCAGACTGACAGTCAGTCGGAGCGTACTATTCAGACTCTTGAGTACATGCTCAGAGCTTGTGTTTTAGATTTCGGTGGTAGCTGGGATCGTCATTTGCCTTTGATCGAGCTCTCCTACAATAATAGCTTCCAGGAGACGATTCAGATGGCACCTTTCGAGGCTTTATATGGGAGGAGATGTCGATCGCCTGTATGTTGGACAGAGCTTAGGGAGAGCAGTATTTTGGGGCCACAGATCGTACAGGAGATGACCGAGAAGATACAGCTGATTCGGGACAGGATGAGAGCAGCACAGAGTAGGCAGAAATCATATGCTGACAGGCGCCGTCGCCGACTCGAGTTCGCTGTTGGCGATTATGTTTTCCTGAGGGTCTCTCCGATGAAGGGTGTGATGAGATTTGGGCGGAAAGGGAAGCTTAGTCCTAGATATGTTGGTCCCTTCGAGATCCTAGAGCGTGTTAGTCCAGTCGCTTATCGGTTAGCTCTTCCGCCCAGCTTCCCCGATGTTCACCCCGTATTCCATATTTCGATGCTCCGCAAGTACCTTCATGATCCTTTCCATGCGATTCAGCACTAGACGATCCAACTAGAGCGTGATCTTTCATTCACCGAGCAGCCGGTGGTTATTCTGGATCGGCAGGTGAAGAAATTGAGGTCGAAAGTTATACCGTCCGTCAAGGTCCTTTGGCGTGGCCCGAACAGCGAGGAGGTCACCTGGGAGACCGAGGTCAAGATGAGGAAGAGATATCCCCATCTTTTTGAAGGTACGCGTAGTTAAATTCTAAATTCGGGGACCGAATTTCTTTAAGGGGGAAGATTGTAACGCTTCGAAAATCGTTTAGGCAGTTTTTCGGTAATCGGCAAAATTAGCAGTCTTTTCCGTAAAAAGTCAAAATAGGCATTTTTCATTATAGACCTAATTATACAAAATTTAGATAAGATATTACTATAAATTGGTCACTAAAATATCACTTAAAAATTTCTAGTTAATTAAAAAAAATTCCTTAATTAATTATTTTTAATATTATTTTAAGCTTTTAAAAAATATATTTAATTAGTGATAAATACAAATTTAATTAGGTAAATTACATAATTAGGAACCATTATAAACTAAAATTTAGTATTGACAAAAATTTTACCAAAACTTTCTAAGATTTGTTGTTTCATGGCAAAAAAATGAATGAAAAAGGGTTTTTTTGCAAAGAAATGATATAATGTGCATTAAATGACCTTAAAAGATGCTTTATGTGTAGAAATTTCTACACAATTCACTCACAACTCACCTCTCATCCTCAGGCCGAGCCTAGTGGCTGTTCCCCGTCCCTTTTTCCCTCACTTCTTTTGCTTTAATTCTTGCAAAAATCAACAAAATCCATAAAAAATACACACTTTTCCTTACAAATTTCTAACCTAAATCCTATTCCACTTTCGCTCAAACCCTAATTTGTTTAAAAAATGGAGAAAAGAGGTGTCTTGGAGGCTTGTGCAAGCTAGGAATCAACACTTGTGAGGTATAATCCTAATCTAGTGTTTAATTGTAGTTTAAGCTTGCTAGATTTAGTAGTTTAAGTGTGAAATTTGGTTTAATTTGTTTGCTCATGATTTTCAAGAGAGGTGTTGATGTTCTAATTAGGGTTTGTATCATGGTGGATAGGTTAAAGTTAGGGTAGTGGTTATCTAGTGGTAGAATTGGGTGTTTGTGCTTGATTGTGATTAGTATACCGTTAATCCACGATGTTTATATCAAAGTTGAAAATCTTTTTGCTTACTAGTTTTTCCTAAAAAGTAGGAAGTGACCAAATTGCGGTAGATTGGCGATATAATTAGCATCTTATATGATTTTTAGTGTGTGCGAATGCGGGGTTTTGTCTAGTCGGGTTTTAGTTTTGACGATTGCCCCGAAACGGCGATTTTAGTTAAGGTTTTAGCGATTTTCGTGTGTTTTCCGCGTACCGAGTGCACGTTGTGATTAATTCGAGAGCGTTGATCTTTTCATATTGTGAGTTGCATCATTTCAGGAATCTGTGATCTTATATTGTGTGTTATGCAATTCTAGGAACAGTTGCGGAAACATCAAACGCGGCGCGCAAAGGCAAGGCGGTGGTTGGATCGGATTAGCGAGGCATTCAAGTGAGTAGATGTATTCATCTATGGGGGAATCGTCTGGATAGCGCGAGGCGCCCCTAGTTAGGATTACTTTATTTCTTGCAACATATGCATTGTTAGTTAGCTAACCCCCCTCATTCACATTTCATACATTTATAGCTATTCGTCTGCAAGATTTGCATAGGATATCCATATACACATGTGGGATATCACTTCGTAGGACACGTACACCATTACCATTGGCTCCTGTTGCACACGCACTTTTCATGTGAAACACACGCCTTTGGTAATTGCCATGCCACGAGCACTGTAGGACCTGTTTAGTTTAGTATCACCAATTGCGTTATACACGATATATGAAATCGCATAGCATGTATATACCTCGCATCATCATCATACTTACATAGATTCCTAACCATAAATCACATCGCATACCTTGATATCATAGACATTTATCATATTCAACATGTTGGGTATTATGATTTTCTTGTTGATTTCAGTATTGCTGCGATTTCTGGATTTTGGGGAAAACCGCAAGAATTTAACAAAAGCTTATTATTATCAATTTTTTAAAAACAAAGTTGCAGTTTTCTCATGATGTATGTGTCGTCCACCATGAGTTTTCATGTTTTCTGTCGGATTTCGAGACCCGATTCGAGGAGTAGATGAACCGTCTCGGGTACATGGTGGGCCCGGTATGGTACCCGGGGGCAAGAAGATCGAGTTGTAGACGATGAGCCTGGCAGGGGAAGACTACCTACCGGTGATGTCTGGCGTGGCGGATATCCGGAGGATACCGACCGTGGTCGTCAGATTTGATGATATGGGCCGATCCGGACTGACGGAGCCTGATGTATTGAGACATTGATACAGTGAGACATTAAGACAGATATACTTCCATATTTGGTGTCGCTGCTTGACACGGTTTTCAGATGATTTCATGATGGTACTTAGCTATTGCACAGATATTTTTTTTCTAAAGTAAAGAATGCAGAATTCATAGCATTTAAAACACTTAAAGATTTAGTATTGATATTGCATACATGTGCATGCATACTAGAGGTATTACATCATATCTGAACATACTTGTTGTGACGCATTTGCGTGCATTCTTACGATAGCCTTACTAGATGTTATATTCTACTCACGAGCTGGCAACTCACCCCCGTTGTGCCGCAGTGTCTTGCAGGTCGGATTCATCAACCTTGTAGCGGCGGCTTATCTCATTGTTGATTTCTTTTGCTCAGACTCGCGACATTTCTCGTAGGTGGGTTGTGAGGGCACCTTTATCTCTTTTTGTACTATTTTTGTATCTAGTATTCTCCATCTACCACTTCTTATGTGTATATGCGACCTAGTGATGAGACTGAGAGATTTGTGTATATGTGGTTTCTTTTAGGTCGAGCTCACTTGAGCCGACGTTGTGTTTTATTATATTTCGCATATCTTTATGCTCTTTTTCTTGAGATTACATATATATATTGCGTGTGGTTGCGATCCTCCTTGGGCGAAGAGCTAGCTCCCGCTTGGGAATGCCATTTTGTGATTACAGGTTATATATCTTGTTGTACCCATTTTGGGGGATAGAATTTACAAAGGAGACTCCGCCGAAATTTTCGGAAATTTTTGATGTTTTTAAAAAGGGGTTCAATGCAACTTAATTGATTTCAAAGTCGTTTTCATGAATGGTTTCCTTCACTCTTTTGTTTTTGGTTTAGATTTTTCTGGGCTTTGGCTGACTTAGGTTACGTTACGCCTTTAGACGTCTCGTAATCTAAGTGCTAGTCACGTTCCGTACTTTCGAGTCATGACAATGACGAGGGTTGACTTTCTACCATGTGGAAGATCAATAGTGATATTGTTCTTGACTCACTACAGTTTTAATAAAAATGGATTTTTCAGAAAATAGTAGTGGGAGTAAGTTAGAAGTGGAAGTGATTCCAGAACTGCAAACGATTACTGAAAATTTAATAGGACCTAAAGATTCAATCTGGTTTGACATTCCATTGGCCACTCCGCAGATATGGTGGGTAACCTCAGGCACTCGAGATATACTTCGGTATGCTCAAGGAAGGTGATAGGGAGGTTCTTGTTTACCCAGACATGCCATTGTTGTTGTTCCAGACTGTGAGACCCGGCAGGAGGATGAGTATAGCGTTGTTCTAAACTAGCTTTATAAGTATACATGTATATGACTCTGCCAGAGGGTTGTCGTAGTCAGTGGGAGCAGCGGAAGCATAGTGGATAAGTAGCTTATGTCTATTTTTGGACTAAAGCAGATATAGCGGAGATAGATCATCTATTTCTGATGTGACAGTCATGGGTTTGACTTCGTCAGAATAGGGGATGGATCTGTTAAAAAGGTAGTAGGGTGTAATGTTCTGGTATTTGAATGACATACACATAGTAGGAAGTGAAAATCCTATACTACGATCGGTTATACTTTGGTTGTCACACAGTGGTTTCTCCACATAGGATATGAAAATAATATCAGATATTCTGGTTACTAGACCTATGGTTTTAGATCTAGATTTGGGTAGTTTCCTAATCTGGGTACTTAGACAGCATTCTAAAGGTGTTTTAGAATGGACGACTCCTGGCACGGCAGTGTACCTGCAGGTGATGGAGTCACCCTCTCTAAAGGTGTCTTACAGACTAAAGGGGAGAGGGATGTGCATGATTGGCAGATCATTTGCTTAGGCAATTAAGTTGATCATGAGATGTCAAGTACCACACCAGATGTTGTTTTTTGCATGAGGTGCAATAAGTTGATATTAATCCTATCCTGGAGAAACGTTCGGAAGCAGTTTTAGAACATAAGTGGATGTTCTAGGGATATGATAACAACAGCCTCTTTTAGGAGACAGTTATCATTCCAGGCTTCCAAGGTGACCTGGATGACAGAGTGACTGTCAGAGTTATAGTTTTCCTTCGGACGAGGGGCAATATTTTGGACAGGTGGTCCAAGCGGATACTGAGGGAGGCACGGCCCAGGATACTGATTAAATTCGGTTGATGATACAGTCTAAGAAGTTTGGATTTGGAGTTCATTTATGAACTAGGTCCAATCAGACATCCAAACATATTCTAAGAAAAGTATTGCTCATTTCGGGAGATGGCTTTCTCCGCGAACATGAGATAAAGAGAGACATAGAAAGAAATATCAGGGCGGATCCACTCACTGAGGCTATTCCTCGAACGCAATAGTTTTGCAAACGGGCTTTATGAGACTGATTAGTAGAGGAGTTGGGTGTTCGGTATCACACGGATTGTGAGTATGCGACATCGCAAAAATTAGTCTTGAGTGCAAGTGGGAGATTGTTGGATATAGTGCCCTCAGAGTCAATTATTGGATCACAGGCACGTGATTGCAATGATTGAGGGAGGACCTATGCCGGTAGGACAGTCTTACTCAAGATGATACTATGCTATCTGGTTTATCTTTATCATCGTGTACAGCTTTAGGTGACCTTACAGATCACTATTACACATTGATAGAGCCCTTAGAATTCTTGCTTGACGGCCAGCAGTATGATGGCGATCATATACGTGGTAGCTGGGGTCTATAAGCACATCCTTAAAGTGGTCCCTAGTCGTGGGAGTTTTCGAGACTGGGCATCGATACTCCATTAGTAGACTAGTGTATACAGTCGAGACCCCGACGAGGACCGGTGCCCGGTCTCACAAGCCATTGGTGTCAGTTGGTTCACCTAAGATGTATACAGGTGCTCATTGGGTTATGAGTACACCGGACAGGACTCGCCAGGAGCATGCTAGTTGGTATTATACCTGACGTCAGATAGCAGTTCCCTGGTGACATGTGTACAGGTTAGTTCATCGACCTAAGATCGTCATTTGTCTCGTGTGAGTTCCCACTGTGCTTTGATTATTACCCTACCATGACTCAAAGGAGTCATGCAAACAGGTTTTAGTTGGGTACAGTCCCGAGCCACATGGAGGCAGTGAGTGGATCGGCAGGGGTTTCGTCTCTCCCGGTATTGGGGGTGAGATCGCACTGTGTATAGGAAAGTCATTACACGAAGTCCTTGGCCAAGGCAGGAGATTTACTGGTAGGTATTCCAGTAGTATCTCAGGGTGTTCTGGGCTACACTCCGACACAACTTGTACCGCTTTTGGGGGTCTGAATTTTACCAACCCCCTAGGCCTGCCATGCGATGCTCATAGACGAACGGACCGGACTGTACAGATATTGTCACTGACAGGCTCAGAAGGGTGTCAGGATGAGTTCGCTCATCGACCTCCCTTTCGGTCAATACCTGGTAGCTCGTTACGTACAGCTAGTACCACTGACGTGCTAGTGGTTAAATCCACAGCCAAAGTATTGACGAGTCTTTAGAGTCCCCCACAGACAGTTTCTCAAGTTTCGGGCGAAACGTTGTAGAGGCCGTATGATATATGGCAGGGTTCGATCATATACGTGCAGTAGTGCACGGATCATGATCAGGCGGATCATACTAGTAGGCTTTGGTTTAAGCCGGATCCTAGTATTAGATTTGTTGGATTACTTTAGTCTCATCGTATTCGCATTCAGTCGGAATGCGGATGCAGGTATGTATATACAGGTGAGGGGTATCCTTGTGATCTGTCACGAGTTTACTTTAGATGTTGCCGTATCTTTTTATTGTTGTAAACATTTGGATTAATGTTTACAAATGGAAATTGTGAGCTTAAATCATTATTTTGAGCATTTAATGTGACATAGACTTCATTAGTGACTCATGGTTTCTTTTCTTGTGCCAATGTCACATTATGCGATTGATTTGTGGTTTGAAATGAGGGGAAGAGAGAGAAGGGCAGCCATGATAATGTTTGGTCTTGTATTATTTTGCTTGGACTCTCTCATTTTTTATCATGAACACACAAAAGAAAAAGGCTTCTTCTTCTTCTTCTTCCTCTAGCTCACAACCTCCATTGATGGCTTCATCTTCAACCTCCATCCATGCAATGGATGCAAGAGACAAAGTTGTCACAAACATTCTCTACTTCGTCTTGGACACGTCGGCTAGCGAACTTCGTGCCCGAGTTGCTTCGGATGAAGCAGAAGCCCGTAAAAAGTCTCGAAAATGTGGTGCCCTTCCGACGAGAAGACCGGAGATTGGAGATGCCGCGAGGAGCTTGGGTTGATGGCCAAAGACCAAAGGACACGGATCGATCGGTATAGCTTTCTAACCCTTTCTCTAGTTGCTAGTTGTAGGTTAATGGTTCGATCCGGATTTAAAGTATACGATAGCGTCGGTTTCAAGTTTTGAAAAAGTTTTCGTTTCCGTATTTTGGCCTCGGATAGACGGCCGGGGCGCTACCGTAGACTTACACTTGCAAGATTAGATCTGTTATTAATATATCTAATCAGGATGTCTCCCACTGTTTTAGTCAAATTTTCCTTCAAACCCTAAAAGGAAAGACTAGCCGGGATTAATTACACTCTACAAGTTCGCCAATTTTTCAGCCAGGCCAGTGCTGGTACTTTGAGGGAGCTTCCCCGTGCTTTCGCATGGACCTAATTAAAATAAACCTCGTTTTCCCAGGGGCGTAACCCCGTTAACACCTTTCTAGACACCTACTCGATCGGCTAATTGTAATGTGTAAAACTCTCCCAGGAGTAACTCTTACTCGCAGTGGGTATCGGGATCCAACTATCTCATAGAAGGTATGCAATCTCATTGCAAATTTCAACACTTGAAATTCCCAATAATATTTTGCCCCTAGTACTTATGACCATAACTATGGTCAACATATCATAAGCACTAGTCAAGTTCTTCCCGTCATTTCATGATTAATTAGACCCATCCACATGACCCTCAACTATGGTCGACATAATCACATGACTGTCCTAATTAATCGCATTATATGCTGTGTAGGAAGACATCACTTAGCTACCGTACACTACGCCTTAACTATAGTCAACATACCCAGCATGAATACTAAGTACTCTAGTTCCTAAAATGACAGAGGGCTACGACAGGTTTTTAAGAAAACCTTTTGCGTAATGAACTTGATATCGTCGTAGAATCGAGTGATTTTAAATGGAGTGTTTTTGAGGGTTTTACTAGTTTTGCTAAAAAGGTCACTCCCGGTGAAGGGATCGTCGGCTCATTCCTTATCGAATAAGATGCAGGATATTTCACAAATACCGCTGTGTAAAGCAAAAACTATAAAAGCAATCAAAAGACAAACCAAGTGTGTAGTATCTGCTAGTTTCGCTAAAGAGGTCACTCCCGGTGAAGGGATCTCGGCTCTTTCCTTATCGAATAAGATGCCGGATATTCTACAAGGAATACCGCTATGCAAAGCAAGAACTAGAGCTACCAGTTTTTAAACAAGTTTCTACAACATCTTTAGGTTTCTTTTTGTTTCATTAATCTCATTAATGAAGTCCCATTTTATTATGCTTCACAAGCATCAAATTTGAAACGAAATCAGCAATATAACATATATCTCATATATATAATATAAACATTCGTTTCAGGAAGTAATATGATCTCATCACAGAACATTGCAGCAGAAGAAACACATATGAAATATTGGATATTCTAGGAATTCCGTGTTTTAAGTTAAGCCAGTATAAGACACGGATTCCACGGTCGCGATGAATAGACAAACCCACATCCCTAGACCCCTACGAGAGCGGCAAGCAACCATACCAATTCTAGAGTTAGAAGACCCGGTCTCGACTCCTCGAGATGGTCTCCTACTGGACCCTAGAACCCGGTTACTTGTGCTCCCCGCCTTGGGTCTATCCAAATGCGGAAAAGTAAATAATATACAATGGTGAGATCATCCTCAACCCGAAAGTGTCCCAATAAAATAATATTACATACAATGAATTTTACATGAATGAAAATGAAAAACTCTCATCTCACATAAAACCCCTGGCTATTCAAAACACGACAATCCAATATAACATATCACAGCAACACATAACATCACATGTCATCAACGTAAGTAAATATGCGTATCCCAATTGTCGTTGATGTATAGCAACGAAACCGGCGATACACCACATATTACACTTACGGTCGCAGAAAAGAAAGTGTAAAACTACAACAGTTGGAATCCATAACCTTTTTAAACATCACATGCCTAACCAAATGAATTCCTTAGACATCGCATGCCTAACAATTATAAACCCCGCATTTTAGTCTCGATTTCGAAAACACTTTTCAATATCTAGTCGGGCAATTCAACAAGATTCCCGACATCCTGATTGAATGCCCGTCGGAAACTTTAGTAGACGTCCGCACCCCCGATACCGTCGACGAAGTGCACTAAGGCGGAACACCGCTGCCGTGAGCACCCGAACGGATGCTTTTGGCGACGGGGTTCTCCTACAGTCACTTGGTCGGGGCTATGGGGCGTGGCTATCTGTTAAGTTTACTTGACGAGTATTCGCGTACGCTACGTGATTGCGACGGAGTTTTGATCACATCAAAATCCCGTGGCAACCGATCAAATGAGACTAAAAACTGCTAGATTTATAACATTCAAATTAGTTATCTCATAACTACTTGTGGATTCCAAATATTGTATCACATTCCAGATAAATAGACAATGTTAAACTTTCCAATTGAATAAACAAACACCCAAGATTTCCCAAATAGCTCTCAACACTTGAAATTAGTTGAAAAGCATCCATCACATGCCACAGTACCAATGGTCCAGCCGTAGAAGGGTCAAACCAACGCCTCACATGTGGCAACGCCGTACTGCCACAAACCCTAAGGTTTAGAGGCGATTCAGACAGTCACATAATCGAGTTAAGGTTTTAGTTCTTCTAGAGGGTCCACCGCATTACTTGCACAACTGTGAATGTTCTTTAACTAAGGAAAAAATTCAACACTTGAAAATTTTCCGGCAGGAGAAAAAGTGAGTTATTGATATCTGTTCGAACTTTTTAACACGTTCTAAATTACCCGGAAAAACTTAAACGAAGTTAAACTTTCCGATCGAATCAATGAGTTCCCAATATATTCCAGAAAGCTCAACACTTGAGTAGAATTAAAAATTCCCAGAAGCATGAAAAAGTACCCATGAATAAACCCCTGAAGTACTAGCCCCCAACTCCCAAAGTTGGCCGTGGAACCGCTGCCAAACGCATGGTTTGGCCACGGTTCCGCGGTCTCTTGAGTGAATTATGGCTTCGTACTTCACAGTAATTCTTAGAATTCCTTGCATGATTTTTTGAGTATTTTTAATATGAAAAATTTCAACTTTTGAAATTTTTTCCAGAAACTAGGATTTATCGGGGTTTTGGAGTTCGATCGGACTTCAAACATCATCTAGACAACGCCTAATGCTCTAGCTTGTCTCTGATACCACTGTAGGGTTAGCATAGCACCTTGTGAAGGTTTTTGGCAAGCATCAATCATGCTACTTTAAAATTTTTGGGGTACTAAACAAACCCTAACCAAGATCTTAACTAGAGACTTAGGGTTAAACATGCATGTAAACAACTTTACATCTAAGAGTTAAGGATTACAACCTTTGTAGACCGGTCCTTCACTTCAAATAGCTTCGTCTAGTAGTCCCCTTCGCTGCGATCATAAACTCCGGACTCTAGAGAGGCTCTATGAAGAAACGAACGTTCTTGCTTCGATGACTTCGAGGCCGAAAATGATCTACGTCGAGAAGACACTAACTCAAGCTATTCCTTCACTAGGTCATAAACTTTGTGAAGAGAACACACTCTACTACATGGCAAGTGGTAGAGGATGAAGAAGTAGGAGGTGGGCTCACTTTAGAATTTATTTTCTCACATTATTTCTCATACCTCCATTGAAGCTAGAAAGCTTTTCATGGAGCTTGAAGAAGAAGAAGAAGAACTCATGAATAATTCATCCAAATCAATTATTGCATCCATGGTAGAGTTAAAGCTATCATGCTTAACTCATGTAGAGAATAAACCACACACTATGGTTAAGGGTTGGGTTTGATAAATATCTTTAATTAGACAAAAGAGTTGACTTTGTCAAAGCTTATCCAAAAGCTTTTGTCCAAGCTTTAGCATAACAAACTCAATCTCTTTTGAATTAGCTTAACATAAATAGAAACTCTAACTTAACCCTAGTATGGTATTAATCTCATACACCCATCTTTTATGTATCATCAAGCATGACACAATACATGTACACAAATATACATATCACATATATACAATGTGCACACCAAGTGAGAAAAGAAATCATTAGTGAGCTAAATATTAGTTAATGTAATATAATATATCAAATATATAATTATATATTAAATTATCAAATCAACTCTTGATTTAATAATCCGGTTATATCACATATAACCGACTAATATGAAATGCAACATCTTATCGAATCAACGCTTGATCCGATAACTCGGCTATATCACATATAACCAATCATGTCACACATTGCGAGAATAGAATGTGGTATCTGTTACTTATATTTATGCCCTAGAGGCCATTACTGTACATGAGATGTATATTGTAGTGGATGCTGGGACATATATAGGTAGGACTTTCTTGCTCGACATGATAGTACGCTATCCGGTTGATCTTTATCTTAACATGTATGCTAATTGTCTCTCCGTTACATGTTGATAAAGCCCTTAGCATGTCTACTCGACTTCCAGGACTATGATGTAGATCATACTAGTGGGGCTTGGGTAGTCCATGAGTACATCCTTCAATGTTCCTAGTCGTGGGAATATCGAGACGGGGCATCGATATTCCAGAGTAGACTAGCGTATATCTTCTCGACCCATGTGATGGGCGATGGATGATCCCATATCCATTGGTGTTTAACATCAGAGATGGTATGCGGGTGCTCAGTGGTGACTGGGTACACTGAATGGACCGCCGAGAACTCCCAGATGGTATTATACCTCACGTGAGATGGCAGTTCTCTGGTGACACTGGTACAGCTTAGTCTGTTGACCCGAGATCGTCATAGAGTCTTGTGTGTCACCCACTGTGCTTTGATTTCCACCCTACCACGGCTCTACTGAGTCGTGGAAACAGGTGGTTTTTGGGTACAGTCCCGATTCACATGGAGGCAATGAGCGATAGGAGGGGATTCGTCTCTCCCGGTATTGGGGGTTGATGTTGCGCTATGCTCGACTGGCCATAACTGGAAATTCCTGGCCAGGGTTGCACTGATTTACTGGTAAGTGTTATCAGTAGTTTCGTGCTTGTTATGGACCTTACATCAGCATGACTTATCGAGCTACTGGGGTCTGACGTTTACCACCCCTAGGCGAGATATGCGACATATCAGACGAACAGACCGGACTGTGCGGTAAGTGTTACTGGTTGGATTCACAGGAGTGTGAGCAGGCTTGCTCGTTGATCTTCTGATCGCTCAATACCCGGGTGGCCGTTACATTTAGCAGACCGGTTGTGGCTTGTGGGTGTTTGATATGATCATCACCTACTGCCGGCGTATTGACGAGTCTTTAGAGTCCTACACAGGGGTTTCCTGGTTCAAGCGAAACGAGATAGGAGCGCATATGAGATATGTGTGGGACCGAGAATAATACCAGTATGTGATACTGTGTTCTATTCTCGCGATTTGTATCATGGGACGGTTATATGAGATATAGCCGGGTTACCGAATCAATTGTTGATTCGATATATTGATACACTTGATATTAGTCGGTTATATGCAATATGACCGGTTCATTAAATTAAGTGTTGATTTAATGATTTAATGTATAATTATATATTGGATATATTACTTTACATTGACTAGTATTGTTCACTTAAGATTGATTTTCTCACTTGATGTGCACAAGTTGTATATGTGATATATGTTTGTGCACTAGTTTGTATCATGATTGATGATACATGCAAACTTGGGTGTGTGTATGCTTTACACCTTGTTTAGGTTAATGGTTAGGGTTTTATTTATGTTATTTATTTTGTTAAAACAAAAATGGTGCTTTTCTTTTTCTTTGACTAGAAGTTTCATGATGCTTCAAGCTTCTTTTGAAAGAGTCTAAACCATTTTGTTTTATTCTTTGACCTAACCATTTACCTAAACCATGGTGTACTCTCTACAAAAGTTTACTCAACCATGGTTGCTAAATGATAAGTCTTCACTTGAATTTTCTTTTCAATTATTCATTATTCATTCTTTTCTTTCTTCTTCTTCTTCTTCATGAAGAAGAAAGCTTGCTAGAAAATTCCAAGTGAAGAAATCAAGTGAGAAATCCAATTCTAAAGTGAACCCACTTCCTATTTCTTCATTCTCTACAACTTGCCATGTAGTAGAGTGTGTTATCTTCACAAGTTTCATGACCTAGTGAAGATGGAGCTTGAGTTTGAGTCGCCTCGACGTAGATCATCTTCGGCATCGAAGTCAATGACCTAGCCCGCCCATTTCTCCGATGAAACCAACGCTAGAGTCCGGGATCCCCATGATCGCAGCGGAGGGATGTCAACAGGGAGCTAAAGAAGTGGAGGACCGGATCTACAAAGGTTGTAATCCCTTTCACTTGTAGTTAAAGTAGTTAACTTGCATGTTTTTCGCCTTACCTCTAGTAACGATCTTGCATTAGGGTTTCTCGGCACATGTAAAATTTTGATTTTGGCATGGTTGATGCCTTGTAAAACCTCTTGAGTGTGCATAGGAACCCTACAGTATCACATACACGCATCAATCTCGGTCCTGCACATATCACATATGTGCTCCTACTCCGTTTCGCTTGAGCCAGGAAACCTCTGTGTAGGACTCTAAAGACTCGTCAATACGCCGGCAGTAGGTGATGATCATATCAAACACCCACAAGCCGCAAGCGGTCTGCTAAACGTAACGGCCACCCGGGTTTTGAGCGATCAGAAGATCAACAAGCAAGCCTGTACATTATCCTGTGAATCCAATCAGTAACACTCCCGTACAGTCCGGTCTCTTCGTCTGATATGTCGCATATCTCGCCTGGGGGTGGTAAACGTCAGACCCCAGTAGCTTGATAAGTTGTGTCGATATGAGGTCTATAACAGTTCAAGAAACTACTGATAACACTTACCAGTAAATCTCAGCAACCCTTGCCAGGGATTTCCAGTTATATCCAATCGAACACAGCGCAACATCAACTCCCTATACCGGGAGAGACGAAACCCCTCCTATCGCTCATTGCCTCCATGTGATTCGGGACTGTACCCAAAAGCCACCATTTTGCATGCCCCCATGGAGGTGGTGAGGTGGAAATCAAAGCACAGTGGGAATCACACAAGACTCTATAACGATCTCGGGTCTACAGACTAACCTGTACCAGTGTCACCAGAGAACTGCCATCTGACGTGAGGTATAATACCATCTAGGAGTTCTCGGCGAGTCCGTCCAGTGTACCCAGTCTCCACTGAGCACCCGTATACCTTCTCTGATGTCAAACACCAATGGATATGGGATCATCCATCGCCCATCATATGGGTCAAGAAGCGCATACGCTAGTCTACTCTGGAGTATCGATGCCCTGTCTCGATACTCCCACGACTAGGAACATTTGAAGGATGTACTTAGCGACTACACTGTCCCCGTTAGTTTGATCTGCATCATAGTCCTGGTAGTCAAGTACTCATCCTAAGGGCTTTATCAACTTGTAACATAGAGACAATCAGAGTACATGTTAAGATAAATTGCAACCAGATAGCATACTATCATGTCGAGCAAGAAAGTCCTCCCTATATATGTCCAAGCATCCGCTACAATATACATCGTGTGTACAGTAATGGCCTCTAGGGCATACATATCACTAACAGATTAAGGCCTGACATGGTCGCTGCCTGAAGAGAGAGAGAGAAGAAAACACTTTAGCGTATGCTCTTTGCAAGATTAGATTGGTTATTATCTTATCTAATCAGGATGGCTTATCAAAACTTCCTTCAAACCGTAAAAGGTAAGACTAGCCGGGATTTATTACACCTTACAAGTTCGCCAATCTTTCAGCCAGGCCAATGTTGGTACTTTGAGGGAGGTTCCCCGTACTTTCACACAGACCTAATTAAAATAAACCTCGTTTTCCTAGATGCATAACCCCGTTAACACCTTTCTAGACACCTACTGTAACGCTTTGAAATTAGTTTAGGTTAATTTCGCGTTAATTAGCTTTAATGCGTGTTTTCATAAATCCCGTTAACTAACTTTTTCCACTTAAACTAGAATAAATCAAACTTCAATTTTGAAAATATGTGTTTATATGTGTGTGTGTGTGTGTGTTTTTTATTGATTATTAATTAGTTTAGTATTCATTTAATTAGAAAATTCCTTAAACTTTTCCTGGCAATTTAGTGTAACTTGCATGCACAACTTAACACATTTTGTAACACATGTTTCATTTTCCCACTTCATTCAAATTATCATTTCAATTCCCTTATAATACAATAACTAAACAAAACAATAAATAGAAAATAAGATAAAGAATGAGATAAGGAAGCATGGGGGGGTTATTAGGTGAGGCATGGGCATTGACTTTCACACACTCTTTCTTTCCCTCTCTTCTGCACACAGCAGCAGCAGCAGCAGCAGCAGCAGCACATTCATCAGCATCATCATCATCATCTTCTTCTTCTTTTTCTTCTTCTTCTTCTCTCTTTGCGTTCCAAGCCTCAAATCCCTACACAAAAATCCCTCTTTTCTTCATTAAACCCTTGCGAAAACACCTCCTTTGTTGATTTTTTTGGCAAGTCCTTGCCTTTGAAGGCAAGTGCAGCAAGTTTAGACCCCCCTAACACCAACTTGAGGTATTAAGCTCACCTTAATCACTTTATTACTAAATTTTTAGTTTAATTAGCTTAAAGAAGTGTTTTAATGAGTTTTAGTGCTAATGATGTGGTTTAAGTGTTGATTAGCTTAAGTTAGGGTTGTTAGGGTTTGATTAGCTTAATTAAGTGCTATTAGTGTCGTTTAACCCAAACCTTTGTTTCAGTTTACACTAAAATACCATATTGTATTAATTTTAGTGTTTAATTAGTGTTTAGTTAAGATTTATTGTCGTTTCGGGATCTGCTATAACTCCTGATGCTTCAGGAAAAAGTTGAGTTTACTGGAGCATGTATACTAGAGTTAGACCACACACACGAAGCACGAGACCCCAATTTTCTTCCCAGGCCGCAGAAATATTCGTTATGGCCGCAATTTGTGGCCAGAGGGGGGAGTTGGGTGTCGGGGTTTGGGCTGGGGGAGTCTGCTATACATATAAGATGTTTGGTATATGCAACTTTTCTTAATTCTGTTCGTATCAAAATTTGGAACCAAATACCTTGTTTTCAACACTTTTAAACTTACGCGACACGTACGTTTTGTGAGTGGGTTTGATGGTTGCTACGTGTCGCAGCGTGTCGGGGTAGTTTCAGACGCGTATACACACGTTTTGGCGTATCGGATGCATACGCGTTTAGCTTGCGACGCGAGTTCTCGTTCAGTTTTGATATCGCGTTTTTGCAGGATTTTAGCTTATGTGTATTACTTTGTGTAAATTCTAGGGTCGTAGGCAGGGACTTCGGACGCCGCGATGAAAGGGAAGCAGGTGGTCGGATACACGTAGATCGAGATCACGGTGAGTAGATTTAACATGTACGGGGAAATAGCCCGTATGGCGTTAAGCGTCAGGGCTTGATAGGATGTTATAATCGCGTGTTATATTCATATATATATTTCTTATGCATATGTACCATTGAAGCGTACCCCTCTTTTGTTGCATATAAATATTGTAAGTGCACGGCGGCGCCCCGGCCGTCAATCTGACGCCAGAATGCGGAAACGAAAATTTTACAAAACTTGTAAACCGGTACCACCGTGCACTTTAAACCCGGATCGGGCCATTAACCTAATGCTAGCTAACTAGAGAATGGGAAGGAAGCTATACCGAGCGATCCGGGTCCTTCGGTCTTCGGCCTCCACTCCGATCTCCTCTCGGAATCTCCGGTCTTCATCTCCTCGTCGAAACGGGCACCACATCGCCGGGTTCTTTTACGGGCTCCCACCTCTGGACCGAGGCAACTCATGCACGAAGTTGGAAAGCCGACGTGCCCAGGAAATGCTGTAGGTTAAGTGTAGTAGCTTTGTCTCATTGGGGTATGAAGTTGCCATTTGATGGAGGTAAAGAATGAACTTTGGAGAGAGGTGAGAAGTAATGTAGCAAGCAAAGAATGAAATGAACATTTTTTCTCATACCAAAAAATAAATCACCCTCTCACTCATCAAATGTGGCCGGCCATATATTTTGGCAAAATGGGAATCAAGGGGGTGAGCACAAGGAAAGGGGTGAGCATAAGAAAAAGATGAGATGATAATGATGAATTTTAGTCACACCATTTCCTAATCAACTCACATCACAATTAATGCAAACCATGATGGAAAGAAAAAGCAAAGATGCTTTGAATTATCATGATAAACCAAATGCCACAAAGAACCCTCTACAATTGCTAATTTGCACACTTGCAAATTAACCCCTCCATCAGAAAAATTCGGCCGAGAAGGAACAAAGGAAAACTGGCCGAAACGGAATACAAACTGGCAACTTCCAAAAAACTGGTCCCGTAATAAATTACAGGAAAACCCAGCTACTGTATATACATACCCGCATTTGTATTCCCACTGAACACAAATGCAAAGAGACAAAATCCACACTGTACAATACTAGGATCCGGCTTAAACCAAAGCCCGCTAGTATTATCCGTCCGATCATGATCCGTGCAATACCGTACGTATCTGATCGAACCCTGCCATATCTCCATACGGTCTCTATAGCGTTTCGCCCGAAACTTGAGAAAACGGTCTGTAGGGGACTCTAAAGACTCGTGAATACTTTGGCTGTGGATTTAACCAGTAGCACGTCAGAGGTATTAGCCATACGTAACGGGCTATCAGGTATTGACCAAAATGGACGTCAATGAGAGAACTCATCCTGACAGCCTACTGATCCTGTCAGTGACAATATCCGTACAGTCCGGTCCGTTCGTCTATGAGCATCGCATGGCGGGCCTAGGGGGTTTGTAAAAGTCAGACCCCCAAAAGCGGTACAAGTCGTGTCGGAGTGTAGCCCAGAACACCCTGAGATACTACTGTAATACCTACCAGTAAATCTCCTTCCTTGGCCAAGGACTTCGTGTAATGGCTCTCCTAAACACAGCGCGACCTCACCCCCAATACCGGGAGAGACGAACCCCTGAAGATCCGCTCACTGCCTCCATGTGCCTCTGGACTGTACCTAACTAAAACCTGTTTTCACGTCTCCTTTAAGCGTAGTAGGGTAGTAATCAAAGCATAGTGGGAACTCACACGAGACAAATGACGATCTCAGGTCGATGAACTAACCTGTACACATGTCACCAGGGAACTGCTATCTAACGTCAGGTATAAGACCAATTAGCAGGTTCCCGACGAGTCATGTCCGGTGTACTCATAACCCAATGAGCACCTATATACATCTTAGGTGAACCAACTGACACCAGTGGCTTGTGAGACCGGCCACCGCCCCTCGTCGGGGTCTCGACTGTATACACTAGTCTACTCTGGAGTATCGATGCCCTGTCTCGAAACTCCCACGACTAGGGACCTTTTAAGGATGTGCTTATAGACCCCAGCTCCCACGTATATGATCGCCCTCATACCGCTAGCAGTCAAGCAAGAATCCTAGGGGCTCTATCAACGTGCAATAGTGACTTGTAAGGTCACCTAAAGCAGTACACGATGATAAAGATAAACCAGATAGCATACTATCATCTTGAGTAAGATTGTCCTACCGGTATAGCTTCTCTCTCAATCATTGCAATCACGTGCCTGTGATCCAATAATTGACTCTGAGGGCACTATCTCCAACAATCTCCTACTTGCACTCAAGGCTAATTATTACAATGTCGCATACTCACAGCCCGTGTGATACCGAACACCCAACTCCTTTACTAATCAGTCTCACAAAGCTCGTTTGCGAAACTATTGCATTTGAGGAATAGCCTCAGTGAGTGGATCCGCTCTAATGTTTCTTTCTATGTCTCTCTTTATCTCATGTTCGCGGAGAAAACCATCTCCCGAAATGAGTAATACCTGTCTTAGAGTATGTCTGGATATCTGATGGGACCTAGTTCATAAATGAACTCTAAATCCAAACTTCTCAGACTGTATCATCAACTGAACTTAATCAATATCCTGCGCCATGCTTCCCTCTGTAACCGCCTGGACCACCTGTCCAAACTACTGCCCCTCGTCAGAGGGAAAACTATAACTCTGACAGCCACTCTGTCATCTAAGTCACCTTGGAAGCCTGGAATGATAACCGTCTCCCGAATGAGGCTGTCGTTATCATATCCCTAGAACATCCACTTATGTTCTAAAACTGCTTCCGATCGTTTCTCCAGGATAGGATCAATATCACCTTATCGCATCTAGTGCAAAAACAACATCTATATCCTATGAGGAGAAACCACTGTGTGACAACCAAAGTATAACCGATCGTAGTAGAGGAATTTCACTTCCTACTCTGTGTATGTCATCCAAATACCAGGACATCACACCCTACTACCTTCTTAACAGATCCATCCCCTATTCTGATGAAGTCAAACCTATGACTGTCACATCAGAAATAGATGATCTATCTCCATTATATCTGCTTTAGTCTATGAATAAACATAAGCCACTTGTCCACTATGCTTCCGCTGCTCCCACTGACTACGACAACCCTCTAGCAGAGTCATATAGACGTACACTTCTAAAGCTAGTTCAGAATGACGCTATATTCATCCTCCTGCCAGGTCTCACAGTCTGGAACAACAGCAATGGCAAGTCTGGGTAAACAAGAACCTCCCTGTCACCGTCCTTGAGGCTACCGGAGTACCTCTCGGGTGCCTGAGGTTACCCACCATATCTGCGGAGTGGCCAATGGAATGTCAAACCAGATTGAATCTTTAGGTTCTTATCAAATTTTCAGTAATCGTTTGCGGTTCTGGAATCACTTCCAGTTCTATCATACGCCCACTACTGTTTTCTTAAAAAATCCATTTTTGTTAAAACTGTAGCGAGTCAAGAACAATATCACTATTGATCTTCTTGATGGTAGAAAGTCAACCCTCGTCATAGCCTGGGTCAACCCACAAACAGCCATTACAGAAACGTGCCTTGAGTTATCCAGAGTCTAGTTTTAAGCATAAGCCGGACAACTCCCCCTACCTTAACAATGTCAAGATATGAACTGTTCTATATCCAATACAGAAACAGAGGCACTGATTTAATTGAACCAGATTCAAATCATGCAGCTGTCTCCAGTGCATGTCAACTAAATGGAAAGAGGACGATCAGCGTTACTCAACTTAGGAATGCTTCCAATTATGAGTAACCTGAAAGAGAAGCAAGTTCTCTTAATCATTACTATCAACTGAATGCCATACACAAGTATCTACATCTTCGATCACCTTGAAGAATCCTGATACTTGCAACACCTGGTTCTCTACTTTATTCTTATACCTATAACTTCTCAAAATTCGGACCTTGCGTTTCTACGAAACACTTGTTTAAAAGCAAGAGAAGTCATAAGTAAACCGAATACAGTACGAGGACCAACTCCTCTGTCCTAATGGACACTGGACAATATACAATCCTCTATATAAGTCCTCTGAGTCTAATAACTCATTCCCTGTGTGTCGTATATTGAAAACTGTACTTATGGTTAAGAAGAATTAGACCGCTGTTTAATGCTCCATACCGAACCATCCACTGATATAGGTAAATGTCATAGACATAATTTCAAAAAGGTATATCTCACTCTATAAAAATAGACGTACAGATATATCAATTTGAAATTGGTGCATAACAACGGATATTCAAAACCAAATATTTGCCGTCCGGCAAACTACCCAGGTGATTTCCTCAAATATCACCAATTACAACGAATTCTGATATAATGAGGATAATCACCTAATTCCCAATAACTTTCTTCCACTCATCATCTGTAAAACCATACAGATGTGAGAATCAAACCTGGTAAATACATACAATGGAGTAAGGACTAATTGGGAAATCAGTTTTCTTTTAACAATACACAGTGAAACTGAAACATTGAAATGTTTCGATGGGGTATCCGGGTATTCCTAGTAATGCCTCTTCCATTATCAGATTCATAACTGTAACCGTATATTTCTTTGCCGTCTCTCCAAATCCCTTTATATGTCTTTAGTCGTTACCTTCTGTACACCCTTTTAGGCCAAATGGTTTACTTTCTTCTCTACCGTTCGGCACCAGCCTATGGTTTGGAAGAAGACTATCCAATAAGCATAATGGGTGTACTGTCCTAATCCTAGGAGCACTCGCAATGCGAGAGAAGGTGAAGATAAAAGACACCTGAATAAACCTTATTCCTATTTCTCCTGAACCAGAATCCATCCCCGAACTGGAACAAGTTCCTTTCGAGTTTGTATATAACCATACGATGGAGTATCCAAATAACTGTGGATCTTCGTAGTGATACGGAGTGTCCTGGAGAAATACAAAGGTGAAGTGGGAGTGGTAATGAAATACTTTGTTTGGTCGTGAATAGCAGTCGCAGTTTACTTTGCCATCTTACTAATCCCTTTATTTGTCTTAACTTAATACCTTCTGCACACCATCGTTATGCTAATTGGTTTTCTTCATTCCCTACCGGTCGGCACCGGCCTAAGGTTTGGAAGAAGACTATCCAATTTGCGTAATAGGTGTACCGTTCTAATCCAAGGAGCACTCGCAACCTGAGAGAAGGTAAAAGGAAAAGACAACTGAATAGTCCTACTCGTTTCCTCCAGAACCGGAAACCATCCTCAAATAAATTCCTTCGAGTTCGTATATAACCATACGATGGTTCTGTCCAATGGAAGTGGACGTTCGCAGTAATATGGGGTGTCCTGGAGAAAAGGGTAAAAGCAGGAGTGGCAATGAGGTTTGCAACTCTGACAATCTAAAAGCCAGTCTTATAAGAAAGTTCGGTTAATCTTGGTCACTGAGTCATAGTCAAGGGTCAGGCCATGGGTGCTTCCAAAGAGAGAGAGAAAAGAAACACTCAGCGTGCACTCTAACCTAGATCAGAATGGTTATCACTTTATCTAATCAGGAAACCTCCCACTGTACCGTCAAATTCTCCTCCAAACCTGAAAGAAGAATTAGTCGGGATCACCCGAGGAGTAAACCAACTCATCAGTGGGAATTGGGATCCAACTATCATCGCATGATAACGTGACGAAATCCGCTCACGTTATCACACTCCAGAAGGTATGCGCATATCTGGCAAGTTTCAGTTTCTTTAGAAACTCCCGATGTGATTTTTGCCCCATGCTCTTATGACCTTGGCGTGAGGTCAAAATTTCATAAGTCACAAGTCAAGTTCTACCCATCATTATCTAGGTTAATTTGAACCCACCCGTACTTACCCTTGACGTAGGCCAAAATGGCAGTACGACTGTCTCAAACCAACGCATTCTATCTATGCAACAGATAAATATCCGGCAGCTACCAATCACTATACCTTGGCGTGAGGTCAAAATACATAGCTTGAATACTAGCGAATATTTAACTGAAATGATGGAGGGCTACGAATGGTTTCTGGCGAAAACCTTTAACGTAATGAACTTGATATCGTTGAAGGAACTGGATAGCTTTATAAAAATATAGTGGCGAAAACCTTTGCTAAAGAGGTCACTCCCGGTGAAGGGATCTCGGCTCTTTCCCCGTAGAATGAGGTGCAGGATATTCTAACTGAATACCACGATGAAAAGTAAACGTAATCGACTATAGTGAAGTTATTGCCCTGACACAAACTTCTGTCCAAGGGGTCACTCCCGGTGAAGGGATCTCGGCCCTTGCCTCGTCGATTGAGGTGCTGGATATTCATAACCGAATACCACTGTGCAAAACAAAAGAGAATGCCCTTGCAATAACAGCTTTTTGAAAAATTTTCCAACAACACCAAAATAGGTTTGTTTTAGCTTGCATTGATCCGAATCAACGCAGTCCCATCAATTGATCACACCAAAAAAGAACGAAAATAATGATGTACGTATATGCCATCCACATTCGCCACTGGGTCCCGTCATCACCCATTAGGTTACTTAACTAACAACAGAGCGGGGACTGGACTAGCGCAGATGCAAAACATATACAACATCTACTAGTATATATATCAATATATAATATTCGCTCAAGACGTGATAAAATGCAACATCACAGAAATGTAATAAGCATCACAGAACAATACAGATATCTGGGATCCCAGGGTTTCATAAAGCCGCTACTGAAACCCGACGTTCCCCTGGTCGTATGGATAGCCTGTGCAATGAAATCCTAGACCCCTACGGGCGCAGCAAGTTACCCGCCAAAACCTGAAGCAAGGCAGCCCCTTCAACAACGTGAATGGACCACCCAGCACTTCACGGAATCCTGTAACTTGGGCACCCCTCCTGGGTAAACCTATACCCCCTACGAGTGCGGCGAATAGCCCGCCAATTCTAGAGTAAAGCCCCCTCCGTCTCAATGCCATAAGATGCGGGCCCGTTGCACTCTAGAACCCGGCTATCCGTGCATCCCTCAGCGGGGTAATCCTAATATAGAAAGTAAAATATACATACAACGGGTACATCGACCTCAACCCGGTCGTGCCCCAAAAGAATAAAATACAAACAGGCAGTGACGGAAGTCCACATGTCGGACGCTCGCCCCGCAATATCAAATGTACATATAAAACGAAACTGTACTAACATTGCATCCTGGCTATCCCCCACGACCAATCCGCAACATCACAGCACAACACAGAACATCAACGTGAATGTCACGTTCGCAAATCCGTCTAAAAGGTCTATAGCAGTTAGAAAGGATTTACCGATCAAATGACATTCACGGTCGCAGATATAATGTAAATACTGTGAACTAACATGTTTAAAATTTTCGATCGACTAAGCGGGCCCCAAGCACAACTGTAGCACTAAAAAACATCTGGGCCCAAAAAGAATATACCAGAAACCCTATTTCCATGTCAGAAAGCCACTGTAAAAATTTGGTGCAGTTTGGACACAAAACGGCGGCGGCTCCGCGGCCAAAACGTGGTTTTGGCCGCTGATCCGCCGCGATACAGTAACATCAGCCTACCAAATTTTCACAGAATTCATAAAAACCCTGCACGTAATTTTCCAATGTACCAAATAATTTTTAGACCAAAGAAAAATTCGACAGAAAGTACAACATGGAAACGCGGTTTTTGGAAAATCCGATCGATCGAACTTGTAAACATGTTAGACAAGCTAGACTAGGTTAATGGCGTGGCTCTGATACCAGTGTAAGTGTACGGCGTCGGCCCGGCCGTCAATCCGACGCTGGAATGCGGAAACGAAAATTTTACAAAACTTGTAAACCGGCACCACCGCGCACTTTAAACCCGGATCGGGCCATTAACCTAATGCTAGCTAACTAGAGAATGGGAAGGAAGCTATACCGAGCGATCCGTGTCCTTCGTTCTTCGGCATCCACTCCGATCTCCTCGCGGAATCTCCGGTCTTCATCTCCTCATCGAAACGGGCACCACATCGACGGGTTCTTTTACGGGCTCCCACCTCTGGACCGAGGCAACTCGTGCACGAAGTTGGCAAGCCGGCGTGCCCAAGAAATGCTGTAGGTTAAGTGTAGTAGCTTTGTCTCATTAGGGTATGAAGTTGCCATTTGATGGAGGTAAAGAATGAACTTTGGAGAGAGGTGAGAAGTAATGTAGCAAGCAAAGAATAAAATGAACATTTTTTCTCATACCAAAAAATAAATCACCCTCTCACTCATCAAATGTGGCCGGCCATATATTTTGGCAAAATGGGAATCAAGGGGGTGAGCACAAGGAAAGGGGTGAGTATAAGAAAAAGATGAGATGATAATGAGGAATTTTAGTCTCACCATTTCCTAATCAACTCACATCACAATTAATGCAAACCAAGATGGAAAGAAAAGCAAAGATGCTTTGAATTATCATGATAAACCAAATGCCACAAAGAACCCTCTACAATTGCTAATTTGCACACTTGCAAATTAACCCCTCCATCAGAAAAATCCGGCCGTGAAGGAACAAAGGAAAACTGGCCGAAACGGAATACAAACTGGCAACTTCCAAAAAACTGGTCCCGTAATAAATTACAGGAAAACCCCGCTATTGTATATACATACCCGCATTTGTATTCCCACTGAATACAAATGCAAAGAGACAAAATCCACACTGTACAATACTAGGATCCGACTTAAACCAAAGCCCGCTAGTGTTATCCGTCCGATCATGATCCGTGCAATACCGCGAGTATCTGATCGAACCCTGCCATATCTCCATACGGCCTCTACAGCGTTTCGCCCAAAACTTGAGAAAACGGTCTGTGGAGGACTCTAAAGACTCATCAATACTTTGGCTGTGGATTTAACCACTAGCACATCAGAGGTATTAGCCATACGTAATGGGCTATCAGGTATTGACCAAAAAGGACATCAATGAGCGAACTCATCCTGACACCCTACCGAGCCTGTCAGTGACAATATCCGTACAGTCCGGTCCGTTCGTCTATGAGTATCGCATGGCGGGCCTAGGGGGTTGGTAAAAGTCAGACCCCTAAAAGCGGTACAAGTCGTGTCGGAGTGTAGCCCAGAACACCCTGAGATACTACTGGAATACCTACCGGTAAATCTCCTGCCTTGGCCAAGGACTTCGTGTAATGGCTCTCCTAGACACAGCGCGACCTCACCCCCAATACCGGGAGAGACGAACACCTGAAGATCCGCTCACTGCCTCCATATGCCTCGGGACTGTACCCAACTAAAACCTGTTTGCACGTCTCCTTTGAGCGTGGTAGGGTAGTAATCAAAGCACAGTGGGAACTCACACGAGACAAATGACGATCTCAGGTCGTTGAACTAACCTGTACACATGTCACCAGGGAACTGCTATCTGACGTCAGGTATAAGACCAACTAGCAGGTTCCCGGCGAGTCCTGTCCGGTGTACTCATAACCCAATGAGCACCTGTATACATCTTAAGTGAACCAACTGACACCCGTGGTTTATGAGACCGGCCACCGCCCCTTGTCGGGGTCTCGACTGTATACACTAGTCTACTCTAGAGTATCGATGCCCTGTCTCGAAACTCCCATGACTAGGGACCTTTTATGGATGCGCTTATAGACCCCAGCTCCTACGTATATGATCGCCCTCATACTGCTGACAGTCAAGCAAGAATCCTAGGGGCTCTATCAACGTGCAATAATGACTTGTAAGGTCACCTAAAGCAGTACACGATGATAAAGATAAACCAGATAGCATACTATTATCTTGAGTAAGATTGTCCTACAGGTATAGGTCCTCCCTCAATCATTGCAATCACGTGCCTGTGATCCAATAATTGACTCTGAGGGCACTATCTCCAACAAATATAGTATTTATGTAACACTGCACTTTTACTAACGGTTCGAGCTGCACGGGCACTAATTGTATGTTACACACACCGTTAGTAATTTCCATGACACCCGCACTATAAAATTGCTACGAACCATATATCGTTTAGATTATCTCATCATTAATGATTAAACAAGATTCTATCCCTTTGTGTGCATACATACTTGCGTATATACCACTTGTACACTCATGCTTGCGTGTGTATATCTTGTGCATTCATACATACTTATTTCACATACATAGATGGTGTCGGCTTGGATTTCTGGGGAAATGGGGACCGCATGAACTATTTTCAAAACTGGATCCATTTAAAAGAGCGGTTTCCTTTGTTTTACTTGTAGTATGATTTTATGCGGCATACGACACATTGCATGGATTCACGCATTGAGTTTTAGATTTCATGTGATTTCTGGATTTGAGAACCGTGGTATTATTTAAAAAAAGTATGCACTGTTTTGAAAACCCAGTTTCTCTTGATATGATATTTCATTGCGTCCACCATGCGTTTTCTCGGTTCTGAGACGTATAACTTGTGAAACCCGATTCGAGGAGCTGGATGAGGCCGATTGCGGGCACATGGTGGATCCGGTATGATACCCAGGGGCGATAACAGATTTGCTATGTAGTAGACGGTGAGCCTGGCAGAGGGACTACATACCTACCGGTGATTGGTTGGACCTGGCGGTTATCTGGAGGATACTGACCAGAGTCGAGAGATGGATACGGGCCGACCCGTACTGCCGGGGCCGAGGGCTGATTCCGCAGATGGTGCCCGTGGGCCGATCCGGATTGACGGAGCTCGACATATGAGGATTTGCGTGTCGATACTGGACACGAGTATTCCATGATGTTTTCGGGTGCCAATATTGGGCACCCCGTTTCTATGAGATTTACAGGATTGAGGGCCGGATAGAGTGACGACACCTGAGTTATAAGGATTTTGAGGTGTTTTTGGTAGACACCGGGATTTTCCACGATGATGATTCGTGTAGATGATATTTTATCCCATACTCAGCATTCATTGATATGCATTGCATCATGTGGTCGTAGTACCAGATAGAGTACCTTGCATGATTACTGCGTACCCAGTTCATCATATAAATGTTATTAGATTGCACATGTTATGCATGATTAGTGCTTACCTAGTTCATCATATAGATGTTATCAGATTGCAAATGTTTGAGTATCGCAGTACGTGCATACTCGCGATTACCTTTATATGTTATTTACTATTCATGAGTTGGAAACTCACCCCCGTTGTGCCACAGTGTTTGCAGGTCGACCCTCAGAGTAGTTGCGGCAGGCCTACCTCATTGTATCTTTTTGGCTACGGATACCATTGCAGTTGGCGAATGAGCCGTTTGCCTTTAGGTGGGGTTTTGCGGTATCCGTTTATTTCCATTATACTCTCTTTTGTATCTAGTACTCTCCATCTACCATATCATGTACTGACTTAGAGATCAGTTGTGAGGATGATATTGTATATTATTTTGCACTCTGGATGTCAAGCTCGTGTGAGCCGACTTTACTTATGCAGTTTTATCTTTTATGATATTGTTCACTTATATTGCTCGTTTCTCCGCTACGGCGTCGTATATTATTCTTGTGGTGGTTGTTTCCACCGTTAGGCGTGATTGCTCCCGTTTGGGGATTCTTTATTCTTATTATCAGTCATTCTACTTATATCATGTGTTGTACCCGTTTCGGGGCTAGTTTTTACAAAGTAGGTGCTGCCGAAAATTTTAAGAAAATAACTTAAACTTTAATGATTTTACTCAAGGTTTTCTAAATGTTTTAAACTAATGTTTTCTTCACTCACTATTTTAAATGGTTTTGAATTCTGGGTTTCATCTTACTTAATCACGTTACGCCTATAGACGTTACGTGGTTAAGTGCCGGTCACGGGCCAAACTTTGGGTCGTGACAAAGTTGGTATCAGAGCATAGGTTTTACCTTTCGGAGTGTAGGGTGACCTTGGTATGATGGAGTAGGTAGTTGAAGCAGAGCGGCGTAGCGTGTGTATGTTCCGTGGCGTACTCACGACACGGTACTCCGCCTAAGTGGCCTTAGGACCTATTGGTTGCAATTCCTTCATGATTATATACATTCTTGTGATTCGATTTCTGTATTCTAATCGAATCTTGTTAGTTTTACAGCCATTATGTCGCTGAAGACTATGAGGGCTCAGAGAGCAGCCGCGAGATCCGAGATTAGAGTTGACTCGTCTGAGACGAGGACTGACCCGGGCAGTACACCCATTGTACCAGAGCAGACTGTTCCCCCTTCGACAGACCAGATCGCTATGCTAAGGGCCGGTATGCAGGAGATGCACCAAATGATGGGGTCGTTAGTTGAGGCCATTCGAGCACAGCGACCAGCAGTATTTCCACCTATTATGGGGACCGTGATGGTACCTACAGTTCAAAAAGTTGCACCTGCAGCTACCGAGGTTATCACAGTATCACTATTTGAATTCATGAGGCTGAAGCCTCCGGTCTTCACAGGCACCGATGCAGCCGAGGACCCGCAGTCATTTATCGATAGGATGTCCCGGATATGTCGTTCACTCAGATGCTCAGATGCGAGATGGGCGGAGTTCGCGAGCTTTCGTTTAGAGGCTCTTGCGCAGAAGTGGTGCGAGTCGGTAGAAAAGGGCAGAGCAGCAGGTCTTCCTTCTATGACCTGGACTGAGTTCGTGACGGTGTTCCTTGCCCGTTTCCTTCCATAGAGTGTCAGGGATGCTCGAGCTCGCAGGTTCGAGTCATTACGCTAGACACCGGATATGACGGTGGTGGAGTATGATGTGCAGTTCACCGAGCTATCTGTTTATGCCCCATATTTAGTAACTACTAAGGAGATGCGAGTCAAGAGGTTTGTTCGAGGCCTGCTTACCCCGTTGTTTCTTGCGATCAGTGCACAGCATTGCGAGACCTATGCAGCAGCTGTAGATGTAGCCCTATTAGTCGAGGAGCGCCTTGCTGAAACTTCGGTAGTTCCGGAGTCGAAGAGAGTTCGTACGGATACATCAGTATAGAGACAGCCGTTTAGATGCCGTGACAGACGTCTTTGCAGGTGGCAGGGACTTGAGGCGAGGCCGATTGTTCAGCTCTTATCCCTAGGAGGGTCAGCGGTCATTGTCGGGATGTTTCCGATGCGGGAGTTCTTATCATCGTATTCGAGATTGTCCGGAGCCACATGAGGGCGAGACGACCATACTACATATTACCCTACCACCTACTCTGCCTCAGAGAGCTTTGCCTCTTATACATGCTGTTACTCCGTGTCAGACTCATGCACAGAGAGGTCGTGGTCGCAGAGGGTTTTCTTAGAGAGGACGAGGTGGCCGAGGCAGAGGACAGCCAGTTGCTAGTAGAGGACTACCATTCCCAGGTAGAGGAAAGGCATGGGTATTCGCTTTGACGTATCAGGACGCACAGGCGTCCAATGCAGTGGTCTCAGGTACTCTTTCAGTATGTTCTGTTGACGCACACGTGTTGTTTGATCCGGGATCCACGCACTCGTATGTTTCCACACACTTCGTGCCGAGTTTGGGTAGAGAGTCTGGTTTGCTTGATCAGCCGCTTGCTGTGACCACTCCAGTAGGCGAGTCGTTTATTGCTAGACACGTGTTCCAGTCGTGTGTTGTCCGTATTGGTGAGAGGGAGTTGCCTGTCGACTTGATCCTTCTTGAGATGTTGGACTTCGACGTTCTCCTGAGCATGGACCGGTTAGCCACGTGCTATGCGTCTGTGGACTGCCACGAGAAGACAGTTAGGTTTTGTTTTCCCGATGAGTCGGCTTTTGTTGTGCAGGGGGACCGTGGTGCCACCCCTCACAGTTTGATTTCGTCTCTTCGCACCAGACAGCTTTTGAGGAAGGGATGTCAGGGATTTCTAGCCTATGTTTGCGATACTAGAGCTACAGAGGTTCCGTTGGACCAGATTCCGATTGTTAGTGGGTTCCCTGATGTTTTCCCTGACGAGCTGCCTAGGCTACCGCCTAAGCGCGATATTGTTTTCTGCATTGACTTGATTCCCGGCTCAGGGCCTATTTCCATACCGCCTTATCGGATGGCCCCGGCGGAGCTCAGAGAGTTGAAGGGTCAGTTGCAAGATTTGCTGGATAAAGGGCTTATTCAACCCAGTGTGTCTCCTTGGGGTGCTGCTGTCCTGTTTGTCAAGAAGAAGGACGGCAGTTTGCGCTTGTATATTGATTACCGCCAGCTGAACATGGTTACTGTATGGAACAGATATCCTTTACCACATATCGATGACTTGTTCGACCAGCTTCAGGATGCGGGATACTTTTCGAGGATTGACTTGCGATCGGGCTACCATCAGTTGCGAGTCCAGCAGGAAGATATCCCGAGGATGGCTTTTCGCACACGTTACGGGCACTATGAGTTTTTTGTGATGTCGTTCGGACTCACTAATGCCCCAGCCGCGTTTATGGACTTGATGAATCATATTTTTAGGCCGTATCTTGATCTGTTCATCATCGTGTTTATTGACGACATTTTGGTGTATTCCCGGAGTCGAGAGGAGCACGAGCAGCACCTACGGATCATATTGCAGACTTTGAGGGAGCACCAGCTATTCGCGAAATTCTCCAAGTGCACATTTTGGCTCGACAGCGTTGACTTCTTGGGTCACGTGGTGACGAGAGATGGCATATGTGTGGACCCGAGGAAGATCGAGTCTGTTTAACATTGGCCTAGACCAGCATCAGTTACAGAGATACACAGCTTCCTAGGCCTGGCTGTCTACTACCGACGATTTGTCCAGGACTTCTCCCGTATTGCGGCACCATTGAACGGGTTGACCCGGAAAGGAGATCCTTTTGATTGGATGGAGGCGTGCGAGCATAGCTTTCAGCAGTTGCAGACTCTTTTGACTACGGCGCCGGTGTTATCATTGCCTTCAGGATCGGGCGGATTTGTGGTCTATTGTGATGCTTCTCGAGTGGGGTTAGGGTGCGTATTGATGCAGCACGACAGGGTTATCACGTATGCTTCTCGGCAGCTGAAGAAACACGAACAGAACTACCCCACTCACAATTTGGAGATGGCTGCAGTGGTCTTTGCACTCAAGATCTAGCGACATTACCTATACGGCGAGGCGTTCCAGATATTCACGGATCACAAGAGCTTGAAGTATATATTTCAGCAGCGAGACCTGAATTTGAGACAGCACCGTTGGATGGAGCTAGTGAAGGACTACAATTGCGAGATCCTTTATCATCCAGGCAAGGCGAATGTAGTGGCGGATGCTTTGAGTCGGAGGCCCAGAGGTAGTCTATCTTATTTGAGCACAGTGCAGAGGCAGTCGTCGGCAGATTGGCAAACTCTATGCGACAGTCGAGTGCAGTTCGAGTTTACTCTGACCGGGGGACAGCTTGCGCATATTCGTGCACGTCCACAGTTGCTTGACCATATCCGCGAGGCGCAGCCCAGTGATGACCATCTTTCAGAGATCAGGGAGTAGATTAGACAAGGCAGAGACTCCGAGTTCGTGATCGATGATCAGAGGATACTGCGATTTGGGACTCGACTATGCGTACCAGATTCTGAGGGACTGAGGCATGAGATTCTCGAGGAGGCGCATCGATCAGTGTACAGTGTTCATCCAGGTTCCACCAAGATGTACCATGATCTGAGAGATGTTTATTGGTGGGAATGGATGAAGAGGGACGTCACAGACTTCATGTCGAGATGCCTGACTTGTCAGCAAGTCAAGGCCAAGTACCAGAGGCCCGCGGGAAAGCTACAGCCGTTGCCCATTCCGGAGTGGAAATGGGAGCAGATTTCTATGGACTTCATTGTGGGTCTACCCAGGACTAGTCGAGGGTAAGACTCCATTTGGGTGATCGTGGATCGATTGACGAAAGCGGCTCACTTCCTGTCAGTGAAGACCACTTTCGGATTTGCTCAGTATGCACAGATATACATCGACGAGATCGTACGATTGCATGGAGTCCCGACATGTATTGTGTCCGACCGAGGCACCCAGTTCATCAGCCGACTATGGCAGAGGCTTCAGGAGGCTTTGGGCACCCGCTTAAGTTTCAGCACAGCTTTTCATCCGCAGACCGACGGCCAGTCAGAGCGGACTATTCAGACCCTTGAGGACATGCTTCGAGCATGCGTTTTGGATTTTGGAGGTGTAGGGTTCCTAGGCACCCCAAGGAGGTCTCACAAGGCATCAACCATGCCAATTTCAAAAATACTGTGCCGAGAAACCCTAGACTACGGATCGTTAGCTAGATGTCTAGGCGAGAAGCAAACTAGTTAACACTTAACTATAAGATAACGGAAATACAACCTTTGTAGATCCGGTGCTCCACCTCCATAGCTCCGCAATGAAGTCCTCTCGCTGTCCAAAATAAATTCCGGGCTCTAGCGTCGGCTTCATCAGAGAATAGGCGAGCTAGGTCGTCGATGTCCATGCCGAAGATGATCTACGTCGAAGCATCGCTAGATCAAGCTCTACTTCACCAAGTCAAGAAACTTGTGAAGAAAACACACTCTACTACTTGGCAAGAGGTAGAGGATGAAGAAATAGGAAGTGGGTAGACTTTAGAATTGGATTTCTCTCACTTTTTCATCAATCACCATTGATGAAGTAAGCTTTCTTCAAGTGATGAAGAAGAAGAAGAAGATATGATGAAGATAAAAACAATAATAAAATCAAATTGATCTTATCATAATGCAACCTTGGGTTAGACTTAACTCTTGTAGAGAGCAAACTCTAGTTTAGCTAATGGTTAGGTTTTAAACATAAAACAAAATGGTTACAAATTCAAAGCATCATGAAGTTTCCACAAAAGACAAAATTAGCAACCATTTCATTTTAGCCAAAAGAAATAAAGAATATAAATGAAATGAATAAGTGAATACTTTAAAACCATAACCATTAACCTAAACATAGTTCAAATCAAACATACACCCAAGTTTGCATGCATCATCAAACATGATACAAACTAGTGCACAAAACTATATCATATATACAATGTGCACTTCAAGTGAGAAAATCCATCTTAAGTGAACCAATACTAGTTAATGTAAAGTAATATATCAAATATATAATTATGCATTAAATCATTGAATCAACACTTGATTCTATGATCCGGTCATATCGCATATAACCGACTAATATCAACAGTAACATCTGATCGAATCAACACTTGATCCGATAACCCGGCTATATCGCATATAACCGATCAATGTCACAAATCGCGAGAATCAAATACAGTATCGCATACTGGTATCATTCTCGGGCCCGCACATATCTCATATGCGCTCCTATTTCGTTTCGCTTGAGCCAGGAAACCTCTGTGTAGGACTCTAAAGACTCGTCAATACGCCGGCAGTAGGTGATGATCATATCAAACACCCACAAGCCGCAAGCAGTCTGCTAAACGTAACGGCCACCCGGGTATTGAGCGATCAGAAGATCGACGAGCCATCCCGCTCACACTCCAGTGAATCCAACCAGTAACACTACCGTACAGTCCGGTCTGATCGTCTGATATGTCGCATATCTCGCCTAGGGGTGGTAAACGTCAGACCCCAATAGCTCGATAAGTTGTGTCGATATGAGGTCTATAACAATTCGAGAAACTACTGGTAACACTTACCAGTAAATCTCAGCAACCCTGGCCAGGGATTTCCTGTTATAGCCAATCGAATACAGCGCAACATCAACCCCTATACCGGGAGAGACGAATCCCCTCCTATCGCTCATTGCCTCCATGTGACTCGGGACTGTACCCAAAAACCACCATTTTGCATGCCCTCTTGGACGTGGTAAGATGGAAATCAAAGCACAGTGGGAACCACACAAGACTCTATGACGATCTCGGGTCAACAGACTACTCTGTACCAGTGTCACCAGAGAACTGCCATCTGACGTTAGGTATAATACCATCTGGGAGTTCTCGGCGAGTCCGTCCAGTGTACCCAGTCTCTACTGAGCACCCGTATATCATCTCTGATGTCAAACACCGATGGATATGGGATCATCCATCGCCCATCTGTATGGGTCGAGAAGGTATACGCTAGTCTACTCTGGTATATCGATGCCCCGTCTCGATACACCCACGACTAGGGACTTTGAAGGATGTACTTATAGACTACCATGTCCCCACTAGTATGATCCGCATCATAGTCCAGGTAGTCAAGTACACACCCTAAGGGCTTTACCAACATGTAACAGAGAGACAATCAGTGTACATGTTAAGGTAAAGATCAACCAGATAGCACACTATCATGTCGAGCAAGAAAGTCCTCCCTATATATGTCCCAGCATCCACTACAATATACATCCTATGTATAGTAATGGCCTCTAGGTCATACATATAACTAACAATCTCCCACTTGCACTAGGGCCATCTGATAGCAGTGGTTGTAGTATCTCATACTCAACCATCCCATAAAAGTCTCTCTCTGGGAACAGGCCTTTGTGAGTGGATCCGCTGTGTTGTCCTCTGAGTCTTCTCTCATAACCTCGATCTCCCTGGAGATCAACCATCTCCATGATCAGGTGACACTGCCTTAGAATATGTCTGGATCACTGATGGGACGGACGTTCCTTGGCATAAGCCACAACTCTATTGTCTCACAATGGTTGGAACGTAGTTCATCTCATGAACCAATATACACCCAAACATCCTCCTTGGTAGCATCTTAAGTAGTGATATATCCAGCCTTTATCGTCTAGTATGTCACGGTATCTAGCTTGGAACTCTTCCAACATACCGTCCCTTTACTGAGGGTAAAGACAATGCCTGCGACTGACATTCAGTCGTCTTTATCACCCTAGAACCATTCCAGTGATTCTCCCCAGGGTCGATTGATACCTTCTCACTACAACTAGTGAGAATCCTAACATCCATTTAGATCTATCTCATAGATCCAAAACCTAGGATTTAGGAGGTATCACTTTGATCCTATATGGAGAATCCTTATGATAAGCGGAGATTGACCGAGCGTAGCATAGGAAACTCCTTCCCTATCAAGAGTATGTCATCCACGTACTCTACGAGGATCGCCACCATACTCCCTACTACCCTTTTGTTTATACAAGGTTCATCTACCATTTTGATGAAGTCAAACTCTTTGACTACCACATCAAAATAGATGTTCCAACTCCGCGATGCCTGCTTTATCCTATAAAGCATCTTGCACACGTTTCCGCTGCTCCCACTGTCTACGAAGCCCTCTGGCTGTGTACTTATAGACGCTCTCTTCTAAAACATCATTTAGAACAGCAGTCATGACACCCAACCACCAGATATCGTAGTCATGGTATGTAGCCGTGACAAGTAGGATCTGGATGGATTTAAGCATAGCCACTTGAAAATGTTTCATCATTGTCCACGCCTGGTCGATGACGAAAACCTTTAACAAGTCTAGCTTTGAAAGTCTCAACTTTTCCATCTACACCAAGTAATCTTCTCAAGATATACTTGCTCCTGATGGGGATTTAACCCTTCAGATATAGCAACCAAAGTCCATACTTTGTTGGTGTATAAGGATTCCATCTCAGATCACTAAGCATCCAGCCATTCTTATAGAGTCCCACTCTTGATGGCCAGCTCGAAGCTAGTTAAGTCATCATCTCATGATGCAATCCTCGCTCCCACTTTCATAGAGAAACAGAAGTATCTCTCAGGTGGGTGAGGATCCCTACTAGATCGGCGGAGAGGCTGAGGTTCGTTGGTATCTACTGAATCCTTTGGTTCTATCAAATCATCTTATATAGTTTGCATAGCTGGAACCTTTCCAGTTGTACATAACAGACCTTGCCTCGAGCTTGTCCGGATTTTGCTTTTAAACATAGGCCGGACAACCTCAAATCTTAACTAGCTTAAGACATGGGCTCTTCCCTTTCCATATCACATATGAAATGGTAGGCAACTGATTTGATTCGAACCCTATTCAATAGGTATGCAGCTTCTCAAGTGCATAACTCCCAAAAAGGAAATAGGTAACTCAGTAGTACTCATCATAGAGCACACCTTATCATATAGGGTGTTATTGCTCCACCCCGATATACCATCGTGCTATGGTGTATACAGAGGAATAATGCTGAGAGAGATTCTCATTCTCCTTTAGAATATTCCAGGAATTCCGTGCTCAAGTATTCTCCTCCTTGATCACATCAAAGGACATAATACTTTTACCCATGTTTTGGTTCTCTACTTCTAACTTATATTCTGTGAATATCTCAAAAGGTTCGGACTTGTGTTTCAACAGGAACATAGGTCTGAATCTCGAAAGATCATCAGAGAATGTAATGAAATATAAAGAACCATTCCTGGCATGTGTAGACAGGAGACCTTACATACATCATCATGTATCAGTCCCAAGAGTTCACTAACTCTTTCTCTGTTTCCAATAAACAGGGCTATGGTCATTCTTATCTTTGTGACATGACTGGCGAGTTTCACAAGATGTAAATTCAAACTAATTTAAATATGCATCTTTATGTAACTCTAGCCAGTCGGGTCGCATTGATCTGACCTATTCTATAATACCTCAAGAAGGATTCGTTCATTTCTGAACTCTTCCTCTTGTGTGTGTTCCATATACTAAGAACTGTAGTTTGATTTAGAACATCAATGCTTTTAGATAACGTGCCTGAACCGATCAACTTTTGATATAGGAAATGTTCAAAACATTATCCAACAATACAAAATTTTACCATTTCTTTACTAATAAAGAGATTGATATGATTTTGTATATCAGGTTCGGTATCTAATAACATTCGTTCAGAATCAATGTATTGTTATACAGGGTGACAGTGACCAACAGACTTGGCTGCAACTCTTGCCCCGTTTTCTGCCTCATGAAACTTATCACCCGTTCTCAGTTCTCTACCTTTCTGTAGCCCTATGTAATAGATTACATATCTGGGATCCTGATTTGGTATCACATACCCAGGACGTAAAGGATACTGAGAAACAGTTCTCTGTAATGAACACACCCGAAGATGATGCATCAGCATGCACTCTCTTCGTTTGGGCGGTACGGGAATTCTAGTAATCCCCTATTTCCTGCTCTGTCTTATAACAATTATAAGTTGGAGCGGGACCAACGTTCCCCAGCTCAGTATAACAAGCGGGTTCGGTCAATAATCCGTATTATTTTCTTGATTAAGGCGTGACATGGTTGCTACCAGGAGAGAGAGAGAAGAAAACACTCAGCGTGCGCTCTTGCAAGAATAGATTGGTTATTATTTTATCTAATCAGGATGGCTCCCACTGCTTTTTATCAAATCTTCCTTCAAACCCTAAAAGGAAAGACTAGCCGGGATTAATTACACACTACAAGTTCGCCAATCTTTCAGCCAGGCCAGTATCGGTACTTTGAGGGAGGTCCCCCGTGCTTTCGCACGAACCTAATTAATGCAAACCTCGTTTTCCTAGAGGCGTAACCCCGTTGATACCTTTCTAGACACCTACTTGATCGGCTAATTGTAATGTGTAAAACTCTCCCAGGAGTAACTCTTACTCGCAGCGGGTATCGGGATCCAACTATCTCATAGAAGGTATGCAATCTCATTGCAAATTTCAACACTTGAAATTCCCGATAATATTTTGCCCCTAGCGTCCTATGACCTTGACAGAGGTCAACAAACCATAGGCTGCTAGTCAAGTTCAACCCGTCATTTCCTGATTGAAGTAAACCCACCCGCACGACCCTTGACAGAGGTCAACAAGGTCGCACGACTACCCTAAATCAATCACATCATATGCTTATGCAGATAAGCACTAATCAGCTACCGCACACTACACCTTGACAGAGGTCAACAAACGCAGCACGAATATTAACCAGTACATATCTGAAATGACGGAGGGCTACGACAGGTTTTTCTGAAAACCTATTGCGTAATGAACTTGATATCGTTGTAGAATCAAATGATTTTTGAAATGGAGTGTTTTTGAGGCTTTTCTAGTTTTGCTAAAGGAGTCACTCCCGGTGAAGGGATCGTCGGTCCTTTCCTCGTCGAATGAGGTGCGGGATATATCATATATATCACTGTGCAAAGCAAAAACTCTTAAAAGCAATCAAAAGATAAACCGAGTGTGTAGCATCTGCCAGTTATTGCTAAAGGAGTCACTCCCGGTGAAGGTATCTCGGTCCTTTCCCTATCGAAGAAGGTGCAGGATATATCATATATACCGCTGTGCAAAGCAAGAACTGTAGCTACCTGTTTTATTTTGAAATTCGATTCTACAACATCTTAGGTTTCTTTTATTTCATCAATCTCATTAATGAAGTCCCACCATTTAAGTACCTAAACAACACAGATAAATACGACGTACACTTATGCCATCCGCATTCGCCTCGATGTCCCCTCGTGCACCGTTAGGTTAGGTAACTAACGGCAGAGCGGGGCAGGGCTAGCGCGGGTGTAAAACATAAGTAACGCCTATATAATATATCATATATACTATATACAGTATCTATCAAAGAACATCACATGATCACATCACAGATATCGCAGCAGAAGAATCATATGAAATATTGGATATACTGGGACGTCCGTGTTTTCAATACGAGCCAGTATAAAACACGGATTCCACGGTCGCGATGAATAGCCAAACCCACACCCCTAGACCCCTACGAGAGCGGCAAGCAACCCTACCAATTCTAGAGTTAGGAGACCCGGACTCGACTTCTCGAGTTGGTCTCCCACTGGACTCCAGAACCCGGTTACTTGTGCTCCCCCCTTGGGTCTATCCTAGTGCGGAAAAGTAAATAATATACATCAACGGTGACAACTTCCACAACCTGGAAGCGCCCCAATAAAAGAATATTACATACAATTTTTTACATGAATGAAAATGAAAAACACTCATCTCACATAAAAACCCCCGGCTATTCAAACACGACGATCCAATATAACATATCCAGCAACACATAACATCACATGTCATCAACGTAAGTAAATATGCGCATCCCAATTGTCGTTGACATATAGCAACGAAACCGGCGATATCACATATTACACTTACGGTCACAGAAAATAAAGTGTAAAACTACAACAGTTGGAATTCGCAACCTGTTTAGACATCGCATGCCTAATCAAATGAATTACTTAGACATCACATGCCTAACAATTATAAACCCCGCATTTTAGTCTCAAAATCGAAAACACTTTTCAATATCAAGTCGGGCAATTCAACAAGATTCCCGACATCCTGATCGAATGCTCATCGCAAACTTCAGTAGACGGCCGCACCCCCGATACCGTCGACGAAGTGCACCAAGGCGGAACACCGCTACCGCGAGCACCCGAACGGATGCTTTCGGCGACGGGGTTCTCCTACAGTCACTTGGTCGGGGTTATGGAGTGAGGCTGTCTATTAAGTTTACCCGGCGAGTATCCGCGTACACTACGTGATTGCGACGGACTTTTGATCACATCAAAATTCCGTGGCAACCGATCAAGTGAGACTAAACTGCTATGTTTATAACATTCATTCACTTATCTCATAACTTCTTGTGAATTCCAATTATTGTATCCCATTCCAGATAAACAGAAAATGTTAAACTTTTCGATCGAACAGTCAAACACCCAAGTTTTCCCGATACAGATCAACACATGAAATAAGTCTAACAACATTCAGTTCGTGCCTCAGTACCGACGGTCCAGCCGTAGAAGGGTCAAGCCAACGCCTCACATGTGGCACGCCGTACTGCCCCAAACCCGAAGGTTCAAAGGGCAGTTCAAGACGGTCACATAATCGAGTTAAGGTTTGTTGTCTTCTAGAGGGTCCATCGAGTTACTTGCACTACTTAGAACGTCTTTAAACTACGGAAAAATCCAACACTTGGAAATTTCCCGACAGGGGAAAAATTGGGTATTTATATCCGGTCGAACTTTTTAACATATTCTAAAATTTATCCGGAAAGCCACACAGACAAAATTTGATAATCCGATCGAACATTCGAATCCCCAAAACAACCCCAAAAAATTCAACTCTTGAATAATTATTAAAAATTCCCAGAAAACCCAGTATATTAAAATAGGAATTTCTGTGCAATAATGGGAAGGTGACGTCATCACCTAGCCGCGGAATCGCCGCAGAAGCTGGGCTTCTGCCGCGGTTCCGCCGCGTTTTTGATGAATCATGGGTCCAATTTTGCTCCGTAATTCATATATTTCCCTGCTGAATTTTTTAGCAATTTTTAATTTGGAAAAATCCACGTTTTCAGAAAAAGTCCAGAGAGCATGGAAATTTTGGGGTTTCGGTTCGTTCGGACTTCAAATTCCGTCTAGACTTCGCCTAAGGCTCTAGCTAGGCTCTGATACCACTGTAGGGTTCCTAGGCACCCCAAGGAGGTCTCACAAGGCATCAACCATGCCAATTTCAAAAATACGGTGCCGAGAAACCCTAGACTACGGATCGTTAGCTAGATGTCTAGGCGAAAAGCAAACTAGTTAACACTTAACTATAAGATAACGGAAATACAACCTTTGTAGATCCGGTGCTCCTCCTCCATAGCTCCGCAATGAAGTCCTCTCGTTGTCCAAAACAAATTCCGGGCTCTAGCGTCGGCTTCATCGGAGAATAGGCGAGCTAGGTCGTCGATGTCCATGCCGAAGATGATCTACGTCGAAGCATCGCTAGATCAAGCTCTCACTTCACCAAGTCAAGAAACTTGTGAAGAAAACACACCCTACTACTTGGCAAGAGGTAGAGGATGAAGAAATAGGAAGTGGGTAGACTTTAGAATTGGATTTCTCTCACTTTTTCATCAATCACCATTGATGAAGTAAGCTTTCTTCAAGTGATGAAGAAGAAGAAGAAGATATGATGAAGATAAAAACAATAATAAAATCAAATTGATCTTATCATAATGCAACCTTGGGTTAGACTTAACTCTTGTAGAGAGCAAACTCTAGTTTAGCTAATGGTTAGGTTTTAAACATAAAACAAAATGGTTACAAATTCAAAGCATCATGAAGTTTCCACAAAAGACAAAATTAGCAACCATTTCATTTTAGCCAAAAGAAATAAAGAATATAAATGAAATGAATAAGTGAATACTTTAAAACCATAACCATTAACCTAAACATGGTTCAAATCAAACATACACCCAAGTTTGCATGCATCATCAAACATGATACAAACTAGTGCACAAAACTATATCATATATACAATGTGCACTTCAAGTGAGAAAATCCATCTTAAGTGAACCAATACTAGTTAATGTAAAGTAATATATCAAATATATAATTATGCATTAAATCATTGAATCAACACTTGATTCTATGATCCGGTCATATCGTATATAACCGACTAATATCAACAGTAACATCTGATCGAATCAACACTTGATCCGATAACCCGGCTATATCGCATATAACCGATCAATGTCACAAATCGCGAGAATCAAATACAGTATCACATACTGGTATCATTCTCGGTCCCGCACATATCTCATATGCGCTCCTATTTCGTTTCGCTTGAGCTAGGAAACCTCTGTGTAGGACTCTAAAGACTCGTCAATACGCCGGCAGCAGGTGATGATCATATCAAACACCCACAAGCCGCAAGCGGTCTGCTAAACGTAACGGCCACCCGGGTATTGAGCGATCAGAAGATCGACGAGCAAGCCCGCTCACACTCCAGTGAATCAAACCAGTAACACTACCGTACAGTCCGGTCTGATCGTCTGATATGTCGCATATCTCGCCTAGGGGTGGTAAACGTCAGACCCCAATAGCTCGATAAGTTGTGTCGATATGAGGTCTATAACAATTCGAGAAACTACTGGTAACACTTACCAGTAAATCTCAGCAACCCTGGCCAGGGATTTCCTGTTATAGCCAATCGAACACAGCGCAACATCAACCCCCTATACCGGGAGAGACGAATCCCCTCCTATCGCTCATTGCCTCCATGTGACTCGGGACTGTACCCAAAAACCACCGCTTTGCACGCCCTCTTGGACGTGGTAAGATGGAAATCAAAGCACAGTGGGAACCACACAAGACTCTATGACGATCTCGGGTCAACAGACTACTCTGTACCAGTGTCACCAGAGAACTGCCATCTGACGTTAGGTATAATACCATCTGGGAGTTCTCGGCGAGTCCGTCCAGTGTACCCAGTCTCTACTGAGCACCCGTATATCATCTCTGATGTCAAACACCAATGGATATAGGATCATCCATCGCCCATCTGTATGGGTCGAGAAGGTATACGCTAGTCTACTCTGGTATATCGATGCCCCGTCTCGATACACCCACGACTAGGGACTTTGAAGGATGTACTTATAGACTACCATGTCCCCACTAGTATGATCCGCATCATAGTCCAGGTAGTCAAGTACACACCCTAAGGGCTTTACCAACATGTAACAGAGAGACAATCAGTGTACACGTTAAGGTAAAGATCAACCAGACAGCACACTATCATGTCGAGCAAGAAAGTCCTCCCTATATATGTCACAGCATCCACTACAATATACATCCTATGTATAGTAATAGCCTCTAGGGCATACATATAACTAACAGGAGGTAGCTGGGATCACCATTTGCCCTTAGTAGAGGTCTCCTACAACAACAGTTTCCAGGAGACCATCCAGATGGCACCATTCGAGGCTCTATATGGGAGGAAATGCAGATCGCCCGTCTGTTGGATAGACTCAGCGAGAGCAGTATTTTGCGGCCGCAGATTGTTGAGGAGACGACCGCGAAGATCCAGTTGATTCGTGATAGGATGAGAGCAGCCCAGAGCAGGCAAAGATCTTATGCGGACCGTCGTCGGCGCAGACTTGAGTTTTCTGTTGGCGATCATGTTTTCTTGAGGGTCTCCCCAATGAAAGGTGTGATGAGATTTGGGAAGAAGGGGAAACTTAGTCCCAGATATGTGGGCCCCTTTGAGATCCTCAAGCGTGTTGGTACAGATGCGTATCGGTTAGCTCTTCCGCCCAGTTTTCCAGACGTTCACCCCGTATTCCACGTTTCGATACTCCACATGTATCTTCATGATCCTTCGCATGCGATTTAGCACCCGACGATCCAGCTGGAGCTCGACCATTCTTTTTTCGAGCTGCCGTTAGTCATTCTGGATCGAAAAGTGAAGAAATTGAGATCGAAGGTTATACCGTCCGTCAAGGTCCTTTGGCGTGGCCCGAGCAGCGAAGAGGTCACCTGGGAGACCGAGGACGAAATGAGGAAGAAATATCCCCATCTCTTTGAAGGTACACATAGCTAGATTTTTAAATTCGGGGATCGAATTTCTTTAAGGGGGGAAGATTGTAAAGCTTTGAAATTCGTTTAGGTTAATTTCGCGTTAATTAACTTTAATGCGTGTTTTCATAAATCCCGTTAACTAACTTTTTCCACTTAAACTAGAATAAATCAAACTTCAATTTTGAAAATATGTGTTTATATATTTATATATGTGTGTTTTATTAATTATTAATTAGTTTAGTATTCACTTAATTAGAAAATTCCTTAAACTTTTCTTAGCAATTTAGTGTAACTTGCATGCACAACTTAACACATTTTGTAACACATGTTTCATTTTCCCACTTCATTCAAATTATCATTTCAATTCCCTTATAATACAATAACTAAATTAAAAAATAAATAGAAAATAAGATAAAGAATGAGATAAGGAAGCATTGGGGGTATTAGGTGAGGCATGGGCTTTGACTTTCACACACACTCTCTCTTTCCCTCTCTTCTACACACAGCAGCAGCAGCAGCAACAGCACATTCATCATCATCTTCTTCTTCTTCTTCTCTCCTTGCATTCCAAGCCTCAAATCCCTACACAAAAATCCCTCTTTTCTTCATTAAACCCTTGCAAAAACACCTCCTTTGTTGATTTTTTTGGCAAGTGCAGCAAGTTTAGACCCCCCTAACACCAACTTGAGATATTAAGCTCACCTTAATCACTTTATTGCTAAACTTGTAGTCTAATTAGCTTAAAATAGTGTTTTAATGAGTTTTAGTGCTAATGATGTGGTTTAAGTGTTGATTAGGTTAAGTTAGGGTTGTTAGGGTTTGATTAGATTAATTAAGTGCTATTAGTGTCGTTTAACCCAAACCTTTGTTTCAGTTTACGCTAAAATACCATATTGTATTAATTTTAGTGTTTAATTAGTGTTTAGTTAAGATTTATTATTGTTTCGGGATCTGCTGTAACTCCCGATGCTTCAGGAAAAAGTTGATCTTACTGGAGCATGTATACTAGAGTTAGACCACACACACGAAGCACGAGACCCCAATTTTCTTCCCAGGCTGTAGAAATATTCGTTCTGGCCACAATTTGCATCCAGAGGGGGGAGTTAGGTGTTGGGGTTTGGGCTGGGGGAGTCTGCTATACATATAAGATGTTTGGTATATGCAACTTTTCTTAATTCTGTTCGTATCAAAATCTAGAACCAAATACCTTGTTTTCAATACTTTTAAACTTGCGCGACACCTACGTTTTGTGAGTGGGTTTGATGGTTGCTGCGTGTCGCAGCGTGTCGGGGTAGTTTCACACACGTATACACATGTTTTGGCGTATCGGATGCACACGCGTTTAGCTTGCGACGCGAGTTCTCGTTCGGTTTTGATATCGTGTTTTTGCAGGATTTTAGCTTATGTGTATTACTTTGTGTAAATTCTAGGGTCGCAGGCAGGGACTTCGGATGCCGCAAAGAAAGGGAAGCAGGTGGTCGGATACACGTAGATCGAGATCACGGTGAGTAGATTTAACATCTACGGGGAAATCGCCCGTATGGCGTTAAGCGTCAGGGCTTGATAGGATATTGTAGTCGCGTGTTATATTCATATATATATTTCTTGTGCATATGTACCATTGTAGCGTACCCCTCTTTTGTTGCATATGGACATAGTATTTATGTAACACCGCACTGTTACTAACGGTTCAAGCTGCACGGGCACTAATTGTATGTTACACACACACCGTTAGTAATTGCCATGACACTCGCACTATAGAATTGCTACAAACCATACATCGTTTAAATTATCTCATCATTAATGATTAGACATGATTCTGTCCCTTTGTGTGCATACATACTTGCGTATATACCACTTGTACACTCATGCTTGCGTATGTATATCTTGTGCATTCATACATACTTATTTCACATCCATAGATGATGCTGGCTTGGATTTCTGGGGAAATAGGGACCGCATGAACTATTTTCAAAACTGGATCCATTTAAAAGAGCGGTTTCCTTTGTTTTACTTGTAGTACGATTTTATGCGGCATACGACACATTGCATAGATTCACGCATTGAGTTTTGGATTTTATGTGATTTCTGGATTTGAGAACCATGGTATTATTTTAAGAAAGTATGCATTGTTTTGAAAACCCAGTTTCTCTTTATATGATATTTCAGTGCGTCCACCATGTGTTTTCTTGGTTCTGAGACGTATGACATGTGAAACCTGATTCGAGGAGCTGGATGGGGCCGATTGCGGGTACATGGTGGACCCGGTATGGTACCCAGGAGCGAGAACGGATTTGCTGTGCAGTAGACGGTGAGCCTGGCAAAGGGACTACATACCTACCGGTGATTGGTTGGACTTGGTGGTTATCCGGAGGATACTGACTAGAGTCGAGAAATGGATACGGGCCGACCCGTACTGCCGGGGCCAAGGGCTGATTCCACAGACGGAGCTCGTGGGCCGATCCGGATTGATGGAGCCCGACATATGAGGACTTGCGTGTCGATGCTGGACACGAGTATTTCATGATGTTTTCGGGTGCCAATGTTGGGCACCCCATTTCTATGATATTTACAAAATTGAGGGCCGGATAGAATGACGGCGCCTGAGTTATAGGGATTTTGAGGTGTTTTTGGTAGACACCGGGGTTTTCCACGATGATGATTCGTGTAGATGATATTTTATCCTATGCTCAGCATTCATTGATATGCATTGCATCATGTGGTCATAGTACCAGATAGAGTACCTTGCTTGATTACTGCGTACCCAATTCATCATATAAATGTTATTAGATTGCACATGTTATGCATGATTAGTGCTTACCCAGTTCATCATATAGATGTTATCAGATTGCACATGTTTGAGTATCGCAGTACGTGCATACTCGCGATTACCTTTATATGTTATTTACTATTCACGAGTTGGCAACTCACCCCGTTGTGCCACAGTGTTTGTAGGTCGACCTCAGAGTAGTTGCGGCAGGGCTACCTCATTGTATCTTTTTGGCTACGGATACTATTGCAGTTGGCGAGTGAGCCGTTTGCCTTTAGGTAGGGTTTTGCGGTATCCGTTTATTTCCATTGTACTCTTTTTTGTATCTAGTACTCTCCATCTACCATATCATGTATTGACTTAGAGACCAGTTGTGAGGACGATATTGTATATTATTTTGTACTCTGGATGTCGAGCTCGTGTGAGCCGACTTTACTTATGCAGTTTTATCTTTTATGATGTTGTTCACTTATATTGCTCATTTCTTCGCTACGGCGTCGTATATTATTCTTGTGGTGGTTGTTTCCGCTGTTGGGCGTGATTGCTCCCTCTTGGGGATGCTTTATTCTTATTATCAGTCATTTTAGTTATATCATGTGTTGTACCCATTTCGGGGTTAGTTTTTACAAAGGAGGTGCTGCCGAAAATTTTAAGAAAATAACTTAAACTTTAAAGATTTTACTCAAGGTTTTCTAAATGTTTTAAACTAATGTTTTCTTCTTTCACTATTTAAAATGGTTTTGAATTCTGGGTTTCGTCTTACTTAATCGCGTTACGCCTGTAGACGTTACGTGGTTAATTGCCGGTCACGGGCCGAAATTTGGGTCCTGACACCTACTTGATCGGCTAATTGTCATGTGTAAAACTCTCCCACGAGTAAGTCTTACTCGCAGTAGGTATCGGAATCCAACTATCTCATAGAAGGTATGCAATCACATTGCAAATTTCAACACTTGAAATTCCCGATAATGCTTTTTACCCCTAGCGTCCTATGACCTTGACGGAGGCCAAACTACCCATAGGGCGCTAGTCAAATTCAGCCCGTCATTTCCTGATTGAATCAGACCCACCCGCACGACCCTTGACGAAGGCCAAACAATGCCGTATGAATACCCTAATCCAATCACATCTCATGCTACAGATAGGTAGTAATTAGTTACCGTACACTACGCCTTAACGAAGGCCAAACTACCGCAGCACGAATACTAACTATTACTTATCTGAAATGACGGAGGGCTACGTAGGTTTTTCAGAAAACCATGAGCGTAATGAACTTGATATCGTTGTAGAAATAAGTGATTTTTGAAAAAGGAGTGTTTTTTAGGCTTTTACTAGTTCCGCTTAAGAGGTCACTCCCGGTGTAGGGATCTCGGCTCTTTCCTTATCGAATAAGGTGCAAGGTATTTCACAAATACCGCTATGCAAAGCAAGAACTATAAAAGCAATCAAAAACAAAACCGAGTGAGTTGTAGTATCTGCTAGTATCGCTAAGAGGTCACTCCCGGTGAAGGGATCTCGGCTCTTGTAGGGTTACCTAGGACGGCAGCAAGGTTTCGGGAGGCATCGTCCATGCCGTTTTTAAATTTTTGCCATTCTAAATAACTCTAACCTAGAATCTTTAACTAGAAATTTAAACAAACAAGCAATGTTAACAGCTTAACATCTAAGTGAACTAGAAATACAACCTTTGTAGATCGGTCCTTCACTTCAATAGCTCCATATAGTAGTCCCTTCGCTGCGATGAAATGATCTTGCGGACTCTTGAATGGCTCCATGAGAATAAACCAACGATTTTGCTTGAAGTCTTCGAGGCCGAAGATGATCTACGTCGAGGAGACACTTACCCAAGCTACCCTCTTCACTAATGTAGGATTAGTGAAGCTAATACCCTATACTAAAGTGCTAATCTAGTAGAGGATGATGAAGTAGGATTTTTGCTCACTTTGGAATTAATTTTCTCACAAGGGTTTCTCACTTGATCAAGAGCTAGAGAGCTCTTGAGCTTTGAAGAGGAAGATGAAGAGAGATAATGTTGTGAGAGAGAATGGCAACCATGGGTGAGAAAATATCTAATATGTCTCATGTAGAGACTTAACCATGAGTTAAGATAATGGTTGGGTTAACAAAATATCTAGTATAAAATAAAACTAGTGGACTAGTCAATGGGTCTCCAAGCTTCTCAAAGTTTCATGCCATGTGACAATTATCCAATTAATAATTGATTTACACTAAATAAATAAACCCTACATTATCTTTATCATGGTGTAAGTCTCATACACCCATATAGCTTGTATCATCAACCATGACACAAAATAAAATACAATTAATATATATCACATATATTTTAAGTGTGCACATGTGAGAAAAATAAATGTTTAAGTGAGCTAATATTAGTTAATGTAAATTAATATATCAAATATATAATTATACATTAAATCATTAAATCAACACTTGATTTAATAATCCGGTTATATCTCATATGACCGACTAATATTATTTGTATTATTATATCGAATAAATACTTGATTCGATAACCCAGCTATATCGCATATAACCGACTGATATAGTATCGACTTATCGAATCAACATTTGATTCGATAACCCGACTATATTACATATAACCGATCGATACTTTATATCGCGAGAATAGAACACGGTATTACATACTCGTATTAATCTCGGTCCCGCACATATCATATATGTGCTCCTGCTTCGTTTTGCCTGAGCCAGTGAAACCTCTGTGTAGGACTCTAAAGACTCGTCAATACGCCGGCAGTAGGTGATGATCACATCAAGCACCCACAAGCCGTCAGCGGTACTAGATGGACGTAACGGCTACCCAGGTATTGAACGATCAGAAGATCAGCAAGCTAGCCCGCTCTAACTCCTGCAAAAGCCTGACAGTAACACTACCGTACAGTCCGGTCTCTTCATCTGATATGTCGCATATCATCGCCTGGGGGTGGTAAAACGTCAGACCCCAATAGCCTAATAAGTCATGCCGATGCAAGGTCCATAACGGTTCGAGAAACTACTGATAACAATTACCGGTAAATCTCAGTATCCATGGCCAGGGATTTCATTTTATGGCCAATCGAGTATAGCGCAACATCAACTCCCAATACCGGGAGAGACGAATCCCCTCCTATCGCTCATTGCCTCTATGTGACTCGAGACTGTACCTAAAAACCATTTTTTTGCTTGTTCTCTTGACCGTGGTATGGTGGAAATCAAAGCACAGTAGGAATCACACGAGATTCTATGACGATCTCGGGTCGATAGAATAACCTGTACCAGTGTCACCAAAGAACTGCTATCTAACTATAGGTATAATACCATCTAGGAGTTCTCGGCGAGTCCGTTCAGTGTAACCAGTCTCCACTGAGCACCCGTACACCATCTTTGATGTCAAACACCAATGGACGTGGGATCATCCATCGCCCATCATATATATCAAGATGCGTATACGCTAGTCTACTCTGGAGCATCGATGCCCTGTCTCGATACTCCCTTGACTAGGAACAATTATAGGGTGTACTTATAGACTACCCTTGGCCCCACTAGTATGATCTCCATCACAGTCCTAGGAGTCAAGTACACATCCTAAAGGGTTTTGTCAACATGTGAGAGCAAGACAGCATCACGTATACAAGTCAACATGTTAAGACAAAGTGCAACCAGATAGCATACTATCATGTCGAGCGAGAAAGTCCTCCTTATATATGTCCAAGCATCCAGTACAATATACATCCTATGTACAGTAATGGCCTCTAGGGCATATATATAACTAACAATCTCCCACTTGCACTAAGGCCATCTGTTGTAGTATCCAATACCCAACAATATAGCAGTAGTTGTAGTATCCCATACTCAACTATCCCAAAATCTCTCAAATAGTATTTGGGAAAGAGGGCTTTGGTGAGTGGATCCGCCGTGTTGTTCTTCGTGTCAACTCTCCTAATCTCGATCCGTTGGAGATCAACTATCTTCCTGATCAGGTGATACTAGTCTCAGAATATGTCTGGATCGATGATGGGACAGGTGTTCCTAGGCTAAAACCATAACTCCATTGTAGTCACAATAACAATTATTGGACGTTCAATCGTAGGAACCTTGTTCATCTCATGAACAAGTAATGTCCAGACAACCTCTTTGGTAGCATCGTTGGTAGCAATGTATTCAGTCTTTATCGTCTAGTATGCCACGGTATCTAGCTTGGAACTCTTCCAATCATACCGTCCCTATACTGAGGGTAAAGACAATGCTTGTGACTGACTTTTAGTCGAACTTATCACTCTGGAAGCTGGAACCAAGAACTTTCTTTTAGTGCTTCTCAAGTACTTAAAAATGTCCTCTACAGCTGTCCAGTTATTCTCCCAGGATCCGATTGATTCATGATCACTACACCTAGTGAGTCATCTACATCTGATTTGGTACTGATTCGTATGTCAAAAATATTTCTAAACCGCAATCAAGAACGGTGTCGCTTGGTAGCTAACCGGTGAGTAAAGGTCGGTCCACAGGGATTTTGTGAATTTCCTAATCGCTCTTACGAGTTAATTCCGATGGGTGTCGGATTGATTAAATCTAAAAACTAAATCTATCTAGATCTAAATCTTGCTAGGGTTAGCTTTAGGGTAGGTTTGGAAATGTAAATAAATCTCACCGCTTTCTATACCCAAATTAAGATCTATGAGGTGTTATGGTAATTATTAATAAAGGGGTTTAGAACCATTCGGGAAGGTGTTCCTTCCTCTAGGTTCTTGTCCTTCCTTTATCAATCCTTACCCTAACCTCCATAGAAAACACGCTCAACCGGGTCTTTATACCACGATATCACCGCTGCCTCGTGGATAGGGTGCCGTAGGGAGCGGTGTGTGCATGTATGGATGGAGTCCTATTGATTATATGTGATGGGCAAGAAAGGGATGAGAGATCTCATCTCTCAAAAGCCTTCTCCAAAGCTAACCCTAACAAGCGAGGAGACTACTCGCTCATTAGGGAATTGAAGAACATGCTATCTATCTATCTAGGGCAAGAAATTAAAGATCTAAACTAGGGCAATTAAATAAAACTACTTACTTTACAGATGGCTCTCTCCAAACATTTACACAGGGTTGTCAGATCTGAATAGATGAAAATGAAAAGAGGCATCGATGCTCTCCAAAAGAAATCTGAATTTTATTAATGAAAGGAGGCATACCTCAAAAGAGGTATTAGGGTCTTTATTTATAGGACATAGAAATCCTAGGGTTACAATTGACTCGCACATCTGCTATTACGAAAATACCCCCTAAGAAAAAGACCTATTCAACGCACCGACTCCCTATAACAATTTTCCACCGACACGGGTCTCCTATGGCCACGGTTCCACGGCCAAGAGCAGGGTTTGGCCGCGGTTCCGCGGCCTTATGGAGAGACTGTGTGCTCCGTTTTTCTGGAAATGTTCTGATGCATGTTTCCTTTAAGATTCTTCAGTCTTTTTCTCATATTGGCTTCTAGGTTTCTTCCAGATCTCCACAGTGAACAATTGTAGTGAACTTTTACCGTTGCTTCGTGATAAAGTTTTGAACCTTGCGCTGCCTTGTACTTTGTGAACTGATCTTCGTGTAGGCTTGATCAAGATTCCACCGTTTATTGGTCTTAGTCTCACTTTTATATCGTCTTTTGTCTTTTTCACTGTTTTTGTCCTGAGAATCTGTAACCTGCAACTAAGTAGCAGACATGGGTCAAAAGCACCTGTTTATTTGTAAAATAACTAGGACTGGGGAATATAATAATGCAATATTATGATATGAACAAATACCCCTAAACTTATCTTTTGCTCGTCCTCGAGCAAACCTAGTTTTTATTCTCAACAAAAAGCTAATCTCACTTTCGCAGGGAAACGCGATTGCACTGATCTCGTGCAACAAGTCGTTAAACCTCTAGGTGTCCCTAGTAGGAGGAGTGTTGTCTCCTGAGGGTTTTCAGTGGATACTACCCATAAAATCCTATCAATTCAGCCCATTGACTTTTATTCTCCAATTAGGTTTTCTAACAAGAACTCTATTATCTTCGACTCGTAAATTATCCACCCATATTCTTCACGCTTCCTTATCATTTAACTTAAGATTATATATGTTCTGTAGACTTACTTAGCTTTCGGCATCTCTTAAGTTTTCCTTCTAGGGTTCTAACTCAACTTAGGAATTTTTATCATCTCTATTAAAGATACAAGTCATATTCTTCATTCCCATCTCTTATTTAAATCCCAATCACATACCCCTACGTGTGTGTATAAATCACCCCTACACTTGGAAATTCAAACCAAGCAATCATACTCTTGTCCGTTGTCCAAAGCACTACTTAATTAGTGAATTTTTAGATGAATTTTGCTCACACATCCTTCATGCGACCGTTAATACTTCTTGAGGTACCAAATACCAATTACAAGATTTGTTTGCACATTAAAGCATAATTCCTAGTCTTGTAACACCTAAAGCTTTAGCAGTGACTCCCAAACCAGTTGGTCTAAAGCACTAGGTGATAAAGCACCCTCGCTAAATATTTTTCTATTTTTGTAGCCTTAAGTAATCACAAAAACCAGTGTTCATTTTTTTTTCTTTATCCACACTTGAATTTTTTTTCTCTTCATACTAAGGACTTTAGACAAGAGCATTTCAAGGTCTCTTCTACTATTCCAAGTTTCAAGGTGCGTGTTTGTGCAAATTGTAGGGTATACATTTTCAGAATTTAGACTTAAGCTAGGAATTATTTTTCAAACTTATACTTTAATAAAAACATCAATACTCTTCCATTGTTTTAACTTAGCCCAAGAAGTGAACTCAAAATTTGCCTATTTCTAAATAAACTACAGAGACATATACTTTCTACCGTTAAATTTTAAGAAAGGTTATTTTTAAGGTTTTTAATTTACTAAGTCTAGGATCTAGTTGTTCCTAGCTAGTTAACATTTTTGTCAAACTCAAGTCAAATAAGACCAAAATTGAATACATTAATTTTTAGAATTTTAGAATTTTTTTTTAATTTTTATGGGTTTTAAAAATAACTATGCAAATGCAAAAATATACGAATGAATGCGAAGGAAGAAGGCTTACCGAGCATACCCCCAAACTTAAACTTGACAGTGTCCTCACTGTCATGCTACACTAAGAGGGTTGAGAATGTCGGCACTCCCTTGTTTATTTATTTACAAAAAAAAAATTTAATTTTTTAAAATTTTTTTTTATTGTTAATAGAAAAAGAAAACAAATATATATATATATATATACATATATACAACAAGGTCCTCCCCAAACTAAACAAGGCCTTACACATGCCAAAGGTTAGCACCAACCATTTAAAATTTTTATCGTGATAATGGTAAGGTTGGTGAAAGAATGGAGTGTAGAGAAAGGAAATGAGACCCACACGAGACCGTATGGGAAGAAGAGTGGAATATGGTCTCGGTGGAGGAGAAGAATGGCGGAAAAGAGAAAGAAGTGTAGTACGATCTTGAGGGTGTAAATTGAGTGAATAAATTAGCGCAATTTGTGATGACCGATGTGTTAAAAGCGATTGTGCTAATCTATCAACCCGTCGAGAAATGGGGTCAAATCCCTCAAGATTCGCAAGAAAACATGGGTACGTCGAACTTGGTAAACCATCCATTGGAAATGGAAACGCGACGGAGTCTTGCGTGGTCGAAGCGATAGGAAGGACGAAAGGGAGTGAATTAGGGATAGTCTTATTCTCACCGTAGTAAACTGTCTCGAACTTGAAAGATTCCATCAATGGTTCGAAATGATCATAAGCAACCGAGTCTGATGGTTCATCCGAAAATTCAAAGGACTCAAACTCGGACGTGAGTCTTCAACACGTCCGAAAAAGTGAAACACTCATAATCGTTATCATCTGTGAAAACTGTGTCAGATTCAAAGAGAAATTTTTCAAGCTCACAGTCTTCAAGCGTGATCTTTTGCGTGGTCGGAACGATAGAAAGAATGGAGGGTGATTTAGGAAGTATAACAGTTAAAGGTTCACGAGGATGAATTGGAAAATCCGACACATCAAACAAAAATGGTTCAACCTCAATATTATCCTCAATACTCTCCTCAGTACTATCCTCATAATTCTCCTCAAAATTTAGCTTATCCATGCCATTATCATCAAAATCAAGATGCATATGAAGTTCGGGAGAAACATTTAATGACTGGGGATGATGAATTGGGGATAAAATTTCAGTCAAATCTACGGGTTCATCATCCAAAATATTCCCGGCGTCAATATCCTCAATCAAGTGAAAATCAATTTTTTTTGACACCTCATCAAAAGCATGGATATTTATCAATTCAGGTTCTAGAGTAGAGGTTTAAAGATCAAAAGGATTAGGTGTGGTTTCACTTGAAAGAGATTCTTCACAATCTGGCAAATCAATCACTACAAAGTCGCACAACTCATCATTTTGGACACATGTTTGAAAACTGGAGTTGTTGGATTCAATTGGGTATGGGTAGGTTTGATTTGGAAGGGTGTAAAACTCACTCTCTCCTCTCAAATTCTCACTCTGTCCAACCGCTTCCTCATTCATTGGAAAATTTGGAGCTAGTTGGAAACTAGCTACCGGTTCATTAGGTCGTATAAGGGCGGCTATGGACGCATCCACATTCCTTAGCATTTTGTTTGTTGCTACCATATAGGCTTCTAACAACTGTTCCAAACTAGACATGGGTTGTGAAGGGGTTTCGGAAAAAGATTCAAAATTGTTTGGATACGTGAAACTCCCAAATGGCTGTGTAGAAGCAATGTCTAGTGAAGGTGGAAAAGTCGGGTAGGACTGGTAGGAATTGGATGGTTGGACAGGAGTAGGATCAACATTTGGATAAAAAGGTGAATGGACTTGTTGATCCCTAGAAGTGGATGTGTGGAGAGGAGTGAAAGATCGGCTACGAGATTGTGCAATATGCTCAGCAATAGACATCGGTTTAGGAGTTACAACAGGACTCGAAAAAGTGGTATCAACGTACGAAGGTGGTGAAGGTTGACATGGTTGACACAAAGTGGATTGCAAAGTCGAACTGTTTCTCCTAGACGCTTCTATTCGATCTTTCAAAGAAATTTTGGGCATGGAGGGGTCGTCCTTAAATCGACTGAAACAATTCGCGTAAGAGGCAAAGTTTGGTTCGGGGTACTAAAGTTCGGCAAGAGATTTATGAGGTGGGGTATCCATGATGGAAGAAAGGAGAAGAGAAAGAATGTGGGGTGCACGGATTTCTTAGCGACAAAATTTTGCAAGTTTTTATAAAAAAAAAATTCCTTTTTTTTTCTTTTTTCTCTTTATTTGGAACTGTTTGCAAAAAAGATTTTTGATAAAGGGCTTAGACAAAAATGCAATCAACCAGAAATGCACAATCAGTCCTAGATCTAGGGTCACCTAGGTCAGCTAGATAGCTCCTAACTATTCCAAAGGGCTAGAAATAGGACCTCAAACCGCCTCTTCACCGCCAATTGCGGCCAAGTAAGTGCCAGGTGAGTGGGAGGCTCCCTACCATAAGTAGTGGTCCTAATTAAGTAACCACTCGCCTTAGACGCACTTGCCTAGACACCACAAAATCAGGTTAGGATCAACGGCCGATGCCTATAACTAGTCCTCTGTCCTATTGAGCGTGACGTCCTTAGGGCTGAATCTAGTATTTTTTTTAATTAAATATTGGTCAATGCATATGCCTTATGTGATTTCTAGGGTCCTGGGAAAGGTGATGAAGTCCCCACCAAATCTGGATTGGTCTTGTAGGGTTGCTAGGCACTCTAATAAGGTTCTACAAGGCATCAACCATGCCCGATTCAAATTTTAGCCGTGCCGAATAACCCTAACCAAGATCGTATACTAGAGATTAGGCGAAACTAATAGCAAGAAAACAACTTTACTTCTAAGAGTTAGGGATTACAACCTTTGTAGATCCGGTCCTTCACTTCTAAAGCTCCGTGTTGACGTCCCTTCGCTGCGATCATCGAGATCCCGGACTCTTGTGACGGTTTCCTCGGAGAAATGAACGGGCTAGCTCGTTGACTTCGAGGCCGTAGATGATCTACGTCGAGGAAACTCAAACTAAAGCTCCATCTTCACTAGGTCACAAACTTTGTGAAGAGAACACCCTAAACTAAATGGCAAGTAGTAGAGGATGATGAAATAAGAAGTGGATTCACTTTGGATTTGGATTTCTCACTCTATTTCTTCACTTGAAAATTTTTAGCAAGCTTTTCTTCTTCTTGAAGAAGAAGAAGATGAAAGAATATGAATAATGAATTATAAATTATCTAAAAAGAATAATCAAGTGAAGTCTATCATAATGCAACCATGGGTGAGTTAACCTTTGTAGAGACTAAACCATAGTTTAAGTTAATGGTTTGGTTTATAAAAATCTTATGCAAAACAAAATGAGTGGACTTTGTCAAAGATGCTTAAAAGCTTCATGAAGCTTCAAGCCAAGACAAAGAAAGCCACCATTTTGTTTTACCAAAATAAATAAAAACTTAAACCATTATCTTAATATGGTGTAAGTCATACACACACCCAAGTTTGCATGTATCATCAATCATGATACAAACTAGTGCACAAATATATATCACATATACAACTTGTGCACAACAAGTGAGAAAATCAATCTTAAGTGAACAAATACTAGTTAATGTAAAGTATATATCAAATATATAATTATACATTAAATCATTAAATCAATCACTTGATTTAATGATCCGGTCATATCGCATATAACCGACTAATATCTAGTGTATCAATATATCGAATCAACACTTGATTCGGTAACCCGGCTATATCTCATATAACCGACCGATGATACAAATCGCGAGAATAGAATACAGTATCACATACTGGTATTATTCTCGATCCCACACATATCTCATATGCGCTCCCATTTCGTTTCGCTTGAGTTAGGAAACCTCTCTGTAGGACTCTAAAGACTCGTCAATACGCTGGCAGTAGGTGGTGATCATATCAATCACCCACAAGCCGCAAGCGGTCTGCTAAACGTAACGGCCACCCGGGTATTGAGCGATCAGCAGATCAACGAGCAAGCCTGCTCACACTCCTGCGAATCCAATCAGTAACACTTACCGCACAGTCCGGTCTGTTCGTCTGATATATCGCATATCTCGCCTAGGGGTGGTAAACATCAGACCCAGTAGCTTGATAAGTCATGCCGATGTAAAGTCCATAACAAGCATGAAACTACTGATAACACTTACCAGTAAATCAGTGCAACCCTGGCCAGGGATTTCCAGTTATGGCCAGTCGAGCATAGCGCAACATCAACCCCCAATACCGGGAGAGACGAATCCCCTCCTATCACTCATTGCCTCCATGTGAATCGGGACTGTACCCAAAAACCACCTGTTTGCACGACTCAATAGAGCCGTGGTAGGGTGGAAATCAAAGCACAGTGGGAGACACACAAGACTCTATGACGATCTCGGGTCAACAGACTAAGCTGTACCAGTGTCACCAGAGAACTGCCATCTGACGTGCGGTATAATACCATCTGGGAGTTCTCGGCGAGTCCGTTCAGTGTACCCAGTCTCCACTGAGCATCCGTATACCATCTCTGATGTCAAACACCAATGGATATGGGATCATCCATCGCCTATCACATGGGTCGAGAAGATATACGCTAGTCTACTCTGGAATATCGATGCCCCGTCTCGATATTCCCACGACTAGGAACATTGAAGGATGTACTCATGGACTACCCAGGCCCCACTAGTATGATCTACATCATAGTCCTGCAAGTCGAGTACACATCCTAAGGGCTTTATCAACATGTAACAGAGAGACAGTAAGTATACATGTTAAGATAAAGAGCAACCAGATAGCGAACTATCATGTCGAGCAAGAAAGTCCTACCTATATATGTCCCAGCATCCACTACAATATACATCTCATGTACATAATGGCCTCTAGGGCATACATATAACTAACAATCTCCCACTTGCACTAGGGCCATCTGTAGCAGTGGTTGCAGTATCTCATACTCAACCATCCCATAAAAGTCTCTCTCTGGGAAAAGGCCTTTGTGAGTGGATCCGCCGTGTTGTCCTCTGAGTCTACTCTCCTAACCTTGATCACCCTGGAGATCAACTATCTCCATGATCAGGTGATACTGCCTTGGAATATGTCTGGGTCACTGATGGGACCATGGTTCCTGGGTCAAAACCATACTTCCATTGTTTCACAATGGTAGGAACCTAGTTCATCTCAAGAACTAATATACACCCAAACTTCCTCTTTGGTAGTATCTTTGATAGCGATGTCACCAGCCTTTATCGTCTAGTTTGCTACAGTATCTAGCTTGGAACTCTTCCAACATATCGTCCCTCCACTGAGGGTAAAGACAATGCATGTGACTGACATTCAGTCAACCTTACCATCCTGGAAGCTGTCCAGTGATTCTCCCTAGGATCGATTGATACCATCTCACTACACCTAGTGAGAATCCTATCATACATTTAGATTTATCTCATAGATCTAAAATCCAGGATTTAGGAGGTATCACCTTTATCCTATTTGGAGAATGCTTGTGATAAGAGGAGATTGACCGTGCGTAGCATAGAAAACTCTTTTCCTATCAAGAGTATGTCATCCACGCATAATACGAGGATCACCACCATACTCCCTACTATCTTTTTGTATATACAAAGTTCATCTACTATTTTGATGAAGTCAAACTCTTTGACTACCACATCAAAACAAATGTTCCAACTCCGCGATGCCTGCTTTATTACACAAAGCATCTTGCATACGTTTCCGTTGCTCCCACTGTTTACGAAGCCATCTAACCGTGTTCTTATAGGCGCTCTCTTCTAAATCAATATTTAGAAAAGCAGTCATGACACCCAACCACCAGATATCATAGTCATGGTATGTAGCAATGGCAAGTGTGATCCGGATGGACTTAAGCACAGCCACTGGAAAAGGTTTCATCATTATCCACGCCTGGTCGATGACGAAGACCTTTAACAAGTTTAGCTTCGAAAGTCTCAACTTTTCCATCTACACCAAGTAATCTTCTCAAGATATACTTGCTCCTGATGGGGATTTAACCCTTCAGATATAGCAGCCAAAGTCCATAATTTGTTGGTGTACATGGATTCCATCTCAGATCGCTAAGTATCCAGCCATTCTTACAGAGTCCCTACTCTTGATGGCCTGCTCGAAACTAGTTGGGTCATCATCTCATGATGCAATCCTCGCTCCCACTGTCATCGAGAAACCGAAGTATCTCTCAGGCGGATGAGGAACCCTACCAGATCGGCGGAGAGGCTGATCTGGTCGGGGACTATTGAATCCTTTGGTTTTATCAAATCATCAGATGTAGTTTGTATAGCTAGAAATCCTTCCAGTTCTACAGAACTGACCTTGCCTCGATGTTGTCCGAATTTTTCTTTTGACATAGGCCGGACAACCCCAAATCTCAACTTGCTTAAGAGATGGGCTCTTCCCATACCATATCTCATATGGAGTGGTAGGCACTGATTTGATTCGAACCCAATTCAATAGGTATGCAGCTTCTCAAGTGCATAACCCCTAAAAAGGAAACAGGTAACTCAGTAATACTCATCATAGAGCACACCATATCTAATATGGTGCGATTGCTCCGCCCTGATACACCTATGTGCTGTGGTGTATACGGAGGAGTAATGCTGAGAGAGAATCTCATTCTCCTTTAGAATAGTCCAAGAATTCTATGCACAAGTATTCTCCTCCCTGATCTCATCATAGGACATAATACTTCTACCTAGTTTTGGTTCTCTACTTCTGACTTATATTCTTTGAATTTCTCAAAAGCTTCAGACATGTGTTTCAACAGGAACATGTGTCCGAATCTTGAGAGATCATCAGTGAATGTAAGGAAGTATAAAGAACCAGTCCTGACATATGTAGACTGGGGACCTACATACATCACTATGTATCAGTCCCAAGAGTTCACTAACTCTTTCTCTGTTTCCAGTAAACAGAGCTATGGTCATCTTATCTTTGTGACATGACTGGCAAGTTTCACAAGATGTAAATTCAAACTGATTTAAATATGCATCTAAATATAACTTTGCTAGTCGGGTCGCACTGATATGACCTAATCTACAATGCCTCAAGAAGGATTCGTTTATTTCTGAACTCTTCCTCTTGTGTGTGTTCTGTACATTAAGAACTGTGGTCTGATTTAGAATGTATATGCTTTTAGATAACGTGCCTGAACCGATCAACTCTTGATATAGGAAATGTTCAAATCATTATCCAACAATACAAAATTATATCCTTTCTTTAGTAAATAAAGAGAATGATATGATGTTGTATATCAGGTTCGGTATCTAATAACATTCGTTCAGAATCAGTGTATTTAGTAATACAGGGTGATAACTGCCAACATTTTGGTTGCAACAATTGCACTGTTTCCAACACTTGAAACTTATCACCCGTTCTCAGTTCTCTACCTTTCTATAGCCCATTTAACAGATTATATATTTGGGATCCTGATCCGGTATCAAATACTCAGGACGTAGAGGATACTGAGAAACAGTTCTTTGTAATGAACACACCCGAAGGAGATGAATCATCATGCACTTTCTTCGTTTGGGCGGCATGGGAATCCTGGTATTCCCCTATTTCCTGCTCGGTCTTATAACAATTATAAGTTGGAGCGGAACCAACGTTCCCCAGCTCAGTATAACAAGTGGGTTCAGTCAATACATCCATATTATTATCTTGATTAAGGCGTGACATGGTCGCTACCTGGAGAGAGAGAGAAGAAAACACTCTGCGTGCGCTCTTGCAAGATTAGATTGGTTATATATTTTATCTAATCAGGATGGCTCCCACTGTTTTTATCAAATCTTCTTTCAAACCTTAAAAGGAAAGACTAGCCGGGATTAATTACACTCTACAAGTTCGGCAATCTTTCAGCCAGGCCAGTGCCGGTACTTTGAGGGAGGTTTCCCGTGCTTTCGCACGGACCTAATTAAAATAAACCTCGTTTTCCCATGGGCGTAACCCCGTTGACACCTTCTAGATACCTACTTGATCGGCTAATTGTAAAGTGCAAAACTCTCCCAGGAGTAACAATTACTCGCAGTGGGTATCAGGATCTAACTATCATATAGAAGGTATGCAATCTCATTGCAAATTTCAACAGTTGAAACTCCCGATAAAGGTTTTTACCCCTAGCACTTATGACCTTAACTATGGTCAACAAATCATAAGCACTAGTCAAGTTCTACCCGTCATTTCGTGATTAATTAGACCCACCCACATGACCCTTAACTAAGGTCAACAAAGTCACGCGACTGTCCTAACTAATCGCATCATATGCGGTGTAAGAAGACATCACTTGGCTACCGTACACTGTGCCTTAACTAAGGTCAACAAACACAGCACGAATACTAAGTACTCTACTTCCTAAAATGACGGAGGGTTGCAGATGGTTTTTAAGAAAACCTTTAACGCTTTGAACTTGATCTCGTTGTAGAATCAAATGGTTTTAAAAATGGAGTGCTTTTGAGGCTTTTACTAATTTCGCTAAAGAGGTCACTCCCGGTGAAGGGATCTCGGCTCTTTCCTCGTCGAATGAGGTGCAGGATATTCACAATACCACTATGCAAAGCAAAAACTATAAAAGCAATCAAAAGACAAACCGAAGGTTGTAGCATCTGCTAGTTATTGCTAAAGAGGTCACTCCCGGTGAAGGGATCTCGGCTCTTTCCTTATCGAATAAGGTGCTGGATGTTCTATAAGGAACACCGCTATGCAAAGCAACAACTAGAGCTACCTAATTTTTGAAATTCGATTCCACAACATCTTTTAGGTTTATTTTTCTTTCATTAATCTCATTAATGAATGTCCCATCATTTAAGTCCACCTAAACATCACAGATAAATACAACGTACGCCGCATTCGCCTCGATGTCCCGTCATACCGTTAGGTTAGGTAACTAACGGCATAGCGGGGCAGGGCTAGTGCGGGTGTAAAACATAAGCAACGTCTATATAATATATCATATATACTATATACAATATCTATCTGAATATATCACATGATCATATCACAGATAACGCTGCAGAAAATATCATATGAAATATTGGATATATTAGGACGTCCGTGTTTTATTTTGAGCCTGTATAAAACATGGATTCTACGGTCATGATGAACAGCCAATCCCACACCCCTAGACCCCTACGAGAGCGGCAAGCAACCTTACCAATTCTAGAGTTAGGAGACCCGGACTCGACTCCTCGAGATGGTCTCCCACTGGACCCTGGAACCTGGTTACTTGTGCTCCCCACCTTGGGTCTATCCTAATGCGAAAAAGTAAATAATATACAATGGTGACATCATTCTCATCCCGGAAGTACCCCAAAATAAGAATATTACATACAAGTTTTTACATGAATGAAAATGAAAAACACTCATCTCACATAAAAAAAAACCCGGCTATTCAAACACGACGATCCAATATAACATATCTAACAACACATAATATCACATATCATCAACGTAAGTAAATATGCGTATCCCAATTGCCGTTGATGTATAGCAACGAAACCGGCGATACACCACATATTACACTTACGGTCGCAGAAAAGAAAGCGTAAAACTACAACAGTTGGAATCCGCAAGCTCGTTAGACATCGCATGCTTAACCATTATAAACCCCGCATTTTAGTCTCATTATCGAAAATACTTTTCAATGTCTAGTCGGGCAATTCAACAAGATTCCCGACACCCTGATCGAATGCTCATCGCAAACTTTAATAGACGGCCGCACCCCCGGATGCCGTCGACGAAGTGCACTAAGGAGGAACACCGCTGCCGCAAGCACCCGAACGGATGCTTTTGGCGACGGGGTTCTCCTACAGTCACTTAGTCGGGGCTATGGGGCGTGGCTATCTATTAAGTTTACCCGGCGAGTATCCGCGTACGCTACGTGATTGCAACGGACTTTTGATCACATCAAAATCATGTGGCAACCGATCAAATGAGACTAAAGTGCTAGATTTATAACATTCAAATTAGTTATCTCATAACTACTTGTGGATTCCAAATATTGTATCACATTCCAGATAAATAGACAATGTTAAATTTTCCGATCAAATAATCAAACGCCCAAGTTTTCCCAAATAGCTCAACACTTGAAATAAGTTTAAAAACATCCATTTCATGCCACAGTACCAATGGTCTAGCCGTAGAAGGGTCAAGCCAACGCCTCACATGTGGCAACACCGTACTGCCCCAAACCCTAAGGTTCAAAAGGCAGTTCAAGACGGTCACATAATCGAGTTAAGGTTTGTTGTCTTTTAGAGGGTCCATCGCGTTACTTGCACGACTTAGAACGTTCTTAAACTACGGAAAAATCCAACACTGGGAAATTTTTCGGCAGGGGAAAAAGTGAGTTATTGATATCCGTTCGAACTTTTTAACATGTTCTAAAAATTACCCGGACAAACTAAACAAAGTTAAATTATCCGATCGAATCAACGAGTCCCCAATACAACTCTAGAAAACTCAACACTTGAGTGGAATTAAAAAATTACCAGAAAAAAATGACAAGAAAGGACCTAAGAATAAATATATGAAGTTCCAGGGACTAATTCAAAATTTTGGCCGCGGAACCTCGGCCAAACCAAAGGTTTCGCGGCGGTTCCGCGGCTGAATGAGCGAATTAGTGGTCCGTACTTCACAGTAATTCTTAGTTTTTCCAGCTTGTTTTTCTGAGTATTTTTAATTCAGAAAAAATCACATTTTCAAAAAATGTCCAGAGAAGGGTGTAATCGGGGTTATCCGGGTTCGATCGGACTTTAAACTTCGCCTGGACATCGCCTAAAGCTCTAGCTTGGCTCTGATACTACTGTAGGGTTGCTAGGCACTCTAATAAGGTTCTACAAGGCATCAACAATGCCCGATTCAAATTTTAGCCGTGCCGAATAACCCTAACCAAGATCGTATACTAGAGATTAGGCGAAACTAATAGCAAGCAAACAACTTTACTTCTAAGAGTTAGGGATTACAACCTTTGTAGATCCGGTCCTTCACTTCTAAAGCTCCGTGTTGACGTCCCTTCGCTGCGATCATCGAGATCCCGGACTCTTGTGACGGTTTCCTCGGAGAAATGAACGGGCTAGCTCGTTGACTTCGAGGCCGAAGATGATCTACGTCGAGAAGACTCAAACTCAAGCTCCATCTGCATAGGTCACAAACTTTGTGAAGAGAACACCCTAAACTAAATGGCAAGTAGTAGAGGATGATGAAATAGGAAGTGGGTTCACTTTGGATTTGGATTTCTCACTCTATTTCTTCACTTGAAAATTTTTAGCAAGCTTTTCTTCTTCTTGAAGAAGAAGAAGATGAAAGAATATGAATAATGAATTATAAATTATCTAAAAAGAATAATCAAGTGAAGTCTATCATAATGCAACCATGGGTGAGTTAACCTTTGTAGAGACTAAACCATAGTTTAAGTTAATGGTTTGGTTTATAAAAATCTTATGCAAAACAAAATGAGTGGACTTTGTCAAAGATGCTTAAAAGCTTCATGAAGCTTCAAGCCAAGACAAAGAAATCCACCATTTTGTTTTACCAAAATAAATAAAAACTTAAACAATTATCTTAAATATGGTGTAAGTCATACACACACCCAAGTTTGCATGTATCATCAATCATGATACAAACTAGTGCACAAACATATATCACATATACAACTTGTGCACAACAAGTGAAAAAATCAATCTTAAGTGAACAAATACTAGTTAATGTAAAGTAATATATCAAATATATAATTATACATTAAATCATTAAATCAATCACTTGATTTAATGATCCGGTCATATCGCATATAACCGACTAATATCTAGTGTATCAATATATCGAATCAACACTTGATTTGGTAACCCGGCTATATCTCATATAACCGACCGATGATACAAATCGCGAGAATAGAATACAGTATCACATACTGGTATTATTCTCAGTCCCGCACATATCTCATATGCGCTCCAATTTCGTTTCGCTTGAGCTAGGAAACCTCTGTGTAGGACTCTAAAGACTCGTCAATATGCCGGCGGTAGGTGGTGATCATATCAATCACCCATAAGCCGCAAGCGGTCTGCTAAACGTAACGACCACCCGGGTATTGAGCGATCAGAAGATCAACGAGCAAGCCTGCTCACACTCCTGTGAATCCAATCAGTAACACTTACCGCACAGTCCGGTCTGTTCGTCTGATATGTCGCATATCTCGTCTAGGGGTGGTAAACGTCAGACCCCAGTAGCTTGATAAGTCATGCCGATGTAAGGTCCATAATAAGCATGAAACTACTGATAACACTTACCAGTAAATCAGTGCAACCCTGGCCAGGGATTTCCAGTTATGGCCTGTCTAGCATAGCGCAACATCAACACCCAATACCGGGATAGACGAATCCCCGTCTATCGCTCATTGCCTCCATGTGAATCGGGACTGTACCCAAAAACCACCTGTTTGCATGATTCAATAGAGCCGTGGTAGGGTGGAAATCAAAGCACAGTGGGAGACACACAAGACTCTATGACGATCTCGGGTCGGCAGACTAAGCTGTATCAGTGTCACCAGAGAACTGCCATCTGACTTGAGGTATAATACCATCTGGGAGTTCTCGGCGAGTCCGTTCAGTGTACCCAGTCTCCACTGAGCACCCGTATACCATCTCTGATGTCAAACACCAATGTATATGGGATCATACATCGCCCATCACATGGGTCGAGAAGATATACGCTAGTCTACTCTGGAATATCGATGCCCCGTCTCGATATTCCTACGACTAGGAACATTGAAGGATGTATTCATGGACTACCCAGGCCCCACTAGTATGATCTACATCATAGTCCTGCAAGTTGAGTACACATCCTAAGGGCTTTATCAACATGTAACAGAGAGACAGTAAGTATACATATTAAGATAAGGAGCAACCAGATAGCGAACTATCATGTCGAGCAAGAAAGTCCTACCTATATATGTCCCAGCATCCACTACAATATACATCTCATATACAGTAATGGCCTCTAGGGCATACATATAACTAACAGGTCTCAAGCCCCTTAAAGTCAGATTAAATATATGCAAAACAGTAACAATCACTTGCAATCAATTTTTTTATTTTTAGCGCGGCGCAAAGAATCCTGCACAAGATTTGTTATTGGAAGGGGGAAGATTTTTTTAAGTGCAAAGAATCCTGCAGGAGATTTTTCAAAAGATATATCGGGATTTCCAGAGGAGAGAGAAAGGGAACAAACAGTGGGATTTCCTTATGATGACGTCAGCTTTTAGCCGCGTTTCCGCCGCAATATGGGGGTTCTGGCCGCGTTTCCGCGGTTTAATGTGTGGCGCGGTTCCTGAGAAAAATTTTAGATGATGAGGACACCAGGGCACCGTGCTTCCGCGGTCGAATTAGGGCTACGGCGGCGTTTCCGCGGTCTGCTGGTCGATTTGGTTCTCGAGAATTTTTCAATTCCTCTGTTTTGATTTTTCCCTATTTGTCAGATCTTCAGTTTTCTTTTTTTATCTCTGTAGATTTCCAGATCCGAACTCGATTGTAGATCCTGCAAAATTCAAACAAAAATACCCTTCACAAAATAACAAAATGATAAATTTTTATATTTTTTCAGTTTTTCAGTTTTTTTATGATTTTTCAATTTTAGATTAACCCGAAATCGCAAAAAGAAATAACACGCCATCCCCGGCAACGGCGCCATTGGATTCGTATGTCAAAAATATTTCTAAACCGCAATCAAGAACGGCGTCGCTTGGTAGCTAGCCGGTGAGTACGGGTCGGTCCACAGGGATTTTATGAATTTCCTAATCGCTCTTACGAGTTAATTCCGATGGGTCTCGGATTGATTAAATCTAAAAACTAAATCTATCTAGATCTAAATCTTGCTAGGGTTAGGTTTAGGGCAGGTTTGGAAATGTAAATAAATCTCACTGCTTTCTATACCCAAATTAAGATCTATGAGGTGTTATGGTAATTATTAATAAAGGGGATTAGAACCATTCGGAAAGGTATTCTTTCCTCTAGGTTTTTGTCCTTCCTTTATCAATCCTTACCCTAACCTCTATGGAAAACACGCTCAACCGGGCCTTTATACTACGGTATCACCGCTACCTCGTGGGATAGGGTGCCGTAGGGAGCGGTGTCTGCATGTATGCATGGAGTCCTATTGATTATATGTGATGGGCAAGAAAGAGATGAGAGATCTCATCTCTCAAAAGTCTTCCCCAAAGCTAACCCTAACAAGCGAAGAGACTACTCGCTCATTAGGGAATTGAAGAACATGCTATCTATCTATCTAGGGCAAGGAATTAAAGATCTAAACTAGAGCAATTAAAGAAAACTACTTACTTTACAGATGTCTCTCTCCAAACATTTACACAGGGTTGTCAGATCTGAATAGATGAAAATGAAAAGAGGCATCGATGCTCTCCAAAAGAAATCTGAATTTTATTAATGAAAGGAGGCATACCTGAAAAGAGGTATTAGGGTCTCTATTTATAGGACATAGAAACCCTAGGGTTACAATTGACTCGCACATCTGCTATTACAAAAATACCCCCTAAGAAAAAGACCTATTCAACGCACCGACTCCCTGTAACAATTTTCCACTGACACGGGTCTCCTATGGCCGCGGTTCCACGGCCAAGAGCAGGGTTTGGCCGCGGTTCCGTGGCCTTATGGAGAGACTGTGTGCTCCATTTTTCTAGGAATGTTCTGATGCATGTTTCCTTTAAGATTCTTCAGTCTTTTTCTCATATTGGCTTCTAGGTTTCTTCCAGATCTCCACAGTGAACAATTGTAGCGAACTTTTACCGTTGCTTCGTGACGAAGTTTTGAACCTTGCGCTGCCTTATACTTTGTGAACTGATCTTCGTGTAGGCTTGATCAAGATTCCACCATTTATTGGTCTTAGTCTCACTTTTATATCGTCTTTTGTCTTTTTCACTATTTTTGTCCCGAGAATCTGTAACTTGCAACTAAGTAGCAGACATGGGTCAAAAGCACCTGTTTATTTGTAAAATAACTAGGACTGGGGAATATAATAATGCAATATTATGATATGAACAGGTACATAACATTTCATACATGATAGAGTCTACTGCCGAAGCATAGGGTATCCGTTGCACGCGAGCGATCCATGAGTAAGTGGGTGAACCACCACACTTAGAATCCTCCATACTAAACCCCTTTAGTATGGTGTTAATGTACCTGGATTTAGGACACTCCCAACATCCACATAGATCTATCACCATAGGTCATAATCCACAAGATGTAGTAGGTATCACCCAGATCTTATATTGAGAATCCTCGTGATAAGAGGAGCTTGACCGAGTGTAGCATAGGAAACACTTTCCTATCAAGAGTATGTCATCTACGTACAATACGTGGAAGAAAACCTCACTCTCTACAGCCTTCTTGTATATACAAGGTTCATATACCTTTTTAGACTGCCACATCAAAACAGATGTTCCATCTCCGTGATGCTTGCATTGATCCTGATGGACTTAAGCATAGCTTTGAAAGTCTCAACTTTTCCATCTACACCAAGAATCTTCTCAAGATCCATTTGTTCCCAATGGGTTTTACCCCTTCAGTTGCAACATGTAAAGTCATACTTTGTTGGTGTATATGGATTCCATCTTTGATTTCATAGCATCCAGCCTTTTCACAGAGTCCCCATTCGTGATGGCCTGCCTGAACCTAGTTGGGCCATCATCAACCATGATGCAATCCTCGCTCCCACTGTCACTGAGAAGACCGCAGTATCTCTCAAGTGGATGAGGAACCCTACCAGATTCGCGGAGAGGCTGAGATTCGTTGGAGACTATTGAATCCTTTGGTTTCTCCAAATTATCACCTGTTAGTTTGTGTAGCTGGAACTCTTTCCAGTTTTACCTCATGACCACTAATTTCTTCATAAGAAATTCCTTTTCTAAAAAGGTGGCATGCTGAGAAACAAAACACCTTTTGCTCCTTAGAGTGGTAGAAAATATTCCCTCACTAATGTTTGGGATATCCTAACAAACTTATACAGATCTGACCCTGCTTCGAGCTTGTCCGGATTTTGCTTTTCAACATAGGCCGGACAACTCCATATCTTAACACGTTTAAGACATGGTTTCTTCCCATTCCATATCTCATATGGAGTGGTAGGCAATGATTTGGATAGAACCCCATTCAATAGGTATGGAGCTTCTCAAGTGCATAACACCAAAAGGAAATAGGTAACTCAGCAGTACTCATCATAGAGCGCGCCATATCTCATAGGGTGCGATGCTTCCGCCCAATATACACCGTTGTGATGTGGTATATGCGAAGGAGTAAGCTGAGAGAGAATCCCATTATCCTTTTAGAAAATCCAGGAATTCCATGCTCAAGTATTTTCCTCCTCGATCACATTGAAAGACTTGAATACTTCTACCCGTTTGGTTTTTCAATTTCAAGCTTATATTCCTTGAATTTCTCAAAAGTTTCAGACTTGTGTTTCAACAGGAACATATGTCTGAATCCTGAAAGATGATCAGTGAATATAACGAAGTACAAAGAACCAACTTTGGCATTTGTAGACATAGGACCGTACATCATCATGTATGCGTCCCAAGAGTTCAGTAACTCTTTCTCTGTTTCCAATAAATGGAGTATAGGTCATTTTACCTTTGAGACATGACCGGCAAGTAGCATAAAATGAAAAATTCGAACAGATTCTCATATTCATCCATATGTAACTTAACTGGTCATGTCGCTTTGGTATGACCTAGTGTACAATGCCACAAGAACGATTCGTTTATTTCTGAACTATTCCTCTAGTGTGTGTTCTATACACTTTGAACTGTGGTTTGATTTAGAACGTATATGCTATTATATAATGTGCCTGATTGCATCAACTCTTGATTTAAGAGAATGTTCACAACATTATCCTCCAATACAGAATTACATCCTTCTTTAACTCATTAAAGAAACCGATGTAATGTTGTATATCAGGTTCGGTATGTAATAACATTCGTTCAGAATCAATGTATTAATATAAGGTGATATTTGCCAACTGACTTGGCTGCAACAATTGCACCAGTCTCTAACACTTAGAGATATATCACCCATTCCCAGTTCTCTACTTATCTGTAGCCCATGTATCATATTACATATGCGGGATCCTGATCCGGTATCAGATACACAGGATGTAGAGGATACTGAAAAACGGTTCTTGGTAATGAACACACCCGAAGAAGATGCATCAACATGCACTTTCTTCCATCAACATGCACTTTCTTCGATTGGGTGGCATGGGAATCCGGATATTCCCCTATTTCCTGCTCAGTCTTATAACAATTATAAGAAAGAACGGAACCAACATTGCCTAGCACAGTATAATAAGCAGGTTCGGTCAATACATCCATATTATTATCTTGATTAAGGCGTGACATGGTTGCTACCAGGAGAGTGAACAAAACACTCTGCGTGAGCTCTTTGTAAGATTAGATTGGTTATTATTTTATCTAATCTGGATGGCTCCTACTGTTTTTATCAAATCTTCCTTCAAACCCTAAAAGGTAAGATTAGCCGGGATTAATTACACCCTACAAGTTCGCCAATCTTTCAGCCAGGCCAGTACCGGTACTTTGAGGGAGGTTCCCCGTATTTTCGCACGGACCTAATTAAAATAAACCTCGGTTTCCCAGAGGCGTAACCCCGTTAACACCTTTCTAGACACCTACTTGATCGATTAATTGTAATGTGTAAAACTCTTCCAGGAGTAACTCTTACTTCAGTGGGAATCGGGATCCAACTATCTCATAGAAGGTATGCAATCTCATTGCAAATTTCGACACTTAAAATTCCCGATAATATTTTTCCCCTAGCGTCCTATAACCTTGACGCAGGCCAACAAACCATAGTCCGCTAGTCAAGTTAAACCCATACATTTCATGATTGAATTAAACCCACCCGCACGACCCTTGACATAGGCCAACTAAGTCGCACGACTACCCTAATCAATCGCATCGTATGCTGCAGATAAGCACTAGTTAGCTACCGCACACTACGCCTTGACACAGGCCAACAAATATAGCACGAATACTAAGTAGTACTTATCTGAAATGACGGAGGGTTACGACAGGTTTTTAAGAAAACCTTTGCGTAATGAACTTGATATCGTTGTAGAATCGAGTGATTTTGAAAATGAGTGTTTTTTAGGCTTTTACTAGTTTTACTAAAGAGGTCACTCCCGGTGAAGGGATCTCGGCTCTTTCCTCATCGAATGAGGTGCAGGATATTTCACAAATACCACTATGCAAAGCAAAAACTATAAAAGCAATCAAAAGGCAAACTGAGTTTGCAGCATCTGCTAGTTTCGCTAAAGAGGTCACTCGTGGTGAAGGGATCTCGGCTCTTTCCTTATCGAATAAGGTGCTGGGTATTCTACAAGGAATACCGCTATGCAAAGCAAGAACTAGAGCTATCAGATTTTAAAACAAGTTTCTACAACATCTTTAGGTTTCTTTTTCTTTCTTTCATTAATCTCATTAATGAAATCCCATCAATTTTATGCTTCCTAAGCATCACAGAAGAAACGAAAGAAATAATATTTATAATATATCATAAATAATATATAAGCATTCGTCTCAGAATATATAGTGATTACATCACAGAATATAAGCAGCAGAAGAATCACATATGAAATATTGGATATACTAGGAATTCCGTGTTTTAAATTAAGCCAGTATAAAACACGGATTCCACGGTCCCGATGAATAGCAAAACCCACATCCCTAGACCCCTACGAGAGCGGCAAGAAACCCTACCAATTATAGAGTTAGGAGACCCGGTCTCGACTCCTCGAGATGGTCTCCTACTAGACCTTAGAACTCGGTTACTTGTGCTCCCCTCCTTAGGTCTATCCTAATATGGAAAAGTAAATAATATACATCAATGGTGACATTATCCTCAACCCGGAAGTGCCCCAATAAAATAATATTACATACAAGCTTTTACATGAATGAAAATGAAAAACTCTCATCTCACGTAAAAAAATCCCGGCTATTCAAAACACGACGATCCAATATATCATATCACAGCAACACATAACATCACATGTCATCAACGTAAGTAAATATGCGTATCCCAATTGCCGTTGACATATAGCACCGAAACCGGCGATACACCACATATTACACTTACGGTCGCAGAAAAGAAAGTGAAAAACTACAACAGTTGGAATCCGCAACCACCTTAGACATCATAAACCCAATGTATAACATACTTTGGATTTCATGCCCAACAAATGAATTCCTTAGACATCACATGCCTAACAATTATAAACCTCGCATTTTAGTCTCGATATTGAAAACACTTTTCAATAACTTGTCCGGTAATTCAACAAGATTCCCGACAACATGATCGAATGCTCGTCGGAAACTTTCATAGACGGCCACACCCCCTGATTTCGTCAACGAAGTGCACCATGGTGGAACACTGCTGCCGCGAGCACCCGAACGGATGATTTTGACGACGGGGTTCTTCTACAGTCACTTGGTTGGGGCTATGGGGCGTGGCTATCTAGTAAGGTTAGCCGGCAAGTGTTCATACCATAATTTTGCATTCTTATAGACCCCATTCTTATTCAGTTTACAAATAAACAGGTGCTTTTAACCCATGTCTGCTACATAGTTGCAGGTTACAGGTTCTCGGGACAAAAACAGTGAAAAAGACAAAAGACGATACAAAAGTGAGACTACGACTAACAAATGGAAGAATCTTGATCAAGCCTACAGTTGGAGAATAAACGAAGATCGGTTCACAAAGTACAAGGCAGCGCAAGGTTCAAGACTTCGACGCGAAGCGAATGGTAAAAGTCCACTACATTACTCACTATGGAGATCTGGAAGAGAACTAGAAGACATTATGAAGAACCAACCAAAGAAATAGGAAGACAAAGACAACCAGAAGAATCACAGAAAAACCCAGAATCTAAGCTCAACTTATGGCCGTGGATCCGCGGCCAAACAGGGGCTTTGGCCGCGGATCCGCGGCCATGTGTTGCACGTGTCGGTGGAAAAACTTTCTGGCGGCGCATCGGTGCGTTGAATAAGTCTTCCTAGGGGTATTATTGTAATAGCAGATGTGCGTCGATTGTAACCCTAGGGTTTTCTATGAATCTATAAATAGAACCCTAAACACCTGTTTTAGGTGATGCCTCTTCTTATACCTCATTTCATCTATCTAAATTCAGATCTGTAAATTTCTGTAAAGAAGGAAGAGAGCATCAAATAAAAATTAGGAGTAAGTTTTCTTTCTCTTTGCCCTAGTTAAATTTTATTTTCATGCCCTAGGTAATTTCTTTCTTGCCCTACTTAGATTTTATTCTCTGCCCTAGTTAATTAGTACAGATCATGTTTTTCAATTCCCTAATGAGTGAGTAGTCTCCTCGCTTGTTAGGGTTAGATTTGGGGAAGGCTTGAGAGATGAAAATCTCTCACCCCTTTCTTGCCCATCACACGTTTTTATAGGACTCCATGCATACATGCACACATCGCTCCCTACGGCACCCTATCCTATGAGGTAGCGGTGATACCGTAGTATAAACGACCGGTTGAGCGTGATTTCCATGGAGGTTAGGGTAAGGATTAAGGAAGGAAGGACAAGAAGCTAGAGGAAGAAGCACCGTTTCTTCCCGATGGTACTAATCCACTTTATTAATTATTACCATAACACCTCATAGATCTTAAAAGGGCATAGAAAGCGGTGAGGAATATTGACTCTCCAAATTTAACCTAAACCTAACCCTAGCAAGATTTAGATCTAGATCAACTTAGTTTTTAGATTTAATCAATCCGACACCAATCGGAATTAACTCGTTAGAACAATTAGAGAATACATAAAATCCCTGTGGACCGACCCGTACTCACCGGCTAGCTACCAAGCGACGCCGTTCTTGATTGCGGTTATAAATATTCTTTGACAAAAATCAAATGGCGCCGTTGCCCGGGACGGAGTTGTTATTTTCTTTTTGTAATTTCGGGTTAATATAAAATTGAAAAAATCATAAAAACTGAAAAAAAATATATATATAAAAAATTTTCATCTTGTTATTCTTTGAAGGGTATTTTGTTTGAATTGTGCAGGATCGACGAACGGATTCAGATCTGGTAAAATCCAAAGCTCGAAACAGAAAACAACAGATCTGAACAACAGAGAAAAATCACAACAGAACAACAGAAGAAAATTAGGGAACTGAACCGCAAATCTGACCGCGGAACCGCCGCTAGGAGCTACATATTGCCGTGGATCCGCCGCTATCTTCTAACGTCATCAGTTGAACAAATCTCCACTGTAAGTCTTCTGTTCTTCTCTGCAACCCCCGATATCTCCTCTGTAAAAATTTCCTGCAGGATTCTTTGCGCCAAAAATTTCTCCCCCTTCCAATAATTGATCTTGTGCAGGATTCTTTGCGCCGCGCTTAAAATTTTTTTTTTTGCAAGTGATTGTGTTTACTGCTTTGCATATATTTAAATTGACTTTAAGGGGCTTTTACACCAATCCAGATTGGGTGGGGATTTCATTACCCTTCCCAGGACCCCAAAAATCACATAAGGCATATTGCATTGACCATCAATTAATTAAAAAAGATTAGACTCAGCCCTAAGGACTTCGCGCTCAATAGGACAAAGGAATAGTTGTAGGCATCGGCCATTGATCCTAACCTGACTTTGTGGTGCCTAGGCTAGACAGGTAGTGAAAGGTAACTTTAAAGGCCCGTCTCACGGTGATTCGTGAGTGGATTCCTCCTTTCTCTACTTGTGCTTACCTGGCCACAATTGGCGGTGAAGAGGCGGTTTGAGGTTCTACTTCTTGCCCTTTGGAACAGTTAGGAGCTGTCTAGCTGACCTATGTGATCCTAGATTTAGGCTTGATTGTGCATTTGTGATTGATTGAACGTGTATCTAAGCCTTTTATCGAAAATCTTTTTTACAAAAGCCTCCACATAAAAGAAAACACAAAAAAAAAGAAATTTTTTTTTTTACAAAAACTTGTAACTTGTCGCTAAGAAATCCGTGCACCCCACATTCTTTTTCTTCTCCTTCTTACATCATGGGTACCCCACCTCACAAAACTCTTGCCGAACTTTGGTACCCTCATCCAAACATTGCTTCATACGCGAATTGTTTTGGTCGAATTACAGACGACCCCTCCATGCTCAAAATTTCTTTGAAAGATCGAATAGAAGTGTCTAGGAGAAACAGTTCGACTCCACAATCCACTTTGTATCAACCATTTCAACCTTCACCACCTTCTTACGTTGATACCCTTTTTTGAGTCCTGTTGTAACTCCAAAACCCATGTCTATCACTGAACATATTGAACAATCTCGTAACCGATCTTTCACTCCTTTCAACACTTCCAGTTCTTAGGATCAATAAGTCCATTCACCTTTTTATCCAAATGTTGATCCTACTCCTGTCCAACCATTCAATTCATACCAGTCCTACCCGACTTCTGCACCTTCCCTAAACATTGCTTCTACACAACCATTTGGAAGTTTCATGTATCCAAACAATTTTGAATCTTTTACTGAAACCCCTTCACAACCCATGTCTAGTCTGGAACAATCGTTGGAAGCGTACATTGCAGCAACAAACCGACAGATGAGGAATTTGGATGTGTCCATTGCCGCCCTTATGCAACCTAGTGAACCGGTAGCTAGTTTCCAACTAGCTCCAAAAATTCCAATGTATGATGAGGCGGTTGGACAGATTAAGAATTTGAGTGGAGAGAGTGAGCCGTGCACCTTTCCAAATCAAACCTACCCATCCTCAATTGAATCCCACAACTCCGGTTTTCAAACAAGTGTCCCAAATGATTCACCAGTTAAAAATAAAACGTGTAATGAGTTGTGCGACTTTGTAGTGTTTGATTTACCTGATTGTGAAGAGCCCTTTTTGAGTGAACCCAAACCTAATTCTTTCGAACTTTACACCTCCAATCTAGAACCTGAATTGATAAATATCCATACTTTTGATGAGGTGTCTAAAAAAATAGATTTTCACTTGATTGAGGATATTGACACCGGGAATATTTTGGATGATGAACCCGTAGATTTGACTGAAATTTTCTCTCCAATTCATCATCCCGAGTCATTAAATGTTTCTCCCGAACCTCATATGCGTCTTTATTTTGATGATAATTGCATGGATGAGATAACCTTTGAGGAGAATTATGAGGATAGTATTGAGAATGAATAATTTTTGTTTGATGTGTCGGATTTTCCAGTTCATCCTCCTGAACCTTTAACTGTTATACTTCCTAAATCACCCCCCTCCTTTCCATCGTTCTGACCACACAAAAGATCACGCAGGAGGACTGTGAGCTTGAAAAATTTCTGTTCGATCACAGAAGTTTGGACGCCACTAGTGCGTTCCTCCTTGAATCTGACACAGTTCTCATAACCGATATCGATTACGATTGTTTCACTTTTTCGGACGATTTTGAAAACTCACCGCCCGAGTTTGAGTTCTTTGAATTTTTAGATGAGTTAGTTGAACCATCAGACTCGGTTACTTACAGTCATTTCGAACCATTGATGGAATCCTTCGAGTTCGAGACAGTTTACTTAGGTGAGAATAAGACTATCCCTAAATCACTCCCCTTCGTCCTTTCCATCGTTTCGACCATGCAAGAATCCGTCGCGCTTCCATTTTCAATGGATGGTTTACCAAGTTCAACGTACCCATGTTTTCTTGCGAATCTTGAGGGATTTGACCATATTTCTCGATGGGTTGATAGATTAGAACAATCGCTTTTAACATATCGGTCATCACAAATTGTGCTAATTTATTCACTCAATTTACACCCTCAAGTTCGTGCTACACTTCTTTCTCTCTTCTGCCATTCTTCTCCGAATATACCGAGACCATATTCCACTCTTCTTCCCATACGGTATTGTGTGTTTCTCAACTCCTTTCTCTACACTCCATTCTTCCACCAACCCTACCATTATCACGATAGAATTTTTGAATGGTTGGTGCTAAACTTTGGTCTGTGTAAGGTCTTGTATAGTTTGATTTTTCTCCTCCCTAACTCTGAACTTTAACGCTTAAAAACAGTGGAAACACTGTTTCACTTAAGTTTGGGGGGAACCTTGTTGTATATATATTTTTTGTTTTTTCTTTTAAAAAAAATTTATAAATAAATAAACAGGGGGGTGCGACAATTTTGACCCTCTTAGTGTAGCATGACAGTGAGGACACTGTCAAGTTTAAGTTTGGGGGTATGCTCGGTAAGCCTTCTTCTTTCGCATTCATGTGTATATTTTTGCATTTGCATACTTATTTTAAAACCCATAAAAATTGAAAAATTTGAAAAATTATAAAAATTAAAGTATTCAATTTTGGCCATAATTGACTTGAGTTGGACAAATAGGTTAACTAGTTAGGAACAACTAGATCTTAGACTTAGTAAATTAAAAATCCTAAAAATAACCTTTCTTAAAATTTAACGGTAGAAAGTATATGTCTTTGTAGTTTATTAGAAATAGGCAAATTTCGAGTTCACTTCTTGGGCTAAGTTAAACAAGGGAAGAGTATTGATATTTTTATTAAAATATAAGTTTGAAAAATAATTCCTAAGCTTAAGTCTAAATTCTGAAAATATATACCCTACAAATTGCACAAACACGAACCTTGAAACTTGGAATAGTAGAAGAGACCTTGAAATGCTCTTGTCTAAAGTCCTTAGTACGAAGAAAAAATAAAATAAAAATACAAGTGTGAATAAAGAGATAATAAAAAAAAATGAACACTAGTTTTTGTGATTACTTAAGGCTGCATTAATAGAAAAAATATTTAGCGAGGATGCTTCGTCACCTAGTGCCTTAGACCAACTGGTTTGGGAGTCACTGCTAAAGCCTTAGGTGTTACAAGACTAGGAATTACGTTTTAATGTGCATACACATTTTGTAATCGGTTGTTGGTACCTCAAGAAGTATTAACGATCGCATGGAGGATGTGTGAGCGAAATTCATCTAAAAATTCACCAATTAAAAAGTGCTTTGGACAACGGACAAGAGTATGATAGCTTGATTTGAATTTCCAAGTGTAGGGGTGATCTACACACACGTAGGGATATGTGATTGGGGTTTAGATAAGAGATAGGAATGAAGAATATGAATTGTATCTTTAGTAGAGATGATAAAAATTCCTAAGTTGAGATTGAACCCTAGAAGGAAAACTTAAGAGATGCCAAAAGCTAAGTAAATTCACAAGAATATATATAATCTTAAGTTAAATGATAAGGAAGCGTGAAGAATACGGGTGGATATTTTATGAGTCGAAGATAATAGAGTTTCTTGTTGGAAAACCTAATTGGAGAATAAAAGTCAATGGGCCTAATTAATAGGATTTTGTGGGTAGTATCCGCTGAAAACCCTCAGGAGACAACACTCCTCCTACTAGGGACACCTAGAGATTTAACGGTTTGTTGCACGAGCTCAGTGCAATCGCGTTTCCCTGCAAAAGTGGGGTTAGGATTTTGTTGAGAATAAAACTAGGTTTGCTCGAGGACGAGCAAAAGATAAGTTTGGGGGTATTTGTTCATACCATAATTTTGCATTCTTATAGACCCCATTCTTATTCAGTTTACAAATAAACAGGTGCTTTTGACCCATGTCTGCTACATAGTTGCAGGTTACAGCTTCTCGGAACAAAAACAGTGAAAAAGACAAAAGACGATACAAAAGTGAGACTACGACCAACAAATCGAAGAATCTTGATCAAGCCTACAGTAGGAGAATAAACAAAGATCAGTTCACAAAGTACAAGGCAGCGCAAGGTTCAAGACTTCGACACGAAGCGAATGGTAAAAGTCCACTACATTACTCACTGTGGAGATCTGGAAGAGAACTAGAAGACATTATGAAGAACCAACCAAAGAAATAGGAAGACAAAGACAACCAGAAGAATCACAGAAAAACCCAGAATCTAAGCTCACCGTATGGCCGCGGATCCGCGGCCAAACAGAGGCTTTGGCCGCGGATCCGCGGCCACGTGTTGCACGTGTCGGTGGAAAAAATTTCTGTCGGCGCGTCGGTGCATTGAATAAGTCTTCCTAGGGGTATTTTTGTAATAGCAGATGTGCGTCGATTGTAACCCTAGGGTTTTCTATGAATCTATAAATAGAACCCTAGAAACCTGTTTTAGGTGATGCTTCTTCTTGTGCCTCATTTCATCTATCTAAATTCAGATCTATAAATTTCTGTAAAGAAGGAAGAGAGCATCAAATAAAAATTAGGAGTAAGTTTTCTTTCTCTTTGCCCTAGTTAAATTTTATTTCCATGCCCTAGGTAATTTCTTTCTTGCCCTACTTAGATTTTATTCTCTGCCCTAGTTAATTAGTACAGATCATGTTTTTCAATTCTCTAATGAGTGAGTAGTCTCCTCGCTTGTTAGGGTTAGATTTGGGGAAGGCTTGAGAGATGAAGATCTCTCACCCCTTTCTTGCCCATCACACGTTTTTATAGGACTCCATGCATACATGCACACATCGCTCCCTACGGCACCCTATCCCACGAGGTAGCGGTGATACCGTAGTATAAACGACCGGTTGAGCGTGTTTTCCCTGGAGGTTAGTGTAAGGATTAAGAAAGGAAGGACAAGAACCTAGAGGAAGAAACACCGTTTCTTCCCGATGGTACTAATCCACTTTATTAATTATTACCATAACACCTCATAGATCTTAAAAAGGCATAGAAAGCGGTGAGGAATATTGACTCTCCAAATTTAACCTAAACCTTACCCTGGCAAGATTTAGATCTAGATCAACTTAGTTTTTAGATTTAATGAATCCGACACCAATCGGAATTAACTCGTTAGAACAATTAGAGATTACACAAAATCCCTATGGACCGACCCGTACTCACCGGCTAGCTACCAAGCGACGTCGTTCTTGATTGCGGTTATAAATATTCTTTGACAAAAATCAGCGAGTATCCGCATACACTACGTAATTGCGACGGACTTTTGATCACATCAAAATCCTGTGGCAACCGATCAATTGAAACTAAATTGCTAGATTTATAAAATTCAAACTAGTTATCTCATAACTAATTGTGGATTCCAAATATTGTGTCATAATCACAGATAGCTAGACGAAGTTAAACTTTTCAATTGAATAAACAAGAACCCAAAAATTTTCAATAAGCTCAACACTTGAGCGGAGTTCAAAAAGTACCCAGAAACTGCCACAGCTCCTATGAACCAGCCGTAGAAAGGTCAACCAATGCCTCACATGTGGCACCGCTGAACTACCACAAACCCTAGGGTTTGGTGGCGGTTCTGACGGTCACATAATCGAGTTAAGGTTTCGTTCTTCTAGAGGGTCCACAGAATCGCTTGCAAGATTTTCTGAAAATTTTAAACTCGGAAAAAGTCCAACACTTGGAAAATTTCCATCGGGGAAAAACTGGGTTATTGATATCCGTTCAATCTTTTTAACATCGTCTAAATAACCCGAATACATGTTAGAATTATGATTACGAAACACTCCGAGTTGCTTTCGCAGAAAGTTAACATCACATGCAAAATTTAGCAAAAATAAACAACACCTGAAACAACAAAACCCAGAGACTGGAACACAGGCAAAATTTTAGGGGCAGTGCTCGGTTTTTGGCCGAAATGGGGGCGTATGTGGCCGGCTACTTTTTCTCCAAAATGCCTCAAATTTTGCCAGTGTTCATTTTATATCACATACAACATTCTACAGTTGTTTGGAAAAATTTTTGACAACATTAAAAATCGACAGAAACTACAGTTTTGTAGTTTCAAGTTTCGGAGCAGTTTCGGTTTCGTAATCTAACAAACATTGTTTAAATTTCTAACCTGGCTCTGATACCACTATAGGGTTACCTAAGACGGCATCAAGGTTTCGAGAGGCATCGCCCATGGCGTTTTTAAATTTTTACCGTTCTAAATAACTCAAACCTAGAATCTTTTATTAGAAATTTAAACAAACAAGCAATGTTAACAACTTAACATCTAAGTGAACTAGAAATAAAACCTTTGTAGATCGGTCCTTCACTTCAATAGCTCCGTGTAGTAGTCCCTTCGCTGCGATGAAATGATCTTGCGGACTCTTGAATGGCTCCATGAGAAGAAACCAACGATCTTGCTTGAAGTCTTCAAGGCCGAAAATGATCTACGTCGAGGAGACACTAACCCAAACTACCCTCTTCACTAATGTGGGATTAGTGAAGCTAACACCCTATACTAAAGTGCTAATCTAGTAGAGGATGATGAAGTAGGATTTTTGTTCACTTTGGAATTAATTTTCTCACTAGGGTTTCTCACTTGATCAAGAGCTAGAGAGCTCTTGAGCTTTGAAGAGGAAGATGAAGAGAGATAATATTGTGAAAGAGAATGGCAACCATGGATGAGAAAATATCTAATATGTCTCATGTAGAGACTTAACCATGAGTTAAGATAATGGTTGGGTTAACAAAATATCCAGTATAAAATAAAACTAGTGGACTAGTCAATGGGTCTCCAAGCTTCTCAAAGATTCATGCCATATGACCATTATCCAATTAATAATTGATTTACACTAAATAAATAAACCCTACATTATCTTTATCATGGTGTAAGTCTCATACACCCATGTAGCTTGTATCATCAACCATGACACAAAATAAAACACAATTAATATATATCACATATATATTAAGTGTACACATGTGAGAAAAATAAATGTTTAAGTGAGCTAATATTAGGTAATGTAAATTAATATATCAATATATAATTATACATTAAATCATTAAATCAACACTTGATTTAATAATCTGGTTATATCTCATATGACCGACTAATATTATTTGTATCATTATATCGAATCAACACTTAATTCGATAACCCAGCTATATCGCATATAACTGACCGTTACAGTATCGACTTATCGAATCAACATTTGATTCGATAACCCGGCTATATCATATATAACCGATCGATACTTTATATCACGAGAATAGAATATGGTATCGCATACACGTATTAATCTCGGTCCCGCACATATCATATATGTGCTCCTACTTCGTTTTGCCTGTGCCAGTGAAACCTCTGTGTAGGACTCTAAAGACTCATCAATACGTCGGTAGTATGTGATGATCACATCTGTAAGTGCACGGCGGCGCTCCGGCCGTCAATCCGACGCCGGAATGCGGAAGCGATGCTTAACTTTAATTTTTCAAACTGGCACCACCGCGCACTATAAACCCGGATCGTGCCATTAAACTAGTCCTAGCAAAATACAAGATGGGAAGAGAGATATACCGAGTGATCCGAGTCCTTCGGTCTTCTCGTCGTCGTCCCGATCTCCCCACGGAATCTCCGGTCTCCACCTCGTCGCCGGAAGGGCACCACGTCGCCTGCTTCTTTTACGGGCTCCCACCTCTATACTGAGGCAACTCGGGAACGAAGTTGGCAAGCCGACGTGCCCAAGGTTTGCTGTAGAATGTGTAGTGCTCATGTCTCATTTTGGGGTTCATGGAGGTTGCCTTTTGGTGAAGGGATGATACAAGTTAATGGAGATTGATCTTGTGGGATTTTTAGCATGGAAATGAGACACATTTCTCACCTCTCAAAAATTAGACAGCCTCATATGGAAGTGGCCGGCCAAGACAATGGAATGAAAGAATGGGGAGAGGAAAACAAAAAGGGGGGAGCAATCATACAACAAGGAGAGAGAAAGTGTGATCATCAAAAACCAATCCTCACTCCATTATCATAACCCTCCATCATCATTAACCATGATCATACAAAAGTCAAGCCATGATGGATAAATCAAGTCAATGGATGGTGCACCCATCATGATGCAACAAAATGTAAAGAACACCCTCCACAAATGCTTATTTGCACAATTACAAATAAGCCCTCCTCCACCAATCTTCGGCCAATGAAAGATACAAAGAAATATGGCCGAAACGGAAAGCAAACTGGCAACTCCAAAAAACTGGTCCCGTAATAAATTACAGGAAAACCCCGATACTGTGTATACACACCCGCATTTGTATTCCGACCGAAATACAAATGCAATGAGACAAAATCTACACTGTACTATACTAGGATCCGGCTTAAACCAAAGCCGGCTAGTATTATCCGTCCGATCCTGATCCGTGCAATACCGCACGTATCTGATCGAACCCTGCCATATCTCCATACGGCCTCTACAGCGTTTCGCCCGAAAACTTGAGCAACTGAATGTGGGGGACTCTAAAGACTCGTCAACACCTTGGTTGTGGATTTAACCACTAGCACGTCAGAGGTATAAGCCAATACGTGACGGGCTACCAGGTATTGACCAAAAGGGACGTCGATGAGCGAACTCATCCTGACACCCTACTGAGCCTGTCAGTGACAATATCCGTACAGTCCGGTCCGTTCGTCTATGAGCATCGCATGGCGGGCCTAGGGGGTTGGTAAAAGTCTGACCCCCAAAAGCGGTACAAGTCGTGTCAGAGATCAGCCCAGAACACCCTGAGATACTACAGGAATACCTACCAGTAAATCTCCTGTCTTGGCCAAGGACTTTTCATGTTCTGGCTCTCCTAGACACAGAGCGACCTCACCCCCAATACCGGGAGAGACGAACCCCCGAAGATCCGCTCACTGCCTCCATGTAGCTCGGGACTGCACCCAACTAAAACCTGTTTGCACGTCTCCTTTGAGCGTGGTAGGGTAGTAATCAAAGTACAGTGGGAACTCATACGAGACAAATGACGATCCTCAGGTCGATGAACTAACCTGTACACATGTCACCAGGGAACTGCTATCTGACGTCAGGTATAAGACCAACTAGCATGTTCCCGGCGAGTCCTGTCCGGTGTACTCATAACCCAATGAGCACCTGTATACATCTTAGGTGATCCAACTGACACCAGTGGCTTGTGAGACCGGCCACCACCCCTCGTCGGGGTCTCGAATGTATACACTAGTCTACACTGAAGAATCGATGCCCTGTCTCGAAACTCCCACGACTAGGGACCTTTTAAGGATGTGCTTATAGACCACCAGCTCTCACGTATATGATCGCCCTCATACTGCTGGCAGTCAAGCAAGAATCCTAGGGGCTCTATCAACGTGTAATAGCGACCTGTCAGGTCATCTAAAGCAGTACACGATGATAAAGATAAACCAGATAGCATACTATCATCTTGAGTAAGACTGTCCTACCGGGATAGGTCATCCCTCAATCATTGCAATCACGTGCCTGTGATCCAATAATTGACTCTGAGGGCACTATCTCCAACAATCACCCACTTGCACTCAAGGCTAATTATTGTGATGTCGCATACTCACAGCCCGTGTGATACCGAACACCCAACTCCTCTACTAGCCAGTCTTACAAAGCTCGTTTGCGAAACTATTGCGTTCGAGGAATAGCCTCAGTGAGTGGATCCGCCTTGATGTTTCTTTCTATGTCTCTCTATATCTCAAGTTCGCGGAGAAAACAATCTCCCGAAATGAGCAATACCTGTCTTAGAATGTCTGGATGTCTGATAGGACCTAGCTCATAAATGAACTCCAAATCCAAACTTCTTAGACTGTATCGTCAACTGAACTTAATCAGTATCCTGCGCCATGCCTCCCTCAGTATTGCCTTGGACCACCTGTCCAAAATACTGCCCCTCGTTAGAAGGAAAACTATAACTCTGACAACCTCCCTGTCGTCCAAGTCACCTTGGAAGCCTGGAATGATAACTGTCTCCCGAATGAGGCTGTCGTTATCATATCCCTAGAACATCCACTTATGTTTTAAAACTGCTTCCGACTGTTTCTCCAGGATTGGATCAATATCAACTTATTGCATCTACTGTAAGAACAACATCTGGTGTAGTACTTGACATCTCATGATTGACTCAATTGCCTAAACAAGTGATCTGCCAATCATGCACATCCCTCTCCCCTTTAGTCTTTAAGACACCTTTAGAGAGGGTGACTCCACCACCTGCAGGTACACTACCGTGCCAGGAGTCGTCCATTCTAAAAACTCTTAGAATGTTGTCTAAGTACCCTGAATGGGAAACCACCCAAATCTAGATCTAAAACCATAGATCTAGTAACCAGTATGTTTAATATAATGTCCAAGTCCCATGTGGAGAAACCACTGTGTGATGACCAAAATATAACCGATCGTAGTATAGGAATGTCACTTCCTACTCTGTGTATGTCATCCAAATAACAGGACATCACACGCTACTACCTTCTTAACAGATCCGTCTCCTATTCTGATGAAGTCAAACCTATGACTGTCATGTCAGAAATAGATGATCTACCTCCGCTATATCTGCTTTAGTCTATAAATAGACATAAGCCATTTGTCCACCAATGCTTCCGCTGCTCCCGCTGACTATGACAACCCTCTGGCAGAGTCATATAAACATACACTTCTAAATCTAGTTTAGAACGACGCTATACTCATCCTCCCGCCGGGTCTTACAGTCTGGAACAACAGCAATGGCAAGTCTGGGTAAACAAGAACCTCCCTTTCACCGTCCTTGAGGCTACCGGAGTACCTCTCGGGTGCCTGAGGTTACCCACCGTATCTGCGGAGTGGCCAATGGAATGTCAAACCAGATTGAATCTTTAGGTTCCTATCAAATCTTCAGTAATCGTTTGTGGTTCTGGAATCGCTTCCAGTTCTACCATACTCCCACTACTGTTTTCTGAAAAAATCCATTTTTGTTAAAACGATGGCGAGTTAAGAACAATATCACTATTGATCTTCCAGATGGTAGAATGTCAACCCTCATCATAGCCGGGGTCAACCCACAAACAGCCATTACAGAAACGTGCCTTGAGTTATCCAGAGTCTGGTTTTAAGCATAATCCGGACAACTCCCCGTACCTTAATATCGTTAAGATATAAATTGTTCTATATCCAATACAGAAACAGAGGCACTGATTTAATTGAACCAGATTCAAATCATGCAGCTGTCTCCAGTGCATGTTAACTAAATGGAAAGAGGCCGATCAGCGTTACTCAACTTAGGAATGCTTCCAATTATGAGTAACCCGAAAGAGAAACAAGTTCTCTTAATCATTACTATCAACTGAATACCACACACAAGTATCTACATCTTCGATCACTTTGAAGAATCCCGATACTTGCAATACCTGGTTCTCTACTTTATTCATATACCTATAACTTCTCAAAATTCGGACCATGTGTTTCTACGAAACACTTGTCTAAAAACTAGAGAAGTCATAAGTAAACCGAATATAGTACGAGAACCAACCCCTCTGTCCTCATGGACGCTGGACAACATACAATACTCTGTACAAGTCCCTTGAGTCTAATAACTCACTCCCTGTGTGTTGTAGGTTGAAAACTGTACTTATGGTTAAGAAGAATTACACCGCTGTTTAATGCTCCTTACCTAACCATCCACTGATATAGGTAAATGTCATAGACATAATTTCAAAAAGGTATATCTCACTCTATAAAAATAGACGTACAGATATATCAATTTGAAATTGGTGCATAACAGCGGATATTCAAAACCAAATATTCGCCGTCCGGCAAACAACCCAGGTGACTTCCTCAAATATCACCGATTACAACGAATCCCGATATAATGAGGATGATCACCTAATTCCCAATAACTTACTCCCACTCATCATCTGTAAAACCATACAGATGTGAGAATCATACCTGGTAAATACATACCCTGGAGTAAGTATCTAATCGGGAAATCAGTTTTCTTTAACAGTACACAGTAAAACTGAAACATTGAAATGTTTCGTAGGGGTATCCAGGTATTCCTAGTAATGCCTCTTCCATTATCCAGATTCACGACTATAACTGTATACTTCTTTGCCATCTCTCCAAATCCCTTCATATGTCTTTAGTCATTACCTTCTGTACACCCCTTTAGGCCAAATGGTTTTCTTCCTTCCCTACCGTTCGGCACCAGCCTATGGTTTGGAAGAAGACTATCCAATAAGCATAATGGGTGTACTGTCCTAATCCTAGGAACACTCACAATGTGAGAGAAGGTGAAGATAAAAGACAACCGAATAAACCTTATTCTTATTTCTCCTGAACCAGATCCATCCCCAAACTGGAACAAGTTCCTTTCGAGTTCGTATATAACCATACGATGGAGTATCCAATAAACTGTGGATTTTCATAGTGATACGGAGTGTTCTGGAGAAATACAAAGGTGAAGTGGGAGTGGTATTGAAATACCTGGTTTGGTCGTGAATATCAGTCGCAATTTACTTTGCCCTCCTTCTAATCCCTTTCTTTGTCTTTACATAATACCTTCTGTACACCATCGTTAGGCTAATTGGTTTTCTTCATTCCCTACTGGTCGGCACCTGCCTATGGTTTGGAAGAAGACTATCCAATTTGCGTAATAGGTGTACTATCTCCTAAACCAAGGAGTACTCACAACTTGAGAGAAGGTAAAAGGAAAAGACAACTGCATAATCCTATCCGTTTTCTCCAGAACCGGAAACCATCCTCGAATAAATTCCTTCGAGTTCGTATATAACCATACGATGGTTTTGTCCAATGGAAGTGGACGTTCGTAGTAATACGGGGTGTTCTGGAGAAAAGGGTAAAAGTAGGAGTGGCAATAAGGTTTGCAACTCTGACAATCCAAAAGCCAGTGTTTAAGAAGGTTCGGTCAATTTTGGTCTCTGAGTCATAGTCTAGGGTCGGGTCAATGGTCGCTGCAAAAGAGAGAGAGAAAAGAAACACTCAGCGTGCACTCTAACCTAGATCAGAATGGTTACCAATTTATCTAATCTGGAAACCTCCCACTGTACCGTCAAATTCTCCTCCAAACATGAAAGAAGAATTAGTCGGGATCACCCGAGGAGTAAACCAACTGATCAGTGGGAATCGGGATCCAACTATCATCGCATGATAACGTGACGGAATCCGCTCAAGTCATCACACTCCAGAAGGTATGCGCATATCTGGCAAGTTTCAGTTTCTTTAGAAACTCCCGATGTGATTTTTGCCCCATGCTCTTATGACCTTGGCGTGAGGTCATAATATCATAAGTCACATGTCAAGTTCTACCCATCATTGTCCAGGTTAATTTGAACCCACCCGTACATACCCTTGACGTAGGCCAAAATAGTAGTACGACTGTCCCAAACCAACGCATCTATCTATGCAACAGCTAAATATCCGGCAGCTACCAATCACTATGCCTTGGCGTGAGGTCAAAATACATAGCTTGAATACTACCGAATATTTAACCGAAATGATGGAGGGCTACGAATGGTTTCTGGCGAAAACCTTTAACGTAATGAACTTGATATCGTTGAAGGAACGGATAGCTTTTAAAAATATAGTGACAAAAACCTTCGCTAAAGAGGTCACTCCCGGTGAAGGGATCTCGGCTCTTTCCCCGTAGAATGAGGTGCAGGATATTCCAACTGAATACCACGATGCAAAGCAAAAGTAATCGGCTATAGTGAAGTTATTGCCCTGACGCAAACTTTTGTCCAAGGGGTCACTCCCGGTGAAGGGATCTCGGCCCTTGCCTCGTCGACTGAGGAACAGGATATTCCAACTGAATACCACTGTGCAAAACAAAAGTGAACGTCCTTGCAAATAACAGCTTTTTGAAAAATGTTCCAACAACATCAGATTAGGTTTGTTTTTAACTTGCATTGATCTGAATCAACGCAGTCCCATCAATTGATCACACCACAAAAAATGAAAACATACTGATGTACGTATATGCCATCTGCATTCACCACCGGGTCCCGTCATTACCCGTTAGGTTAGCTAACTAACGACAGAGCGGGGACTGGACTAGCGCGGATGCAAAACATATACAACATCTACTAGTATATATATAATATATAATTTTCGCTCAAGGCGTGATGAAATGTACAACATCACAGAAATGTACAGCATCACAGAACAATACAGATATCTGGGATCCCCGGGTTTCACAGAGCCGCTGAAACCCGACGTTCCCCTGTTCGTGTGGATAGCCTGTGCAATGAAATCCTAGACCCGTACGGGCGCGGCAAGTTACCCGCCAAAACCTGAAGCGAGGCAGCCCCCTTCAGCAACGTGAATGGACCACCCAGCACTTCACGGAATCCGGTAACTTGGGCACCCCTCCTGGGTCAACCTATACCCCCTACGAGTGCGGCGAATAGCTCGCCAATTCTAGAGTGAAGCCCCCTCCGTCTCAATGCCATGAGATGCGGGTTTGTTGCCCTCTAGAACCCGGCTATCCGTGCACCCCTCTGCGGGGCGATCCTAGTACAGAAAGTAAAATATACATACAACGGGTACATCGACTGCTGTTGGAGATAGTGCCCTCAGAGTCAATTATTGGATCACAGGCACGTGATTGCAATGATTGAGGAATGACCTATCCCGGTAGGACAGTCTTACTCGAGATGATAGTATGCTATCTGGTTTACCTTTATCATCGTGTACTGCTTCAGGTGACCTTACAGGTCGCTATTACACGCTGATAGAGCCCCTAGGATTCTTGCTTGACTGCCAGCAGTATGATGGCGATCATATACGTGGGAGCTGGGGTCTATAAGCACATCCTTAAAAGGTCCCTAGTCGTAGGAGTTTCGAGACAGGGCATCGATACTCCATTAGTAGACTAGTGTATACAGTCGAGACCCCGACAAGGGGCGGTGGCCGGTCTCATAAGCCACTGGTGTCAGTTGGTTTACCTAAGATGTATACAGGTGCTCATTGGGTTATGAGTACACCGGACAGGACTCGCCGGGAACCTGCTAGTTGGTCATATACCAGATGTCAGATAGCAGTTCCCTGGTGACATGTGTACAGGTTAGTTCATCGACCTGAGATCGTCATTTGTCTCGTGTGAGTTCCCACTGTGCTTTGATTACTACCCTACCACGGCTCAAAGGAGTCGTGCAAACAGGTTTTAGTTGGGTACAGTCCCGAGCCACATGGAGGCAGTGAGCGGATCTGCAGGGGTTCGTCTCTCCCGGTATTGGGGGTGAGGTCGCGCTGTGTCTAGGAGAGCCATTACACAAAGCCCTCGGCCGAGGCAGGAGATTTACTGGTAGGTATTCCAGTAGTATCTCAGGGTGTTCTGGGCTACGCTCCGACATGACTTGTACCGCTTTTGGGGGTCTGACTTTTACCAACCCCCTAGGCCCGCCATGCGATACTCATAGACGAACGGACCGGACTATACGGATATTGTCACTGACAGGCTCAGTAGGGTGTCAGGATGAGTTCGCTCATCGACGTCCCTTTTGGTCAATAGCTGGTGGCCCGTCACGTATTGGCTAATACCTCTGACGTGCTAGTGGTTAAATCCACAGCCATAGTATTGACGAGTCTTTAGAGTCCACCACACTTTCAGTTACTCAAGCTTTCGGGCGAAATGCTGTAGAGGCCGTATGGAGATATGGCAGGGTCCGATCAGATACGTGCGGTATTGCACGGATCAGGATCGGGCGGTTTGTACTAGCGGCCGTATGGATATATGGCAGGGTTCGATCAGATACGTGCGGTATTGCACGGATCAGGATCGAACGGATATTACTAGCGGGCTTTGGTTTAAGCCGGATCCTAGTATAGTACAGTGTAGATTTTGTCTCTTTGCATTTGTATCCGGTCGGAATACAGATGCGGGTGTGTATGCACAGTATCGGGGTTTTCCTGTAATTTATTACGGGACCAGTTTTCTGGAGTTGCCAGTTTGCATTCCGTTCCGGCCGGTTTTCCTTTGTTCTTTCCCGGCCGAACCTTTTGATGGAGGGTGCTATTTGCAAGTTTGCAAATAACACTTTGTGGAGGGTTTTCATGCAAATGGTTTGATTATGAAAGCATCTTTTTTTATTCCTTTCTTTTCTATCATCATTTCTTGTAAAAGGTGATTAGGATTGATTTGTGTTTTGATGTGAGATTGTGATGATGGTGTTTGGATATGGTCACCTTTCTTTTTCTCCTACACTCACCTTCCTTCTTGTTATGGTTTGCATTTTCATTCCTCCACCATTCTCACTAGATGAAGAGAGGCTTCACTTGAGAGAAAAAGAATGAGAGAGTTCATTTCATCTTCTTCTTGCTAGAAAATTGAAAGCACCAATTTTCTTTACCTCTTCCTCCATCCATCAATGGCAACTACATAAACTCCAAGAGACAAAGTTTCTACACTACATTCTACAGCATATCTTGGGCATGTCGACTTGCCGGCTTCATGCCCGAGTTGCCTCGGTATTGAGGCGGGAGCCCGTAAAAGACACAGGCGATGTGGTGCCCTTCCGGCGAGGAGGCGACGATATGGAGACAAGACTTTCCGCGGGAGATCGGGACGATGACGAGAAGACCGGAGGACTCGGATCACTCGGTATACTTCTTTTCCCATCTCTTGTTTGCTAGTATAGGTTAATGGTTAACGATCCGGGTTTTATTGTCCGCGGTAGCGCCAGTTTCCAAGTAAGGAAAATTTTTGATTCCGCATTTTGGCCTCGGTAAGACGGCCGGGGCGCTGCCGTGGCGCAACAACCGCAACCTGGTCGTGCCCCAAAATAATAATATACAAAAGGGCAGTGACGACAGTCCACATGTCGGACGCTCGCCCCTCAATATCAAATGTACATAATACAACAAAAACTGTACAAGCATTGCATCCAGGCTATCCCCCACGACCGATCCGCAACATCACAGCAATACACAGAACATCAACGTGAAGGTCACGTTCGCAAATCCGTCTAACCGGGCTATAGCAGTTAGACAGGATTTACCGATCAAGTGACATTCACGGTCGCAGATATAATGTAAATACTGTGAACTAATGTGTTTAAAATATCCGATCGATCAAAATTTACCAAATGGGCCCCCAAGCTTTACTGTAGCACTTAAAGAAATTCTGGGCCCAAAATTAATATTCCAAAACCCCTATTTTCAGCCCAAAATCCCACTGGAAAAAATTGGCACAATGATAACACAGAACCGCCGCGGAACAGCGGCCAGAAGGGGGTTTTGGCCGCGGTTCCGCGATCTTCTTGTTGAATCATGTTGTCGAATTTTTACAGTAGGCTTAAAAGTCCATGCACATACTTCTGCAACACACTGAAAAATTTTTGGAGCACAAAAAATTTTAACAGAGAACTGATGCATTAGAAAACGCGGATTTTGGAATTTTTGATCGATCGGAAATGTAAAACACATTAGACAAAGCTAGACTATGTTAATGGCGAGGCTCTGATACCACTGTAAGTGCACGGCGGCACCCCGTCCGTCAATCCGACGCCGGAATGCGGAAGCGATGCTTAACTTTAATTTTTCAAATTGGCACCACCGCGCACTATAAACCCGGATCGTGCCATTAAACTAGTCCTAGCTAAATACAAGATGGGAAGAGAGATATACCGAGTGATCTGAGTCCTCCGGTCTTCTCGTCGTCGTCCCGATCTCCCCGCGGAATCTCCGGTCTCCACTTCGTCGCCGGAAGGGCACCACGTCGCCTGCTTCTTTTACGGGCTCCCACCTCTATACCGAGGCAACTCGGGCATGAAGTTGGCGAGCCGACGTGCCCAAGCTTTGCTGTAGAATGTGTAGTGCTCATGTCTCATTTTGGGGTTCATGGAGGTTGCCTTTTGGTGAAGGGATGATACAAGTTAATGGAGATTGATCTTGTGGGATTTTTAGCATGGAAATGAGACACATTTCTCACCTCTCAAAAATTGGACAGCCTCATATGGAAGTGGCCGGCCAAGACTATGGAATGAAAGAATGGGCAGAGGAAAACAAAAAGGGGGGAGCAATCATACAACAAGGAGAGAGAAAGTGTGATCATCAAAAACCAATCCTCACTCCATTATCATAACCCTCCATCATCATTAACCATGATCATACAAAAGTCAAGCCATGATGGATAAATCAAGTCAATGGATGGTGCACCCATCATGATGCAACAAAATGTAAAGAACACCCTCCACAAATGCTTATTTGCACAATTGCAAATAAGCCCTCCTCCACCAATCTTCGGCCAATGAAAGATATAAAGAAATATGGCCGAAACGGAAAGCAAACTGGCAACTCCAAAAAACTGGTCCCGTAATAAATTACAAGAAAACCCCAATACTGTGTATACACACCCGCATTTGTATTCCGACCGAAATACAAATGCAATAAGACAAAATCTACACTGTACTATACTAGGATCCGGCTTAAACCAAAGCCGGCTAGTATTATCCGTCCGATCCTGATCCGTGCAATACCGCACGTATCTGATCGAACCCTGCCATATCTCCATACGGCCTCTACAGCGTTTCGCCCGAAAACTTGAGCAACTGAATGTGGGGAACTTTAAAGACTCGTCAACACCTTGGTTGTGGATTTAACCACTAGCACGTCAGAGGTATAAGCCAATACGTGACGGGCTACCAGGTATTGACCAAAAGGGACGTCGATGAGCGAACTCATCCTGACACCCTACCGAGCCTGTCAGTGACAATCCGTACAGTCCGGTCCGTTCGTCTATGAGCATCGCATGGCGAGCCTAGGGGGTTGGTAAAAGTCAGACCCCCAAAAGCGGTACAAGTCGTGTCAGAGATCAACCCAGAACACCCTGAGATACTACTGGAATACCTACCAGTAAATCTCCTGCCTTGGCCAAGGACTTTTCATGTTCTGGCTCTCCTAGACACAGCACGACGTCACCCCCAATACGGGAGAGACAAACCCCCGAAGATCCGCTCACTGCCTCCACGTGGCTCGGGACTGCACCCAACTAAAACCTGTTTGCACGTCTCCTTTGAGCGTGGTAGGGTAGTAATCAAAGTACAGTGGGAACTCACACGAGATAAATGACGATCCTCAGGTCGATGAACTAACCTGTACACATGTCACCAGGGAACTGCTATCTGACGTCAGGTATAAGACCAACTAGCATGTTCCCGGCGAGTCCTGTCCGGTGTACTCATAACCCAATGAGCACCTGTATACATCTTAGGTGATCCAACTGGCACCAGTGGCTTGTGAGACCGGCCACCGCCCCTCGTCGGGGTCTCGAATGTATACACTAGTCTACTCTGGAGAATCGATGCCCTGTCTCGAAACTCCCACGACTAGGGACCTTTTAAGGATGTGCTTATAGACCACCAGCTCTCACGTATATGATCGCCCTCATACTGCTGGCAGTTAAGAAAGAATCCTAGGGGCTCTATCAACGTGTAATAGCGACCTGTCAGGTCACCTAAAGCAGTACACGATGATAAAGATAAACCAGATAGCATACTATCATCTTGAGTAAGACGGTCCTACCGGGATAGGTCCTCCCTCAATCATTACAATCACGTGCCTGTGATCCAATAATTGACTCTGAGGGCACTATCTCTAACAACATCAAGCACCCACAAGCCGTCAGCGGTACTAGCTGGACGTAACGGCTACCCGGGTATTGAACGATCAGAAGATCAGCAAGCTAGCCTTCTCTAACTCTTGCAAAAGCCTGACAGTAACACTACCGTACAGTCCGGTCTCTTCATCTGATATGTCACATATCATCGCCTGGGGGTGATAAAACGTCAGACCCCAATAGTCTGATAAGTCATGCCGATGCAAGGTCCACAACGGTTCGAGAAACTACTGATAACACTTATCAATAAATCTCAGCAACCCTGGCTAGGGATTTCATGTTATGGCCAATCGAGCATAGCGCAACATCAACTCCCAATACCGGGAGAGACGAATCCCCTCCTATCTCTCATTACCTCCATATGACTCGGGACTGTACCCAAAAACCACCTTTTTGCATGATCTCTTGACCGTGGTATGGAGGAAATCAAAGCACAGTGGGAATCACACGAGAGTCTATGACGATCTCAGGTCGATAGACTAACCTGTACCAGTGTCACCAGAGAACTGCTATCTGACGATAGGTATAATACCATCTAGGAGTTCTCGACGAGTCTGTTCAGTGTACCCAGTCTCCACTGAGCACCCGTACACCATCTTTGATGTCAAACACTAATGGATGTGGGATCATCCATCGCCCATCATATAGGTCAAGATGCGTATACACTAGTCTACTCTGGAGCATCGATGCCCTATCTCGATACTCTCTCGATTAGGAACAATTATAGGGTGTACTTGTGGACTATCCTTGTCCCCACTAGTATGATCTCCATCATATTCCTGAGAGTCAAGTACACATCCTAAAGGGTTTGTCAACATGTGAGAGCAAGACAGTATCACGTATACAAGTCAACATGTTAAGACAAAGTGCAACCAGATAGCATACTATCCTGTCGAGCGAGAAAGTCCTCTCTATATATGTCTAAGCATCCACTACCATATACATCCCATGTACAGTAATGGCCTTTAGGGCATACATATAACTAACAGCTCTTTCCTTATCGAATAAGGTGCTGGATATTCTACAAGGAATATCGCTATGTAAACAAAAAGTAGAGCTACCCTTTTTGAAAATTTGATTCTACAACATCTTTTAGGTTTCTTTTTCTTTCATTAATCTCATTAATGAAGTCCCATCATTTATGCTTCCTAAGCATCATAGAAGAAACGAAAATACAACGTACGCTTATGCCATCCACATTCGCCACAATGTTCCGTTATGCACCGTTAGGTTACTTAACTAACGGCATACTGGGACGGGACTAGCGCAGGTGAAAAACATAATCAACATTTACTAAATATCTCATATATATATTTATCTATTCGTCTCAGAATCCGCAGTGATCACATCACAGAATATCAGCAGAAGAAAATAACATATGAAATATTGGATATACTAGGAGGTCCATGCTTAATTTTGATCCTGTATAAAACATGGATTCTACAGTCACGATGAATAGCTGAACCCACATCCATAGACTCCTACTAGAGCGGCAAGCAACCCTACCAATTCTAGAGTTAGGAGACCCGGTCTCGACTCCTCGAGATGGCTCCCCACTGGACCCTAGAACCCGGTTACTTATGCTCCCCTCTTTAAGTCAATCCTAATGCGGAAAAGTAAAAAATATACAATGGTGCCATCATCCTCAACCCGGAAGTGCCCCAATAATAGAATATTACATAAAATGAATTTTACATGAATGAAAATAAAAACCCTCATCTCACATAAAACCCTATGCTATTCAAATCACGACAATCTAATATAACATATCACAGCAACACATAACATCACATGCCATCAACGTAAGTAAATATACTTGTTTGCATAGCGGTAAACCCGAAATATCATGGGGTTTTATATTGGATGGCATATCATAGCAACGAAACCGGCAATACACCACATATTACACTTAAGTTCGCAGAAAATAAAATGTCAAACTACAACATTTGGAATCCATAATCATTTTAGACAGCGTAAACCCGAAATATCACATATTACGGATTTCATGCCTAACTATATGAATTCCACATATTGTATCACATTACAGAAAGCTAGACGACGTTAAACAATTCGATCGAATTAACGAATTTCCAAAATTCCCAGAGAGCTTAACACTTGAGCACAGTTAAAGTTAACCAAAGACATACCACAGCACCTACGGACCTACAGCTGAAGGGCCCGACTCAAACCTCTCAAGTGGCGCCGCGGATCCGCCGCTAAAAACTTGTTTTGGCCGTGGATCCGCGGTCACTTAGAAGAGTTAGGGTATCGTTCTTTAGGTGTGTCCATAGAATTCCCTGCATGTTTTTCTGAATATTTTTAACATGGAAAAATCCAACTTTTTGAAAAATTTCTAGAGAGGGGGTCCTTTTCGGGTTTTCGGGGTTCGATCGGAATTCTAACTTCGTCTAGACAATGCCTAATGCTCTAGCTTGGCTCTGATACCACTGTAGGGTTGTACAGCACGACAACAAGGTTTACCAAGGCATCATCTATGCCATTGTATAAAATTTTGGGGTGCGATGAAACCCTAACCAAGATCTTAACTAGAGAATTAGGGTTAAACTTTGCATGTAAACAACTTTACATCTAAGAGAGAGGGATTAAAACCTTTGTAGTCCGTTCCTTCGCTTTATAAGCTCCGAGTTGTGGTCCTTTCGCTGCGATCATCAAGCTCCCGGAGTCTAGAGAGGCTTCATGAGGTGAATGATGCATCTTACTTGAAGTCTTCGAAATCCAAGACGATTTACCTTGAGGAAACACAAACTCAAGCTAACTCTTCATTAATTATGAATTAGTGAAGCTAACACACCAATCTATATGGCTAGTATAGAAGAGGATGATGAAGTAGGAATTTTGCTTTCTTTAGTTTTCTTTTTCTCACTTTAATTCATCACAAATGAAAAGGCTAGCAAGCTTTTTTGAGGAAGAAGAAGATGAAGTTCTTGGGATTCCTTCGCACCCTGCTGGGTTTTCACAGCAACTACCATGCCAAATTAAAAAATTCTAAGCTGCTAATGAACCCTAACCCTAGGATCAAGCTAAAGTAACTAGACAATATAACATGTAATCAACCATTACAAGTAGTGAGCAAGGAAACCTTTGTAGACCGGTCCTTCACTTCTAAAGCTCTGTGTTTACGTCCCTTCACTGCGATCATGGCAAGTGAAGATTTCCCAAACTCTAGAAAGGTTCCATCGGAGAAATGAACAAGCTTACACGAATTCTTCGAGGCCGAAGATGATCTACGTCGAGGAGACTCAAACCCAAGCTACCTCTTCACTAGGTCAAGAACTTTGTGAAGAGAACACCCTTTACTACCCAAGAAAGTGTATAAGATGATGAAATAGGAAGTGGGCTCACTTTAGATTTTATTTTCTCACAATATTTCTCCATGTTTCATGGAGCTAATAAGCAAGAGGAAGAAGATGAAGAAAGCAACCATGAAAAATGAAGAAGGAAAACTAATGAGGTGAGAATAGAAACCATGGGTGAGTTAGTATCATATACTAACTATTGTAGAGACTTAACCATGGATTAATTATAATGGTTGGGTTTAAAATATCTTAAGTAAAACAAAATGAGTGGACTTTGGTCAATGGTCTACAAGCTTCATGAAGCTTCAAGCCATGACCAATTTTCCACCTCATTTTGATTTACTAAGATAAATAATACCCCACATTATATGTAAGCATGGTGTAAGTCACACACACACACCTAAGTTTGCATGTATCATCAACCATGACACAAACATGTACACAAGTATACATCACATATATACTTAATACATAATCATGTGAGAAAAGCAATCTTAAGTGAGCTAATACTAGTTAATGTAAATTAATATATCAAATATATAATTATACATTAAATCATTAAATAAACACTTGATTTAATGATCCGGTCATATCGCATATAACCGATTAATACCATGTGTATCAATTTATTGAATTAACACTTGATTCGATAACCCGGCTATATCCCATATAACCGACCGATGATACAAATCGCGAGAAGAAAATATGGTATCTCATACACGTATTAATCTCGGTTCCGCACATATCTCATATGTGCTCCTACTCCATTTCGCCTGAGCCAGGAAACCTCTGTGTAGGACTCTAAAGACTCGTCAATACGCCGACAGTAGGTGATGATCATATCAAACACCCACAAGCCGCAAGAGGCGTGCTGAACATAATGGCCACCCGGGTATTGAGCGATCAGAAGATCAACAAGCAAGCTTGCTCATACTCCTGCGAATCCAATTAGTAACACTTACCGTACAGTCCAGTCTCTTCGTCTGATTTGTCGCATATCTCGTCTAAGGGTGGTAAACGTCAGACCCCAGTAACTCGATAAATCATGCCGATGTGAGGCTCATAATGGGTCGAGAAACTACTAGTAACACTTACCAGTAAATCTCTGAATCAGCCCTGGCCAGGGACTTCCTGTTATAGCCAATCGAGCATAGCGCAACATCAACCCCAAATACCGGGAGAGACGAATCCCCTCCTATCGCTCATTGCCTCCATGTGACTCGGGACTGTACCCAAAAACCACCGTTTTGCACGTTCTCATGAACGTGGTAAGGTAGAAATCAAAGAATAGTGGGAATCACACAAGACTCTATGACGATCTCGGGTCGACAGACTAACCTGTACCAGTGTCACCAAAGAATTGCTATCTGACGTGAGGTATAATACCATCTGGGAGTTCTCGGCGAGTTCGTCCAGTGTACCCAGTCTCCACTGAGCACCCGTATATCATCTTTGATGTCAAACACCAATGAATATGGGATCATCCATCGCCCATCTACATGGGTCGAGAAGGTACACGCTAGTCTACTCTGGTATATCGATGCCCCGTCTCGATACACCTATGACTAGGGACATTAAAGGATGTACTCACAGACTACCTTTGTCCCACTAGTATGATCTCCATCATAATCTAGGTAGTCAAGTACGCATCCTGAGGGCTTTACCAATATGTAACAGAGAGAAAATCAGTGTACATATTAAGATAAAGAGTAACCAGGTAGCATACTATCATGTCGAGCAAGAAAGTCCTCCCTATATATGTCCAAGCATCCACTACAATATACATCTCATGTACAGTAATAGCATACTTTCAAAACCTTTTACAACAAGCTTAGCTTTTGAAAGTCTCAACTTTTCCATCTACACCAAGTAATCTTCTCAAGATATACTTTCTCCTGATGGGGTTTAACCCTTCAAATAAAGCAACCAAAGTCCATACTTTGTTGGTGTACATAGATTCCATCTCAGATCGCTTAGCATCCAGCCATTTTCACAGAGTCCCCACTCTTGATGGCCTGCTCGAAACTAGTTGGGTCATCATCTCATGAAGCAATCCTCGCTCCCATTTTCATAGAGAAAACCGAAGTATCTCTCAGATGGATGAGGAACCCTACCATATCGGCGGAGAGGCTGAAGTTCGTCGGGAGCTATTGAATCCTCCAGTTCTACCAAATCATCAGCTGTAGTTTGTATAGCCGGAACTCCTTCCAGTTCTACCTCACGACCACAAATTTCTTTCCAAAATAAATTCCTTTTTCTAAAAAGGTGGCATGCCGAGAAATAAAACACCTTTGGTTCCTCGGTGTGGTAGAAGATATTCCCTTGCGAAAGCTTAGGATATCCAACAAACTTCCACAGAACTGACATTGCCTCGAGCTTTTCCGGATTTTGCTTTTGACATAGGCCAGACAACCCTAAATCTTAACTTATTTAAGATATGGGCTCTTCCCATACCATATCTTATATGGAGTGGTAGCACCTGATTTAGTTGGAACGGTATTCAATAGGTATGCAGCTTCACAAGTGCATAACCCCAAAAGGAAATAGGCAACTCAGTAGTACTCATCATAGAGCGCACCATATCTAATAGGGTGTGATTGCTCCGCCCCGATACACCATTGTGCTGTGGTGTATTCGGAGGAGTAATGCTGAGAGATGATCTTATTCTCCTTTTGAATAGTCCAGGAATTCCGTGCTCAAGTATTCTCCTCCCTGATATCATCATAGGACATAATACTTATACCCATTTTGGTTCTCTACTTCTGACTTATATTCTTTGAATTTCTCAAAAGGTTCAGACTTGTGTTTCAACAGGAACATATGTTCAAATCTTGAGAGATCATCAGTGAATGTAATGAAGTACAAAGAACCAGTCCTGGTATGTGTAGACAGGGGACCTACATATATCATCATGTATCAATCCAAAGAGTTCACTAACACTTTCTCTGTTTCTAATAAACGGAGCTATGGTCATTTTATCTTTGTGACATGACGGGCAAGTTTCACAAGATGTAGATTCAAACTGATTTAAATATGCATCTTAATGTAACTTAGCTAGTCGGGTCGCATTGATATGACCTAGTCTACAATGCCTCAAGAAGAATTCGTTCATTTCTGAACTCTTCCTCTTGTATGTGTTCTGTACGTTGAGAATGGTAGTTCGATTTAGAACATATATGCTTTTAGATAACGTGCCTGAACCGATCAACTCTTGATATAGGAAATGTTCAAAACATTATCCAACAATACAAAATTATATCCTTCTTTACTAAATAAAGAGACTGATATGATGTTGTATATCAGGTTCGGTATCTAATAACATTCGTTCAGAATCAATGTACTTGATAATACAGGGTGATAATTGCCAACACTTTAGCTACAACAATTGCACTGTTTCCAATTCTTGAAACTTTATCACCCGTTCTCAGTTCTCTACCTATCTGTAGCCCATGTAACAGATTACATATGTGGGATCCTGATCCGGTATCACATACCCAGGACGTAGAGGATACTAAAAACAGTTCTCGATAATGAACACACCCGAAGAAGATGCATCATCATGCACTTTCTTCGTTTAGGCGGCACGAGAATTCTTGTAATCCCCTATTTCCTGCTCGGTCTTATAACAATTATAAGTTGGAGCGGGACCAACGTTCCTAGGCTCAGTATAATAAGCGGGTTTGGTCAATACATCCATATTATTATCTTGATTAAGGCGTGACATGGTCACTACCTGGAGAGAGAGAGAAGAAAACACTCTGCGTGCGCTCTTGCAAGATCAGATTGGTTATTATTTTATCTAATCAGGATGGCTCCCGCTGTTTTTATCAAATCTTCCTTTAAACCCTAAAAGGAAAGACTAGCCGGGATTAATTACACCGTACAATTTCGCTAATTTTTCAGCCAGGCCAGTGCCGGTACTTTGAGGGAGGTTCCCTGTACTTTCGCACGGACCTAATTAAAGTAAACCTCGTTTTCCCAGGGACGTAATCCCGTTGACACCTTTCTAGACACCTACTTGATCGGCTAATTGTAATGTGTAAAACTCTCCTAGGAGTAACAATTACTCGCAGTGGGTATCGGGATCTAACTATCTCATAGAAGGTATCCAATCTCATTGCAAATTTCAACACTTGAAATTCCCAATAATATTTTGCCTCCAGCAGGCGATGACCTTGACGCAGGTCAACAAACCATAGTCCACTAGTCAAGTTCAACCCGTGCATTTCATGATTAAATTAAACCCACCCGCACGACCCTTGACGCAGGCCAATAAAGTCGCACGACTACCCTAACTCAATCGCATCATATGCTTTAGCATATAAGCATAAATAGCTACCGCACACTACGTGTTGACGCAGGCCAACAAACGTAGCACGAATACTATAAAGTACTTATCTGAAATGACGGAGGGCTATGACAGGTTTTTAAGAAAACCTTTTGCGTAATGAACTTGATATCGTTGTAGAATCGAGTGATTTTGAAAATGAGTGTTTTTAAGGCTTTTACTAATTTTGCTAAAGATGTCACTCCCGGTGAAGGGATCTTGGCTCTTTCCTTATCGAATGAGGTGCAGGATATTTCACAAGGAATACCACTATGCAAAGCAAAAACTATAAAAGCAATAAAAAGACAAACCGAGATTGTAGCATCTGCTAGTTTCGCTAAGGAGGTCACTCCCGGTGAAGGGATCTCGGCTCTTTCCTTATCGAATATGGTGCTGGATATTCTACAAGGAATACCGCTATGCAAAGCAAAAACTAGAGCTACCAGTTTTTAAAACAAGTTTCTACAATATCTTTAGGTTTCTTTTCTTTCATTAATCTCATTAATGAAGTCCCATCATTTAAGTTACCTAAACATCACAGATAAATACAACGTATGCTTATGTCATCCGCATTCATCTCAATGTCCCGTCATGTACCGTTAGGTTAGGTAACTAACGGCAGAGCGGGGCAGGGCTAGCACGGGTGCAAAACATAAGCAACGTCTATATAATATATCATATATACTATATACAGTATTGTTCACACCATAATATTGTATTACTATATTCCCCATTCTTATTCTTTTTATAAATAAACAGGTGCTTTTGACTCATGTCTGCTACATATTACAGGTTACAGGTTCTTGGAGCGAAAACAGTGAAAACGATGAAAAGACGATGCAAAAGTGGAATTTGACCAACAAACAGAAGACTCTTGATCAAGCCTACATCAAAAATAAAATTCACAAAGTATAAGGCAATGCAAGGTCCAAGATTACAAAGTGAACGGTTAAAAGTCCACCGCAATTATTCACTGGAGATCTGGAAGAAATAGAAAAGCCAAATTGAATAAAGATCCAAAGAAATAAAAAGCCCAAGAAGCCCAGAATCAGTTCCAAAATTTCCAGACATAAAATTTTACCAAAGCTTGGAAGTCTACTTTGACTAGGTCTTCCTAAGGATATTTTGGTAAATGTAGACATGCGAATTAATTATAACCTAGGGTTTCCTATCCTCTATAAATAGGAACTCTAAATCATTGTAAAGGCTATGCCTCCCTTCATTAATAAATTTCAGAATTCTTTTGGAGAGCATCAAGTTGTAAGTTCTTTATTTTCCGCCCTAGGTTAATTTTCTATTCTTGCCCTAGTTAAATTTAATTCCTTGCCCTAGTTAATTTTTTTATTTTCTGCCCTAGATAAATGTATTTTAATTCCCTAATGAGTGAGTAGTCTCCTCGCTTGTTAGGGTTAGATCTGGGGAAGGTTTGAGAGACGAAGATCTCTCATCCCCTTTCTTGCCCGTCATATATTTTCATAGGACTCTATGCATACATGCACATACCGCTCCCTACGGCACCCTATCCCTCGAGGTAGCGGTGATACCGTAGTATAAAGGCCCGTTTGTGATGTTTTCCATGGAGGTTAGGGTAAGGATTGATAAAGGAAGGACAAGAAACTAGAAGAAGAAAATATCTTCCCGATGATTCTAATCCCTTTTATTAATAATTACCATAACACCTAATTAGATCTTCATATGGGTATAGAAAGCGGTGAGATTTATAGACTTTCCAAACTTAACCTAGACCTAACCCTAGCAAGACTTAGATATAGATTAATTTAGTTTTTAGATTTAATAATCAATCCGAATACCCTTCGGAATTAACTCGTAAGCGCGACTAGGAAATTCACAACATCCCTGTGGACCAACCCATATTCACCGGCTAGCTACATGCGACGCCGTTCTTGATTGCGGTAATAGATAGTTTTTGACACACAAATCAAATGGCGCCGTTGCCGGGGATGGCGTGTTATTTCCTTTTTGCAATTTCGGGTTAATCAAAATATAAAAAAATCATAAAAACTGAAAATCAAAAAATATAAAAATATATCATCTGTTATTTTTGGAAGGGTTTCTCGTGTGAATCTTTGCAGGATTAACGGATCTGGAAAAATCCAGAGTGCGAAACAGAAAAAGATACATCAAAACAGAGAGGTATTGCAAGTAGAGAGCTACAGAATTTTTTCAGAGGCCTGATCTCTCCATCCCACCGCTAAACCGCGGCCTAAGCACGCTCCCGCCGCCCTTCCGCGGCCCTTTTGTGACATCAGCGCGCGAAATTTTGTCGGTTTGTTTCCTCTTTCTCCCCTCTCCAAATCCCCATATATCTTTTTGTCAAATCCTGTGCAAGATTCCGTGCGCTTTAAAAATATATTCCCTTCCATATAACAATCTTGTGCAGGATTTTTGCGATTTGTTTAAATGAGAAAGTGATTGCAAGTAATCTTTTTTTTGTTGCATATATTTTCTCGAATATCTTTTTGCAACAATTTTTTCCAAATAAATATTCTTTGTGATATGCTTAAAATAATAACTGATTGCAAGTAATATTTTTCGGTTGCATATCTTTAATTAACAATCTTGTTGCAACAATTTCCAAATAAAGAAAAAGAAAAAAAGGGACAAATCTTTTATAGAAACTTGCAAAATTTTTGCCGCAAATAAATCCTTGCACCACCACCACAAACCTTCTTTCTTGTCACCTTTCTTTCTTACAATATGGGTACCCCACATAATAAATCATTAGCCGAACTTTGGTATCCCGAACCTAATTTTGCATCGTATGTCAATTTGTTCGGTCAATTTAAAGACGATCCCTCCTTGCCAAAAATATCTTTGAAAGATCAAATAGAGGCGTCTAGGAGAAACAGTTTGACTTTTCAACCCACTTTGTGTCAACCAAGTCAACCTTTACCACCTCCATACGTTGATACCACTTCTTCAAGTCCTTCTGTCACTCCTAAGCCGATGTCCATTGCTGAGCATATTGCTCAATCTCGCAGTCGATCTTTCACCCCTCTCCACTCATCTAGTTTTAGGGATCCGCACGACTATTCACCTTTTTATCCACAAGTTGACCCTACCCCTGTCCAATCATCCACTTCCTACCAGTCCTACCCGACTTTTCCACCTTCACTAGACACTGTTTCTACACAGCCATTAGGGAGTTTCACATATCCAAACAATTTCGAATCTTTTACCGAAACCCCTCACCACCTAAGTCTAGTTTGGAAGAGTCGTTGGAAGCTTATATTGCTGCAACAAACAAAATGACTAGGAATGTGGAAGCGTCTGTGGCCGCCCTTATGCAACCTAGTGAACCGGTAGCTAGTTTCCCGCTAGCTCAAAAATTTTTAATGTATAAGGAGGCGGTTGGACAGAGTAAGAATGAGAGAGGATTTCCAAATCAAACCTACCCTTACCCAATTGAAGCCCACAACTCCAGTTTTCCATCGATTGCCCTAAATAGTTCACCTGTTGAAAATAAAAATGAGTTGTGTGATTTTGTAGTGCTTGATTTGCCAAATTATGAAGAACCCCTTTCAAGTGAAACCACACCGAATCCGTTTGACCTTTACACCTCCACTCTAGAACCTAAATCGATAGATATCCATGCTTTTGATGAGGTGTCTAAGAAAATTGATTTTCACTTGATTGAGGATATAGACGCCGGGAATATTTTGGATGATGAACCTGTCGATTTAATTGAGATTTTATGTTCAAATCATCATCCCGAGTTATTAAATGTTTCTCCCGAATCTCATATGCGTCTTGACTTTGATGATAATGGCATGGATGAGTTGAATCTTGAGGAGAATTATAAGGATAGTATTGAGGAGAGTTTTGGGGATCATATTGAGGTTGAATCATTTCTGTTTGATGTGTCTGATTTTCCAATTCAGCCTCCTGAACCTTTGACTGTTATATCACCCTCCTTCCTTTCCATCGTTCCGACCACACTTGAAGACTGTGAGCTTGAAAAATTTTCCTTTGAATCTGACACAGTTCTCACAACCGATAACACGTACGAGTGTTTCACTTTTTCGGACGATGTTGATGACTCACCACCCGAGTTTGAGTCCTTTACATTTTCAGATGAGTTAGTTGAACCATCAGACTCGGTTGCTTACAGTAGTTTCGAACCATTAATGGAATCTTTCAAGTTCGAGACAGTTTACTACGGTGAGAATGATACTATCCCTAATTCACTTCCTTTCGTCTTTCCCATTGTTCCGACCGTACAAGAGACCGTTACGCTTTCATCTCCAATACCAAGTTCGGCGTACCCATGTTTTGTTGCGAATCTTGAGGGATTTGACCCCATTTCACGACGGGTTGATAGGTTAGCGCAATCGCTTTTAACATATCGGTCATCACAAATTGCGCTAATTTATTCACTCGATTTACACCCTCAAGATCGCGCGACTCTTCTTTCTCCTTTCCGCCGTTCTTCTCCCCCACCGAGACCATATTCTGCCATTCTTCTTTCCACACAGTCTCGTGTGTTTCTCATTTCTTTCATCCACACCCCATTCTTGCACCAACTATACCACTACCACGATAAGATCTTTGAATGGTTGGTGCTAACCTTTGGCTTGTGTAAGGCCAAGCTTAAGTTTGGAGGGAACCTTTGTATATATGTATATATATTTTTTGTTCTTTTTCTATAAAAAAATAACAAAAAAATTTCAAAACAATAAAATAAAAAAAAATTGTAAATAAATAAACAGGGGAGTATCGGTATTTTGACCCTCTTGATTTAGCATGACAGTGAGGACACTGTCAAGTTCAAGTTTGGGGGTATGCTCGGTACGTCTTCTTCCTTCGCATTCATTTGTACATATTTTTGCATTTGCATATTTATTTGAAAAACCATAAAAATTGGAAAATTTCGAAAATTATAAAAATTATTGTATTCAATTTTGGCTTATTTGACTAGAGTTTGACAAATAGGTTAACTGGCTAGGAACAACTAGATCTTAGACTTGGTAAATTAAAAACCCTAAAAATAACCTTCCTTAAAGTTTAACGGTAGAAAGTATATGTCTTGTAGTTTATTTAGAAATAGGCAAATTTTGGGTTCACTTCTTGGGCTAAGTCGAAACAAGGGAAGAGTATTGATGTTCTTATTAGAGTATAAGTTTGAAAAATAATTCCTAGCTTAAGTCTAAATTCTGAAAATGTATAACCTACAACTTGCACAAACACGCACCTTGAAACTTGGAAGAGTAGAAGAGACCTTGAAATGCTCTTGTCTAAAGTCCTTAGTACAATGAAAATAAAAGAAAAAAAAAGTGAATAAAGAAAAAAATGAACACTGGTTTTTGTGATTACTTAAGGCTGCAAAAATAGAAAAATATTTAGCGAGGGTGCTTCATCACCTAGTGCCTTAGACCAACTGGTTTGGGAGTCACTGCTAAAGCCTTGGGTGTTGCAAAACTAGGAAGTACGCTTGAAAGTGCAAACACATCTTGTAATCGGTTGTTGGTACCTCAAGAAGTATTAACGGTCGCATGAAGGATGTGTAAGCAAATTTCATTCAAAAATTCACCAATTAATAAGTACTTTGGACAACGGACAAGAGTATGATTGCTTGATTTGAATTTCCAAGTGTAGGGGTGATCTATACACACACGTAGGGGTATGTGATTGGAGTTTAGATGAGAGAAAGGAGTGAAGAATAGAACTTGTATCTTTAGTAGAGTTGATAGAAATTCCTAAGTGGAGATGGAACCCTAGAAGGAAAACTTAAGAGATGCCGAAAGCTAGGTAAATCTGCAGAACATATATAATCTTAAGTTAAATGACGAGGAAGTGTGAAGAATATGGGTGGATAATTTACGAGTCGACGATAATAGAATTCCTTGTTAGAAAACCTAATTGGAGAATTAAAGTCGAAAAAGCCAAATTGATAGGATTTTGTGGGTGTAATCCGCTGAAAACCCTCAGGAGACAACACTCCTCCTACTAGGGACACCTAGAGGTTTAACGGCTTGTTGCACGTGCTCAGTGCAATCGCGTTTCCCTGCGAAAGTGTGGTTAGGATTTTAGTGAATAAAAATAAGTTTGCTCGAGGACGAGCAAAAGATAAGTTTGGGGGTATTTGTTCACACCATAATATTGTATTATTATATTCCCCATTCTTATTCTTTTTATAAATAAACAGGTGCTTTTGACGCATATCTGCTACATATTACAGGTTACAGGTTCTTGGAGCGAAAACAGTGAAAACGATGAAAAGACGATGCAAAAGTGGAATTTGACCAACAAACAGAAGACTCTGATCCAAGATTACAAAGTGAACGGTTAAAAGTCCACCGCAATTATTCACTGGAGATCTGGAAGAAATAGAAAAGCCAAATTGAATAAAGATCCAAAGAAATAAAAAGCCCAAGAAGCCCAGAATTAGTTCCAAAATTTCCAGACATAAAATTTTACCAAAGCTTGGAAGTCTACTTTGACTAGGTCTTCCTAAGAATATTTTAGTAAATGTAGACATGCGAATCAATTGTAACCTAGGGTTTCCTATCCTCTATAAATAGGAACTCTAAATCATTGTAAAGGCTATGCCTCCCTTCATTAATAAATTTCAGAATTCTTTTGGAGAGCATCAAGTTGTAAGTTATTTATTTTCTGCCCTGGGTTAATTTTCTATTCTTGCCCTAGTTAAATTTAATTCCTTGCCCTAGTTAATTTTTTTATTCTCTGCCCTAGATAAATGTATTTTAATTCCCTAATGAGTGAGTAGTCTCCTCTCTTGTTAGGGTTAGATCTGGGGAAGATTTGAGAGACGAAGATCTCTCATCCCCTTTCTTGCCTGTCATATATTTTCATAGGACTCTATGCATACATGCACATACCGCTCCCTACGGCACCCTATCCCTCGAGGTAGCGATGATACCGTAGTATAAAGGCCCAGTTGTGATGTTTTCCATGGAGGTTAGGGTAAGGATTGATAAAGGAAGGACAAGAAACTAGAAGAAGAAAATATCTTCCCGATGATTCTAATCCCTTTTATTAATAATTACCATAACACCTAATTAGATCTTCATATGGGTATAGAAAGCGGTGAGATTTATAGACTTTCCAAACTTAACCTAGACCTAACCCTAGAAAGACTTAGATATAGATTAATTTAGTTTTTAGATTTAATAATCAATCCGAATACCCTTCGGAATTAACTCGTAAGCATGACTAAGAAATTCACAACATCCCTGTGGACCGACCCGTATTCACCGGCTAGCTACATGCGACGCCGTTCTTGATTGCGGTAATAGATAGTTTTTGACACACAAATCAAGTATCTATCTCAAAATATCAAATGATCACCTCACAGATATCGCAGCAGAAAACAACATATGAAATATTAGATATACTAGGATTTCCGGGTTTTATATTAAGCCTGTATAAAACACGGATTCCACGGTCGTGATGAATAGCCAAACCCATATCCCTAGACCCCTATGAAAGCGGCAAGCAACCCTACCAATTCTAGTGTTAGGAGAGCCGGTCTCGACTCCTCGAGATGGTCTCTCACTGGACTCTAGAACCCGGTTACTTATGCTCCCCTCCTTGGGTCTATCCTAATGCGGAAAAGTAAATAATATACATCAACGGTGACATCTCCCTCAACCCGGAAGTGCCCCAATAAAAGAATATTACATACATTGAATTTTACATGAATGAAAATGAAAAAATCTCATCTCACATAAAAGCCCTCCGGCTATTCAAACACGATGATCCAATATAACATATCCCAGCAACACATAACATCACATGTCATCAACGTATGTAAATATTCGTATCCTAATTATCGTTGACGTATAGCAACAAAAACGGCGATACACCACATATTACACTTACGGTCGCAGAAAAGAAATTGAAAAACTACAACAATTGGAATCTGCACTGCGCTTAGATATCATAAACCCGGAATATCACATATTCTGGATTTCATGCCTAACAATGCAAATTTTACATTTCGGTCTCAACCATGAAAACACTTTTCAAAGAAAGTCGGGTAATTCAACAAGATTCTCGATTCCGTACGAAGCTGAAATGTTAAACTTGCATGCAACTAGATAGATTCCAATTATTGTATCCTATCACATGATATCCGGACGATGTTAAACTTTTCGATCGATTCATCAAAGTCCCACAATTTCCCGACAGCTCAACACTTGAGCACGGTTTTAATAATACCCGGAACATGCCGCAGTACCTATGGACCAACTGTAGAAGGGCAAACCCAAATCTCACTCATGTCGCCACGGAACTGCGGCAAACCCTAGGGTATGACCGCGGTTCCACAATCCAAAAAAGTCGAGTTAGGGTTTCATTCTTCTAGAGGGTCCACAGAATTACTTGCATGTTTTTCCGAATACGTTAAACTTGGAAAAATGGGTTTTTGGTATTCGATCGAACTTTTTAACTTCGCCTAGATAACCTGTGAAAACCCAAATACAATGTTAAACTACGAATACGAAACACTCCGAATTGTTTATAGTGTAAGATTACATCTTGTGCAAAATTAACAAAAACAAACAACACCTGAAACACTAAAACCCATGCAATGGAACACTGGAAAAATTTGGAGGGGGGCTCGGATTTGGCCGATATGGGGGGGTCTCGCCGGCCAAAAAATGTCCAAATGGCTCCAAATTTCACCAGTATTCATGTTATCACACATATATGATTCTGCACTTGTTTAAAAAAAATTTAGAGCTCATATCAAAATCGACAGAAACTGGATTTTAGGGTTTCAAGTTTCGGAGTTCGTTTCGGTTTCGTAATCTAACAATCCGTCTAATACTCTAGCCCAGCTCTGATACCACTCTTGGGATTCCTTAGAACCCTACTGGGTTTTCACAGCAACTACCATGCCAAATTAAAAAATTCTAAGGTGCTAATGAACCCTAACCTTAGGATCAAGCTAAAGTAACTAGACAATATAACATGTAATCAACCATTACAAGTAGTGAGCAAGGAATACAACCTTTGTAGACTGGTCCTTCACTTCTAAAGGTCCGTATTGACGTCCCTTCGCTGCGATCATGGTAAGTGAAGATTTCCCGAACTCTAGAATGGTTCCATCGGAGAAATGAACAAGCTTGCACGAAGTCTTCGAGGCCGAAGATGATCTACATCGAGGAGACTCAAACCCAAGCTATCTCTTCACTAGGTCAAGAACTTTGTGAAGAGAACACCCTTTACTATCAAAGCAAGTGTATAGGATGATGAAATAGGAAGTGGGCTCACTTTAGATTTTATTTTCTCACAATATTTCTTCATGTTTCATGGAGCTAATAAGCAAGAGGAAGAAGATGAAGAAAGAAACCATGAAAAATGAAGAAGGAAAACTAATGAGGTAAGAATAGCAACCATGGGTGAGTTAGTGTCATATACTAACTATTGTAGAGACTTAACCATGGATTAATTATAATGGTTGGATTTAAAATATCTTAAGTAAAACAAAATGAGTGGACTTTGGTCAATGGTCTACAAGCTTCATGAAGCTTCAAGCCATGACCAATTTTCCACCTCATTTTAATTTACTAAGATAAATAAAATCCCATATTATATGTAAGCATGGTGTAAGTCACACACACACCTAAGTTTGCATGTATCATCAAGCATGACACAAACATGTACACAAGTATACATCACATATATACTTAATACATAATCAAGTGAGAAAAGCAATCTTAAGTGAGCTAATACTAGTTAAATGTAAATTAATATATCAAATATATAATTATACATTAAATCATTAAATAAACACTTGATTTAATGATCCGGTCATATCTCATATAACTGACTAATATCATGTCTATCAATTTATCGAATCAACACTTGATTCGATAACCCAGCTATATCGCATATAACCGACCGATGATACAAATCGCAAGAATAAAATACGGTATCTCATACACGTATTAATCTCGGTCCCGCAAATATCTCATATGTGCTCCTACTCCATTTCGCCAGAGCCAGGAAACCTCTGTGTAGGACTCTAAAGACTCGTCAATATGCCGGCAGTAGTTGATGATCATATCAAACACCCACAAGCCGCAAGAGGCGTGCTAAACATAACGGCCACCCGGGTATTGAGCGATCAGAAGATCAACAAGCAAGCCTGCTTATACTCCTTCTAATCCAATCAGTAACGCTTACCGTACAGTCCGGTCTCTTCGTCTGATTTGTCGCATATCTCGTCTACGGGTCGTAAATGTCAGACCGCAGTAACTCGATAAATCGTGCCGATGTGAGGCTCATAACGGGTCGAGAAACTACTGGTAACACTTACCAGTAAATCTCTGAATCAGCCCTGGCCAGAGACTTCTTGTTATAGCCAATCAAGCACAGCGCAACATCAACCCCCAATACCGGGAGAGACGAATCCCCTCCTATCGCTCATTGCCTCCATGTGACTTGGGACTATACCTAAAAACCACCGTTTTGCACGTTCTCATGAACGTGGTAAGGTGGAAATCAAAGCACAGTGGGAATCACACAAGACTCTATGACGATTTCGGGTCGATAGACTAACCTATACTAGTGTCACCAGAGAACTGCCATCTGACGTGAGGTATAATACCATCTGGGAGTTCTCGGCGAGTTTGTCCAGTGTACCCAGCCTCCACTGAGCACCCGTATATCATCTCTGATGTTAAATACCAATGGATATGGGATCATCCATCGCCCATCTACATGGGTCGAGAAGGTACACGCTAGTCTACTCTGGTATATCGATGCCCCGTCTCGATACACCCATGACCAGGGACATTAAAGGATGTACTCACAGACTACCTTTATCCCACTAGTATGATCTCCATCATAATCTAGGTAGTCAAGTACGCATCCTAAAGGTTTTATCAACATGTAACAGAGAGACAATCAATATACATGTTAAGATAAAGAGTAACCAGATAGTATACTATCATGTCGAGCAAGAAAGTCCTCTCTCTATATGTCCAAGCATCCACTACAATATACATCGCATGTACAGTAATGGCCTCTAGGGCATACATATAACTAACAGAAGTGATGAGAATAATTGTTGTGTGAGGTTAGAAATTCAACCATGGGTCGAGTATATCATCCTTAACCCTTGTAGAGACTTAACCATGAGCTATGGTTAAAGGTATGGTTGATAAATATCTTAAGCTAGACAAAAAAAGTGGACAAAGTCAAAGAAGACTACAAGCTTTTACAAGCTTCAACCATGACAAAAATCCACAATATTTGAATTACTTAATGATAAATATTAACCCTAATCTTAACCCTAGCATGGTTTAACTCTCATAAACCCTAGTTGCATTTATAATCTAGCATGTTACAATTATACATATCGCATATATATAATTTAGTAACAAAAGAAAAGAATACATTTAACATATATCACATATATATCAATATATCCAAAATGAGAAAAAGAATTACTTAAGTGAGCTTATATTAGTTAATGTAATATAATATATCACATATATAATTATACATTAAATTATCGAATCAATACTTGATTCGATAATCCGGCTATATCACATATAACCGACCAATATAACATGTATCTTTTTATCGAATCAACACTTGATCCGATAACCCGGTTATATCACATACAACCGGCCGATATCACATATCGCGAGAATAGAATACAGTATCACATATCGTATTAATCTCGGTTCCACACATATCACATATGTGCTCCTACTCCGTTTTGCCTGAACCAGGAAACCTCTGTGTAGGACTCTAAAGACTCGTCAATACGCCGGCAGTAGGTGATGATCATATCAAACACCCACAAGCTGCAAGCGGTCAGCTAAACGTTACAGCCACCCGGGTATTGAGCAATCAGAAGATCAACAAGCAAGACTGTACACACTCCTATGAATCCAATCAGTAACACTCCCGTACAGTCCGGTCTCTTCGTCTGATATGTCGCATATGCAGTCTATGGTTGGTAAACGTCAGACCCCAGTAACCGATAAGTCGTGTCGATGTTAGGCTCATAACGGGTCGAGAAACTATTGATAACACTTACCAGTAGATCTCCATATCTGTCCTGGCCAAGGACTTCCAGTTATAGCTAATCGAACACAGCGCAACATCAACCCCCAATACCGGGAGAGACGAAACCCCTCCTATTGCTCATTGCCTCCATGCGATTCGGGACTGTACCCAAAAGCCACCGTTTTGCGCATTCTCATGAATGTGGTAAGGTGGAAATCAAAGCACAGTGGGAATCACACAAGACTCTATGACGATCTCGGGTTTACAGACTAACCTGTACCATTGTCACCAAAAACTGCTATCTGACGATAGGTATAATACTATCTAGGAGTTCTCGGCAAGTCCGTTCAGTGTACCCAGTCTCCACTGAGCACCCGTATACCATCTTTGATGTCAAACATCAATGGATATGGGATCATCCATCGCCCATCATATGGGTCAAGATGCATACACGCTAGTCTACTCTGATGTATCGATGCCCTGTCTCGATACACCCTCGACTAGGAACAATTATAGGATGTACTCGTTGACTACCCTGGCCCCACTAGTATGATCTGCATCATAGTCCTAGTAGTCAAGTATATATCCTAAGGGTTTTATCAACATGTGAGAGCAAGGCAGTAATCCAATACAACTCAACATGTTAAAAATAAAGAGCAACCGGATAGCATACTATCATGTCGAGCAAGAAAGTCCTCTTTATATATATCTAAGTATCCACTATAATATTCATCATATGTATAATAATGGCCTCTAGGGCATATACATAACTAACAGAGGTGGCATGAGCATGGTTGGAGGTATGTATAGAGGTATGGCTTTTGATTGTTTATTGTAAAAATGAGATGAGATATTTTTGCATGGTTGAAAAATGAGGAGCCATTCTTTCTACATGCCATTCATTCATTCTCTCTTGACTCATCATGCTTGATAGTTCTTCTACACTTAGCTCATTTTCTTTCTTGAGTTGCTCATGCCTTGGTTTTCCTCACCTGTTCCTCCCTCTTTTTTGGTTGCTCACTTGAGCATAAGAAATGAGAGAAAAAGGTGAAAAATTCATACATCCCCACTCTCCATTGCTAGTGACCTTGGAGCGTCGGTTGCTTCGCTAGGCGAAGCTGGAGCCTGCATCGTTTCCCTCTGGTGGATCATCTTCGACAAAGGAGGACCGGCTTGCAATCGCAATCCGGAGCACTTGAAGAAAGCTTGAGGATGTGAGTATTCTACACATAGTATATTAGTTTAGCTCACTAGGTTTTGTTTGCAAGTTCTAGCTATTTAGTTCGATTCTTGGTATGGGAATTTTGGCAAACTAGAAAAATTTTGAAATCCATGTTGCCATCGTCGAAAATTAGATTGCTAGTGTGCCTAGGTTCCCAGTAGTAATATCAGAGCCAAGCTAAAAACTAGACTTGTTTACACTAGTTTAGAGTTTCGATCGACGGAATTTTCCGAATTGTATTTCCAAAAATACTGCTTGCTCTTCGAATTTTAAAGTTGTTCAAAATTTTTTTCTGGCTGTATTAAAATTATGTGAAGGAAAAACTAGAGCTAAGAAAAAATTTTGGACACCCAATCCCAAAAAATGACTGTGGAACAGAAGCAAAATGACACATTTGGCGGCTGAACCGCAGCCCTTTTTGGGTTACAGCACCCCAAATTTTTTCTGGGGCTCTAGTTCATGGAAATATGATTTTTGGGATATTTGGTTTTGGCCCAGATTTGTTTATGTACTGGTTTGTACTTTGGGGGCCAATGCGGAAAGTTTTAATCGATCGAAATTTTAAATTTGTGTTTTTCTGAGCATTTGTTACTGCGACCGTGAATATCATAGCGCGGTATAATCCGACTGGTTGCTATATACACAATCAGATGGGTTTATGAACATGATATTCGCGTTGATGTTCTGTGTTGCTCTGTGATTATAGTTATGTTAGATTTGTCGTGATGGATAGCCCGGTGTACGTAGTATTAGATATATTTCTCTGTGATGTAATGTATATTCATATTGCGTCGCGAGCGTCCGACATATGGACTCCGTCATCGCGGCTTGTATTATTCTTTGGGGCGTGCCCAGGTTGCGAACGTAGTCGCTGTTTTATATTTTGTTTTTCATTACATGCATTAGGATTACTCCGCGGTGGGGTGCTCGAGTAGCCGGGTTGTAGAGGGCAACAGGCCTCCATCTCATGGCATTGAGATCGGGGTGCTTTACTCTAGAATTGGTGGGCTATTCTCCGCACTCGTAGGGGGTATAGGATTGACCCGCGGAGGGGTGCCCAAGTGTAAGTGTGATGTGCCCTTGAGGCCATTATTGTATAGTACGAGTTTGTATATTACATTTTGGAAGCTTGGGATATATACACGGATTTATGACAGTCTTGCTCGATATAGTAGTATGCTCTTTGGTTTGTAACTATCTTAATATGTGTATATGTTTCTTTTAACGTATCGCTAATACATATTGATAGAGCCCTTAGGATATTTGCTTGACTACTAGCGTTGTGATGGCAGTCACACTGGTGGGGGCTGGGTAGTCTGCAAGCACATCCTTACACAGGTCCCTAGTTGCAGGATTATCGAGACAGGGCATCGATACTCCAGAGTAGACTAGTGTATACGCGTCTCTTCCCAGCAGGGGATATGGTCTGTCCCACAGCCATCAGGACATCGTACTGGATATAGTATGCAGGTGCTCATTGGGTTATGAGTTACACTGGACGGACTCGTAGGGAACTGCTGGTTGGTAATATACCTATCGTCAGATAGCAGTTCCCAGGTGACATAAGTACAGCTTAGTCCGTCGACTTGACACTGCTACTTCGCCTCAAGTATGTTCCTACTGTTCTTAGATTACTATCCTACCACGGCTCTGCTGAGTCGTGCAAACAGGTAGTAGTTGGGTGCAATCCCGAAGCACTTGGAGGCAGTGGCTGTTAGATAGGATTCTTCTCTCCCAGTATTAGGGGTTGATGTCGCGCTATATTCGGAAAGCCATTACACAAAGTCCCTGGTCAGGGAAAGCGAGATTTGCTGGTAGGGATTCCAGTAGTTTCTCAGGGTGTTTTTGGCCGCACTCCGACACGACTTATTGCACTATTAGGGGTCTGATGCTTGCCGCCCCCTAGGACCGATATGCGATACTCTTAAACGAACAAACTGGACCGTACAGAGATTGCCACAGACAGGCTCAATTCGGGTACGGATGAGTTTACTTGTCGGCCTTCTTATCGACAAATACCTGGGTAGCCGTTACGTACAGCTAGTGCCACTTATGCGCTTATGGTTAAACCCACTGCTAGAGTACTGTCGAGTCTTTAGAGACCCACACAGAGGGTTTCCTGGCTTCGGGCGAAACGTGTAGAGGTCGTATGGTTTTACGACAGGGTTCGATCACATATGTGTACTTGTGTGCATATGATGTTCAGGTGGACATTACTAGTGGGCTTTGGTTTAAGCCGGATCCTAGTATATGATTATTGGATTAGTTTCGTCTCATTATATTCATGTTTCTTGGAATACGGATACGGGTATGTATATACAGCCGAGAGGGGCATTCTTATGATTTGATCAATATTGCTTTTGGAGAATGACACCTCAAATTAGGGTTTCTCTTTTATGGTTAATTCTTTAGTGAGGTGGAGGAATTGAGAAAGGAAACATTGTGGTATTTTAGTGAAATGGATTAGGGTTTTGCATTGTCCCTCTTGGACTCTTTTGTGAGTTGTTGACTTAGATATTTGTTCATATCATAATTTTGCATTATTATATTCCCCATTCTTACTCTTTTTACAAATAAACAGGTGCTTTTGATCCATATCTGCTACATAGTTGCAGGTTACAGGTTCTCGGAACAAAAACAGTGAAAATGATGAAAAGAAGGCACAAAAGTGAGACTACGACCAACAAATGGAAGAATTTTGATCACGCCTACAGTTCGAAGAATAAACGAAGGTCAATGGACAATTTCACAAAACACAAAGGCAGCGCAAGGTTCATGACTTCGACACGAAGTGAACGGTAAAGTCCACGACATTATGCACTGTGGAAATCTGGAAGAAAACTAGAAGACAATCTGAGAAACCAAGTGAAGAAAAGCCAAGGAAAAAGCAACATGAGAATTACCAGAGAAGAAGAGCCCATAAGACCTCTATATGGCCGCGGATCCGCGGCCAAACATGGGTTTTGGCCGCGGTTTTGCGGCCATAATAAGCCCGTGTCGGTGAAAATTCATGGCGGTGTGGCGGTGCGTTGACTAGTCTTCTTTAGGGTAAAATTGTAAATGCAGATGTGAATCGAATGTAAGCCTAGGGTTTCTATGATCTTGATTGAAAACGATTTCGGAATGTGTAGTATTTAGAAAATTGTAAAGAAATCACAACCAAAAATTATTTGACCGCAATCAACTACGGTGTCGGATGTAGATTGTAAGTGAGTGCGGATCGTCCACAGGGACAGTGTAATAGTTCTTCTTTCGAATTAGATGAATTGAAACTTTAAAGAAAAGAAAAGAAAATAATTCATGATTTATATTTGAAGTTCAAGAATTAGAAAATCTAAATCTAATAACAAGAAAAAGATAGAATCAAGAATTGATAGTTTGATGATTTTTCCAACCAAATATCAAGAATCGAAATGAGGCTCGTAGGAATCGATCGGATCTATAGATGTGATGCAATCTCACGATGACGTATTCTTATCCTTTGATGAATTGATACTAGATCGATGATGATCGACGAGAATTGGGGATTTCTAGTGAAACTAGGGTTTCATCATTTATCCCTTATTCTTTCGTCGATATCATTCACATTCTAGCCTCTAGTAAATTCAAGAAATGATCGTAGATCCCTAATTTCGAGCGATAACAATCAAGAAAGCATCGCAACGAAACTAGGCCATCGATTCTTGAACTTGCTAGGGTTTACAAAACTCGTAGGACTCAAGAATCGTTTTAAGATTTGTTACATCATCATTCTATTGATCGTCTCGACTCCTTAATGAGCGGAGTTTTACTCAAACAACATCACAAGAAATACAATCATAAATTGAGATCGAATCATGATGCAAGAATTTAAAGAAAGCAAGATTAAAGAAATTCACCTTTTATTTATATCAACAATTTCGTTACAATCGCTCAAGAACTACAAGAGGAAGAACTCGATCGTCGATTTGGCTTCGCTCGTCTCCTTGAGTCGCGGATCGGCTTGGATCACTTGCCCGATTGAAGATCGGCTCGGCTCATAAAAGGTTGAAGGCTTCTCACTTGATTTGGTACTCGGGATCTTGAATTTGGAGTGGAATTAGGGTTAGGGTTTCGCACAAGTCTTGTCACTAGACTTGTGGAAGAAGATGATGAATTGAAGAATTAAAGAAGAACTATTGATGAACAACCAAAGATTAGCCATTAACCCTAGGTCTAGGCTCCTATTTATAGACATCAAAACCCTTGATCTAGGATTTGAAGTTTAAATTTCCCTCCAAAAGTTTTTTGAAGAAATTTGAATTTCCCTCCAAAAGTTAGTTAGAGGAGAAGCTTCTAGATGTGATTAGTTAGGAGGGAGCTTTTAGAAGAGGTTAGTTAGGAGCTTAATTAGGATTAGCTTAATTAATGATCTTTGCTGATCTGGCAGAAGACTCTGGAGAATTCTGGAATTTGACGTGTCAAAATGAAGTGTAGCCACTGAGAGAAGAATTATGCACCAAAATTCAAGTGATGATGTGGCAAAAGCGCCGCGATTCCGCGGCATAAGCTGGCTCCCGCCGCGGTTCCGCGGCTCTTTGGAGGCTTCAGGGCTTGAAACTTTTGGGCTTCTCTGGTACTGACATATAGGCCCTTTTTGATATATTGAATTTTATATTGCCTTTTGAATTGCTACCAGATCTGAAATCATTGAGTTGGCGTATTTTTGATCAGCTCTTTTGGCTTTGCTCCTGCAATTTCCTGCACAAATCTCGACACAAGTGTTGCGCAAATACAGAGATGATGCGATGCCATGAAATGCGGTCAATTTCCTTTATAGTGCCGGTTTTAGATTCTAACACATGCAATCTGATATTTTATGACTGATTTGCTAATATGTGAAATATGAATGTCGAACACTTCTAAATGAGTGCAAATGATAGCGAAATTGCCGTGTTAAGAATGCAATATTTTCGACTGATCAAATTCCCCCAAACTTATTTTCGATCGTCTCGAGCGAATTGTTTTATTAAAAAGAGAAGGAGAAAATAAAGAAAGAGAAAAACTAACTAGCACATTTTCGTAGGCAACACGATTGCACTGAGCACGTGCAACAAGCCTTTAAACCTCTAGGTGTCCCTAGTAGGAGGAGTGTTGTCTCCTGAGGGTTTTCAGCGGATTGCACCCACAAAATCCAATAATAAAAGAAAGATCATGAATATTACATTTAAAGAAAAGAATTGTAAAAGAAAAGCCTTGAAAATTAGGGTTTCCAACTAAGCTAGCTTTTCGGTTGTCATGAGCCCTATCTTAATGGTCATGAAAAGATGTCAGAAATCACGTCCTCCCTCAATAAAACATCGTCTTATTCTTCATCCCTATCTTTATTCCAAACATCGATCATATCACCCTGCGTGTGTGTAAAGGACATCCCTACACTCGGAGAATTCAATTCAAGCTATCATACTCTTGCCCATCAGCCTCAGTACTTTTTAATTAATGAATATTTAGACGAATTTGCTCACACACTTTCATGCGACCGTTAATACTTCTTGAGGTACTAACCGACCGATTACTCATGTGCTTGCTTATTTGGTGTATTTTCCTCGTCTTGCACCACCTAAGGCATAGCAGTGACTCCCAGACCAGTTGGCCTTAGGGCACTAGGTGAAGAGGCACCCTCGCTATATATTTTTTATTGCCCTCGGTGATAACAAAACCGGTGTCCATTTTTTTCACCACTTTATATATATATATATATATATATTTTTATTCACTTTTTCTTTTTATTTCCTTCATACATCGGCTTTAAGACAAGAGCATTTCAAGGTATCCTCTACTATCCCAGGCTTCAAGACGTGTGTAAGTGCGAATAGCAGGGTATCAACGTTCAAAATGTTTGGCTTCCAGAATAGAAACTATTTTTCAGACTTATTTTTATTCTCAGATTAGTGACGTCTTTCATCTTACTAACCCTTAGGACAACGGCTCATAACTACTTATTACTAGTTCGTATAAGAAAACTTCTAATTTTCTTAGTTTTCTTAAATTTTTCTAATCTCATGGATGTAATTTTTCACTATCTAATCTTTCATTATCTTATTTATGTACAAAAATATTTTTATATTTTGAAAAATTTTAAATTTTTATAGGTTTTCAAAAATGTTTTGTGCTTATGCAAATGATGATGCAAATGATGCGAAAATAAGCACAAACCTCCCCCAAACTTGTTTTCAACAGTGTCCTCACTGTTGCCATCTGCTAAATCTCGAAAAACCTGTAAGCTTGGGAGGAATTTATTAGTGGGGGCAAAATATTTAAGTGAAGAACTTCCCAAAACTTATTTTTGGCTCATCATTTTGTAAAAAATTTCTTTTCAAGAGCCAGAAAAATATACCCCCCTCCCAAACTTGAGTTATGCAATGTTAATCTTTTGAAAATCACATGAGGGGGTCAAGAATTATTGGTCGATGCCAAGCTTTGCAAAGACCGAATATCAACACCAACCATTAAAATTTTTTATCAATGCAGTGCTCTGGTTAGTGGAAGAAGAAGTGTGGAAAGGGAAAGGGGTGGAAAAGAATGTGTGTGCGTCTCATTTTGGAGAGACGATGCAGTGAGTGTGATGGATTACTCGCATTCTTCTTACAAGTCAGAAGAAGGGGTGGAGGTTCAATTTTAATGATTGGAACCTGATTCATCTCAACACCCGTGTTATTCAGAAATACGAGTTCATCAGCGAAGATCTCCTCAAAAGTTTCATCTATACCCCGAAGAATAATGTCATCACAAGGTGCGGGGTGATCTTCAGACTCTAAAAACAGTTCATAATCGGTGTTAGTTGTTGACCCGGACATCTCGGTGGAAGAGTCCGTATGTGTATGATACATAGTTGGGTCAAACAATAACGTATGAAAAGAGTCAAGATCAGTATCAAGAGGATCATCAAATTCGCTGCTGTCGACATCTATTAAGTCGACAGAACAGACCTGAGCAGTAAGTTCGGAGGGTACACTTCCCAACTTGTAAATGTTTAGCTCAATTGACCTATTCCCGAAAGATAGGGTCATAGAGCCATTACGACAGTTGATGATAGCATTGGAAGTGGCCAAAAAGGGGCGACCTAAAATCACCGGAATTTGATTCCGTGGGTTCGCTACAGGCTGTGTATCAAGTACAATAAAATCCACAGGGAATACAAATTCCCCAATTTTTATTAACACATCCTCCAGTTCACCCTTAGGTTTGGTGATTGATCGGTCAGCCATCTGGAGAGTGCAAGGAGATGGCTTCAACTCTCCGATACCTAGTTGCTTATAGACTGAGAAAGGAAGCAGGTTAACACTTTCCCCAAGGTCTAGTAGAGCACGGTTAATATGTTTTCCCCAATAGAGATGGAAATCGTAGGATAGCCAGGATCCTTACGTTTCCTCGGTAATTGCTGGGGGAAAGCCGTATCTACAGTCTTTGCCATGAATATCTTCTTGGGCATTTGTTTCTTCCTCTTTCTAGTGCACAAGTCTTTAAGAACTTTCGCATATGCGGGGACTTGTTGGATAGCATCTAGAAGAGGGATGTTTATGTTAACCTGTTTAAACATCTCAGTGATCTTCTCCATATGTGGACTTGGTGTGTTAGCCCTTAACCGATTAGGATAGGGTGCTTTAGCAATAAGCGCTGGGTCCATCATAAGAGAAGGAAGTGTGTGTGGAACCGATCCCAGAATAGAAGTGGGGATCGTCCGTGGAGGAGTAGAAGAGGTGGGCTGAAGTGGCGAGCCTTTTTGGAAACGAAGAATAGGCTCGGAAGAAGGTGGTGGGGTAGAAGAACTGGGGTCAGAATTAGAAGTAGAAGTGTGTGTGTGAGGAAAGGTCTCAGCCGGGGTGTTGATAGGATTTTCAATATCATCAATCTCTTCCCCAACGTGATTGTCAAGCACTCTTCCAGATCTCAACGTGGTAATTGCATTCACATGATGTGAATAGCCAGGATTGGGTAAGGGTTGAGCTGGAAGTTTCCCTTTCTCTCTTGCACTCATTTCGGCTTTTAATCGTGCAATTTCTTCTTCCATCGATTTAATACTCTCGTTTTGGGACGCAGAGTTTTTCTCAATTTTATCGACAGAAGACTTCATTTCAGCCGAAACTTGCATGATATTTGTTAAGACCAAATTCATGTATTGTGCAAAAGAAGAGGATTCATCAGTTCCGGTCAACTGTAAAGGACTAGACAGTGCAGTGGTGTTGACCGGATTTTGAAAGTTATGTGCTTGAAAGGGGTGCTGACTCAATTGAAGTTGTGGTTGCTGTTGTGGTGGAGGGACCCTTTGGAAATTGTTTTGGTTTGGAACCGTGTTTTGAGATTGTGATTGGTTCCAAGCAAAATTAGGGTGATTCCTCCAACCCTGATTATATGTGGAAGAAAATGGATCGTTTCTAGGTCTTTGAAATACGGCATTGGTATGCTCATGACCTTGAAACTGAGAATTTCGTGGACATTCTTCCATCAAATGAGAAGGATCAGAACAGCATCCACATACAGTTTTGGAAAGTGACATTTGATTAAGGGAGGCAGCTAAAAATTTGTTTTCCATAGTCTCGAGTTTCTTGTGTATAGCTGAAATGTCAGCTCTAACTCCTATGGAAACATCCGATTGGTTATTGCCACTCCTAAATGATGGACTTTCTCACTGTAAAGATTTTTCAGCGAAATCTTCTAAGTATTTCCAAGCTTCCCCATCGTCTTTGTTCATAAAATTTCCTTGACACATGTTTTCAAGACTCTGTTTAGTGTTAGGGTTACTGCCCTCATATATGATTCGGCACAGTTCCCATCTCGGGATTCCGTGATGTGGGCATTGAACCAACAGATCCTTGAATCGGTCAAGATATTTTGAAAATGGTTCATTTGGAAGCTGATTGAATTGATTTATTTCGCTGCGGACTCGAGCTGTCTTGTGATTAGGGTAGAATTTCTTAAGGAATGCCGCTACGAATTCTTCCCAATTTGTGATTGAGTGTGCGGTGGTGTTATATAGCCACTTCTCGGCTATATCGCACAAAGTAAATGGAAGAAGTCATAGACGCATAGCATCCACTGAAAGTTGTGACGTACCCATCATTGCGCATACGTTTTCAAATTTGGTAATAAAAACGTAAGCGTCCTCAGTCTCGAGACCGTGGTATTTGGGTAGAAGGTTGATGTATTGGGGTTTAATTTCAAAATTTTCCCCGTTGGCTGGTGGAATAGAAAGATAGGTGGAAAGGGGACCTCGTGTAGGATAGCACCTCTCTTGGAGAGAGATGCGGGGTGGATTCTGCGCACCAACGGACGGCGGCAGATTAGGGTTAAAGAAATTCGATGGAGGTGGATCCATCGATGTGGGTGTGATAGTGGGTAAAGAAGAAGTAAGTGGAGAAATACCGACTTCGGAGTCGATAAAGGGTACGCGGACTAAACGGGCACTAGAATCCCGTGTCCAGCCTATCTTGAACTAAAAAGGGTTAGTACAAGTGGCAGCGTTGACTTATAATTAGGGGTATGAATGAATGCGGTGTTTGTTTTGAAAATTGGACGGATTTTGGAAAATATGATGCTACATAACAAATGCAACACACAAAACCCTAATTCTACGGGTCGCCTAGGTCAGATCTCTAGACCGCTCCTAACTGCCAGAAGACAAGACGCAGGATAAATCCTCCACTGCCTCTTTGTCCCTCCTGTGGCCAGGCAAGTGCCAGGTAAGTGAGAGGTTCTCCACTACGTAAGTAGTGGGCCTAATTAAGTAACCACTAGCCTTCGACACACTTGCCTAGGCACCACAAGAGAAACGCGGATAAGCAATGAATTACCCACGGCCTTCTTCTGTCCTAAGTGAGCGCGACGGTCCTTAGAGTTATTTCTAGATATTTTTTAGTTAATGTGGGTCAATGCGGATGCAAGTTTTGCGATTTTTGGGGCCTAGGAAGGGTAATGAACTCCCCACCTAATTTGGATTTGGCCGTGCCCCTTAATATCCGTATTTGTTATGCAAACAACCAAGAAATAAAAACACGCACAAATTTAATTTTGCTTTTTGCGGCGCTGCGATTTTTGCAAAGAAGCCTGCAGAAAATTATTAGTTGGAGCTAAAAAGAGGAGAGAGGAGAAGGTAAGAAATCACCTGAAGCAAAATTTTCACAGAGAAGCCCCAAGAATGCCGCGGTTCCGCCGCATATGGGTGCTATTGCCGCCCTTCCGCGGTCAAACAGTGGGAACACTGCACAAAATTTCACCAGGGAGCTTCTGTAGACTCCCTCTGCTCTCTGGTATATCCCAAAAATTATTTCACATTCACAGCAAGCTCCAGATCTCCTTGTAATAAACCACAACAAATCGTTTAGGGTTTGTGCGAATTTCGATCTCAAGAAATGTAAGGGAATAAATCTTTCAATTCAAACTTCATTATAAAACGAATTAGCGCGCGATCCCCGGCAACGGCGCCATTTGATTGTTGATTTTTGTTGTGTTTATCAAATGATCCCTGGCAACGGCGCCATTTGATTGAAACGATTTCGGATTGTGTAGTATTTAGAAAATTGTAAAGAAATCACAACCAAAAATTATTTGACCGCAATCAACTACGGTGTCGGATGTAGATTGTAAGTAAGTGCGGATCGTCCACAGGGACAGTGTAATAGTTCGTCTTTCGAATTAGATGAATTGAAACTTTAAAGAAAAGAAAAGAAAACAATTCATGATTTATATTTGAAGTTCAAGAATTAGAAAATCTAAATCTAATAACAAGAAAAAGATAGAATCAAGAATTGATAGTTTGATGATTTTTCCAACCAAATATCAAGAATCGAAATGAGGCTCGTAGGAATCGATCGGATCTATAGATGTGATGCAATCTCACGATGACGTATTCTTATCCTTCGATGAATTGATACTAGATCGATGATGATCGACGAGAATTGGGGATTTCTAGTGAAACTGGGGTTTCATCATTTATCCCTTATTCTTTCGTCGATATCATTCACATTCTAGCCTCTAGTAAATTCAAGAAATGATCGTAGATCTCTAATTTCGGGCGATAACAATCAAGAAAGCATCGCAACGAAACTAGGTCATCGATTTTTGAACTTGCTAGGGTTTACAAAACTCGTAGGACTCAAGAATCGTTTTAAGATTTGTTACATCATCATTCTATTGATCGTCTCGACTCCTTAACGAGCGGAGTTTTACTCAAACATCATCACAAGAAATACAATCATAAATTGAGATTGAATCATGATGCAAGAATTTAAAGAAAGCAAGATTAAAGAAATTCACCTTTTATTTATATCAACAATTTCGTTACAATCGCTCAAGAAGTACAAGAGGAAGAACTCGATCGTCGATTTGGCTTTGCTCGTCTCCTTGAGTCGCGGATCGGCTTGGATCACTTGCCCGATTGAAGATCGGCTCGGCTCATAAAAGGTTGAAGGCTTCTCACTTGATTTGATACTCGGGATCTTAAATTTGGAGTGAAATTAGGGTTAGGGTTTCGCACAAGTCTTGTCACTAGACTTGTAGAAGAAGATGATGAATTGAAGAATTAAAGAAGAACTATTGATGAACAACCAAAGATTAGCCATTAACCCTAGGTCTAGGCTCCTATTTATAGACATCAAAACCCTAGATCTAGGATTTGAAATTTAAATTTCCCTCCAAAAGTTTGTTGAAGAAATTTGAATTTCCCTCCAAAAGTTAGTTAGAGGAGAAGCTTCTAGATGCGATTAGTTAGGAGGGAGCTTCTAAAAGAGGTTAGTTAGGAGCTTAATTAGGATTAGCTTAATTAATGATCTTTGCTGATCTGGCAGAAGACTCTGGAGAATTCTGGAATTTGACGTGTCAAAATGAAGTGTAGCCACTGAGAAAAGAATTATGCACCAAAATTCAAGTGATGATGTGGCAAAAGAGCCGTGGTTCCGCGGCATAAGCTGGCTCCCGCCGCGGTTCCGCGGCGCTTTGGAGGCTTCAGGGCTTGAAACTTTTGGGCTTCTCTGGTACTGACATATGGGCCCTTTTTTGATATATTGAATTTTATATTGCCTTTTGAATTGCTACCAGATCTGAAATCATTGAGTTGGCGTATTTTTGATCAGCTCTTTTGGCTTTGCTCCTGCAATTTCCTGCACAAATCTCGACACAAGTGTTGCGCAAATACAGAGATGATGCGATGCCATGAAATGCGGTCAATTTCCTTTATAGTGCCGGTTTTAGAGTCTAACACATGCAATCTGATATTTTATGACTGATTTGGTAATATGTGAAATATGAATGCCGAACACTTCTAAATGAGTGCAAATGATAGCGAAATTGCCGTGTTAAGAATGCAATATTTTCGACTGATCAGATCTATAAATAGAAATCCTAAACCTCTTTTGGAGGTATGCCTCTTCTTATGCCTCTTTTCATTGATCAAAAATTTAGAATTCTATGTATGAAGAGAGCATCAAATAAAGTAAGTAGTTTTTTCATTTCCATGCCCTAGGTAATTTCTTTTCTGTCATAGTATAGAATTTTTATTATCTGCCTTAGTTAATTAGTTTAGGACTTTTAATTATTTGCCGTAGATAAAAAAAAATTTAATAAATTCTCTAATGAGTCAGTTGTTCCTCACTTGTTAGGGTTAGGAATAAGAAAGATTTGAGAGATGAAAATCTCTCGCCCCTTTCTTGCCCATCACATATTAATTTATACGACTCCATTCATACATACATACACCGCTCACTACGGCACCCTATCCCATGAGGTAGCGTTGATACCGTAGTTTAAAAGACCGGTTGTGCATGTTTTCCATGGAGGTTAGGGTAAGAATTAAGAAAGGAAGGACAAGAACCTAGAGGAAGAACCCTAGTTTCTTTCCGATGGTACTAATCCACTTTATTAATTTTTACCATAACACCTCATAGATCTTAATTAGGGCATAGAAAGCGGTGAGGAATATTGACTTTCCAAACTTAACCTAAACCTAACCCTAGCAAGATTTTAATCCTAGTCTAGATTAATCTTAATTTTTAGTGATAATCAATCCAACACCGTTTGAAATTAACTCGTTAGAACAAATTGAGAATACACAAAATCCCTGTAGACCGACCCGTACTCACCGGCTAGCTACCAAGCGACGCCATTCTTGATTGCGGTTAACAATTCTTTGATCACAAAATCTCATATTCAATAAATATTATTGTGAGATATTTGTGAGATATTTTCATTAGGTTTAAATTCAAAAACCCTACCCATTTTCATAAATGACCATTCACTAAAAAAACTACAGATACTTTTCTCCTCCTCATTTCCTCAAGCTTTTTTCTATCTCCTCTCAAACCCTAACCATCTCATGAGTTGTGAATCCTTTAGTGAGACAACTTGATCCTTCATCACTCTTTATACATCCTAGGCTACTAAGTTTAGCACACCAAGTGATCTAGTTGCCTCAAGTTAGAGGTTAAGCTCAAAGTCAGATCTCTCGGGTAGATGTTCTACGATTTGGAGAAGACGACGAGGAGGTGCAATCCGTTCTCAGTTCAAGGAGCTCATGACTTGGAGAAGGACAGCGAGGAGGTGAAGGACAGCGAGGAGTTGAGGTATAACACTCACACATAGTAGTTAAACCTCTTTTCTAGATTGTTAGTTAGGGTTTAGTATCGATCCTGGAGTTTAGTCGATGTTACGAAACTTATAAAAATCGTTTTGTGCAAACTCCGCCTCCCCGCGAACACGTGGGGTGCGTGACCTCGACTTACAGTGGTATCAGAGCCGACTAAACCATAGCTAACAGATTAAAAGACAACTAAAACTACGAAACCGAAATAACCCGTAAACATTGAAACGTAGATCCTAGTTTCTGTTGAATTTTTCCGAGGCTCTAAAAATTATTTTAGCAACTGCAGAGTACTCCTTCACCTGTAAAGTATACATAGACCAAAACCGAGACATTTTCCTTCAACCTAGACCGGCCACATTGACCTAATGTCCGGCCTCATCAGTTTTACCATAGGTAAATGCTTCGTGTTTTGGTCTGTGGCTTTGTTACTTGGATCTAGTGTTTCAGGAGTTGTTTATTTTTTCCAATTTTGAATATGCTGTCAATTCTTCACCGTGGCAATACGGGGTGTTTTGAAGTCGCAGTTTAACGTTGTTTAATGTTTCACGTTGTGATAAATGTGTTCGTAAACTTTCTCTAATTGCTATATGTCGGTTAGTTAGGGGTTGCACATTTCTGTGATGTTTGTTTGTGTATATGGACTTATTGGATTATCATGAATGAATAGCCGGGGATGTGAGGTGTTATATTCTTTCATTCAAATGTAAATTGTAACTTGTTGTAATATTTTTTCGCAGGGAACATCCGGGTTGAGGTTGTAGCCACCGTTGTATTATTTCATTTACTATTTATTGCTCCTAAGATAGACCCAAGGTGGGGTGCACAAACTACCGGGTATTTTGAAGTGCCGAGTGGCCTACTCACATTGTTGAGGGAGGTTTCTTCACTTTGAGTATTTGGCGGGTAGTTTGCCGCACCCGTAGAGGTCTGAGGTGGGGTTTTGGCTATTCATCACGACCGTGGAATCTGTCTTTCGTTACAGGCTTAAACCAAACGCGGAATTCCTAATATATCCAATATGTTCATCTGTGATCTGGAATGCCTATTATTGTGTCTGACGAATAGATATTATTATATATATATATATTATATAATAGACGTTGCTTATGTTTTGCATCCGCGCTAGTCCAGCCCTCAGCTCGGGCATTAGTTATCTAACCTAACGGTGTAAGACGGGGTCCCGTGGAGAATGCGGATGACATAAGCGTACGTTGTATTTTCGTCTTTTTTCTGCAATGGTAGGTTAATTGATGGGACTGCATTACATTAATTCAAAGAAAACAAACCAAAGCTGAATCGTTGGAACAATTTTTAAACCACTCGGTTTTTTCAAAACAGTAAAACTTTTAAAATGCGGAGCTTAAACCACTCCTTTTAAAAGCTATCAGGTTCCTTCGATTATATCAAATTCACTACGTTCACGGTTTCTCCAAAACCATTCTTTCCCTCTGTCGTTCCAGTTGGATATTCAGTAGTATTCAAGCTATGTATTTTGACCTTCGCCAAGGCATAGTGATTGGTAGCTGCTGAATATTCATCTGTAGCATAGATAGATGCGTTGGTTTGGGAAAATCGTATTGCTATTTTGGCCTTCGTCAAGAGTATGTATGGACGGGTTCAAATTAACCTGGGTAATGACGGGTAGAACTTGACGTGTGACTTATGATATGTTGGCCTTTGTCAAGGTCATAAGACCATGGGGCAAAAATCCACATCGGGAGTTTCTAAAGAAACTGAAAATTGCTAGTGTTGCATACCATTTAGAGTATGATAATTTTGGTAGGATTCCTTCTACTTTATCACACGATGATATTTGGATCCCGATCCTACTGTGAGTATATACTACTCCTCGGGAGATTTTTTCACTTAACGATCAATGCTATAAACCAAGTAGGTGTCTAGAAAGGTGTTAGCGGGGCTACGCCCCCAGGGAAAAGAGCTTATTTAATTAAGGAACTTCACGAAAGAGTCGTAAAACCTCCCTCGAAATACCGACACTAGCCTGGCTGAAAGGTTAAGTAAGTATTATATGATGAGATTAATCCTGACTAATTCTTCTTTTCTGGTTTGAGGAAGAATTCGAGAAACAGTGGGAGCCATCCTGTTTAGATAAACTAAAAACCAATCTAAACTTGCAAGAGTATCATGCTAAAGAGTTTCTTCTCTCTCTCCTAATTGTAGCAACCAAAGATGACGGGCCTTAAGTAACTATTAGATAAAAATATATTGATAGGACCAAACTACAAAGATTGGTTCAGGAATGTCAATATGGCAATAACTTATGACAAATTGGGGTATGTCTTTAGTACTAAAGCCCCTGCCGTCCCAGGTCCAGAATCCAGTATCGCAGATAAGGAAATCCATAAGACCTGGGAGATTGAATGCGCAAAGGCCAAGTGCCCCGTGCTCGCCTTTATGGACAACGAGTATTAGAGGCGGCATAAGAATATGGATCTTGAATCCATATTCCTCCATACCAAGGAATTATATGGAGAGCAATCTCGTATCGCAAGATACGAGACCTCGAAGAAGCTTTTTCAGGCGAGGTTGGCCGTCGAATCATCTGTAGGGGAACACGTCCTTAAGATGATCGGCTATATTAAAGAGCTTGCGGATGTCGGGACCACGTTAGAGAATAAGCTATATACAGACATAATTCTGCAGTCCCTCCCTTCCACCTACGCCCAGTTTATCTTGAATTTTAATATTCAAGGTAAAAAAGTAGAACTTCCGGAACTCCTCAACATGTTGAGGAGTGCAGAGGGCACCCTGCAGAAAGCCAGGAAAACACCCGCTCAACATGTTGGTAGAGCTTCCTCTTCTAGATCCATGGCGAAAGCTAAAGGAAAGAAGAAGAAGGCCCCCACCAAGCCGAGAGGCGGTGTTAGTAAGGTGGAAGCAAAGGGCAAGGCAAGGGTAGAGGGGCCGACAATAGGAAAGGAAGAATGCTTCTACTGTTATAAGAAAGGCCACTGGAAGAAAGATTGTAGGGATTGGAAGGCCAAGAACCAGGACCCGAAGCAAGTTGTGGCTTCGGCTTCAGGTGTGTTTATGATTGAAAACTGTCTGTCAATAAACTCTACTTCCTGAGTATTGGATACCGGGTCAGGATCTCATATCTGTAATTCTTTGCAGGCACTAAGTGTAGGGTTCCTAGGCACACTAATGAGGTCTCACAAGGCATCAACCATGCCAATTTCAAATTTTACGGGTGCCGAGAAACCCTAATACGGATCGTTAACTAGATTTTAGGCGATAAATGAAACCAGTTTACAACTAAACTAAAAGAACTGAAATACAACCTTTGTAGATCCGTTTCTCCACCTCCATAGCTCCATGATGAAGTCCTCTCCGCTGTCCAAATCGAACCATGACTCTAGCATCGGCTTCATCGGAGAAAAAGCGGGCTAGGTCATCGACGACGATACCGAAGATGATCTACGTCGAGGCATCACTAGATCAAGCTCCACCTTCACCAAGCCATGAAAACTTATGAAGGAAACACCCTATACTACTTGGCAAGAGTTAGAGGATGAAGAAATAGGAAGTGGGTTCACTTTAGAATTGGATTTCTCACTCATTTTCTCAAGTTGCCATTGATGGAGGCAAGCTTCTTCTTGAAGAAGAAGATGAAGAAGATGAAGTATATTATGATAAGTTGTTTTGAATAGAAAAGAAAAATCAATCCTTATCATAATTTTAACCATGGTTTTGTGTAGAGAACTAACTAGAGTTTATATGGATGGTTAGGGTTAAAACAAGAAGATAAAAAGGTCATTTGGTCAAAGCTTCATGAAGCTTCAATAAGCTTCATGAAAGAAAGAAAGAAATAAACCATTTTGTTTTCTTTTTCACTTAAACCAAAAATGAAAAGATAAATAATTAAGTGAAAAGAAACCCTAACCATTCATTAAACATGGTTTAAGTCTTTACACTAATCCAAGAGAGTATGCATCATCAAACATGATACAACTAAGTGCACAAAAGTATATCACATATACAATGTGCACTTCCGAGTGAGAAAATCCATTTGAAGTGAACCGATACTAGTTAATGCAAAGTAATATATCAAATATATAATTATACATTAAATCATTAAATCAACACTTGATTTAACGATTCGGTCATATCGCATATAACCGACTAGTATCCTATGTATCGGCTTATCGAATCAATCTTCGATTCGATAACTAGGTTATATCGCATACAACCAGTCAACACATTCATCGCGAGAATGAAATACGGTATCACACACACGCATTATTCTCGGTCCCGCACATATCTCATATGCGCTCCTATTTCGTTTCGCTTGAGCCAGGAAACCTCTGTGTAGGACTCTAAAGACTCGTCAATACGCCGGTAGCAGATGATGATCATATCAAACACCCACAAGCCGTAAGCGGTCTGCTAAACGTAACGGCCACCCGGGTATTGAGCGATCATAAGATCGACGAGCAAGCCCGCTCACACTCCTGTGAATCCAACCAGTAACACTTACCGTACAGTCCGGTCTGATCGTCTGATATGTCGCATATCTCGCCTAGGGGTGGTAAACGTCAGACCCCAATAGCTCGATAAGTCGTGTCGATATGAGGTCTATAACAATTCGAGAAACTACAGGTAACACTTACCAGTAAATCTCAGCAACCCTGGCCAGGGATTTCCGGTTATAGCTAATCGAACACAGTGCAACATCAACTCCCTATACCGGGAGAGACAAATCCCCTCCTATCGCTCATTGCCTCCATGTGATTCGGGACTGTACCCAAAAACCACCGTTTTGCATGCCCTCTTGGACGTGGTAAGGTGGTAATCAAAGCACAGTAGGAACCACACAAGACTCTATGACGATCTCAGGTCAACAGACTACTCTGTACCAGTGTCACCAGAGAACTGCCATCTGACGTAAGGTATAATACCATCTGGGAGTTCTCGGCGAGTCCGTCCAGTGTACCCAGTCTCCACTGAGCACCCGTATATCATCTCCGATGTCAAACATCAATGGATATGGGATCATCCATCGCCCATCTGTATGGGTCGAGAAGGTATACGCTAGTCTACTCTGGTATATCGATGCCCCGTCTCGATATACCCACGACTAGGGACTTTGAAGGATGTACTTATGGACTACCATGTCCCCACTAGTATGATCCGCATCATAGTCCAGGTAGTCAAGTACACATCCTAAGGGCTTTACCAACATGTATCAGAGAGACAATCAGTATACACGTTAAGGTAAAGAGTAACCAGATAGCATACTATCATGTCGAGCAAGAAAGTCCTCCCTATATATGTCCCAGCATCCACTACCATATACATCCAATGTACAGTAATGGCCTCTAGGGCATACATATAACTAACAATCTCCCACTTGCACTAGGGCCATCTACTAGCAGTGGTTGTAGTATCTCATACTCAACCATCCCATAAAAGTCTCTCTCTGGGAATAGGCCTTCGTGAGTGGATCCGCCGTGTTGTCCTCTAAGTCTACTCTCATAACCTCGATCACCCTGGAGATCAACTATCTCCATGATCAGGTGATACTGCCTTAGAATATGTCTGGATCACTGATGGGACGGACGTTCCTTGGCATAAGCCACAACTTCCATTGTCACACAATGGTAGGAACGAAGTTCATCTCATTAACCAATATACACCCAGACAGCCTCTTTGGTAGCATCTTAAATAGCGATGTATCGAGCCTTTATCGTCTAGTATGCCACGGTATCTAGCTTGGAACTCTTCCAACATACCGTCCCTTTACTGAGGGTAAAGACAATGCCTGTGACTGACATTCAGTCGTCTTTATCACCCTGGAACACTTCCAGTGATTCTCCCCAGGATCGATTGATACCTTCTCACTACAACTAGTGAGTATTCTAACATCCATTTAGATCTATCTCATAGATCCAAAATCCAGGATTTAGTAGGTATCATTATGATCCTTTATGGAGAATCATTGTGATAAGCGGAGATTGACCAAGCGTAGCATAGGAAACTCCTTCCCTATCAAGAGTATGTCATCCACGTACTCTACGAGGATCATCACCATACTCCCTACTACCTTTTTGTATATACAAGGTTCATCTACCATTTTGATGATGTCAAACTGTTTGACTACTACATCAAAACAGATGTTCCAACTCCGCGATGCCTGCTTTATCTTATAAAGCATCTTGTGCACGTTTCCTCTGCTCCCACTGTTTACGAAGCCCTCTGACTGTGTACTTATAGACTTTCTCTTCTAAAACATCATTTAGAAAAGCAGTCATGGCACCCAACTGCCAGATACCGCAGTCATGGTATGTAGCCGTGGCAAGTAGGATCTGGATGGACTTAAGCATAGCCACTGGAAAAAGGTTTCATCATTATCCACGCCTGGTCAATGACGAAAAGCTTTAACAAGTCTAGTTTTGAAAGTCTCAACTTTTCCAAGTACACCAAGTAATCTTCTCAAGATATACTTGCTCCTGATGGGGATTTAACCCTTCAGATATAGCAACCAAAGTCCATACTTTGTTGGTGTATAAGGATTCCATCTCAGATCGCTAAGCATCCAGCCATTCTTACAGAGTCCCACTCCTGATGGCCTGCTCGAAACTAGTTGGGTCATCATCTCATGATGCAATCCTCGCTCCCACTGTCATAGAGTAACCGAAGTATCTCTCAGGTGGGTGAGGAACCCTACTAGATCGGCGGAGAGGCTGAGGTTCGTTGGTTACTATTGAATCCTTCGGTTCTACCAAATCATTTGCTGTAGTTTGTATAGCTGAAACACTTCCAGTTCTACATAACTTACCTTGCCTCTAGCTTGTCCGGATTTTGCTTTTAGACATAGGCCGGACAATCCCAAATCTTAACTAGCTTAAGACATGGGCTCTTCCCATACCATATCTCATATGGAGTGGTAGGCAACTGATTTGATTTGAACCCAATTCAATAGGTATGCAGCTTCTCAAGCGCATAACTCCCAAAAGGAAATAGGTAACTCAGTAGTACTCATCATAGAGCACACCATATCACATAGGGTGCTATTCCTCCGTCCCGATATACCATCGTGCTATGGTGTATACGGAAGAGTAATGCTGAGAGAGAATCTCATTCTCCTTTAGAATAGTCCAGGAATTCCGTGCTCAAGTATTCTCCTCCCTGATCGCATCAAAGGACATAATACTTATACCCTCATTTTGGTTCTCTACTTCTAACTTATATTCCGTGAATATCTCAAAAGGTTCGGACTTGTGTTTCAACAGGAACATAGGTCTGAATCTTGAAAGATCATCAGAGAATGTAATGAAGTATAATGAACCAGTCTTGGCAAGTGTAGACAGGGGACCTACATACATCAACATGTATCATCCCAAGATGTCACTAACTCTTTCTCTGCTTCCAGTAAACAGAGCTTTGGTCATATAATCTCTGTGACATGACTGGCAAGTTTCACAAGATGTAAATTCAAACTGATTTAAATATGCATCTACATGTAACTTCAGCTAGTCGGGTCGCATTGATATGACTTAGTCTACAATGCCTCAAGTAGGATTCGTTCATATCTGAACTCTTCCTCTTGTGTGTGTTCCGTATACTAAAGAACTGTAGTTTGATTTAGATCATCAATGCTTTTAGATAACGTGCCTGAACCGATCAACTTTTGATATAGGAAATGTTCAAAACATTATCCAACAATACAAAATTATATCCTTTCTTTACTAATAAAGAGATTGATATGATTTTGTATATCAGGTTCGGTATCTAATAACATTCGTTCAGAATCAATGTATTTGTAATACAGGGTGACAGTGACCAACAGACTTGGCTGCAACACTTGCCCCGTTTTCTGCCTCATGAAACTTATCACCCGTTCTCAGTTTTTCTACCTATTTGCAGCCCTATGTAACAGATTACATATCTGGGATCCTGATCCGGTATCAAATACCCAGGATGCGGAGGATACTGAGAAACAGTTCTTTGTAATGAACACACCCGAAGATGATGCATCAGCATGCACTCTCTTCGTTTGGGCGGCACGGGAATTCTGGTATTCCCCAAATTCCTACTCTGTCTTATAACAATTATAAGTTGGAGCGGGACCAACGTTCCCCAGCTCAGTATAACAAGCGGGTTCGGTCAATATTCCATATTATTATCTTGATTAAGGCGTGATATGGTCGCTACCTGGAGAGAGAGAGAAGAAAACACTCAGCGTGCGCTCTTGCAAGAATAGATTGGTTATTATTTTATCTAATCAGGATGGCTCCCACTGTTTTAATCAAATCTTCTTTCAAACCCTAAAAGGAAAGACTAGCCGGGATTAATTACACACTACAAGTTCGCCAATCTTTCAGCCAGGCCAGTGTCGGTACTTTGAGGGAGGTCCCCCGTGCTTTCGCACGAACCTAATTAATGTAAACCTCGTTTTCCCAGAGGCGTAACCTCGTTAACACCTTTCTAGACACCTACTTGATCGGCTAATTGTAATGTGTAAAACTCTCCCAGGAGTAACTCTTACTCACAGCGGGTATCGGGATCCAACTATCTCATAGAAGGTATGCAATCTCATTGCAAATTTCAACACTTGAAATTCCCGATAATGTTTTGCCCCTAGCAGCTATATGACCTTAACATAGTCAACAAATCATAAGTACTAGTCAAGTTCAACCCGTCATTTCCCGATTGAATTAAACTCACCCGCACGACCCTTAACATAGTCAACAAAGTCGCACGACTACCCTAATCCAATCGCATCATATGCTTATGCAGATAAGCACTAATTAGCTACCGCACACTACGCCTTAACATAATCAACAAACGTAGCACGAATACTAACTAGTACTTATCTGAAATGACGGAGGGCTACGACAGGTTTTTCTGAAAACCTATTGCGTAATGAACTTGATATCGTTGTAGAATCAAATGATTTTAAAAATGGAGTGCTTTTGAGGCTTTTCTAGTTTTGCTAAAGGAGTCACTCCCGGTGAAGGGATCGTCGGTCCTTTCCTCTTCGAATGAGGTGCGGGATATATCATATATATCACTGTGCAAAGCAGAACTCTTAAAAGCAATCAAAAGACAAACCGAGTGTGTAGCATCTGCCAGTTATTGCTAAAGGAGTCACTCCCGGTGAAGGGATCTCGGTCCTTTCCTTATCGATTAAGGTGCAGGATATATCACATATACCGCTGTGCAAAGCAAGAACAGTAGCTACCTGTTTTATTTTGAAATTCGATTCTACAACATCTTAGGTTTCTTTTATTTCATTAATCTCATTAATGAAGTCCCATCATTTAAGTTACCTAAACATCACAGATAAATACGATGTACACTTATGCCATCCGCATTCGCCTCGATATCCCCTCATGCACCGTTAGGTTAGGTAACTAACGGCAGAGCGGGGCAGGGCTAGCGCGGGTGTAAAACAAAAGCAACGTCTATATAATATATCATATATACTATATACAGTATCCATCACAGAACATATCACATGATCACATCACAGATATCGCAGCAGAAGAATCATATGAAATATTGGATATACTAGGACGTCCGTGTTTTTAATACGAGCCAGTATAAAACACGGATTCCATGGTCGCGATGAATAGCCAAACCCACACCCCTAGACCCCTACGAGAGCGGCAAGCAACCCTACCAATTCTAGGGTTAGGAGACCCGGACTCGACTCCTCGAGTTGGTCTCCCACTGGACCCTAGAACCCGGTCACTTGTGCTCCCCTCCTTGGGTCTATCCTAGTGTGGAAAAGTAAATAATATACAAAGGGTGACAACTTCCGCAACCTGGAAGTGCCCCAATAAAAGAATATTACATACAAGTTTTTACATGAATGAAAATGAAAAACACTCATCTCACATAAAAACCCCCGGCTATTCAAACACGACGATCCAATATAACATATCCAGCAACACATAACATCACATGTCATCAACGTAAGTAAATATGCGCATCCCAATTGTCGTTGACATATAGCAACGAAACCAGCGATATCACATATTACACTTACGGTCACAGAAAAGAAAGTGTAAAACTACAACAGTTGGAATCCGCAACCTGCATAGACATCGCATGCCAAATCAAATGAATTCCTTAGACATCGCATGCCTAACAATTATAAACCCCGCATTTTAGTCTCATTATCGAAAACACTTTTCAATATCAAGTCGGGTAATTCAACAAGATTCCCGACATCCTGATCGAATGCTCGTCGCAAACTTTAGTAGGCGGCCGCACCCCTGATACCGTCGACGAAGTGCACCGAGGCGGAACACCGCTACCGCGAGCACCCTTACGGATGCTTTCGGCGACGGGGTTCTCCTACAGTCACTTGGTCGGGGCTATGGAGTGTAGCTGTCTATTAAGTTTACCCGGCGAGTATCCACGTACACTACGTGATTGCGACGGACTTTTGATCACATCAAAATTCCGTGGCAACCGATCAAGTGAGACTAAACTGCTATGTTTATAACATTCATTCAGTTATCTCATAACTATTTGTGAATTCCAATTGTTGTATCACATTCCAGATAATTAGAAAATGTTAAACTTTCCGATCGAACATTCAAACACCCAAGTTTTCCCGATACAGATCAACACATGAAATAAGTTCAAAAACATTCAGTTCGTGCCTCAGTACCAACGGTCCAGCCGTAGAAGGGTCAAGCCAACGCCTCACATGTGGCACGCCGTACTGCCCCAAACCCGAAGGTTCAAAGAGCAGTTCAAGACGGTCACATAATCGAGTTAAGGTTTGTTGTCTTCTAGAGGGACCATCGCGTTACTTGCACTACTTAGAACGTCTTTAAACCTTGGAAAGATCCAACACTTGGAAATTTCCCGACAGGGGAAAAGGTGGGTATTTATATCCGGTCGGACTTTTAACATATTCTAAAATATCCGGAAAAACACACTGACAAAATTAGACAATCCGATCGATACACCGAGTCCCCAATACAACCCAGAAAACTCAACTCTTGAGTTCAGAAAAAAATATCCCAGGAAAACCAGCACTGCAAAATAGGAATTACTGTGCAAAATTAAATGGGAGAAGAGACAAAATGGCCGCGGAACCGCCGCATTAGCACGCTAATGCCGCGGTTCCGCCGCACTTTAGACAGATCATTAGGTAATTTTTGCACCGTAATTCTTAGAATTTCCTGTTGAATTTTCTGCATATTTTTAATCTGGAAAAAACCGATTTTTTGGAAAAAAGTCCAGAGAGCAAATTTGTGTTAGGGTTTCGGTTTAATCAGACTTCTAACTCCGTCTACGCATCGCCTAAGGCTCTAGCTAGGCTCTGATACCACTGTAGGGTTCCTAGGCACACTAATGAGGTCTCACAAGGCATCAACCATGCCAATTTCAAATTTTACGGGTGCCGAGAAACCCTAATACGGATCGTTAACTAGATTTTAGGCGATAAATGAAACTAGTTTACAACTAAACTAAAAGAACGGAAATACAACCTTTGTAGATCCGTTTCTCCACCTCCATAGCTCCATGATGAAGTCCTCTCCGCTGTCCAAATCGAACCATGACTCTAGCATCGGCTTCATCGGAGAAAAAGCGGGCTAGGTCATCGACGACGATGCCGAAGATGATCTACGTCGAGGCATCACTAGATCAAGCTCCACCTTCACCAAGCCATGAAAACTTGTGAAGGAAACACCCTATACTACTTGGCAAGAGGTAGAGGATGAAGAAATAGGAAGTGGGTTCACTTTAGAATTGGATTTCTCACTCATTTTCTCAAGTTGCCATTGATGGAGGCAAGCTTCTTCTTGAAGAAGAAGATGAAGAAGATGAAGTATATTATGATAAGTTGTTTTGAATAGAAAAGAAAAATCAATCCTTATCATAATTTTAACCATGGTTTTGTGTAGAGAACTAACTAGAGTTTATATGGATGGTTAGGATTAAAACAAGAAGACAAAAAGGTCATTTGGTCAAAGCTTCATGAAGCTTCAATAAGCTTCATGAAAGAAAGAAAGAAATAAAACATTTTGTTTTCTTTTTCACTTAAACCAAAAATGAAAAGATAAATAATTAAGTGAAAAGAAACCCTAACCATTCATTAAACATGGTTTAAGTCTTTACACAAATCCAAGAGAGTATGCATCATCAAACATGATACAACCAAGTGCACAAAAGTATATCACATATACAATGTGCACTTCCGAGTGAGAAAATCCATTTGAAGTGAACCGATACTAGTTAATGCAAAGTAATATATCAAATATATAATTATACATTAAATCATTAAATCAACACTTGATTTAACGATCCGGTCATATCGCATATAACCGACTAGTATCCTATGTATTGGCTTATCGAATCAATCTTCGATTCGATACCTAGGTTATATCGCATACAACCATTCGACACATTCATCGTGAGAATGAAATACGGTATCACATACACGCATTATTCTCGGTCCCGCACATATCTCATATGCGCTCCTATTTCGTTTCGCTTGAGCCAGGAAACCTCTGTGTAGGACTCTAAAGACTCGTCAATACGCCGGTAGCAGATGATGATCATATCAAACACCCACAAGCCGCAAGCGGTCTGCTAAACGTAACGGCCACCCGGGTATTGAGCGATCAGAAGATCGACGAGCAAGCCCGCTCACACTCCTGTGAATCCAACCAGTAACACTTACCGTACAGTCCGGTCTGATCGTCTGATATGTCGCATATCTCGCCTAGGGGTGGTAAACGTCAGACCCCAATAGCTCGATAAGTCGTGTCGATATGAGGTCTATAACAATTCGAGAAACTACAGGTAACACTTACCAGTAAATCTCAGCAACCCTGGCCAGGGATTTCCGGTTATAGCTAATCGAACACAGTGCAACATCAACTCCCTATACCGGGAGAGACGAATCCCCTCCTATCGCTCATTGCCTCCATGTGATTCGGGACTGTACCCAAAAACTACCGTTTTGCACGCCCTCTTGGACGTGGTAAGGTGGAAATCAAAGCACAGTGGGAACCATACAAGACTCTATGACGATCTCGGGTCAACAGACTACTCTATACCAGTGTCACCAGAGAACTGCCATCTGACGTAAGGTATAATACCATCTGGGAGTTCTCGGCGAGTCCGTCCAGTGTACCCAGTCTCCACTGAGCACCCGTATATCATCTCCGATGTCAAACATCAATGGATATGGGATCATCCATCGCCCATCTGTATGGGTCGAGAAGGTATACGCTAGTCTACTCTGGTATATCGATGCCCCGTCTCGATATACCCACGACTAGGGACTTTGAAGGATGTACTTATGGACTACCATGTCCCCACTAGTATGATCCGCATCATAGTCCAGGTAGTCAAGTACACATCCTAAGGGCTTTACCAACATGTATCAGAGAGACAATCAGTATACACGTTAAGGTAAAGAGTAACCAGATAGCATACTATCATGTCGAGCAAGAAAGTCCTCCCTATATATGTCCCAGCATCCACTACCATATACATCCAATGTACAGTAATGGCCTCTAGGGCATACATATAACTAACACTGAGAAGCCATAGGGTTCTGAAGACCGATGATATGACCCTCAGTGTTGCTAACGGAGCGAGTATGGATGCTGTGTCCGCAGGGGAACATCATCTTGGATTGACGAGTGGACATATTTTGGTTTTGCGCAACTGTTTTTGTGTACCTAGTTTGACTTGTAATATCATTTCTGTATCTTTGTTATCAAAAGAAGGTTATGATTTTACATTTGTAAGTGATGTCATAAACATCCACCTTAATCATGGTCTGATTAGGTCAGGTACTCTAAACAACGGTATATACGTATTAAACCAACTACAAATTTTCAATGTCCGGAACACACATAAAAGAAAGACTCCAGAAATAAATCATGCTTTCTAATGGCATTGTAGACAAGGTCACATCAACGAAACAAGGTTGACCAAGTTACATAAAGAAGGATATTTTGGATCCGTTCGAATATCATCTTACGCAACTTGTCAATTATGTCTCAAAGGAAAGATGACAAAGACTCCGTTCACTGGACGCGGAGTAAGAGCGAGCGAGCTCTTGGGACTAATACACAGCAACGTGTGTGGTCTAATATCTACACATGCAAGAAATGGTTATTCTTATTTCATTACTTTTACGGATGATTTCTCTAGGTATGGACATATTTTCTTAATGAAACATAAATCCGAAGCATTTAAGAAATTCCGAGAATATAAGAATGAAGTGAAAAAACAAATCGGCAAAAGTATCAAGACACTGAGATCTGATCGAGGTGGTGAATACTTGAGTGATGAGTTCCTGGATTACCTAAAAGAGAATGGAATTCTCTCTCAGCTTACTCCTCCATACACACCACAAACACAACGGTGTGTTGGAGAGACGGAACCGAACCCTATTGGATATGGTACGTTCCATGATGAGTAACGCTGAGTTACCGTGATCATTATGGGGCTATGCACTGGAATCAGCTGCATATCTTTTGAACAAGGTTCCTACCAAGACTGTGCCTACCACACCATATTAGATGTGGAGTGGGAAGAAACCCTATCTTTAGTATCTGAAGATATGAGAATGTCCAGCTTTTGTTAGAAAGCAGCATGCGGACAAACTTGAGGCACGCTCAGTACTGTGTAAGTTTATGGGATACCCAAAGAACTCCAAGGGGTATCTTTTCTGTTACGCAGAGGAACAAAAGGTTTTTGTTCTCGTCATGCCCACTTTTTGGAACATCAATTTTTAGAAAAAGAAACTAGTAGAAGCGCAATAGAACTGGAAGAAATTCCAGAACCACAAGCTATTACTGAAAGCTTGGTGGAACCAGAAGTTTCAGAAGAACAGGGCATTCCCGCGCCACTTCGCAGGAGTAGTAGGCTGTCTCATCTGCCTGAGAGATACTACAGTTTTCTCGTAGACGGGGATAGAGAGGATTGCATCATTGATAATGATGAGCCGACTAACTTCCAGCAAGCCATTCAGAGCACTGACTCGGTAAAATGGCTAGATGCAATGTGGACCGAGATGGAGTCCATGTACACCAACAAAGTATGGACTTTGGATATTTCTCCAGAAGGGGTAAAACCCATAGGCTGCAAATGGATCTTCAGAAAGAAGATTGGTGTAGATGGACAGGTTGAAACCTATAAGGCTAGACTTGTTGCAAAAGGATTTCGTCAAAGACCTGGTCTGGACTATGATGAAACCTTTTCTCCAGTGGATATGCTTAAATCCATTCGGATCCTTCATGCCATTGCTGCCTTCCACGATTATGAGATTTGGACGATGGACGTAAAAACCGCTTTTCTAAATGGAAATTTGGAAGAGTGCGTCTATATGAACCAGCCATAGGGTTTCATTCAGAGTGGGAGCAGCGGAAAGTGTGCAAGTTGCTTAAGTCCATCTATGGACTAAAGCAGGCATCGCGGAGTTGGAACATCTGTTTTGATGAGACAGTCAAAGAATTTGTCTTTATCAAAAATCAGATGAGCCATGAATTTATAGTAAGATTGTAGCACGAACTGTTGTATTCCTCGTCTTGTACGTGGATGACATTCTCTTGATAGGAAATGACATTCCTATGCTACAATCTATCAAAGGGTTCTTGTCACAAAGGTTCTCCATGAAAGACCTGGGTGATGCCTCTTACATTCTGGGGATCCAGATCTATCGTGATTGATCTAAAAGGATGTTGGGACTTTCATAGTCCAGGTATATTGACACCATACTGAAAAGATTCAGTATGGAAGATTCAAAGCGCGGTAATTTACCGGCTTGTCACGGAATCACCCTTTCCAAAGAGATGTCTCCCAAGACTGATTTGGAAAGGGATCGCATGTCTATTATACCCTACGCTTCTGCGGTAGGCTCTATAATGTATGCGATGTTGTGTACCAGACCAGATGTAGCTTATGCACTAAATATGGTAAGCCTGTATCAGTCAAACCCTGGGGAGAAGCACTGGACATCAGTAAAAAACATTCTCAAGTACCTGAGAAGCACTAAGGAAATGTTCTTGGTTTACGGCGGAAAAGGCCTCCAGATCGAGGCCTTTGCTGACTCCAGCTTCCAGAGTGACAAGGATGACTCCAAATCCATGTCGGGTTATGTCTTTACCCTCAATGGAGGGGCGGTCTATTGTAAGAGTTCCAAACAAGACACCGTTGCAGACTCGACGATGGATGCGGAGTATATCACAGCTTCTGATGCCGCAAAAGAAGTAGTCTGGATGAGGAAGTTCTTAACAGAACTTCAGGTGGTTCCGTCCATTGTTGATCCAATATCTCTGTATTGTGACAACAACGGGGCTATAGCTTTAGCAAAGGAACTCAGGTCCCATCAGAAGTCCAGACACATCTTAAGGCGGTATCACCTGATCAGGGAGATCGTGGATCGCCGGGAGATCGAGGTTCGGAGAGTTGCTACAGAGGACAACACTGCAGATCCATTCACAAAGGTCATCCCTCAGACCCAGTTCGAGAGGCTATTCGAGATGATAGGTCTGCGATATGCCAGCACATGGCCTTAGTGCAAGTGGGAGATTGTTAGTGTGATATGCCCTAGAGGCCATTATTGTATAGTACTAGTTTGTATATTACATTTTAGAAGCTTGGGATATATACATGAATTTATGACAGTCTTGCTCGATATAGTAGTATGCTACTTGGTTTGTATCTATCTTAATATGTGTATATGTTTCTTTTAACGTATCTCTAATACATATTGATAGAGTCCTTAGACTCTTTGCTTGACTACCAGCGTTGTGATGGCTGTCACACTAGTGGGGACTGGGTAGTCTACAAGCACATCCTTATAAAGGTCCCTAGTCCCAGAATTATCGAGACAGGGCATCGATACTCCAGAGGAGACTAGTGTATACGCTTCTCTTCCTAGCATGGGAGATGGTCTATCCCACAGCCATCAGTATGTCGTACTGGATATAGTATGCAGGTGCTCATTGGGTTATGAGTTACACTGGACGGACTCGTAGGGAACTGCTTGTTGGTAATATACCTATCGTCAGGTAGCAGTTCTCAGGTGACATGAGTACAGCTTAGTCCCTCGACTTGACACTGCTATTTCACCTCAAGTGTGTTCCCACTGTTCTTAGATTACTACCCTACCACGGCTCTGCTGAGCCGTGCAAACAGGTAGTAGTTGGGTGCAGTCCTGAAGCACTTGGAGGCAGTGGCGGTTAGATAGGATTCGTCTCTCCCGGTATTGGGGGTTGATGTCGCGCTATGTTCGGAAAGCCATTACACAAAGTCCTTGGCCAGGGCAAGTGGAGATTTGCTGGTAGGGATTCCAGTAGTTCCTCAGGGTGTTTTTGGCCACACTCCGACACGATTTATTGCACTATTAGGGGTCTGACGCTTGCCACCACCTAGGACCGATATGCGACACTCTTAGACGAACAGACCGGACTGTACGGAGATTGCCAAAGACAGGCTCAGTACGGGTACGGATGAGTTTGCTCATCGGCCTTCTTATCGACAGATACCTGGGTAGCCGTTACGTACAGCTAGTGCCACTTATGCGCTTATGGTTAAACCCACTGGCAGAGTACTGTCGAGTCTTTAGAGTCCCACACAGAGCGTTTCCCGGCTTCGGGCGAAACGTGTAGAGGTCGTATGGTTTTACTACCGGGTTCGATCACATACGTGTACTTGTATGCATATGATGTTTGGATGGATATTACTAGTGGGCTTTAGTTTAAGCCGGATCCTAGTAAATGATTATTGGATTAGTTTCGTCTCATTGTATTCGTGTTTCTCAGAATACGGATACGGGTATGTATATACGGCCGAGAGGGGCATTCTTGTAATTTGATCAAGATTGCTTTTAGAGAATGACACCTCAAATTAGGGTTTCTCTTCTATGGTTAATTCTTTAGTGAGGTGGAGGAATTAAGAGAGGAAACTTTGTGGTATTTTAGTGAAATGGATTAGGGTTTTGCATTGACCATCTTGAGTTCTTTTGTGAGTTGTTGACGTAGATATTATTGTGAGATATTTGTGAGATATTTTCATTAGGTTTAAATGCAAAAACCCTAGCCATTTTCATAAATGATCATTCACTAAAAAAACTACAGATACTTTTCTCCTCCTCATTTCCTCAAGCTTTTTTCCATCTCCTCTCAAACCCTAACCATCTCATGAGTTGAGAATCCTAGGGTTTAGTGAGACAACTTCATCCCTCATCACTCTCTACACATCCTAGGCTACTAAGTTTAGCATACCAAGTGACCTAGTTGCCTCAAGTTAGAGGTTAAGATCAAAGTCGGATCTCTCGGGTGGATCTTCTACGATTTGGAGAAGACGACGAGGAGGTGCAATCCGTTCTCAGTTCAAGTAGCTCACGACTTGGAGAAGGACAACGAAGAGGTGAAGGACAGCGAGAGCTTGAGATATAACACTCACACATAGTAGTTAAACCTCTTTGCTAGATTGTTAGTTAGGATTTAGTTTCAATCCTGGAGTTTAGTCGATCTTACGAAGCTTATAAAAATCGTTTTTTGCAAACTCCGCCTCCCCACGAACACGTGGCGTGCATGGCATCGACTTACACCAAGTCACCGGATTTCGAAAGTGCTGGGTGGCCCACTCACTTTGTTGATTGGGCTTGCCTCGCTTCTGGGATTGGTGGGTGGCTTGCCACACTCGTAGGGGTCTAGGGTCTGATACTATGGTCTATCCACACGATCGGAAAATTGCATTTCATATTTGGCTCCATTGAAATATACTTTTCCTTATTTATCCGCATTTCCATATTGTGTTTGTTTCCGCTGTGATTCTGCTGTGATGTTACTTGATATCATGTATGAGACGAATGTTTATATTATATATATATATATAGTAGACGCTATATATGTTTTGCATTCGTGCTAGTCCTGTCCCCGCCCTGCCGTAAGTTAAGTAACCTTACGGTGAAGACCCGGGACCCTATGGCGAATGCGGATGGCATATATGTGCGTGATTATTTTCTTTTCTTTTTAGCATGATATGATTAATTGATGGGACTGCATTAATTCTGATTAATGCAACGAAAACAAACCTAAATGATGTTGTTGAAACCAATTTTTGAAAACTGATATTACAGACGTTTCCTTTTGCTTTGTACAGCGGTATTCGGTTATGAATATCTAGCACTTCATTCGACGAGGCAAGAGCCGAGATCCCTTCATGGGGTGTGACCTCTTAGGTAAAAATTTGCGTCATTATAATAATTTCACTATAGTCGATTCTTTTTCTTTGCATCGTGGTATTCAGTTAGGAATATCCTGCAGCTCATTCGATGAAGAAAGAGCATAGATCCCTTCACCGGGAATGACCTCTTTAGCAAAAGTTTACGTGACTATAAACTTCTCGGTTTTCTCCAAAACCACTTGTTTTAAAAGAGGAGCCTAAACCACTCCTTTTCAAAGCTATTCGGTTCCTTCAACGATATCAAGTTCTTTATGTTAAAGGTATTTCGCCAAAAACCAACCGTAGCCCTCCATCATTTCAGAAAGGTATCTACTAGTATTCATGCTATGTGTTTTCACCTTCGCCAAGGCATAGTGTTGGTAGCTAGTGGATGCTTATCTGTAGCATATATAGATGCATTAATCTAGGACAGGTGTACAGCTGTTTTGACCATCGCCAAGGGCTTGTACGAATGAGTCTAGATTAATCTGGATAATGAGGGGTTGAACTTAACTTGCGACTTATGATGTTTTGACCTTCGTCTAGGTTATAAGCGTTCGAAGCAAAAACCACATCGGGAGTTTCAAACATACATGAAACTTGCCAGGCATGCGCATACCTTCTGGAGTGTGGTGACTTGAGTGGCTTCCGTCAGGTTATCACACGATGATAGTTGGGTCCCGATTCCCACTGATGAGTAGGTGTTACTCCTCGGGTGATTTTCAGATGATCCCGACTAATTCTCCTTTTAGGGTTTGAAGAAGAATTCGAGGAAACAGTGGGAACCATCCTTATTAGATAAACTGATTAACAAATCTAATCTAGGTTAAAGTGCACGCTGAGTGTTTCTTTTCTCTCTCTCTCTTTTTGCAGCGACCATGACCCGACCTTAAACTAAAACTCGTGAACTAAGTTGACCGAACCTTCTTACACACTTTGGTTTTGGATTGTCATTATTCATGACGAAGTCGCATATATCCTTGCCACTCCTACTTTCTCTTTGCATTTCTCCGGAACACTATGTATCACTATGAAGATCCATATTTCTTGGGTATGCCATCGTATAGTTATATATGAACTCGAAGAAACTTGTTTCAGTTCGAGGTTGGATTCCGGTTCTGGAGAAATAGAATAAGATTATTCAGTTGTCTTTTCTTTTTCCCTTCTCTCAGATTGCGAGAGCTCCTAGTATTATGAGAGTACACCTATTATGCTTATTGGATAGTTTTCTTCCAAACCTTAGGCAGGTGTTGAAAGGTAGGGAAAGTAGAAAACCAATTAGCCTAAGTATGGTGTACAAAAGGTAAGAAGTAAAGACATATAAAGGGATTAGAGTGATGGCAAAGAAAATAGTGACTACTGTCATGATTCACGGTAAAGCCGCATATATCCCTGCCACTCCTACTTCCCCTTTGCATTTCTCCAGAACACATTGTATCACTATGAAGATCCATATTGCTTAGGTATGTCATCGTATAGTTACATGCGAACTCGAAAAAACTTGTTTCAGTTCAAGGATGGATTCCGGTTCTGGAGAAATAGAATAAGATTATTCGGTTGTTTTTTCTTTTTCCCTTCTCTCAAGTTGCGAGAGCTCCTAGTATTAGGAGAGTACACCTATTATGATTATTGGATAGTCTTCTTCTAAACCTTAGGCAGGTGTCAAAAGATAAGGAAGGAAGAAAATCAATTAGCCTAAGTATGGTGTACAGAAGGTAAGAAGTAAAGACATATAACGGGATTGGAGTGAGGGCAAGGAAATATACGGTTACTGTCATGAATCTGGATAGTGGAAGAGGAATTATTAGGAATACCCGGCCACCCCTTCAAAACATTTTCATGTTTCAGTTTTACTGTGCGGTGTTAATTGAAAATTATTTTCCCGATTAGATTCTGACTCTAGGCTATGTATTTACCAGACTTGATTCTCACATCTGTATAGCGTTACAGATGCTGAGTGGGAGTAGAACATTGGGAATTGGATGATTAGATCCTCAATATCAGAATTCTTTATAATTGGTGATATTTGAGGAAATCTCCTGGGTTTTACCTAACGACAAATATTTGGTTTTGAATATCCGTTGTTATCACCAGTTTTAAACTGATATATCTATATGTTTATTTTATAAAGTGAGATATAAAATTTTGAAATTATGTTTATGATATTTACCTATATCGGTAGATAGTTAGGTAAGATGCATTCAACAACGGTGTAATTCTTCTTAACCATAGCACAATTTTCAACCTACGACGCACAGGGTTTGAGTTATTAAACTCAGAGGACTTATACAAAGCATTGTATGTTGTCCGATATCTATTAGGACAAAGGGGTTGGTATTCGTACTATATTCCATTTACTTATGATTTCTCTAGTTTTAGACACGCATTTCGTTGAAATACAAGGACCAAATTTTGAGAAGTTATAGGTATAAGACTAAAGTAGAGAACCATAAGTTGTAAGTATCAGGATTCCTCGAGGTGATCGAAGATGTAGATACTTATGCTAGGTATTCCGTCATAAGTAATATATTTAAGAACTTGCTTCTCTTTCAGGTTATTCATCCGTGGGTACGCTCTTTGATGAGTAATGATGCATGGCCTTCTTCCATTTAGTCTATATGCACTGGAACAGCTGCTTGATTTTTGAATCCGGTTCCAATTACATTACTGCCTTTGTTTCTATATTGGATATAGAATGGATTCATATCTTAACGATGTTAAGATATATGGAGTAGTCCGGCTTATGCTTAAAACCAGTATCTGGATAAACTCAAGGCACATTTCAGTAATGGCAGTTTGTGGGTTATCCCGAGTATTGACGAGGGTTAACATTCTACCATTTGGAGGATCAATAGTTATATTGTTCTTTACCTGCCACCCGTTTTAGTAAAATGAATTCTTTTCAGAAAACATTAGTGGGAGTATAGGAGAACTGGAAGTGATTCTAGAACCACAAACGATTACTGAAAATTTAGTAGAACCTAAGGATTCAATTGGATTCGATAATCCATTAGCCACTCCGCAGATTTGGTGGGTATCCTTAGTGACCCAAAAGGTACTTCGGTCTCCTCAAAGACAGTGACAAAGGTTTTGATGACCCAAGCTTGCCATTACTGCTGTCCTAGACTATGAGATCTGGCAGGTGGATAACTATAACATCGTTCTAAATTAGCTTTAAAAGTGCACATGTATATGACTCTGCCAGAGGGTTGTTGTAGTCAGTGGGAGCAGCGGAAGCGTAGTGGGCAAGTAGCTTATGTCTATTTATAGACTAAAGTAAGTATAGCGGAGATAAATCATCTATTTTTGATGTGACAGTCATAGAGTTTGACTTCATCAGAATAACAGATGAAGCTGGTAAGAAGGTAGTAGAGAGTGATGTCCTGGTATTTGCATGACATGCTCCTGATAAGAAGTGATCTTCCTATACTACGATCGGTTATACTGTGGTTGTCACAAGGTATTTCTCCACATAGGATCTGGATAAAATATCAGGGATTCTGGTGACTAGATGTATGGTTTTAGATCTAGATTTGGGAAGTGTCCCAATTCGGGTACTTTGGCACTATTCTAAAATGTTTTAGAATGGATGACTCCTGGCGTGGTCGTGTACCCGTAGGTGATGGAGTCACTCTATCTAAAGAGATGTCTTATAGACTGACGAGGAGATGGATTTGTGTGATTAACATATCACTTGCTTAGGCAATTGATTCAATCATGAGATGTCAAGTACCATACCGGATATTGCTTTTGCACTAGCTGCAATAAGCATATATTAATCCAATCCCGGAGAAACATTGGGAAACGGTTATGAACATAAGAGGATATTCTTGGTATATGGTAATGGCAGCCTCTTTCAGGAGGCAGTTATCATTTCACACTTCCAAGGTGACCTGGATGAAATAGTGACTGTCAGAGTTAAAGTTTACCCTTTTTTGAAGGGCAGTATGTTGGACAGGGGGTCCAAGCGGATACCGAGGATGGTATGGCGCAGGATACTGATTAAATTCAGTGGAAGACACGGTCTAAGAAGTTTGTTGGATTTGGAGTTCATTTATGAGCTTGGTCCCATCAGATATCCAGACAAATTCTAAGACAGGTATCGCTCATTTCGGGAGATAGTTTTTCTCCGTGAAATTGAGATATAGAGAGATAAAGATAGAAACATTGGAGCGGATTCACTCACCGAGGCTATTTCTCGAACACGATAGTTTCGCAAACAAGCTTTGCGAAATTGATTAGTAGAGAAGTTGGGTGTTCGGTATCATACGGGCTGTGAGTATGCGACACCACAATAATTAACCTTATGTGCAAGTGGGAGATTGTTGGATATAGTGCCCTCAAGTTAATTATTGTAATCGCAGGCAGACGATTGTGATGATTGAGGGAGGACCTATACGGGTAGAACAGTCTTACTCGAGATAATAGTATGTTATCTGGTTTGTCTCTATCATCATTTACATGCATTATGTGGCATTACAGATCACTATTACATGTTGATAGAGCCCATAGGATTCTTACTTGACTACCAGTGTTATGATGGCGATCATATACGTGGGAGCTGGGTGGTCTATAAGCACATCCTTAAATGTCCCTAGTCGAGGGAGTATCGAGACTGGGCATCGATACACTAGAGTAGACTAGTGTATACTTTTTGAGACCCTGACAAGGAGCGGTGGCCGGTCTCATAAGCCATTGGTGTCAGTTAATCACCTAAGATAGTATGCATGTGCTCATTGGGTTATGAGTTACACTGGACGGACTTTCCAGGAACATGCTGGATGGTATTATACCTATTGTCAGATAGTAGTTCTCAGGTGACATGAGTACAGGTTTGTCTGTGGACCTGAGATCGTCATTTATCTCGTGTGAGTTCCTACTGTGCTTTGATTACTACCCTATCACGGCTCAAAGGAGTCATGCAAACAGGTTTTAGTTGGGTACATTCCCGAGCCACACGGAGGCAGTGAGCGGATCATCGGGGATTCGTCTCTCTTAATATTGGGGGTTGATGTAGCACTGTGCACGGGTGGCCATCACCAAAAATCCTTAGCTAAGGTGGACGAGAATTACTGATTTAGATCAGTAGTTTCTCAGTGGATGATGGGCTTCACACTGATATGAAATATCGCGTTATTAGGGGTATGACTTTATCCACCCACTAGACCTGATATGCGATACTCTTAGACGAACAGACCGGACTGTAAAGAGATTGCCACAGACAGGCTCAGTAAGGGTATGGATGAGTTTTCTCGTCGGCCTTCCTTTCGCTCAATACCTGGGTAGCCGTTACGTACAGCTAGTACCGCTGACGTGCTTGTGGTTAAACCCACTGCCAGCGTATTGATGAGTCTTTAATGTCCCACACAGAGGGTTTTTACGGTTCAGGAAATATGATGTAGATGACGTATGTTGGTACATACAGGTGTCCAATTAAATATGTGTACAGGCTACACAGACTTTAATCGGACGGTTGATAGTACTAGCGGCTTAGGATTAAGCCAGATTATTAAATCAAGTTTTGATTTAATAATATATATATATATATATATATATTTTAATATATGTATTCTAGTATTATTGTTCACTATTCATTTTCTCTCTTGGCTATTCATATATTTATACGAATATGCGTATATGTATTTCGATACATATACTGGGTTGTATTCTGTATTTATACGGAATATCTTCTAGAAGATGGACACCTCATTATATGATTTTCTTTTTAGAAAATCATTTGGAAATGAGGTGGAGGGTGACGTGGCATGAGCACGGTTAGAGGTATGTAGAGAGGTATGGCTTTTGATTGTTCATTGTAAAAATGAGATGAGATATTTTTGCATGGTTGAAAAATGAGAAGCCATTCTTTCTGCATGCCATTCATTCATTCTCTCTTGACTCATCATGCTTGATAGTTCTTCTACACTTAGCTCATTTTCTTTCTTGAGTTGCTCATGCCTTGGTTTTCCTCACCTCTTCCTCTCTCTTCTTTGGTTGCTTACTTCAGCATAAGAAATGAGAGATAAAGAAAGTGAAAAATTCCTACATCCCAATCTCCATTGCTAGTGACCTTGGAGTGTTGGTTGCTTCACTAGGCGAAGCTGGAGCCTGCATCGTTTCCCTCAGGAGGATCATCTTCGGCAAAGGAGGACCGGCTTGCAACCGCGATCCGGAGCACTTGAAGAAATCTTGAGTATGTGAGTATTCTACACATAGTAGATTAGTTTAGCTCACTAGGTTTTGTTTGCAAGTTCTAGCTATTTAGTTCGATTCTTGGTTTGGGAATTTTGGCAAAGTGGAAAAATTTTGAAATCCATGTTGCCATCGTCGAAAATTAGATTGCTAGTGTGCTTAAGTTCCCAACACTTCCAAAGGACAAGACGTAGGATAAATCTTCTATCGCCTCTTTATCAATCTTGCATCCAGGTAAGTTCCAGGTAAGTGGGAGGTATTCGCTATACGAATCACCGAAATAGCAGGCCTAATTAAGTAAACCACTTTTCTCAGTCACACTTATCCTAATTGAGCGCGGTTGTCCTTAGAGGCTTGGTTTAGATATTTTTTTATTAATGTAGGGTGATGTGTATGCTCATATGTGATTTGTGGGGCCTAGGAAGGGTGATAAAATCCCCACCTAATTTAAATTTGGATTTCTTTCCCCTTAATGTCCGTTTTAAATATGCAAAAAATACCAAAATCTAAAACACCGAAAAAGATTTTTTAGCGGCGCTGTTTGCAAAGAATTCTGGAGGTAAAAACAGTTTATTGGAGTTTCAGAGGAGAGAGGAAGACGATAGAATAATACCAGAAAGATTTGGGGGCTTAAGTCCCCAAGATGGCCGCGGATCAGCCGCCAAACACACCTTTTGGCCGTGGTTTCGCCGCCTGTTGATAGAGTCTCTTCTCCAAAAAATTTCACAGCACTCCAATGCTCCTCTGATCCTATTTGACAGTCTCTGAATCTCTGTTAGTTCGCTCCAATTGCTCCAGATTTCTTGCAAAACTCGTACAAGAATCGTTAAAAACAAAAAATACGGTTTTTTGGTTCTCTTTTTATTTTTATTTTTTCTGTTTTGTTTAGAAATAAACCCGAATAACAAGAAAAATATTACTGCAAACTCTATTTAATTTCATATTTAAAATTATAAATTAATATTTAAAAAATTTCAAAATGTTACAGTCTCTCCCCCTTAAGGAAATTCGGTCCCCGAATTTAATTTAAACCTCCTTCTTAAACATTTTTCTTAATCCAATCTGCTCAAATTCAAAATAATTTTCCGGGATCTAAATTTAAAACATAAAATCCGCTTGATATAACGAAACTCCAAAGTCCCATATGAGCTAAAACGCATCATAATGCAACCGTGTGCGTGGAAACTCAAAAAGATATAATTTCACATAACTGTAACTCTAGCGGTTGCTATGAGAATTACTCCAGTCATGATGCATTTTGCCAAATACGAAAACCGTTATGTATCCTAAATACACAATCAATGCCATAATCGTAATGCAATATCGGTGCACACGACCAAGCGAAAATGTATAAATCAGATCTATAACATATCCTATCAAATGCAAAGCATGAAAACAAAATCAACCCTAATGGGTTTGTATGTAAATCTCAAACCACACGTCATGGTGTGCATGAAAACAAAACAGCGCTAAGTGCAACAGGCGTGCACGAAACGATATCCACTGCATCCACTGTGCATGGAACAAAAGTGTACAAAATAGTATCAAGTGCATCGGGGTGCACAAAATCAAATCCAAGTGCATCAGGGTGCACAAATAAATCTCATGTGCATAGGGGTACACAAAAATCAAATCCAAGTGCATCAGGGTGCACAAAATCAAAACGTGCAACTGGTGTGCACAAAACCTTACCGAGTATACCTAGAGTATATATATAAAAAGTCTCTTAACCATGTGCATATGATGTCCATGGAAATATCAGTGTAGTGCATCCGGTGTACACAATACTACAGTCGAGTGCAGTCACCTCCCACAAAATCTCAAACAAGTGCACCTGATGTGCACAAAACATAATTCAAAGTGAAATCATTGTACACGGAAATCGCATCAAGTGCACCTGGCATGCACAAAACATTAGGTGACCCTCAAATCCTCAAAATACGTATGTCAAATAATGAACGTTGAGTTTTCCTTTCTTCAATGTTTAAAATGAAATATTTAGATCATAAAAACACAATTCAAACTCAAATGACATCGAAGCTTACCCTCTTCAATGTCGAAAGGATTTTATACACACGGATTTGGTATAGCAAGGGTTACTACTTGCCGTCTGCCGCGATCTAACGCTCTTTGACTCTGAATTCTGGTTATTCTTGCAGATCTCTAATGTCAGGGTCTCTTCATACAATCGTCCGATGAGGAGCAACGACATAATCAGTCCTACTGCTGATACCTCTCACCACATCTCCATGGCCAGTAGTCCAATTTCTTATAACGCGACATGTTGATAACAGCGATCTCTAATCTCTACGTGTTTGCTAGCAACTGATCCTGCGTCTTATCTTACTTATTATCAATTTCTAGAAAGGATCCCATTCAAGTCTTCTGCTGATCTCAGCTATCCAGCTGCTCGGAACTAGCACTCATTACTGAATCCACTTCCTCTTTAATAACAACTGTCATTCCTTTCTAATTTTCTCCTGAAAGTGTATGTAAAATTTCAGAAAATATAAAATATTATTTTTGGAATTTAATATTAAAATAATATTTTCCCCGAAAACTGCCCGATTTGCGAAATTGGGGTTTTCGAAAAAGAGTCTAAATATATACCAATAATTATGAAATAAATGGAAATTAAAATGATTTATTCATTTAAAAATATAATTAAAGGATTTGGCATTTTTAAAATTTATTATATGCAGTTTGTATAAAAACCCGATTAGTGCACTGCTAATCGCGATTAAACCAAATCCATGTTTCTACAGTTTTCATGGTTAGTGCACCATAACATGTTTCATTTGGTTACTTGTTCATTGTGTTGTTTTATGTTATGGTTTTATTGTGGTGAGAAAAGAAAAGAAAGGGAAAAGGTGTCATGATGACTTGAGGAGAGAGAGAGGGGACATAATGATGACAGGAGACCATGCTTGGAGAGAGAGAGAGTGAGAATAATTGAGATGGGGAGGCTGCCTCATTTGATTCTCCACCATTTTCTTCTCCTTCTTCTTCCTCATCTCCCTCCACCTTCAACCTCAAAAATCCATTTCCAAACCTTCCTCAAAATCCTATACCCCTTTCACAAAAAATGATCACCTCTTCATCCTCTACCCAATGGACCAAGAAAAGTGGGATTTGACAACTTTGGAACTTCTAGGGTTTTGCTTGGGTGTAACCATGAGATATATCTCTTTTCATTTAGTGTAGTTTGATTTCTTAACATTTTTTTTAAGTTTAGAAGTCGTAGATGGATTTGTGAGCTTCGAAATTCTAGAGAAGGGTTTGGGAGATTGATGATGTTAGTGGCTGTCAATAAGACTTAGAGGTGATTCTTAACCTGGACCATAGCATAGAAACCAGAATACGGATTTAGGATTTTAGCCGTATCGGTTTTGTGAGGAATTGTGAGCCTACAGTTAATCTGGAGCAACCCGGGGAATTTTTTAGGAAACCAAACAATACCAGGGACCAAATTAGGGTACTAGGAGACCACCCCGACCATACGAACCCAAACAGAGGCCATGGGGCTAAGGAGGCCGGATGTTTAGGCCAAGTGGCCAGCCACATTAGAGGGGTTTGGGTCTAGGTTGGTCCAGTAGCTCATATACACTATATACAGCACCCTAGACTTGTTTGTGCAACTCCTTTTGGCCTGAGTCAAAATCTGGGAGCACATTAGTGTGATTTTTGGATATGTTTTCCGTATTTTGAATGATGAGTTTTGATATTTGTATTTTTATTTGGTTGTTGAATGTTTGTACATCAACGACTAGGGGTAATTTGTTGGTTTTGCATACGTGGGCTATAGGTTCTAACCTATAGGCGATCCGTGTGCCGTTTTGGTTTCCTGACTTGATGTTAATAGTGATTGCGATTGTTTATTATTGTAGATACCCTCACGTGGATTCTGAGGCGACGGAGCATGGCTTCATCGATTTCGACAAGGATCAAGGTGAGTGGATCTATATCCACGTAGGAAGTCGGGTGGATGGCGTATAGCACCCCCGCAAACTTTGATGGAAACCGATTTATGTATAGAATATGGTTAAGGGAACCTTTAATAGAAAACTATAGATAGAGTTAAAAGATAGTTAGAGAAACTATATTTGAAACTAAAGGATTGTTAGAAGTGATATGATACGATTAATATGTGATGACGGGACTTGAGGATGATATTTGATGATATTGCCGTTTAGGGTACTATAGGACTAGATAGTCGACGTAGATGTGTCATCCGAACCATACCTATTTCTAAACTGAAGAATTGTATGCATCTTTTAAACAGATCCTTGAGGGACGTTACAGATTTTCAAATGATATCTTTTCTTTAAAAATATCGTAGCTCCTACTTTCAAAACTACGATTCGCATCTTTCAAAAACTGTTTGTATGGTTCGGGTGTGTATGTTAGATTAAATACGTATGCTTATAGTAAAGGTAGAATGTATTTGTAAATTTGACTTGATGTGGGACATAAATGCGATGAAAAGAATATATGACGTGGCATGATGATTTGATGATATGTTGGTATACGGATGCGAGTCGATTGAGAAGATTTATACCCTGCCGGTCCCCTGATATGAGATTGTTGCGGATGTGACCTGGGATATAGGTATATAGAGATATTTTTATATGTTGTGAATTGTGAGTGATATCCGTACGAGACATTAGGTCCGTGCCCTCCTCGTCTTATATGTTGATAGGATCCCTGATAGTTTAATGTCGTCGTACGATGATTTTCCGTACCTGATGAGTTTGACTTGATGTTTGATCCATACCCTTGACTAGTGGATGTTGTACGACGGATTACACCGTACGCGATGTTGTGAGGCTGGATGCTGATTGATAGATTCACCGACTCGATCATGTAAGATATGTATACCTTATAAATTTTAGCTAACGATTACCTTTTGATGCATTCATGTTATTCGCATTGCATTACTTATACCTGTACCAGTACACTTGCACCATTATCAATGATACGTATGTTACACGTACATAGATTTTCCGGCTCACACACTTCATCATCGATAATTGCCATGTCACTACACAGTAGGGTTACGGCATCATAATATACATATTGTACACTCATACTTGCGTATATACCACTTGTACATCCATACTAGCACGCATACATATTGTACACTCATACTTGCGTATATACCACTTGTACATCCATATTGGCGCACATACATATTGTACACCTTACTTGCGTACATACATATTGTACACCACACTTGCGGACATACACATTTGTACGTCTATACTTGCGTATATTCACATATGCACCTTTATACGATATTGCATTCAATTTTGGAGATTTGGGAACCGCATAATATATTTTAAAAAACTGGATTCATTTAAAAGAGCGGTTTTCCCTCGATATGTACATATTACTGTTCCATGTTGCATGATATACGGATATACTTACATTTCTGCTATATACCGCATACATCATGCTTTATGATTACACGCATTGAGATATGCTGCTTTCATGAGATTTCTGGATTTGAGAACCGAGGTGATTTCAAAAGAAAGTATGTATTGTTTTAAAAACCTGGTTTCTCTTGATATGATATTTCAGTGCATCCACCATGTGTTTTCTCAGTTCTGAGAGTGGCATGTAAAACCCGATTCGAGGAGCGGTAGGCACCGTCTGCGGGTACATGGTGGACCCGGTGAGGTACCCCGGGGCAAGAAAACTCATATTGTTAGACGGTGAGCCTGGCAGGGGAGCACTACCTACCAGTGATAGTATTTGGACCCGTCGGTTATCCCGAGGATACCGACCGGAGTCATGAGATGGATATGAGGGCCGACCAGAGTATGCGGCGCCTGAGACGAGATATTGATGGCCGATCTGAGGATGCGGTGCCTGAGATATGAGGATTTACGTGTCGATGCTGGACACGGGTTTTCATGATGTTTCGAGTGTCGATGTTGGACACTCAGGTTCCATGATTTTGATGTGTCGCAAGGGACACATGTTGATTTATATCCTCATACCTTCATGCATATGCTTTTATGATATTTACATGCATGATGTTATGTCATTGGTTGACATGTAGACGAGATTTATATGCATACATACATTGATTATATGGTGGACGAGATCCACATGCATACATACATTGATTATATGGGTGGACGAGATCCACGCGCATGCATACATTGATTATATGGTTAAACGAGATCCACATACATACATACATTGATCATATTGTTGGATGATATCCACATGCTGATTAACATTGATATTAGTGTTGGCACATATACAGATATGATCACCCTAGATATTATAGTATTACCTTCATGATATAGTTGACCAAGGAGTCGTTGTTTTTTCGATTTCTACTTGTTGATGTTTTTCTTCTCACGAGTTGGAAACTCACCCCCGTTGTGCTATAGTTCTTGCATGTTGCCCGCACGAATCAGTAGTAGAATCGCTGGCACATAGCTACTTTTGGGTGGTTTGCTTAATAGGTGGGACATTTGCATCGTACCCACTTTTGTATTTACTATTTCACATTGTATCTAGTCAACTCTATCAAATCAAACTAGTATTTGTATAAGTAATGAGACTTAGCAAGACTTGTAGTTGCGAGACTTGAGCGATGGGTTTTATGTTCGCATTTTGGGTTGATGTCTTGCTTTACTTTATCTTTTGTGGTGATTTTCGCCGTTGGGCGTCGTATACTTATTTTTATGCTTTGCGTGGTTGTGATCCGCCGGTTGGTGAAGAGCTAGCTCCCGCCTAGGGATGCCATTATTCTTGTTATGTATTTGTGGTTTTGGGATCAAAATATACAAAGGAGGTGCTGCCTAAATTTTTAAAAGACGAAACACGTTTTCAAACTAGCAAATTTCACTTGCATTTTTATGTTCCTTTTCTATGCATTAAGAAAACTTGATTTCATTATACCTTTATTTTAAAACTTCATTACTTTATTTTCTTAAAAAGGTTTAGATTTCTGGGTTTCAGCTTACTTGAATTACGTTACACCTTTAGACGTTGCGTGATTTAAGTGCTGGTCAAGAGCTAATATTTCGGGTCGTAACAAAGTTGGTATCAGAGCGCTAGGTTTAACCTTGGTTCGAGTCTATGTTTGACTATGCGGAGTCTAGGGCTGGTATATTTTTCGGAACCTAGGCTTGACCTTACAGAACTTAGACTTGAACAGAGGGGATATTCGACCCGAACTTTCGTTTCATAGGTTGACCCTGATTGATGGAGTAGGTAGCTTGAGTAGAGTGGCGTACCTTACGTATGTTCTGCGGCATATTTACGATACGATACTCCACTTAAGAAATCTTAGAGTGTACATATTTTTGAGACTTATGATTCTCTTCATACCCATAATTATACATCCATTTGAGATCCTTGATTCTATTCGTTTCCATGATCATACTCTCATTAATACTGTTCCTTCTTATGATCATATATCCATTCTGGATCTATCGTTTCCTTTCTTGCAATTGATCTGCTCTCTTCGATACTCAATTGAGGTTCCTGTCACCATGGTTTGAGCGCAGTTTGGGCTGCTGCTAGTGTTGCGGTCAGGGTGAGCTCGTCTGGTACGAGGGCTGACCATTGTGTTTTCTGGTGACATGGGAACGTCTCGATGTAGTGTTGTATTGTGACCTCCTGTTGAGGCGAGTGTTTGGTTTTCCACCGGATGATCAGGCCACTGTTAGAGGCTTCCTGTTGTGGGAGGACTGTCGATGTACAGCCTACCTCAGAGATTGTGATGTCGTCAATGTGCAAACAGATGACCCAGCTGTTGCTGAGGTTGATGGGATGTCGCTTCCAGAGTTTATGAGCTGAGATCACTAGAGCTTCCAGGCAGAGAAGCGACAGATGATAGCTAGTCTATCCCGAGTTGAGAGATGAAGGTGATTCATCAGATTGATGCGCCGACACAGGCCCAGTTGAGTTGAAGATTTTCAGTGTGGAGAGTCTTACTCAGATCTAGAGCAGACCGATCCAGAGATGACCGTTGATGTATCGTCTTTCCTGGAGAATTGAGGCATTGTTTAGCATGCAAGCGAAGAGTATTCACATATTGTATAGGCGAAACTAAAAAGTTTGAACGAGTGTCAGAAACCCATTTTCCCAAGTTTAAAGTGTTCAGAGGAACATGCAAGTGATTATGTGGACCCTCTAGAAGAATGAAACCGTAACTCGACAAGATGACCATGGAACCGCTTTTGAACCTTAGGGTTTGCGGCAGTTTAGCAGTGTCATCAGTGAGGCTTAGGTTTGCCCTTCTACGGCTGGTCCAGAGGTACTGTGGTATGTACTAGATATTTTAGACTGTGCTCAAGTGTTGAGCTTTCGGGAAATTTTGGGACCTTGATGACTCGATCGAAAAGTTTGACGTCGTCCGGATATCATGTGATAGGAGACCAGTAAACGACCAGGTTCGGATAGAGGACCTCACCCAGATGTGTTGGGAGTTGATCGAGGACGGATGAGTATTGAGTATTTCTCCGATGGTTGGAATGAGTTCCCGAGGATGTGTTCGTCTAGATGAAGATACCGAGTTCGTGATTTCGAGTCCGTGTGAGAGACTTCGGATTGACTGTAGCTGAGAACATTTGCAGTACGCAGATAGCGACGTGACGTCGATGTGAACGATGATATAGACAAGTGGGACCAGAGGTTCATGCGAGATGCTGACGAGCTGTTGTTACTCCCCGTCGAGATTAGAGACCTGATACGTGTACAGAGGTGTTAGGATGCGGCTAATTCCCGAAGAAATGTTGTGCTGAGAGCGCAGATGTCCAAAAAATGAGAAAAGATTATGCAAGAGTACCAGCCTCCGTACAGTTCGGCATAGGCGAGATTGGAAAAGACCCTGAGAAGGTTCCTTCCAGGACACCACTGCGATGAGATTTGCACCCAGGATCAGTTGTGTCACATGTATTCAGAGGGCCAGAGACCGACGCCAATGACGTGCTGCTTTACGAGTGGTCGTGATTATTGAAGTCAAAATTTGCACCCCGGTTGACCAAGTCAAAGTCAAGGTCAAGCCCAAGCCAGGTGGGCCCAAGCCCAAGCAAGTTGGCCAATGCCCAGGTCGAGCCCGAACATGAAGCGTCCGGCCTTCCGCCATACCAAAATAGAAAAAATCATGTAACAAATAATTTGATGTAATTTTTGTGCATGAATGTATGCAAAATGGGCATAAAGCCAATTTCTTGTAAGCCTATGGCTTATGTGCAAAAAGAAATGGCACATGAGCCATGGGATGGGCAAAATACCATTTTGCAAAGCCCAAGGGGCTATATGTAAACATGTAAGCCTATAAAAGGCAACATGATGAAAATATCTAATATACAATTTTCATTCCCCCAAAAAAACTAAGGTTCTTTGTGCCTCCTGCTCCTTCTCCAAGGTTCTAAACCTTCTTATTTCTTTTGAATTAAATTAAGAGTTTTACTCTTTCTTTTCCAAAACTAAATAGTTTTTCACCACAAAACCCACAAAGGGGAACTCGGATCTGCCATCAGATCTCGGAAAGAAGATATTTTTAGATCTCACATCTCTTGATCTTCAAGATCCGGCCAACAAAGGAAGAAGGAGACCCATCTCCAGAAACCCCACTTTGGGGAAGAACTAGGGCTCAAGGGGAGAAGCCCTTCATCATCTTCAAAATATCTTAGGAGTTTAACTCATCACACACACACACACACACACACACACACAGAATAATAAGCGTTCCTTTCTGGGAGTACAACTCCCATTGCAAGGACCAAGTCCCTTTTGCAGCTCGAGCGCCCACGTGCTGACACGTGGTGTGCTAGCGCTCTAGCTCCCGAGCATCCACGTGCTGACACGTGGCGCGCTAGCGCTCATAGCGCTTGCACTCATAGCACTAGCTCCCAAAGCGCTAGCGCTCGAGCGCCGACGTGTTAACATGTGGCGCGCTAGCGCTCTTGCGCGCAGAGCGCTAGCGCCCAAAGTGCTAGCGCCCGAGCACCTACATGCTGACACGTGGCATGCTAGTGCTCAGTACGCTAGCGTTCTTGCGCTCAGAGCGCTAGCGCCCAAAGCGCTAGCGCCTGAGCGCCCATATGCTGACACGTGGCACGCTAGCGCTCAGTGCGCTAGCGCCCGAGCGCCTACGTGCTGACACGTGGCGAGCTAGCACTCAGTACGCTAGCGCTCTTACGCCCAAAGTGCTAGCGCCCACGTGCTGACACGTGGTGTGCGAGCGCTCTTGTGCTCAAAGCGCTGGCGCTGGCCCCAGGCATCCTTTGGATGCCTTTCCCCCCCTTTTATATATACATATATATATACATATGTATGCATATGTACACACACACACATACTCCACGACACTGTCCCTGTTAGAAAAAAATTTCTAACGGGGCGTTGTCCCGCACCCCGCAAGGGGGCTGCTAGCCCCCTTGACCCCCAGCCCGCTATCCGGGTAGCGGGACCCCCGTAAAAACTCTGTGGGGACCCCCGATATATCCAAAACCCCTTCAAAACACAACACTGCATATTGAGTTCGCATGACCAGTTTAACCCGTCAATCGGAGGTTCTCTCGCTTCAAAGGCGAGGGGTAATTAACGGCAGCTTAGTCCGCGGCAGCCGGAGATTCGGATCCTCACAATCATTAGACCCCGGCCTACCCTAGGCAGGGGGAATCTGTAATGCGCCTGACAAGCGTGCGCGTATTCCCATCTCAATGGGGTGACGAAAAACACCCTACAGATTCTGGCACGCCCGGTGGGACCAATCTCTCCTCCTATATTTCGGGTTGAACGTTCATGCGAACTCAATCAATATACATATCTATATTTATACTAAAATAATGCTCTTTCTTGTAGGTTTTCCAAGCAATCACTTTTCAACAATGTCTCAAAGGACGATCTCAGCTCTCAGCACGGCTCCCATCTCCTATACGATGAAGATGGATGCCAAGAAAGTCCTCCCGGCCAGTCTAGGGCGACAATGGGAAGAACCGCCGTTACCATTTGGCTCTATTATGTTCGTGTCAGCTAACGCCGTCCCAGCTCCTCAAGCTCCGGTAACAGACAAACCGGTCTCAATGGGGAAAAGGCCGAATGTTATGGTCGCGAGGGAGCCCTAACACAAACGCAAGTCGGTGTTTGAAAGACTTTCCGTGGCCCCAGCTGGGGGCAAGGCCATCAACACCAACAAAGCAACAAGGCGTCTTGGGCAAGCTCTAGCGGCGCCTCTGACAACTGCTCGATTGGGTGTCTTCTCAAGCCTCCTCATCACTCAGCCTATGGCGGCTTCCCGAAGAGCAGAAGCCTACCAAGCGCTCAAGGCAGAGAAGCTGAAGCAGAAGCGGCTCAGATACAAAGCCAACAAAAGGGCTAGGGCTCTGGCCATGTTAAAATTTATGAATTTCCAAAGCCCGGACCGCTCCGCGAAATCAACCGCCAAAGATAAAGAGATGGCTGGGTTTGTGGTTCGCACTATCTACATGGTCGGACATGAAGAAACGAATCCTCCTCTTCTTCACAGCCATGGTGATGATATGATTGACGCTGCCCAATGTCAACTCGGTCTAAACGATGAAGAGCTCACTCAGGCCGATAAGCCAACAGAGCTCGGGGTTCCCGCGGAATTGAGCTCAGGCAATAAAGATGGCCCGGTTGTCATAACCGGACCTACGGGACAAGCATTATTCCAATGGCTTCAAAGGCAACTTCAGGACAGGGATGAGAAGATGGCCAAGGTCCATTCTAAAGTTGACGAGCTGGCAAATGTTGTGGCGGATCTCACGACCCAAGTCGCCCGATTGCAGTTACAGCAGAATCAAATTTTGGTTCATGAGCCAGGGATTGATACCCGGAGGCAGCCAACTGATACCCCCTTCAACCTAAGAGCGGAGCGCCTTCGCGAAAAACGACCCAATCAGCCTCCAGTCCCTCCGATACATACGCCGGGGGGGAATCGCCTCTGAAAGAGAAACTGGAAAAAGTCTATTCCTTTAAAAGGGAAAAAGTCTACAAGATATTCAGGGACGCCCTAAGAAACGGTCTACAACTGCCAGAATCAAAGAGACCGCAAGAAGCGAATATGACCGACGACCCAAAATATTGCCCCTATCGCAGAGTGATAGGTCATGCCATTGAAGACTGCTTCGTCTTCAAAGATTGGGTCGAGAGGCAATACAAGGCGGGAGAGATAGAACTGTTTAAAGACATGTTAGAAAACAGTCCAGCTACGACCGCCGATTGCATACAAATGGAGACCGAAGCCTTTCGGGAACCTAATCCTCCCAGACATGTGCCATTATCTGAAAAGGACGAACCAAAGACTGATCGGCCTCAAGGACCAGCATTAGTGAGGGCACCTACTCTAATGGAGAGAAAGAAGAAGGTGTACTCCTTCAGGAGGGATGAAGTCCGCAATATATTCGAGGAAGCCATGAACAACGGACTGCAATTGCCCATTCCGAAGAGGCCACATGAAATGAATATGACCGGCAATCCCGTATATTGCCCATACCATAGAGTGGTGAGTCATGCCATTGAAGACTGCTGTGTTTTCAAAGATTGGGCAGAGGACCAATACAAGCTTGGAAAAACCTCACAGTCCTCGAATGTATCGACAAGCCACAGAGCTACGGTCATCAATACAGCTCCTCCAAGATCAAAATTCAAGGAGCTGGGATAAGCCAAGTGGACCACCACGTCGTTAAACTGGGAATGATAGACCTCTAAGTCTTTAAACTGGAAACAGATGACCACTAAGTCGTTAAGCTGGAAGCAGCTTACCACCATGTCATTAAACTGGGAATAATCGACCTCTAATTCGTTAAACTGGAAATGTAAAAAAAATGTGTAAATAAATAAATACAAAAAAAGAAAAGCCGAAATGATGGGGAAACTCGCAATAAAAATCAGCGAGTAAAAATAAAAATGAAAATAAAGATGAAATGATGGGACAACCGCGAATAAAAGCCGAAATGATAGGGCAATCGCGACCTTCGCGATAAGAAAAGCTGAAATGATAGAGCAATCGCGGTAAAAATAACAAAACAAAAAAGTGGCGAATGATGAGTCGCTCCTGGTACCATATTCCAGTGCAGCGATACAGACGCCAACCAAAATCCAGTTTCCCAAAATTCTTCCGTCCTTACGGCCAGTCCCCAAATTGACTACCGTATACAATCCACGGGCTCAAATAATTCTCATCATAACCATATCCCACTGTAATCACCAGTTACGCGGCTGGTCCCCTCGGAATTATGCTCCATTGGGAAGACCCACTCGTGTGTCCTCACGATGCATGAGGAGAACAAACCTTCGTGGGATCCTTACGACTCACGAAGGAAAACACACTTAGGAGTCCCCACGACTCCTAAGGAGAAAGTACACCTACGAGATCCTTACGACTCGCAGGGAGAAAATGCTTTTATGGGACCCTTACGGCCCATAAAATTGAAAAGCCTTAGGTGATAGGGATCTAAACCTGTCTCCTAAGCCATCGCTTCCCAATAGGAAATGGCGAATGAGGAGTCGCTCCTGGTACCATATTCCAGTGCAGCGATGCAGATGCCGGCCAAAATCCAAATCCCCAAGCGGCGAATGATGAGTCGCTCCTGGTACCACATTCCAGTGCTGCGATGCAGACGCCAACAAAATTCCAACTCTCATACCCCAACGGCGAATGTTTTTTTTTTTTTTTTTTTTTTTTTTTTTTTTTTTTTTTTTTTCTTTTTTTTTTTTTTTTTTTTTTCCATCCCTATGGTCTGGATTATACATCCTGCAAAACCGTATACAATCCACCGGCGTAAAACGATCCCAATCTCTCCCAAGTCCTACCGGCGAGACCACATTCAAAGTCTCACCGGCGGTGAAGATTCAAAAAAAAAAAGAAGAACAATAAAATAAAAAAACGGTATGTCCACAAGCAAAATGGGCACGAATGAAAACCCGAAAGGGCACCGTGAGTAAAAACAGCAGGACTGCCGGCGAGTTGGTGAAAACCCGAAAGGGCGCAAACTCGTAAAATAAGAGATGAAATGCACTCGCAAAGTCCTCTCGACTTCGTGAGGAGAAAATTCCTGCGTGAGATCCTTACGACTCACAAAGGAGCAACACACTTGGGAGTTCTCACGACTCCTAAGGAGAAAATACACCTACGGGATCCTTACGACCCATAGGGAGAAAATGCTTTGTGAGACCCTCACGGCTCACAAAATTGAAAAGTCTTTGGTGATAGGGACCTAAAACCTGTCTCCTAAGCCATCGCTTCCTGATAAGCAAGCGCAAATGATGATTCGCTCCTGGTACCATATTCCAGTGTTGCGATACTGATGCCAAGCAAAAACCAATTCTCAAATCCTCCTGGGGCAAATGATGAGTTGCTCCTGGCATTATTCCAGTGCAGCAATGCAGATGCCGACAAAAAAAACCAATCCTAAAATTCTCTCAAAGACAAATGACGGTTCACTCCTGGTACCATATTCCAGTATAGTGATGCTGATGTCAACCCAAATCACAATCAACAAGTCAACTTCAACTCCGACACCGCAAAAAGCGGAGCAAGTCAGAATCCAATCTCGACACCGCAAGAAGCGGAGCAAGTCAAGTTCACCCCTGACACTGCAAGAAGCAGAGAAAGTCAAATCAAGCGTCGACCATCTATGTCGCAAAAAAGGCAGTGCAGGCTTCCTACAAAGCGGGAACCAAATCGCTCCGGATCAGAGCGTCGACCGTCCATGTCGCAAAACGGGCAGTGCAGGCTTCCCACAAATCGGGAACCAAATCGCTCCGGATCAGAGCGTCGACCGTCCATGTCGCAAAACGGGCAGTGTGGGCTTTCCACAAATCAGGAACCAAATCGCTCCGGATCAGAGCGTCGACCGTCCATGTCGCAAAACGGGCAGTGCAGGCTTCCACAAAGCAGGAACCAAATCGCTCCGGATCAGAGCGTCGACCGTCCATGTCGCAAAACGGGCAGTGCAGGCTTCCCACAAATCGGGAACCAAATCGCTCCGAATCAGAGCGTCGACCGTCCATGTCGCAAAATGGGCAGTGCAGGCTTCCCACAAATCGGGAACCAAATCGCTCCGGATCAGAGCGTCGACCGTCCTTGTCGCAAAAGGGGCAGTGCAGGCTTCCTGCAAAGCAGGAACCAAATCGCTCCAGATCATAGCGTCGACTGTCCATGTCGCAAAAAGGGCAGTGCAGGCTTCCCACAAATCGGGAACCAAATCATTCCGGATCAGAGCGTCGACCGTCCATGTCGCAAAACGGGCAGTGCAGGCTTCCCACAAATCGGGAACCAAATCGCTCCGGATCAGAGCGTCGACCGTCCATGTCGCAAAACGGGCAGTACAGGCTTCCCACAAATCGGGAACCAAATCGCTCCGGGTCAGAGCGTCGACCGTCCATGTCGCAAAACGGGAAGTGCAGGCTTCCCACAAATCGGGAACCAAATCGCTCCAGATTAGAGCGTCGACCGTCCATGTCGCAAAACGGGCAGTGCAGGCTTCCCACAAATCGGGAACCAAATCGCTCCGGATCAGAGCGTCGACCGTCCATGTCGCAAAAAGGGAAGTGCAGGCTTCCTACAAAGCAGGAACCAGATCACTCCGAGCCAGGGAAAAGTCTACCACGGACACTCCGTCTCGAAGACGCGTCAAGCGTTGACCGTCCATGTCGCAAAAAGGGCAGTGCAGGCTTCCTACAAAGCAGGAACCAGATCACTCCGGGCCAGGGAAACGTCTACCACGGACACTCCGTCTCAGAGACGCATCAAGCGTCGACCGTCCACGTCGTAAAAAGGGTAGTGCATCCCAAAAAGTGGGAACCAAGGCAAGTCGCCTCCACGTGAAAGAAGATCCATCAATTTCATGCACACGACTCACATATGTGGTGTGCATTTATTGATGGGGGGCACTTTGTTGAAGTCAAAATTTTCACCCCGGTTGACCAAGTTAAAGTCAAGGTCAACCCCAAGCCAGGTGGGCCCAAGCCCAAGCAAGTGGGCCAATGCCCAGGTCGAGCCCGAACACGAAGCGTCCGGCCTTCCGCCATACCAAAATAAAATAAAATCATGTAACAAATAATTTTGATGTAATTTTGTGCATGAATGTATGCAAAATGGGCATAAAGCCAATTTCTTGTAAGCCCATGGCTTATGTTCAAAAAAAAATGGCACATGAGCCATGGGATAGGCAAAATGCCATTTTGCAAAGCCCAAGGGGCTATATATAAACATGTAAGCCTATAAAAGGCAACATGATGAAAATATCTAATATACAATTTTCATTCCCCCAAAAAAACTAGGGTTCTTTGTGCCTCCTGCTCTTTCTCCAAGGTTCTAAACCTTCTCATTTCTTTTGAATTAAATTAAGAGTTTTACTCTTTCTTTTCCAAAACTAAATAGTTTTCACCACAAAACCCACAAAGGGGAACTCAGATCTGCCATCAGATCTCAGAAAGGAGAGATTTTTAGATCTCACATCTCTTGATCTTCAAGATCCGGCCAACAAAGGAAGAAGGAGACCCATCTCCAGAAACCCCACTTTGGGGAAGAACTAGGGCTCAAGGGGAGAAGCCATTCATCAGCTTCAAAACATCTTAGGAGTTTAACTCCTCACACACACACACACACACACACACACACACACAGAGAGAATAATAAGTGCTCCTTTCTGGGAGTACAACTCCCATTGCAGGGACCAAGTCCCTTTTGCTGCTCGAGCGCCCACGTGCTGACACGTGGTGCGCTAGCGCTCGAGCGCCCACGTGTTGACACGTGGCGCGCTAGCACTCTTGCGCTCAGAGTGGAAGCGCCAAAAGCGCTAGCACCCGAGCCCCCACGTGCTGACACGTGGCGCGCTAGTGCTCAGTGCGCTAGCGTTCTTGCACTCAGAACGCTAGCGCCCAAAGCGCTAGTGCCCGAGCGACCATGTGCTGACACGTGGCGCGCTAGCGCTCAGTGCGCTAGCGCCCGAGCGTCTACGTGCTGACACATGGCGCGCTAGCGCTCAGTGCGCTAGCACTCAGTGCACTCACGCTCTTGCGCTCAGAGCGCTAGCGCCCAAAGCGCTAGTGCCCGAGCGCCCAAGTGCTGACACGTGGTGCGCGAGTGCTCAAAGCGCTGGCGCTGGCCCCACGCATCCTTTGGATGCCTTTTCCACCCTTTTATATATATACATATATATATACATATGTATACATATGTACACACACACATACTCCACGACACTGTCCCTGTTAGAAAAAAATTTCTAACGGGGCGCTGTCCCGCACCCCGCAAGGGGGCTGCCAGCCCCCTTGACCCCCAGCCCGCTATCCGGGTAGCGAGACCCCCGTAAAAACTCTATGGGGCCCCCCGATATATCCAAAACCCCTTCAAAACACAACACTGCACATTGAGTTCGCATGACCAGTTTAACCCGTCAATCGGAGGTTCTCTCGCTCCAAAGGCGGTGGGTAATTAACGGCAGCTTAGTCCGCGGCTGCCGGAGATTTGGATCCCCACAATCATTAAACCCCGGCCTACCCTAGACAGGGGGAATCTGTAATGCGCCTGACAAGCACGCGCGTATTCCCATCTCAATGGGGTGAAGAAAAACACCCTACAGTGATGATTGGCTGAGAGATGACCAGAGAAGTGCCAGAGCGGAATTGTTTCCGTTAGCACACCCGATAGGGCCGACGAGCCGATGGATTGCGAGATTGGTAAATCCAAAGAGAAGATAAGGACCCAGAGATAAAGGACGCTATACTGTGAGCAAAAGGCAAGTGGATGTTCTTGCTCTGCCAGTTCTGGGGTGCACCGATATTTTTCGACATTGTAAGAGGTGTATCTCAATATCATTTGTTGCGATTTGCGTTTATGATCCGAGTATCACGCTTATATCGCTTGGATTTAAGTTTTGACGATTGAGTTTCGTGATATCACTTTCGTGCACCATGACTGCACCTACTGGGTATTTACATTTTTGTGCATAGTTATTGCACTTGATATATATTTTATACACCGTTGTGTTGATTTGCGATTTGTGCATATCTATTACACTTGAGATTCTGTTTGTGCCTTGGCTGCACGTAATTATGATTTCGTGGATTTCATATGGTTTATTTCATTTTGTGCGTGTGGTACGCACTCGATTTGATTTTTGCGCTCGGTATAGCTTACATGTGCTTGCAGTGCATTGATACGTGTTTTGTTCATGCAGTTGCACGCGTTTACGATTTTATACACCCTGGTACACTGGATGTTGCTTTTATACGCATTTGAGTTATGGATTTGTATTTCGTGCACTGGATGCACTGTATTCATATTTCGTGCACTGGATGCACTGTATTCGTATTTTGTGAACTGGATGCACTGTATTCGTATTTCGTGCACTGGATGCATTGTATTCATATTTCGTACACTGGATGCGCCAGATTTGCACTTCGTGCATTTGTTGCACTAGATTTACATTTCGTGCAATTGTCGCACCAGATTTATATTTTGTGCATTTGTTGCACCAAATTCGTATTTCGTACATTAGTTGCACTAGATTTGCATTTCTTGCATTTGTTACACCGGACTGGTATTTGTGCATTTGTCATACTGGATTTATACTCCGTACCTTGGTTGCACCCGATTTATATCATTGAGCATTCGTTTTACCAGATTTGTATTTTCGTGCGCGTTTGTACTTGATGTTCGTTTTTGTGCATGCTATGGCACTAGATGTTTCTTATGAACCTGACGTGCTTTGGTTAGATTTTTGTGCATATTAGGCGCTTGATTTTGGATTTTTGTGCGCATCGGATGCACTTGAGTGAGATTTTACTCGTGCATGTTGGATGCACTTGATTTAGATTTCTTTCGTGCATGATGGATGCACTTGATTTGGATTTTCGCTCATGTTGGGCGCATGATATGATATGTAGTTTTTTGCACACCGGATGCACTCAATTGGGATTTTCATTCGTGCATATTAGTTGCACCGGATGCACTCTAGATGCACTTGAGATTGTTGTCGTGCACACCCGTTGCACTGGACAGATGTTTTCGTGCACACCGTTGCACTTAGTTTCGGTTTTGTGCACATTCGTAGCACTTGTATTTGGATTTAATTTCCGTGCACACTAGACGCACGTGATTATTGGATACGCCTTTTGAGGCTAATTTTCCTTTTGAGCACTTTGTTTTCATGTTGGGCACTATAGTGTGTAGTAGCCATACAGGGCTGATCTAAGGACAGTACCTGAGTACTTTGCATGCATTAAAAGATTACCAAGAAGTTTTCAAAAGGAGCTATATAGTCTCGCTATTTCCTACGTGTCCGTGAGCGACACGAACGGTTATAAAAGAAAACCTTTTAGGATATTTTGAAAGACGACGGAACATATATTTAGCAAAACATATATTATTATTTTACAAATGAGCGTTCGTCACTTAGGCCGTGAGTTACGCATCATATGGCGATTTAGAAAAGATTTTTGCATGAGTTTTATTTAGTTCTTGAAAGTTTTCCAAAGATGGGTACTATAAACTATTATAGTATTTGACTAGTGTATATTGGATTTCTATAGTGGATTTTGAGATCTGTATGTTCATTTTAACTCCGAGGATATGCGTGCAAATCTGATGATTTGTGTGACGCCCGACGGAGTTCGATTTTGAGTTTTATACTCGTTTTCAGGCGCACGCGATGTGCTGTGTTATTTCTATATCTTTCGTGATTTCGGAGCCCCGTTGTTTTAAGCTGATTATGGAAATGTTTTAGAATTTAGGGGTTTAAATTTAAATTCGGTAAGGGGGAAGATTGTAACATTACAGAAAATATAAAATTATTTTTGGAATTTAATATTAAAATAATATTTTTCCCGAAAACTACCCGATTTGCGAAATTGGGGTTTTCGAAAAAGGGTATAAATATATACCAATAATTATGAAATAAATGGAAATTAAAATGATTTATTCATTTAAAAATATAATTAAAGGATTTGGCATTTTTAAAATTTATTATATGCAGTTTGGATAAAAACCCGATAAGTGCACTGCTAATCGCGATTAAGCCAAATCTGTGTTTCTACAGTTTTCATGGTTAGTGTACCATAACATGTTTCATTTGGTTACTTATTCATTGTGTTGTTTTATATTATGGTTTTATTGTGGTGAGAAAAGAAAAGAAAGGGAAAAGGTGTCATGATGACTTGAGTTGAGAGAGGGGACATAATGATGATAGGAGACCATGCTTGGAGAGAGAGTGAGAATAATTGATAGGGGGGCTGCCTCATTTGATTCTCCACCATTTTCTTCTCCTTCTTCTTCCTCATCTCCCTCCACCTTCAACCATAAAAATCCATCTCCAAACCTTCCTCAAAATCCTATACCCTTTTCACAAAAAATGATCACCTCTTCATCCTCTACTCAATGGACCAAGCAAAGTGGGATTTTGAAAACTTTGGGACTTCTAGGGTTTTGCTTAGGTGTAACCATGAGGTATATCTCTTTTCATTTAGTGTAGTTTTGATTTCCTAGCATTTTGTTTAAGTTTAGAAATCGTTTAGTGATAGATTTGTGAGCTTTGAAATTCTAGAGAAGGGTTTGGAAGATTGATGATGTTGGTGGCTGTCAATAAGACTTAGAGGTGATTCTTGACCTAGACTATAGCATAGAAACCAGAATATGGATTTAGGATTTTAGTCGTATCGGTTTTGTGAGGAATTGTGAGCCTACAGTGAATTTGGAGCAACCCAGGAAATTTTTGAGGAAACCAAACAATACAAGGGACCAAATTAGGGCACTAGGAGACCATCCCGACCATATGAACCCAAATGGAGGCCATGGGGCCGAGGAGGCTGGATTTTTAGGCCAAGTGGCCGGCCACATTAAAGGGGTTTGGGTCTAGGTTGGTCCAGTAGCTCATATACACTATATACAGCATCCTAGACTTGTTTGTGCAACTCCTTTTGGCCTAAGTCAAAATCTGGGAGCACATTAGTGTGATTTTTGGATATGTTTTAAGTATTTTGAATGATAAGTTTTGATATTTGGATTTGTATTTGGTTTTTGAATGTTTGTACATCAACGACTAGGGGTAATTTTTTGGTTTTGCATACGTGGGCTATAAGTTCTAACCTATAGGCGATCCGTGTGCCGTTTTGATTTCCGGACTTGATGTTAATAGCGATTGCGATTGTTTATTATTGTAGGTACCCTCGCGTGGATTCCGAGACAACGGAGCATGGCGTCATCGACTTCGACAAGTAAAGATCAAGATGAGTGGATCTATATCCACGGGGGAAGTCGGGTGGATGGCGTATAGCACCCCCGCAAACTTTGATGGAAACCGATTTATGTATAGAATATGGTTAAGAGAACCTTTAATAGAAAACTATAGATAGAGTTAAAAGATAGTTTGAGAAACTATATTAGAAACTAAAGGATTGTTAGGAGTGATATGATACGACTAGTATGTGATGACGGGACTTGAGGATGATATTTGATGATATTGCCGTTTAGGGTACTATAGGACTAGATAGTCGACATAGATATGTCATCCGAACCATACCTATTTCCAAACTGAAAAATCGTATCCATCTTTTAAACAGATCCTTGATGGACGTTACGGATTTTCAAATGATATCTTTTCTTTAAAAACACCGTAGCCCCTATTTTCAAAACTACGAATCGCATCTTTCAAAAACTGTATGTATGGTTCGGGTGTGTATGTTAGATTAGATACGTATGCTTATAGTAAAGGTAGAATGTATTTGTAAATTTGACTTGATGTGGGAAATAAATGCGATGAAAAGAATATAGACGTGGCATGATGATTTGATGATATGTTGGTATACGGATACGAGTCGATTGAGATGATTTATACCCTGTCGGTCCCCTGATATGAGATTGTTGCGGATGTGACATAGGACATAGGTATATAGAGATATTTATATATGTTGTGAATCGTGAGTGATAGCCATACGAGACGTTAGGTCCATACCCTCCTCGTCTTATAGGTTGATAGGATCCCTGATAGCTTAATACCGCCGTACGATAATTTTCCGTACCTGATGAGTTTGACTTAATGTTTGTTCCATACCCTTGACTAGAGAATGTCGTACGACGGATTATACCGTACGCGATGTTGTGAGGCTGGATGCTGATTGATAGGATTCACCGACTCGATCATGTTAGATATGTATACCTTATAGCTTTTATCTGACGATTTACCTTTTGATGCATTAATGTTATTCGCATTGCATTACTTATACCCGTGCTAGTACACTTACACCATTATCGATGATGCGTATGTTACATGTACACAGATTTGCCGGCTCACACACTTCATCATCGATAATTGCCATGTCACTACACAGTAGGATTGCTGCATCATGATATCCATATTGTACACTCATATTTGCGTATTTACCACTTGTACATCCATATTGGTACACATATATATTGTACACTCATGCTTGCGTATATACCACTTGTACATCCATATTGGCGCACATACATATTGTACACCTTACTTGCGTACATACATATTGTACACCATACTTGCGTACATACATATTGTACACCATACTTGCGGACATACACATTTGTGCGTCCATACTTGCATATATTCACATATGCACCTTTATACGATATTGCATTCAATTTTGGAGATTTGGGAACCACATGATATATTTTAAAAACTGGATTCATTTAAAAGAGTGGTTTTTGTAAGTCCACGTTGCCTACCCCGGTACTTACGAGGAGGCGGAAACGGTATATAAAAATCAAATTTTTAGCGCAAGGGGCAACATGGACTAACAAAGTCGGGATCTTTTCTAAACTAAACTAGCAAGAAAAGCTAAAGAGAGTTAGCTACTCGGAAAAGAGGTTATACCTAACTTGAACTCCTTCTTCTTGAAACCTTTGTAGGGGTTGATGGTGCTTTCCTCGTCGCCTTCTTCCGTCAAAGATGGATCCACCTGAGGGTTCAACCTTCGGGCTCTTTCTCGAACTTTGAGTGAACTAGGATCTTTGGCTTGCTAAACCTCTAACCCTAAAGTGAGTAGAGAGTGGCTTTGGGGTGTTTTTATCTCAAGGAGATGGATTCTCAACACATGAGAAGGGAGCTCCTTGAACTAGAGGAGGAGGAAGAAGAAGAGAGGAGAGAGAAGTGTTATGATAGAATGAGAGCTTTTTCTTTTTACAACCATAACAAAAAGAAAAAGAATTATCAAATTAACAATAATAATAAAAATGAAATAGTTGATGGAAGGTTTGGAATGACCATTATCATTACATTCATTAAATGAATTTTGCTAGAATCAAAGAGCATCTTTGTAAAGTAATGATGATGGTCAAACTTTCAACTATGGTCAACTAATCAACCTTGGTCAACAGGTCAACTAATCAACCATGACACAATTTCATTTAATTAATATTATTAATTGATATATCATAAAGCCATTAGGGTTTTGAAAAAGACGACTGTCAACTGTGCATACGCACCCGTTCCGAAACCCTAATGAAAATCCTCTTCCTCCGCCTCAATCAACTGTGCATACACACTCGCATTCTTGTTCCGAGGAACATGAATACTATGAGATAAAATCAACCCCAAAACATATACCAGTATCTGGCTCAAACCAGAGCCTGCCAGTAATATCTGTCCGGACTCCAAACGTGCACAAGTGCGCGGATGAGAATGAACCCTGTCGCAAAACCATGCGACCTCTACTCTGTTTTGCCCAGAGGCGAATAGCCCTCTGTGTGGGACTCTAAAGACCCGACACTACGCTGGCAGAGGGTTTAACCACAGACCGCAAGCGGCACTAGCTGTGCGTAACGATCCCCAGGTAGATGCCGATAAGAAAACTGACGAGGTGAACCCCATCTGAACCCTTACTGAGTCTGAATGTGACAGTCTCCGTACAGTCCGGTCTGTTCGTCTAATACATCGCATGTCGGGCCTAGGGGGCGGTAAACGTCAGTCCCCTAATAGCGGTACAAGTCGTGTCGGAGTGAAGCCCAAAACACCCTGAGATAACACTGGAAGCCTACCAGTATATCTCGCTTGCCCTGGCCAGGGACTACTCGTGTAATGGCTCTCCTAGACACAGCGCGATGTCAACCCCCAATACCGGGAGAGACGAATCCTGTCTAACCGTCACTGCCTCCAAGTGCTTCGGGACTGCACCCAACCACTACCTGTTTGCACGACTCCTTTGAGCCGTGGTAGAGTAGTGATCAAAATGCAGTGGGAACACACTCGAGGCGAAGTGCCAGTGTCAAGTCAGCGGACTAAGCTGTACTCATGTCACCTGGGAACTGATAACTGACGATAGGTATAATACCAACTTGTCAGTTCCCAACGAGTCCTGTCCAGTGTACTCGTAACCTAACGAGCACCCGCATACTATCTCAAGTACGACGTACTGACGGCTGTGGGACAGACCGTCTCCCACACTGGGATGAGAAGCGCATGCGCCAGTCTACTCCGGAGTATCGATGCCCTGTCTCGATAGTCCTACGACTAGGGACCTGTATAAGGATGTGCTTATAGATTACCCAGCCCCCACTAGTGTGACTGCCATCACAACGCTGGTAATCAAGCAAAGATCCTAAGGGCTCCACTAATGCGTATAAGTGATATGATGAAATAAACACATGTACACATTGAAGTAGAAACAAACCAAGTAGCATACTACTATTTTGAGTAAGATTGTATATACAAGGTGAATATCCCAAGCTTCCATTAAGTAATATACAAACCAGTATGATACAGTAATGGCCTCTAGGGCATATACACTAACAATCTCCCACTTGCACTAAGGCCATGTACTGGCGTATCGAAGACCTATCATCTCGATCAGCCGCTCGAACTGAGTCTGGGGCAGGGCCTTGGTGAATGGATCTGCAGTGTTTTCTTCTGAAGCGACTCTCCTAACCTCGATCTCCTGGCGATCCACGATCTCCCTGATCAGGTGATACCGCCTCAAGATGTGTCTGGATCTCTGATGGGACCTGGGTTCCTTCGCTAAAGCTATAGCCCCGTTGTTGTCGCAAAACAGAGGTATTGGGTCAACAATGGACGGAACCACCTGAAGTTCTTTCAAGAACTTCCTCATCCAGACAGCTTCTTTTGCGGCATCAGATGCAGCGATATATTCCGCTTTCATCGTCGAGTCTGCAACGGTTTCCTGTTTGGAACTCTTCCAACACACCGCCCCTCCATTGAGGGTAAAGACAAAACCCGACATGGACTTGGAATCATCCTTGTCACTCTGGAAGCTGGAGTCAGCAAAGGCCTCGATCTGGAGGTCTTTTCCGCCATACACCAAGAACATCTCCTTAGTCCTTCTCAGGTACTTGAGAATGTTCTTTACCGCTATCCAGTGTTTCTCCCCAGGGTTTGACTGATACCCGGCTTACCACACTCAGTGCATAAGCTACATCCGGTTTGGTACACAACATCGCATACATTATAGAGCCTACCGCAGAAGCGTAGGGTATAATAGACATGCTATCCCTCTCCAAATCAGTCTTGGGAGACATCTCTTTAGAGAGGGTGATTCCGTGACAAGCCGGTAGGTTACCGCGCTTGGAATCTTCCATACTGAATCTTTTCAGTATGGTATCGATGTACCTGGACTGTGAAAGTCCTAATATCCTCTTGGATCTATCACGATGGATCTGGATCCCCAGGATGTATGAGGCATCACCCAGGTCTTTCATGGAGAACTTGTGCGACAAGAACCCCTTGACAGATTGTAGCATAGGAATGTCATTTCCTATTAAGAGAATGTCATCCACGTATAAAACGAGGAATACTACAGTTCTCACTACAAATCTACTATAGATGCATGGTTCATCTGGATTTTTGATAAAGCCAGATTCCTTGACCGTCTCATCAAAACAGATGTTCCAACTCCGCGATGCCTGCTTTAGTCCATAGATGGACTTAAGCAACTTGCACACCTTTCTGCTGCTCCCACTCTGAATGAAACCCTCTGGCTGGTCCATATAGACACACTCCTCTAAATTTCCATTTAGAAAAGCGGTTTTTACGTCCATCTGCCAAATCTCCTAATCGTGGAAGGCAGCAATGGAAAGAAGGATCCGAATGGATTTCAGCATAGCCACTGGAGAAAAGGTTTCGTCATAGTCCAAACCAGGTCTTTGACTAAAACCCTTTGCAACAAGTCTAGCTTTATAGGTCTCAACCTGTCCATCTACACCAATCTTCTTTTTGAAGATCCACTTGCATCCTACGGGTTTTACCCCATCTGGAGCAATATCCAACGTCCATACTTTGTTGGTGTACATGGACTCCATTTCGGTCCGCATTGCATCTAGCCATTTTACCGAGTCAACGCTCTGAACGGCCTGCTGGAAGCTAGTAGGCTCATCATAATCTATGATGCAATCCTCTCTATCCCCGTCTATGAGAAAACCGTAGTATCTCTCGGGCGGATGAGACTGCCTACTACTCCTGCGGAGCGGCGTAGGAATGTCCTGTTCTTCTGAAACAACTGGCTCTTCCAAGCTTTCAGTAATAGCTTGTGATTCTGGAATTTCTTCCAGTTCTATTGCGCTCCCACTTATCTGGGTTTCTAAAAACTCAGTTTCCAAGAAGCGGACATGTTGAGAAACAAGAACTTTTTGTTCCTCTGCGGAATAGAACAGATACCCCCTGGAGTTCTTTGGGTATCCCACAAACTTACACTGTACTGAACGTGCCTCGAGCTTGTCCGCATGCTGCTTTTTTACGAAAGCTGGACATCCCCATATCTTAAGATACTTAAGACAGGGTTTCTTCCCACTCCACATCTGATATGGGGTGGTAGGCACAGTCTTGGTTGGAGCCTTGTTCAAGAGATATGCAGCTGCTTCTAGTGCATAACCCCAGAAAGATCGCGGTAACTCAGCCTTGCTCATCATGGAACGAACCATATCCAATAGGGTTCTGTAGGGTGTTTTTCGTCACCCCATTGAGATGGGAATACGCGCACGCTTGTCAGGCGTACTACAAATTCCCCCTGCCTAGGGTAGGCTGTGGTTTAATGATTGTGGGGATTCGAATCTCCGGCAGCCGCGGACTAAGCTGCCGTTGATTACCCCCTCGCCTTTGGGGCGAGGGAACCTCCGATTAACGGGTTAAACTGGTCATGCGAACTCAATGTGCAGTGTGCGTGTGTGTTGTTTTAAAAGGGGGGTTTTGGATATATCGGGAGCCACGCAGAGTTTTTACGGGGGTCCCGCTACCCGGATAGCGGGCTGGGGGTCAAGAGGGCTAGCAGCCCCCTTGCGGGGTTCGGGGCAGCGCCCCGGCCCGAAAATTTTTTGGAGGGGGAGAATGTGCCGGAGTATGTGTATGTGTACATTTGTATACAAATGTGTATGTATATGTATGTACATAAAAAGAGGGGGAAAAGGCATCCAAGGGATGCGTGGGGCCAGCGCCTTGAGCGCTGTGCGCTTAGGTGCTGTGCGCTCAGGTGCAAGCGCGCCACGTGTCGGCATGTGGGCGCTTTGCGCAAGAGCGCTGCGCGCAGGTGCGCAAGCGCGCGCGCGCCACGTGTCGGCACGCGGGCGCTTTGCGCAAGAGCGCTAGCGCGCAGATGCGCAAGCGCGCGCGCCACGTGTCGGCACGCTGGCGCTTTGCGCCCTTGCGCAAGCGCGCAGATGCGCAAGCGCGCGCCACGTGTCGGCACGCGGGCGCTTTGCGCACTTGCGCTGCGCGCAGGTGCGCAAGAGCGCGCGGCGCGTGTCGGCACGCGGGCGCTTTGCGCACTTGCGCTGCGCGCCGGCGAGGATAAGAGCCTTTTAGCCTCGAAAAAAGATTTCTCAAAAGAGAAATCAGAGAGGAGTTGGACTCCTGAATGTGTTTTGGGGTTAATGGAAGGGGTTCTTCTTCTTCCTCCTGTTGCTTGCTGGATCTTGAAGATCAAGAGATGTGAAATCTCAAAATCTCTCCTTTTTGAAATCTGATGACAGAACCAAGTTCCCCTTTGTGGGTTTTGTGGTGAAAAACTAATTTGTTTTATAAAAAGAAGATTAAAACTCTTGATTTAATTCAAGAGAAAGATGAAGGTTTTGGAACCTTGAAGAAGAAGAAGAGATCTCAGATCTGAAACTTTTTTGGAGAGAGAAAAAGTTTTTTTTTATTTTTTTTTATTTTTTATTTTTTTTTGGAGAGAGAAAAAGTTTTTTTTTTGATATTTTCATTATCTTTGCCTTTATAGGCCATACATTTTACACATAGCCCCTTGGGCTTCACAAAATGGCATTTTGCCATCCTATGGCTCATGTGCCATTTCAGTTTTGCACATAAGCCATGGGCTTACAAAATATTGGCTTTATGCCCATTTTGTTTACATTCATGCATAAAAAATTACATAAAAATTATTTATGACATGATTTATATTTTAGCATGGGGAGGGTCGGCCGCTTCACGTTTCGGACTCGACCCGGGCATGGGCCCACTTGACCCGGGCTTGGGCCCACCTGGTTTGGGGTTGACCTTGACTTTGACTCGGTCAACCGGGGTGTAAATTTTTACCCCAACAAAGTGCCCCCCATCAATAAATGCACACCGCACATTTGAGTTGTGTGCATGAAATTGATGGATCTTGAAGCTGAACTTCGAGGTGGAACATCATTCCAGAGGCGAAGCATCATCCCGGGGAGCATGATTCCCGGGGATCGGAGCATCATTTCGACGAACGGAGCATGATTCCAGGGTTCGGAGCATCATTCCGAAAGGCAGAGCATAATTCCAGAGATCGGAGCATCTTTCCGAAGAGCGGAGCATAATTCCAGAGATCGGAGCATCGTTCCGATGGGCGGAGCATTATTCCAGGGCTCGAAGCATCGTTCCGAAGAGCGGAGCATAATTCCAGGATTCGGAGCATTATTCCGAAGGGCGGAGCATGATTCTAGGGATCGGAGCATCATTCCGATGGGCGGAGCATAATTCCAGAGATCGGAGCATCTTTCCGAAGAGCGGAGCATAATTCCAGAGATCGGAGCATCATTCCGAAGAGCGGAGCATCATTCCAGGGATCGGAGCATCATTCCGCAGGGCGAAGCATGATTCCAGGGTTCGGAGCATCTTTCCGAAGGGCGGAGCATAATTCCAGAGATCGGAGCATCATTCCGATAGGCGGAGCATGGTTCCGGGGATCGGAGCATCATCCCGATGAGCGGAGCATGATTCCAGGGTTCGGAGCATCTTTCCGAAGGGCAGAGCATAATTCCAGAGATCGGAGCATCTTTCCGAAGGGCAGAGCATCATTCCAAAGGGCGGAGCATCATTCCAGGGATCGGAGCATCATTCCGAAGAGCGGAGCATCATTCCAGGGTTCGGAGCATCATTCCAAGCATGATTCCAGGGATCGGAGCATCATTCCGAAGAGCGGAGCATGATTCCAGGGTTCGGAGCATCTTTCCGAAGGGCGGAGCATAATTCCAAGGATCGGAGCATCATTCCGATGAGCGGAGCATCATTCCAATTTGCGGAGCATAATTCCAAGATTCGGAGCATCATTCCGAAGGGTGACAGACATTCTAACCGAAGCATAATTTCGATGCGGAGGTTGATTCCCGGGCGAAGCATAATTCCGACAGAGAAGGCAAATACTCCGAGGTGAACCATCATTTCGACACGGGGTGCACATTCTGAGACGAAGCTTGATTCCGACGCAGAGCTTGCTGGTTGACTTAATTCCGAGGCGGAGCATAATTCCGACGAGGAGGTCGTTGGTTGATTCCGAGCCGAAGCATAATTCCGACAGGGAAGGCAGATACACCGAGGCGAACCATCATTTCGACACGGGGTGCACATTCCGAGACGAAGCATGATTCCGACGCAGAGCTTGTTGGTTGATTTAATTTGGGTTGACATCAGTATCGCTACACTGGAATATGGTACCAAGAGCGAATCATCATTTGTCATGAGAGGGTTTGGGGATTTTTTTTGTTTTGGCATCTGCATTGCTGCACTGGAATAATGCCAGGAGCAACTCATCATTTGCCTGAGAGGATTTGGGAATTGGTTTTTTGTTTGGCATCAGCATTGCTACACTGGAATGATGCCAGGAGCAACTCATCATTTGCCCCGGGAGGACTTGGGAGAGATTGGGATTGTTTTACGCCCGTGGATTGTATACGGTTTTGCAGGATGCATGATCCAGACCGTAAGGCCAGAAACATTTCAGGACTTTGTTGGCGTCTGCATCGCTGCACTGGAATATGGTACCAGGAGCGACTCATCATTCGCCATTGGTATGAGATTTGGAATTTGGTTAGCGTCTGCATCGCTATACTGGAATATGGTACCAGGAGCGACTCATCATTCGCCGTTGGGGATTGGGACTTGGAATTTGGTTGGCGTCTGCATCGCTGCACTGGAATATGGTACCAGGAGCGACTCATCATTCGCTACTTGGGGATTGGGGAGCGATGGCTTAGGAGACAGGTTTGGATCCCTATCACCTAAGACTTTTCAATTTTATGGGCCGTGAGGGTCCCATAAAAGCATTTTCTCCCTACGAGTCGTAAGGATCCCGCAGGTGTATTTTCTCCTTAAGAGTCGTGAGGACTCCTAAGTGTGTTTTTCCTTGGTGAGTCGTAAGGATCTCACGAAGGTTTGTTCTCTTCATGCATCGTGAGGACACATGAGTGGGTCTTTCCAATGAAGCATAATTCCAAAGGCGGAGACCAGCCGCGTAACTGGTGGTTGCGGTGGGGCATGGGTATGCTGAGAATTATTTGAGCCCGTGGATTGTATACGGTAGTCAATTTGGGGACTGGCCGTAGGGCTGAAAGAATTTTGGGAAATTGGACTTTGTTTGGCGTCTGCATTGCTGCACTGGAATAATGCCAGGAGCAACTCATCATCCGCCCTTGTTTTTTTGTTTTTTTTTTTGTTGTTTTTTTTTTATTTTACCGCGATTGTTCTATCATTTCAGCTTCTCTTATCGCGAAGGTCACGATCGCCCTATCATTTCGGCTATTTATTCGCGGTTGCCCCATCATTTCGGCTTTATTTTCATTTTCATTTTTACTCGCTGATTTTTATTGCGAGTTGCCCCATCATTTCGGCTTTTCTTTATTTTTCTTTTATTTACACATATTTTTTTTTATTTACATTTTTTTTTACATTCCCAGTTTAACGACTTAGAGGTCGATTGTTCCCAGTTTAATGACGTGGTGGTCGATTGTTTTCAGAGAAAGGCAGATGCCTGAGAGAATCGGTTTCACGAAGAACTTCGGTCTCCGTTTGTATGAAATTGGCGGTTGCAGCTTGACTGTTTGTTAACACGCCTTTGGACAGTTCTATCTCTCCTGCCTTGTATTGCTTTTCGACCCAATTTTTGAAGACGAAGCAGTCCTCAATGGCATGGCCTATCACTCTGTGATAGGGGCAGTATTTGGGGTCGTCGGTCCTATTCGCTTTCTGCGGTCTTTTTGACTCTGGCAGTTGTAGACCGTTCTTCAGGGCGTCTTTGAATATTTTACGGATTTTGTCCCTTCTGAAGGAATAGACCTTATCCAGCTTCTCTTTCAGTGGAGATTCTTCCCCCTCTCCGAACATTGGCTTCCGAAGCTGGTTGGCATTAGGCCCGCTCAACCCTTGCTTATTTCGGTTAGCCGAAGCATTGAAAGTGTCACGCCCCGCTTCCCAGTTTACGGCGAAGAAGACGCGACGAGGCCCGCTACGTATATACTCAGAAGTACATACGCTAAGCGTAACTAAGCAATATAAATACACAAGAGACAAGAGTATAAAAGAACAGCAACTTTTATTAATAACATTCTTTGTACAATACATGGAAAGGAAAATACAACTGAAATAAAGATGCCTAAACAGTGGCATAACAGGAAAAGGAGAATACTGAAAAGAAAAGTGTACAATGAAATTTTATTGTTGGGTCTTCGGCAAATTGCTCCAAGTCTTCTTCTGTTGGCTCTACTTCTGCCGGGTCCAACGCACCTGACGACATTCAAAGAAGAAAGAAATAGAATGTCGTCAGCGAACAGGTCGCTCGGTAAGTCCCAAAGAAAAGAAGAATGAGAATGGCAGAGTAGCAGTATTTTCTAAAGTATTATGTTGTTGAATATTATGGAATATTGTTTAACGCCGTTGTTTGTAGCTTGGTACAGAAGGATGCCAGTGTATACGAGGGGGATCTCTATATGCTAGAGATCAGGGCAAATGGAGAGTACAAGGAACCGTTATGCCACGGTACAACAGCAACAGTATTCATGTTAGGTGTCTTAATCTGACCACCTCGTGCCACCTTTAACACCTTCCGTACCAATCTACCCCTTTAAACCCCGCGATGTCTTGTTTGTATTGTTATCTTGTAAAATTGTATTGATTGTAAGATTGATTAACTGACTGACCGAAACCATGATATCAGGAAACGGTTATAACTGTAGAGTCATGTAAATGGAATACTGGGAAACATATAAAAGGAATATATATCCATGGTTCGGTTCAGTCAAGTTGTATAAACTGGTAATTGTATTCATAGATTCATGTGTTCATATTGAATTGGAAACTTGTAGATTATGGATTGACTTGAATCATATTCAAGTCAGATTGATCAGACTCAAACCCGAGTCAGACAATCAGAAATGTGAAACGAAGTCTTATAATTGCTAAGTTCCTTAGGGTAATTTATAAAACTTGAGGGGGTTTTATGTAAAAATACTTTTGTATAGTTTTCAAAATACAACTCAAGTATTTAATTATCGTCTTTATGTATATACAACAATTTAATGATCAAGATAAATATGTATACATGTTCAAATAGCATGAAATGAGTCAAGTATATTATACGAGTAACTACCAAAAACAATGCTGTAAAGAAATATTATGTACGACTAATTAATCAAGTCAAACGAATGCGAGAACATAAACAAAAATATGGCTCTAAGTGTTTTGCATGCGTGAGTTCCAGTTTCACCTAAATACGACTACCGGTTTGAGAGATATATATGTTTTCGTATCGTCGCGCAAAACATATCAGAATCTATTCGGCACCGTCACATATTTTTAAAATGCAGTTTGAGTTAATTTACATCGGTTTTCAGGTTATGAAAAGTATTATAAAATTATAGGTATTTCGATGAACTTATCGAAAACACCAAGATTCACATGATTTGGATTTTTGAAGCTCTAGTTATGATCATTTTAATATCAGCGTTTAAAACAGAAATTCAGATTTCTGGACAGCAACTATATATTCTATTGCAAAGCCTATATCAGGTTGTTTCATGCATTCCTAAGTAATATATTATACAGAAAATTATAGTTCTATCAATGTTGCATCTACACATCTAAATTTTATCACAAACGGACATCGGGTGTTCGAGTTATGTCCAATTTAAAAACAGTGTACGAATCGGAACAGATTCTGTCCAGATCCGTCACTTAATATTGTAACGCAGTTTTCTTTATCTTAGATGGGTTTTCAGTAAAACTATAAAACTAATAAAATCTAGATCATTCGATGTAGATATCAAAAACACCTGATTTTGCTCAATTTGGATACCGGTATACCAAGTTATGTGTCCTAGAAGTTGACCGATAACTGAAGTTTTCTGTTTTACGATCAGTGAATAAATACGATGTAATTCCTAAACCGTTATGCGGATCGATCTAAAATTTTTACAGCGTGTACAAAATAATATATTCTATCATATGTAAATTTCATGAAATTTTCAGAATTAAAAAATTAATTTATAAAAATTATTTTAAAACTAAAGGTATTGATATGTCATATGTGAGAAATGAGAAAACCATGGTATTTATTCGTAACTTCATTTTATTTTTCAAACTTTAAATAAAGTGATTTAAAATAAAACAACAAACATGCACTCCTAATTGGTCACTATGAAATGTTAACATGTGAATTGAGAGTAATAAAAAAAAGACTTTACAAACTATATATGTGTGTATGTTTATGTGTTCATTATTTATATATGTATCCATTTAATTAATTATTTAGGAACTATGATATGTCAAGGGAAGTTTTTCATGGCAATATAAAACAAGAGAAATATAAAGAGAAAAGAAAGAGATGGAGGAAGGAAAAAGTGAAGGGACTTACATGCACAAGCCGGTATTGTCACCGGACTTGTCTATCCGCCGACAGCCTCGCGTTACTAGCGAGACCTTCTTGAAGAGTTCTTCATGTTCTTCTTCTTGGACTTTAGGTGAAGAGGGAGAAATGAGAGATAGAAAAATATGAGGAAGGAAAAGATGGAGGAGGACAATTAAGATGGTGTAATGGTGAATTATGTATAATAATATATACATTTAACATAAGAATTAAAAGAGAAATGAAAGGTCACCATTCATTTTGGAAATGAAAGGTCTCATTTGTAGGTTATGAGAAGAATAAAAAAATGATAAAAAAATAATTGCAAGAATGGGGATTTGAACATGTGACTTATGGAATAACAATGCAAGGACTTATCCAATGAGCTATAAGGTTGTTCATGCACATATTTAATTAGAATTAAATATATGATGTTGCTTAAAAAGAAAATGGGCTTTTTAGATGGGCTGTAGAGAATAAGAATAATGGATTTGGGTTAAATATTTATGAAAGGAAAAAATAAGAATGAGAAGTTAAAAACTTAAATATAAGAAAAAGAAATTGTACCTAGAAAAAAATACATAATAGATTGAGGAATAAAATAATAATAAATTTAATAGAAAAAGGAAAATACCAAGTACAAATAAATACGGTATATTATTGAAGAGGGATAATACAAATGTATAAAGATTTTGGGGTCATTACATTCTACCCTCCTTAAAAATAATTTCGTCCTCGAAATTACTCAAGAAGGATGGTGTAATAGAGTAAGGAAACAGGATTAGGATGATATCTTCTTCGAGCTCCGTCAATTGATACTCTAACCAACTGAGCTAATAAGTCTACAAGATACAAATAGAAAGGATGAATAAGAATTAAGGATTCAAAAGTGGAGAGATGGAGTTCAAGAAAACCGAAGGTGGAGTTCAAGATGGATTCAAGGAATATGTAATGTAAAGAATGTTTTCAGTTGCTGTTTCTTGTGTTATATTGCTTAGGTTGTTCATGCAGACCAGAACTGCATGATAGGGATTCATACAGCTCTGACCTGCATGGGCCACCAACAAAACCTGTCACGCCCCGCTTCCCAGTTTACGGCGAAGAAGACGCGACGAGGCCCGCTACGTATATACTCAGAAGTACATACGCTAAGCGTAACTAAGCAATATAAATACACAAGAGACAAGAGTATAAAAGAACAGCAACTTTTATTAATAACATTCTTTGTACAATACATGGAAAGGAAAATACAACTGAAATAAAGATGCCTAAACAGTGGCATAACAGGAAAAGGAGAATACTGAAAAGAAAAGTGTACAATGAAATTTTATTGTTGGGTCTTCGGCAAATTGCTCCAAGTCTTCTTCTGTTGGCTCTACTTCTGCCGGGTCCAACGCACCTGACGACATTCAAAGAAGAAAGAAATAGAATGTCGTCAGCGAACAGGTCGCTCGGTAAGTCCCAAAGAAAAGAAGAATGAGAATGGCAGAGTAGCAGTATTTTCTAAAGTATTATGTTGTTGAATATTATGGAATATTGTTTAACGCCGTTGTTTGTAGCTTGGTACAGAAGGATGCCAGTGTATACGAGGGGGATCTCTATATGCTAGAGATCAGGGCAAATGGAGAGTACAAGGAACCGTTATGCCACGGTACAACAGCAACAGTATTCATGTTAGGTGTCTTAATCTGACCACCTCGTGCCACCTTTAACACCTTCCGTACCAATCTACCCCTTTAAACCCCGCGATGTCTTGTTTGTATTGTTATCTTGTAAAATTGTATTGATTGTAAGATTGATTAACTGACTGACCGAAACCATGATATCAGGAAACGGTTATAACTGTAGAGTCATGTAAATGGAATACTGGGAAACATGTAAAAGGAATATATATCCATGGTTCGGTTCAGTCAAGTTGTATAAACTGATAATTGTATTCATAGATTCATGTGTTCATATTGAATTGGAAACTTGTAGATTATGGATTGACTTGAATCATATTCAAGTCAGATTGATCAGACTCAAACCCGAGTCAGACAATCAGAAATGTGAAACGAAGTCTTATAATTGCTAAGTTCCTTAGGGTAATTTATAAAACTTGAGGGGGTTTTATGTAAAAATACTTTTGTATAGTTTTCAAAATACAACTCAAGTATTTAATTATCGTCTTTATGTATATACAACAATTTAATGATCAAGATAAATATGTATACATGTTCAAATAGCATGAAATGAGTCAAGTATATTATACGAGTAACTACCAAAAACAATGCTGTAAAGAAATATTATGTACGACTAATTAATCAAGTCAAACGAATGCGAGAACATAAACAAAAATATGGCTCTAAGTGTTTTGCATGCGTGAGTTCCAGTTTCACCTAAATACGACTACCGGTTTGAGAGATATATATGTTTTCGTATCGTCGCGCAAAACATATCAGAATCTATTCGGCACCGTCACATATTTTTAAAATGCAGTTTGAGTTAATTTACATCGGTTTTCAGGTTATGAAAAGTATTATAAAATTATAGGTATTTCGATGAACTTATCGAAAACACCAAGATTCACATGATTTGGATTTTTGAAGCTCTAGTTATGATCATTTTAATATCAGCGTTTAAAACAGAAATTCAGATTTCTGGACAGCAACTATATATTCTATTGCAAAGCCTATATCAGGTTGTTTCATGCATTCCTAAGTAATATATTATACAGAAAATTATAGTTCTATCAATGGTGCATCTACACATCTAAATTTTATCACAAACGGACATCGGGTGTTCGAGTTATGTCCAATTTAAAAACAGTGTACGAATCGGAACAGATTCTGTCCAGATCCGTCACTTAATATTGTAACGCAGTTTTCTTTATCTTAGATGGGTTTTCAGTAAAACTATAAAACTAATAAAATCTATATCATTCGATGTAGATATCAAAAACACCTGATTTTGCTCAATTTGGATACCGGTATACCAAGTTATGTGTCCTAGAAGTTGACCGATAACTGAAGTTTTCTGTTTTACGATCAGTGAATAAATACGATGTAATTCCTAAACCGTTATGCGGATCGATCTAAAATTTTTACAGCGTGTACAAAATAATATATTCTATCATATGTAAATTTCATGAAATTTTCAGAATTAAAAAATTAATTTATAAAAATTATTTTAAAACTAAAGGTATTGATATGTCATATGTGAGAAATGAGAAAACCATGGTATTTATTCGTAACTTCATTTTATTTTTCAAACTTTAAATAAAGTGATTTAAAATAAAACAACAAACATGCACTCCTAATTGGTCACTATGAAATGTTAACATGTGAATTGAGAGTAATAAAAAAAAGACTTTACAAACTATATATGTGTGTATGTTTATGTGTTCATTATTTATATATGTATCCATTTAATTAATTATTTAGGAACTATGATATGTCAAGGGAAGTTTTTCATGGCAATATAAAACAAGAGAAATATAAAGAGAAAAGAAAGAGATGGAGGAAGGAAAAAGTGAAGGGACTTACATGCACAAGCCGGTATTGTCACCGGACTTGTCTATCCGCCGACAGCCTCGCGTTACTAGCGAGACCTTCTTGAAGAGTTCTTCATGTTCTTCTTCTTGGACTTTAGGTGAAGAGGGAGAAATGAGAGATAGAAAAATATGAGGAAGGAAAAGATGGAGGAGGACAATTAAGATGGTGTAATGGTGAATTATGTATAATAATATATGCATTTAACATAAGAATTAAAAGAGAAATGAAAGGTCACCATTCATTTTGGAAATGAAAGGTCTCATTTGTAGGTTATGAGAAGAATAAAAAAATGATAAAAAAATAATTGCAAGAATGGGGATTTGAACATGTGACTTATGGAATAACAATGCAAGGACTTATCCAATGAGCTATAAGGTTGTTCATGCACATATTTAATTAGAATTAAATATATGATATTGCTTAAAAAGAAAATAGGCTTTTTAGATGGGCTGTAGAGAATAAGAATAATGGATTTGGGTTAAATATTTATGAAAGGAAAAATAAGAATGAGAAGTTAAAAACTTAAATATAAGAAAAAGAAATTGTACCTAGAAAAAAATACATAATAGATTGAGGAATAAAATAATAATAAATTTAATAGAAAAAGGAAAATACCAAGTACAAATAAATACGGTATATTATTGAAGAGGGATAATACAAATGTATAAAGATTTTGGGGTCATTACAGAAAGATTCAGAATCGTCGGGATCTCCGCCTTTGCGATTATCGTCCTTTCGGTTTCTCCATGACCTATTGTTATTTTGGGAATCCGAGGAGGACTCCTGCTTTGAGCGCTCCAGCATCTGAACTTTCCTGGTCAGCTCTTGGAATGTTTTGAGACCCGCGGTGCATAGAAACGGGGCCATCCAATTGTTGAGATTTCCGACGAGGAGACTGACAGATTGGTCCTGCTCTATCGGTGGTTCACATTTGACGGAGAGATTGCGCCATCGGGTTATAAAATCCGTGTTGCTTTCGTTGTTCTTGGGCTTGGTCCTTACGAGCTCGGCAATGGTGATCTTATCGCTGACGCTCATGAACCTTTGTCGAAACAAAGATTCCATTTGGATGAAAGTAGTAACGGAGCCATCTGGTATGCTTGCGTACCAGTCGAAAGCAACATCGGTCAGGCTATTAACGAACTGGCAGAGGAGAAGCGCGTCATTTCCCCCAGTATTCCCGCAAGAGGCTTTGAAGTGGGCGATGTGTTGATTCGCATTTCCCGTCCCATCGAATCTTCCGAATTTAGGGATGACATAGCCGCTAGGAAATTCTACCAGATCATACTGAGCAGGATATGGTCTCCCACTACTGCTGATATCTTTTTGCGCTTCGGCTTCGGCTACCAAGGTTTTGACTTTGTTGGCAACCAAATTCATGATTTGATCTTGAGTTAGCGGGCTGCTGTCATCGGTAGCCAAGACATTTGCTGAGATAGGATGCGACTGATTTTCATGCGGTCCGCCCACTTTTGGATTTGAGGGAACGGGCGTCGGCTGTCTCGGGACACCGTTTCCCGGTTCATGAGCTGAGCCCTGTGCTTGATTGGGCGGCTGAGAGGCAAGTTGGGCCGTAAGCCGTAAGACGACATTTGTTAAGTCGTCGATCTTTGAGTAGAGCTTGGCCATCTCCTTATCTTTTCTTCTGAGCTGTTTTCGGAGCTCTTAGAGAAGTTGCTGCTCTGCGGTCTTAGGACGGAAAGTTGGCTCATCTTCGCTTTCCGAGCCTGACTCCTCATGAATTGACGGCTCTCTCTGCCTATCAGCCTCATCGAGAGGGTTTTCATCATCCAGCGGAGGCGGCTGTTCTTGGGAAGTGGCAACCACATTAAAGCTAGATTGGATTTGAGATGTGGTAGCCTCGTCCTTGCTCTTGCTGCGCGTGCCCACCACGTAGACAGTGTGGATAACACATTCAGCCATCCCCTCATCTTTGGCGGGGTAACCCTGTTCTTCGAACCTCATGAGGTTTAGCCTGGCAGTAGACCTAGCCCTTTTGTTGGCTCTATATCTGAGCCTTTTCTCCCTCAGCTTCTCGATTTTGAAGGCTTGGCCGACATCTGCTACCCGGGAAGCCATTGTGAGTTGATCAGAGGGGAGTTTAGAGAAGACACCCGATCGAGCAGTGGTCAAGGGCACCGCTGGAGCTTGCTCAGGACGCGTTGTAGCTTTATTGGTGTTGATGGCCTTGCCCCCAGCTGGGGCCAAGGAAAATCGTTCAGACACCGACTTGCGTTTGGGTTGGGGCGCCCTTGAGATCACCACATTTGGTCTCCTGCCTTTCGAGACCGGTTTGTCTGCCACCGGGGCTTGAGGAGCTGGGATGGCGCCAACTGGCATTAACAGAATAGAGCCGAATGGTAGCAGCGGCTCCTCCCATTGTCGCCCGAGACTGGACGGGAGGACCGTCCTGGAGTCTATCTTCATTGTGTAGGAGACGGGAGCTGAGTTCATCTTCGGAGACATTGTTGAAAGGTGATCGCTTGAAAATCCTGCATGAAAAAAAGCATTATTTTTAGTATAAATATAGGTACGTATATTGATTGAGTTCGCATGAACGCTTAACCCGAAATATGGGAGGAGAGATTGGTCCCACCGGGCGTGCCAGAATCTGTAGGGTGTTTTTCGTCACCCCATTGAGATGGGAATACGCGCACGCTTGTCAGGCATACTACAGATTCCCCCTGCCTAGGGTAGGCTGGGGTTTAATGATTGTGGGGATCCGAATCTCCGGCAGCCGCGGACTAAGCTGCCGTTAATTACCCCTCGCCTTTGGGGCGAGGGAACCTCCGATTAACGGGTTAAACTGGTCATGCGAACTCAATGTGCAGTGTGCGTGTGTGTTGTTTTAAAAGGGGGGTTTTGGATATATCGGGAGCCACGCAGAGTTTTTACGGGGGTCCCGCTACCCGGATAGCGGGCTGGGGGTCAAGGGGGCTAGCAGCCCCCTTGCGGGGTTCGGGGCAGCGCCCTGGCCCGAAAATTTTTTGGAGGGGGAGAATGTGGTGGAGTATGTGTATGTGTACATTTGTATACAAATGTGTATGTATATGTATGTACATAAAAAGAAGGGGAAAAGGCATCCAAGGGATGCGTGGGGCCAGCGCCTTGAGCGTTGTGCGCTTAGGTGCTGTGCGCTCAGGCGCAAGCGCGCCACGTGTCGGCACGTGGGCGCTTTGCGCAAGAGCGCTGCGCGCAGGTGCGCAAGCGCGCGCGCGCCACGTGTCGGTACGTGGGCGCTTTGCGCAAGAGCGCTGCGCGCAGGTGCGCAAGCGCGTGCGCGCCACGTGTCGGCACGCGGGCGCTTTGCGCACGTGCGCAAGCGCAGGTGCGCAAGCGCGCAGCCACGTATCGGCACGCGGGCGCTTTGCGCACTTGCGCTGCGCGCCGGCAAGGATAAGAGGCTTTTAGCCTCGAAAAAAGATTTCTCAAAAGAGAAATCAGAGAGGAGTTGGACTCCTGAATGTGTTTTGGGGTTAATGGAAGGGGTTCTTCTTCTTCCTCCTGTTGCTTGCTGGATCTTGAAGATCAAGAGATGTGAATTCTCAAAATCTCTCCTTTTTGAGATCTGATGACAGAACCAAGTTCCCCTTTGTGGGTTTTGTGGTGAAAAACTAATTTGTTTTATAAAAAGAAGATTAAAACTCTTGATTTAATTCAAGAGAAAGATGAAGGTTTTGGAACCTTGAAGAAGAAGAAGAGATCTCAGATCTGAAACTTTTTTAGAGAGAGAAAAGCTTTTTTTTTTTTCATTATCTTTGCCTTTATAGGCCATACATTTTACACATAGCCCCTTGGGCTTCACAAAATGGCATTTTGCCATCCCATGGCTCATGTGCCATTTCATTTTTGCACATAAGCCATGGGCTTACAAAATATTGGCTTTATGCCCATTTTGTTTACATTCATGCATAAAAAATTACATAAAAATTATTTATGACATGATTTATATTTTAGCATGGGGAGGGTCGGCCGCTTCATGTTTCGGACTCGACCCGGGCATGGGCCCACTTAACCCGGGTTTGGGCCCACCTGGCTTGGGGTTGACCTTGACTTTGACTCGGTCAACCGGGATGTAAATTTTTACCCCAACAGGTTCGATTCCTCCTTTCCGATACACCGTTATGTTGCGGAGTGTATGGTTGAGTACGCTGAGTGAGAATTCCATTCTCTTTTAAATAGTCCAGGAACTCGGCACTCAAGTACTCACCACCTCGATCCGATCTTAGAATCTTGATATTTTTGCCTGTTTGTTTTTCAACTTCATTCTTATAATCCCGAAATTTCTCAAAGGCCTCGGATTTGTGCTTCATTAAGAAGACATGTCCATACCTAGAGAAATCATCTGTGAAAGTAATCAAATATGAATAACCGCTTCGCGCATGTGTAGACATTGGACCACACACGTCACTGTGTATGAGTCCCAAGAGCTCGCTCGCTCTTTCTCCGTGTCCAGTGAACAGAGTCTTTGTCATCTTTCCCATGAGACAAGATTCACAAGTGGCATAAGACTGATACTCGAACGGATCCAAGTATCCTTCTTTATGTAACTTAGTCAACCATGTCTCATTGATGTGACCCAGTCTATAATGCCATAAGAAAGCCTGATTTATATCTGGAGACTTTCTTTTGTGTGTATTCTGGACATTGAAAATCTGTGGTTAGTTTAATACGTATATACCATTGCTCAGTGTACCTGACCCAATCAGAACTTGATTAAGGTGAATGTTTACAACATTACTTACAAACGCAAATTCATAACCTTCTTTAGAAACCAAAGATACAGAAATGATATTACAAGTTGCGTTGGGTACAAAAAAGCAATTGTGTAAAACCAAAACATGCCCATCTGACATTCCCAAGTGATAGTCCCCCACGGCTTTAGCATCCATGCTAGCTCCGTTTGCAACTCTGAGGGTCATGTCACCTGCCTTCAAAACCCTACGGTTTCTTAATGCCTGCAAAGAATTACAGATATGAGATCCTGATCCGGTATCCAATACCCAGGAAGTAGAGTTTATCGAAAGACAGTTTTCAATAACATACACACCTGAAGCTGAAGCCGCAACCTGCTTCAGTTCCTGTGTCCTGGATTTCCAAGCCCTGCAATCTTTCTTCCAGTGTCCACTCTTATGACAATAGAAGCATTCTTCTTTACCCACAAGCTTCCCCGCTATCTTTGTTGCTTTTGCCTTTCCCTTCGTATCCACTTTACTAACACCGCCCCTTAGTTTGGCGGGGGCTTTCTTCTTCTTTCCCTTGGCTTTCGCTATGGACCTAGAAGAAGAAGATCCTCCTACAAACAAAGTGGGTGTTTCCCTACCTCTCTGTAGGGTGCCCTCTACGCTCCTCAGCATGTTGAGGAGTTCTGAAAGTTCAACTTCTTTTTCTTGTAAGTTGAAGTTCAGTATAAACTGGACGTAAGTGGAAGGAAGGGACTGGAGAATCAAGTCCGTATAGAGCTCATTCTCCAACGTGGTCCCAAGTTCTGCGAGCTCCTCAATGTAGCCAATCATCTTAAGCACGTGTTCCGCTACCGATGATCCGACGGCCAATCTTGCCGAAAACAACTTCTTCGACACTTCGTATCTTGCGATACGAGACTGCTCTCCATACAGTTCTTTTGTATGGAGAAATATGGATTCCAGGTCCATATTCTCGTGCCTCCTCTGATGTTCGTTGTCCATAGAGGCAAGCACGAGGCACTTGGCCTTCGCGCAATCAATCTCCCAAGTCTTACGGATTTCCTTATCCGCGACGCTGGAGGTAGGACCTGGGACGGGGGGAGCTTTGGTGGTAAGAAGATACCCCAGCTTGTCATAAGTGATTGCCATTTTGACATTCCTGAGCCAATCTTTGTAGTTTGGCCCTGTCAGTATGTTTTTATCTAGAAGTAACTTAAGTCCAGTCATGTCGATTGGTCGCTGCAATTAGGAGAGAGAAGAAGAAATACTCAGCATGATGCTCTTGCAAGTTTAGAATGGTTTTTAGTTTGTCTAAACAGGATGGCTCCCACTGTCTCTCGAATCCCTCCTCAAACCATAAAGGAAGAATTAGTCGGGATCAATCCCACCGCACAATACTTGCTTAACCGTTCAGCCAGGCCAGTGTCGGTACTTCGAGGGAGGTTTTCCAACGCTTTCGCGAAGTTCCTTAATTTAAGAACCTCTTTTCCCTGGGGACGTAGCCCCGCTAACACCTTTCTAGACACCTACTAGGTTTATAGCATTGATCGTTTAGTGAGAAATTTCCCGAGGAGTAGCATATACTCACAGTAGGATCGGGATCCAAATATCATCACGTGACGAAACTGAAGGAATCCTACCAGAATCACCACACTCCAAATGGTATGCAAATCTATCAAGTTTCAGTACTTATGAAACTCCCGATGTGGATTTGCCCCATGCTCTTATGACCTTGACGAAGGTCAAAAAATCATAAGTCACATGTCAAGTTCTGCCCGTCATTTTCCAGGTTAATTTGAACCCACCCGTATATACCCTTGACGAAGGTCAACAAGGCAATACGACTATCCCAAACCAACGCATCTATCTATGCTACATATGAACACCCAACAGCTACCAATCTCTATGCCTTGACGAAGGTCAACAAACATAGCTTGAATACTATTGAATATTCATACGAAACGACGGAGGGCTACGAATGGTTTTGGCGAAACCGTGAACGTAGTGAACTTGATATAATCGATGGAACGAGATAGCTTTTAAAAGGAGTGGCTCAAGCTCCGCATTTAAAAGTTAGTTTTGAAAAGAACCGAGTGGTTTTTCGAAAGTGTTCCAACGACTTTTGCTTGGTTTATTATCTTGCATTTAGTTCTTTTAATGCGTGATATTCTTGCATTAGTTCTTTTAATGCGTCCCATCATTTAATCCTACCATTGCAGAAAACAACCAAAATATGACGTACGCTTATGCCATTCGCATTCGCCACGGGGCTCCGTCATCACCCGTTAAGTTACTTAACTAACGACAGAGCGGGGGCTGGGCTAGCGCGGCTGTAAAACATAAGCAACGCCTAAATAGTTATAAATATATAGCAATGATAGACATTACAGATCACAGATGAATACATTGGATATGCTAGGAATCCGCAATCCTTTCGAGCCTGCAACGAAAAGCAGATTACACGGTCGCGGTGAATAGCCAAAACCCCACCCAAGACCCCTACGGGTGCGGCAAACTACCCGCCAAGTACCCGAAGTGGAGCAACCTTCCTCAACGCCGTGAGTAGGCCACTCGGCACTTCGAGATACCCGGTAGTTTGTGCACCCCTCTATGGGTCTATCCTAGGAGCAAAAACAGTAAAAAGAATTATACAATGACGGCTACAACCCCGACCCGGTTGTGCGGCCATACAAATAATAATATTACATCAATTTACATTTTACAATGAATGAAAGAAAAAGAAACACTCATCTCACATCCACCCCGGCTATTCACCCGCGACAGTCCAACGCATTCATATACACATACCATCATCAAACACAGATCACAGATATGTATAACCCCGACGAATCGACATATAGCGATTAGCCGACGTTCAATACATAAACATCACAGATATAACCATTATAGTCAAAGTGTAGTGAAGTTCGATAAAAATACGGATTTACAGGCCCCCAAAAATAAATTTCCTTTCTGGAAAATCTGGGCACAAATAACCTATCTGAAAAATCCCAAAACCCTACCAGAAGAACACTGCACAAAACCCGATCATGAGAGGAGCCAAAACGGCGGCGGTTCCGCGGCAAATTCATACCTATAGCCGCGGAACCGCGGCGGTTTGAGGGAATCAGGCGATCGTTTTTGGTGGGTGTTTTCACAAAACCCTGAGCCGATTTTAGGAGTAAAACTTTTTATCTTTAGAGCACAAAAAATTTCAACAGAAAGTAAGGGTTTTGATTTTCCGGTTTTTGCGATTTTTCCGATCGAACTTCCATATACTTTACTACTAAGCTAGTTTAAGTTTAGTTAGGCTCTGATACCACTGTAAGTCCACGTTGCCTACCCCGGTACTTACGAGGAGGCGGAAACGGTATATAAAAATCAAATTTTTAGCGCAAGGGGCAACATGGACTAACAAAGTCGGGATCTTTTCTAAACTAAACTAGCAAGAAAAGCTAAAGAGAGTTAGCTACTCGGAAAAGAGGTTATACCTAACTTGAACTCCTTCTTCTTGAAACCTTTGTAGGGGTTGATGGTGCTTTCCTCGTCGCCTTCTTCCGTCAAAGATGGATCCACCTGAGGGTTCAACCTTCGGGCTCTTTCTCGAACTTTGAGTGAACTAGGATCTTTGGCTTGCTAAACCTCTAACCCTAGAGTGAGTAGAGAGTGGCTTTGGGGTGTTTTTATCTCAAGGAGATGGATTCTCAACACATGAGAAGGGAACTCCTTGAACTAGAGGAGGAGGAAGAAGAAGAGAGGAGAGAGAAGTGTTATGATAGAATGAGAGCTTTTTCTTTTTACAACCATAACAAAAAGAAAAAGAATTATCAAATTAACAATAATAATAAAAATGAAATAGTTGATGGAAGGTTTGGAATGACCATTATCATTACATTCATTAAATGAATTTTGCTAGAATCAAAGAGCATCTTTGTAAAGTAATGATGATGGTCAAACTTTCAACTATGGTCAACTAGTCAACCTTGGTCAACAAGTCAACAAACCCAACCATGACACAATTTCATTTAATTAATATTATTAATTGATATATCATAAATCCATTAGGGTTTGGAAAAAGACGACTGTCAACTGTGCATACGCACCCGTTCCGAAACCCTAATGAAAATCCTCTTCCTCCGCCTCAATCAACTGTGCATACACACCCGCATTCTTGTTCCGAGGAACATGAATACTATGAGATAAAATCAACCCCAAAACATATACCAGTATCTGGCTCAAACCAGAGCCTGCCAGTAATATCTGTCCGGACTCCAAACGTGCACAAGTGCGCGGATGAGAACGAACCCTGTCGCAAAACCATGCGACCTCTACTCTGTTTTGCCCAGAGGCGAATAGCCCTCTGTGTGGGACTCTAAAGACCCGACACTACGCTGGCAGTGGGTTTAACCACAGACCGCAAGCGGCACTAGCTGTGCGTAACGATCCCCAGGTAGATGCCGATAAGAAGACTGACGAGGTGAACCCCATCTGAACCCTTACTAAGTCTGAATGTGACAGTCTCCGTACAGTCCGGTCTGTTCGTCTAATACATCGCATGTCGGGCCTAGGGGGCGGTAAACGTCAGTCCTCTAATAGCGGTACAAGTCGTGTCGGAGTGAAGCCCAAAACACCCTGAGATAACACTGGAAGCCTACCAGTATATCTCGCTTGCCCTGGCCAGGGACTACTCGTGTAATGGCTCTCCTAGACACAGCGCGATGTCAACCCCCAATACCGGGAGAGACGAATCCTGTCTAACTGTCACTGCCTCCAAATGCTTCGGGACTGCACCCAACCACTACCTGTTTGCACGACTCCTTTGAGCCGTGGTAGGGTAGTGATCAAAATGCAATGGGAACACACTCGAGGCGAAGTGCCAGTGTCAAGTCAGCGGACTAAGCTGTACTCATGTCACCTGGGAACTGATAACTGACGATAGGTATAATACTAACTTGTCAGTTCCCAACGAGTCCTGTCCAGTGTACTCGTAACCTAACGAGCACCCGCATACTATCTCAAGTACGACGTACTGACGGCTGTGGGACAGACCGTCTCCCATACTGGGATGAGAAGCGCATGCGCCAGTCTACTCCGGAGTATCGATGCCATGTCTCGATAGTCCTGCGACTAGGGACCTGTATAAGGATGTGCTTATAGATTACCCAGCCCCCACTAGTGTGACTGCCATCACAACGCTGGTAATCAAGCAAAGATCCTAAGGGCTCCACTAATGCGTATAAGTGATATGATGAAATAAACACATGTACACATTGAAGTAGAAACAAACCAAGTAGCATACTACTATTTTGAGCAAGATTGTATATACAAGGTGAATATCCCAAGCTTCCATTAAGTAATATACAAACCAGTATGATACAATAATGGCCTCTAGGGCATATACACTAACAGTTTTCCCTCGATATGTACATATTACTATTCCATGTTGCATGATATACGGATATACTTACATTTCTATTATATATCGCATACATCATGCTTTATGATTGCACGCATTGAGATATGCTGCTTTCATGAGATTTCTGGATTTGAGAACCGTGGTGATTTCAAAAGAATGTATGTATTGTTTTAAAAACCCGGTTTCTCTTGATATGATATTTCAGTGCATCCACCATGTATTTTCTCGGTTCTGAGAGTGGCATGTGAAACCCGATTCGAGGAGCGGTAGGCACCGTCTGTGGGTACATGGTGGACCCGGTGAGGTACCCCAGGGAAAGAAGACTCGTATTGTTAGACGGTGAGCCTGGAAAGGGAGCACTACCTACCGGTGATAGTATTTGGACCCGTCGGTTATCCGGAGGATATCGACCGGAGTCATGAGATGGATATGAGGGCCGACCAGAGTAGGCGGCGCCTGAAACGAGATATTGAGGGCCGATCTGAGGATGTGGCGTCTGAGATATGAGGATTTACGTGTCGATACTGGACACGGGTTTTCATGATGTTTCGAGTGTCGATGCTGGACACTCAGGTTCTATGATTTTGATGTGTCGCGAGGGACACACGTTGATTTATATCCTCATACCTTCATGCATATGCTTTTATCATATTTACATGCATGATGTTATGTCATTGGTTGACACATGGACGAGATCCATATGCATACATACATTGATTATATGGTGGACGAGATCCACATGCATACATACATTGATTATATAGGTGGACAAGATCCACACGCATACATATATTGATTATATGGTTGGACGAGATTCACATGCATACATACATTGATCATATTGTTGGATGATATCCACATGCTGATTGACATTGATATTAGTGTTGGCATATATACAGATATGGTCACCCTAGATAACATAGTATTACCTTCATGATATAGTTGACCTAGGAATCTTTGTTTATTCGATTTCTACTTGTTGATGTTTTTCTACCCATGAGCTGGCAACTCACTCCCGTTGTGCCACAGTTCTTGCGGTTGGCCGCACGGATCAGTAGCGGCATCGCTGGCACATTGCTACTTTTGGGTGGTTTGCTTGGTAGGCGGGTTATTTGTATTGTACCCACTCTTGTATTTACTATTTCACATTGTATCTAGTCAACTCCATCAAATCAAACTAGTATTTGTATAAGTAATGAGACTTAGCAAGACTTGTAGTTGCGAGACTTGAGCGATGGGTTTTATGTTCGCATTTTGGGTTGATGTCTTGCTTTACTTTATCTTTTGTGGTGATCCTCGCCGTTGGACGTCGTATACTTATTTTTAGGCTTTGCGTGGTTGTTATCCGCCGGTTGGCAAAGAGCTAGCTCCTGCTTGGGGATGCCATTATTCTTGTTATGTATTTGTGGTTTTGGGATCAAAATATACAAAGGAGGTGCGGTCCAAATTTTTAAAAGACGAAAAACGTTTTCAAACTAGCAAATTTCACTTGCATTTTCATGTTCCTTTTCTATGCATTAAGAAAACTTGATTTCATTATACCTTTATTTCAAAACATCACCTCCTTTATTTTCTTAAAATGGTTTAGATTTCTGGGTTTCAGCTTACTTGAATTACGTTACGCCTTTAGACGTTGCGTGATTTAAGTGCTGATCACGAGCTAATATTTCGGGTCGTGACAGTGTAGTTGTACGCGTCTCAGTATATACATCAAATCATCAATATTAACGGTGAAGAACAACTGTCCACTGAAATTTCGCACCAATCTCCTATTCCATAAATTTCCAATATCAACCACTTAAGGAGTGTATCTCGATTATCCAGCGAGTTGCAAGTCATACTCGATTATGACCATGCCCAGAGCCTTACAAGACTTCCAAAAACATGAATCCGGCATCTCTGATACTCTGAAGAAGAATCTGGATAAGTTCACCTTCGAAAACTAGTCCTAATTCGTTGGAGGAAAACTTACTGCATGATCTCTTTCTCGAAAGACTTGCTTCAGGTCTGAGCAAGATCCATCGAAAGAAGCTAATCAATTTCACCGATCTCGTATCGGAGCGCCACAACGGATTAAAAGTCCTAACCATCCCACATCTGAACGGCTACGAATCCTTCTGATCCGTCTACACTTGTAAACATCGTCAACCATTAACTTCATGAACCCTGGAAGCAACTTCTCGATAACCTCAGCAATATTTGTTACCTCTATCTGAGTAGTATGCGACACCCCGATCTTTGGAGAGGAGAAAACATCATGCCTCAAGTCCGGCTGATCTCTAGAAATGACTCGGCCATCTGGTACAGATCTCGAAGAAACTCGCTTCACTTTAGAACCTGATCGATATGAATAAACGACATGTCTCTATATCACCGGAAAGTCACCCTGGTCAATCCTTGTCCCAGAAAAGTCTGCTCTGACCGTATCTCTACCTGCAGCCCTCTCAGCTCCCATAAACATGGTGACTGAAACAATCATCATGCACTGACGAGGATAGATCAACGGAATGAATAGAAGGGAGATCTCAAGATATACATCCTAAGGTAACTTAAGCGGGGTATCATATCGTAAATATGCCGCGGAACATATGTACGGTACGTCACTCTAATTAGTACCTACTGTAAGTCTGCGGCAGCGCCCCGGCCGTCTTTCCGAAGCCAAATGCGGAACAAAAACTTTTTTCGAAACCGGCGCTAACGCAAACTTCAAATCCGGATCGTTCTATTAACCGTAAACTAGGATACTGTAAAAGTGGGTTTAGAGATTATACCAATCGATCCGTATCCTTCGGTCTTTAAACTCTTCCCCTAGCTTGTTGCGGCTGCGCCGACGATGTTCGCTCTCCGATCTCGATCGATCTACTGTCTCCTCCTTTCCGAAAACTGCGCCACGTCAACGAATCTTTATACGGGCTCCCGCCTCTGAACCGAGGCAACTCGGACACGATGTTTGCTAGCCGACGTGTCTAAGGTTGAAATAAAGATAGTGTAGAATACTTGTCTCGAGTCACCCAATGAACCGGGTGAGGGTTAATCGAAATTGCCTTTTGGAGGAGTGAAGATCAAATGAGCTTAAGGAATTTTTGTGTTGAAATTGAAGATGAATCAATCACAAAAATAAAAATGGGGCTGCCAAATTTGTGCTCTCGGCCAAGGCCAAAGGAAAGTGAGTGCAAGCTAGTGAGAATGGTGAGCATATGAAAAAAATCACACTAAGAAATATCCTAAGCAATCCAAAAAGCAATAATGCATAGGATGACTCATTGAAGCCTAGAATGTGCAAGATGTTGCTGGAAATTCTGGGGCACCCTTCACCACAAAAAACCCCCCACTTTATAAATCCCACTTTGCAAAGAACCCCCCCCCACTTATGCAAAATTCAGCCAAAGAAGGAATGAAAGAAAAATGGCCGAAACGGAATGCAAACTGGAAAGTTCAAATTTGTATTTCGACCGAATACAAATGCAATGAGACAAAATCTACACAGTATAATACTAGGATCCGGCTTAAACCAAAGCCCACTAGTATTATCTGTCCGAACCATGGCACGTACACAAGTGCACGCGTATGTTCGAACCCTGCCATAAAACCATACGGCCTCTACAACGTTTTGCCCGAACTGAGAAATTTTCTGTGGGGAACTCTAAAGACTCGTCAATACCCTAGCAGTGGGTTTAACACAAGCCGTCAGTGGTACTAGCTGTACGTAACGGCTGCCCATGTACTGAGTGAAAGGGAGTCTGATGAGCGAACTCATCCTGGAACCCTACTGAGCCTGTGTGTGACAATATCCGTACATTCCGGTCCGTTCGTCTATGAGTATCGCATATCGGGCCTAGGGAGCTGGTAAACGTCAGACCCCTAAAAGCGGTATAAGTCATGTCGGAGTGTAGCCCAGAACACACTGAGATACTACTGGAATACCTACCAGTAAATCTCACTTGCCATGGCCATGGGTTTCGTGTAGTGGCTCTCCTAAACCAGTATCCCCTGGATATTCGCCGTGCCCAATCGAACCCCGGTCAGTATCCCCTGGATCTCTGCCGTGCTCATTTCTATCTCCGGTATCGAGCATCCTCGCTAGGCTCCCCGCCTATAATGCGGATTTCCTGCCCTTCGGTCTCGAACCGGGTCCACCATGTACCCGACTGTATATCTCCCCCACTCAGTCCGGATATTTACAAGTGTGAAACCGTAAATCCCCCCACTCGGATCGGAATAACTAATCAGAAAACATAAAGCTCATGGTGGACGCCAACTCATCATATACAAAGATATCAAGTAAAGAATGAGAATACTTGCATAGTTCATTCTGATGATATATTATATATATACATATATAACAGTGTCCCATACCACCGATATATATCATCAGGAATAAAATATCCAGAAAATCCATAAGAATCAAATACGACATTTATAGTACTGATATTCGTAATTTACAACAGGAAATAAAGAAAGACTGCTTAATTAAATCATATAGGTATAATGATATCAATTCTAATGTGTCATGGTACTACTAATGATGTGTAGTGTAGCATACGCGTCTGTGCTCGTACAGCATGGAAATCATTAGTATTTGTGCAAGTGTTCTAAAAGTGTAGTAGCCTACTCATATCGACATCTACATATGCAATATATCATAACGGTCCTACAGTAACATGGCAGTACCAATGATATGTAGTGTAACTTAGATATACGTGTTTGTGCAGCATCGTACTCATTGGTAATTGTGCAGTGTTCTATCAGAGTGTTCGTATTACAGAACGTGTAACATCAATAATTATAACGTGAACCAGTAAAATAAAGCTAAGCGTATTTAATAATATAACTACTTGCTATAAACTATACCATTATCTTTGAAAATGAAATGAATCGTTAGTTTTTGAAAGAGTATAGCTCACTCAAGTATTTACGTTCTAAAATGAAATAAACAATATTCTGCGAGTCTAAAGGAAACTGGACCGCTATTCGGCATACGAAACTCTTCATCACCAATACGTTATAATTCCTCGTATAATGTCTCACATTATCACTATATCTCAAATCCTTTCTAGTACGGCATGATCCTTCGTACCAAATTATCAAACCATCCATAAACTATATACAATGAGTATCATATTAGATGCAATTTAATTCAAATATCCACATCTTAATTAATTACTAAAACTACCATATATCATAATACTATTTATAAGGTTGCGGGGGTGCTATACGCCATCCACCCGACTTTCCACGTAGATGTAAATCTACTCACCAACTCGTTGAGCTTGCTGAAATCCACGCTGTCATGTCCTCCAACTCCGTCTCGAAAATCCTCGAAATCGTACCTATAATCGTATTTAAAATCACATCGATGTAAATATCATATTGAAAACCAAAACAACGAGATAGGCACCCATAGGTTAGAACCTACAGCACACTTAACCCAAAAACAATACTGTGCCGCTGAAATTTACGTACGAACGTCGACGTTTCAGTTGCAATACAGCAATACGAAAAATCCATACCAGAATATCGAAATACTTGATAGAACCTTAACTAACCACTTCCAGATTTCTCTGTATACATTTAGAGACAAAACAAACAATACTATAGATCATAAACTAACCAAAATAGGACACAGAAGAAAAACCAACACCAAAAGCTAAAGGGGGACCGGCGAGCTCGAAAAATGGGCAATTGTCGCCGGGTCGGTTATGGAATTAAGATCTCAGGTTTTGTGTAAAGTCTCCTAATGATCTTACTATAGTTTTGGTCTTGCTAGTTTTTCTATTAATTATACCTAATGGTTCCAGATTCAATTGCAGTGAGCTCGATATCACAAAATACACTGTTTTCCTATACTGCACACTAAAAACAGATATGGAATTGTACTGAACTTGCAAAGATGAAAAAGAATTATACCTATAGAGATTATACACAATGAAACCCTAGCTCAAGAATTGTGTGTGGGAGAACCTATGGTTTGTAGTATCTTAAGCTTGAAGAAGTGCATACTTGATGAAAGAAATCATTGCTCTCTCTCTCTTTTGGTATGAACACTTAGGAATTATTTTGCTTGGAGTTGAAAAATTAATATGTTTAGTTGAGAAACTAAAGAATTCCCTAGGAGTTGTATTCTGTAGAGAAAGCATGAGATGGATGTTGAGAGGTGGAGGTGGCATGAGAGGAGTGGGATGTGTCACACTTGAAATGGTGTGGTGTGTTCATGCAAGGAGGAGGTGGAGGGATATGAACAAGGGTGAGGTGTGTTGAGGGTGAGGGTTTAGACTTAGATTAAGATATAACCAACCATACAATAATTAAAACCCTTTTATGTAAAAATCTAATTTCAAATGTACAAAGAATGAAATACTTATCTTAACACTTAAATACCATTATCTTATAATAACATTTTATGTCATGTTTAGAAACATAAAAATATCATATTTATGATATCACATCTTTTCTTCATATTTAGCAAAATAATTACAACTTTACGGATAAAATTCCGATACCAAAAGTCGTATGTGATATCACTTGCAAACTTTATTTAATTTCATATTTAAAATTATAAATTAATATTTAAAATTTTCCAAAATGTTACACATAACCTCCGGTCAATCTAACCACAACCGATCTCACAGGGTGTCACCACTATCATAGAGGATAGGGTGACGTAGGGAGCGGATTGTGGATGCTTTGACGGGAGTTCAACTCAAGCTGTTAGGCAATGAAAAGAGTGAGGGAGATTTTCTTCTCTCAAACTTTCCTTGTCCTACCCTAACAAGTGAGAAAACTACTCACTCATTATATAAAAAAAAGAAAATAAAACAAGTAGAGAAGATAAAAAGAAATGAGATAGAAGACGGCAACTAACTACTTGGGATCTCATCTGAGCAAGAATCACACTTGAGTTTCATGGTTGCGATGATAAACAAAAATAGAATAGAAAAAAAGAAGAAATGATAACGGATAAATAACAATTTACACTACTAAGAAAATAAGAGCAAGTAAATAAAAACTAGTTAACAATTGAGGCGAGACATGAACATAAACTCTCAAACTTCATTTATCATCCACTCAAAAATCTCTTATACAATTTTAATGAAGAGAAGATGAAGAAGAAGACGAAGTTTTACACTAAATTAAAACAAAACCTAGGGAAAAGTAAACATCCTTTATTTGCCTCTGATCTAGAGTATTTATAGGCAGTGAGGTGAAACTCTAGGGTCTTTTTCTGAACCCTTGTACAATGACCAAAACACCCATAAAAATTCTTTATATTTGGCCGTGGATCCGCCGCCAAAACACCAATAATTTCGGTAATCTTTGGTCATTTATTGGAATTAGGGCTTCATATTTCTTGTGCTTACTCGTGTTGCTTTATTCTTCTGTTTGATACACTTATATTTGCAAAATCATTCCAAAATACTCCCAGATTTTCAACAGTCCAAAATGAAAAATCATTTGACTTATGTGCCTTGATCTCCCTCGAGCTCTACGTTGCCTTCTTGATCCTTATTCGGCTACCCTCGAGCTTGATGCTTGTTCGAGACACGAATGACTATCTCTTGATTTTGTCCCTTGTTCTGGTAAATGGCACCTGACGGATGTGGATGACCGGAACCCGTATTTTAATCCGTTTGTCGGCAGTTGTTCTGAATTTGTCATAACTGTGAGTGATTTGCATTGTTCTGGACTGAGAATCTGTATCCTATAATTATTTAGCAAACACGGATTAAAAGCACCTAATTATATGCAATGCGATTAAGAATAAGTGGTATTAAAGTGCAAAATACTGATTTGAACAAATACTCCCAAACTTATCTTTTGCTCGTCCCGAGCAAACAAATTTATTTTCAAAAAGTCCTAAGCTCACTTTCATAGGCGTCACAGTTGCATTTAGCGTGTGTAACAATCCGTTAAACCCCTAGGTTGCCCTAGAGGAGGAATTTTGTCTCCTGAGGGTTTTCAGCAGATACTACCCACAAAATCCTGTCAAGTTAGCTGTCGACTTTAATCCTGCAGTTTAGCATCCCAGTTAGAAACTCTATCATCCTAAACTAGAAACATCCACCCCTTATTCTTCACACCTCCTATTCATTTAACTTAAGATACTATATTTTTTGTTAGTTTATAAAGACCCCAGTCTCTCTTAAGTTTTCCTTCTAAAGCGTAGTCTTTAATCCAGAATTTTTATCATCTTTAAGGAAAACATAAGAATTATTCTTCATTCCTAGCTCTTATCTAAACATTGATTATATACCCATATGTGTGTGTAAATCCACCCCTACACTCAAGAATTCAATTAAATCTATAGTACCTTGCCCTAATACCTAGTACTACTTCTTTTTATTAATGATGGGCGGATTTGCTCACACACCTTTCTTGCGACTACTACTGCTTTCTGATGCACTAATCAGCCGATTACTGAGTGCGTGAGCTTATTAAGGCATAAATAGCAGTTTCCAGCTTTTACAATATACATATTTTTTTTTATTTTTTTTCAAGGCCGGATATATTTTTCAGTGACGCTCTTTTAGTGGTTAGATTCAAATACCATTTTTTTCTTTCATACTAGGATTTCAGGCAAGAGTATTTCTAAGTATTCTCTACTATCTTAAGTTTTAAGGTGTGTGAAAGTGCAGTTTGTAGGGTATATATTTTCTGAATTTGGACTTAAGAATAGGAACTATTTTTCAATAAAGCTTTCAATACTTTCCATTCATTTTAGCTTAACTCAAGAACTGAACTCAAGATTACTTACTTATAAACAAACTATAAGGACATATATTTACTACGGTTACACTTTAAAGAGTGTTATTTTTAGGGTTTTCAATTTCTAAGCCTAGCATTCAGTTATTTTTAACTAGTCAACCATCATGTCGAACTCAAGTTTAAATAACCAACCTGACGACAAAATTTTTTATTTTTTATTTTTGCATTTTTTTTGGAAAAGAAGGTTTCAATTTTTATGGGTTTTTAGGATTTTCAAATTTTTATGGGTTTTGAAAAATAATGCAATGTAGAATTATAAACATGATGTGATGCAGAATTTAAATATGCAAACAAAAGAAAAAATATTTACAAGTAAACGTGCAAATACAGAATGCATGGATAACTATTTATAACAAACCCACCCCCAAACTTACTCGCAGCAGTGCCCTTACTGCTGCCTAATACGTCTCCTAGAACCAGATGCGTTACCACTTGTGCCAGCACCACTCGTGCCATCCCCACTAGTGGCAGCACCACGACCTTTCGACCTCGCCCGATCACCACATGTTAACAGGGTTGACATGCCCTGCTCCAGACTTTTAATATGCTGATTAAAACTCTTCATCATCCTTAACACCCTCTCGACCTTCCTACTAGTGTGCCGCAGCAAGTGGGATTGCTCAGCGGGGGTCAACTCCTCATTACTCGCTGTGGAACTCGAGCTAGAGGTCTCCGCCATCTTCGGTCGGCTCGGTGCGCGACCATAACTCGTGAAGTCTAGTGTAGGAAGTGGACGCACTCTCTACTAAAGGTAAAATGGGTACTCTCATCTGCATGTAAGTATCGAATTCTTTCACAGAAAGAAAATAGCGACACAATTGTGTCACTAACATCGGGAACGGATAATTGGCTGCCCTTTTTCCGACGCCAATCGAGTGTAACAACACTGTGCACATTTCATAACTTGGATTTTTCATCATTAATGTGTACATAATTTGTAGAGATGGAGTAAAAAAAGCAGTGTTATGCGAACTACCAAAAATGTTATTTTGTGCCCAACGGCACACGGTCAACACGTTCGCATACAGTGTACTTCCAAGAATCCTTTTCTTTGGCTCTCTGGCACAATTTGTTCCCATCAACGGCATGTAGTCCTCGAATCATAAGTGTTGGTGATGAGCGGGAATGCGGGGGATCAATGTTACTTCATGAAACATGTCCTGATCTACAATAATTCTCCGATCCCCCAAAACAAGCATATGTACCCATAACTCCCCAAACACCCCTCCTCCATGCTCTCATAAAATCGTTCAACGAGATCCGGAAGCGTGAATGCGTTTGGATGGTTGTACAATAAGTAGTTCCACTCACGCTTCCGGATTTCTTCGCTGAAGTAACTACGTAAAAGTCATGAGCGAACATAGATAAAAAATTTCTCTCGGGTTGAAATTTTGGGGCCATTGAAAGTAAAATTTCAGATTCAATAATACCGGAGAGAAGAGATAGAGAATGCAAATCTCCCCTGAAAATTTCAGAGGGTGAAGCGTTTAGGAGGCGGCAGTTCAGCAACTTTCTGGTGGCTTCGGCGGCGGTTGCGCGGTCGTATGGAAAGATCTCCAGTGGAATTTTTGGTGGCTGCTAGGTTTTGGTGATTTAGAGAAGAAGGAGTCTCAGGTTGGGAAAAATAATAAGAGAAGATGTGTTTTAAAGGGGTCAGTCAAAAGGTGGTCAATATATGATATATAAAATATATCTTTTGCACTTAAACCCCTTCAAACTTGTTATTGTTCCAGAAAATTTTTCCTCTTCTTATTTCCTTTTGAATATTTAGACCAAGAACCCTTTTTTTCTTTTCTTTTTTTTCAAAAGGGAATTTCATCAGGCAAGAAATATCCCGACACGCAAAACCGAGCATTTACCAGACAAGGATGCTCGTCAGAAGAACAAAAAATGGATACGCACCGGACAAGAATATATACATATATACAAGATAGTATATACATACCCCCAAACTTATTTGAAACAGCATTTCCACTGTTTATGGCTGGATAACCAAAATTTGGTGGAAAACGGAGAAAGATTAGGCAAGGTAAACTGACTCCTTCAATATCAGGAGCTCCTCCAATGGTTCTGTGGTAAAGAACGGTTTTAATCTGTGTCCGTTCACTTTGAATAGTGAACTGTCATTTGGATTCTCCAAATCCACTACACCGTGTGGGTATACACACCGCACCATGAAAGGTCCTGTCCAACGAGATCGTAACTTACCCAGATGAAAATGCATCCGGGTATCGTAAAGAAGGACCTGTTGTCCTGGTGTGAACATTTTGCGTACAAGGTGTTTATCATGAAACACCTTCTTCCTGTTCTTCATGATAACCGCGTTATCGTACGCTTCATCCCGAAGCTCATTCAATTCGTTTATCTGTAGCTTTCGAAAGCTACCAGCTTAAGAAAGATCGGCGTTAAGTTCTTTGATTGCCTAAATAGCTCTGTGCTCAATCTCGACCGGGAGGTGGCAAGCCTTACCAAAGACAAGGCGATACGGAGACATGGCAAGATCAGTCTTATATGCGGTTTGAAATGCCCAAAGGGCATCGGTCAATTTCGAAGACCAAACTTTATAGTTTGTGGAAACTGTCTTCTCCAGAATCTGTTTGATTTGCCGATTGGAGATCTCAGCTTGCATGCACATTTAGGGATGATAGGGTGTGGAGAGGTTGTGGTTGATTCCATACTTCCGCATTACAGCCTCAAAAGACCGATTGCAGAAGTGCGATCTGTTATCACTGATAATAGCTCGAGGGTGCCCAAACCGAGAGAAGTTGTTTTCTTTTAAAAACTTAAGGACAACCTAGTTGTCGTTAGTTCGGCTTGGAATGGTCTCGACCCATTTTGAGACATAATCAATCGCAAGTAAAATGTACAGGTTCCCATATGAGTTAGGGAACGAGCCCATAAAGTCAATTCCCCAGACGTCGAAAATCTCAACAACTAAGATTGGTTGGAGCGGCATTTGATTTCTACCCAAAATTCGGGCAATGTACTGGCATTTAGAGCAGATCTTGCAATATTCATTTGAATCCTTGAATAGCGTCGGCCGGTAAAAACAACATTGCAAGATCTTTTCCACAGTCTTTCTAGATCCGAAATAACCGCCACATGCTTGATTGTGGAAGAAAGATAGAACACTATGAAATTCAGTGTTGGGCACACACCGGCGAAAGATCTAATCAAGACAATACTTGAAAAGGTAGGGTTCTTCCCAGTAAAAGTGTTTTACTTAGGAAAGAAAACGATGTTTGTCCTGACTTGACCATTAGTTTGGTACAAGTCCAGTAGCAAGGTAATTTACAATATCCGCGAACCAAGGTTCGCATGATATTGTCGAGAGTTGTTCATCAGGGAACGAATCATTGATTGGCACGATAGGTGATGGAGCAGAAGGGAGTCGAGAAAGATTGTCGGCAACAACGTTTTCACATCCACTTTGGTCTTTGATGAAAATATCGAATTCTTGGAGCAAGAGGATCCAACGTATTAACCGAGATTTGGCATCTTTTTTAGCAAAAAGATACCTCAAAGCTGAATGGTCTGTGTAACAGACGACTGGGGAGCCGATAAGGTATGGCCTGAATTTCTCTAAAGCAAATACAACAGCTAAGAATTTCTTCCCAATCGTCATATAATTCAATTGGGCGTCATTCAGGGTACGGCTCACGTAATAAATTACGTGCGGCTTCTTATCGATATGCTGTCCAAAAACAACACCGATGGCAAAGTCAGAAGCATCACACATAATTTCGAATGGGTGGTTCCAGTCGGGGGATGACAAGATAGGAGCAGTAGTGAGTGACTGTTTCAGTGAGTTGAAGGCGGCAAAACATTCCAAGTTGAAATGAAACGTTGAGTTATTGGCCCGTAAATGAGTCAAGGGTCTAGAAACTTTGCTAAAGTCCTTGAAGAACCATCTATAAAAATTGGCATGGCCAAGAAAGGGACGGATGTCTTTGACGCAGTTGGGAGCAGACAGATTTGAAATGACATCGACTTTAGCCTTATCGACTTCAATACCACTTTGTGAAATAATATGTCCTAAGACAATACCTTCACGAACCATAAAGTGGCATTTCTCCCAATTTAAAGTTAAGTTCTTTTCCTTACATCAGGTAGGAACAGCGTCAATGTGTTTCAAATACCCGTCAAAAGAATCTCCATAGATCGAGAAGTCATCCATGAAAATTTCCAGAAAGGTTTCAACCATATCAGAAAAGATTCACATCATACACCGCTGGAAGGTAGCGGGAGCATTGCACAACCCGAAGGGCATGCGTCTGTATGGGAACGTGCCGAAAGGACAAGTAAAAGTGGTTTTGTCCTGGTTCTTTTCAGCGATGGGGACTTGGTTGTACCCAGAGTAACCGTCCAGGAAACAGTAAAACTCGTGTCCAGCTAAGCACTCAAGCATCTGGTCAATGAATGGAAGCGGGAAGTGATCTTTCCGCGTAGTAGCATTGAGTTTTCGGTAATCAATACAAACTCGCCACCCGGTTTGGGTGCGAGTTGGAATTAACTCATTTGCTTCATTGGTGATTACCGTGATGCCTGACTTCTTAGGGACGACATGGATTGGACTTACCCACTGGCTGTCCGATATCGAGTAAATGATACCGTTATCCAGACATTTAACAATTTCTTTCTTGACAGCCTCTTTCATGACGGAGTTCAGCCGTCTTTGTAGGTCCCTAGCTGGCTTGGATTCTTCCATCAGATTAATATGATGATCAACAATCAAGGGACTAATCCCTTTGATGTCAGCCATAGTACAGCCGAAAGCTTGCCGATTGTTTTGCAGGACTGAAAGAAGTTCTTTCTCCTGCTCTAAAGCTAGGTAAGCAGAGATGATTACGGACAGCGTCTCGTTCTCACCCAAGTAAGCATACTTAAGGTAAGACGGCAAAGGTTTGAGTTCAAAAATCGGTGAAGAAACGATCGATGGTAAAGTAGGAGACCAATTTTCGAACTCAAAAGATATCATGAGTGGCTCAAAGCGAGTTTAAGCGACGGACTCGGTTGATTCAATAGACTCTTCTGTAAAAGCGAAAGATTGAAACTCAAGAGATTTATCTGGTGTATCCGCAAAAGTGAAATAGTCGTATTCTCTCTCTGTCCCGGAAGCAATCGGATCGAAAAGATACGCACTAGTGGCATCGAGATGATCGGGATCGACAAGAAATTTCTCAAACTCACAAGTTTCTGGATCAATTTCTTGGATGGAACAGATATCCAGAACATGGGCATTCGGGTCGGAGGGCTGATTTCTGTCACACCCCGCTTCCCAAAATACGGAATACGGAGAGCAACGAAAGCCAGCCGTACAATCTACGGTAAGGAAAGATCTTTCCATAGCCACATAAAGGCTATCTAGGTAAACCTGTCAAAGATAAAATCCAATAACAAAAGAGATAACGCTGATAATCATGCTGCAAAGAAACTACAAGAAGTACAAAAAAACAGGTCCACTAGATAATTGATGCAAATAAAGATCCAATACAATAGGTTCGAAAAAGAACAAGATCTGAAAAGAGATACATAAGTCCTAATGTCCCGCAAGGGCGCACATGCTAAATACTAACTGAAAAGTGATAAACCTACGGCTACTGATCTTCGGCAAGGTCCTGATAGCTGCTCTTATCTCGATCAGTAAAAAAATCCATCTCTAAACCTGAGATGACAAATCTCTGAGATGTCAGAACATCCCAACAAGTACTCAACGTATAAGGTGTGTGTATGTGTGTGGTATGATAACATGAATATGTAAGCGTAGTGAAGCCTGTGTGCACAAGTAGATATACAAATATATAGATATATTAATACTATGAAACAGACATGTAAACAGGTCATGTCGGTCAAGTCATAACTTAACTGGTCACTAAAAAAGTAACCTATCCTATCGAGAGTTCGAGTGTGTGCGTCAACTTCTGTAGGAGTATTCTTAACCCAAGGGTAGGGCCACAGGGGCTAAGAAACACGGGCCCAACTGCGGAATGGACAAACGACCGATATAGCCCGGTACGAGCTATAATAACATGTGACCGATATAGCCCGGTACGAGCTGTAATAACATGCGACCGATATAGCTCGGTACGAGCTGCCAGTGGGACTCCTGAGATCCTATTGTACGAACGCACACTCAAACTACCCCCACACTCATATCAACTATGGTAATAACTCAATCACTAATTAAGAATGCTGAAAAGACTGGAACTTGTATGTAACGTCTTAAAATTTGATTAGAGTTAATTATAATTTAATTAGAGATATAACATGCATTTTTCAATAAAACTTAGTTAATAATTATTTTCACATACATTTATATATATATTTATATATATATTTATTTGTTTATTTATTAAATTATTTTAAATACACACACACACATACTAATCTAGTATTAAAAACATGTTAGTTTAGGTTAAAACATGCTTTTGTAACCATGACAACTTAAACCCACAATTTATTTTTAAAAAAAATATTTAACAAATTTGGATGGTTCTAAAAAAGAAAAGGAAAAAGAAAAAAATAATATATGGTAGACATAAAGGTATGGTGTAATAAATGATGGGATGTGTTGGTGCCATGGCTAATATTAGCCATCACCTCTTCTCTATATCTTTCTCTTCTTCATTTTCCTCTTCTCTTCATCTTTCCTCCTTCTTTTCTTCACCTTCTCTTCTTGAAATCCTTCTCTCTAATCCTACAAATAAATCTCATTCCACAAATTACCACAAAATCCATCACAAAATCAATTTATCTCTTCATGAATCTTTGAAGCCAATTCTAACCTTGAAGCCTTTCAAGTTAGGGTCTCTCTCAAATCAACCTTGAGGTAATAACCAAACTTATAAACATGTTTCACTAAACTCTTGCCTAAACAACTTATAATTTAGATTAATTATGCTTTATGTAGTTTTAAAATTTCAAGTGAGGTTTTGAAGTAAGTTTGGGGTTGTGATAATTTTTAGAGAAACCATAAGCTAAACGAGATTAGTTAAGAGTATTTTAGTGCTAATATCCTTGTCTAACCACCAAGTTTTCACTAAACCATCTTAATGTTTTAAATTAGTATCAAAACTAGTTTTAGTTTAAAGTTAGGGCTTCAAACAAAATCTGCTATTAAACCAGAGACTTCAAAGAAAAGTTGCATTTACTAGGAGCTTGTTATAGGACTCTGAGTGCACCCTCGAAACCTGAGCCCTCCCCTCCAAATCTTGGTCGCCAATTAACTCATTTTGGCCCCCAATTAACTCATTTTGGCCGCAATTTGCGGCTCATCTAGGGCATTTGGGTGTAGGTTTTTGTCGGGGGCTCTCTAGGACTCCATTTAGACATTTGGTATATGCAACTTTTTCTAAATTTGCATATACAAAAATCTGGGACCGTTTTACCTTATTTTAAGCGATATGTTAACGTACGATACGGATATTCCGATTCTCATTTTAGTTTTTATTTGGTTAACGACCCTTAGGGGTAGTCTTAAGTGTTGTTACATGCGTTTAGCACACTGAGTTCACCCGTATTAACTCGTAAGAGTTAGTTCGTTCGTGTAGTGTATGTTTGCGTGTCATATCGGAATTCTAGCCTCATGTGCTATGTTTTGTTCGATGCTAGGATCGGTTGCGGAGATTTCGGACGCGGCAAGGAAAGAGAAGGAGGTGATCGGATTCGAGTAGCTCGAGACCATTCCGGTGAGTAGATTTAACATCTATAGAGGAATCGTTCGGATGGCGTTAAGCGCCCGATATTTAGAATCAAGTTACAAAATCTCATATACATATACCTATGCACATTCCTATATTGCATATGAATTATCATACGCATCGATATCTTCATGTTAGGACACTTGCACCATCACCAATGGTTCATGTCGCACGTGCACTAACCTATATGTACACACACACCATTGGTAATTGCTATGTCACGTACACTATAGAACCCGCATGACATCTTGCATTGAATTGCATCTTTATTGATAGATAGATCATAGCGTAATTCATCTAGCTTGCATCATATCAATATCATGTACATTTTCCAGCATCACCATGTTCATATATTATGTTGTTTTCGTGAGATTTCTGTTTTCATGAGATTTGAGAAACCACAAAAACATTTTCAAAACTTAGATTTATTTAAAAATACGCGGTTTTCTCTTGATATGATATTTGGCGTCCACCATGAGTTTTCTCGGTTCTGAGTTATGTGTATACCCAATTCAAGAATAGAGGAGGCACCATCTGCGGGTACATGGTGGACCCAGTACGGTACCTGGGGCAAGAAGACCGTATAGAGAGACGTTGAGCCTGGCAGGAGAACAATACCTACCGGTGATAGTTTTAGACTCGGCGGATATCCGGAGGATACCGACTGGAGTCATATGATAAGATGGATTTGAGGGCCGATCTGAGAGACGGCGCCTGAGACATTGAGATTTCGAATATCGATGCTTGACACAGGATTTGTGCTAATTTATTGATGATATTTTTGGTTCTACCATATTGAATTTATTATGATATATTCAGTTTCTTATAACTGCTACACCCCAGATTTCATACTTCTCTTATTTATTCATGTTGCACCTATACTAGTATACAACATCATAAATCCATACTTAGGATCTATCGCTGTTACGTTCATGCTTGCGATTGCCACTTATGATATTATTTACTACTCACAAGCTGGCAACTTACCCTCGTTGTGCACAGTGTCTTGCAAGGCCGATCCGTCAGTGTAGTCGCGGCGGGGCATACTACTACTACCACCACTTTTGGGACGTGATCTTTTGTTAGGTGGGTCGCGAGTATTCTTTTGTACCTTATCTGTTATATGTGTACCTTGTATCTAGTATACTCCATTTACCACATGTATATTTACCTTAGAGACGAGACTGAGCGATTTGTATTATATTTGACTCTGGGTGTCATGCTCGTGTGAGCCGACTTTTGTGTTTTTGTTGTGAATATTGTTTTCTTTTCTTATTTCCTTTTCTCTTCGCTTATGGCATCGCATATCTTACTATGTGATTGTGTTCCGCCGGATGGCATTGAGATTGCTCCCATGTGGGGATTCTTTTATATATATTATGCTTATGTATCGGTTTGGACCAGTTTTTACAAAGGAGATACTGCCCAAAATTTTAATAATAACCCGATCTTCAAAAAGTTTTGGTTTAACTCTTTTACTCCTTAAATTAACACTTTAAACAAAGATTTTACAACTCTACCTTTAATTACGGTTTAGATTCTGGGTTTTCAGCTTACTTGAATTACGTTACACCTTTAAACGTTGCGTGATTTAAGTGCCAATAACGTTCCACATTTGGGTCGTGACATTGTAATATGGTATTTGTATAGAAATGAACTTGTAAACAGTAGATTGTGTCATGGCATGTAGTTCAGCATCCTAATTAGAGATCTCTTTCTTAAAATATTAGAGTAATGAATAATCATGACATGTCAAATGTAATCGTTATCCGTTAACCAATATGGATATAATAATCACAGAATGGATATATATATATATATATATATATATTAACAAATTTCGAACTTTATTTGTATTTAAATAAATTTCAGTTCATATCCACACTTAATCCAATTTTTATCACTTTACTGCATATGAGTCTATATTTTATAACGATATATAAGAAAATTGAGTACTAACACATTCTTATTCGAATGGTGCAGGTTAAAGATATAATCGAGGGATTGTCGATGTTGCATTGACCAAAAAGTAAAGCAAGAATACTTGCCTTCTAAACAACGATCACGAAACAACATGACTATGCAGAACAAAACTGGATGCTCGATCCATGTTGTGCTTCGACTATGGTGCAGCACCGGCGAGATGATGAGAGAAGGGTGCTGCTCAGGTACGAAGGAAAGTGCTTGGGTCTTGATCGATTATGACAGGGAGATGGTTCTCGGGTTGCAGAGGAGAGAGGCATGGCTAGGGTTGATGGGTTCACAGTTGTAAAGTAGAAGGTGCTCAGTGGTTTAGAGAAGAAGGAGGTGTTGCCGGCGGTTGGTGATGGGTGTTCTCGGTAGTGAAGGAGATGGGTGCAAGCGATGGTGATAGGGTCATGGTTGACGATGAGGTGGCGTTGGTGGTGGATGAGAAGGGTGCCGGTGATGAGGGAGAGGGTGTGGTGAATCGAGTCAAGGTGGAGTTGGTAATGGTAGTGCAAAGAAGGAGGAGGAGAGGCTGGGGTTGGTCGACAACGATGAAGGTGATGGGTTTGGGTTGCTGCGACAATGGTGGGTCTCGGTGGGTATAGGTGGAGGAAAGAGACGATGGGTTCAAAGGTGAGGGGCTTGTGGTGATGGGCGAGATGGGTTCTCGGGGAAGAAGGAAACGTCGGCGATGAGGTGAAGACGAGACGGTGGGTGCAGTTGCAGGTTGATGGAGGAGCTTGGGTGTGAGGGAAGGTGGCGACAGTGGTGTTGGGGTCTCGGGGAAGAAGAGGTGAGAAATAGAGGAGAGAGAGATGTGTGTGTATGAGAAAGAGAGAGAGAGAGCGAGAAGGATATATATGTGTGTGTGTTTTATTAAAAGAGATAGAGAGGAGAGAAACATATGGTTATTAGTTATGATATGTTTTGTATTAGGATAATTATTTGTATTTATATATATAAGTGTGTTTAAAGATTTGATAGTGATTTGATTATATTCTTATACTAAAAATTCTCTACCATATATTTTGGTTTCACCAACAGCAAAATGTTAGGCGAAAATATATTTGCAACTAAAAAAAATACCAATAGATTTGTTTTAAAGATTTTATTATAATAAAGAGGTATAATTGTTAATAAGATAGGAGAATTTTACATATATATTGTTTTGTTGCCACTAACGAGTTAATATATGTTATTTAAAACTGAAGATTATCCTATCAAAATTATATATGCCAAACGATCTTATAAACATATAAGCAACCAACCATAAAGTAAATCCTAAAATCATCGGAATAGTTTTATCAATGGAAAAAATTTGGTAATTCTAAATATACGGTATTCAAACTAGAGTGTTACATCCTACCCACCTTACAAGAAATTTCGTCATCGAAATTGGAGAGATGAACTATAAGATTAAGGAAACAGATGAGGGTATTTTTTACGGATCTCATCCTCAATCTCCTAAGTGGATTCTCCGCGTGAACGTCCGCCCCAAGATACAAGAACTAAAGGGATGATCTTGTTCCTCAACACCTTCTCTCTACGGTCGACAATGGCTATAAGTTGCTCTTCATACGAGAGATCAGTGCTAAAAGTTAATTCAGAGTGATAGAGAACATGACTGTCATTGAGAACGTACTGGCGTAACTGAGATACATGGAATATATCGTGCACACCAGCCAAAGAGGGTGGTAAAGAAAATCTGTATGCCACTATTCTAACGCGCTCCACAATCTTGAATGGTCCGATAAATCGGGGACTGAGTTTCCCATGACTCCCGAATCTAATCACTCATTGAGTCGGTGAAATTTTAAGGAAAAAATGATCTCCTACACCAAACTTAAGAGGTCTTCGACGAGCATCTGCCCAACTCTTCTGACGATCTTGTGCTTCCTTGATACGAATTCTGATTGACTGGACATTATCAATGGTTTGGGTTATGAGCTCCGGTCCTAACAATATTCGCTCTTCCACATCATCGCAACAAAGTGGGGAACGACACTTACACTCGTAAAGTGTCTCGAACGGGGCCATCTGAATAGTCGCCTGGTAGCTGTTATTATAAGAGAATTCTACCAAGTATAGGTGATCCTCCTGTTAGATATAGTGCCCTCAGAGTCAATTATTGGATCGTAGGCACGTGATTGCAATGATTGAGGAAGGACCTATACCGGTAGGATAATCTTACTCAGGATGATTGTATACTATCTGGTTTGTCTTTATCATCGTGTACATGTTTTAGGTGACATTGTGGTTCACTATTACATGTTGATAGAGAATAGTATGCTACCATGGTTTATCTTTATCATCGTGTACTGCTTTAGGTGACCTTACAGGTCGCTATTGCACGCTGATAGAGCCCTTAGGATTCTTGCTTGACGACCAGCAGTATGATGGCGATCATATACGTGGGAGCTAGGGTCTATAAGCACATCGACTGGGCATCGATACTCCATTAGTAGACTAGTGTATACAGTCGAGACCCCGACGAGGGGCGGTGGCCGGTCTCACAAGCCATTGGTGTCAGTTGGATCACCTAAGATGTATACAGGTGCTCATTGGGTTATGAGTACACCGGACAGGACTCACCGGGAACATGCTAGTTGGTATTATACCTGACGTCGGATAGCAGTTCCCTGGTGACATGTGTACAGTTTAGTTATCGACCTGAGATCGTCATTTGTCTCGTGTGAGTTCCCACTGTGCTTTGATTACTACCCTGCCACGGCTCAAAGGAGTCATGCAAACAGGTTTTAGTTGGGTACAGTCCTGAGCCACATGGAGGCAGTGAGCGGATCGGCAGGGGTTCGTCTCTCCCGGTATTAGGGGTGAGGTCGCGCTGTGTCTAGGAGAGCCATTACACAAAGCCCTCGGCCGAGACAGGAGATTTACTGGTAGGTATTCCAGTAGTATCTCAGGGTGTTCTGGGCTACACTCCGACACGACTTGTACCGTTATTGGGGGTCTGACTTTTACCAACCCCCTAGGCCCGACATGCGATGCTCATAGACGAACGGACCGGACTGTACGGATATTATCACTGACAGGCTCAGTAGGGTGTTAGGATGAGTTTGCTCATCGACCTCCCTTTTGGTCAATACCTGGTAGCTCGTTACGTACGGCTAATACCTTTGACGTGCTAGTGGTTAAATCCACAGCCAAAGTATTGACGAGTCTTTAGAGTCCCCAACGGACAGTTTCTCAAGTTTCGGGCGAAACGTTGTAGAGGCCGTATGATATATGGCAGGGTTCGATCTTATACGTGCGGTATTGCACGGATCATGATCGGACGGATCATACTAGTGGGCTTTGGTTTAAGCCGGATCCTAGTATTAGATTTGTTGGATTACTTTAGTCTCATCGCATTCGCATTCAGTCGGAATGCGGGTGCAGGTATGTATATACAGGTGAGGGGTATCCTTGTGATCTGTCACGAGTTTACTTTAGATGTTGCCGTATCTTTTTGTTGTGGCAAACATTTGGATTAATGTTTGCATATGGAAATTATGATCTAGAAACCATCATTTTGTGCATTAAATGATACATGTACTTCATAGGTGAGTCATGGTATCATTTCTTATGCAAACATCACATAATATGTGATTGATTAATGGGTTGATTTGATAAGAAGAGAGAGAGGGGCAGCCAAGGGCAAGGTTGGTCTTGTATTATTGTTACAACTCTCTCTCATTTTGATCATTCCAACAACACAAAAGAAAAGAGCCTCCTCTTCTTCTTCTTCCTCTAGCTCATTATCCTCCACTAATGGCAACACCTTCAACCTCCATCCAAGCAATGGATGCAAGAGACAAAGTGATCACAAACATTCTATGCAACACCTTGGACACGTCGGCTAGCACACTTCGTGCCCGAGTTGCTTCGGATGAAGCGGGAGCCCGTAAAAGGACTCATAGATGTGGTGCCCTTTCCGACGAGGAGATCGAGACCAGAGATGCCGCGAGGAGCTTGGGATGGTGGCCGAAGACCGAAGGACATGAATCGATCGGTATAGCTTTCTATCCCTTCTCTAGTTTGCTAGTAGTAGGTTAATGGTTCGATCCGGGTTTTAAGCATACGATAGCGCCGGTTTTCAAGTTAAGAAAAATTTTCGTTTCCGCATTTTGGCCTCGGAAAGACGGCCGGGGCGCTACCGTAATCTTACATGGTATCAGAGCCACGCCATTAACCTTTTCCAGCTTGCTCTAACGTGTTTAGAACTTCGATCGAACAAAAATTCCAAAAACCACAATTTCAAAATGCAGTTTCTGTCGATTTTCATTTGTGCTCGAAAAATTATTTTGAGTATTGCAGAAATACATGCAGGCTTTTCTAAGAGTTCTGTGAAAATTTGGTATGGTGATACTACAGTAAGGCCGCGGAACCGCGGCCAAACCCATGTTTTGGCCGCGGTTCCGCCACAGTAAGGAGTCATCACCGTACCATTTTTCTACAGTGCTCTTTAAACTTGGAATTGGGGTTTATGGTATATTCTGTTTGGGCCTAGATTTTGTTTGAGTACTGGGTATTGTGCTTGGGGCCCACTTCGGGGAAATTTTGTCGATCGAAAATTTTAAATATGTTAGTTCACAGTATTTACTTTATATCTGCGACCGTGAATATCATTTGATCGGTAAATCCTTTCTAATTGCTATAGTTCTTTTAGACGGATTTGCGAACGTGACATTCACGTTGATGTTCGGTGTTGTGCTGTGATGTTGCGGATTTGTCGTGGTAGATAGCCTGGATGCAATGGTAGTACAATTTGGTTGTATTTGTACATTTGATATTGCGGGGCGAGCGTCCGACATGTGGACTGCCGTCACTGCCTGTTTGTATATTATTCTTTTGGGGCACGACCGGGCTGAGGTCGATATACCCGTTGTATATATTTTTACTTTCTGTACTAGGATTACCCCGTGGTGAGGTGCACGGATAGCCGAGTTCTATAGGGCAACGGGCCCGCATCTCATGGCTTTGAGATGGAGGGGGCTTTACTCTAGAATTGGCGGGCTATTCGCCACACTCGTAGGGGGTACAGGTTGACCCAAGTAGGGGTGCTCAAGTTACCGAATTCCATGAAGTGCTGGGTGGTCCATTCACGTTGTTGAAAGGGGCTGTCTCACTTCAGGTTTTGGCGGGTAACTTGTCGCGCCCGTAGGGGTCTAGGATTTCATTGCACAGGCTATCCACACGACCAGGGGAACGTCGGGTTTCAGTAGCGGCTCTATGAAACCCGGGGATCCCAGATTATCTGTATTGTTCTGTGATGCTTATTACAATTCTGTGATGTTGCATTTTATCACGCCTTGAGCGATTATTATATATTGATATATATACTAGTAGATGTTGTATATGTTTTACACTCGCGCTAGTCCAGTCCCCGCTCTGTCGTTAGTTAAGTAACCTAACGGGTGATGACGGGACCCAATGGCGAATGCGGATGGCATATACGTACATCGTATTTTCGTTCTTTTGTGGTGTAATTAATTGATGGGACTGCATTGATTCGGATCAATGCAAGCTAAACAAACCTATTCTGATGTTGTTGGAACATTTTTCAAAAAAAAGCTATTATTGCAAAGACGTTCTCTTTTGTTTTGCACAGTGATATTCGGTTATGAATATCCAGCACCTTAGTCGACGAGGCAAGGGCCGAGATCCCTTCACCGGGAGTGACCCCTTGGACAGAAGTTTGCATCAGGATAATAACTTCACTATAGCCGATTGCCTTTTGCTTTGCATCGTGGTATTCAGTTGGAATATCCTGCACCTCATTCTACAAGGAAAGAGCCGAGATCCCTTCACCGGGAGTGACCTCTTTAGCAAAGGTTTTCGCCACTATATTTTTATAAAAGGCTATGCAGTTCCTTCAACAATATCAAGTTCATTACGTTAAAGGTTTTTCGCCAAAAACCACCCGTAGCCCTCCGTCATTTCTTACGGGTATTATTTAGTATTCGTGCTGCGTTTGTTGACTCCGTCAAGGCGTAGTGTACGGTAGCTAAGTGGTGCTTGTTTGTAGCATGGATATGGGATTGGTTAGGACAGTCGTGCGGTCTTGTTGACTCCGTCAAGGGCACGTACGGGTGGGTTTAATGCAATCAAGATAATGACGGGTTGAACTTGACTATGACTCTTTGATTTGTTGACTCCGTCAAGGTCACTTGAGTCCTAGGGGTAAAAACACACATCGGGAGTTTCTAAAGAAACTGAAACTTGCCAGGCATGCACATACCTTCTGGAGTGTGATAACGTGAGTGGATTCCATCACGTTATCATGCGATGATAGTTGGATCCCGATTCCCACTGATGAGTTGGTTTACTCCTCGGGTAATCCCGACTAATTCTTCTTTCAGGTTTGGAGGAGAATTTGAGGTTACAGTAGGAAGTTTCCTGATTAGATAAAGTGATAACCATTCTGATCTATGTTAGAGTGCACGCAGAGTGTTTCTTTTCTCTCTCTCTTTGGCAGCGACCATGACCCGATCCTTGACTATGACTCAGTGACCAAAGTTAACCGAACCTTCTTAAAACAGTGGCTTTTGGATTGTCTGAGTTGCATACCTCATTGCCACTCCTACTTTTACCCTTTTCTCCAGAACACCCCGTATTACTACGAACATCCACTTCCATTGGATAAAACTATCGTATGGTTATATACGAACTCGAAGGAACTTGTTCCAGATTCGAGGATGGTTTCCGGCTCTGAAGAAAACGAATAGGACTATTCAGTTGTCTTTTCCTTTTACCTTCTCTCAGGTTGCGAGTGCTCCTTAGAATAGGGGATAGTACACCTGTTACGCTTATTGGATAGTCTTCTTCCAAACCATAGGCAGGTGCCGAACGGTGGGGAATGAAGAAAACAAATTAGCCTAACGATGGTGTACAGAAGGTAATAAGTTAAGACAAATAAAGGGATTAGTAAGAGGGCAAAGTAAATTGCGACAGCTATTCATGACCAAACCAAGTATTTCTTCGCCAATCCTACATCACCTTTGTATTTCTCCAGAATACTCCGTATCATTACGAAGATCCACAGTTATTTAGATACTCCATCGTATGGTTATATACGAACTCGAAAGGAACTTGTTCCGGTTCAGGGATGGATTCTGGTTTAGGAGAAATAGGAATAAGGTTTATTCAGTTGTCTTTTTTCCTCACCTTCTCTCGCGTTACGAGTGCTCCTAGGATTAGGACAGTACACCCATTATGCTTATTGGATAGTCTTCTTCCAAACTATAGGCTGGTGCCGAACGGTAGGGAAGGAAGAAAACCATTTAGCCTAACGGGGTGTACAGAAGGTAATGACTAAAGACATATAAAGGGATTTGGAGAGATGGCAAAGAAATATACGGTTACAGTTGTGAATCTAATAATGGAAGAGGCATTACTAGGAATACCAGGATACCCCATCGAAACATTTACATGTTTCAGTTTCACTGTGTATTGTTAATAGAAAACTGATTTCCCAATTAGTATTTACTCCAGGGTATGTATTTACCAGGTTTGATTGTCACATCTGTATGGTTTTTCAGATGATGAGTGGGAGTAAGTTATTAAGAATTAGGTGATCATCCTCATTATATCGGGATTCGTTGTAATTGGTGATATTTGAGGAAATCGCCTGGGTTGTTTGCCGGACGGCAAATATTTGGTTTTGAATATCCTTTATAATGCACCAATTTCAAATTGATATATCTGTATGTTTATTTTTATAAAGTGAGATATAAATTTTTGAAATTATTTCTATGACATTTACCAATATCAGTGGATGGTTAGGTAAGGAGCATTAAACAGCGGTGTAATTCTTCTTAACCATAAGTACAGTTTTCAACCTACGACACACAGTGAATGAGTTATTAGACTCAGGGGACTCATACAGAGTATTGTATGTTGTCCAGTGTCCGTGAGGACAGAGGGGTTGGTACTCGTACTATATTCTGTTTACTTATGACTTCTCTAGTTCTTAGACATGTGTTTCGTAGAAATGCAAGGTCTAAGTTTTGAGAAGTTATAGGTATAAGAATAAAGTAGAGAACTAAGTATTGCAAGTATCAGGATTCTTCAAGGTGATCGAAGATGTAGATACTTGTGTATGGTATTCAGTTGATAGTAATGATTAAGAGAACTTGCTTCTCTTTCAGGTTATTCATAATTGGATGCATTCCTAAGTTGAGTAACGTTGATCGGCCTCCTTCAATTTAATTGACATGCATTGGAGACAGCTGCATGATTTGAATCTGGTTCCTATTAAATCAGTGCCTCTGTTTCTATATTGGATATAGAATAGTTCATATCTTAATATTGTTAAGGTACGGGGAGTTGCCCGGCTTATGCTTAAAACCAGACTCTGGATAACTCAAGGCACGTTTCTGTAATGGCTGTTTGTGGGTTGACCCGGGCTATGACGAGGGTTGATTTTCTACCATTTGGAAGATCAATAGTGATATTGTTCTTGACTCGCCACAGTTTTAATAAAAATGGATTTTTTTTCAGAAAACAGTAGTGGGAGTATGGTAGAACTGGAAGTGATTCCAGAACCGCAAACGATTACTGAAAATTTGATAAGAACCTAAAGATTCAATCTGGTTTGACATTCCATTGACCACTCCGCAGATATGGTGGGTAACCTCAGGCACCCGAGAGGTACTCCGGTAGCCTCAAGGACGGTGGCAGGGAGGTTCTTGTTTATCCAGACTTGCCATTGCTGTTGTTCCAGACTGTGAGACCCGGTAGGAGGATGAGTATAGCGTCGTTCTGAACTAGCTTTAGAAGTGTACGTGTATACGATTCTTCCAAAGGGTTGTCATAGTCAGTGGGAGCAGCGAAAGCATTAGTGGACAAGTTGCTTATGTCTATTTATGGACTAAAGCAGATATAGCGGAGATAGATCATCTATTTCTGATGTGACAGTCATAGGTTTGACTTCATCAGAATAGGGGATGGATCTGTTAAGAAGGTAGTAGGGTGTGATGTCCTGGTATTTGGGTGACATACACAGAGTAGGAAGTGAAATTCCTATACTACGGTCGGTTATACTTTGGTTGTCACACAGTGGTTTCTCCACAAAGGATATAGATATAATATCGGACATCCTAGTTACTAGATCTATGGTTTTAGATCTAGATTTGGGTAGTTTCCCAATCTGGGTACTTAGACAGCATTCTAAAGGTATTTTAGAATAGACGACTCCTGGCATGGTAGTGTACCTGCAGGTGATGGAGTCACCCTCTCTAAAGGTGTCTTACAGACTAAAGGGGAGCGGGATGTACATGATTGGTGGATCACTTGCTTAAGCAGTTGAGTCAATCATGAGATGTCAAGTACAACACCAGATGTTGTTTTTGCAGTAGATGCAATAAGATATTGATCCAATCCTGGAGAAACATTCGGAAGCAGTTTTAGAACATAAGTGGATGTTCTAGGGATATGATAACAACAGGCTCTTTTAGGAGACAGTTATCATTCCAGGCATCCAAGGTGACCTGGATGACAGGGTGGCTGTCAGAGTTATAGTTTTCCCTCTGATGAGGGGCAGTATTTTGGACAGGTGGTCCAAGCGGAAACTGAGGGAGGCATGGCGCAGGATACTGATTAAGTTCAGACGATACAGTATAAGAATTTTGGATTTGAAGTTCATTTATGAGCTAGGTCCCATCAGATATCCAGACATATTCTAAGACAGGTATTGCTCATTTCGGGAGATGGCTTTCTCCGCGAACTTGAGATAAAGAGAGACATAGAAAGAAACATCAGGGCGGATCTACTAGCTGAGGCTATTTCTCGAACGCCATAGTTTTGCAAACGAGCTTTGCGAGACTGATTAGTAAAGGAGTTGGGTGTTCGGTATCACACGGGCTGTGAGTATGCGACATCGCAATAATTAGCCTTGAGTGCAAGTGGGAGATTGTTGGATATAGTGCCCTCAGAGTCAATTATTGGATCGCAGGCACGTGATTGCAATGATTGAGGGAGGACCTATGCCGGTAGGACAATCTTACTCAGGATGATTGTATACTATCTGGTTTGTCTTTATCATCGTGTACATGTTTTAGGTGACATTGTGGTTCACTATTACACGTTGATAGAGAATAGTATGCTACCGTGGTTTGTCTTTATCATCGTGTACTGCTTTAGGTGACCTTACAGGTCGCTATTGCACGCTGATAGAGCCCTTAGGATTCTTGCTTGACGACCAGCAATATGATGGCGATCATATACGTGGGAGCTGAGGTCTATAAGCACATCCTTAAAAGGTCCCTAGTCGTGGGAGTTTCGAGACTGGGCATCGATACTCCATTAGTAGACTAGTGTATACAGTCGAGACCCCGACGAGGGGCGGTGGCCGGTCTCACAAGCCATTGGTGTCAGTTGGATCACCTAAGATGTATACAGGTGCTCATTGTGTTATGAGTACACCGGACAGGACTCGCGGGGAACATGCTAGTTGGTATTATACCTGACGTCAGATAGCAGTTCCCTGGTGACATGTGTACAGGTTAGTTCATCGACCTGAGATCGTCATTTGTCTCGTGTGAGTTCCTACTGTGCTTTGATTACTACCCTACCATGGCTCAAAGGAGTCGTGCAAACAGGTTTTAGTTAGGTACAGACCTGAGCCACATGGAGGCAGTGAGCGGATCGGCAGGGGTTCGTCTCTCCCGGTATTGGGGGTGAGGTCGCGCTGTGTCTAGGAGAGCCATTACACAAAGCCCTCGGCCGAGGCAAGAGATTTACTGGTAGGTATTCTAGTAGTATCTCAGGGTGTTCTGGGCTACACTTTGACATAACTTGTACCGCTTTTGGGGGTCTGACTTTTACCAACCTCCTAGGCCCGACATGCGATGCTCATAGACGAACGGACCGGACTGTACGAATATTGTCACTGACAGGCTCAGTAGGGTGTCAGGATGAGTTCGCTCATCGACCTCCCTTTTGGTCAATACTTGGTAGCTCGTTACGTACGGCTAATACCTCTGACGTGCTAATGGTTAAATCCACAGCCAAAGTATTGACGAGTCTTTAGAGTCCCCCACGGACAGTTTCTCAAGTTTCGGGCGAAACGTTGTAGAGGCCGTATGATATATGGCAGGGTTCGATCTTATATGTGCGGTATTGCACGGATCATGATCGGACGGATCATACTAGTAGGCTTTGGTTTAAGCCAGATCCTAGTATTAGATTTGTTGGATTACTTTAGTCTCATCGCATTCGCATTCAGTCGGAATGCGGGTGCAGGTATGTATATACAGGTGAGGGGTATCCTTGTGATCCGTCACGAGTTTACTTTAGATGTTGTCGTATCTTTTTGTTGTGGAAAACATTTGGATTAACGTTTGCATATGGAAATTATGAGCTAGAAACCATCATTTTGTGCATTAAATGATACATGTACTTCATGGGTGAGTCATGGTATCATTTCTTGTGCAAACATCACATTATGTGATTGATTAATGGGTTGATTTGATAAGAAGAGAGAGAGGGGCAGCCAAGGGCAAGGTTGATTTTGTATTATTGTTACAACTCTCTCTCATTTTGATCATTCCAACAACACAAAAGAAAAGAGCCTCCTCTTCTTCTTCTTCCTCTAGCTCATTATCCTCCACTAATGGCAACACCTTCAACCTCCATCCAAGCAATGGATGCAAGAGACAAAGTGATCACAAACATTCTCTACAACACCTTGGACACGTCAGCTAGCACACTTCGTGCCCGAGTTGTTTCGGATGAAGCGGGAGCCCGTAAAAGGACTCGTAGATGTGGTGCCCTTTCCGACAAGGAGATCGAGACCGGAGATGCCGCGAGGAGCTTGGGATGGTGGCCGAAGACCGAAGGACAGGGATCAATCGATATAGCTTTCTATCCCTTCTCTAGTTTGCTAGTAGTAGGTTAATGGTTCGATCCGGGTTTTAAGCATACGATAGCGCCGGTTTTCAAGTTAAGAAAAAATTTCGTTTCCGCATTTTGGCCTCGGAAAGACGGCCGGGGCGCTACCGTAGTCTTACACCTCCCATGATCCCTTAAAATCTAGCATGTAAACCCTCAACATGTCTTCTAATATTTGTATCGTATGCTCAGACTGTCCGTCCCTCTGAGGGTGGTAAGCTGTACTGTAATTGAGATGAGTGCCCAAGCTCTCTTGCATGCTTCTCTAAAAATGTGAGAGGAATCTTGTGTCTCTGTCTGTCCGATACTATACTGATAAGCACCCCATGTATCCTTACGATCTCTTGCATATAAATCTCTGCCAACGTCTCCGTGGATTGTCCCACTCAAAAGGGTAGAAAATGGGCTGCCTTTGTGAGACGGTCGATGATGACCCAAATAGCATTATTTCCCTTAGGACTCCGCGGTAAAGCCGTCACGATGTCCATAGTGACGTGTTTCCACTTCCACTGAGGAATGGCAAGTGGTTGCAAAAGACCGGTCACTCGCTGATGTTCGGCCTTCACCTGCTGGCACACTAAGCATTTTGACACATAGCGGGCAATCTCCCTCTTCATGCCATTCCACCAAAAGTGTTGTTTAACAGCCCTATACATCATGGTGCCACCCGGATCCACTGAATAGGCTGAACTATGTGCTTCCTTCAATACTTCTTCTCAAAACTCGTCCTTTGGCATGCATAGTTATGTAAGTCGACGTCACCTACCCCACGGGTTTGCAGGGAGGCGGAACGGGTAAAAAATGATTTTTACGAACAAGGTAACATCGACTTGAACTCCAAGATCTTAGCTAAACCATAACTAACAAACTAACTAGAGGTTTTATCTACTATGTAAGAAGATTATACCTAAAGTTCCAAGTCCTTCTTGTCTTCCCGCTGTCTTCCCCCACCTCGGGAGCTCGTTGGAGTGGAAATGGATAGCACCTCCTTGTCGGCTTCTCGAAGTAGTACAAGATCCACCCGAGAGTTCCAACCATGAGCTAAACCTCCAAGTTGAGGCAACTAGATAACTTGGTGTGCTAAACTATGTAATCTAGAATGAGTAGAGTGTGATTTTGGGTAGCTTAGCCTCATTAACCCTTGATTCTCAACACATGAGACACTAGGGTTTGAGAGGAAGAAGAAGAGAGTGAACTCTTGAGGAAAGAGAAATATTTTTGGATAATGATAATAGAAAATAGAATGGCTAGCTTGATTTGACCATAAGCATGGCATGGAAAAATATCTCATCAAAATATCTAGGTCTCAAAAAATATCTCACAAAAATATCTAGAGTCAAAAAGTCAATCCAAGTCAAATGGTCAACCCAAGTAGCCACAAAATTATCATTTACCAAAAATAACAAAAACTTTTCTCCACCTCATATTTGTTTTGACCAAGTCAATGGTCAAAACCCTAATGAGGTGTCTCTTTCTTTACCCCCTCTCATCCGTATATACATACCCGCATCCGTGTTCCGAGAAACACGAATACTATGAGACGAAGCTAATCCAATAATCAAATACTAGGATCCGGCTTAAACCAAAGACCACTAGTATTGTCCACTCAAATACCACACGCGTACAAGTACATGTATGTGATCGAACCCTTTCGTAAAACCATAAGACCTCTACATCGTTTCGCCCGAAGCTGGGAAACCCTCTGTGTGGGACTCTAAAGACTCGACAGTATGTTGGCAGTAGGTTTAACCGCAAGCACGTCAGCGGTACTAGCTGCACGTAACGGCTACCCAGGTATCTGTCGATAAGAAGGCCGACGAGCAAGCTCATCCAAACTCCTACTGAGCCTGTCTGTGGCAATCTCCGTACATTCCGGTCTGTTCGTCTAAGAGTGTCGCATATCGGTCCTAGGGCGGCAGCAAGCATCAGACCCCTAATAGTGCAATAAGCCGTGTCGGAGTATAGTCCAAAACACCCTGAGAAACTACTGGAGTACCTACCAGTAAATCTCACTTGCCCTGGCCAGGGACTTTGTGTAATGGCGTTCCGAACACAGCGTGACATCAACCCCCAATACCGGGAGAGACGAATCCTATCTAACCGCCACTGCCTCCAAGTGCTTCGGGACTCCATCCAACTACTGTAAGTCCACGTTGCGACCCCCGGTTCTTACGGGGAGGCGGAAACGGTATAAAATCAAAATTTTAACGCAAGAGGCAACATGGACTAAGCTAGGTCGGGATCTTTACCTAAACTAAAACTAGCATACTAAGCTAAAGATATTTAGCTACTCGGATAGAGATGGTTATACCTAGCTTGTCTTGAACTCCTTCGTCTTCAAGCTCCGGTGGTGGTCCGATGGCTCCTTCTCGTCGTCTCCGTACGCCGAAGATAGATCCACTTGAAAGCTCCAACCTTTAGCTCCTTCTTCGGTCTTTGAAGAAACTAGTTCACTTGGTTTGCTAAACCTAGTGAACTAGAATGAGTAGAGAGGAAATAGAATGGGATTTTATCTATGGTTCTTGATTCTCAACTCATGAGACAAGAGAACCATAGATCAAGAGAGGGAGCAAGAGGTTGAGGGTGAGAGCAAGGGGAGAGCTCAAGAACAAGAGAGAGAATGAGCAAGAAAGAATGAGGCTCTCTTTTTCCTTTCACCCTCTCATAATCCAAAGTGATCATAACTCATCATATCAAAAAAGTCTTTTGGTGATGGTTAGAAGCAACCATAAGGTTATCATATCATGCACTCATTTTACTCAAAAAAGCAAGCAAGAAAAAAGTCTTTGGCATGAAATGATAACCATGGTCATCATGATGGTCAACTAGTCAAGCCTAGTCAACCGATCAACAAGTCAACAAAAGTCAACAAGTCACCAAAGTCAACAAGTCAACAAAAGTCAACAAGTCAACAACCATATCACCATAATACTTAATTAATATAATAGTTAATCACAAATCATATTCTCATTAGGGTTGAGCAAAAAGTTAAAAGTCAACGGTCAACTGTCAACAACCCTAATGAGAATCCACTGCCTCTGCCTCCCTGTCAACTGTGCATACACACCCGCATCCGCGTTCCGAGGAACACGAATGCAAACTGGATAAATCCAATCCCATAAGGTACACTAGGATCTGGCTTAAACCAAAGCCCGCTAGTGTAAACTGTCCGGATACTGTACGTGCACAAGTGCACGGATGTGACCGAACCCTGTCGCAAAACCATGCGACCTGTCGCAATACCATGCGACCTCTACTCTTTTGCCTAAAGGCGAAAAGCTTTCTGTGTGGGACTCTAAAGACTCGACACTACGCTGGCAGTGGGTTTAACCACAGACCGCAAGCGGCACTAGCTGTGCGTAACGGTCCCCAGGTAATGCCGACAAGAAGACCGACGAGGCGAAACCCATCTGAACTCCTACTGAGCCTGAGTGTGACATTCTCCGTACAGTCCGGTCTGTTCGTCTGATACATCGCATGGCGGGCCTAGGGGGTGGTAAACGTCAGTCCCCCAATAGCGGTACAAGTCGTGCCGGAGTGAAGCCCAATACACCCTGAGATAACACTGGAAACCTACCAGTATATCTCGTTTGCCCTGGCCAGGGACTACTCGTGTAATGGCTCTCCTAGACACAGCGCGATGTCAACCCCCAATACCGGGAGAGACGAATCCTGTCTAACCGTCACTGCCTCCAAGTGCTTCGGGACTGCACCCAACCACCGCCTGTTTGCACGACTCCTTTGAGCCGTGGTAGGGTAGTGATCAAAGTACAGTGGGAACACACCCGAGGCGAAGTGACAGTGTCAAGTCAGCGGACTAAGCTGTACTCATGTCACCTGGGAACTGATAACTGACGATAGGTATAATACCAACTAGTCAGTTCCCGACGAGTCCTGTCCAGTGTACCCGTAACCTAACGAGCACCCGCATACTATCTCAAGTACGACGTACTGACGGCTGTGGGACAGACCGTCTCCCACACTGGGATGAGAAGCGCATGCGCTGGTCTACTCCGGAGTATCGATGCCCTGTCTCGATAGTCCTGCGACCAGGGACCTGCATAAGGATGTGCTTATAGATTACCCAGCCCCACTAGTGTGGCGGCCATCACATCGCTGGTAATCAAGCAAAGATCCTAAGGGCTCTACTAATGTGTATAGGCGATATACAAAAATAAACACATGTACACATTGAAGTAGAAACAAACCAAGTAGCATACTACTATTTTGAGCAAGATTGTATATACAAGGTGAATATCCCAAGCATCCATTAAGTAATATACAAACCAGTATGATACAGTAATGGCCTCTAGGGCATATACACTAACAATCTCCCACTTGCACTAAGGCCATGTACTGGCGTATCGAAGACCTATCATCTCGATTAGCCGCTCGAACTGAGTCTGGGGCAGGGCCTTGGTGAATGGATCAGCAGTGTTATCTTCTGAAGCGACTCTCCGAACCTCGATCTCCTGGCGATCTACGATCTCCCTGATCAAGTGATACCGCCTTAAGATGTGCCTGGATCTCTGATGGGACCTGGGTTCCTTCGCTAAAGCTATAGCCCCGTTGTTGTCGCAATACAGAGGTATTGGGTCAACAATGGACGGAACCACCTGAAGTTCTTTCAAGAACTTCCTCATCCAGACAGCTTCTTTTGCGGCATCAGATGCAGCGATGTATTCCGCTTCCATCGTCGAGTCTGCAACGGTTTCCTGTTTGGAACTCTTCCAACACACCGCCCCTCCATTGAGGGTAAAGACAAAACCCGACATGGACTTGGAATCATCCTTGTCACTCTGGAAGCTGGAGTCAGCAAAGGCCTCGATCTGGAGGTCTTTTCCGCCATACACCAAGAACATCTCCTTAGTCCTTCTCAGGTACTTGAGAATGTTCTTTACCGCTATCCAGTGTTTCTCCCCTGGGTTAGACTGATACCGGCTTACCACACTCAGTGCATAAGCTACATCCGGTCTGGTACACAACATCGCATACATTATAGAGCCTACCGCAGAAGCGTAGGGTATAATAGACATGCGATCCCTCTCCAAATCAGTCTTGGGAGACATCTCTTTAGAGAGGGTGATCCCGTGACAAGCCGGTAGGTTACCGCGCTTGGAATCTTCCATACTGAACCTCTTCAGTATGGTGTCGATGTACCTGGACTGTGAAAGTCCTAATATCCTCTTGGATCTGTCACGGTAGATCCGGATACCCAGAATGTATGAGGCATCACCCAGGTCTTTCATGGAGAACCTGTGTGACAAGAACCCCTTGACAGATTGTAGCATAGGAATGTCATTTCCTATTAAGAGAATGTCATCCACGTATAAAACGAGGAATACTACAGTTCTCGCTACAAATCTACTATAGATGCATGGTTCATCTGGATTTTTGATAAAGCCAAATTCTTTGACCGTCTCATCAAAGCAGATGTTCCAACTCCGCGATGCCTGCTTTAGTCCATAGATGGACTTAAGCAACTTGCACACCTTTCCGCTGCTCCCACTCTGAATGAAACCCTCTGGCTGGTCCATATAGACACACTCCTCTAAATTTCCATTTAGAAAAGCTGTCTTTACGTCCATTTGCCAGATCTCATAATCGTGGAAGGCAGCAATGGCAAGAAGGATCCGAATGGATTTCAGCATGGCTACTGGAGAAAAGGTTTCGTCGTAGTCCAAGCCAGGTCTTTGACGAAAACCCTTTGCTACCAGCCTAGCTTTATAGGTCTCAACCTGTCCATCTACACCAATCTTCCTTTTGAAGATCCACTTGCATCCTACGGGTTTTACCCCGTCTGGAGCAATGTCCAACGTCCATACCTTGTTGGTGTACATGGACTCCATTTCGGTCCGCATTGCATCCAGCCATTTCACTGAGTCAACGCTCTGAACGGCCTGCTGGAAGCTAGTAGGCTCATCATAATCTATGATGCAATCCTCTCTATCCCCGTCTATGAGAAAACCGTAGTATCTCTCGGGCGGATGAGACTGCCTACTACTCCTGCGGAGCGGTGTAGGAATGTCCTGTTCTGTTGAACCCTCTGGTTCCATCAAGCTTTCAGTAACAGTCTGTGGTTCTGGAATTTCTTCCAGTTCTACTGCGCTCCCACTTATTTCTTTTTCTATGAACTGGTGTTCTAGAAAGTGGGCATGTCGAGAAACAAGAACTTTTTGTTCCTCTTCACAGTAGAAGAAATATCCCTTGGAATTCTTTGGATATCCCACAAACTTGCACAGTACTGAGCGTGCCTCGAGCTTGTCCGTATGCTGCTTTTTGACAAAAGCTGGACTTCCCCATATCTTAATGTGATTAAGATGGGGTCTCTTCCCACACCACATCTCAAATGGCGTGGTAGGCACAGTCTTAGTGGGAACTCGGTTCAAAAGGTATGCGGCTGATTCTAGCGCATACCCCCAGAATGATCGCGGTAACTCAGCGTTACTCATCATGGACCGCACCATATCCAATAGGGTGCGGTTCCGTCTCTCCGATACACCGTTATGTTGCGGGGTGTATGGAGGAGTAAGCTGAGAGAGAATTCCGTTCTCTTTTAAATAGTCCAGGAACTCGGCACTTAAGTATTCTCCACCTCGATCCGATCTTAGAATCTTAATACTTTTGCCGGTCTGTTTCTCTACTTCATTCTTATACTCCTGGAATTTTCCAAAGGCCTCGGACTTATGTTTCATTAAGAAGACATAACCGTACCTTGAGAAGTCATCCGTAAAAGTAATGAAGTAAGAATGTCCGCTTCGGGCATATGTAGACATTGGACCGCACACGTCACTGTGTACGAGTCCCAAGAGCTCGCTCGCTCTTACTCCTTGTCCAGTAAACGGAGTCTTTGTCATCTTTCCTTTGAGACAAGATTGACAAGTGGCATACGATTGATATTCGAACGCATTCAAATATCCTTCTGTATGTAACTTAGTCAACCTTCTCTCATTGATGTGACCCAATCTACAATGCCATAAGAAAGTCTGATTTATTTCTGGAGACTTTCTTTTGTGTGTATTCTGGACGTTGAAAATCTGTGGTTGGTTTAACACGTATATACCATTACTCAATGTACCTGACCCAATCAAAACTTGATTAAGGTGAATGTTTACAACATTACTTACAAACGCAAATTCATAACCTTCTTTAGAAACTAAAGATACAGAAATGATATTACAAGTTGCGTTGGGTACAAAAAAGCAATTACGCAAAACCAAAACATGTCCATCTGACATTCCTAGGTGATAGTCCCCCACGGCTTTAGCATCCATGCTAGCTCCGTTTGCAACTCTGAGGGTCATGTCACCTGCTTTCAAAACACTACGGTTTCTCAACGCCTGCAAAGAATTACAGATATGAGATCCTGATCCGGTATCCAATACCCAGGAAGTAGAGTTTATTGAAAGACAGTTTTCAATAACATACACACCTGAAGCTGAAGCTGCAACCTGCTTCAATTCCTGTGTTCTGGCCTTCCAGGCCCTGCAATCATTCTTCCAGTGTCCTTTCTTATGACAATAGAAGCATTCTTCCTTATCCACAAGCTTCCCCGCTATCTTTGTTGCTTTGCCTTTTTCCCTTCGTATCCACTTTACCAACACCGCCCCTTGGTTTGGCGGGGGCCTTCTTCTTCTTTCCCTTGGCTTTCGCCTTGGACCTAGAAGAAGATGATCCTCCTACAAACAAAGTGGATGTTTTCCTACCTTTCTGTAGGGTGCCCTCTGCGCTCCTCAGCATGTTGAGGAGCTCTGATAGTTCAACCTCTTTTTCTTGTAGGTTGAAGTTCAGTATAAACTGGGCGTAAGTGGAAGGAAGGGACTGGAGAACTATATCCGTATATAGCTCACTCTCCAATGTGATCCCTAGGTCAGCGAGCTCCTCAATGAAGCCGATCATTTTTAGCACATGCTCGGCTACTGATGATCCGACGGCCATTCTTGTCGAAAATAACTTTTTCGACGCTTCGTATCTTGCGATACGTGATTGCTCTCCATACAGTTCTTTTGTATGGAGCAATATGGACTCCATGTCCATATTCTCATGCCTCCTCTGATGTTCGTTGTCCATCGAGGCAAGCAGGAGGCACTTGGCCTTCGCGCTATCAATCTCCCAAGTCTTGCGGATTTCCTTATCCACGACACTGGAAGTTGGACCAGGGACAGGGGGAGCTTTGGTGGTAAGAAGATACCCCAGCTTGTCATAAGTGATTGCTATCGTGACATTCCTGAGCCAATCTTTGTAGTTTGGCCCTGTCAGTTTGTTTTTATCTAGGAGTAACTTAAGTCCAGTCATGTTGATTGGTCGCTGCAATTAGGAGAGAGAAGAAGAAACACTCAGCATGATGCTCTTGCAAGTTTAGAGTGGTTTTTAGTTTGTCTAAACAGGATGGCTCCCACTGTTTCTCGAATCCCTCCTCAAACCATAAAGGAAGAATTAGTCAGGATCAATCCCACCGTACAATACTTGCTTAACCGTTCAGCCAGGCCGGTGTCGGTACTTCGAGGGAGGTTTTCCAACGCTTTCGCGAAGTTCCTTAATTAGAGAACCTCTTTTCCCTGGGGGCGTAGCCCCGCTAACACCTTTCTAGGCACCTACTAGGTTTATAGCATTGATCGTTAAGTGAGAAATTTCCCGAGGAGTAGCATATACTCACAGTAGGATCGGGATCCAAATATCATTGCGTGACGAAACTGAAGGAATCCTACCAGAATCATCACACTCCAAATGGTATGCAAATCTAGCAAGTTTCAGTACTTATGAAACTCCCGATGTGGATTTTTGCCCCATGCTCTTATGACCTTGACTTTGGCCAAAATATCATAAGTCACATGTCAAGTTCTACCCGTCATTATCCAGGTTAATTTGGATCCATCCGTACCTACCCTTGACTTTGGCCAAAATGGCAGTACGACTGTCCCAAACCAACGCATCTATCTATGCTACATATGAACACCCAATAGCTACCAATCACTGTGCCTTGACTTTGGCCAACATACACAGCTTGAATACTATTGACTATTCATGTGAAACGACGGAGGGCTACGGATGGTTTTGGCAAAACCGTGAACGTAGTGAACTTGATATGGTCGATGGAACGAGATAGCTTTTAAATGGAGTGGCTCAAACTCCGTATTTTAAAAGTTTGTTTTGAAAAGAACCGAGTGGTTTTTCGAAAGTGTTCCAACGACTTTAACTTGGTTTATTATCTTGCATTAGTTCTTTTAATGCGTGATATTCTTGCATTAGTTCTTTTAATGCGTCCCATCATTTAACCCTACCATTGCAGAAAACAACCAAAATATGACGTACGCTTATGCCATTCGCATTCGCCACTGGGCCCCGTCATTACCCGTTAGGTTACTTAACTAACGACAGAGCGGGGGCTGGGCTAGCGCGTCTGTAAAACATAAGCAACGCCTAAATAATAAGCAATGATAGACATTACAGATCACAGATGAATGCATTGGATATACTAGCAATCCGCAATCCTTTCGAGCCTGAAACGAAAAGCGGATAACACGGTCGCGGTGAATAGCCAAATACCCCACCCAAGACCCCTACGGGTGCGGCAAACTACCCGCCAAGTACTCGGTAGTTTGTGCACCCCTCCATGGGTCTATCCTAGGAGCAAAAACAGTAAAAAGAATTATACAATGACGGCTACAACCCCGACCCGGTTGTGCGGTCAAACAAATAATAATTATTACATCAATTTACATTTACAATGAATGAAAGAAAAACAAAAGCTCATCTCACATCCACCCCGGCTATTCACCCGCGACAGTCCAACACATTCATATACACATTCCAGCACATTACAGATCATGTATAACCCCGACTAATCGACTTATAGCGATTAGCCGACGTTCAATACATGCAAGCATCACAGATATAACCATCATAGTCAAAGTGCAGTGAAGTTCGGAAAAAATACGGAATTATAGGACCCCAAAAGGAAATTTCTTTTCTGGAAAATCTGGGCACATATAATATATTTTAAAAATCCCAAAACCAACACACAAACACACTGCACGAAAAACGATGCAGAGAAGACACCAAGTCGCGGCGGTTCCGCGGCGTCTAAGAAGGATCACGCGGCGGAAGCGCGGCACTTTTGGCGAATCACTGTATCGTTTTTCTTGGGTGTTCACACAAAACCCTGAGCCGAATTTAGGAGTATAAAGTTTTTCATTTTGAGCAGAAAAAATTTCAACAGAAACTCAGTTTTTGTGATTATCCGGTTTTGTGATTTTTTTCGGTTCCGAACTTCGTTACACTTCACTACCAAGCTAGTTTAAGTTTAGTTAGGCTCTGATACCACTGTAAGTCCACGTTGCGACCCCCGGTTCTTACGGGGAGGCGGAAACGGTATAAAATCAAAATTTTAACGCAAGAGGCAACATGGACTAAGCTAGGTCGGGATCTTTACCTAAACTAAAACTAGCATACTAAGCTAAAGATATTTAGCTACTCGGATAGAGATGGTTATACCTAGCTTGTCTTGAACTCCTTCGTCTTCAAGCTCCGGTGGTGGTCCGATGGCTCCTTCTCGTCGTCTCCGTACGCCGAAGATAGATCCACTTGAAAGCTCCAACTTTTAGCTCCTTCTTCGGTCTTTGAAGAAACTAGTTCACTTGGTTTGCTAAACCTAGTGAACTAGAATGAGTAGAGAGGAAATAGAATGGGATTTTATCTATGGTTCTTGATTCTCAACTCATGAGACAAGAGAACCATAGATCAAGAGAGGGAGCAAGAGGTTGAGGGTGAGAGCAAGGGGAGAGCTCAAGAACAAGAGAGAGAATGAGCAAGAAAGAATGAGGCTCTCTTTTTCCTTTCACCCTCTCATAATCCAAAGTGATCATAACTCATCATATCAAAAAAGTCTTTTGGTGATGGTTAGAAGCAACCATAAGGTTATCATATCATGCACTCATTTTACTCAAAAAAGCAAGCAAAAAAAAAGTCTTTGGCATGAAATGATAACCATGGTCATCATGATGGTCAACTAGTCAAGCCTAGTCAATCGGTCAACAAGTCAACAAAAGTCAACAAGTCACCAAAGTCAACAAGTCAACAAAAGTCAACAAGTCAACAACCATATCACCATAATACTTAATTAATATAATAGTTAATCACAAATCATATTCTCATTAGGGTTGAGCAAAAAGTCAAAAGTCAACGGTCAACTGTCAACAACCCTAATGAGAATCCACTGCCTCTGCCTCCCTGTCAACTGTGCATACACACCCGCATCCGCGTTCCGAGGAACACGAATGCAAACTGGATAAATCCAATCCCATAAGGTACACTAGGATCTGGCTTAAACCAAAGCCCGCTAGTGTAAACTGTCCGGATACTGTACGTGCACAAGTGCACGGATGTGACCGAACCCTGTCGCAAAACCATGCGACCTGTCGCAATACCATGCGACCTCTACTCTTTTGCCTAAAGGCGAAAAGCTTTCTGTGTGGGACTCTAAAGACTCGACACTACGCTGGCAGTGGGTTTAACCACAGACCGCAAGCGGCACTAGCTGTGCGTAACGGTCCCCAGGTAATGCCGACAAGAAGACCGACGAGGCGAAACCCATCTGAACTCCTACTGAGCCTGAGTGTGACATTCTCCGTACAGTCCGGTCTGTTCGTCTGATACATCGCATGGCGGGCCTAGGGGGCGGTAAACGTCAGTCCCCCAATAGCGGTACAAGTCGTGCCGGAGTGAAGCCCAATACACCCTGAGATAACACTGGAAACCTACCAGTATATCTCGTTTGCCCTGGCCAGGGACTACTCGTGTAATGGCTCTCCTAGACACAGCGCGATGTCAACCCCCAATACCGGGAGAGACGAATCCTGTCTAACCGTCACTGCCTCCAAGTGCTTCGGGACTGCACCCAACCACCGCCTGTTTGCACGACTCCTTTGAGCCGTGGTAGGGTAGTGATCAAAGTACAGTGGGAACACACCCGAGGCGAAGTGACAGTGTCAAGTCAGCGGACTAAGCTGTACTCATGTCACCTGGGAACTGATAACTGACGATAGGTATAATACCAACTAGTCAGTTCCCGACGAGTCCTGTCCAGTGTACCCGTAACCTAACGAGCACCCGCATACTATCTCAAGTACGACGTACTGACGGCTGTGGGACAGACCGTCTCCCACACTGGGATGAGAAGCGCATGCGCTGGTCTACTCCGGAGTATCGATGCCCTGTCTCGATAGTCCTGCGACCAGGGACCTGCATAAGGATGTGCTTATAGATTACCCAGCCCCACTAGTGTGACGGCCATCACATCGCTGGTAATCAAGCAAAGATCCTAAGGGCTCTACTAATGTGTATAGGCGATATACAAAAATAAACACATGTACACATTGAAGTAGAAACAAACCAAGTAGCATATTACTATTTTGAGCAAGATTGTATATACAAGGTGAATATCCCAAGCATCCATTAAGTAATATACAAACCAGTATGATACAGTAATGGCCTCTAGGGCATATACACTAACAACTACTACCTGTTTGCATGACTCAATAGAGCCGTGGTAGGGTAGAATTCTAAGAACGGTGGGAACACACTTGAGGCGAAGTAGTAGTGTCAAGTCAACGGACTAAGCTGTACTCAAGTCACCTGGGAACTGCTACCTGTTGATAGGTATAGTACCAACCAGCAGTACCCCATGAGTCTGTCCAGTGTAAGTCATAACCCAATGAGCACCTGCATACTATCTCAATTACGACGTACTGAGGGCTGTGGGACAAATTATCTACCCTGCTGGGATAAGAAGCGTATACACTAGTCTACTCTGGAGTATCGATACCCTATCTCGATAATCCTACGACTAGGGACTTATAGACTACCCAGCCCCCACTAGTGTGACTGCCATCACAACGCTGGTAGTCAAGCAAAGATCCTAAGGGCTCTATCAATATGTATTAGCGATACGTTAACAGAAACATATACACATATTAAGATAGATACAAACCAAGTAGAATACTACCATATTGAGCAAGACTGTTATAAATCCGTGTATATATCCCAAGCTTCCAAAATGTACTATACAAACTAGTACTATACAATAATGGTCTCTAGGGCATATTACACTTACAATCTCCCACTTGCACTAAGGCTATGTGCTGGCATATCGCAGACCTATCATCTCAAATAGCCTCTCGAACTGCGTCTGAAGGATGGCCTTTGTGAATGGATCTGCAGTGTTGTCCTCCGTAGCAACTCTCCTCACCTCGATCTCCCGGCGATCCATGATCTCCCTGATCAGGTGATACCACCTCAAAATGTGTCTGGACTTCTGATGGGACCTGGGTTCCTTTACTAAAGCTATAGCCCCGTTGCTGTTACAATACAGAGGTATTGGATCAACAATGGACGGAACCACCTGAAGTTCTGTTAAGAACTTCCTCATCCAGACTGCTTCTTTTGTGGCATCAGAAGCTGCGATATACTCCGCTTCCATTATCGAGTCAGCAACGGTATCCTGCTTGGAACTCTTCCAACAGAACGCCCCTCCATTGAGGGTAAAGACATAACCTAACATGGACTTGGAGTCATCCTTGTCACTTTGGAAGCTGGAGTCAGCAAAGGCCTCGATCTGGAGGTCTTTTCCGCCGTAAACCTAGAACATTTCCTTAGTCCTTCTCATGTACTTGAGAATGTTCTTTACTGCTATCCAGTGCTTCTCCCCAGGGTTTGATAGATACCGACTTACCATGCTCAGTGCATAAGCAACATCTGGTATGGTACACAATATCGCAAACATTATAGAGCCTACCGCAGAAGCGTAGGGTATAATAGACATGCGATCCCTTTCCAAATCAGTCTTGGGAGACATATCTTTGGAGAAGGTGATTCCGTGTTAGAATCTTCCATACTCAATCTTTTCAGTATGGTGTCGATGTACCTGGACTGTGAAAGTCCCAACATCCTCTTAGATCTGGATCCCCAGAATGAAAGAGGCATCACCCAGGTCTTTTATGGAGAACTTGTGTGACAAGAACCCTTTGACAGATTGTAGCATAGGAATGTCATTTCCTATCAAGAGAATGTCATCCACGTACAAGACGAGGAATACAACAGTTCGTGTTACAATCTTACTATAAATGCATGGCTCATCTGGATTTTTGATAAAATCAAATTCTTTGACCGTTTCATCAAAACAGATGTTCCAACTCCGCGATACCTGCTTCAGTCCATAGATGGACTTAAGCAACTTACACACTTTTCCGCTTCTCCCGCTCTGAATGAAACCCTCTGGCTGGTCCATATAGACGCACTCTTCCAAATTTCCATTTAGAAAAGAAGTGTTTATGTCCATCTGCCAAATCTCATAATCGTGGAAGGCAGCAATGGCAAGAAGGATCCGAATGGATTTGAGCATAGCCACTGGAGAAAAAGTTTCATCATAGTCCAAACTAGGTTTTTGACGAAATCTTTTTGCAACAAGTCTAGCCTTATAGGTTTCAACCTGTCCATCTACACCAATCTTCTTTCTGAAGATCCATTTGCAGCCTACGGGTTTTACCCCTTCTGGAGCAATGTCCAAAGTCTATACTTTGTTGGTGTACATGGGCTCTATCTCGGTCCGCATTGCATCCAGCCATTTTACCGAGTCAGTGCTCTGAATGGCTTGCTGGAAGTTAGTCGGCTCATCATTATCAATGATGCAATCCTCTCTATCCCCGTCTATGAGAAAACCGTAGTATCTCTCAGGCGGATGAGACAGCCTATACTCCAGCGGAGTGGTGTGGGAATGTCCTGTTCTTTTGGAACTTCTGGTTCCACCAAGCTTTCAGTAATAGCTTGTGGTTCTGAAATTTCTTCCAGTTCAATTGCACTCCCACTATTTTCTTTTTCTAAAAATTGATGTTCCAAAAAGTGGCCATGACGAGAAACAAAAACCTTTTGTTCCTCTGCGTAATAAAAAAGATACCCCCTGGAGTTCTTTGGGTATCCCACAAACTTACACAGTACTGAGTGTGCCTCGAGTTTGTCTGCATGATGCTTTTTAACAAAAGCTAGACCTCCCCATATCTTCGGATACTGAAGATAGGGTTTCTTCTCACTCCACATCTGATATGGTATGGTAGGCACAGTCTTGGTAGAAACCTTGTTCAAAAGATATGCAGCTGATTCTAGTGCATAGCCCCAGAATGATCGCGATAACTCAGCGTTACTCATCTTGGAACGTACCATATCTAATAGGGTTCGGTTCTGTTTTTCCGATATACCGTTGTGTTGTGGTGTGTATAGAGGAGTAAGCTGAGAGAGAATTCCATTCTCTTTTAGGAAATCCAGGAATCCGGCACTCAAGTATTCACTATCTCGATCAGATCTCAGTGTCTTGATACTTTTGTCGGTTTGTTTTTCCACTTCATTCTTATATTCTTGGAATTTCTCAAAGGCCTCGGATTTATATTTCATTAAGAAAATATGTCCATACCTAGAGAAATCATCTGTAAAAGTAATGAAATAGGAATAACTACTTCTTGCATGTATAGACATTGGACCACACACATCGCTGTGTATGAGTCCCAAGAGTTCACCCACTCTTACTCCGTGTCCAATGAACGGAGCCTTTCTCATCTTTCCTTTGAGACATGATTGACAAGTTGCATAAGATTGATATTCGAACGGATCCAAATATTTTTCTTTATGTATCTTAGTTAACCTTGTCTCATTGATGTGACCTAGTCTACAATACCATAAGAAAGCTCGATTTAATTCTGGAGACTTTCTTTTATGTGTGTTCTGGATATTGAAAACTTGTAGTTGGTTTAATACATATATACCGTTGTTCAGAGTACCTGACCCAATCAAACCATGATTAAGGTGGATGTTTACGACATCGCTTACAAATGTAAAATAATAACCTTCTTTAGATAACAAAGATACAGAAATGATATTACAAGTCAAACTAGGTACACAAAAACAGTTGCGCAAAACCAAAATATGTCCACTCATTAATCCAAGGTGATATTCCCCTACGGACACAGCATCCACGCTCGTTCCATTTGCAACCCTGAGGGTCATATCACCAGTCTTCAGAATGCTACAGCTTCTCAGTGCCTGCAAAGAATTGCAGATATGAGATCCTGATACGGTATCCAATACCCAGAAAGTAGAGTTGATTGACAGACAGTTGTCAATTACAAACACACCTGAAGCCGAAGTCACAACTTGCTTCGGGTCCTTGTTCTTGGCCATCCAAGCCCTGCAATCTTTCTTCCAATGGCCATTTTTATGATAGTAGAATATTCTTCCTTTCCTAATATCGGCCCCGCCACTTTTTCCTTTCCCTTTGCTTCCACCTTACTAACACCGCCACTCGGCTTGGTGGGGGCCTTCTTCTTCTTTCTTTTGGCTTTCGCCTTGGACCTAAAAGAGGAATCTCCACCAATAAGCAGAGCAGGCGTTTCCCTGGATTTCTTCAGGATGCACTCAGCACTCCTCAACATGTTGAGGAGTTCCGGTAGTTCAACTTCTTTACCTTGAATATTAAAATTCAAGATAAACTGGGCGTAGGTGGAAGGAAGGGACTGGAGAATCAAGTCTGTATACAGCTCGTTCTCTAACATGGTCCCGAGGTCCGCGAGCTCTTCAATATAGCCAATCATCTTAAAGACGTGTTCCCGTACAGATGATCCGACGGCCAACCTCGCCTGAAAAAGTTTTTTCGAGGTCTCGTATCTTGCGATACGAGATTGCTCTCCATATAATTCCTTGGTATGGAGGAATATGGATTCAAGATTCATATTCTTGTGCCGCCTCTAGTGCTCATTGTCCATAGAGGCCAGCAAGAGGCACTTGGCCTTCGCGCAGTCAATCTCCCAGGTCATACGGATTTCCCTATCCGCGACACTGGACTTTGGACCTGGGACGGCGGGGGCTTTAGTAGTAGGGACATACCCCAATTTGTCATAAGTAATTGCCATCTTGACATTCCTGAACCAATCTTTATAGTTTGGCCTTGTCAATATATTTTTATCTAATAGTAACTTAAGGCCCGTCATATTTTGTCGCTGCAATTAGGAGAGAGAGAAGAAACACATTAGCATGATGCTCTTGCAAATTTAGATTGGATTTTAGTTTATCTAAACAGGATGGCTTCCACTAATTCTTTAATCCTTCCAAAAACCATAAAAGAAGAATTAGTCAGGATTAATCTCACCATACAATACTTGCTTAACCGTTCAGCCAGGCCAGTGTCGGTACTTCAAGGGAGGTTTTACGACGCTTTCATGAAGTTCCTTAATTAAATAACCTCTTTTCCCTGGGGGCGTAGCCTCGCTAACTGTAAGTCTATGGTAGCGTCCCAGCCAATAATCTGAGGCCAAACGCGGAACAAAAACTTTTACAACTGGCGCTATCGCATACTATAACCCGGATCTTTCCATTAACGCTAAACTAACAAACTGTAAAGAGGTAGAAAGGCTATACCGATCGATCTGTGTCCTTGGTCTTTAGCAATTATCCCATGCTCTTCGCTGCGACTCCGATCTTCTCGTCGAGGTGGCACCACATCATCGATTCTTTATACGGGCTCCCACCTCTATACCGAGGCAACTCGGACATCAAGTCTGCTAAAAGAGATGACCAAGATGAAGTAGAGAATGAGTGGAATATTTTGTCTCAATACACTCTTTGGTTCTCATCACATGAGAGGGTAAGAGTGGAGGTTGAAGAAGATGCTAAGGTTTGGAGAGAGTGAGCTCAAGAAATGAATCAAGTGAGCAAAAGAACCAAGCATAAAAACTTGTTATGGCTTTCTTTTGTGAGTAGATATATAAGGTTGTGTAAAGAAAATATCTCCAAAAAATATCTCCATAAACCCTAAAATATCTACACCCAAAACAAAACATCATTAATTCTATCATGACTCACTTAGTGACTCATTAGCATGAGTCACTAATGAACATGCTAGAAGAAATGTGTCACCATGAATGAGTCACACTTTCCAAATCCAATAATCATTTAAACCAAAATGATTAATCCAAAAAGAAATGCATCTTCTAAAGTAATCTCGTAACGAATTACGAGAATACCCCTCACCTGTAAATACATACCTGTATTCGTATTCCGACCGAATACGAATACGATGAGACTAAAATATTCCGACTCAATATAATACTTGGATCCGGCTTAAACCAAAGCCCACCAGTATTATATGTCCGAAATATGACACATGCACAAATGCACGTACATGTTCGAACCCTGCCATAAAACCATACGGCCTCTACAACGTTTCGCCCGAACTTAGGAAACTATATGTGGGGGACTCTAAAGACTCGTCGGTACCCTGGCAGTGGGTTTGACCACAAGCACGTTAGCGGCACTAGCTGTGCGTAACGGCTGCCCATGTACTGACCGAAACGGAAGCCAATGAGCGAACTCATCCTGGAACCCTACTGAGCCTATCAATGACAATATCCGTACAGTCCGGTCCGTTCGTCTATGAGCATCGCATATCCGGCCTAGGGGATGGTAACGTCAGACCCCCAAAAGCTGTATAAGTCGTGTCGGAGGTAGCCCTGAACACCCTGAGAAACTACTGGAATACCTACCAGTAATTTTCACCTGCCTTGGCCAAGGACTTGGTGTAATGGCTCTCCTAGACACAGCGCAATCTCACCCTCAATACCGGGAGAGACGAATCCCCTGCCGATCCGCTCACTGCCTCTATGTGGCTCGGGACTGTACCCAACTAAAACCTGTTTGCACGACTCCTTTGAGCCATGGTAGGGTAAAAATCAAAGCACGGTGGGAACTTACACGAGACAAATGATGATCTCAGGTCGATGAACTAACCTATACACATGTCACCAGGGAACTGCTATCTGACGCTAGGTATAATACCAACTAGCAGGTTCCCGGCGAGTCCTGTCCGGTGCACTCATAACCCAATGAGCACCTGTATACATCTTAGGTGATCCAACTGACACCAATGGCTTGTGAGACCGGCCACCGCCCCTCGTCGGGGTCTCGACTGTATACACTAATCTACTCCAGAGTATCGATGCCCTGTCTCGAAACTCCTACGACTAGGGACCACTTTTAAGGATGTGCTTATGGACTACCCAACTCTCACGTATATGATCGCCATCATACTGCTAGTAGTCAAGCAAGAATCCTAAGGGCTCTATCAATGTGTAATAGTGATCATGTCACCTAAAGCTGTACACGATGATAAAGGCAAACAAGATAGCATACTATCATCTTGAGTAAGACTGTCCTACCGGTATAGGTCATCCTCAATCATTGCAATCACGTGCCTGCGATCCAATAATTTACTTTGAGGGCACTACGACCAACAATCTCCCACTTTCACTTAAGGGTAATTATTGTGATGTCGCATACTCACAGCCCGTGTGATACCGAACACCCAACTCCTCTACTAACCAGTTTCACAAAGCTCGTTTGTAAAACCTTTGTGTTCAAGAAATAGCCTCAATGAGTGGATCCGCCCTGATATTTCTTTCTATGTCTCTCTTAATCTCAAGTTCGCGGAGAAAGCCATCTCCCGAATTGAGTAATACCTGTCTTAGAATATGTTTGGATATCTGATGGGACCTAGTTCATAAATGAACTCCAAATCAAAACTTCTTAGACTGTATCATCAACTGAACTTAATCAGTATCCTGCACCATGCCTCCCACAGTATCCTCTTGGACCACCTGTCCAAAATACTTCCCCCTTCGTCAGAGGGAAAACTATAACTCTGACAATCACTCTGTCATCCATGTCACCTTAGAAGCCTGGAATGATAACTGTCTCCGAAGGAGGCTGCCGTCATCAAATCCGTAGAACATCCACTTATGTTCTAAAACTGCTTCCGAATGTTTCTCCAGGATTGGATTAATATAAACTTATTGCATCTAGTGTAAAAAGAACATCTGGTGTGGTACTTGACATCTCATGATCGACTCAATTGCCTAAGCAAGTGATATGCCAATCATGCACATCCCTCTCCCCTTTAGTCTCTAAGACACCTTTAGAGAGGGAGACTCCATTACCTGCAGGTACACTACCATGCCAGGAGTCGTCCATTCTAAAACACCTTTAGAATAATGTCTAAGTACCCAGATTGGGAAACTACCCAAATCTAGATCTAAAACCATAGATCTAGTAACCAGAATGTCTGATATTATATCCATATCCTGTGTGGAGAAACAACTGTATGACAGCCAAAGTATAACCGATCGTAGTATAGGAATTTTACTTCCTACTCTATGTATGTCATACAAATACCAGGACATCACACACCACTACCTTCTTAACAGATCCATCCCCTATTCTGATGAAGTCAAACCCATGACTGTCACATCAAAAATAGATGACGCTATATCTGCTTTAGTCTATAAATAGACATAAGCTACTTTCCCACTATGCTTCCGCTGCTCCCACTGACCACAACAACCCTCTGGCAGAATAATATATACGTGCACTTCTAAAACTAGTTTAGAACGACGCTATACTCATCCTCCTGCCGGGTCTCATAGCCTGGAACAACAGTAGTGTCAAGTCTGGGTAAACAAGAACCTCCCTGTCACCGTCCTTGAGGCTACCAAAATACCTCTCGGGTGCCTGAGGTTACCCATCATATCTGCGGAGTGACTAATGGAATGTCAAACTTGATTGAATCTTTAGGTCCTATTAAATTTTTCGTAATCGTTTGCGGTTCTGGAATCACTTCCAGTTCTACCATACTCCCACTACTGTTTTCTGAAAAAATCCATTTTACTAAAACTGTGGCGAGTCAAGAACAATATCACTATTGATCTTCCAGATGGTAGAAAGTCAACCCTCGACATAGCCCGGGTCAACCCACAAACTGCCATTACAGAAATGTGCCTTGAGTTGTCCAGAGACTGGTTTTAAGCATAAGCCGGACAACTCCCCGTACCTTAACATCGTTAAGATACGAACTATTCTATATCCAATATAGAAACTTTGGCACTGATTTAATTGGAACCAGATTCAAATCATGCAGCTGTCTCCAGTGCATATCAACTTAATGGAGAGAGGCTAATCAGCATTACTCAACTTAGGAGTCCATCCAATTATGAGTAACCTGAAAAAGAAACAAGTTTCTCAAAACCAGTACTATCAACTGAATACTAATCACAAGTATCTACATCTTCGATCACCTTGAAGAATCCCGATACTTGCGACACCTGGTTCTCTACTTTATTCTTGTACCTATAACTTCTCAAAACTTAGACATTGTATTTCAACGAAACACTTGTCTAAAAACTAGAGAAGTCACGAGTAAACATAACATAGTACGAGGACCAACCTCTTTGTCCTGATGGACAATGGATACAATACTCTGTATAAGTCCGCTGAGTTGAATAACTCAAAACCTGTGCATCGTAGGTTGAAAACTGTACTTATGGTTAAGAACTACTCCGCTGTTCAATGCTCCTTACCAAATCGTCAACTGATATAGGTAAATGTCACGGATATAATTTCAAAAAGTTATATCTCACTTTATAAAAATAAACGTACAGATATATCAGTTTGAAATTGGTGCACAACAACTAATACTCAAAACCAAATACTTGTCGTCCGGCAAAAACCCGGGCGATTTCCTCAAATATCACCAATTACAACGAATTCCGATATAATAAGGATGATCACCTAATTCCCAATAACTTACTCCCACACATCATCTGTAAAACCATACGGATGTGAGAATCATACCTGGTAAATACATACCCTGGAGTAAGTATCTAATCAGGAAAACAGTTTTCCTTTAACAACAAATAGTGAAACTGAAACATGAAAATGTTTCGAAGGGGTATCCGGGTATTCACGGTAATGCTTCTTCCATTATCCAATTCATGACTGTAACCGTATATTTCTTTGCCATCTCTCCAAATCCCTTTATTTGTCTTTAGTCGTTACCTTCTATACACCATCGTTAGGCTAAATGGTTTTCTTCCTTCCCTACCGTTCGGCACCAGCCTATGGTTTGGAAGAAGACTATCCAATAAGCGTAATAGGTGTATACTCCTAAACCAAGGAGTACTCGCAACCTGAGAGAAGGTGATGATAAAAGACAACTGAATAAAACCTTATTCTATTTCTCCTGAACTGGAGAAAAAGCAAAGGTGAAGTAGGAGTGGTGATGAACTACGCGGTTTGGTCGTGAATGATAGCAGTCGCAATTTACTTTGCCTTCTTTCTAATCCCTTTATTTTGTCTTTACTTATTACCTTCTGTACACCCTACTTAGGGTAATTGGTTTTCTTCATTCCTACCTTTCGGCACCTGCCTATGGTTTGGAAGAAGATTATCCAATAAGCGTAATAGGTGTACTCTCCTAAACCAAGGAGCCCTCTCAACCTGAGAGAAGGTGATGATAAAAGACAACTGAATAAACCAATTCAATTTCTCCTGAACCTTGATCCATCCTCGAAGAAGTCCCTTCAAGTTCATATATAACCATACGATGGATTTATCCAATTGAAGTGGATGTTCGTAGTGATACGAGGTGTTCTGGAGAAATGCAAAGGGTAAAATAAGGAGCGACAATGATGTATGCAACTCAGACAATCTAAAAGCCAATATTTTAAGAAGGTTCGGTCAACTTGGCCACTGAGTCACAGTCTAGTATCGGTCAATGGTTGCTGCCAAAGAGAGAGAGAAAAGAAACACTCTGCATGCACTCTAACCTAGATCAGAATGGTTATCACTTTATCTAATCAGGAAACCTCCCACTGTACCGTAAAATTCTCCTCCAAACCTGAAAGAAGAATTAGTCGGGATCACCTGAAGAGTAAACCAACTCATCAGTGGGAATCGGGATCCAGCTCTCATCGCATGATAACGTGAAGGAATCCACTTACGTTATTACACTCCAGAAGGTACGCGCATGCCTGGCAAGTTTCAGTTTCTTTAGAAACTCCCGATATGGATTTATGCCCCATGCTCTTATGACCCTGACGTTGGCCAAATGTCATAAGTCACATGTCAAGTTCTACCCATCATTATCTTGTTAATTTGAACCCACCCGTATATACCCCTGACGTTGGCCAAATGGCAGAAAGACTGTCCCAAACCAACTCATCTATCTATGCAACAGATGAATACCCAGCAACTACCAAACACTATGCCTTGGCTTTGGTCAAAATACATAGCTTGAATACTACTGAATACCCAACTGAAATGACGGAGGGCTACGGCTGGTTTTTGGCGAAAAACCTTTAACGTAATGAACTTGATCTCGCTGAAGGATCCTGATAGCTTTTTACAAAAATATAGTGGCGAAAACCTTTGCTAAAGAGGTCACTCCCGGTGAAGGGATCTCGGCTCTATCCTCGTGGAATGAGGTGCAGGATATTCCAACTGGATACCACGATGCAAAGCAACAAGTAACTGACTATAGTAAAGTTATTACCCTGACGCAAACTTCTGCCCAAGGGATCACTCCCAGTGAAGGGATCTCTGCCCTTGCCTCGTCGAATGAGGTGCAGGATATTCCAACTGAATACCGCTGTGCAAAACAAAAGAAAACGTCTTTGTAATAACACTTTTTTAAAACTATTCCAACAACGTCAAACAGGTTTGTTTTCTTTTCATTGATCAAAATCAACGCAGTCCCATCAATTAATCACACCAGAAAAGAACGAAAATAAAATGTACGTATATGCCATCTGCATTCGTCATTGGGTCCCATCATCACCGGTTAGGTTACTTAACTAACAACAGAGAGGGGACTGGACTAGCGCGGGTGCAAAACATATACAACATCTACTAGTATATATACCAATATACAATAATCGCTCCAGGCGTGATAAATGCAACATTACGGAAAAGCAATAAGCATCACAGAACAATACAGATAATCTGGGATCCCCGGGTTTTACAGAGCCGCAACTGAAACCCGACGTTCCCCTGGTCGTGTGGATAGCCTGTGCAATGAAACCTAGACCCCTACGAGTGCGGCAAGTTACCCGCCAAAACCTGAAGCGAGGTAGCCCCCTACAGCAAATTGAATGAACCACCCAGCACTTCACGGAATCCGGTAACTTGGGCACTCCATCATGGGTCAACCTGTACCCCCTACGAGTGCGGCGTATAGTCTGCCAATTCTAGAGTGAGGCCCATTTGCCTCTCAAAGCCATGAGATGTGGACTCGTTGTCCTCCAGAACCCGGCTATCCGTGCACTCCGTCGCGGGGTAAACCTAGTATAGAAATGAAAATATGTACAACGGGTACATCGACCTCAACCCGGTCGTGCCCTAAAAGAATAATATACAAATAGGTAGTGACGGCAGTCCACATGTTGGACGCTCGCCCCGCAATAATAAATATACAAATAAATCCAAACTGCACTACCATTGCACACAGCTATCCACCACGACAAATCCGCAACATCACAGCACAACACAGAACATCAACGCGAATGTCACGTTCGCAAACCCGTCTAAAAGATCTATAGCAATTAGACACGATTTACCGCTCGAATGACATTCACGGTCGGAGATATAATGTAAGTACTGTAAACTAACACATTTAAAATTCCGATCGACAAAACTTCCCGAAGTGGGCCCCAAGTACAAGTCCAGTACTCAAACAAAATCTGGGCCCAAACAAAATATTCCAGAAACCACAATTCCATATGAAAGACACCCAGAAGAAAAATGGTGCACTGAAGCCCCAAAACGGCGGCGGAACCGCGGCCAATACAAGGATTGTGCGGCAGTTCCGTGGCGGTGTTGAAGGTTCAGTCGACCAAATTTCTTCCAGAGTCTTAAAAAATCCTGCACGATTTTCTAAGATACTCAAAATAATTTTTAGACCAGTTTAAAAATTCGACAGAAACTTCAATATTGAAAATGCGGTTTTGGAAATTTCGTTCGATCGATATTTTAAATACGTGAAGCTAGTAAAAGTTAATGGCGTGGCTCTGATACCATGTAAGTCTACGGTAGCGCCCCGGCCAATAATCTAAGGCCAAACGCGGAACAAAAACTTTTACAACTGGCGCTATCGCATACTATAATCCGGATCTTGCCATTAACGCTAAACTAATAAACTTTAAAGAGTTAAAAAGGCTATACCGATCGATCCGTGTCCTTCGGTCTTTAGCGATCATCCCACGCTCCTCGCTGTGACTCTGAATCTTCTCGTCGAGGTGGCACCACATCATCGATTCTTTATACGGGCTCCCGCCTCTATACCGAGGCAACTCGGACGTCAAGTCTGCTAAAAGAGATGACCAAGATGAAGTTGAGAATGAGTGGAATACTTTGTCTCAATACACTCTTTTATTCTCATCACATGAGAAGGTAAGAGTAGAGGTTGAAGAAGATGCTAAGGTTTGGACAGTGTGAGCTCAAGAAATGAATCAAGTGAGCAAAAGAACCAAGCATAAAAACTTGTTATGGCTTTCTTTTGTGAGTAGATATATAAGGTTGTATAAAGAAAATATCTCATAAAAATATCTCCCAAAAATATCTCCACAAACCCTAAAATATTTACACCCAAAACAAAACATCATTAATTCTATCATGACTCACTTAGTGACTCATTAGCATGAGTCACTAATAAACATGCTAGAAGAAATGTGTCACCATGAATGAGTCACACTTGCCAAATCCAATAATCATTTAAACTAAAATGATTAATCCAAAAATAAATGCATCTTCTAAAGTAATCTCATAACGGATTACGAGAATACCCCTCACCTGTAAATACATACATATATCCGTATTCCGACCGAATACGAATACGATGAGACTAAAATATTCCGACTTAATATAATACTTGGATCCGGCTTAAACGAAAGCCCACCAGTATTATCTGTCCGAAATATGACACGTGCAAAAATGCACGTGCATGTTCGAACCCTGCCATAAAACCATACGGCCTCTACAACGTTTCGCCCGAACTTAGGAAACTATCTGTGGGGGACTCTAAAGACTCGTCAGTACCCTGGCAGTGGGTTTAACCACAAGCACGTTAGCGGCACTAGCTGTGCGTAACGGCTGCCCATGTACTGACCGAAAGGGAAGCCGATGAGCGAACTCATCCTGGAACCCTACTGAGCCTATCAGTGACAATATCTGTACAGTCCGGTCCGTTCGTCTATGAGCATCGCATATCCAGCCTAGGGGCTGGTAACGTCAGACCCCCAAAAGCTGTATAAGTCATGTCGGAGGGTAGCCCTGAATACCCTGAGAAACTACTAGAATACCTACCAGTAATTCTCACCTGCCTTGGCTAAGGACATGGTGTAATGTCTCTCCTAGACACAGCGCGATCTCACCCCCAATACCGGGAGAGACGAATCCCCTGCCGATCCGCTCACTGCCTCTATGTGGCTCGGGACTGTACCCAACTAAAACCTGTTTGCATGACTCCTTTGAGCCGTGGTAGGGTAATAATCAAAGCACAGTGGGAATTCACACGAGAAAAATGACGATCTCAGGTCGATGAACTAACCTGTACACCTGTCACCAGGGAACTGCTATCTGACGCTAGGTATAATACCAACTAGCAGGTTCCCGGTAAGTCCTGTCCGGTGCACTCATAACCCAATGAGCACCTTTATACATCTTAGGTGATCCAACTGACACCAATGGCTTGTGAGACCGGCCACCGCCCCTCGTCGGGGTCTCGAGTGTATACACTAGTCTACTCCGGAGTATCGATACCCTGTCTCGAAACTCCTATGACTAGGGACCACTTTTAAGGATGTGCTTATGGACTACCCAACTCTCACGTATATGATCGCTATCATACTGCTGGTATTCAAGCAAGAATCTTAAGGGCTCTATCAATGTGTAATAGTGATCATGTCACCTAAAACTGTACACGATGATAAAGGCAAACCAAATAGCATTCTATCATCTTGAGTAAGACTGTCCTACAGGTATAGGTCCTCCTCAATCATTGCAATCACGTGCCTGCGATCCAATAATTGACTTTGAAGGCACTACGACCAACACTAACAGCTTTCTAGACACCTACTTGGTTTATAGTATTGATTGTTAAGTGAAAAAATCTCCTGAGGAGTAGCATATACTCACATTAGGATCGGGATCCAAATATCATCGTGTTGTAAAGTTGAAGGAATCCTACCAAAATTATCACACTCCAAATGGTATGCAACACTAGCAAGTTTCAGTTTCTTTAGAAACTCCCGATGTGGATTTTTGCCCTATGCTCTTATGACCTTGACGAAGGCCAATATATCATAAGTCGCATGTCAAGTTCTACCCGTCATTATCCAGGTTTATTTGAACCCACCCATACTTACCCTTGATGAAAGCCAAAATAGCAGTACGACTGTCCCAAACCAACACATCTATCTATGCTACAGATGAATATTCAGCAGCTACCAATCACAATGTCTTGGCGAAGGTCAAGATACATAGCTTGAATACTACTGAATATCCGACTGAAATGACGGAGGGCTACGAATGGTTTTGGCGAAACTATGAACGTAGTGAACTTGATATAATCGAAAGAACCTGATAGCTTTTAAAAGGAGTGGTTTAAGCTCCGCATTTTAAAAGTTTTGCTGTTTTGAAAAAACCGAGTGGTTTTGAAATTGTTCCAACGTTCAACTTTGGTTTTTTTGCTTAGCATTAATATAATGCAGTCACATCAATTAATCCTACCATTGTAGAAAACAACGAAAATATAACGTACGCTTATGTCATCCGCATTCGCCACGGGGCCCCGTCATCACCCGTTAGGTTACTTAACTAACGACAGAGCGGGGGCTGGACTAGCGCGGATGCAAAACATAAGCAACGTCTACTAGATATCATATATAGATATATACATTCGTCAGATGCAATAATAGGCATTCCAGATCACAGATGAACACATTGGATATACTAGGAATTCTGCGTTTTGTTTGAGCCTGTAACGAAAAAAGGATTCCACGGTCGTGATGAGTAGCCAAACACCACCCTAGACCCCTACGGGTGCGGCAAACTACCCGCCAAATACCCGAAGTGAAGCAACCTCCCTCAACAAAGTGAGTAGGCCACTTAGCACTTCAAACTACCCGGTAGTTTGTGCACCCTACCTTGGGTATATCCTAAGAGCAGAAAACAGTAAAAGAAATAATACAACGGTGGCTACAACCTCAATCCGAATGTGCCCCGCAAAAATAATATTACATCACTTTACAAATTTTACATCGAATGAAAGAATGAAAACCCTCATCTCATATCCCCAGCTATTCATCATGACGATCCAACAAGTTCATATTCACAAACCAATATAATCATCACAGAAATGTGCAACCCCAACTAACCGACGTATAGCAATTAGCGGAAGTTTACAAACACATTTATCACAACTTGAAACATTAAACGATGTTAAACCGCGACTTCGAAACACTAGGTATTGCCACAGTAAAGAATTTACAGAATTTTCAAAAATGGAAAAAACAAATAACTCCTGAAACCCTAGATCCAAGTTACAAAGCCACATACCAAAACACAAAGCAATCCCCTCAAATCGACCCGGCGGCCTCGGAATTTTCCATGATGTGGCTGGCCATGTTATGAGGGAATTGTCTCGTATTTGGTGAGTGGTCATTTTACAGTTCAAAGAGTACTCTTCAGTTGCTAAAATAATTTTTAGAGTCTCGTGAAAAATCGACAGAAACTTGGATCTACGCTTCGATGTTTTCGGGTTATTTCGGTTTCGTAGTTTTACTTGTCGTTTATTATGTTAGCTATGGTTTAGTCGACTCTGATACCACTGTAAGTCGACGCCACCTATCCCACGGGTTTGCAGGGAGGCGGAACGGGTAAAAAACGATTTTTACAAACAAGGTAACATCGACTTGACTCCAAGATCTTAGCTAAACCATAACTAACAAACTAACTAGAGGTTTTATCTAACATGTAAGAAGATTACACCTAAAGTTCCAAGTCCTTCTTGTCTTCCTGCTGTCCTCCCTTACCTCGCGAGCTCCTTGGAGTGGAAATGGATAGCACCTCCTCGTCGGCTTCTCGAAGTAGTAGAAGATCCACTCGAGAGTTCCAACCTTGAGCTAAACTTCCAAGTTGAGGCAACTAGATCACTTGGTGTGCTAAACTAAGTAACCTAGAATGAGTAGAGAGTGATTTTGGGTAGCTTAGTTTCACTAACCCTTGATTCTCAACACATGAGACACTAGGGTTTGAGAGGAAGAAGGAGAGAGTGAACTCTTGAGGAAAGAGAAATGTTTTTAGATAATGATAATAGAAAATAGAATGGCTAGCTTGATTTGACCATAAGCATGGCATGGAAAAATATCTCATCAAAATATATAGGTCTCAAAAAATATCTCACAAAAATATCTAGAATCAAAAAGTCAATCCAAGTCAAATGGTCAACCCAAGTAGTCATGCCACAAAATTATCATTTACCAAAAATAAAAAAAACTTTTCTCCACCTCATATTTGTTTTGATCAAGTCAATGGTCAAAACCCTAATAAGGTGTCTCCTTCTTTACCTCCTCTCATCCGTATATACATACCCGCATTCGTGTTCCGAGAAACACGAATACTATGAGACGAAGCTAATCCAAAAATCAAATACTAAGATCCGGCTTAAACCAAAGCCCACTAGTATTGTTCGCTCGAACACCACACGCGTACAAGTACACGTATGTGATCGAACCCTATCGTAAAACAATACGACCTCTACATCGTTTCGTCCGAAGCTGGGAAACCCTCTGTGTGGGACTCTAAAGACTCGACAGTACAATGGCAGTGGGTTTAACCACAAGCACGTCAGCGGTACTAGCTACACGTAATGGCTACCGAGGTATCTGTCGATAAGAAGGCCGACGAGCAAGCTCATCTAAACTCCTACTGAGCCTGTCTGTGGAAATCTCCGTACAATCCGGTTTGTTCGTCTAAGAGTGTCGCATATCGGTCCTAGGGGGCGGCAAGCGTCATACCCCTAATAGTGCAATAAGCCGTGTCGGAGTACAGTCCAAAACACCCTGAGAAACTACTGGAGTACCTACCAGTAAATCTCACTTGCCCTGGCCAGGGACTTTGTGTAATGGCGTTCCGAACACAGCGTGACATCAACCCCCAATACCGGGAGAGACGAATCCTATCTAACCGCCACTGCCTCCAAGTGCTTCGGGACTGCACCCAACTACTACCTGTTTGCATGACTCAATAGAGCCGTGGTAGGGTAGCAATCTAAGAACTGTGGGAACACACTTGAGGCGAAGTAGTAGTGTCAAGTCAACGGACTAAGCTGTACTCAAATCACCTGGAAACTGCTACCTGACGATAGGTATAGTACCAACCGGCTGTACCCCATGAGTCTGTCCAGTGTAACTCATAACCCAATGAGCACTTGCATACTATCTCCAGTACGACATACTGAGGGCTGTAGGACAAATCATCTCCCCTGCTGGGATGAGAAGCGTATACACTAGTCTACTCTGGAGTATCAATGCCCTATCTCGATAACCCTATGACTAGGGACTTATAGACTATCCAGCCCCCACTAGTGTGACTGCCATCACAACGCTGGTAGTCAAGCAAAGATCCTAAGGGCTCTATCAATATGTATTAGCGATACGTTAAAAGAAACATATACACATATTAAGATAGATACAACCAAGTAGCATACCACCATATTGAGCAAGACTGTTTTAAATACGTGTATATATCCCAAGCTTCCAAAATGTATTATGCAAACTAGTACTATACAATAATGGCCTCTAGGGCATATTACACTTACAATCTCCCACTTGCACTAAGGCTATGTGCTGGCATATCGCAGACCTATCATCTCAAATAGCCTCTCGAACTGCGTCTGAGGGATGGCCTTTGTGAATGGATCTACAGTGTTGTCCTCCGTAGCAACTCTCCTCACCTCGATCTCCCGGCGATCCACGATCTCCCTGATCAGGTGATACCGCCTCAAGATGTGTCTGGACTTCTGATGGGACCTGGGTTTCTTTGCTAAAGCTATAGCCCCGTTGTTGTCACAATACAGAGGTATTAGATCAACAATGGACGGAACCACCTGAAGTTCTGTTAAGAACTTCCTCATCCAGACTGCTTCTTTTGCAGCATCAGAAGCTGCGATATACTCTGCTTCTATTGTCGAGTCAGCAACGGTGTCCTTCTTGGAACTCTTCCAACAGAACGCGCCTCCATTGAGGGTAAAGACATAACCTAACATGGACTTGGAGTCATCCTTGTCACTTTGGAAGCTGGAGTCAGCAAAGGCCTCGATCTGGAGGTCTTTTCCGCCGTAAACCTAGAACATTTCCTTAGTCCTTCTCATGTACTTGAGAATGTTCTTTACTGCTATCCAATGCTTCTCCCCAGGGTTTGACTGATACCGGCTTACCACGCTCAGTGCGTAAGCAACATCTGGTCTGGTACACAACATCGCATACATTATAGAGCCTACCGCAGAAGCGTAGAGTATAATAGACATGCGATCCCTTTCCAAATCAGTCTTGGGAGACATCTCTTTAGAGAGGGTGATTCAGTGTTAGAATCATCCATACCGAATGTTTTCAGTATGGTGTCGATGTACCTGGACTGTGAAAGTCCCAACATCCTCTTAGATCTGGATCCCCAGAATGTAAGAGGCATCACCCAAGTATTTCATGGAGAACTTGTGTCACAAGAACCCTTTGACAGATTGTAGCATAGGAATGTCATTTCCTATCAAGAGAATGTCATCCACGTACAAGACGAGGAATATAATAGTTCGTGCTACAATCTTACTATAAATGCATGGCTCATCTGGATTTTTGATAAAATTAAATTCTTTGACCATTTCATCAAAACAGATATTCCAACTCCGCAATGCCTACTTTAGTCCATAGATGGACTTAAGCAACTTGCACACTTTTCCGCTTCTCCCACTCTGAATGAAACCCTCTGGCTGGTCCATATAGACACACTCTTCTAAATTTCCATTTAGAAAAGCGGTGTTTACATCCATCTGCCAAATCTCATAATCGTGGAAGGCAGCAATGACAAGAAGGATCCGAATGGATTTGAGCATAGCCACTGGAGAAAAAGTTTCATCATAGTCCAAACCAGGTTTTTCACGAAATCTTTTTGCAACAAGTCTCGCCTTATAGGTTTTAACCTGTCCATCTACACCAATCTTCTTTCTGAAGATCCATTTGCAGCCTACGGGTTTTACCCCTTCTGGAGCAATGTCCAAAGTCCATACTTTGTTGGTGTACATAGACTCTATCTCGGTCCGCATTGCATCCAGCCATTTTACCGAGTCAGTACTCTGAATGGCTTGCTGGAAGTTAGTCGGCTCATCATTATCAATGATGCAATCCTCTCTATCCCCGTCTACGAGAAAACCGTAGTATCTCTCAGGTGGATGAGACAGCCTACTACTCCTACGGAGTGGTGCAGGAATGTCCTGTTCTTTTGGAACTTCTGGTTCCACCAAGCTTTCAGTAATAGCTTGTGGTTCTGGAATTTCTTCCAGTTCTATTGCGCTCCCACTATTTTCTTTTTCTAAAAATTGATGTTCCAAAAATTGGGCATGACAAGAAACAAAAACCTTTTGTTCCTCTGCGTAATAGAAAAGATACCCTCTAGAGTTCTTTGGGTATCCCACAAACTTACACAGTACTGAGTGTGCCTCGAGTTTGTCCGCTTGCTACTTTTTAACAAAAGCTAGACCTCCCCATATCTTCAGATACTGAAGATAGGGTTTCTTCCCACTCCACATCTGATATGGTATGGTAGGCACAGTCTTGGTAGGAACCTTGTTCAAAAGATATGCAGCTAATTCTAGTGCATAGCCCCAGAATGATCGTGGTAACTCAGCGTTACTCATCATGGAACGTACCATATCTAATAGGGTTCGGTTCCGTCTTTCCGATACACCGTTGTGTTGTGGTGTGTATAGAGGAGTAAGTTGAGAGAGAATTCCATTCTCTTTTAGGTAATCCAGGAACTCGGCACTCAAGTATTCACTACCTCGATCAGATCTCAGTGTCTTGATACTTTTGCCGGTTTGTTTTTCTACTTCATTCTTATATTCTCGGAATTTCTCAAAGGCCTCGGATTTATTTTTCATTAAGAAAATATGTCCATACCTAGAGAAATCATCCGTAAAAGTAATGAAATTGGAATAACTATTTCATGCATGTGTAGATATTGGACCACACACGTCGTTGTGTATGAGTCCCAAGAGCTCACCCGCTGTTACTCCGTGTCCAGGGAACGGAGTCTTTCTCATCTTTCCTTTGAGACATGATTGACAAGTTGCATAAGATTGATATTCGAACGGATTCTAATATCCTTCTTTATGTATCTTGGTTAACCTTGTCTCATTGATGTGACCTAGTCTACAATACCATAAGAAAGCTCGATTTAATTCTGGAGACTTTCTTTTATGTGTGTTCTGGATATTGAAAACTTGTAGTTGGTTTAATACGTATATATCGTTGTTTAGAGTACCTGACCCAATCAAACCATGATTAAGGTGGATGTTTACGCATCGCTTACAAATGTAAAATAGTAACCTTCTTTAGATAACAAAGATACAGAAATGATATTACAAGTCAAACTAGGTTCACAAAAACAGTTGCGCAAAACCAAAATATGTCCACTCGTCAATCCAAGGTGATATTCCCCTACGGACACAGCATCCACGCTCGTTCCGTTTGCAACCCTGAGGGTCATATCACCGGTCTTCAGAACCCTACGGCTTCTCAGTGCCTGTAAAGAATTGCATATATGAGATCCTGATACGGTATCAAATACCAAGGAAGTAGAGTTGATTGACAGACAGCTTTCAATTACAAACACACCTGAAGCCGAAGCCACAACTTGCTTCGGGTCCTGGTTCTTGGCCATCCAAGCCCTGCAATCTTTCTTCCAATGGCCCTTTTTATGACAGTAGAAGCATTCTTCCTTTCCTACTGTCGGCCCCGCCACTTTTGCCTTTCCTTTTGCTTCCACCTTACTAACACCGCCTCTCGGCTTGGTGGGGGCCTTCTTCTTCTTTCCTTTGGCTTTCGCCTTGGACCTAGAAGAGGAAGCTCCACCAATAAGCAGAGCGGGTGTTTCCCTGGATTTCTTCAGGGTGCCCTCAGCACTCCTCAACATGTTGAGAAGTTCCGGTAGTTCAACTTCTTTACCTTGAATATTAAAATTGAAGATAAACTGGGCGTAGGTGGAAGGAAGGGACTGGAGAATCAAGTCTGTATACAGCTCGTTCTCTAACATGGTCCCGAGGTCCGTGAGCTCATCAATATAGCCAATCATCTTAAGGACGTGTTCCCTTACAGATGATCCGACGGCCAACCTTGCCTGAAAAGGTTTCTTCGAGGTCTCGTATCTTGCGATACGAGATTGCTCACTATATAATTTCTTGGTATGGAGGAATATGGATTCAAGATCCATATTCTTATGCCGCCTCTGGTGCTCATTGTCCATAGAGGCCAGCACAAGGCACTTGGCCTTCGCACAGTCAATCTCCCAGGTCATACGGATTTCCCTATCCGCGACGCTGGACTTTGGACCTGGGACGGCGGGGGCTTTAGTAGTAAGGAATACCCCAATTTGTCATAAGTGATTGTCATCTTGACATTCCTGAACCAATCTTTATACTTTGTCTCTGTCAATATATTTTTATCTAATAGTAACTTAAGGCCCGTCATATTTTGTCGCTGCAATTAGGAGAGAGAGAAGAAACACATTAGCATGATGCTCTTGCAAATTTAGATTGGATTTTAGTTTATCTAAACAGGATGGCTCCCACTGTTTCTCAAATCCTTCCTCAAACCATATAAGAAGAATTAGTCAGGATTAATCTCACCGTACAATACTTGATTAACCGTTCAGCCAGGCCAGTGTCGATACTTCGAGAGAGGTGTTACGACGCTTTCGCGAAGTTCTTTAATTAAATAACCTCTTTTCCTTGGGGGCGTAGCCTCGCTAACACCTTTCTAGACACCTACTTGGTTTATAGCATTGATCGTTAAGTGAAAAAATCTCCCGAAGAGTAGCATATACTCACATTAGGATCGGGATCCAAATATCATCGTGTTGTAAAGTTGAAGGAATCCTACCAATTATCACACTCCAAATGGTATGCAACACTAGCAAGTTTCAGTTTCTTTAGAAACTCCCGATGTGGATTTTTGCCCTATGCTCTTATGACCTTGACGAAGTCCAACATATCATAAGTCACATGTCAAGTTCTACCCGTTATTATCCAGGTTAATTTGAACCCACCCGTACTTACCCTTGATGAAGGCCAAAATAGCAGTACGATTGTCCCAAACAAACACATCTATCTATGCTACAGATGAATATTCAGCAGCTACCAATCACAATGCATTGGCGAAGGTCAAGATACATAGCTTGAATACTACTGAATATCCGACTGAAATGACGGAGGGCTACGAATGGTTTTGGCGAATCCGTGAACGTAGTGAACTTGATATAATCGAAGGAACCTGATAGCTTTTAAAAGGAGTGGTTTAAGCTTCGCATTTTAAAAGTTTTGCTGTTTTGAAAAAACCGAGTGGTTTTGAAATTGTTCCAACGATTCAACTTTGGTTTTTTTGCTTAGCATTAATATAATGCAGTCTCATCAATTAATCCTACCATTGCAGAAAACAACGAAAATATAACGTACGGTTATGTCATCCGCATTCGCCACGGGGCCCCGTCATCACCCGTTAGGTTACTTAACTAACGACAGAGCGGGGCTGGACTAGCGCGGATGCAAAACATAAGCAACGTCTACTAGATATCATATATAGATATATACATTCGTTAGATGCAATAATAGGCATTCCAGATCACAGATGAACACATTGGATATACTAGAAATTCTGCGTTTCGTTTGAGCCTGTAACGAAAGAAGGATTCCACGGTCGTGATGAATAGCCAAACCCCACCCTAGACCCCTACGGGTGCGGCAAACTACCCTCCAAATACCCGAAGTGAAGCAGCCTCCCTCAACAAAGTGAGTAGGCCACTTGGCACTTCAAAATACCCGGTAGTTTGTGCACCCCACCTTGGGTCTATCCTAGTAGCAGAAAACAGTAAAAGAAATAATACAACGGTGGCTACAACCTCAACCCGGATGTGCCCCGAAAAAATAATATTACATCACTTTACAAGTTTTACATCGAATGAAAGAATGAAAACCCTCATCTCACATCCCCGGCTATTCATCATGACGATCCAACAAGTTCATATTCACAAACCAATATAATCATCACAGAAATGTGCAACCCCAACTAACCGACGTATAGCAATTAGCGGAAGTTTACAAACACATTTATCACAACTTGAAACATTAAACGACGTTAAACCGCGACTTCGAAACACTCGGTATTGCCACAGTTAAGAATTTACAGAATTTTCAAAAATGGCAAAAACAAACAACTCCTGAAACCCTAGATCCAAGTCACAAAGCCACATACCAAAACACAAAGCAATCCCCTCAAATCGACCCGGCGACCTCGGAATTTTCCATGATGTGGCCGGCCATGTTATGAGGGAATTGTCTTGTATTTGGTGAGTGGTCATTTTATAGTTCAAAGAGTACTCTGCAGTTGCTAAAATAATTTTTAGAGTCTCGTGAAAAATCGACAGAAACTTGGATCTACGCTTCGATGTTTTCGGGTTATTTCGGTTTCGTAGTTTTACTTGTCGTTTATTCTGTTAGCTATGGTTTAGTCGGCTTTGATACCACTGTAAGTCAACGCCACCTACCCCACGGGTTTGCAGGGAGGCGGAACGGGTAAAAACGATTTTTACAAACAAGGTAACATCGACTTGAACTCCAAGATCTTAGCTAAACCATAACTAACAAACTAACTAGAGGTTTATCTAACATGTAAGAAGATCACTCCTAAATTTCCAAGTCCTTCTTGTCTTCCTGCTGTCCTCCCTTACCTCGCGAGCTCCTTGGAATGGAAATGGATAGCACCTCCTCGTCGGCTTCTCGAAGTAGTAGAAGATCCACCCGAGAGTTCCAACCTTGAGCTAAACCTCCAAGTTGAGGCAACTAGATCACTTGGTGTGCTAAACTAAGTAACCTAGAATGAGTAGAGTGTGATTTTAGGTAGCTTAGTTTCACTAACCCTTGATTCTCAACACATGAGACACTAAGGTTTGAGAGGAAGAAGGAGAGAGTGAACTCTTGAGGAAAGAGAAATGTTTTTGGATAATGATAATAGAAAATAGAATGGCTAGCTTGATTTGACCATAAGCATGGCATGGAAAAATATCTCATCAAAATATCTAGGTCTCAAAAAATATCTCACAAAAATATCTAGAGTCCAAAAGTCAATCCAAGTCAAATGGTCTACCCAAGTAGACATGCTACAAAATTATCATTTACCAAAAATAAAAAAAACTTTTCTCCACCACATATTTGTTTTGACCAAGTCAATGGTCAAAACCCTAATGAGGTGTCTCCTTCTTTACCCCCTCTCATCCGTATATACATACCCGCATCCGTGTTCCGAGAAACATGAATACTTTGAGACGAAACTAATCCAATAATCAAATACTAGGATCCGACTTAAACCAAAGCCCACTAGTATTTTTCGCTCGAACACCACACGCGTACAAGTACACGTATGTGATCGAACCCTGTCGTAAAACCATACAACCTCTACATCGTTTCGCCCGAAGCTGGGAAACCCTCTGTGTGGGACTCTAAAGACTCGACAGTACGCTGACAGTGGGTTTAACCACAAGCACGTCAGCGGTACTAGCTGCACGTAATGGCTACCCAGGTATCTGTCGATAAGAAGGCCGACGAGCAAGCTCATCCAAACTCCTACTGAGCGTATATGTGGCAATCTCCGTACAGTCCGGTCTGTTCGTCTAAGAGTGTCGCATATCGGTCCTAGGGGGCGGCAAACGTCAGACTCCTAATAGTGCAATAAGTTGTGTCGGAGTACAGTCCAAAACACCCTGAGAAACTACTGGAGTACCTACCAGTAAATCTCACTTGCCCTGGACCAGGGACTTTGTTTAATGGCGTTCCGAACATAGCGCGACATCAACCCCAATTACTGGGAGAGACGAATCCTATCTAACCGCCACTACCTCCAAGTGATTCAGGACTGCAACCGACTACTACCTGTTTGCACGACTCAATAGAGCCATGGTAGGGTAGCAATATAAGAACAGTGGGAACACACTTTAAGCAAAGTAGCAGCGTCAAGTCAACGGACTAAGTTGTACTCATGTCACCTGGGAACTGCTACCTGACGATAGGTTTAGTACCAACCAGCAGTACCCCACGAATCCGTCCAGTGTAACTCATAACCCAATGAGCACTTGCATACTATCTCCAGTACGACGTACCGATTGCTGTGGGACAGACCATCTCCCCTGCTTGGATGAGAAGCGTATACACTAGTCTACTCTGGAGTATCAATGCCCTGTCTCGATAATCCTACGTCTAGAGACCTGTATAAGGATGTGCTTATAGACTACCCAGCCCCTACTAGTGTGACTGCCATCACAACGCTGGTAGTCAAGCAAAGATCCTAAGGGCTCTATCAATATGTATTAGCGATACGTTAAAAGAAACATATACACATATTAAAATAGATACAAACTAAGTAGCATACTACCATATTGAGCAGGACTGTTATAAATCCGTGTATATATCCCAAACTTCCAAAATGTAATATACAAACTAGTACTGTACAATAATGGCCTCTAGGGCATATTACACTAACAAGTCGACTGCCGAATATTAAAGAATCATCTTCATGTATCAATAAATTCGTTCTCAATCTGGCCTCTACTAAACCCAGGAACATCTGCAATTGTGGGTCCCCAGCCTGTGCAGCTTTAATACGATCTACCAATGAAGACTGCACTTGTAGTTGCCAATACTGTCCGCGTGTCTCCTGTTTTACCACTTCCAAATCAAGTCTCCGAAACTCATCAAGGATTTCTTCTAGCTAGTCAACAACATCGATGTTGGTCTCTGGCTGAGAGTATCCGGTACCACATTTACCTTCCCGGGATGCTATTGCAAATCAAGATTATAATCAGCCATGAACTCCAACCACCTGCGCTGTCTCATATTTAGCTCCTTTTGCATGAATAAATACTTCAGGCTCTTGTGGTCCATATAGACTTCCACTCATTCTTCCAAAAGATAATGCATCCAAATTATCAGAGCAAAGATCACTGTAGCCAACTCTAAATCGTTGGTTGGGTAATTCTTCTCGTGCATCCTTAATTGACGCGAGGCATAAGCTACAACACTCCCATGCTGCATCAAGCCGCAGCCTAGCCCCTTACCGGAAGCGTCACTATGAATCACTAGTCCTCCTGTCCCATCTGGTATGATTAATATGGGTGCAGTTGTGAGTTTTTCCTTCAATAACTCGAATGCTCCGTTGCATTCTTCTGACCATACGATCGGTACCCCCTTCCGAGTATGTCTTGTCAATGGCTCAGCCGATCACGCAAAATCTTTAACAAATCTCCGGTAGTAGCCTATGGGTCCCAAGAAACTTCTAATCTCTGGTACTAACTTCGGTGCTGTCCAATCTTTCACTGCTTCAATTTTTACCGGGTCTATTGAGATACCATCTCCGGAAACAATGTGGCCTAAAAATTGAACTCGTTCAAGCTAAAATTTGCATTTACTAAGTTTGGCGTATAACTTCTCTTATCTCAGTATCTACAATACGATCCTCAGATGCTCGGCATGCTCATCCTTGCTTTTGGAGTGCACGAGAATGTCGTCGATGAAAACTATAACAAACTGATCGAGGTACTGCGAGAAAACTCGGTTCATTAAATCCATGAACACGGCTGGGACATTAGTAACACCGAATGACATCACTAAAAACTCATAATAACTGTATCGAGTTCTGTAAGCTTTCTTACATACATCCTCCGCTTTAACCTAAACTTGATGGTACCCCGACCGAAGATCCAACTTAGAGAACACACGTGCACCACATAACTGATCGAACAAGTCATCAATCTGAGGTATAAGATACTTGTTTTTAATCGTAACCCAGTTCAACTCCCGGTAGTCAATGCACATGCGTAACGAACCGTCCTTCTTCTTCACTAGAAAAAATGGAATGCCCCATGGAGAAGTACTTGGGTGAATGAAACCCTTGTTGAAGAGGTCTTCTATCTGCTTTTTCAATTCTGCTAACTCAACTGGTTCCATCCTGTAAGATGCCTTAGAAATCAGTTCCATTCCTGGTATTAATTCTATCGAAAACCCCAAAGCACGAGGCAGGGGTAGGCCGGGTAAATCCTCGGGAAAGACATCCAAGAATTCCCGAACTACAACCGGTGCCGAACTTTTATTAATCTCTATTGACGCTAGTATGCTGCTCGTCGATTTTGCTCTAAACTCTATGGGTCCTAGAGATTTGCTGCCCCCGGTAAACACGAACTCTAGGCGGTTAGGAATGCAAAATATTATGGTCTTGGCCCGACAATCGATATGTGCATGAAAAGTGCCCAACCAATCCATTCCTAAGACGACATCATAACTACCGGTCCTAATCAGCAGGAAATTTGTGAAAAGTTCCCTACCGCAAATCACTACTGGACAAAGCTTGCACTCTAGGTTGGTGGCAACTACTCCATTTCCAGTGTGAATGTCCCAACCTCGAATCAGTGTTTCGTGTGCAATAGAATGTGTTGTGGCAAAAGCCAAAGACATAAAACAATGTGAAGCACCGGAATTGAAAAGTGCTCTAGCAAGAACAAAACAAACTAGAATGGTACCTGAAACGACATCCTCGGATGCCTCTGCTTGCTCAGCCGTCAGGGTAAGGCTCGCCCCTGGCCACGACCTGCATTACCTCGCCTCTGATCAAAAAGTTGCTTCTGAGAGACAAGTCCTTTTTGTGGTTGGTTGCGCTCTACTCTCCTATGAAAACTCCTAATTTGGTGGTCACTAGCACCACAGATCAGACATAGACCCTTAGCCAGGTGGCAATTCCTCTCAATGTGTCCCGGTATCTGACAGTATCCATACACCAGAGATCCTCATTATGGTAGGGTTGCGGTACGCTTCATCTGAACTCCTCTATGCTGTTTAACTGGAATCCTTCCTGAAGTTTGATTCACCGGGCGTTTAAATCCTCCATTCTGAAGTTTCTTCCTCTTATCCATAACTGCCTCAATCTTACAGGCTGCATTTAATACCTCAGAATAAGTTCCAAGATCATGCGAAGCTAGTTTCTCCTGTATCTCTAGAGTAAGGCACTGTAAAAATCTCCTGGCCCTGTTCTCCTCCTAAGCTACCATCGAAGGAGCGAAACGACTGAGTCGGATAAACTCATCCACTACCTCGTCTACTGTGCGATCTCTTCGACGAAGACTGATAAACTACTACTCCATTTCGATCCTGGCCAACTTGGGAAAGAATTTCTCAAGAAAAGCAGTCGAGAAATTAGTCCATGCATTTGGTTTCTTCAATATGTTCTCTTCTGCGAGCCACCAAACTCTAGCTACATCTTGTAGCGGAATCTTGACTATGTACACTCTGTCCTCTTCTAGAACTCGGGTGGCTGACAGCAAATTCTCCATGTCGATAATCCACTGCTCGGCATCAAGTGGACTACCCGAACCAGTGAAAACTGCCGGCTGTAGTCTCTTGAAATTTCTCAAACTCGCAAGTTTCCGAATCGATTTCTTGGATGGAACAGATATCCAGAACATGAGCACTCGGGTTAGAGGGATGATTTCCCAACCTAAAAATGTTGAGCTCAATTGTCATTTTTCCGAATGATAGGTTCATAGAACCATTGCGACAATTGATTACAGCATTTGAAGTGGCCAGAAATGGACGACCAAGAATCACCAGAATTTGATTCCGGGGTTAGCCATAGGCTATGTGTCTAAGACTATGAAGTGCATGGGGAATATGAAGTCCCTTACTATAATTAACACATCCTCTAACTCACCCCTAGGATGGGTGATGGATCGGTCGGCCATTTACAGCATACAGTGTGTGGGTTTCAATTCCCCTACACCGAGTTGCTCGTAAACTGAATATGGAAGGAAGTTAACACTGGCACCGAGGTCTAGAAGAGCGCAATTGATATTCTTATTTCTGATGGTTATTAAGATTATAGGACAACCAAGGCCCTTCCTTTTGTTGGCAAATCAAGGATAAGAACATCACTCACATTACTAGCCAAGAAAACCTTCTTCGATATTTGAGATTTTCTCTTTTTAGTGCACAAGTCCTTAAGGATTTTTGCGTATGACGGGACTTGTTGGATCGCATCTAAAAAAGGAATGTTGATGTTAACTTGTTTGAACAGCTCCACAACCTTCTCCATCTGTGGACTGGGCTTATTAAGTCTCAACCGGTTTGGAAAAAGGGTTTTCTTCAAATTGGTTGAGTCCAATACCCGTGTGGAAGGTTATAGAGACGGAACGGAACCCAAAACTTGAGTTTCAGTTAAGTGAGATGTGGGTCCGTTCAAAGCAACAGATTTGTGAGAAGAACCTGGTGAATTAGAACGGGTTTAGAAGAAGAAAAAGAAAGTAGAATGGAAAAAGAAGCAGTCGGGGTGTCATCATCAGCAATTGGGGCATCAATGTGGTTGTTCCGCAATCTTCCTGATCTTAACGTAGTAGCAGTACTCACATTATGGTTCTATTGTTCAAGAACAATATGTGCATTTTGTGGGTGACCAGAATTTGGTAAGGGTTGAGATGGGAGCTTTTCTTTCTCCTTCTCGCTCATCGCATCATTTAGTTGTGCAATCTGGGTCTCGATGGATTTTATGCTGTCTATGAGAAGCTTTGTTTTACACAAGCGTTTGGATTGAAGATTGGATGTTTGCGGTGGATTGTGTGGATAGATTAACAAAAGCTTCCAAACTTCGATCGAGAGCAGAAACCTTATCAATACCGGGTGTAGCAAAATTGTTGTTCGGAGGGAACGAATTGTTGTATGGAGCAGTATAATTCGTATGGTTTTGAAAAGGTTATGGTTGGAAAGGTTGCTAAAATTGTTGCTGTTGTGGAGGGGCCCTCTGAAAGTTATTTTGGCCTTGAAACTGGTTTTGGTTTTGCTTCCGGTTCCAGGCAAAATTAGGGTGGTTTCTCCAACCGGGATTATATGTGGAAGAGTATGGATCGTTCCTTAGTCTTTGCTGAAATGCAGCATTAACCTGATTCTGTCCTTAAGATGGTGGATTATAAGGATACTCTTCCGTTAAGTGTGATGGATCCAAACAACAAGCACCAATGGTGCGGAGGGGAGCAACAAGGCTAGGGGTAGGGATGAAAATTTGCTCTCAATCGCTTCGAGTTTCCTCGTGATTGAGGCCAGTTCGGCCTTCATCGTAATTGAGACGTCTAGATGGTGAACTCCTACCCTAGATTGATCGAAAGAAGATGTAGAAGATGAAGAGGTCGATCGGATGCTTTCCCATTGCAGTGTTTGCTCAGTGAGATCTTCCAAGAATGGCCAGGTTTCTTCGTCAGATTTAGATAGGAAGTGATCTTGACAAATAGTTTCTAATAACTGGTTAGTTTCTGGAAGAAGTCCCTCATATAAAGTGTGACAAAATTACTATTTTTCAAAACCATGATGAGGACATTGCACAAGGAGATCCTTATACCGTTCAAAACACTTCTAAAATGGTTCATTAAGAAGCTGAGTGAATTGATAGTTCTGATGCGCACAGTCTTATGATTTGGATAAAACTTCTTTAAAAAGGCTTTTACAAACTCATCTCAATTGGATATGGAATGAGATGCGGTGGAAGAAATCCATTTTTCTGCTAAATTGCATAGGGTGAAAAGGATCATCCTTAACTAGATCGCATCATCAGAAAGCTAGATTGTTTTCATCATCTAGCAAACTTGCTGAAATTTGTTGATGAAGACGTACGAGTCATCAAAATCAAGCCGGTGAAATTTTTGCAGAATGTTGAAAAAATAAGGCTTAATCTCAAAATTATCCCCATTGGCTGGTGGTAAAGAAAGGCAGGTAGGAAGAGCTATACAGATAGGATAATATCGGTCTTAAAACGTGATACGTGGTGGTGCTCCTACGGGAGGTGGTAGATTATTCACACCAAGAGGAGGTGGAATCATTCTCGGAGGAGGTAGATTATTCGCACCAAGAGGTGGTGCAATCATGTTGGGAAATGCGGGATTAGTTTGGTCAATAAAAGGTAAAGGTCCCGACATTTCATGAGAAGAGGTACGGTACAAAGAAGGTGAAGATGTGTGAACAGAATTACGGTCAATTTCGGTGTTGACCGGTAAAGGTAAGGTGTGCTTAGGGAAAGACGAATCGACTTCGGAGTCAATCGTATAGTCGGTAGGGACTAGCGAAACACTGAGTAATCGATCACTAGTATCCCGAGTCCAAACGGACATACCCTAAACACGTTTAGTGTTGTCAAAGCGTATTAGTAGAATGTGAGTATAAGAAAACGATTATGAGAAATGTAGGTGAAAGGTAGGTGGAATGGAAATTTGGTGACAAATGGTAAGTTTTTATGAAAGTTTTTTTATTTTTTTATTTTTTATTTTTTATAGAGTTTTGAAAAATATAAGGAATTAAGGCCACAACTTCAAACAATCACAGGCATAATATGCACAATCACATCTAGAGCCATAGTCCTCAAAGTCCAACTAGACTGCTCCTAACTGTTCCAAAGCGATAAGTTGTGAGATAATCCTCAAATCGTCTCTTCATTGTCAATTGTGGCCAGGTAAGCACAAGTGAAGTAAGGAGGGTTCCGCTTATGAATCACTGTGAGACGGGCCTTTTAAAGTTACCTCCTCATTTGTCTAGCCTAGGCACCAAAAGGTCAAGTTTAGATAAACGATCGAATTCCCACAACCTTCCTCTGTACTATTGAGCACGACAAGTCCTTAATTGACTGAGTTTAGATATTTTTTAATTAAGCTCAATGGTAACGCGTATACTTTTTGTGACTTTTGGGGTCTTAGAAAGGGTGATGAAATCCCCACCCAATCTGAATTGGTGTTATAGCCCCTTAAAATCCGTATTATTTATGAAAAACAATAACAAACAAAATCTAAAACACTTGCAAAAATTTTATTTGGCGGCGGTGCAAAGAATCTTGCACAAAAACAGTTTATTAGAAAGGAGGAAGAGTTTGTGCAAAGAACACTGCAGAAAAGGCAATTTAGTGGAGTTAAGAGGGGGTTTCTGGAAGACAGAAGCACTCACAAAATTTTTAGGCCCTGAAACAATATTTGGGCCGTGGATCCGCGGTCAAACACTTCTTGGCCGCGGTTTCGCGGTGGGGTTGGAGAATTAGACTTCCATATTTCTTCTGTGCACTAAAATTGTTCTCTCCTTCTGATTTTTAGCCTATGGTTTTTGATTTGGTCACTGAATTTGCTCCAGATTTTAGTATGGTTAGATGCGGTTTTTCCTTGATCCGCCGCGGTGTAGCCACGAGATATGGGTCTAACCTCCCACGACTTTGGCACTGAATTTGCTCTTCTCCCTATCCTGTACACTCGCACAGAAAGAATCGAAGAATAATAAGATGATCTTTATTGTTTTTTTATTCACAAATTAACCCGAAACTATAAAAAGAAATAAACTACCGTCTCCCCGGCAACGACGCTATTTGATTAAGAGGTTTTCAGCACGTTTTTAAAGTTCTATTCAGCAATTTAGACAGGTTCGCTTGGTAGCTAACCGGTTGAGTACGGGTCGATCCACGGAGAGATGAGAGTCTTTTTCTTTATGTTTTAACGAGTTAAGTTAAGTTTGTCCAAGTTTGTTCAATGCTAATTATGTGTTCGGATATGTATGTTAATGGAAGCTTGCTAGGATTAGGATAGGGTTAGTTTGAGTTAGGAATCTTCTCACTTCTTTCATTTGCCTCTCTTGATATTGATGTTACAGTAATCGGCAACAACGAGGATTAGCATGACTAGGAAGGATACTTGCGAGTATAAGGTAGGCTTTCCAACGCTTAGTTCCTTCCTTTTGGTCCTTGTCCGTCCGTTCTCGGCTCTTAACCATAACCTCCAGTCAATCCAATCACAACTGGTCTCACTAGAGTATCACCACTATCATAGAGGACAGGGTGCCGTAAGGAGTAGATTGTGGATGCTTTGACGGGAGTTCAACTCAAGCTGTTGGGTAAGGGAAAGAGTGAGGGAGATTTTGTTCTTTCAAACTTTTCTTATCCTACCATAACAAGTAAGAAAACTACTCACTCATTATATAAAAAAAGAAAATAAAACAAGTAGAGAAGATAGAAAGAAATGAGGTGGAAGACGGCAACTAACTACTTGGGATCTCACTTAAGCAATAATCACACTTGAGTTTCATGGTTGTAATGATAAACAAAAATAGAATAGAAAAAAGAAGAAATGAAACCCGATAAATAACAATTTACACTACTAAGAAAATAAGAGCAAGTAAATAAAAACTAGTTAACAATTGAGATAAGACATGAACATAAACTCTCAAACTTCATTTGTCATCCACTCAAAAAGCTCTCATACAATTTTAATGAAGGAAAGATGAAGAAGAAGAAGAAGAAGAAGTTTTACACTAAATTAAAACAAAACTTAGGGGAAAATATACATTCTTTATTTTCCTATGATCTGGAGTATTTATAGGCAGTGAAGTGAAACTCTAGGGTCTTTTTCTGAACCCTTATACAATGACGAAAACACCCATAAAAATTCATTACATTTGGCCATGTAATGGCTGTGGATCCGCCGCTAAAACACCAATAATTTCGCTAATCCACGGACATTTATTAGAATTAGAACTTTGTATTTCTTGTGCTTACTCGTGTTGCTTTATTCTTCTATTTGATACACTTATATTTTCAAAATCATTCCAAAATATTCTCAGATTTTCAACAGTCCAAAATGAAAAATCATTTGACTTATATGCCTTGATCTCTCTCGAGCTCTGCGTTGCCTTCTTGATCCATGTGCGGCTACCCTCATGCTTTGTGCTTGTCCGAGACACAAATGACCATCGCTTGATCTTGTCCCTTGTTCTGGTAAATGGCACCTGACGGATGTGGATGACCGGAACACGTATTTTTATCCGTTTGTCGGCAGTTGTCCTGAATTTGTCATAACTGTGAGTGATTTGCATTGTTCTGGACTGAGAACCTGTATCCTGTAATTATGTAGCAAACACGGATCAAAAGAACCTACCTATATGCAATGCGATCAAGAATGGATGGTATAAAAGTGCAAAATACTGATATGAACACCCGAGCATGATTAACTTCGGAGTTCTTCGAACTTCGAAGTACTGGTTCACCCGAAAGGCGCCTCCTTATAATAGAGTGGTATTATTATATTTATAATACAGATCTTCCCTCACTCGCTCTGTGTTTCAAAGACTTGATCCTATTGTTCTACAGTAGATAGTTCTCCCCACTCCTCCCTACTAAGAACAACGGTTCGTTCCTGAACCACAGACCGACTATTGAAGACCGACTGACCTACTATTGAGGACCGACTCTGATACCATAATGTCACGTCGCACCCCCAAGTACGAATGGTATTGTTTTCTCTAGCCGAAACTAGCACGGTTTTGTCCCTTTGAGCGAACCAGACTCAAGAAGGGGCCACTTCCTAAGAGGTCACCCATCCTTGGACTTCCCTAGCCCGAGCACGCTTAACTTCGAACTTTGAAGTGCCAGGTCACCCAAAAGGCGCCTCCGTATAGTAGGGTGATATCATTACATTTATAATACAGACCTACCTTCATTCGCTTTGTATTTCGAAGATCTGATCCCATTGTTCTACAGAAGGTGGTTCCCCTACTGATGACATTTCACGATCCGAAAACGGCATATGACCGGCACTCAGATTATGTGAAACCGATTGAGCAATAACGTAATCTAAGTAAGTCTAAGTCAGGATCAAAACCTATAAGTTGATAAAAAATAGAGGTGAAGTTTTAAGAAAAGATTTATAAAATGAAGTAAAACTTATTTTGTAAAGAGTTAACATTTGAAAAAAATGGACAACACCTCCTTTGTAAATTTTTGATAAAATTCCTGTACAACAGCAGTAAAATAAACGCATCTCCATACATGAGATAACTCAAGGCCTATGCGGCGGAGACACAATCCACGCATAATATACGACGTCTAAAGGCGAAGAACCACAAGCGAAAAGCTATAAACACTATATATAAATAAAGTCAAGCTGACTCCACATGAGTTCGACAACAACAACAGCATAACGTCTAAGGTCTCGGGCAAATAAACCCAACTTGGTTGATGAAGTATTTCTAGATACAAAAATAGATACAAGGAAAATGCCGAAACGAAATCTAACCCATTTAGCTCAAATAAATATGCAACCACGCCCAAGATGAGCTCTCTCACTGTCGCTATCGATCTAAGAGACCAACCCTGCAAAAAACTATGGCACAACGGGGGTGAGTTACTAACTCATGAGAGAATTCGCATAACAAGATAGAAATCACATGCATAAGCGGTGAAATAACTAAGGCATAGGTAAACATATATATTGTGGAAGGTAAATAAGCATGTACGAAACTAGAATTCAAGCGATTAACAACAATAATAATAACCCATCATGTACAACTTTTATACCGCTATCCTAGCATGCATAGTATACTAATATATGTGGTTATCCTGGCATCATAACGAATCGAGCATAATAGAAAACATCATCTATAAAATCATCATAAAATCTCATATTCCAATAATCGACACTTAAATATATAAATCACATAAGGCGATGTCTCTCGCACCATCCCTCATTCTCCATATATCCGTAATCAGCTACATCCCCATCTCGATTACTGGATATCATCAAACCAGTCTACCATGTATCTATAATCAGTTAAATCCCCACCTCGATTACCGGATATCATCAAATCATAAATACATGCATCCGTAACCGGTTCGACCCCGCCTCAGTTACCAGATAACATCAAATCATAAATAACATAATCATAGCACGAACATATAACATAAGTGTAGCACAAACCATAACATAATCATAGTACGAACAGATAATATAAACATAGCATAAAAAAATAACATAACCGCAGCGCGAACGAATAGCATAAACGTAGCACAAACAAATAACATAATCATAATGCGAACGGATAACAAATAAAGCAAGCGTAGCATGAACGAATAATAAGTAAAGAAAGCACATCGTAAACGAATAATAAGTAAAGCAATCATAGCGTGAACGAGCATTGTAAATGAATAAATACTTCAGAATAATTTAATTATACTTTAAAATCGAACGAAACGTTGTTTGGAAATAAAGAGGCTGCGATGTTTTTAAAATACATATCCTTTTGAAATCCAAGCAGCACATCCTTTGCATTTTTAAAATATGAACGAATCGTTATTTTTAGAAATGAGTAAAACCTTTGTATTTTCATAATCTCCCAATCGGGATAAATAATGAGATTTAGTGAGTCAAAAATAAAAGGCCGTATTCGGTTAACCATCACCACTTCATCCAGTACGAAATCTCACCTCGTATGATGACAACCAAATATCCCATTGAATCAAATCATAAATTCTTTTTCAATAATTCCAAAGGTTACGATAAACAATATAATGCACTCAATAATAGTCAGTACGGATATCTAGTCTACGAACGCAAACACACAATTTAAATAGTACGGACCGTTAGTCTACGTACTAACAGAGCAATTAGTACAGATATCTAGTCACGTACACAAATGACTGGTGCGAACATCTCATCGACGCACTTACTCAACGATCGGTACAGACATCTAGTCACGTACACTCACACCGAATGGTACAGACCTCTAGTCGCGTACTGGCTCAACAATCAGTACGGACATCCAGTCGCGTACTCAACATAACATTGATCATACTATAATATGTAAAGCATGGCAAGTTTTACACGTGGCATGACAATTACTAGTAATGTGTACGTGTTAGCAGACGAGTTTGTGGTTGTGATACATGGCAATTACTAGTAAACATACAAGTGTTCTAGTGTATACGTGTCATAACAGTTACTAATGATGTGGACGTTTAGCATATGAGTTTGTGTTGGTGTCGCATGGTAATCATTAGTAATTGTGCAAGTGTTCTAGAAATTGTGTTCGCGAAAGTATAGTAAAGGAAAAAGAAACATAGTATTAGTAAACCGAGCATATTCACGATAAGCGTACTAAAACGAAACTCATGAAATTTACTAATTAACGGAAAGGTTTCAATAAACGTGGCATGAATCATAAGCATAACAATTACATAAAGTATCAATCTAAATATGTTTCATGGGGGTGCTATACGCCATCCACCCGATTTCCCACTCATAGATACAAATATCTACTCACCGACAGTAGCACCAGCTAGTCGAATCTCACGACTGTTGCGCCTCTCCTCATCACCTCGGGTTCATCCGCACCCGATCCTATAACCAATAGTAATCATAAACATGCAAGAAAACCCCATTAATATCGATATAAACCCAAGAAAACTAAACACGGTGTAAAACTCAAGTGAATCAGGCTAAAAAAAGAGCATCGGACGTCTGAAGCTCTAATCTCATACGTCAAAAGAAGACATCTCATCGTGACAGAGAAGAGGAAGACGTCTGAAGAACAATATACAGACATCTACCCAAAAACACAGATGAAATCCAGAGAAGGTGTAGACGTCTGAAGCTTTGAGCTCAGACGTCTAGCGAATAATATGAAACAATCAAGAGAAAACACAGACGTCTGAAGATCAGGGATCAGACATCTGAAAAACATTTATGAAACATAACAGAGGAGTTGCAAATGTCTGAAGCTCAAGGCTCTGATGTCTGACTCAGGAAAATGCTGAGCACGGATTCCTTTATTTGTAAAACTTTTGAAAAAAACATTTAAACAAATTTCTAACTCTTTTCAAACCCAAAAAGTTGTAATAGCAACAAATAGCTATACTAAACATACTACAACTACAATAATCAATAAAACTCCATTTGTGTAAGATTTATGAAATTAAAATGTGAGTTTTATGCAAATGTATAGTTTTTCATGCAAAACTTTTAAGAACCGTACTTGAAATGAGGGATTGTTACCTTGAAATAGAGTTAAAGGAGATCCAAGACTTGTAGGATATCACTTGAAGAATTGATGAAGGCTTCTACTTGATCAAGCTTGAAAGAGAAGATGAGGAAGTGTAGGTTTTGTTTAGAGTAGGGTTTGAGGGAGAGTGAGAGAGAACTTGAGAGAGAGAGAGAGAGTGAGAGAAGATGAAGGGAGAAAGAGAAAGAAAAAGAAAAGTAAATGGATGTGGTGACATAGGCATGGTGAGCCTATGCCTCCTCCATGCCTCCCACTCCTGTGATTTTATTTAGGGAAAAAGAAAGAAAGAAAAAAATGTTAATACTAAGTATGCTTACCATTTTAATAAAACTCAAAATATCATAATTAACCTTTAAAAAAAATTGAAATATTACAATATCCCCTCTTAAAGAAATTCGGTGCCCAAATTTAAAATAAACCCAAACCTAAAAACATTTCATTCAATTTAATAAAAAAAGGGCACCAAAGTCCCACACAAGTTAAAATACAATGATGCAAAGTGCGTACATGAAAACAAAAGTGTGATAATACAGATCCTGAACGCTCGCCTCCAAACGAGAAATCTTACTGGAAGAATGAAGATCAACCTGTTCCTGTGTCATCGGAGTACCGTCCTGATCAGTCCTCATCTCAGAAGAGCCTGTCCTGACCTTATCTCTAGCCGCAGCCCTCTCGGCTTACAAAAACTTTAGCGGCATGGTGACAGGAACAAGAATCGAGACTTGGTAAAAGTGTAACAACTGGAACAAAGAAATGCATAGAATAGAAGAAAGAATCTCCAGATACATCCTAAAGACACTCAAGCGGAGGACCGTATTGTAAATATGCCGCGGAACATATTTACACTACGTAACTCTACTTAAGTAACGTCTATCATACCAAGGATTACACGAAAGTTCTGGTTGAAGACCCCAAAGTCAAGTCTAAGTTCCGCAAGATTTATCTTAGGTTTCGAAAAATCATAACCTAGACCCTACATAGTCAAACCTAAACTCAACAACGGTAAAACCTAGTACTCTGATACCAACATTGTCATGACCCGAAAATGGCACATGACCGGCACTTAGATTACGCGAAACTAATTGAGTAATAATGTAATCTAAGTAAACCTAAGTCAGGATCAAAACCTATAAGTTGAATGAAAAACATAGGTGAAGTTTTAAGAAAAGATTTATAAAATGAATTAAAACTTGTTTTGTAAAGAGTTAACATTTGAAAAAAATGGACAGCACATCCTTTGTAAATTTTTAATAAAATTTATGTACAACAGCAGTAAAATAAACACATCCCCACACAGGAGTTAACTCACACCCACACGGCGGAGACACAATCCATGCATAATATACGACGCCTAAAGGCGAAGAACAACAAGCGAAAAGCCATAAATACTATATATAAATAAAGTCTAGCCAACTCCACACGAGTGCGACATGCTTTCGGGAAAATACACCCGAATTAGTTGATGGAGTACTTCTAGATAAAAATAGATACAAGGAAAATGCCGAAACAAAATCTAACCCACTTAGCTCAAATAAATATGCAAGCACGCTTAAGATAAGCTCTCTCACTGTTGCTATCGATCCAAACGACCAAATCTGCAAGAAACTATGGCACAACGGAGGTGAGTTGCCAACTCATGAGTAGAATTCGCATAACAAGATAAAAATCACATGCATAAGCGGTGAAAAAACTAAGACATAGATAAATATGTACATTGCGGAAGGTAAATAAGCATGCATTGAAACTAGAAATTAAGCGATGAACAACAACAATAATAACCCATCATGTACAACTTGTATATCACTATCCTAGTATGTGTAGTATACTAACATATATGTTTATCCTGACATCATAACGAATCGAGCACAATAGAAAACATCATCAATAAAATTATCATCAAATCTCATGTGCCAATCATCGACACTCAAATATATCAATCTCATAAGACGCTGTCTCTCGGACCAGCCCTCATTCTCCATATATCCGTAATCGTCTACTGATAGCTTATAGATTTTGATGATCCATTTATTTATTTTTAATGATAGCTTAAACATGAATAGTTCGTTTAGTGTTACCTGCTTATCTTGATTATCATATCGACACTAAACTCGTATACATTTGATGCTTAGCTTGCTTATCCTATATCTTGTGTATACCGAGCAATATATCAATATCTCATGCTATATTTGTATTATATTATTATTATCGATATATTACTCTCATTCATTTTTTTTATAATTCATAATATAAATTTGTATGTATATATGATCTAATATCTTGCTCTTCATTTAACATGTATATATGTTTGGTATATCAATATCTCATGCTTTGCTTTTATTTTTATTTTGATATTGATATACTATTCATAGTTGTGATATCAAAACAATGAATGGTCATATAATTGTGTTTATTAACTTATTTATATTTCATTACACTATATATGACGTGCTTGGTCATTTTGAGATTGCTTTTCAGGTATTCAGAGTATCTCACGACACAAGCGTATAAAGGAGGATGCGGGTTATTGAGCTTCAACGGATATATCTAATGGATATTGGAGGATACGGATGAGTGCTTCAAAATTTGCCTAAGTAGCCAAAATTTAAGGGATTCAAGAGTTCATGCTACGAATAGTTAAGAATCTAGAAGCCAAGTCCAAGTTTGAAGCGTCAAAGATCGAAGTCGATGCGAAGTCCATTTGAAGATCAAATATCGTCTTCAAGACGCAAGTGAGTGAAATGTCGTGTTTGAGTTTGAAGTGTCAAGTGTTGAAGCTAATTTGAAGATCAATTGACCAACACAAGTTCAAGCGAAACGCCAAAGTTTCAAGAGCTCGAGTCGAGACACCAAAGATTCAAGATTTCGAAGAAATGCGTTAACCAACATAGGAATCTTTGTAAGTACTCGATCGAACTATGGTATTATCATTTAGGGTTCTTGAAAACTTACACACTTTAACACAAAGGTTTTACAAACATCCGGTTTTTCGTTTTCAAAGTTTTCATTTTTCAGAAAACCCAAACTGTTGTTTTTGTGACAGGCCAGATGTCTGCCTTGTTGAAGTTCAGACGTCTATACGCTGTTGTGTTTTCTGATATTTGGAAATATTAGAAACCCCGAGAGACAACAGACGTCTGAAGGTCAAATTGACAGACGTCTGAAGAAGGTTTTGAAAATGGATATTTTATACCTTCAGACGTTTGTGTTTTGTACTTCATACGTCTATGATAAAGTCTCTGGTTGGTATTTGTTTATTGTCAGACGTCTGCAGTTAAATGTGACAGACGTCTGCTGAACGTTTTGAAAAATGAATTTTAAATCTTCAGACGTCTTCTTTGTGAACTTCAAATGTCTGGTTTTGGCCCTGTGATATCCAGTAAGAAACACAGATGTTTGATGTTCATCGGGGCAGACGTCTGACATTATATTTTCTCTAAAACTTTTCTTCTTCAGACGTCTACAGTTAAGATTTTTCTAAAATATAGTCGTCTATAGCCATTTGGGATTTGTCTTATTTGAGGACAGACGCCTGCCACTTTTTCCTTCAGGCGTCTTCCTCGTGTTTAAAACTGCTTGTTCCCACTTCTTTTGAGTTGATTTTTTTATGGGCTATAAATAGGGTTTCTATGGGATTTTTGACAGTGAACATTTTGCAGTCACTTGAGATTTTCAATTGCCAATATCTAAGTGATCTTGAGTCAAAAAGCTCATCTCTTATGAGAGTTTAAAAGAGTTTTCATTTGCTTATCAATTCACTCACACACACAAAATATTCAAGAGCTTAACTTGATCATCCTTACTTTGTAAGAGTATTAGAGAGAGTTTTGAGAGAAACTCCTTTGAGAGTATTGTGTTTCATTGTAAACCCTTTTCCTTCTTTGTGTTTGGAATCTTGAGTGCAAGATTGCCATTGTAAGAGATGGGAGAATCTTTGTAGAGAGAAGAGCGACGAGCTTGTAAGGGAAGTGTTGTTTGTAGTGGCGAACAACGTGTAGTCTTTTGAGGAGACATGTTGGTTAGGCCTCTACCGGAAACGGGATTGTTGGGTTGCTTGCGGGCAACGCGGTTGTCTCCAAGAAAGACATGTTTTAGTGGAACAGACTTGTACGTCTAAAGAAAGTGGACCAGGGGATCTCTCGAACCACCCTAAATCGACACATGTTTGCGTTTACAATTTATCTCTTACTTTATATTTTTTATTAGCTTAGAAATGAAATAATACTAGAAGGGGGGTGAATAGGGTTATACTAGAAATATCACCAAATTAAAAAAATCTATTCCATTTGCTTAACAACTAAACACAATTACCAACTTAAGAGTAAGAGATTGGTAGAAAGTATCAATATAGCACAATAAGTATAAAAAGAGCAAGGTAATCTAGCATGAAATTTCTATCATGAATATGAAACTAAAGCAATAATGATAGAGAAATTACAAACAAAATCGTAAACACGAAGTCTTTTAAAGAGGTCCGGTGCCCCAATAACGTCTTGGTCCCTAGTCCTTTTTTAGGTCCTCAAGCCCGTTCCTTTTAACTTCACGTCTTATCCAAACACTACACATCTCCACCGAGACTACAACACGTCACTCGATACACGAGTGACTCTTCTCTTTACAATATGATCTCCTCTCTTCTTACAAAGGAACCCTTACACTCAAGAGTTCTCACACAAAGAACATAAAAAGGAAATCACAAGCCCAAATACTCTTTCAAGAGTTTCATTCAAAGCTCACAACTAATACTCAATGAGTATAGAATAATCAAATTAAGCTCTTTGATATTTTTGAGTGTGTGAGAGAAATATATAATCAAAATCAAGATTTTTTTCTCACAAGAGATGAGAAAACACCTTGGGATGTTTAAGAATCTTTTTGCAAGTCTTGGCTACACAAAAACCAAAGTGAAATCCAATTTATAACACTCAAACAAAACTAGCCGTTATAGCTCAAAACAGTCAAAACGAGCCATTATCAGACATCTAAAGTTCAACCAGACAAATGTCTGAAGAAGAATCAACAACGGTTATAATATAGCTTTAGACGTTTGTTTAAGGAAGCTTCAGGTATTTGCCGATAGTTTTTGAAAGAAGGCAAGAGAACACAGGAAGTAAACTGACGTTTGAAGAATGTTTGACAAACGTCTGAGGAAGAAAAAGTTTTCAAATATTTTGAACCAAAGACGTTTGTTGACAATGGCTTCAGACGTTTGTTTCTTTAGAATTCAAAAGCCTTAGGTTATAGGGATCTAAGACTGTTTCCTAAGTCATCATATCTCCTAAACTGCTCTATAAGTATTTCGATATCAACTCTTATATACAATCTAAGGGCACAAACAAATATGTTCCAACGAAGTCCCGCCAATGGCAAGAAATATCCCCATATGGTGAATGACACTTGTAAATCCTCTCGACTTGCAGGAAGAAAACACTTTTGTAAGATCCTTACGACTTGCAAGAGAAAATACCACTTACGAATCCCCACGATTCCTAAGGAGAAAATACACTTACGAGATACTCTCGACTCATAGGGAGAAATACCATTGTGAGACCCTTACGGCTCATAAAATCAAAAAACCTTAGTTGACAGGGATCCTAATGTAACATTTTGAAAATTATAAATATTATTTTATAATTTAAATATGGATATTATGAGTTACAAAAATAATATTATGTATGGATTTTGGGTTTTCGGATTGGTATCTGTATATCTATATTATTTTGGGGAAATTGAAAATGAGAGATATTTTAAAGATGACATGTATTTTGTTTTGAGAAGAGATGTGGAATTTAAATGATTTGTGTATGGTTTATTAGGAGAAAGTGAGAGGGGAATATGATAGTTATGATAAACTCTTACCCATCACACCTAAATATCTCAACATATATGGCTAGACTTCTCTCGCTTCTCTCATTTCCTCTCTACACAAATACCTTCACACAAATATCTCTAGCTCTTCCAACCCTCAATTAAACCCTAGTCTATATTCCCCAAGTCTCTATGGATTCCTTTGTTGGATATATATTCCCTAGAGGCCTTCATTGTATAGGATGCTAGGGATATGTATGTACATGACAGTCTTGCTTGATATGATAGTACGCTATTTGGTTTGTCTTTGTCTTAACGTATGATATATTTTACTTAGTATTTATATATATATGTTGATAAAGCCCATAGGGTGTTTGCCTGACTACCGGCGTTGTGATGGCAGTCATACTTATGGGAGCTGGATAGTCAATAGGCACATCCTTAGATGTCCCTGGTCACAGGAGTATCGAGACTGGGCATCGATACTCCGGAGTAGACTAGTGTATACATATCTAGACCCTGAGGAGGGGCGATGGACTGGTCCCGCAGCCATTGGTGGAGTGCACCTAAGATTGTATACAGATGCTCACTGGGTGTGAGTACACCGGACAGGACTCGCCGAGAACTGACTGGATGGTATTATACCTAACATCAGATAGCAGTTCTCAGGTGACATGTGTGCAGATAGTCCGTTGACTTAAGGTCGTCATTTGTCTTGTGTGAGTTCCCACTGTGCTTTGATTACTACCCTACCATGATTCAAAGGAGTCGTGCAAACAGGTTTTAGTTGGGCACAGTCCCGAGCCACGTGGAGGCAGTGAGCGACTGTTAGAGATTCGTCCCTCCCGGTATAGGGAGTTGATATCGAACGGTGATCGGTTGGTCATTACCATAAGTCCCTGGCCAGGCTGACTGAGAATTACCGATGGACTGATCAGTAGATTCTCGGATGGTCTTGAGCCATGCCGACACGACTTGTACGGTTATTAGGGGTCTGACGTCCACCACCTCCCTAGACCATACATGCGATACTCTTAGACGAACAGACCGGACTACGCGGATATTGTCACGGACAGGCTCAGTAGGATTTCGGATGGGTTACCTCATCGGCTTTCTTAGCGACAACTACCTGGGGACCGTTACGTACAGCTAGTGCCGCTTACGGTCTGTGGTTAAACCCACTGCCAGCGTAGTAGTCGAGTCTTTAGAGTCCCACACAGAGATTTCCCAAACCCAGGCGAAAAGATATAGAGGTCGTATGGTTTTACGACAAAGGTTCGGACGCATACGTGTTTAAACGTACGTACGACATTCAGACAGTTTTTACTAGCCGGCTTTGGTTTAAGCCAGATTCTAGTATCAGGTTATTGGATTTATACAGTCTAAAGTTTTTCCGTGTTTTCACGGATGCGAGGGGCGTTCTCGTAATTTTCCGAGAAGCTTCTAGAAAGATGGTGACATGAGGGGTTAAGGTGGCATTTTCATTAATTGCTTTTGTGACTCATATGTGTGATTCATCATATCATTAAATGCATCATTAATGCATCATTAATTACTTAATGACTCATATGATGAATCACTCTTGTTGAATAAATGAAGCATGGTGAATAATCATTTAATTGATTTTATTTGATAATTCATTATATTTTATATATTCAAGTGAGAAGCTTTTTTCTTCTCATTATCATCTCCACCTTCTCTCTCCTCAAGCTCACTCTCTCTTCAAACCCTAATCCTACCACTCATGAGTTGAGACCAAGGATTAGCATAGACTAAACACTTCATAACCTAACTCTATATCATCTTAGTTACTTTGATTAGCAACTAGAGAAACTAAGTAACCTTAAGTTTAGAGGTAATAGCTTGGATTAGGGTTCTCGGGTGGATCATCTATCACGGATAGGAGGCCGAGGAGGACTTAGAGATCATAAAGACGAAGGACTAGAATCATTTGGTATAATCTCTTTACATAGTAGCTTAGAACTCTATGCTTGATGTTAATTATCGTTTAGCAAAGATCTTCGGTTAGTCGATGTTTACATACAAAACGAGATCGTTTTTTATATTTCCGCCTCCCCGCAACTCGTGGGGTGTTGTACATCGACTTACAGTGGTATCAGAGCCTCACTAAACAATAATTAACTCACTTGCAAAGTCGTATGAATTTCGAACGGAAAACAAACCGGAAAAAACCCCGATATCACATAGTTTCTGTCGATTTTAAAATGAGGTCCAAAAATTTTTCAGGTGCCTGCAGTCTAACCTACATGAAAATATAAGAACACAGAGAAAAAATGGGCTCCTGAATCGGCCACTGAACCGCTAAACCGCGGCCGATCCCACCGATCCGCCGCGGATCCGCGGCCGAGTTGGGGCCGATTCAGTCCAGTTTTTCCCTGTGCATCTTTTGTGATATTTTGTATTTTCTGGTTTGATTTATTTTCTGCTCAAGTTTCAGATTTACAGAGAAGATTTGGAGTAGAATCTAATGTGTTTAATCGATCGAAATTATACGATGTTTGCTTGTTTGATTATATCTGTGAACTGTATTATGTGTTCGTAAACCTCCCATAACTGCTAGTATGTCGGTTGGCAGGGGGTTGCACATATCTGTGATGTTTTTTAACTGTTTGTGGATATGAACTGTGTTGGACTGTTGTGATGATTAGCCGGGTTTTGTGATGGGTTATTGTATTAATTCATTCGATGTAATTGTAATAAAGCTGTAATATTATTTTGCGGGGCACATCCAGGTTGCGGTTGTAGCCACCGTTGTATTATTTCTTTTTACTGTTTTTGCTCCTAGGATAGACCCAAGGTGGGGTACACAAACTACCGGGTATTTCGAAGTGTTTAGTGGCCTACTCACGTGTTGAGGGAGACCGCTTCACTTCGGGTACTTGGCGGGTAGTTTGCCGTACCCGTAGGGGTCTGGGGTGGGGTAATGGCTATTCATCACAACTGTGTAATCCGTCTTTCATTGCAGGCTCAATTGAAACGCGGATTGCTTGCAAATCCAATATTGTTTATCTGTGATATGGAATGCCTATTATTGCATCTGACGAATGTACAATATCTATATATGATAGCAATTTAGACGTCACTTATGTTTTACACCCGCGCTAGCCCAGCCCCTGCTCTGCCGTTAGTTAAGTAACCTAACGGGTGATGACGGGACCCAGTGGCGAATGCGGATGGTATAAGAGGACGTTGTATTTTCGTTGTTATCTGTAATGATAGGTTAATGATGGCACGCATTATTATTAATGCAAAGAAAATAAAACCTAAACTGAATCGTTGGAACAATTTCTAAAACCACTCGGTTTTCTTGAAAAAGCAAATTTTAAATGCGGAGCTTAAACCACTCCTTTTTAAATAAAAGCTATCTTTGTTCCTTCGATCATATCAAGTTCATTACATTAACGGTTTTTTGCCAAAAACCAGCCGTAACCCTCCGTCGTTTCAGATAGACAGCACATCGTATTCATGCTATGCTTGTTGGCCTACGTCAAGGTATAGTGTATGGTAGCAGTGTGTGTGCCTATTTGTTGCATAGATAGATGCATTAGTTTAGGACAGACGTACAGCCTTGTTGGCCTACGTCAAGGGCATGTACGATGTACCTAAATTGATCAGGACATCGATGGGTAGAACTTGACTTGCATCTTATGATTTGTTGGCCTACGTCAAGGTCATAAGAGCTTGGGGTAAAAATCACATCGGGAGTTTCAAACATAAAGGAAACTTGCAGATTTAGCATACCTTCTGGAGTGTGGTGACTAGAGTGGCTTCCATCTAGGGCATCATGCAATGATAGTTGGATCCCGATCCCATTGATGAGTAGGATTACTTTCGGGAATTTTTCTCACTTAACAATCAATGCTATAAACCAAGTAGGTGACTAGAAAGGTGTTAGAGGGGCTAAGCCTCCAGGGAAAAGAGGTTATTTAATTAAGGAACTTCGCGAAAGCGTTGGAAAACCTCCCTCGAAGTACCAACATTGGCCTGGCTGAAAGGTTAAGCAAGAATTGTGACGTGTGATTAAATCCTGACTAGTTCTTCTTTTAGGTTTTGAAGAAGGATTTGAGAAAACAGTGGGAGCCATCCTGTTTAGATAAATTAATAAACCAATCTAAATTGCAAGAGCATATGCTGAGTGTTTTCTTTTCTCTCTCTCTCTGGCAGCTACCATGACTGGACTAAAACTATTACTTGAAAAAATATACTGACCGAGCAGAAATATAAAGATTGGCTAAGGAACGTCAATATTGCACTGACTTATGACAAAGTAGCATATGTTACCACCGCTGTTCCTCCCCTTATCTCAGGACCAGATTCCTCAGTTGTGGACAGGGAAGTTCGCAAAACCTGGGATCTAGACTGTGAGCGAGCTAAGTGTATCGTGCTGGCGTCCATGAACAATGAACTCCAGAAACAGCACGAGAGTATGGATATTATATTCATCTTTCTCCATGTCAAAGAGTTGTATGGAGAGCACTCACGTATCGCGAGGTACGAAACCTCAAGGAAACTCTTCCAGATGAGGTTAGCTCCAGGATCGCCTGTAGGAAAGCACGACCTCAAAATGATCAGCCTCATTGAGGAACTCGCAAACCTGGGATGCATGCTAGAGAACGATTTGTATATCGACTTGATTTTGCAGTCCCTTCCCCACACCTTCTCTCAGTTCGTGCTGAACTTCAACATGCACGAAATGGAAGCGGATCTTCTAAAGCTCCTCAATATGTTGAGGGTAGTAGAGACCTCCTTGAAAAAGGAGAAGACCCCCGTTCTGTATGTTGGCCAATCATCTTCTTTTAAATCTAAAGCGAAAGCTAAAGGGAAGAAGAAGATGAAAGCCACCAAACTGAAAGGTGGGATCAAGAAGGTGCAGGGAACGAACAAGGCAGGAAGGGTAAAGACAGAAAAGAACGAGTGCTTCTATTGTCACAAGCAAGGGCACTAGAAGAAGGATTGTCAGGCCTTCAAAGCCAAGGACATGAAGCAAGCGGTTGTTTCTACTTCAGGTGTGTTTGTAATCGAAAATTGTCTTTCAGTTAACTCTACATCATGGGTACTTGATACCGGTTCTGGTTCTCACATCTGTAATTCATTGCAGGATCTGAGAAATAGTAGAGCACTGGGGACAGGTGATATGACTCTCCGGATGGGCAATGGAATGCATGTAGATGCAATTGCAATAAGGGAATATCACCTAGGGTTGACTAGTGAGCACATTTTGGTGTTGTACAGCTGTTTTTGTATTCCCGGTATGTTGTGTAATATTATATCAGTATCTTTGTTATCGAATGAAGGATAGAGTTTTGCGCTTGAAAGAAATGTTATGAACATTCACCTAAATCAAGAACTGATTGGGTTTGGCACACTGGAAAACGGCATATACATACTTAATCAACCTCAAATTTTCAATATTCAAAACACGCTTAAAAGAAAGGCTCCAGATTCGAATCAAGCCTTCCTATGGTATTGTAGACTTGGTCATATAAATGAAACAAGGTTGACTAAGTTACATAAAGATGGATATTTAGATCCGTTTGAATATTCATCATATACAACTTTTCAATCATGTATCAAAGGAAAAATGACCAAATCTCCGTTCACCGGACACGGAGAAAGAGCCACTGAACTCTTGGGACTAGTACACAGTGATGTATGTGGTCCAATTTCTACGCATGCACGAAGTGGTCACTCCTACTTCATCACTTTTACTGATGACTTCTCTAGGTATGGACATGTGTTCTTAATGAAGCATAAATCCGAGGCTTTTGAGAAGTTTAAAGAGTATAAAAATGAAGAAGAGAAACAAACTGGTAAAAGCATCAAGACACTTCGATCTGATCGAGGTGGAGAATACTTAAGTACCAGTTTCCTTGAATGCTTAAAAGAGAATGGAATTCTCTCTCAGCTTACTCCACCTTATACACCTCAGCATAATGGTGTATCAGAAAGGAGGAATCGCACGCTATTAGATATGGTGCGTTCAATGATGAGTAGTACTGAGTTGCCACTTTCCTTCTGGGGATTTGCTCTAGAATCAGCCGCATACCTATTGAATAGAGTTCCAACTAAGTCTGTACCTACCACTCCATATGAAATGTGGAGCAGGAAGAGACCATATCTCAAGTATGTCAAGATATGGGGGTGTCCGGCATATGTTAAAAAGCATAATCCAGACAAGCTCGAGGCACGATCGGTTTTATGCAAGTTTGTAGGATACCCCAAGCATTCAAGGGGGTATATGGTCTACCACACTGAAGAACAAAAGGTGTTTGTCGCTCGCCACATTGTCTTCTTAAAAAGCGAATTTCTTGCAAGAGAAATTAGTGGGAGCGCGGTAGAACTGGAAGAAATTCCAGAACCTCAAACTGCTACCGTGGACTTAGTAGAACCTCAGATTTCAATAGAACATGACGAACCGACGCCACTCCGTAGATCTAGCAGGCTTTCTCATCCTCCTGAAAGATACTATGGTTTTCTTCTAGATGGGGATCGAGAGGATTGCATCATCGATGATGATGAGCCTACTAGTTTTCAGCAGGCTATCACGAGTAGTGACTCGATGAAATAGCTGGATGCTATGAGATCCGAAATGGAATCCATGTACACCAATAAAGTATGGACTTTAGAAGTTGCTCCTCCTGGAGTAAAACCAGTTGGATGCAAATGGATCTTCAAAAAGAAGATTGGTGCATTTGGACAAGTGGAAACCTATAAAGCTAGACTCGTAGCAAAAGGTTTTCGTCAAAGACCAGGATCGGACTATGATGAAACCTTTTCACCTGTAGCTATGCTTAAATCCATTCGGATCCTGTTTGCGATTGCTGCCTTCCATGACTATGAAAAACTTTAGCAGATGGACGTAAAAACAGCTTTTCTAAATGGACATTTAGAAGAGAGTGTTTACATGGATCAACTAGAAGGTTTCTTAGACAGTGGGAGCAGCGGAAGAGTCTGCAAGTTGCTTAAATCCATTTATGGATTAAAGCAAGCATCGCAGAGTTGGAACATCTGCTTTGATGAGACAGTCAAAGAATTTGACTTTATCAAAAATGTAGATGATCCATGTATTTATAGGAAGATTGTAGAAAGAGCAGTAGTCTTCCTCGTTTTGTACGTCGACGACATACTACTGATAGGGAATGATATCCCTATGCTACAATCAGTAAAGCTCTTCTTGTCATAGAAATTCTCTATGAAAGACTTGGGAGATGCATCATACATTCTGGGCATTAAGATCCATCGTGATAGATCTAATAGAATGTTGGGACTTTCAAAGTCCAGGTATATTGACACTATACTAAAGATATTTAGTATGGAAGATTCCAAGCGTGGTAATATGCCCGCTTGTCACGGAATCACCCTCTCCAAAGAGATGTCTCCAAAGACTGATGAAGAGAGGGCTCGCATGGGCATTATACCCTACGCTTCGGCGGTAGGATCAATAATGTATGTGATGTTATGTACCAGACTAGATGTAGCTTGCACACTTAGTGTGGTAAGCAGGTATCAGTCTGACCCAGGTGAGAAACATTGGATAGCGGTGAAGAATGTTCTCAAGTACCTGAGAAGGACTAAGGAGATGTTCTTAGTTTACGGTAATAAGGACCTCCAAGTAGAGGCTTTTACTGACTCCGGCTTCCAAAGTGACAAAGATGATTCTAAATCCATCTCGGGTTTTGTGTTTACCCTCAATGGAGGGGCGGTATGTTGGAAGAGTTCCAAACAGGATACCGACGCAGACTCAACTATGGAGGCTGAGTATATAGCTGCTAGTGAAGCCGCAAAAGAGGCTATCTGGATGAGGAAGTTCATTTCTGAACTTCAGGTGGTTCCGTCCATTGCCAATCCAATACCTTTGTATTGGGATAACAATGACGTTGTAGCTTTAGCGAAGGAACCAAGGTCCCATCAGAAATCCAGGCATATCTTAAGGCGGTTTCACCTGATCAGGGAGATCGTGGATCGTCGGGAGATCGAGATACGAAGAGTGGACACAAAAGACAACACGGCAGATCCATTCACCAAGGACATCCCTCAAGTGCAGTTCGAGAGGCTGTTTGAGATGTTGGGCATGCGGTACGCCAGCAACTGGATCTGGTAGAGACAGTGGGTACTCATTGCGCCAATTATAAGCCTTAGTGCAAGTGGGAGATTGTTGGATATATATGCCCTAGAGGCCTTCATTGTATAGGATGCTAGGGATATGTATGTACATGACAGTCTTGCTTGATATGATAGTACGCTATTTGGTTTGTCTTTGTCTTAACGTATGATATATTTTACTTAGTATTTATATATATATGTTGATAAAGCCCATAGGGTGTTTGCCTGACTACCGGCGTTGTGATGGCTGTCATACTTGTGGGAGCTGGATAGTCAATAGGCACATCCTTAGATGTCCCTGGTCACAGGAGTATCGAGACTGGGCATCGATACTCCGGAGTAGACTAGTGTATACATATCTAAACCCTGAGGAGGGGCGATGGACTGGTCCCGCAGCCATTGGTGGAGTGCACCTAAGATTGTATACAGATGCTTACTGGGTGGGAGTACACCGGACAGGACTCACCGAGAACTGACTGGATGGTATTATACCTAACGTCAGATAGCAATTCTCAGGTGACATGTGTGCAGATAGTCCGTTGACTTAAGGTCGTCATTTGTCTCGTGTGAGTTCCCATTGTGCTTTGATTACTACCCTACCACGATTCAAAGGAGTCGTGCAAACAGGTTTTAGTTGGGCACAGTCCCGAGCCACGTAGAGGCAGTGAGCGACTATTAGGGATTCGTCTCTCCCGGTATAGGGAGTTGATATCGCACGGTGATCGGTTGGTCATTACCATAAGTCCCTAGCCATGGCTGATTGAGAATTGCTGATGGACTGATCACTAGATTCTCAGATGGTCTTGAGCAATGCCGACACGACTTGTACGGTTATTAGGGGTCTGACGTCCACCACCTTCCTAGACCATACATGCGATACTCTTAGACGAACAGACCGGACTGCGCGGATATTGTCACGGATAGGCTCAATAGGATTTCGGATGGGTTACCTCATCAGCTTTCTTATCGACAACTACCTGGGGACCGTTACGTACAGCTAGTGCCGCTTGCGGTCTGTGGTTAAACCCACTGCCAGCGTAGTATTCGAGTCTTTAGAGTCCCACACAGAGATTTCCCAAACCCAGGCGAAAAGATATAGAGGTCGTATGGTTTTACGACAAAGGTTCAGACGCATACGTGTTTAAACGCACGTACGATATTCGGACAGTTTTTACTAGCCGGCTTTGGTTTAAGCCAGATTCTAGTATCAGGTTATTGGATTTATATAGTCAAAATTTTTTCCGTGTTTTCACGGATGCGAGGGGCGTTCTCGTAATTTTCCGAGAAGCTTCCAGAAGGATGGTGACATGAGGGGTTAAGGTGGCATTTTCATTAATTGCTTTTGTGACTCATATGTGTGATTCATCATATCATTAAATGCATCATTAATGCATCATTAATTACTTAATGACTCACATGATGAATCACTCTTGTTGAATAAATGAAGCATGGTGAATAATCATTTAATTGATTTTATTTGATAATTCATTATGTTTTATATATTCAAGTGAGAAGCTTTTTTCTTCTCATTATCATCTCCACCTTCTCTCTCCTCAAGCTCACTCTCTCTTCAAACCCTAATCCTACCACTCATGAGTTGAGACCAAGGATTAGCTTAGACTAAACACTTCATAACCTAACTCTATATCATCTTAGTTACTTTGATTAGTAACTAGAGAAACTAAGTAACCTCAAGTTTAGAGGTAATAGCTTGGATTAGGGTTCTCGGGTGGATCATCTATCACGGATAGAAGGCCGAGGAGGACTTAGAGATCATAAAGACGAAGGACTAGAATCATTTGGTATAATCTCTTTACATAGTAGCTTAGAACTCTATGCTTGATGTTAATTATCGTTTAGCAAAGATCTTCGGTTAGTCGATGTTTACATACAAAACGAGATCGTTTTTCATATTTCCGCCTCCCCGCAACTCGTGGGGTGTTGTACATCGACTTACATCCTTGACATAGATTATTCAAGACACCAAACTAGGCCTATTCCTCTTTAAAGATCCCCACCAAGTCATCCCTTGAGCTTGATCCCTATTCTCTTCACCACAAGAGGTAAAAATCCCATTTTTGTTCAAGTTTTTCTTGTTTTAGTGGGTTTAGTAGGGTTTAGTTGAAAATCACTACTTGTTAGAGGGAGATGGTGGTGTTTTGATACTTGGGGGTTAAGTTTTAAAAGTGTTTTAAGTTTTAAAACATGGATTTCATAAAGTTTTTGGTGTTCAAATTGAATCTGGAGCAAATAGGATTCTCTGAAAAACAAAAGAAGAGTATTTTGATATGTTGGGACCAGGAGAAGAACACCCACAAAGCCCGAGCCCCTAACTCCGTAGCCTGGCTACAGATTTATTCCTTATGGCCGCAATTTGCGGCCATAACATCAAGTTGTGGTTTAATTTTTGGTCTGTAGCTCACAAACATGATAACTTAGCCCCTAGTATACCCCTTTTTACCCCAGATTTCCTATATCTAAATCTGTGAGCACTTTGGATAGTTTTTGACAATGTATTTTGGTTTTTAAACTTGGTTTTTAGGATTTCTATGTCTTGACTTGATCGTTCAATGTTCTTATGTTGACGTCGGAGGTATTTTGTCTTATTTAGCGTACGTTGGCCATAGGTTCTAACCTATGTGCGCTTCGCTTGTCGTGACATTTTCGATTTGGATATTTATGCAGTTGTGTCATGATTTCAATTATAAGTACGATCGTGAGGACTTCCGAGACAGTGAGACGGTCGTAGGTTTCGACTAGCTTGAGACGTCGGTGAATAGATTTATATCTACGGGGGAAGTCGGGTGGATGACGTATAGCACCCCCGCAACCAATTAACTAGAATACTTATACTATATACTTAGGCTATAGTGTTATGTTAAATAACCTAGTCTATAACTAAGTTAGTATATGGTTTGTATCTAGTAGCCTATATGTATGTGTGGATATATATTTATATATGATTATTGTTATATGCGTACGTGACTCTAGATCCATATGATATTGGTTGAATATTTGATTGATATCGAGAATAGTTTTCCGAATACGACCGAGATTTATTTGGACTCACGGAGTCATGTGTTTATCCCGATTGGGACATTTCAATTGCTTGAGCTATACTCTTTTAAGAACCAACGATTCATTTTCCACTTTTAAATGATAAATGGTAAGGACGCGCTGCTAATTTTAAATGGGTATCTATTTTAAATATACCGCAGTTTCCTTATTTGCAAAACAACGTTTTGTTCTATTTTAAATTATAATGGTATAGCTCATAATAGTTAACCATGTTTAACGATTGTTCACGTTACGATTAGGTTACTCTTTATACGCTCGCGATTCGATTACCTATTATATATGCTAGTTGCATTGCTATTCTCGTATGAACACACTGATAGAACACTACACAATTACCAATGATTGCTATGTTGCACAAATCACAGACGCACATATTACACTACACCTCATTGGTACTACCATGACACTATAAGATTGCCACGTTTGATAGCGTTGATATTATTATATGAATGCGATGATTGATATATCCGTATGATTAGTCTTCAACTAACGTAGATGTGTGACGCATTGTTGATGATTGTGATAGCAATGTTCAAACACATTGATAGAATACTTGCACAATTACTAATGATTGCCATGTGACACAAGCATATATGCATATGCTACACTACACACCATTAGTATCTCCATGACACGGTAGAAACTGCCATGCTTACTTGTGTTCTAGATATCCATGATAGATGTGATGATACCTATCATGATTTTGATATACGAATACCATTACTATGGATATTCGTATATGATGGTTGCCAATTGTGGCAAAGACGAATTATATATGTGTTCTTCGGAACTTGTTGTTTTCCATGGATTTGAGAAACTATGGGTATTTTTTTACAAACTGATTGTGTTTAAAAAAGTGTGGTTTTCTCATGATATAATGATTTGACGTCTACCAAGAGTTTTGTTTTCGATTATGAGATATACGAATCGAGATAGGGGGTTAACCGATTACGGGTACATGGTGGACCCCTTACAACTCCGAGGGACAAGAAGACCATAGGGAGGTACGGAGAGCTTAGCGAGGATGATCGATACTGGAGGTGACAATGGAGCGCAGCGGATATCCAGAAGATTCTGACCGTGGCTGAGTTGATATCCGAATAGGGACGATTGGTGGTGCTTGCGATATCCGGATTTTACGTGTCGATGATAGGCACGAGATTTATGATGATTTTGAGTGTCAGTGATAGACACTCGGTGGATGATGAGTTAGAGTGTCGATGATGGACACTCGTGAGATTTGGAGTGTTGATGTTGGACATCATATGTTGATATTTGCGCGATCCATCGTAATGTGCTGTTATAGATTATACTATATAGTAGCCAAACAAGACTGATCCATGGGACAGTACCTGAATACTATTTTTCACATATCGATGTATATTCAAGAGGTTTCCAAATGAGCTATAGTCTCACTATTTTGACGTGTTTATGACGACACAAGAATCTTTCAAATGGAAACCCTCTTAAAATTCATTTCTCAAAAAAGCGAGACGTATACTTTAAACAAAGTGCATATAATGCATCATAAACCCAAATCTGCTACTTGTGTCGTGATATACGTATCATACGGCTATTTTGAAAGGATTTTATATACATCTTTCGGCTACTTTATAGGCTTATACATGGATGCATGCTATATATATATATATGATGATATATTTCCATGTTTACGCAATCTATATTGATGCGCTTATAGTACTTATACATTATACATACATTAGTACATGATATGATAGAACTATACTTTATGACCTAGGTAGATCGTCATGCATTTCGATTTCTATTTTGCGATATATTTTTATTCACTGAGTTGGCAACTCACCCCCGTTGTGCCCCAGTTTCTTGCAAAATTGATCGATTGGATTAGTAGCGGCTTGCCGGCACACTTCTTACTTCAGCGATTGCTTTGGTAGGTGGGTTACATGTTGGATCATAACCGTCCCTTGTATATGTATATTCTTTTAGATCTAGTTAAAAACTCCATCGACCAAAACTTGTATATTTGAGGACTTAGAAGCGAGACTTAGATGTTTTTTGTGTTTTTGGGTGTCGCACTTATTTGGAATCGACTTTATAGGGTATTTGTTTATGTTTCGCTTTCTATTATTCGCCTTGGGCATCGTATATTAACTGCTTAGTTATTCCACCATTTGGGCGTAGAAGCTAGCCCCCGTTGGGGATGCTTATTATATATTATGCTTTGTATGTGATTTTATTCAAAATTTACAAAGGAGATACTGCCCGATTTTTAAACGAAATATGTTTTTTCAAACAAACTTATTTATACTTTAGAAAGGAACATGATTCCATTTAATAACTTTTTTAAAATTTCACCTCCACTATTTCTTTAAAAAGGTTTAAATTCCAGGTTTTTGGCTTACTTGGGTTACGGTGGAGTCCTATAGACTTCATGTGATTCAAGTGTCAGTCACGTGCCTTTTCGGGTCGTAACACTTAATCCCGTCTTCTAAGCCACCTTTGTCCAAGAAAAAGGCAACGGTAAATGATGGGTCGTTCCTGGAAATATACCAATTGTAGCGATACCGATGCCTAATTAGGTATCAAACTCTACCTCCTCTCACAGCAGATGATGAGTAGCTCCTGGAAATATTCCACTTATAGCGATATTGATGCTGAAGCTGGTATCAGACTCCAAGTTCCCAACTAGCAATAAAAAGTAGCGAGTAAAAATAAAATGAAATAGCCAGAATGATGGGGCAACTGGCAAAAAATAGCGAGTAAAAATATATAAAATAGCTGAAATGATGGGGCAACTCGCAATAAAAAGCAGCGAGTAAAAATAGAATGAAATAGCCGAAATGATGGGGCAACTCGCAATAAAAAACAGCGGATAAAAATATATGAAATAACCGAAATGATTGGGCACCGCGAATAAATAGCTGAAATGACTTGGCAATCATGACTTTCGCGATATGTAAAGCTGAAATGTTAAAGTAATCGCAGATAAATAAAAATAATTTTTTTTCCCTTACAAGCAGGTCAATACTGACTCTTGTATACGATCCACGGGCACAAACAGATGAAAGTGAGCAATGTGCTTCACTGAATGCTACCAAGTAAGGAATGCTTCAGCAAAGATTCGAGTCTCCGTGTCGCCATATAAGCCCAAAGACTACCGAGAGCTACTTCGCCCCCCGAAGGATTTAGTGGCAGCTTCTCAAGAAAATCAAAAGCAAAGTAATGGAAAAATCCCAGCTCTAGATCTCGATGGCAACATCTACAGCCTAGAGATTATCTCGATGTTCCTTCTCATTCCAACAGGGTGCAGACGCAACGTCAACAATGACCAAAAGGTCAAAATGAAAGCGGAGTAATGACAAAATCCTAGCTCCAGATCTTGATGGCAGCAGCTACAGCCTAGGGATTATCTCGACGTCTTTCTCATTCCAGCAGGGTGCAGACGCAACGTCAACAAGGAACAAAGGGTCAAAGCAAAAGTGGAGTGCTGGCAAAATCCTAGCTCTAGATCTCATTGGCAATATATACAGCCTAGAGACCATATAGATGTCTACCCTACTTCGGTGAAGAATCGGCGCGAAAAAGTGAAGTGATGGCATATTCTTAACTTCGGGTCTTGATGGCAATACATGCAAAGTCTAGAGACCATTGGATATTAACCCACCTCGAACGGATGCAGCTCTGACTTCCTTAGGATTCCTTAAAGAAGGGAGTCTGACATCAAGGTAAAGCACCACAATAGCGTCTAATGCTGAAACATCTAACGGCAATGCGGACATACATGCTTAGGATGGTTACTTGAGATGTTGTATCCTGCAGTGGTAAGGTTGGGTGATACAGCAAGTACACGGCTACTCGAGCCAGCGACCCGAGTGGACGTGGATCGAGAAAATATCGGCTGACGTAACGGTGCGATGGACTAAACCCAGCACCACTAACCTAACGGACGCTTGTGATAACAAGGGTTATATATGTTTGATGTTAGGATGAGTTTATCCATAAGCCTAAGGGAAGGATAAACTGAATGCTCCAAAACGAGTAAATAAACTAAGTCGGGTGACTTCAGCACAAACGATAAAGTGAAGAAGCCACTTACGAGTTCTCTCGACTTGTAATGAGAAAATGATCTTGTGGAATCCTTACGACTCTCAAGAAAAAAGACACTTAGCAGTCCTCACGACTTCTAAGGAGAAAATGCACCTATGAGATCCTTTCGACTCATAGGGAGAAATACCTTTTTGAGACCCTTACGGCTCATAAAGTTGAAAATCCTTAAGTGGCAGAGATCTAAAAATGTTTCCTAAGCCATCGCTGCCCTACGGACTGTATCCATATTGACTACCGTATACTATCAATGGGTCACATATGACAAAGCTGCATCCAATGAGGAAAAGAAAACACTTACAAGTCCTCTCGAGTTGTAAGGAGAAAATACCTGCGTGAGATCCTTATGACTCGTAAAGGCAAAATCCACTTAGGAGCCCTCACGGTTCCTAAGGAAAAAACAACCTTGCGAGATCCTCTCGACTCGTAGGGAGAAAATACTTTATGAGACCTTCACGGCTCATAAAGATTGAAAAAGCCTTGGACGACAGGGATCTAAACCTGTTTCCTAAGCTATCAAATTTCTGGCGATGCATTGGTTTATACTACTTAACCCATGTATATATTTACGTAGGCAAACTTGTACGGGGCATTTATTCCCGCCAAAATTTTGGCTCAAAGCTTACATTTGTTCCCTTATAAAAAATAGAGGGCACCCCCACACGTGTTAAACACATGAGCACTCATGTGCAAAGCATGCGAGCACCTGCTACAATTAGGATTAAATCCTATAACAGTCCTCACGTGATATCACATGAGCGCTCATGTGCAAAGCATATGAGAACCGGCTTCAGATAGGATTAAATTTTATAGCAGCACCCGCGTATTAAACACTTGAGTTCCCTTGCCACATTCTTATGGCAGCGCTCATATACTAAGCACGTGTGCGCCGCTGTCACATATGTATATGGAAGTGATCACATGATACCACGTGAGTGCCCCAATTTTAAGCTTTAGCTTATGATAGAATTAAATTCTATGCGATAGAATTAAATTCTATTTGGGAAATATTTTTCCTGATCTTTCTAATATGGAAAGATTTTTCTCTAACAGAGAATCTTTGGATTTAAAATCCAATGGTGATAAAATATAACCAATTAAAGCATCTAATAGAATTAAATTCTATGTGATAGAATTAAATTCTATTTGGGAAATATTTTCCCTGATCTTTCTAATATTGAAAGATTTTTCTCTAACAGAGAATCTTTGGATTTAAAATCCAATGGTGATAAAATATCACTAATTAAAGCATCTGATAGAATTAAATTCTATATTAGGAAAATATTTTCCTAATCTTGTTAAATAAACAAGAAATATATTCTCTGTTAAATAGAGAGCCGTTGGATCAAAGATCCAACGGTGATTTATACATCTTCGATTGATTATAAAATCAATCAATATCGCTTAATGAAAGATTTTCTCAAAAAAATTAAATTTTCTCTTCTCCCATATAAAGGACTCTAGAGATTAAATCTCATATAGAAAAGACCCCCCATAAGCTTGTGCAAAAGAGAATTTAATTCTCTTCGAAGAAAGATCATCAGACCCCCCATAAGCTTGTGCAAAAGAGAATTTAATTCTCTTCGAAGAAAGATCATCTTCAACCTCTCAAATCTTAGGTAAAAATAAGGGAGAAACATATCTCTTTTTACCTATCATGCATATAAAAACAGGGTTTAACCTTTCAAAGAACTTAGTTCTTTGAAGGATCTAAGATCCATAAGACAAGTCACCTACAAAAAGAGAATTTAATTCTCACAAAGGGATCTTAATCTTAAACTTAGGATCCAGAGAAGAAATTTGACGTTTTTTCCACCATCATAAGAAAAAGAGAGGAGAAAGAAAGATGGAGTTTATATTCCAGAAACTTAGTTTCCTCAAGTCTTAAAAGAACTTGATTCCGGATCGTCAAATATCGATCTTGGTGATCGTTAATGGTCAAAATACCGTTAACAAAAGCTAAGCTTCTCTGAAACTCAAGTTTCAAAAATAAACAGAGATTAAATCTCTATGGAAGAAGCACCTCACATGATATTCACGTGAGTGCCAAGGGAAAAATCAAATAAAAGCGCCTCACGTGATATCCACGTGAGTGTCCAAAAGAAGCAGGAGACTTAATGTCTCACGTGATATCCACATGAGCGTCCAAAGGCCTATGAAAATAGCGTCGCACGTGAAAGGCATGCGAGCATCCAAAACAACAGCTCACGTGAAAGTCACGTGAGCGCTGAGACTTAAAATCTCATGTGAAAAGCACGTGAGTTCCTAAAGAAAACATAAATGCTTTACGTGATATCCACGTGAGTGTTATATTAATGAGTGTTTAGTACTACACATGTGAAAGGCACGTGAGCTCTCAAATGAAAACATGAGTAAACGCCTCACGTGATATCCACATGATCGCTCAAAAGAAGCCATGGAAACAACGTCCCACATGAAAGGCACGTGAGCATCCGAGACTTAAAGTCTCATGTGATATCCCCATGAGCGATGTATGAATGAGTGCTTAGCACTATCCACATGAAAGACACGTGAGCGCCTATGAAGACAAAAAGTCTCACGTGAAAAGCACGTGAGAGCTAGGAAGAAAAGCAAACAGAAGTGCGTCATGTGATATCCACGTAAGCGCTTGAAGTTAAAATAAAAGTGTGCATTACGTGAAAAGCATGTGAGGGCTTGAAGCTAAACAGAGAGTGCACATCACGTGAAAGACACGTGAATGTTGTATGAATGAGTTCTTAGCACTGCTCACGTGAAAGACACGTGAGCGACCATGAAGACAGTGGTTCACGTTATATCCACGTGAGCGCTATGTGAACGAGTGCTTAGCACTACTCACGTGAAAGGCACGTGAACACCCGGAGACAGCTGCTTATGTGAAAGGCACGTGAGCACCAAGAGATTAGCTACTCACGTGATATCCACGTGAACACTGAAGCGGGAAGGATATTATATCCGATGATGAAGCTTAAGCTTCTGGGCCCAGTGCTTAACACTGTTGAGTCATGTAAATCCCAAAAAAAATGTACGGTCCAGTGCTTAGCACTGTTGAGTAACACAAAGCCCAACATTTAGTCTAAAATAGACTAAGTCCCTGAAGATTCAAACATCTTTGATTTTAAAGAAAATCAATCAAGCTCATATATTTTAAGTCGGCCTTAGTCTAAAACAAGATTAATGGTCCTTAACTGCATTTTAAGTAGATCTTAATCTAAAAAAATATTAACAATTCTTAAACCTCTGAGCTAATTTTAGATATACCTTAGGTTCAACCCCAAATCTAATGTATGGATTTGGACACGCACTATGGGCGACGATAAAATTAGTCTCCATATACAATTCAACGGCAACCCTAAAATAAATAAATTATAACACGACACGAAGTGATGCACATGGAGAATGAGAAAGTTGTTATTGCGTTGTGATAACGTAATTAATTGTAGGGGCTTGTGCCTGCAGGAAAAAGCATCTCCACAATCAAAAACCCCTCACAAATGAGGGGGAATCTGATAAGTCTGCTAAAACGGTTGCATCTATCCAAACCTCCGATAGATGGTGTCATAAATCAACTTGGTATCTTTGGAGAAGTGGATAGATATGTTCCATATAATATCTGTCCCCAAATTCAGGCAAGACGTTTGTCTTCCCAGTTTTCAGCAGTAAACATAGTCTTTTAACCTGAAATCGTCATTTGTATCGTGTGAGTTACTACTGTACTTAGATTACTACTTTACCATGGCTCAAAGTAGTCATGCAAACAGGTTTTAAGTTGGTACGGTCCCGAGTCACATGGAGGCAGCGAGCGATTGTTGAGGATTCGTCTCTCCTGGTATTTGGAGTCAATGTCGTGCTGTGTTCGGTTGGCCATCACCATAAATCCCTAGCTAGGGTGGATGAGATTTACTGATAGGAGTTCAATAGTTTCTCGATGGGTGATGAGCTTGACTCCGGCATGACTTATCGGGCTATTAATGTTAGTCATATGTATGCCCTAGAGGCCATTATTGTATATTATAGTGGATGCTTGGACACACACACACACACACGCATATATATATATGTGACTTTCTTGCTCGACATAATAGTATGCTATTTGGTTGCACTTTATCTTAACATGTACACTTATATTATTCAGTCTCTCTGATACATGTTGATAAAGCCCTTAGAATGTTAGCTTGACTACCAAGACTATGATGCAGATCATACTAGTGGGGCTTGTGTAGTCCGCAAGCACATCCTTTAACCGTTCCTAGTCGAGGGAGTATCGAGACAGGGCATCGATATTCTAGAATAGACTGGTGTGTACGTTTCTTGACCCTGTATGGGGGCGATGGTTGATCCCACAACTATTGGTATTTGATATCAAAGATTGTACACAGGTGCTCATTAGAGAATGGGTATACCGAACAAGACTTACCGAGAACTCCTAGACGGTACCATACCTATCGTTAGATAGCAGTTCTCTGATGACACTTATACAGGTTAGTCTGTAAACCCGAGATCTTCATAGTTTCATGTGTGGTTCCTACCGTGATTTGATTTCCTCCCTATCGCGGTTCAAAGAAGTCATGCAAACAGGTGGGTTTTGGGTACAGTCCCAAGTCACATGGAGGCAATGAGCGATATGAAGGGTTTCGTCCCTCCCAGTATAGGGAGTTGATGTTGCGCTATGCTCGATTGGCTATAACAGCAAGTCCCTGGTCAGGGCTGATAAGATTTACTTGTATGTGTTATCAGTAGTTTCTCGAACGGTTATAGGCCACACATCGGCATGACTTATTAAGTTACTGGGGTCTGACGATTCCACCCCTAGACTCGATATGCGAAATATCAGACGATGAGACCGGATTGTACGGTAAGTATTGCTTATAGGCTTTGCGGGAGTTTGGACAAGCTTGCTTGTTGATCTTCTATTCGCTCAATACCTGGATAGTCGTTACGTCCAGCTAGTACCGCTGACGGCTTGTGGGTATCTGATATGATCATTACATACTGCTGGCGTATTGACGAGTCTTTAGAGTCCCACACAGAGGTTTCCTAGCTCAAGCGAAGCGAAGTAGGGCACATATGGTGATATGTGCGGGAGCTTGATTAAATACGAGTATGTGATACCGTATTCTAATCCCGCGATATGTGATATCGGTTAGGTTATATGTGATAAAACCGGATTGTTGAATCAAGTGTTGATTCAATGATATGTTATATGTATATATAGTTGATAAAGTATATTGAATGTTGTCGGTTATATGTGATATGACCGGGTTATTGAATCAAGTGTTGATTCGATAATGTGATATACATATAAGTGATATTAGTCGGTTATATATGATATGACCAGATTATTGAATCAAGTGTTGATTTAATAATTTGATATATATTTTTATATTTGATATATTAATATATATTAACTAATATTGTGCTCACTAAAGATTTTATTCTCTTTTTATATATAACGATATATGTATATATATATACATACATATATTTATTTATATATAAATACTATTGTGTCATGGTGGATGATACATAGAACATGGGTGTATGAGACTTACACTAAAGCTAAAAGATAATTGTGGTAATTATTTATTAAGAGTAAATTCAAAATTAGGTGGAAATGAGCATGGCTTAGGATGCTTATAGAAGCATGAAGAAGCCATGAGTCATCCCACTTAATTTTTTTTACTCTAGATATTTTTTCACCCAACCTTTATCTTTAGCCCATGGTTAACTCTTTCATTAGGACTTGAGATATTTTCTTCACCCTAGTTCATCTTCTTCCTTCTCTAGATTTTCTTGAGTGGAAAAGGAAAAAGAGAAAAAGAATTCTAAAGTGAGCAAAATTCCTATTTCATCAACCTAATCTCATCTAGCCCATTAGATTAGGTTGTTTGCTTCACTAATTCCTTGATTAGTGAAGAGATAGTTTGAATTAGAGAAACTTCAAGGTGGATCATGTTCGGCCTAGAAGACGACGAAGTAAGCTCGTTCCTTTCACCAAGTGGAGCCAAGAAGAGTTCTAGGGACTACTACTTGGAGATTAGGGACTACTACTTGGAGCTATTGAACTGAAGGACTTGGTCTACAAAAGTTGTTACCCTCTTCACTTAGTGTAAAACTTCTTTACTTGCTTACAAACCCTAATTCTCTAGTTCGATTCTAGGTTAATATAGCTTAGCACTCTAGATTTTTGAAAATTGCATACTTGATGCTTGTCTAAACCTACTGGTAGTGCTAAGACACACTTTCAATTAAGGGTCTGATGCTATCCACCCTCTAGACCCGGTATGCGATACTCTTAGATGAAGAGACCGGACTATACGGATATTGTCACATTTAGGCTCAAAAGGGTATGGACGGATTGTCGACATCCCTTTCGACATATACCTGGGTAGTCGTTACATAAGGCCAGTGCCGCTTACGTTCTTGAGGTTATGGATTTTATCCAATAACTCACTGCCAGCGTATTGTCAAGTCTTTAGAGTTCTACACAGAGGGTTTTCTCGGTTCAGGCGATATGATGTAGTGGCCGTATATTGATACGTGCAGGGGTCCAATTAAATACGTGTACTGGCCACACAAACTTTAATCGGACGTTTGATAATTCTAGCCGGTTTAGGATTAAGCCGGATTATTAATTCAAGTATTGATTTAATAATTTATATATATATATATATATATATATATATATATATATTCTAGTATTATGTTCACTATTCATTTTCTCTCTAGGCTATCCGTATTTTTATATGGATACGTGTATATGTGTTCGATACATATACCGGATTTGTATTCCGTATTTATACAGAATACTTCTACAAGGAGGATACCTCATTTCTTGATTTTCTTTTAGGAAAATCATATAAATGAGATGGATGGTGAGGTGTAAAGGAGAGCATGATAAGAGGGATGACTTGGATTATTTTATTTAGAAAATTGGATGACATAATTTTTTGGTGGAAAATAAAAGAAAGCTCGCTCTCTCTCTCTCTCTCTCTCTCTCTCATTCTCAACACTTAGCTCATTTTGTGTTATGTTATGCTCACCTCTCATCTTCTTCCTCCTCCTTCTTTGTGTTATCTTTTGCGCTTTGATTGAGAGAAATGATGAGTGGAAAAATTCCTACATCCCCTACACTCCATTTCTAGCAAGTTTGGAGTGTCGGTTGCTTTCTCAAAGTTTGCTTTGAAGCGAAACTGAAGGTTGGATCGGTTTCTCTCGGGTAGATCATCTTTGGCAAGGGCGGCCTCCTCTCAAGCTTGTTCCCAATGGCCTACAAGGAATTTGGAGGGGCCTTCCACGATTGGGTGTACACACGACAAAGGCTGTATTTCTCAACCTTGTATGTTTTAGTTTCTAGTTTAGTGTTTGGATACAATTTCTAGGTTGTGTTTTCTATCGCTCGCTTGAAATTTTTGTTTTCGAATCCGCATCGGTTTTTCGCCTCCGCTACGCGAGCACTAGGGAACCCTTCATGGTATCAGAGCCAAACCAAACATTAGAACTAGATTAGATGATGTTTTAGTTTTGAGACCGAAAATTTACCCGTATTTAGTTTCGAATTCTAAGTTTCTGTCCATTTCAAAACGGCACCTGAATTTTTTTTATATATGTCAGTGGACTAAATTTTAAGAAAGAAAACTTGCAACAAAATTCACGGACAAACAAAAAAATTATGTTCGAGATTTAGCCGAGATCCTCTTCCCAATTTTGTCTATTTATCCCCTAATTTTGTCAGTTGCTTGGAATTGTAGAAACTAGATTTTTGGTATACCACATTGCCCTATATTTTATTTTGTACTGTTTGTGCATGCGGGCAATACGGGACTGTTTTCTGTCAAAATTTTAGCATCATTTATGAACCTTTGTTTTTTATATGTGTTGTTGAACATCGTCTATATGCTATATGTTCGATTAAACGGGATTGCACATATGTTGTTGCTGCTTGTTCTGTGATATATATATATATATATATATATATATATATATATATATATATATATTATACAGTTGTGATTTATATTGTTTTATATTCATTTCTTTGGGACGAGCGGTCGACATATGACTGTCATTTTCGCATAATGTATATTCTTTTATTGGGGCTCGACCAGGATGCGGTTGTTGTCACCACTTTATATATTTCATTTCTGTACTAGGATTAACCCAAGAGAAGTGCTCGAGTAGCCGGGTTCTAGAGTGCGGTAGGTGGCCGTCTTATGGTGTTTGAGACAGGGCCGCCTCACTCTAGAATTGGCAGGTTGCTCGCCGCACTGGTAGGGGTTATAGTATCGACCCACGGAGGAGTGCCCAAGTTACTGGATCTAGAAAGCGATAGGTGACCAATTCATGATATTGAGGGCAGGTTACCTAGTTTGTAGAATTGGCAGGTGGCTTGCCGTACTTGTATGGGTATGAGATCGATGTTGTACGGGATATTCACACGACCGGAGAATATCGCGTTTCATTTGCGGCTTAAAATGAAACATGTCACGTCCCGCTTCCCAGTATACGGAAACAGTGACGTGGAAAGACCGCGGCATATTTATCCAGAGAAGGTCATTCTCTAAATAAATATACTAAGCGTATTGAATCAATAATACACAATACAAGAATAAATAGAGACTGTAAAATTTTTCAACAAATATCTTTATTTACATTCAACTTCCAATATTTACAAGTACATGAGTTTCAGCTGGAAAGTAAATAAAATAAAATAAAATGTCTAAACATGTGGCATACATAAACTGAAGGAAAGTGAAGCTGAGCTAGTCCTGAGTAGCGATCCGGTTATAGTCCTCCTTTATTGCCTTTACCTCCTCCGTTTCGACCGTATCTGACGAACATTCCAAGAGAAGAAGAGTGGGTGGAATGCCCGTCAGCGAACTAGCGCTCGGTAAGCCCCAAAGATAAAGTAAGAGCAAAGAAAATGACAAATATAGAATATATAGATGATGAGTAAGAGTATATGTTCATGGGTAAATATGTGATATAGGTCTCTATATGCTCACTATGTTAACGTTAAGTTCCAAGTGTGAATATCAACGCAGCCGTAGAAGTATTCACGAGCTTAAGAGTGTGACCCCAGGAGCAAGAAAACACGGGCCCATTTCATGTGTTAGCATCGTGGCTCTAGGTTATGGATGAGTCAACCCGGCTGATATTCGAGTAAAAAAAAAAGGTTAATACGGGACTCCTGAAACTCCGTTGGATTCACACAAAAAACTATCCCAAGCATCCCGAGTATAAATAGTTTATAACTGTACAGTATACTTAATTAACTTGATTGATTGGTTATAACATGTCTTGATCAAAACCATAGATTGCAAAAGGTGTAGAATAAAGTCGAGTGAGTCGAGTAATATGCGAGTCATGTCAATTGCAATCTTGGTTCAAGTCAAGTTTGTTCCTGTAGATTGGGTTCGAGTTTATGTTCGAGTTTAGATTCGAGTTGGGTTTGAGTTCGAATTTGGATTCGAGTTTAGGTCTTTTTCATATGAATTGTTTTAAACTGTTCAAAGTCTTATGTTCGGGAGAAATCGGCAACTGCTGCACATGAACGACATGATTTGTGTCTTTTTCCAAGATAATTGCCATTTGATAACTCTGTTAAGTTGCCTAACCTAAATAAGCAAGCACTCACTTTCTCCGGCTTCCCGAGGCTCAAGAGAAATGATACCGCTTAAACCTATATTAATTCTAGAGTCCTTCAAATATTGTTTGCATATCTCGAGAGGGTTTTATGAAAAATACTTTAATATATTTTTAAAATAAAGCTCGAGGGTGATATATAATATTTAAGGTTTTCATGAACATATATTTTAATTGTTGTGGTATTTTAGTGATAAAACCTAGCTTTTTTGAAAATTTATAGTATTTTTATGAAAACTACTACTTTTGAAAACTTGGTGGTATTTTATTAAAAATTCTAATCTTTCATTTTGAAAATATAGTTTCATAATATGTTTTTTTATTGAAAATACGAATTCATAATTTTATATAATTTTCCAAAATTTAGTTTTGTTTAGAAAAGTCATATTTCTTAAAAACCGTATTTTTATTTTCTTTCGAGACCGAATACTCCGTGAGGAGTTCTGCATATCGCTCTATTGTCCCAAGGACGTGCAATAATCCACACCATCCATTAACGGGTCTCCTAACGAAGGTTATAGAGACGTAATTGCCAAGGATTACAAAAATACCGTTTAAAAGAAACCCGTTTTGAAAAAGTGTGGTATTTTAATGAAAAAATTATTCTTTAAATAAACCATAGATCTAGAATACCATGCTATGAAACCATAGTGTGCGTGTGGGGTAGGTTATTACCCCGTGAAGTTTTTCCTAAAGGTAGATAATATAGTTATCGAGAAAGGTTATACTAAAGTTCATGGTATTTTAATGAAAAAGTCTGTTATTTGATTATTTCTCATGAAAACTTTATTAAACTAAATCTAAATGATTTCAAATTAGGTTACGAGTGGTGTGAGAAAGTTAGCTTGACCTATTTTTCTTAAAGAGTGGAATACCAAGGTTAAAATTACATATATCGGAGGTAACTCCACTTTTCCGATATATTTTTAGAAGATGATTTGAGATGAAAGAAAAAGAGAGAAGAGGGACTTACTCGTTGTGTAGCGTTGGGAAGAGATTAAAGAAGAGGGAGGGGGTTCCGTGGCATCGTGGAAACTCTGAAACGATTTCAATCTTTTACAGAAAGAGCTTGGTTGCTAACTCCACTTGACTCCACTTGCACTTAGAACTTTTGGAAGAATTTTGATAGAAAATTTCAGAATAGAGGGGAGCCAGGGCATGGGGTGGTATTTATAGTGAATAATTTAGGGTTTGGGAATTAAAAATTGGATTAAAAGAATTAAAATAGTGTTAAATGATGAATTTAAAGATCACTGTTTAATTGCATGGAAATCAAACAGTGCAGGAGAGTTGAAGGGAGTCGAAGGGACGAGTGTGTAAAGCACGGAGTCATTTGGAGCCATCTTAACTGTCGGCGCCGGCCAAATCTTGGAAATAGGCGGTCGGATCTTGAGCAATCGCCTGAGATTCGTGCCACATAATTTAGTCTGTATTTACTCCTCATTGTGCATGTTTGATTTTACTGAAAATTTTGGTTTCTCTGTGAATTGCACGTGCAACTCTTAGGCTTTCGAAAAATTAAAAAGAAAAATCTAAAAATAATTAGGTCTGATTGGATTCGAACACATGTTCACACCATAATATTGCATTATTATATTCCCCATTCTTATTCTTTTTATAAATAAAAAAGGTACTTTTGACGCATGTCTGCTACATGTTACAGGTTACAGGTTCTTGGAGCAAAAACAGTGAAAAACACAAAAGACGACACAAAAGAAGGATTTTTGACCAACAAATAGGAAGATCTTAGTAAAACCTAGAAGAAGAACAGTTCACCATCAACAAGGCAACGCAAGATAAAAAAATGTCAAAGCGGACGGTTAAAAATCCATTGCAAAGTGTTCACTGAAGATCTGGAACCAACCTAGAAGCCCAAATGGAAAAAGAACCAAAGAATCAGAAGCCCCAAAAGACCTTGAAGAAGCCCAGAAAAAATGGTCATTCAATCTTGTTAAAGGGCCGCGGAACCGCGGCCCAAGCCCACCATTACCGTGGTTCCGCGGTCTTCTGGTGCCTTCGCTTCGTGAAATTTTTACATAATTTGGGTGCGGCTCTGAAAATATTTCCTAAAGGCTATTTTTGTAATTTCAGACATGCGAAATAAATGTAACCCTAGGGTTTCCTATTCTTTATAAATAGGAACCCAAAACATTGTAATTCTTATGCCTCCTTTTAATAATAAATTCCAGAATTCTTTTGGAGAGCATCGGTGCCTCTTTTCGATTCAGAAATTCAGATCTGACAAACCTGCTTTGATGATTGGAGAGAGCCATCTGTAAGTAGATCTATTTAATTGCTCTAGTTTAGATTTTAATTCTTTGCCCTAGGTAGATTTAATTCCTTGCCGTAGATAATTGTTTAGAGTTAACTTTGGGGAAGGCTTTTGAGAGATGAGATCTCTCATCCTTTTCTTACCCATTATATATTTTTAATAGGACTCCATGCATACACGCACACACCGCGCCCTACGGCATCCTATCCCTCGAGGTAACGATGACACCGTAGTATAAAGGCCCGGTTGTGCGCGTTTTCCATGGAGGTTAGGGTAAGGATCTCTAAAGGAAGGACAAGAACCTAGAGGAAGGAGCACCTTCCCGAATGGATCTAATCCCCTTTATTGATAATTACCATAACTCCTCATAGATCTTCATTCGGGTATGGAAAGCGTTGAGATTTACTTGCATTTCCAAACCATCCCTAAACCTAACCCTAGCAAGACTAGATCTAGATAATCTTAGTACAGAATAATTAGGTTTTTAGATTTAATAATCAATCCGAACACCCTTCGGAATTAGCTCGTTAGCGCGATTAGGAAATTCACAAAATCCCTGTGGACCGACCCGTACTCACCGGCTAGCTTCATGCGACGCCATTCTTGATTGCAGTTACAAATATTTTTGATCTATCTTTTAGAAAGCACAAGCATGCTAAATCATTCAATCAAATGGCGCCGTTGCCGGGGATAGCGTAGAACTTTCCTTTTCGCAATTTCGGGTTAATCAAAATAAAAAAAAATCTGAAAAATCATAAAAAATATAAAAATATTTCATCTGTTATTTTTGGAAGGGATACTTTGTTGTTTGAATTTTGCAGGATATACAAACTCGGATCTGGAAATTTACAGAAAGAGAAACAGAAAACTAAATATCAAAACAGAAGGGAAATTAAAAATCAGAACAGTGGAATTTTTCTGAAGATCCGAACCCCTCATTTCGCCGCGAAACCGCTTCTGAAACCACCTTTATACCGCGGATCCGCCGCGGTCTTGGAGTATCAGAACGTCAGAAAATTTTTGGGGACTCGTGCTGACTAAACTGCCGCGAAAACGCGGCATTAATGCGTTAAAACCGCGGAAACGCGGCCTTATGGTGTCTTCAGTTGGTGGAATTTGCACTGTAAGCTCTCTGTTATTTCTCCTCTGCAAATTTTAAGATATTTTCTGAAAAATGCCTGCAGGATTTGGTGCGCTTTAAAAAATATTTCCCCTTCCAAATAACAATCTTGTGCAGGATTTTTGGGCCCCGCTCAAAATAGAAATTGATTGCAAGTAATCTTTTTTGTTGCATATCTTTTCTCGAATATCTTTTTGCAACAATTTTTTCCAAATAAAGATTCTTGTGATATGCTTAAAATAATAACTGATTGCAAGTAATATTTTTCGGTTGCATATCTTTAATTAAAAATCTTTTTGCAACAATTTTCAAATAAAGAAAAAGAAAAAGGAAAATTAGTATTAGAAAACTTGCAAATTTTTGCCGCAAATAAATCCTTGCACCAACCAACATTCTTTCTTTCACCCTTCCTTCCAACATGGGTACCCCAAATGATAAATCACTTGCCGAATTTTGGTATCCCGAACCTAATTTTGCGTCGTACGTCAATTTGTTCGGTCAATTTAAAGACGATCCTTCCTTGCCAAAAATATCGTTGAAAGATCAAATAGAGCCGTCTAGGAGAAACAGTTTGACCTTTCAACCCACTTTGTGTCAACCAAGTCAATCTTTACCACCTCCATATGTTGACACCACTTTTTCAAGTCCTTCTGTCACTCCTAAGCCAATGTCCATTGCCGAGCATATTGCTCAATCTCGCAGCCGATCTTTCATCCCTCTCCACTCATCTAGTTCTAGGGATCCGCACGATTATTCACCTTTTTATCCACATGTTGACCCTACCCCTGTCCAACCACCCACTTCCTACCGGTCCTACCCGACCTTCCCACCTTCACTAGACACTGTGTCTACACAGCCTGTTGGGAGTTTTGCATATCCACACGATTTCGAATCTTTTACCGAAACTCCTTTACCACCCAAGTCTAGTTTGGAAGAGTCGTTGGAGGCGTATATCGCAGCAACGAACAAAATGACTAGGAATATGGAAGCGTCCGTGGCCGCCCTTATGCAACCTAGTGAACCGGTAGCTAGTTTCCCACTAGCTTCAAATTTTTCAATATATAAGGAGGCAGTTAGACAAAGTGAGAATGTGAGAGGATTTCCAAATCAAACCCACCCATACCCAATTGAATCCAACAACTCCAATTTTCAAACATGTGTCCAAAATGATGAGTTGTGCGACTTTGTAGTGTTTGATTTGCCAAATTGTGAAGAACCCCTTTCGAGTGAAACTACACTTAATCCTTTCGATCTTTACACCTCCACTCTAGAACCTAAATCGATAAATATCCATGCTTTTGATGAGGTGTCTAAAGAAATTGATTTTCACTTGATTGAGGATATAGACACCGGGAATATTTCGGATGATGAACTTGTCGATTTGATTGAAATTTTATGTTCAACTCATCATCCCGAGTCATTAGATGTTTCTCCCGAACTTCATATGCATCTGGATTTTGATGATAATGGCATGGATGAGTTGAATTTTGAGGAGAATTATAAGGATGGTATTGAGGAGAGTTTTGAGGATCATATTGAGGTTGAACCATTTTTGTTTGATATGTCGGATTTTCCAATTCATCCTCTTGAACCGTTAACTGGTATATCACCCTCCCTCCTTTCCATCGTTCCGACCACGCCTAATATCATGCTTGAAGACTGTGAGCTTGAAAACTTTTCTTTTGAATCTGATACAGTTCTCACAGACGATAACACCTACGAGTGTTTCACTTTTTCGGATGATGTTGATGTTAGTTATATGTATGCCCTAGAGGCCATTACTGTACATAGGATGTATATTGTAGTGGATGCTGGAACATATATAGGGAGGACTTTCTTGCTCAACATGATAGTATGCTATCTGGTTGAACTTTACCTTAACGTGTATACTGATTGTCTCTCTGTTACATGTTGGTAAAGCCCTTAGGATGTGTGCTTGACTACCTGGACTATGATGCGGATCATACTAGTGGGGACATGGTAGTCCATAAGTACATCCTTCAAAGTCCCTAGTCGAGGGTGTATCGAGACGGGGCATCGACATACCAGAGTAGACTAGCGTGTAACTTCTCGACCCATACAGATGGGCGATGGATGATCCCATATCCATTGGTGTTTGACATCGGAGATGATATACGGGTGCTCAGTAGAGACTGGGTACACTGGACGGACTCGCCGAGAACTCCCAGATGGTATTATACCTCACGTCAGATGGCAGTTCTCTGGTGACACTGGTACAGAGTAGTCTGTTGACCCGAGATCGTCATAGAGTCTTGTGTGGTTCCCACTGTGCTTTGATTTCCATCTTACCACGTCCAAGAGGGCGTGCAAAACGGTGGTTTTTGGGTACAGTCCCGAGTCACATGGAGGCAATGAGCGATAGGAGGGGATTCGTCTCTCCCGGTATAGGGAGTTGATGTTGCACTGTGTTCGATTGGCTATAACAGGAAGTCCCTGGCCAGGGCTGATCAGAGAATTGCTGGTAAGTGTTACCAGTAGTTTCTCGACCCGTTATGAGCCTCATATCGACACGACTTATCGAGCTGTTGGGGTCTGACGTTTACCACCCCTAGGCAAGATATGCGACATATCAGACGATCAGACCGGACTGTACGGTAGTGTTACTGGTCGGATTCACTGGAGTGTGAGCGGGCTTGCTCGTCGATCTTCAGATCGCTCAATACCCGGGTGGCCGTTACGTTTAGCAGACCGCTTGCGGCTTGTGGGTGTTTGATATGATCATCGCCTGCTGCCGGCGTATTGACGAGTCTTTAGAGTCCTACACAGAGGTTTCCTGGCTCAAGCGAAACGAAATAGGAGAGCATATGAGATATGTGCGGGACCGAGAATAATACAAGTATGTGATACTGTATTCGATTCTCGCGATGTGACATTGATCGGTTATATGCGATATAGCCGGGTTATCGGATCAAGTGTTGATTCGATAAGATGTTACTAATGATACCAGTCGGTTATGTGCGTCATGACCGGATCGTTAAATCAAGTGTTGATTTAATGATTTAATGCATAATTATATATTTGATATATTACTTTGCATCAACTAGTATCGGTTCACTTTAAAATGGATTTTCTCACTCGGGTGTGCGCATTGCATATGCGATATGATTTTGTGCACTTGATTGTATCATGTTTGATGATACATGTTTACTTGTGTTTTGTGTAAAGTTTAAACCATGGTTATGTAATGGTTAGGGTTTACATTTTCTTATTCATTTATTTGTTCATTTATTCTTTTTGGAAAAATGAATAGCATAAAGGAAAATGGTGGCTTGTTTTGGATTCTAGTTGAAGCTTCATGAAGCTTTGACCTAAGTAACCATTTTGTCTCATGCTTAACCCTAACCACTCCATTAACCCTAGTTTAATCTCTACACTTGACCATGGTTCATGTTATGATAAGTATTGATTTTCTTTTTCAATATTTATTCATCATATCATATCTTTTCTTCTTCTTCTTCCTTGAACTCAAGAAGAAAAGCTTAGGTCATCAATGGTGATTGATGATAAAGAGTGAGAAATCCAATTCTAAATTGAACCCAACTCCTATTTCTTCATCCTCTACCTCTTGCCAAGTAGTAGAGTGTGTTTACTTCACAAGTTTCTTGACTTGGTGAAGTCGGAGCTTGATTTAGCGATGCCTCGACGTAGATCATCTTCGGCATGGACATCGACGACCTAGCTTGCCCATTCTCCGACGAAGCCGACGCTAGAGCCCGGATTTGATTTGGACAGCGGAGAGGACTTCGTTGCGGAGCTATGGAGGTGGAGCACCGGATCTACAAAGGTTGTATTTCCGTATTCCCTTAGTTAAGTGTTAACTAGTTATCTTTTCGCCTAGATATCTAGCAAACGATCCGTAGTCGGGTCTCTCGGCACCTAGAATTTTTGAAAATGGCATGTTCGATGCCTTGTGAGACCTCACTAGAGTGCCTAGAAACCCTACAGTGGTATCAGAGCCTAGCTAGAGCCTTAGGCGAAGTCCAGACGGAATTTGAAGTCCGATCGAACCAAAACTTAACCCGGAAAATTGCTCTCTGTACTTTTTCTGAAAACGTGGATTTTTCTAAATTAAAAATATGCAGAGAACTCAGAAGGAAATTCTAAGAATTACGGTGGAAATTTTTTTTCATGAACAGTGTTTTTGGCGGCGGAACCGCGGCATAAGCTTAGCTTATGCGGCGGTTCCGCGGCGGATGTATGACGTCAGCCCTAACTTGTTACACAGTAATGCATTGTTTTAGCTTCTGAGTTCTCTGGGTATTTTTAAAAATTATTCAAGAGTTGAATTTTCTGCAGTTGTTTTGGGGATTCGGTGTTTCGATCGAGGTATCAAATTTTGTCTATTTGGCTTTCCGGATAAATTTTTAGAATATGTTAAAAAGTTCGACCGGATATAAATACCCAATTTTTCCCCTGTCAGGAAATTTCCAAGTGTTGGATTTTTCCGATGTTTAACGACGTTCTAAGTAGTGCAAGTAACGCGATGGACCCTCTAGAAGACAACAAACCTTAACTCGATTATGTGACCGTCTTGAACTGCCCTTTGAACCTTCGGGTTTGGGGCAGTACGGCGTGCCACATGTGAGGCGTTGGCTTGACCCTTCTACGGCTGGACCGTCGGTACTGAGGCACGAACTGAATGTTGTTAGACTTATTTCATGTGTTGAGCTGTATCGGGAAAACTTGGGTGTTCGAATGTTCAATCGGAAAGTTTAACATTTTCTAATTATCTGGAATGGGATACAATAATTGGAATTCACAATAAGTTATGAGATAACTGAATGAATATTGTAAATCTAGCAATTTAGTCTCACTTGATCGGTTGCCACGGAATTTTGATGTGATCAAAAGTCCGTCGCAATCACGTAGCGTACGCGGATACTCGCCGGGTAAACTTAATAGACAGCCTCACTCCATAGCCCCGACCAAGTGACTGTAGGAGAACCCCGTCGCCGAAAGCATCCGTTCGGGTGCTCGCGGCAGCGGTGTTCCGCCTTGGTGCACTTCGTCGACGGTATCGGGGGTGCGGCCGTCTACTGAAGTTTGCGACGAGCATTCGATCAAAATGTCGGAAATCCTGTTGAATTGCCCGACTTGGTATTGAAAAGTGTTTTCGATAAAGAGACTAAAATGCGGGGTTTATAATTGTTAGGCATGTGATGTCTAAGTAATTCATTTGGTCAGGCATGCGATGTCTGAGGTGGTTGCGGATTCCAACTGTTGTAGTTTTACACTTTCTTTTCTGTGACCGTAAGTGTAATATGTGATGTCGCCGGTTTCGTTGCTATATGTCAACGACAATTGGGATGGACATATTTACTTACGTTGATGACATGTGATGTTATGTGTTGCTGGATATGTTATATTGGATCGTCGTGTTTTGAATAGCCGGGGGTTTTTATGTGAGATGAGTGTTTTTCATTTTCATTCATGTAAAAACTTGTATGTAATATTCTTTTATTGGGGCACTTCCAGGTAGCGGAAGTTGTCACCTGTTGTATATTATTTACTTTTCCGCACTAGGATAGACCCAAGGAGGAGGGCACAAGTAACCGGGTTCTGGAGTCCAGTGGGAGACCAACTCGAGGAGTCGAGTCCGGGTCTCCTAACTCTAGAATTGGTAGGGTTGCTTGCCGCTCTCGTAGGGGTCTAGGGGTGTGGGTTTGGCTATTCATCACGACCGTGGAATCCGTGTTTTATACTGGCTCGTATTGAAAACACGAACGTCCTAGTTTATCCAATATTTCATATGTTTCTTCTGCTGCGATATATGTCATGTGATCATGTGATGTTCTGTGATAGATATAGTATATAGTATATATGATATATTATATAGACGTTACTTATGTTTTACACCCGCGCTAGCCCTGCCCCGCTCTGTCGTTAGTTACCTAACCTAACGGTGCACGAGGGGACATCGAGGCGAATGCGGATGGCATAAGTGTACGTCGTATTTATCTGTAATGTTTAGGTACTTAAATGATGGGACTTCATTAATGTGATTAATGAAATAAAAGAAACCTAAGATGTTGTAGAATCGAATTTCAAAATAAAACAGGTAGCTACAGTTCTTGCTTTGCACAGCGGTATATGCGATATATCCTGCACCTTATTCGATGAGGAAAGGACCGAGATCCCTTCACCAGGGAGTGACTCCTTTAGCAATAACTGGCAGATGCTACACACTCGGTTTGTCTTTTGATTGCTTTTAAGTGTTTTTCTTTGCACAGTGATATATATGATATATCCCGCACCTCATTCGACGAGGAAAGGACCGACGATCCCTTCACCGGGAGTGACTCCTTTAGCAAAACTAGAAAAGCCTCAAAAGCACTCCATTTCAAAATCATTTGATTCTACAACGATATCAAGTTCATTACGCAATAGGTTTTCAGAAAAACCTGTCGTAGCCCTCCGTCATTTCAGATAAATATTAGTTAGTATTCGTGCTGCGGTTGTTTGGCATGCGTCAAGGCGTAGTGTACGGTAGCTAACTAGTGCTTATCTGCCAGCATATGATGCAATTGGATTAGGGTATTCGTACGGCGTTGTTTGGCATGCGTCAAGGGTCGTGCGGGTGGGTTTAATTCAATCAAGAAATGTACGGGTTGAACTTGACTAGCAGACTATGGGTTGTTTGGCATGCGTCAAGGTCATAGCGAGGTAGGGGCAAAACATTATCGGGAATTTCAAGTGTTGAGATTTGCAATGAGATTGCATACCTTCTATGAGATAGTTGGATCCCGATACCCGCTGCGAGTAAGAGTTACTCCTGGGAGAGTTTTACATATTACAATTAGCCGATCAAGTAGGTGTCTAGAAAGGTGTTAACGAGGTTACGCCTCTGGAAAAACGAGGTTTACATTAATTAGGTTCGTGTGAAAGCACGGGGGACCTCCCTCAAAGTACCGACACTGGCCTGGCTGAAAGATTGGCGAACTTGTAGTGTGTAATTAATCCCAGCTAGTCTTTCCTTTTAGGGTTTGAAGGAAGATTTGATAAAAAGCAGTGGGAGCCATCCTGATTAGATAAAATAATAACCAATCTATTCTTGACAGAGCGCACGCTGAGTGTTTTCTTCTCTCTCTCTCCAGGTAGCGACCATATCACGCCTTAATCAAGATAATAATACGGATCATTGACCGAACCCGCTTGTTATACTGAGCTGGGGAACGTTGGTCCCGCTCCACCTTATAATTGTTATAAGACAGAGCAGGAAATTGGGGAATACCAGATTTCCCGTGCCGTCCAAACGAGGAGAGTGCATGATGATGCATCATCTTCGGGTATGTTCATTATATAGAACTGTTTCTCAGTGTCCTTTACGTCCTGGGTATGTGATACCAGATCAGGATCCCAGATATATAATCTGTTACATAGGGCTACAGAAAGGTAGAGAACTGAGAACGGGTGATAAGTTTCATGAGGCAGAAAACGGGGCAAGAGTTGCAGCCAAGTCTGTCGGTCACTGTCACCCTGTATTGTAATACATTGATTCTAAACGAATGTTATTAGATACCGAACCTGATATACAAAATCATATCTGTCTCTTTATTAGTAAAGAAACGATAAAATTTTGTATTGTTGGATAATGTTTTAAACATTTCCTATATCAAAAGTTGATCGGTTCAGGCACGTTATCTAAAAGCATTGATGTTCTAAATCAAACTACAGTTCTTAGTATACGGAACACACACAAGAGGAAGAGTTCAGAAATGAACGAATCCTTCTTGAGGTATTGTAGATTAGGTCATATCAGTGCGACCCGACTGGCTGAGTTACATTTAGATGCATATTTAAAGCAGTTTGATTTTACATCTTGTGAAACTCGCCAGTCATGTCACAAAGATAAAATGACCATAGCTCTGTTTATTAGAAACAGAGAAAGAGTTAGTAAACTCTTGGGATGATACATGTTGATGTATGTCAGATCCCCTGTCTACAAATGCCACGACTGGTTCTTTATACTTCATTACGTTCTCTGATAATCTTTCGAGTTTCAGACCTATGTTCCTGTTGAAACACAAGTCCGAACCTTTTGAGATATTCACAGAATATAAGTTAGAAGTAGAGAACCAGATATACGGGTATAAGTATTATGTCCTATGATGAGGTCAGGGAGGAGAATACTTGTGCACGGAAATCCTGGACTATTCTAAAGGAGAATGAGATTCTCTCTCAGCATTACTCCTCCGAATACACCATAGCACGATGGTATATCGGGGCGGAGCAATCACACCCTATGTGATAAGGTGTGCTCTATGATGAGTACTACTGAGTTACCTAATTCCTTTAGGGAGTTATGCACTTGAGAAGTTGCATACCTATTGAATAGGGTTCGAATCAAATCAGTTGCCTACCGCTTCATATGTGATATGGAAAGGGAAGAGCCCATATCTTAAGTTGGTTAAGATTTGGGGTTGTCTGGCCTATGTCTGAAAGCAAAATCCGGACAAGCTCGAGGCAAGGTCTGTAATGTAGAACTGGAAAAGTTCTAGCTATACGAACTACAGCAGATGATTTGATAGAACCAAGGGATTCAGTAGATACCAACGAACCTCAGCCTCTCCGCCGATCTAGTAGGGTTCCTCACCCACCTGAGAGATATTTCGGTTTCTCTATGACAGTGGGAGCGAGGATTGCATCATGAGATGATGACCCAACTAGCTTCGAGCAGGCCATCAGGAGTAAGACTCTGTAAGAATGGCTGGATGCTTAGCGATCTGAGATGGAATCCTTATACACCAACAAAGTATGGACTTTGGTTGCAATATCTGAAGGGTTAAATCCCCATCAGGAGCAAGTATATCTTGAGAAGATTGCTTGGTGTAGATGGAAAAGTTGAGACTTTCAAAGCTAGACTTGTTAAAGGTTTGCATCATTGACCAGATATGGATCATAATGTTAAAACCTTTTCAAGTAACTATGCTTAAGTCCATCCAGATCCTACTTGCCACGGCTACATACCATGACTGCGATATCTGGTGGTTAGGTGTCTTGACTGCTTTTCTAAATGATGATTTAGAAGAGAGCGTCTATAAGTACACAGCCAGAGGGCTTCGTAGACAGTGGGAGCAGCGGAAACGTGAGCAAGATGCTTTATAGGATAAAGCAGGCATCGCGGAGTTGGAACATCTGTTTTGATGAAGCGGTCAAAGAGTTTGACATCATCAAAATGGTAGATGAACCTTGTATATACAAAAAGGTAGTAGGGAGTATGGTGACGATCCTCGTAGAGTACGTGGATAACATACTCTTGATAAGAAAGGAGTTTCTTATGCTACGCTCGATCAATCTCCGTTTATCACAAAGATTCTCCATATAGGATTAAAGTGATACCTACTAAATCCTGGATTTTGGATCTATGAGATAGATCTAAATGGATGTTAGGAAACTCACTAGATGTAGTGAGGTGGTGTCAATCGATCCTGAGGAGAATCACTGGAAGGGTTCCAGGGTGATAAAGACGACTGAATGTCAGTCACAGGCATTGTCTTTACCCTCAGTAAAGGGACGGTATGTTGGAAGAGTTCCAAGCTGGATACCGTGACATACTAGACGATAAAGGCAGGATACATCGCTACTTAAGATGCTACCAAAGAGGTTGTTTGTGTGTATATAGGTTCATGAGATGAACTATGTTCCTACCATTGTGTGACAATGGAGTTGTGGCTTATGCCAAGGAATGTCCGTCCCATCAGTGATCCAGACATATTCTAAGGCAGTATCACCTTATCATGGAGATAGTTGATCTCCAGGGTGATCGAGGTTTGGAGAGTAGACTCAGAGGACAACACAGCGGATCCACTCACAAAGGCCTGTTCCCAGAGAGAGACTTTTATGGGATGGTTGAGTATGAGATACTGCAACCACTGCTATCAGATGGCCCTAGTGCAAGTGGGAGATTGTTAGTTATATGTATGCCCTAGAGGCCATTACTGTACATAGGATGTATATTGTAGTGGATGCTGGGACATATATAGGGAGGACTTTCTTGCTCAACATGATAGTATGCTATCTGGTTGAACTTTACCTTAACGTGTATACAGATTGTCTCTCTGTTACATGTTGGTAAAGCCCTTAGGATGTGTGCTTGACTACCTGGACTATGATGCAGATCATACTAGTGGGGACATGGTAGTCCATAAGTACATCCTTCAAAGTCCCTAGTCGAGGGTGTATCGAGACGGGGCATCGACATACCAGAGTAGACTAGCGTGTAACTTCTCGACCCATACAGATGGGCGATGGATGATCCCATATCCATTGGTGTTTGACATCGGAGATGATATACGGGTGCTCAGTAGAGACTGGGTACACTGGACGGACTCGCCGAGAACTCCCAGATGGTATTATACCTCACGTCAGATGGCAGTTCTCTGGTGACACTGGTACAGAGTAGTCTGTTGACCCGAGATCGTCATAGAGTCTTGTGTGGTTCCCACTGTGCTTTGATTTCCATCTTACCACGTCCAAGAGGGCATGCAAAACGGTGGTTTTTGGGTACAGTCCCGAGTCACATGGAGGCAATGAGCGATAGGAGGGGATTCGTCTCTCCCGGTATAGGGAGTTGATGTTGCACTGTGTTCGATTGGCTATAACAGGAAGTCCCTGGCCAGGGCTGATCAGAGAATTGCTGGTAAGTGTTACCAGTAATTTCTCGACCCGTTATGAGCCTCATATCGACACGACTTATCGAGCTATTGGGGTCTGACGTTTACCACCCCTAGGCAAGATATGCGACATATCAGACGATCAGACCGGACTGTACGGTAGTGTTACTGGTCGGATTCACTGGAGTGTGAGCGGGCTTGCTCGTCGATCTTCAGATCGCTCAATACCCGAGTGGCCGTTACGTTTAGCAGACCGCTTGCGGCTTGTGGGTGTTTGATATGATCATCGCCTGCTGCCGGCGTATTGACGAGTCTTTAGAGTCCTACACAGAGGTTTCCTGGCTCAAGCGAAACGAAACAGGAGCGCATATGAGATATGTGCGGGACCGAGAATAATACAAGTATGTGATACTGTATTCGATTCTCGCGATGTGACATTGATCGGTTATATGCGATATAGCCGGGTTATCGGATCAAGTGTTGATTCGATAAGATGTTACTAATGATACCAGTCGGTTATGTGCGTCATGACCGGATCGTTAAATCAAGTGTTGATTTAATGATTTAATGCATAATTATATATTTGATATATTACTTTGCATCAACTAGTATCGGTTCACTTTAAAATGGATTTTCTCACTCGGGTGTGCGCATTGCATATGCGATATGATTTTGTGCACTTGATTGTATCATGTTTGATGATACATGTTTACTTGTGTTTTGTGTAAAGTTTAAACCATGGTTATGTAATGGTTAGGGTTTACATTTTCTTATTCATTTATTTGTTCATTTATTCTTTTTGGAAAAATGAATAGCATAAAGGAAAATGGTGGCTTGTTTTGGATTCTAGTTGAAGCTTCATGAAGCTTTGACCTAAGTAACCATTTTGTCTCATGCTTAACCCTAACCACTCCATTAACCCTAGTTTAATCTCTACACTTGACCATGGTTCATGTTATGATAAGTATTGATTTTCTTTTTCAATATTTATTCATCATATCATATCTTTTCTTCTTCTTCTTCCTTGAACTCAAGAAGAAAAGCTTAGGTCATCAATGGTGATTGATGATAAAGAGTGAGAAATCCAATTCTAAATTGAACCCAACTCCTATTTCTTCATCCTCTACCTCTTGCCAAGTAGTAGAGTGTGTTTACTTCACAAGTTTCTTGACTTGGTGAAGTCGGAGCTTGATTTAGCGATGCCTCGACGTAGATCATCTTCGGCATGGACATCGACGACCTAGCTTGCCCATTCTCCGACGAAGCCGACGCTAGAGCCCGGATTTGATTTGGACAGCGGAGAGGACTTCGTTGCGGAGCTATGGAGGTGGAGCACCAGATCTACAAAGGTTGTATTTCCGTATTCCCTTAGTTAAGTGTTAACTAGTTATCTTTTCGCCTAGATATCTAGCAAACGATCCGTAGTCGGGTCTCTCGGCACCTAGAATTTTTGAAAATGGCATGTTCGATGCCTTGTGAGACCTCACTAGAGTGCCTAGGAACCCTACAGTTGATGTCTCCCCGCCCGAGTTTGAGTCCTTTACATTTTCAGATGAGTTAGTTGAACCATCAGATTCGGTTGCTTACAGTAGTTTCGAACCATTGATGGAATCTTTTAAGTTCGAGACAGTTTACTACGGTGAGAATGAGACTATCCCTAATTCACTCCCTTTCGTCTTTCCTATCGTTCCGACCGTACAAGTGACCGTTACGCTTTCATCCCCTATACCAAGTTCGGCGTACCCATGTTTTCTTGCGAATCTTGAGGGTTTTGACCCCATTTCTCGACGAGTTGATAGGTTAGCGCCGTCGCTTTTAACACATCGGTCATCACAAATTACGCTAATTTATTCACTCGATTTACACCCTCAAGTTCGTGCTTCACTTCTTTCTCGCTTTCGTCATTCTTCTCCCCCACCGAGACCATATTCTACCCTTCTTCCAACACGGTCTCACGTGTTTCTCATTTCTTTTCTTTCCACCCCATTCTTGCACCGACTATACCTTTACCATGATAAGATTTTTGAATGGTTGGTGCTAACCTTTGGCTTGTGTAAGGCCAAGCTTAAGTTTGGGGGGAACCTTGTTGTATATATGTATATATATTTTTGTTTTCTTTTTCTATAAAAAAAAATCAAAACATAAAAAATAAATAAATAAACAGGGGAGTGCCGACATTTTGACCCTCTTGGTGTAGCATGACAGTGAGGACACTGTCAAGTTTAAGTTTGGGGGTATGCTCGGTACGTCTTCTTCCTTCGCATTCATTTGTACATATTTTTGCATTTGCATAATTATTTGAAAACCCATAAAAATTGAAAAATTTCAAAAATTATAAAAATCAATGTATTCAATTTGGTCTAATTGATTTGAGTTTGACAAATAGGTTAACTGGTTAGGAACAACTAGATCTTAGACTTAGTAAATTAAAAACCCTAAAGATAACCTTCTTTAAAGTTTAACGGTAGAAAGTATATGCCTTTGTAGTTTATTTAGAAATAGGCAAATTTTGGGTTGACTTCTTAGGCTAAGTCGAAACAAGGGAAGAGTATTGATGTTCTTATTAGAGTATAAGTTTGAAAAATAGTTCCTAGCTTAAGTCTAGATTCTGAAAATGTATACCCTACAATTTGCACAATCACGCACCTTGAAACTTGGAATATTAGAAGAGACCTTGAAATGCTCTTGTCTAAAGTCCTTAGTACGAAGAAAATAAAATAAAAAAAAAGTGAATAAAAAAAAAATGGACACTGGTTTTTGTGATTACTTAAGGCTGCAAAAATAGAAAAATATTTAGCGAGGGTGTTTCATCACCTAGTGCCTTAGACCAACTGGTTTGGGAGTCACTGCTAAAAGCCTTGGGTGTTGCAAAACTAGGAAGTACGCTTTAAAGTGCTAACGCATCTTGTAATCGGTTGTTGGTACCTCAAGAAGTATTAACGGTCGCATGAAGGATGTGTAAGCAAAATTCAATTAAAAATTCACAAATTAATAAGTGCTTTGGACAATGGACGAGAGTATGATTGCTTGATTTGAATTTCCAAGTGTAGGGGTGATTTATACATACACGTGGGGATATGTGATTAGAATTTAGATAAGAGAGAGGAATGAAGAATAGAACTTGTATCTTTAGTAAAGTTGATAGAAATTCCTAAGTGGAGATGGAACTTTAGAAGGAAAACTTAAGAAATGCCGAAAACTAAGTAGGTCTGCAAAACATATATAATCTTAAGTTAAATAATGAGGAAGTGTGAAGAATATGGGTGGATAATTTATGAGTCGAAGATAATAGAATTCATTGTTAGAAGACCTAATTGGAGAATTAAAGTCGAAAAGCCGAATTGGTAGGATTTTGTGGGTGTAATCCGCTGAAAACCCTCAGGAGACAACACTCCTCCTACTAGGGACACCTAGAGGTTTAACGGCTTGTTGCACGAGCTCAGTGCAATCGCGTTTCCCTGCGAAAGTGTGGTTAGGATTTTAGTGAATAAAAATAAGTTTGCTCGAGAACGAGCAAAAGATAAGTTTGGGGGTATTTGTTCACACCATAATATTGCATTATTATATTCCCCATTCTTATTCTTTTTATAAATAAACAGGTACTTTTGACGCATGTCTGCTACATGTTACAGGTTACAGGTTCTTGGAGCAAAAACAGTGAAAAACACAAAAGACGACACAAAAGAAGGATTTTTGACCAACAAATAGGAAGATCTTAGTAAAACCTAGAAGAAGAACAGTTCACCATCAACAAGGCAACGCAAGATAAAAAAATGTCAAAGCGGACGGTTAAAAATCCATTGCAAAGTGTTCACTGAAGATCTGGAACCAACCTAGAATCCCAAATGGAAAAAGAACCAAAGAATCAGAAGCCCCAAAAGACCTTGAAGAAGCCCAGAAAAAATGGTCATTCAATCTTGTTAAAGGGTCGCGGAACCGCGGCCCAAGCCCACCATTGCCGCGGTTCCGCGGCCTTCTGGTGCCTGCGCTTCGTGAAATTTTTACATAATTTGGGTGCGGCTCTGAAAATATTTCCTCAGGGCTATTTTTGTAATTTCAGACATGCGAAACAAATGTAACCCTAGGGTTTCCTATTCTTTATAAATAGGAACCCAAAACATTGTAATTCTTATACCTCCTTTTAATAATAAATTCCAGAATTCTTTTGGAGAGCATCGGTGCCTCTTTTCGATTCAGAAATTCAGATCTGACAAACCTGCTTTGATGATTGGAGAGAGCCATCTGTAAGTAGATCTATTTAATTGCTCTAGTTTAGATTTTAATTCTTTGCCCTAGATAGATTTAATTCCTTGCCGTAGATAATTGTTTAGAGTTAACTTTGGGGAAGGCTTTTGAGAGATGAGATCTCTCATCCCTTTCTTACCCATTATATATTTTTAATAGGACTCCATGCATACACGCACACACCGCGCCCTACGGCATCCTATCCCTCGAGGTAACGATGACACCGTAGTATAAAGGCCCGGTTGCGCGCGTTTTCCATGGAGGTTAAGGTAAGGATCTCTAAAGGAAGGACAAGAACCTAGAGGAAGGAACACCTTCCCGAATGGATCTAATCCCCTTTATTGATAATTACCATAACACCTCATAGATCTTCATTCGGGTATAGAAAGCGTTGAGATTTACTTGCATTTCCAAACCATCCCTAAACCTAACCCTAGCAAGACTAGATCTAGATAATCTTAGTATAGAATAATTAGGTTTTTAGATTTAATAATCAATCCGAACACCCTTCGGAATTAGCTCGTTAGCGCGATTAGAAAATTCACAAAATCCCTGTGGACCGACCCGTACTCACCGGCTAGCTTCATGCGACGCCATTCTTGATTGCGGTTATTAGATATAGTTTTTGAGATCAATCAACACACAGGCTATACCGCAGCAGTATAGAGGTTTTACCAATGAGCTACAAGTTATTTCTTGCTTTTATTAAACAAAAATAACTTATAAGTCCTATACAGAGTGAAATACCCTTTTCTATACATTTAAACAAATAATTATGTACTGGGATTTTAGAGTCGTTACAAAACGTCGGGCTCCTACTTTATTCATTATTCTATATTTTTTTCGCATGCCTATGATGATTATTACTGCCTACGTTGATGATATATATATATATATATATATATATATATATTAGATGCTTATATATATTTTGCATCCGCGCTAGCCCTGTCCCCGCCTTGCCGTAAATTAAGTAATCTTATGGTGAAGACCCAAGACTCCATGGCGAATACAGATGTCATATAAAGCATGCTATTTTGGTTGTTTCTGGTGTGGCTTAGAAACTTAAATGATGGGACTGCATTATATGCAAAGTAAATAAACCCAAAATGATGTTGGAACCAGATTTTCGAAAACTATAGTCATATTCTTTTACTTTATATAGAGGTATTCGGTTAGGAATATCCTGCATCTCATTCGATGAGGAAAGAGCCTTGAGCCTTTCATGGGAAGTTCGCTCTTAAGCAAAAGTTTATATTACTATATACCACTCAGTTTTCGTCAAAACCACTTTTTTAAAAAGTGGAGCCTAAACCACTCCTTCACAAAGCCACTCGAGTTTCTTCAACGATATCATGTTCATTACGTTAAAGGTTTTTTGCCAAAAACCAGGCGTAGCCCTCCGTCTTTTCCTACAAGTAGTGCTTAGTATTTGTGTTGTGTCTGTTGACTATGTCAAGGCGTAGTGTACGGTAGCTAAGTATGTAGGGATTTCCTTAGCACCACTACTAGGGTTTGGTAGCATCACACATGCCATATTAAAAAATTAGATGGTGCTAATGAAACTAACCTAAGGATTGTTGGAGATAGTGCCCTCAGAGTCAATTATTGGATCACAGGCACGTGATTGCAATGATTGAGGGAGGACCTATGCCGGTAGGACAGTCTTACTCAAGATGATAGTATGTTATCTGGTTTATCTTTATCATCGTGTACTGCTTTAGGTGACCTTATAGGTCGCTATTACACGTTGATAGAGCCCCTAGGATTCTTGCTTGACGACCAGCAGTATGATGGCGATCATATACGTGGGAGCTGGGGTCTATAAGCACATCCTTAAACTGGTCCTTAGTCGTGGGAGTTTCGAGACAAGGCATCGATACTCCAGAGTAGACTAGTGTATACAGTCGAGACCCCGACGAAGGGCGGTGGCAGGTCTCACAAGCCACTGGTGTCAGTTGGTTCACCTAAGATGTATACAGGTGCTCATTGGGTTATGAGTACACCGGACAGGACTCGTCGGGAACATGCTAGTTGGGATTATACCAGACGTCAGATAGCAGTTCCCTGGTGACATGTGTACAGGTTAGTTCATCGACCTGAGATCGTCATTTGTCTCGTGTGAGTTCCCACTGTACTTTGATTGCTACCCTACCACGGCTCAAAGGAGTCGTGCAAACAGGTTTTAGTTGGGTACAGTCCCGAGCCACATGGAGGCAGTGAGCAGATCGGCAGGGGTTCGTCTCTCCCGGTATTGGGGGTGAGGTCGCACTGTGTCTAGGAGAGCCATTACACGAAGTCCTTGGCCAAGGCAGGAGATTTACTGGTAGGTATTCCAGTAGTATCTCAGGGTGTTCTGGGCTACACTCCGACATGACTTGTACCGTTTTTGGGGGTCTGACTTTTACCAACCCCCTAGGCCCGCCATGCGATGCTCATAGACGAACGGACCGGACTGTACGGATATTGTCACTGACAGGCTCAGTAGGGTGTCAGGATGAGTTCGCTCACAGACGTCCTTTTTGGTCAATACCTGGTGCCCCGTTACGTATGGCTAATACCTCTGACGTGCTAGTGGTTAAATCCACAGCCAAAGTATTGACGAGTCTTTAAAGTCCCCCACAGACAGTTTCTCAAGTTTCGGGCGAAACGCTGTAGAGGCCGTATGGAGATATGGCAGGGTTCGATCATATACATGAGGTATTGCACGTATCATGATTGGACGGATAATACTAGCGGGCTTTGGTTTAAGCCGGATCCTAGTATTGTACAGTGTAGATTTTGTCTCATTGCATTTGTATTCAGTCGGAATACAAATGCGGGTATGTATATACAGTCGCGGGGTTTTTCTGTAATTTATTATGGGATCAGTTTTTGGAAGTTGCCAGTTTGCATTCCGTTTCGGCCATTTTTCCTTTGTTCTTTCTTTGGCTGAAAATTGGTGTGGAGGGGCTAATTTGCAAATGTGCAAATTAGCAGTTTGGAGGGTGTTTCTTGTTAATGGTAGCTTCATGATGGTTCAACCATCATTTGACTTCTATGTTCATGATGGCTTGACTTTTGGAGATATGATGGTTGAAGAGGATTGGACCTTGTTTGTGATCATTGTTTTATCATCATTACCCATCTTTTCTTATGGTCACCTTGCACTAGCTTGTGCTCACCCCACCTTGACTTTTCTCCTCCTCTTCTCATGAAGTTTGGCCGGCCATTCTAGTGAAGGGTCTGTCCAAAAATTTGGGAGGAAAAAATTGCTCCTTCTTGCTTGCAAAATTCCCTTAGCTCCACAAAATGCTTGCACCTCCTTCTCCACTCAAAAAATGGCAACTTCTAGTAACCACATGAGACCCAGTGTTCTACACTTAGCCTACAGCATCCTTGGACACGTCGACTCGCCAACTTCGTGCCTGAGTTGCCTCGGTCCAAAGGTGGGAGCCCGTAAAAGAACCCGGCAATGTGGCGCCCTTCCGACGAGGAGGTGAAGACCGGAGATTCCGCGGGGAGATCGGGATGACGACGAGAAGACCGAAGGACACGGATCGCTCGGTATATCTCTCTACCCCTTCTCTAGTTTGCTAGCATTAGGTTAATGGCCCGATCCGGGTTTCAAAGTCCACGGTAGCGCCGGTTCTAGTTTTTAGAAAAGTTCTTGTATTCCGCATTTTGGCCTCGTACAGACGGCCGGGGCGCTGCCGTGCACTTACACTGGTATCAGAGCCACGCCATTAAGCTAGTCTAGCTTGCTCTAACATGTTTACAAGTTCGATCGAACGAATATTCCAAAACTGCAATTTCAAGAGCATCAGTTTCTGTCGATTTTATTTGTGCTCAAAAAAATTTTTTGAGTGTTGCAGAAATTCGTGCAGGCAGTTTTAAGCGTTCTGTAAAAATTTGGTACGGTAACTCTACAGTAGGACCGCGGAAACGCGGCCAAACCCCTGTTCTGGCCGCGTTTCCGCGGCAGGAAAGTTTCTGCATCGTACCAAATTTTCACAGTAGCATTCTGACTTGGTATTGGGGTTCTTGGTATATTCTGTTTGGGCTCAGATTATTTTTTGAGTGCTACAGTTGTGCTTGGGGCCCACTTCGGTGAATTTAGTCGATCAAAAATTTTAAATATGTTAGTTCACAGTATTTACATTATATCTGCGACCGTGAATGTCACTTGATCGGTAAATCATGTCTAACTGCTATAGCCCTTTTAGACGGATTTGCGAACGTGACATTCACGTTGATGTTCTGTATTGTGCTGTGATGTTGCGGATTGTCATGGTGGATAGCCTGGATGCAATGGTAGTACAGTTTGGTTTATTATGTACATTTGATATTGCGGGGCGAACGTCCGACATGTGGACTGTCATCACTGCCTGTTTGTATATTATTCTTTTGGGGCACGACCGGGCTGAGGTCGATGTACCCGTTGTATATTTTACTTTCTGTACTAGGATTACCCCGTGGAGGGGTGCACGGATAGCCGGGTTCTCCGCATCTCATGGCTTTAAGACGGAGGGGGCTTCACTCTAGAATTGGCGGGCTATTCGTCGCACTCGTAGGGGGTATAGGTTGACCCAAGGAGGGGTGCCCAAGTTACCGGATTCCGTGAAGTGCTGGGTAGTCCATTCACGTTGCTGAAGAGGGCTGCCTCGCTTCAGGTTTTGGCGGGTAACTTGCCGCGCCCATAGGGGTCTAGGATTTCATTGCACAGGCTATCCATATGACCAGGGGAACGTCGGGTTTCAGTAGCGGCTCTATGAAACCCGGGGATCCCAGATATCTGTATTGTTCTGTGATGCTTATTACATTTCTGTGATGTTGCATTTTATCACGCCTTGAGCGATTATTATATATACTAGTAGATATTGTATGTGTTTTGCATCCGCGCTAGTCCAGTCCCCGCTCTGTCGTTAGTTAAGTAACCTAACGGGTAATGACGGGACCCAGTGGCGAATGCGGATGGCATATACGTACATCATTATTTTCGTTCTTTATTGGTGTGATCAATTGATGGGACTGAATTGATTCGGATCAATGTAAGCTAAACAAACCTATTTGATGTTATTGGAACATTTTTCAAAAAGCCGTTATTGCAAGGACGTTCTCTTTTGTTTTGCACAGTGGTATTCGGTTATGAATATCCAGCACCTCAGTCGACGAGGCAAGGGCCGAGATCCCTTCACCGGGAGTGACCCCTTGGACAGAAGTTTACGTCAGGGCAATAACTTCACTATAGTCGTTTACTTTTGCTTTGCATCGTGGTATTCAGTTGGAATATCCTGCACCTCATTCTATGGGGAAAGAGCCGAGATCCCTTCACCGGGAGTGACCTCTTTAGCAAAGGTTTTCATCACTATATTTTTATAAAAGCTATCCGGTTCCTTCAACGATATCAAGTTCATTACGTTAAAGGTTTTTCACCAAAAACCATTCGTAGCCCTCCGTCATTTCAGACGGGTAGCAAGTAGTATTCATGCTATGTTTGTTGGCCAAAGTCAAGGCATAGTGTATGGTAGCTATTTGTTACTTTTCTGCAGCATAGATAGATGCGTTGGTTTGGGACAGTCGTACTACCTTGTTGGCCAAAGTCAAGGGTAGGTACGGGTGGGTTCAAATCAACCTGGATAATGACGGGTAGAACTTGACATGTGACTTATGATTTGTTGGCCAAAGTCAAGGTCATAAGAGCATGGGGTAAAAATCACATCGGGAGTTTCTAAAGAAACTGAAACTTGCTAGGTATGCGCATACCTTCTGGAGTGTGATAACGTGAATGGATTCCATCACATTATCATGCGATGATAGTTGGATCCCGATTCCCACTGATGAGTTGGTTTACTCCTCGGGTGATCCCGACTAATTCTTCTTTCAGGTTTGGAGGGGAATTTGACGGTACAGTGGGAGGTTTCCAGATTAGATAAATTGGTAACCATTCTGATCTAGGTTAGAGTGCATGCTGAGTGTTTCTTTTCTCTCTCTCTTTGGCAGCGACCATGACCCGACCCTAGACTATGACTCAGTGACCAAAATTAACCGAACCTTCTTAAACACTGGCTTTTGGATTGTCAGAGTTGCATACCTCATTGCCACTCCTTCTTTTACCCTTTTCTCCAGAACACCTCGTATTACTACGAACATCCACTTCCATTGGATAAAACCATCGTATGGTTATATACGAACTCGAAGGAACTTGTTCCAGATTCGAGGATGGTTTCTGGTTCTGGAGAAAACGAATAGGACTATTCAGTTGTCTTTTCCTTTTACCTTCTCTCAGGTTGCGAGTGCCCCTTGGATTAGGGGATAGTACACCTATTACGCTAATTGGATAGTTTTCTTCCAAACCATAGGCTGGTGCCGAACGGTAGGGAATGAAGAAAGCCGATTAGCCTAACTATGGTGTACAGAAGGTATTAAGTAAAGACATATGAATAGATTAGTAAGAGGGCAAAGTAAATTGCGACTGCTATTCACGACCAAACCAAGTATTTCTTCGCCAATCCTACATCACCTTTGCATTTCCAGGACACTCCGTATCACTACGAAGATCCACAGTTTATTGGATATTCCATCGTATGGTTATATACGAACTCGAAAGGAACTTGTTCCAGTTCGGGGATGGATTCTGGTTCAGGAGAAATAGGAATAAGGTTTATTCAGGTGTCTTTTATCTTTACCTTCTCTCAGGTTGCGAGTGCTCCTAGGTTTAGGACAGTACGCCTATTATGCTTATTACATAGTCTTCTTCCAAACCATAGGCTGGTGCCGAAAGGTAGGGAAGGAAGAAAACCATTTAGCCTAAGAGGGTGTACAGAAGGTAATGAATAAAGACATATGAAGGGATTTGGAAAGATGGCAAAGAAATATACGGTTACAGTTGTGAATCTGGATAATGGAAGAGACATTAGTAGGAATACCCGGATACCCCTACGAAACATTTCAATGTTTCAGTTTCACTGTGTACTGTTAAAAGAAAACTGATTTCCTAATTAGACACTTGCTCCAGGGTATGTATTTACCAGGTTTGATTCTCACATCTGTATGGTTTTACAGATGATGAGTGGGAGTAAGTTATTGGGAATTAGGTGATTGTCCTCATTATATCGGAATTCGTTGTAATTGGTGATATTTGAGGAAATCGCCTGGGTTGTTTGCCGGACGACAAATATTTGGTTTTGAATATCCGTTGTTATGCACCAATTTCAAATTGATATATCTGTACGTCTATTTTTATAGAGTGAGATATACCTTTTTGAAATTATGTCTATGACATTTACCTATATCAGTGAATGGTTAGGTAAGGAGCATTAAACAGCGGTGTAATTCTTCTTAACCATAAGTACAGTTTTCAACCTACGACGCAAAGGGTTTGAGTTATTAGACTCAGAGGACTTATACAGAGGATTGTATATTGTCCAGTATCTATTAGGACAGAGGGGTTGGTCCTCGTACTATATTCGGTTTACTTATGACTTCTCTAGTTTTTAGACAAGTGTTTCGTAGAAATGCAAGGTCCGAATTTTGAGAAGTTATAGGTATAAGAATAAAGTAGAGAACCAGGTATTGCAAGTATCAGGATTCTTCAGGGTGATCGAAAATGTAGATACTTGTGTATGGTATTCAGTTGATAGTAATGATTAAGAGAACTTGCTTCTCTTTCAGGTTACTCATAATTGGAAGCACTCCAAAGTTGAGTAATGCAGATCGGCCTCTCTCCATTTAGTTGACATGCACTGGAGACAGCTGCATGATTTGAATCTGGTTCCAATTAAATCAGTGCCTCTGTTTCTGTATTGGATATAGAACAGTTCATTTCTTGACGATGTTAAGGTACGGGGAGTTGTCCGGCTTATGCTTAAAACCAGACTCTGGATAACTCAAGGCACGTTTCTGCAATGGCTGTTTATGGGTTGACCCAGGCTATGACGAGGGTTGACTTTCTACCATCTGGAAGATCAATAGTGATATTGTTCTAGACTCACCACAGTTTTAAGTAAAATGGATTTTTTCAGAAAACAGAAGTGGGAGTATGGTAGAACTGGAAGTGATTCCAGAACCGCAAATGATTACTGAAAATTTGATAAGAACCTAAAGATTCAATCTGGTTTGACATTCCATTGGCCACTTTGCAGATAAGGTGGGTAACCTCAGGCACCCGAGAGGTACTCCGGTAGCCTCAAGGACGGTGGCAGGGAGGTTCTTGTTTACCCAGACTTGCCATTGCTGTTGTTCCAGAATATGAGACCCGGCAGGAGGATGAGTATAGCGTCGTTCTGAACTGGTTTTAGAAGCGTACGAGTATATGACTCTGCCAGAGGGTTGTCGTAGTCAGTGGGAGCAACGGAAGCATTGGTGGACAAGTGGCTTATGTCTATTTATAGACTAAAGCAGATATAGCGGAGATAGATCATCTATTTCTGATGTGACAGTCATAGTTTGACTTCATCAGGATAGGGGATGGATCTATTAAGAAGGTAGTAGGGTGTGATGTCCTGGTATCTGGATGACATACACAGAGTAGGAAGTGATATTCCTATACTACGATCGGTTATACTTTGGTTGTCACACAGTGGTTTCTCCACATAGGGATTGAGTATTATATCAGACATTCTGGTTACTAGATCTATGGTTTTAGATCTAGATTTGGGAAGTGTCCCAATCAGGGTACTTAGACAGCATTCTTAAGGTGTTTTAGAATGGACGACACCTGGCACGGTAGTGTACCTGCAAGTGATGGAGTCACCCTCTCTAAAGGTGTTTTACAGACTAAAGGGGAGAGGGATGTGCATGATTGGCAGATCACTTGATTAGGCAATTGAATCAATCATGAGATGTCAAGAACCACACCAGATGTTGTTTTTGCAGTAGATGCAATAAGGTGATATTGATCCAATCCTAGAGAAACGTTCGGAAGCAGTTTTAGAACATAAGTGGATGTTCTAGGGATATGATAACAACAGCCTCTTTTAGGGAACAGTTATCATTCCAGGCTTCCAAGGTAACCTGGATGATAGAGTGACTGTCAGAGTTATAGTTTTCCCTCTGACGAGGGGCAGTATTTTGGACAGGTGGTCCAAGCAGATACTGAGGGAGGTGTGGCTCAGGATACTGATTAAATTCAGTTGACGATACAGTCTAAGAAGTTTGGATTTGGAGTTCATTTATGAACTAGGTCCCATCAGATATCCAGACATATTCTAAGATAGGTATTGCTCATTTCGGGAGATGGTTTTCTCCGCGAACTTGAGATAAAGAGAGACATAGAAAGAAACATCAGGGCGGATCCACTCACTAAGGCTGTTCCTCGAACGCAATAGTTTCGTAAACGGGTTTTGTGAGACTGATTAGTAGAGGAGTTGGGTGTTCGGTATCACACGGGCTGTGAGTATGCGACATCGCGATAATTAGCCTTGAGTGCAAGTGGGAGATTGTTGGAGATAGTGCCCTCAGAGTCAATTATTGGATCACAAGCACGTGATTGCAATGATTGAGGGAGGACCTATGCCGGTAGGACGGTCTTACTCAAGATGATAGTATGCTATCTGGTTTATCTTTATCATCGTGTACTGTTTTAGGTGACCTTACAGGTCTCTATTACATGTTGATAGAAACCCTAGGATTCTTACTTGACGACCAGCAGTATGATGGTGATCATATATGTGGGAGCTGGGGTCTATAAGCACATCCTTAAACCGGTCCCTAGTCGTGGGAGTTTCGAGACAAGGCATCGATACTCCAGAGTAGACTAGTGTATACAGTCGAGACCCCGATGAAGGGCGGTGGCCGGTCTCACAAGCCACTGGTGACAGTTGGTTCATCTAAGATGTATACAGGTGCTCATTGGGTTATGAGTACACCGGACAGGACTCGCCGGGAACATGCTAGTTGGGATTATACCAGACATCAGATAGCAGTGTAAGTCCACGTTGCCCACCCCGGTGCTTGCGGGGAGGCGAAAAACGGAATAAAAATCGGATTTTTATCGAACTAGGCAACATGGACTAGCTTAAGGAGGATCTTTGCTAAACAAAAACTAACTAAAAGCTAACTAGAATTAGCTACATGGAAGAAAGGTTATACCTTGGGCTTTATGTCCTTCTCTCCTTGCTCCTTGGAGTGGAAGAAAGAGATCACCTTGTCGCCTTCTCTAGTCGAAGAAGGATCCACCCGAGAGCCTCAACCTTTGGCTTCAACTTCAAGCTAGAAGTAACTAAGGTGCTAGAAGCGCTAATCCTAGAACCTTAGATGAGAGTAGAGATTACTTTGGAGTGGTTTATCTCAAGCTCAAGTGTTTCTCAACACATGAGAGGGGAGAGCTTGAGAGAGAGGAAGAGGAGGAGAGAGAATCAATATGATAGAATGAGAGAATAATGGAACCATTCTCACATATATGTGTGAATTAAGTAAATTGATAATTAGCAAGATAATTGTCATGGCTTAATCAAGACATGACCATTATCATTTCATATTTAATGCAAATTGTAAGGATCAAAGAGCATCTTTTATATGGAATGATGATGGTCAAAGTGTCAACCTAGGTCAACAAGTCAAGAATGGTCAAAATGTCAACAACCCTAACCATGCACAATTATATATAACTAATATCAATTAATCATAATACACACATAAGTATTAGGGTTAATAAAATGACAATGGTCATTAACCCTAATCAAAGTCCTCTCCCTCTATCTCAATCAACTGTGCATACGCACCCGTATTCGTGATCCGAGGAACACGAATACAAAGAGATAAAACCAATCCCAAATCATATAGTAGGATCTGGCTTAAACCAAAGCCCGCTAGTATAAGCTGTCCGGACAGCAAACGTGCACAAGTGCGCGGATGTGAACGAACCCTGTCGCAAAACCATGCGACCTCTACTCATTTTGCCTAAAGGCGAATAGCTCTCTGTGTGGGACTCTAAAGACTCGACACTAAGCTGGCAGTGGGTTTAACCACAGACCGCAAACGGCACTAGCTGTACGTAACGGTCCCCAGGTAGATGCCGATAAGAAGACTGACGAGGTGACCCCATCTGAACTCCTACTGAGCCTGTATGTGACAGTCTCCGTACAGTCCGGTCTGTTCGTCTGATACATCGCATGGCGGGCCTAGGGGCGGTAAACGTCAGTCCCCTAATAGCGGTACAAGTCGTGTCGAAGTGTAGCCCAGAACACCCTGAGATAATACTGGAAACCTACCAGTATATCTCGCTTGCCCTGGCCAGGGACTACTCGTGTAATGGCTCTCCTAGACACAGCGCGATGTCAACCCCCAATACCGGGAGAGACGAATCCTGTCTAACCATCACTGACTCCAAGTGCTTCGAGACTGCACCCAACTACTACCTGTTTGCACGACTCCTTTGAGCCGTGGTAGGATAGTAATCAAAGTACAGTGGGAACACACTCGAGGCGAAGTGATAGTATCAAGTCAGCGGACTAAGCTGTACTCATGTCACCTGGGAACTGATAACTGACGATAGGTATAATACCAACCAACAGTTCCCGACGAGTCCTGTCCAGTGTACTCGTAACCAAACGAGCACCCACATAATATATCAAGTACGACGTACTAACGGCTGTGGGACAGACCGTCTCCCATACTGGGATGAGAAGCGCATACGCTAGTCTACTCCGGAGTATCGATGCCCTGTCTCGATAGTCCTACGACTAGGGACCTGTATAAGGATGTGCTTATGGATTACCCAGCCCCCACGAGTGTGAGCGCCATCACAACGCTGGTAATCAAGCAAAGATCCTAAGGGCTCCACTAATGCGTATAGGTGATATAATAAAAGAAACACATGTACACATTAAAGCAGAGACAAACCAAGTAGCATACTACCATTTCGAGCAAGATTGTATATACAACTGTGAATATCCCAAGCTTCCATCAAGTAATATACATACTAGTATGATATAGTAATGGCCTCTAGGGCATATACACTAACAATCTCCCACTTGCACTAAGGCCATGTACTGGCGTATCGAAGACCTATCATCTCGATCAGCCGCTCGAAGTGAGTCTGGGGTAAGGCCTTCGTGAATGGATCTGCAGTGTTATCTTCTGAAGCAACCCTCCGAACCTCGATCTCCTGGCGATCCACAATCTCCCTGATCAGGTGATACCGCCTTAAGATGTGTCTGGATTTCTGATGGGACCTGGGTTCCTTCGCTAAAGCTATAGCCCCGTTGTTGTCGTAATACAGAGGTATTGGGTCAACAATGGACGGAACCACCTGAAGTTCTTTCAAGAACTTCCTCATCCAGACAGCTTTTTTTGCGGCATCAGATGCAGCGATGTATTCCGCTTCCATAGTCGAGTCCATAACGGTTTCCTGTTTGGAGCTCTTCCAACACACCGCCCCTCTATTGAGGGTAAAGACAAAACCCGACATGGACTTGGAATCATCCTTGTCACTCTGGAAGCTGGAGTCAGCAAAGGCCTCAATCTGGAGGTCTTTTCTGCCATACACCAAGAACATCTCCTTAGTCCTTCTCAGGTACTTGAGAATGTTCTTTACTGCTATCTAATGTTTCTCCCCAGGGTTTGACTGATACCTGCTTACCACACTCAGTGCATAAACCACATCTGGTCTGGTACACAACATCGCATACATTATAGAGCCTACCGCAGATGCGTAGGATATAATAGACATGCGATCCCTCTCCAAATCAGTCTTGGGAGACATCTCTTTAGAGAGGGTGATCCCGTGACAAGCCGGTAGATTACCGCGCTTGGAATCTTCCATACTGAATCTTTTCAGTATGGTGTCGATGTACCTGGACTGTGAGAGTCCTAAAATCATCTTGGATCTGTCACGGTCGATCCGGATCCCCAGAATGTATGAGGCATCACCCAGGTCTTTCATGGAGAACCTGCGTGACAAGAACCCCTTGACAGATTGTAGCATAGGAATGTCATTTCCTATTAAGAGAATGTCATCCACGTATAAAACGAGGAATACTATAGTTCTCGCTACAAGTCTACAATAGATGCATGGTTCATCTGGATTTTTGATAAAGCCAAATTCCTTGACCGTCTCATCAAAACAGATGTTCCAACTCCGCGATGCCTGTTTTAGTCCATAAATGGACTTAAGCAACTTGCACACCTTTCCGCTGCTCCCACTCTGAATGAAACCCTCTGGCTGGTCCATATAGACACACTCCTCTAAATTTCCATTTAGAAAAGCGGTATTTACGTCCATCTGCCAAATCTCATAATCGTGGAAGGCAGCAATGGCAAGAAGGATCCGAATGGATTTCAGCATAGCTACTGGAGAAAAGGTTTCGTCATAGTCCAAACCAGGTCGCTGGCGAAAACCCTTTGCAATCAATCTAGCTTTATAGGTCTCAACCTGTCCATCTACACCAATCTTCCTTTTGAAGATCCACTTGCATCCTACGGGTTTTACCCCTTCTGGAGCAATGTCCAACGTCCATACTTTGTTGGTGTACATGGACTCCATTTCGGTCCGCATTGCATCCAGCCATTTTACCGAGTCGACGCTCTGAATGGCTTGCTGGAAGCTAGTAGGCTCATCACAATCTATGATGCAATTCTCTCTATCCCCGTCAATGAGAAAACCGTAGTATCTCTCGGGCGGGTGAGACTGCCTACTACTCCTGCGGAGTGGCGTGGGAATGTCCTGATCTTTCGAACCCTCTAGTTCTACTAAGCTTTCAGTAATAGCTCGTGGTTCTGGAATTTCTTCCAGTTCTATTGCGCTCCCACTTATTTCTTTTTCTATGAACTGGTGTTCTAGAAAGTGGGCATGGCGAGAAACAAAAACCTTTTGTTCCTCTTCGCAATAGAAGAAATATCCCTTAGAGTTCTTTGGATATCCCACAAACTTGCACTGTACTGAGCGTGCCTCGAGCTTGTCCGCATGCTGCTTTTTGACAAAAGCTGAATATCCCCATGTCTTAATGTGATTAAGATAGGGTCTCTTCCCACACCACATCTGATATGGTGTAGTAGGCACAGTCTTAGTAGGAACTCGGTTCAAAAGCTTTGCAGCTGATTCTAGCGCATATCCCCAGAACGATCGCGGCAACTCAGCGTTACTCATCATGGACCGTACCATATCCAATAGGGTTCGGTTCCGTCTCTCCGATACACCGTTATGTTGCGGAGTGCATGGAGGAGTAAGCTAAGAGAGAATTCCATTCTCTTTTAAGTAACCCAGGAACTCGGCACTCAAGTATTCACCACCTCGATCAGATCTCAGTGCCTTGATACTTTTGCCTGTTTGTTTTTCTACTTCATTCTTATATTCCTGGAATTTTTCAAAAGCCTCGGATTTATGTTTCATTAAGAAGACATAACCGTACCTTGAAAAGTCATCCGTAAAAGTAATGAAGTAAGAATAACCGCTTCGTGCATGCGTAGACATTGGACCGCACACGTCGTTGTGTACGAGTCCCAAGAGCTCGCTCGCTCTTACTCCGTGTCCAGTGAACGGAGTCTTTGTCATCTTTCCTTTGAGACAGGATTGACAAGTTGCATATGACTGATATTCGAACGGATCCAAATATCCTTCTGTATGTAACCTAGTCAACCTTCTCTCATTGATGTGACCCAGTCTACAATGCCATAAGAAAGTTTTATTGATTTCTGGAGACTTTCTTTTGTGTGTATTCTGGACATTGAAAATCTGTGGTTGGTTTAATACGTATATACCGTTGTTTAATGTACCTGACCCAATCAAAACTTGATTAAGGTGAATGTTCACTACATTACTTACAAATGCAAATTCATAACCTTCTTTAGATAATAAAGATACAGAAATGATATTACAGGTTGCATTTGGTACAAAATAACAACTACGCAAAACCAAAAAGTGTCCATCTGACATTCCCAGGTGATAGTCCCCCACGGCCTCAGTATCCATGCTAGCTCCGTTTGCAACTCTGAGGGTCATGTCACCTGCTTTCAAAAACCTACGCTTTCTCAACGCCTGCAAAGAATTACAGATATGAGATCCTGATCCGGTGTCCAATACCCAGGAAGTAGAGTTTATTGATAGACAGTTTTCAATAACATACACACCTCAAGCTGAAGCCGCAACTCGCTTCAGATCCCGGGTTCTGGCCTTCCAAGCCTTGCAATCCTGTTTCCAGTGTCCACTTTTGTGACAATAAAAGCACTCTTCTTTCCCCACAAGCTTCCCCGCTACCTTTGTTGCTTTTGCCTTTCCCTTCGTATCCACTTTACTAACACTGCCCCTTGGTTTGGCGGGGGCTTTCTTCTTCTTTCCCTTGGCTTTCGCCCTGGACTTAGAATAGGAAGATCCTCCTACAAACAAAGTGGATGTTTCCCTACCTTTCTGTAGGGTGCCCTCTGCACTCCTCAGCATGTTAAGGAGCTCTGAAAGTTCAACTTCCTTTTCCTGTAAGTTGAAGTTCAGGATGAACTGGGCGTAAGTGGAAGGAAGGGACTGGAGAATCAAGTCTGTATAGAGCTCATTCTCCAACGTGGTCCCAAGTTCCGCGAGCTCCTCCATGTAGCCAATCATCTTAAGCACGTGTTCCGCTACCGATGATCTGACGGCCAACCTTGCCGAAAACAACTTCTTCGACACTTCGTATCTGGCGATACGAGACTGCTCTCCATACAGTTCTTTTGTATGAATAAATATGGACTCTAGGTCCATATTCTCGTGCCTCCTCTGATGTTCGTTGTCCATCGAGGCAAGCACGAGGCATTTGGCCTTCGCGCAATCTATTTCCCAGGTCTTATAGATTTCCCTATCTACGACACTGGTTTTGGGACCTGGGACAGGGGGAGATTTGGTGGTAAGGAGATACCCCAACTTGTCGTAAGTGATTGCCATCTTGACATTCCTGGGCCAATCTTTATAGTTTGGCCCTGTCAGTATGTTTTTATCTAGTAATAACTTAAGTCCGGTCATCTTGAATGGTCGCTGCAATTAGGAGAGAGAAAAGAAACACTTTAGCATGATGCTCTTGCAAGTTTAGAGTGGTTTTTAGTTTGTCTAAACAAGATGGCTCCCACTGTCTCTCGAATCCCTCCTCAAACCCTAAAGGAAGAATTAGTTGGGATCAATCTCACCGTACAATACTTGCTTAACCGTTCAGCCAGGCCAGTGTCGGTACTTCGAGGGAGGTTTTCCAACGCTTTCGCGAAGTTCCTTAATTAAGTAACCTCTTTTCCCTGTGGGCGTAGCCCCGCTAACACCTTTCTAGACACCTACTAGGTTTATAGCATTGATCGTTAAGTGAGAGTTTTCCCGAGGAGTAGCATATACTTACAGTAGGATCGGGATCCAAATATCATCGCGTGATAAAACCGAAGGAATCCTACCAGAATCATCACACTCCAAATGGTATACAGCGCTAGCAAGTTTCAGTACTTATGAAACTCCCGATATGGATTTTTGCCCCATACTCTTATGACCTTGACTTTGGCCAACATATCATAAATCACATGTCAAGTTCTACCCGTCATTCTCCTGGTTAATTTGGACCCACCCGTACATACCCTTGACTTTGGCCAAAATGGCAGCACGACTGTCCCAAACCAACGCATCTACCTATGCTGCACATGAATACCCAATAGCTACCAATCACTATGCCTTGACTTTGGCCAAAATACATAGCTTGAATACTTATCGACCATTCATGTGGAATGACGGAGGGCTACGAATGGTTTTGACGAAACCGTGAACGTAGTGAACTTGATATAATCGATGGAACGAGATAGCTTTTAATAGGAGTGGTTCAAGCTCCGCATTTAAAAGTTTGGTTTTGAAAAGAACCGAGTGGTTTTCAAAGTGTTCCAATTGACTTTTACTTGGTTTATTTTCTTGCATTAGTTCTTTTAATGCGTCCCATCATTTAATCCTACCATTGCAGAAAACAACCAAAATATGACGTACGCTTATGCCATTCGCATTCGCCACGGGGCCCCGTCATCACCCGTTAGGTTACTTAACTAACGACAGAGCGGGGGCTGGGCTAGCGCGGCTGTAAAACATAAGCAACGCCTAAATAGTTATAGTATATAGATATATAGCAATGATAGACATTACAGATCACAGATGAATACATTGGATATACTAGGAATCCGCAATCCGTTCGAGCCTGCAACGAAAAGCGGATTACACGGTCGCGGTGAATAGCCAATACCCCACCCAAGACCCCTACGGGTGCGGCAAACTACCCGCCTAGTACCCGAAGCGAAGCAACCTCCCTCAACACCGTGAGTAGGCCACTCGGTACTTCGAGATACCCGGTAGTTTGTGCACCCCCTCCATGGGTCTATCCTAGGAGCAAAAACAGTAAAAAGAATTATACAATGACGGCTACAACCCCGACCCGGTTGTGCGGCCATACAAATAATATTACATCAATTTACATGTTACATGAATTGAAAGAAAAGAAAACTCTCATCTCACAAAACCCCCGGCTATTCACCCGCGACAATCCAACGCATTCATATACACATACCATCAACAAACACAGATCACAGATATGTATAACCCCCACTAATCGACGTATAGCGATTAGCAGACATTCAATACATATAAACATCACAGATATAACCCAATAGTCAAAGTATAGTGAAGTTCGATCAAAAAATACGGATTTATAGGCCCCCAAATACAAATTTCTTTTCTGGAAAATCTGGGCACAAATAAACCATCTTAAAAATCCCAAAACGTTACCAGAAGAATACTGCACCAAATCCGGTTCAGAACAGAGTCAAAACGGCCGCGGTTCCGCGGCAATAGGCATGCTTTTGCCGCGGAACCGCCGCACTTTGAACTGTTCACTTGACCGTTTTTGGTGTGCTTCTTCACAAAACCCTGAGCCGATTTTTGAAGTATGATTTTTTATTTTTTGAGCAGAAAAAATTTCAACAGAAACTTAGGGTTTTGCATTTTTAGTTTGGCGATTTTTTCGATCGAACTTCTATACACTTTACTAACTAGCTAGTTTATGTTTAGTTAGGCTCTGATACCACTGTAAGTCCACGTTGCCCACCCCGGTGCTTGCGGGGAGGCCGAAAATGGAATAAAAAGCGGATTTTTATCGGACTAGGCAACATGGACTAGCTTAAGGAGGATCTTTGCAAAACAAAAACTAACTAAAAGCTAACTAGAATTAGCTACATGGAAGAAAGGTTATACCTTGGGCTTTATGTCCTTCTCCCCTTGCTCCTTGGAGTGGAAGAAAGAGATCACCTTGTCTCCTTCTTTAGTCGAAGAAGGATCCACCCGAGAGCCTCAACCTTTGGCTTCAACTTCAATCTAGAAGTAACTAAGGTGCTAGAAGTGCTAATCCTAGAACCTTAGATGAGAGTAGAGATTACTTTGGAGTGGTTTATCTCAAGCTCAAGTGTTTCTCAACACATGAGAGGGGAGAGCTTGAGAGAGAGGAAGAGGAGGAGAGAGAATCAATATGATGGAATGAGAGAATAATGGAACCATTCTCACATATATGTGTGAATTAAGTAAATTGATAATTAGCAAGATAATTGTCATGGCTTAATCAAGACATGACCATTATCATTTCATATTTAATGCAAATTGCAAGGATCAAAGAGCATCTTTTATATGGAATGATGATGGTCAAAGTGTCAACCTAGGTCAACAAGTCAAGAATGGTCAAAATGTCAACAACCCTAACCATGCACAATTATATATAACTAATATCAATTAATCATAATACACACATAAGCATTAGGGTTAATAAAATGACAATGGTCATTAACCCTAATCAAAGTCCTCTCCCTCTGTCTCAATCAACTGTGCATACGCACCCGTATTCGTGATCCGAGGAACACGAATACAAAGAGATAAAACCAATCCCAAATCATATACTAGGATCTGGCTTAAACCAAAGCCCGCTAGTATAAGCTGTCCGGACAGCAAACGTACACAAGTGCGCGGATGTGAACGAACCCTGTCGCAAAACCATGCGACCTCTACTCATTTTGCCTAAAGGCGAATAGCTCTCTGTGTGGGACTCTAAAGACTCGACACTACGCTGGCAGTGGGTTTAACCACAGACCGCAAACGGCACTAGCTGTACGTAACGGTCCCCAGGTAGATGCCGATAAGAAGACTGACGAAGTGACCCCATCTGAACTCCTACTGAGCCTGTATGTGACAGTCTCCGTACAGTCCGGTCTGTTCGTCTGATTCATCGCATGGCGGACCTAGGGGGCGGTAAACGTCACTCCCCTAATAGCGGTACAAGTCGTGTCGGAGTGTAGCCCAGAACACCCTGAGATAACACTGGAAACCTACCAGTATATCTCGCTTGCCCTGGCCAGGGACTACTCATGTAATGGCTCTCCTAGACACAGCGCGATGTCAACCCCCAATACCGGGAGAGACGAATCCTGTCTAACCGTCACTGCCTCCAAGTGCTTCGGGACTGCACCCAACTACTACCTGTTTGCACGACTCCTTTGAGCCGTGGTAGGGTAGTAATCAAAGTACAGTGGGAACACACTCGAGGCGAAGTGACAGTGTCAAGTCAGCGGACTAAGCTGTACTCATGTCACCTGGGAACTGATAACTGACGATAGGTATAATACCAACCAACAGTTCCCGACGAGTCCTGTCCAGTGTACTCGTAACCTAACGAGCACCCGCATACTATCTCAAGTACGACGTACTGACGGCTGTGGGACAGACCGTCCCCCACGCTGGGATGAGAAGCGCATACGCTAGTCTACTCCGGAGTATCGATGCCCTGTCTCGATAGTCCTACGACTAGGGACCTGTATAAGGATGTGCTTATGGATTACCCAGCCCCCATGAGTGTGAGCGCCATCACAACGCTGGTAATCAAAGAAAGATCCTAAGGGCTCCACTAATGTGTATAGGTGATATAATAAAAGAAACACATGTACACATTAAAGCAGAGACAAACCAAGTAGCATACTACCATTTCGAGCAAGATTGTATATACAACTGTGAATATCCCAAGCTTCCATCAAGTAATATACATACTAGTATGATACAGTAATGGCCTCTAGGGCATATACACTAACAAGCAGTTCCCTGGTAACATGTGTACAGGTTAGTTCATCAACCTGAGATCGTCATTTGTCTCGTGTGAGTTCCCACTGTACTTTGATTGCTACCCTACCACGGCTCAAAGGAGTCGTGCAAACAGGTTTTAGTTGGGTACAATCCCGAGCCACATGGAGGCAGTGAGCGGATCGGCAGGGGTTCGTCTCTCCCGGTATTAGGGGTGAGGTCGCGCTGTGTCTAGAAGAGCCATTACACGAAGTTCTTGGCCAAGGCAGGAGATTTACTGGTAGGTATTCCAGTAGTATCTCAGGGTGTTATGGGCTACACTCCGACACGACTTGTACCGCTTTTGGGGGTCTGACTTTTACCAACCCCCTAGGCCCGCCATGCGATGCTCATAGATGAACGGACCGGACTGTACGGATATTGTCACTGACAGGCTCAGTAGGGTGTCAGGATGAGTTCGCTCACAGACGTCCTTTTTGGTCAATACCTGGTGGCTCGTTACGTATGGCTAATATCTCTGACGTGCTAGTGGTTAAATACACAGCCAAATTATTGACGAGTCTTTAGAGTACCCCACAGACAGTTTCTCAAGTTTCGGGCGAAACGCTGTAGAGGCCGTATGGAGATATGGCAGGGTTCGATCATATACGTGCGGTATTGCACATATCATGATCGGATGGATAATACTAGCGGGCTTTGGTTTAAGCCGGATCCTAGTATTGTACAGTGTAGATTTTGTCTCATTGCATTTGTATTCGGTCGGAATACAAATGCGGGTATGTATATATAGTCGCGGGGTTTTCCCGTAATTTATTACGGGATCAATTTTTGGAAGTTGCCAGTTTGCATTCCGTTTCGGCCATTTTTCCTTTGTTCCTTCTTTGGCTGAAAATTGGTGTGGAGGGGCTAATTTGCAAATGTGCAAATTAGCAGTTTGGAAGGTGTTTCTTGTTAATGGTAGCTTCATGATTGTCACGACCCAAAAGAGCACGTGACTGGCCCTTGAACCATATGAAGTCTATAGGACCCCATCTGATCCAAGTAAGCCAAAAGCCCAGCAATCTAAAACCATTTTAAGAGTAAATAAGGAAAACTGTTTTTGAAAAGTAAGGAAATCATGTTTGGAAATCAAATTTTTTAAATAACTAAGCCGAATATGCATTTTTTAAAATGTGTAACCTTTCCTGAAAATTTCGGCAGAGTTTCCTTTGTAAAAACTGGCCCCGAACGGGGTACAACAAGAATAATATATATGAAATGATAAAAGGCATCCCCAAGCGGGAGCTAGCTCTTCGTCCATCGACGGTCACAACCACGCAAGCAATAATAATATGCAACGCCAAAGGGCGAGGATCAAAACCCAAAAAAAAAGAAACTCAAACAGCCAGAAAACCGTAATACTACTAGCGCGACTCTAAGGTCGAAATAAAACAACACTGTTTTCTAAGTCTGAAACAATATACAAGTTTTGGTTGATGGAAATTCTAGATACAATAAATGATACATGAACAATGGCGGTTCTGATACAAAAGAACCCACCTATCCAAGCAAGTCACCCATAAGGAAGCAGTGTGCCAGAAATGCCACTATGGAATCTGTACGGCAAAAACCTGCAAGGACTGGAGCACAACGGGGGTGAGTTGCCAACTCGTGAATAGAAAATATCTACAAGCAGAGATCGAATGCATGACCCATCCTAGGTCAATACGATCAGATATAAATAAACCTCAATATGAATAAAGCTGAAGCATGGTAAACTGGCAATGTAATCTCTACATGAGTGTAATGCCAAGTGCTCGTGCTAGTGCCTCAAGTAATAGCATGTCATGAATATGAGGTATGATCAATGTAATCAAATCTGCACACACGTGGATCCCGTCCACTCGTCACCCAATGACAATAACCATCATGCAAGTAAATATCATGAAACCTGTGCATGGAAATATGAGGATATAACCCACCCGTGTCCCTCGCGACACGTCAAAATCATGGAACCGGAGTGCCCAGCATCGGCACTCGAAAACATCATGAAAACTGTGCCCAGCATCGGCACGTAAATCCTCATATATCGGGCTCCGTCAGTCCGGATCGGCCCGCGGGCTCTGTCTGCGGTATCGGCCTTCGGCCCCGGCAGGACGCCCAAATCTATCCATCGACTCTGGTCAGTATCCTCCGGATAACCGCCAGGTCCAACCAATCACCGGTAGGTACTCGCCCGCCTCCAGGCTCAATCGGCAAAGCTCATCGATCATCTTGCCGAGGGGAACCATACCGGGTCCACCATGTACCCGCAATCGGCTCATCCACTCCTCGATTCGGGTTTCACATGTCGCTCTCAGCACCGAGAAAACACATGGTGGACGCACTGAAATATCATATCAAGGGTAACCGGGTTTTTAAAGCAATGACATATTCTCTTTTGAAACACTCTCGGTTCCCAAATCCAGAAATATCATAGAAACAACATATCTCAATGCGTATAATCAAAAGCATGAAGTATGCGACATGTAAAGGAAGGTATGCATATCATCATGTCATGCAAGGATCATATACTGAATGCAATAGTACTACAGTGTGGTGACATGGCAATTATCGATGATGAGTGTGTGAGCCGGCAATAAGTGTACGTGGAACATATGCATCATCGATAATGGTGCTGGTGTCCTAGCAGCATGACTGAAATATAACCACAGTACAAGCGATGCAATGCAAATAGCATGAATATGCGGAATCGAATAATCAACGCAAAAGTAAAGAATCTACACCAATCTGTACAAGTCATGCAGGGGTGCCATTTGAAATAAGACGAATCAGGGCTTTTGGAAAAACAAGGGCTACGGTGTTTTAAGAAAAGATACATCATTTGAAAATATCCGTATGACCCTTCTGCCTATCTTTAAAATATCCCGGATTCGTTAGTTTGAAATAGGTATGACTCGGTCCAGTCTAATGTCTACTAAGTAATCTAGACAGGAGAGGAGGGGTAAGAAACCACCTAATCTGAGTCAATATATATAGATATGATAGTCGGTGATCCCGCCTCAATAACATATCGTAAGATATCCTCGAGTCATGAGTGCGGATCTATCATCAATATCGGCTCGTACGGTAGATCGTCGTACGGCATCCCAATAGCTGGGTAGGGGTCAATATCACAGTACCTCATCACATATCAGGTATCACTATCATCAGATCGCATAATCTGGGGTACTACTCTAAGTCTAGTACAAATCGATACCATCTATAAAAATATGAATGCGGGTAAAGCACATGTCCAAAGGCCCGCTAAAACTATCATATCGCACCTCGAAGACAAGCTATGTCACATCGCCGATCTCACGGCCTCACATCAAGTATCATCTCAAACCACGTATCATCCTCAAATCCCGTATATAAACACATAGTCCCATACCCATGTGTAGATATACGCACCATCATATGCACTCTAATAAATGAAAGAATGAATGCAAGTATGTGTGTAAATGTATGTGTGAGTGCAACCACTACTCTAGGGTTCGCACTATACTAAACCAATATATTCTTATCATCAAAATATCATTATTACCATCAATAACCCTAAACAACACATAATAAATATTCGTGTGTATACGTATTCGTATACATCACCACGGACTGCGGGGGTGCTATACGCCATCCACCCGACTTCTCCCCGTAGATATAAATCTACTCACATTGCTTCTCGTGTGCCAAAACCGATGTCGCTATCTTCACCTCCTTTGCCTCAACATCACGCGGGGTACCTACAAGTATATCACAATGCTAAAGCACATGAAAATCACATCGGAAACCAAAATAGCACACGCTACCCGCATAAGTAAAAACCTATCGACTCGCATGTAAACACAATCAAAATCCACTTGTCGTTGACGTCCAAACGCCACCCGACAGGAATGAATCACCAAATACCAAAATCCATGCTAAAACAAGTCCCAAATTATACACCAACATAGGAAAATCAACCCAGATTTCACCCTAGATGGAATCAGTCAAAACTAGACATACTCAGGGTCAAAACTAGAGGAAATGGGGGCATGCACATAAAACGAGGCAATTCCTTAAAATACCTTATTTTAGAATTTTCCATAATTTTTCCCCATTTATCTGTATTTAATTATACCAGAATATTAAAATATTCATTAAAATAATATTAAATTATAAAATTTCCCAAAAATCATATTTTATTATTTTGAAGACGTTACAATCTACCCCCCTTAAAGAAATTCGGTCCCCGAATTTAAATTTAAACCCCCAAATACTAAAATATTTCAATACAAATTCCAAGTCATCGGGGCTCCGAAATCATCTATACATAAAACATCATAGCGCAATGCATGCGCATGAGTACTGAGCAGATAACTCAAAAGCAACACTCCATCAAGCATCCGCAATCATCGGAGTCATGGTAACGACACAATGTCAAATCCAATACAAAATCAATATGATATGGACCAAGACTATACATGTAGACACCCAATCTATACATGTAATTAGCTGATGCAACTGTATGCCAAATCTTTTTAAGTCGCTGTGCGATGCGCGTAACACTGCACAGTGGCGGACGTTTCTCATAAGAAAATAACTATATATGTGTATATATATCCTTTGTTTAATAAGCACGTTCCACCATTTTGAAAATAATCAGAAGGGTTTCCTTGTTTTTAAAACGTTTTGTGTCATATCGGACACGTGGGTATATACTGAGACTATAGCTCGCTTTTCGGAAATCCCTTCGATAACTATCGATGCATGCAAAATATATCCAGGCACTGTCCACTGACTAGTCCTGCTCAGTATGAAAGCAAATATCCCACATCATAAAAATGTACTGCTCCAAAAGGAATAAATTCCAAAAATGCACATAACACCACCCTGTGCGTCTGACGCGCACGGAAATCAAAATCCATATATGCGCTAAACATGTGCACAAAACAACATCTAGGTGCAACGGGTGTGCACGAAGCATCTGTCATAGGCAACATGTGTGCCTGACAGCCAAAACAGGTGCATCTGACATGCACGAAGAATCTCGATTTAGTGCATCTGGTGTGCCCCAAAATCGTATCTCAAAACATGCGCCCAACATGCGCGAAAATCCAAATCGGTGCATCCATCATGCACGAATGGAAATCTAGACCCTGCGCACTCAATATGCACGGAATCACAAAATCCAATAGCAACGTCGAATATGCGTAAGTCCAGTCAAAAGCACGGAGTGCAAGAATCCACATCAATATCACAATCAAAATCGACATACCGAAAGGCATCAAATCGAAGTCAGGTGCAATCGTAATGCACAAAATATAAATCCGGTGCAACAAAGGCACGAAATATAAATCTGATGCGATAAACGCAAGAAACATAATACTGGTGCGACAAATGCACGAAGTATAGAACTGGTGCATCCCATGCACAAATACCAAGCAATAACTCAAATACGTAAGCAGCAACACCAAGTGTATCCAGATATGAAGAAAATCATAAACGTGTGCAGCTGCGAGCACAAAACACATATCGATGCACTACAAGCACATATAAGCTATACCGAGTGCAAAATCAAAACACTAAAATTACATGAAACTCTGCTGGAAGCGTAAATCAAATCACCAGCATAAAATAGGCATGAAATCGCAATCAACAGCTCAAGAGTAATAACTATGTACAAGGTATAAATACCCAGTAGGTGCAACCATGGTGCACAAAATCAAATATCATGAAACTCAGTCATCAAGACTAAATCATGCGAATAGATCGCCCAAAATACCGAAATCCAAAGCAACGGATGCGTGATAATCAAATCATAAAATCACAAATCATAATTACCGTCGTCGGTATACCCTCCTTCAGGGTCGAGAAGGTACCGGTACATCCGATGCTAGCGGCGCAAGATATCTACTTGCCTCTTGCTCGCGGCTGGCGTCCTCTGCCTCTGGTTCCTGATCTTTCCTGTAGATTACCAACTCGCAATCCATCGGCTCATCGGCCCGGTCAGGTGTGCTGACAGGAACGATTCCGTTCTTGCACTTCCCTGGTCATCTCTCGGTCAATACTCACGACCGCTCGTAAAGCAGCACATCTCTGGCGCCGACCTCGGGTCCTCTGAATGAATATCACACATCCGATCCTGGGTGCAACTCTTATTGCAGCAGTGTACTGGAAGGAATCCTACTCAAGGTCTCTTCTGATCTTGCCTAAGCCAAACTGTAAGGAGGCTGGTACTCTGGCGAAATCTTTTCTCGCTCTCTAGACCTCTGCGTCCTTAGTACAACATCTCCTCGGAAGCTGGTCGCATCTCTGCGCCTCTGTATACATGTCCGGCCTTTAATCTTAACGGGGTGCAGTGACAGCTCTCCTGCCTCTCGCACGAACTTCTCGTCCCGCTTGTCTGTATCATCGACCATTCGACGTCGCGTCTTTATCTGCACACTGCAATGTCCTCGGCTACGGTCCACCCGAAGTCTCTAACACGGACTCGAAATCACGAACTCAGTATCTTCATCACTCAGTAGAAGATATCTAGCCGAACACGTCCTCAACGTGCATGTCACATCTCTGATGTCAGCGGAGTGGAACGTCATCTCGTCGAAATCTCGTGCGAACTCTTTACTCCACCTTGCTCCAATATCGACTGGTTCGGACTCATCTCATCATGGCTACACAGACTGCGCTCCGACGGCTATGCTCGTATCTGGAGTCTCCCAAGCAGTGTCCCATCACATGATATCCGAATGATGTCGAATCATCCGATCGACTCGTCAGAACCTCACAATCCCCCAAGAGCTCAACATCTCGGGTACAGTTTAATAGTATCGAGTACATGCCACAGCGTCGGTGGTCCAGCCGTAGAAGGGCAAACCCAAGACTCACTAATAGCGCCGAGGAACTGCCGCAAACCCTAAGGTTCAAAGGCTTTCACACGGTCATTAAGTCGAGTTAGGGTTTCATTCTTCTAGAGGGTCCATAGAATCACCTGCATGTCTTTCCGTATACTTTAAACTTGGAAAATGGGTTCCTGACCTTCGATCGTCTCAATCGACTCTCAACGAATCTGCGTGAAGTCGCCTCTAGCTGGAATCAATCTATCTGATGACCTCGCATCGGGGTAAGCGAACGAACCACATGTCCTAGTCATTAATCCTCGGTGACTAGCGACTCACTATCACATCTCTAAGAATATGCTCATGCTGCAGTAGCTCCAATCATCTGGGCGATATCTCATCACTCGCAGCAAAAACTGGCTCATTCGTCGGCACGCTAAGCAGCGCCTCAACCATCATGAATAAGCGATACATCAACGGTCATCACATCCTGGCTGGCCTCTATCAGTGGCTCAATCCTCTGGTACCGTCCGGTACATCCTAGAAATCTCACAGCAGCGATCTGTCAAACGCCCATAGTGCGGAAACACAAAATACGAAGCCTCAATGCAACCGTATGTCTCTGGAATCACGCCCCGGTCAGCCCTCGTCCCCGACGAGCTCATGCTGACAACTCGAGCCGTAGCTCACTCTGCCCGTGCAATCGCGGCAGCAAAACCATAACCAGTATCGATGAAGATAGATCATAGGAAGGAATATGACACAATGCAAGGAAATGTACAACCTAAGGTTTCTTAAGCGGAGTGGCGTGTCGTAAGTATGCCGCGGAACATACCCACGGTACGTCACTCTACTTTAGTCACCTATTCCATCAACCAAGGGTCATCCTACACGACGAAAGTTCGGGTCTAATATCCCCTCGACCAAGTCTAAGTTCCGTAAGGTCAAGCCTAAGTTCCTTATATAGATAACGCCCTAGGCTCCACATAGTCAAACTTAGACTCGAACCAAGGTCAACCTAGCGCTCTGATACCAACTTTGTCACGACCCGAAAGAGCACGTGACTGGCCCTTGAACCATATGAAGTCTATAGGACCCCATCTGATCCAAGTAAGCCAAAAGCCCAGCAATCTAAAACCATTTTAAGAGTAAATAAGGAAAACTGTTTTTGAAAAGTAAGGAAATCATGTTTGGAAATCAAAGTTTTTAAATAACTAAGCCGAATATGCATTTTTTAAAATGTGTAACCTTTCCTGAAAATTTCGGCAGAGTTTCCTTTGTAAAAACTGGCCCCGAACGGGGTACAACAAGAATAATATATATGAAATGATAAAAGGCATCCCCAAGCGGGAGCTAGCTCTTCGTCCATCGACGGTCACAACCACGCAAGCAATAATAATATGCAACGCCAAAGGGCGAGGATCAAAACCCAAAAAAAAAGAAACTCAAACAGCCAGAAAACCGTAATACTACTAGCGCGACTCTAAGGTCGAAATAAAACAACACTGTTTTCTAAGTCTGAAACAATATACAAGTTTTGGTTGATGGAAATTCTAGATACAATAAATGATACATGAACAATGGCGGTTCTGATACAAAAGAACCCACCTATCCAAGCAAGTCACCCATAAGGAAGCAGTGTGCCAGAAATGCCACTATGGAATCTGTACGGCAAAAACCTGCAAGGACTGGAGCACAACGGGGGTGAGTTGCCAACTCGTGAATAGAAAATATCTACAAGCAGAGATCGAATGCATGACCCATCCTAGGTCAATACGATCAGATATAAATAAACCTCAATATGAATAAAGCTGAAGCATGCTAAACTGGCAATGTAATATCTACATGAGTGTAATGCCAAGTGCTCGTGCTAGTGCCTCAGGTAATAGCATGTCATGAATATGAGGTATGATCAATGTAATCAAATCTGCACACACGTGGATCCCGTCCACTCGTCACCCAATGACAATAACCATCATGCAAGTAAATATCATGAAACCTGTGCATGGAAATATGAGGATATAACCCACCCGTGTCCCTCGCGACACGTCAAAATCATGGAACCGGAGTGCCCAGCATCGGCACTCGAAAACATCATGAAAACTGTGCCCAGCATCGGCACATAAATCCTCATATATCGGGCTCCGTCAGTCCGGATCGGCCCGCGGGCTCTGTCTGCGGTATCGGCCTTCGGCCCCGGCAGGACGCCCAAATCTATTCATCGACTCTGGTCAGTATCCTCCGGATAACCGCCAGGTCCAACCAATCACCGGTAGGTACTCGCCCGCCTCCAGGCTCAATCGGCAAAGCTCATCGATCATCTTGCCGAGGGGAACCATACCGGGTCCACCATGTACCCGCAATCGGCTCATCCACTCCTCGATTCGGGTTTCACATGTCGCTCTCAGCACCGAGAAAACACATGGTGGACGCACTGAAATATCATATCAAGGGTAACCGGGTTTTTAAAGCAATGACATATTCTCTTTTGAAACACTCTCGGTTCCCAAATCCAGAAATATCATAGAAACAACATATCTCAATGCGTATAATCAAAAGCATGAAGTATGCGACATGTAAAGGAAGGTATGCATATCATCATGTCATGCAAGGATCATATACTGAATGCAATAGTACTACAGTGTGGTGACATGGCAATTATCGATGATGAGTGTGTGAGCCGGCAATAAGTGTACGTGGAACATATGCATCATCGATAATGGTGCTGGTGTCCTAGCAGCATGACTGAAATATAACCACAGTACAAGCGATGCAATGCAAATAGCATGAATATGCGGAATCGAATAATCAACGCAAAAGTAAAGAATCTACACCAATCTGTACAAGTCATGCAGGGGTGCCATTTGAAATAAGACGAATCAGGGCTTTTGGAAAAACAAGGGCTACGGTGTTTTAAGAAAAGATACATCATTTGAAAATATCCGTATGACCCTTCTGCCTATCTTTAAAATATCCCGGATTCGTTAGTTTGAAATAGGTATGACTCGGTCCAGTCTAATGTCTACTAAGTAATCTAGACAGGAGAGGAGGGGTAAGAAACCACCTAATCTGAGTCAATATATATAGATATGATAGTCGGTGATCCCGCCTCAATAACATATCGTAAGATATCCTCGAGTCATGAGTGCGGATCTATCATCAATATCGGCTCGTACGGTAGATCGTCGTACGGCATCCCAATAGCTGGGTAGGGGTCAATATCACAGTACCTCATCACATATCAGGTATCACTATCATCAGATCGCATAATCTGGGGTACTACTCTAAGTCTAGTACAAATCGATACCATCTATAAAAATATGAATGCGGGTAAAGCACATGTCCAAAGGCCCGCTAAAACTATCATATCGCACCTCGAAGACAAGCTATGTCACATCGCCGATCTCACGGCCTCACATCAAGTATCATCTCAAACCACGTATCATCCTCAAATCCCGTATATAAACACATAGTCCCATACCCATGTGTAGATATACGCACCATCATATGCACTCTAATAAATGAAAGAATGAATGCAAGTATGTGTGTAAATGTATGTGTGAGTGCAACCACTACTCTAGGGTTCGCACTATACTAAACCAATATATTCTTATCATCAAAATATCATTATTACCATCAATAACCCTAAACAACACATAATAAATATTCGTGTGTATACGTATTCGTATACATCACCACGGACTGCGGGGGTGCTATACGCCATCCACCCGACTTCTCCCCATAGATATAAATCTACTCACATTGCTTCTCGTGTGCCAAAGCCGATGTCGCTATCTTCACCTCCTTTGCCTCAACATCACGCGGGGTACCTACAAGTATATCACAATGCTAAAGCACATGAAAATCACATCGGAAACCAAAATAGCACACGCTACCCGCATAGGTAAAAACCTATCGACTCGCATGTAAACACAATCAAAATCCACTTGTCGTTGACGTCCAAACGCCACCCGACAGGAATGAATCACCAAATACCAAAATCCATGCTAAAACAAGTCCCAAATTATACACCAACATAGGAAAATCAACCCAGATTTCACCCTAGATAGAATCAGTCAAAACTAGACATACTCAGGGTCAAAACTAGAGGAAATGGGGGCATGCACAGAAAACGAGGCAATTCCTTAAAATACCTTATTTTAGAATTTTCCATAATTTTTCCCCATTTATCTGTATTTAATTATACCAGAATATTAAAATATTCATTAAAATAATATTAAATTATAAAATTTCCCAAAAATCATATTTTATTATTTTGAAGACGTTACAATGATGGTTCAACCATCATTTGACTTATATGTTCATGATAGCTTGACTTTTGGAGATATGATGGTTGAAGAGGATTGGACCTTGTTTGTGATCATTGTTTTATCATCATTACCCACCTTTTCTTATGGTCACCTTGCACTAGCTTGTGCTCACCCCGCCTTGACTTTTCTCCTCCTCTTCTCATGAAGTTTGGTCGGCCATTCTAGTGAAGGGTCTATCCAAAAATTTGGGAGGAAAAAATTGCTCCTTTTTGCTTGCAAAATTCCCTTAGCTCCACAAAAAGCTTGCACCTCCTTCTCCACTCAAAAAATGGAAACTTCTAGTAACCCCATGAGACCCAGTGTTCTACACTTAGCCTACAGCATCCTTGGACACGTCGACTCGCCAACTTCGTGCCCGGGTTGCCTTGGTCCAGAGGTGGGAGCCCGTAAAAGAACCCGGCGATGTGGCGCCCTTCCGACGAGGAGGTGAAGACCGGAGATTCCACGGGGAGATCGGGATGACGACGAGAAGACCGAAGGACACGGATCGCTCGGTATATCTCTCTACCCCTTCTCTAGTTTGCTAGCATTAGGTTAATGGCCCGATCCAGGTTTAAAAGTCCGCGGTAGCGCCGGTTCTAGTTTTTAGAAAAGTTCTTGTATTCCGCATTTTGGCCTCATACAGACGGCCGGGGCGCTGTCGTGCACTTACAAGGATCACACTAGAAAAGCTAGGGTAACAAAACTATATACATAATCAACAAGAAGTAAAGGATAGGTTTAGAGAATACAACCTTTGTAGCTCCCTTCTCTAGACTCCTTGGCCACTTGAGGGTTGAAAGAAGTTTTCTTGAGATCCTCCAAGTCCATGACGATCCACTCGGAGTCCTCTTTATCCTAGCTTGAAGCTCCACTTGATCAAGAGAAGAAGTAGAAGCCAACACTCTAAACTAATGGGCAAGAGTAGTGTAGAATGGTGATGTGGTTTGTTTTCTCACTTCAAAACCCTAACTGTATCAATATCTTACTCACTAATGAAAACTAGAGAGCAAGAGAAAGGAGGAAGAAGATGATGGCAATGAGAGTTCAAGAGATAATGATAAAGATTAGGTTAAAAATGAGAATAGAAAATATATATATATATATATATATTCTCTTCTCATTCTTAACCCAAGTTAATAAATATCTAGATATTTATCTTTGGATCAAAAATGGCCATGGAAAATAACTCATGGTTAACACAAAGGTTAGTGGAATAATAATATAATCAACCATGAGTAATTATCCTTTTCCATTTATCTCAAAAATAAATCTCTAAATATTTACTAGCATGTGAGTCTTATATTGCCACCATCTAATGTATCAACAACCATGATAGAAATGTTTATGCATGTATGTGTGCATGCATATCCATATGTGCATCAATGTAAACATGTGCATACATGCATGCATACAACAAAAGACAAAAGGGTCTAAAGTGAAAATGCTAATGGTCAATGTTAAATCAACACTTGATTTAGCAAACCGGTCATATCTCATACGACCCGAACAATAGCAAACCGCCTGATTAATATACGGTATCACATACGCGCATTTAATCGGGTCCCCGCGCATATCTCATATGCACACCACATCGTTTCGCCTGGGCTAGGTAACTCTATTGTGGGACTCTAAGACTCGTCAATACGCCGGCAGTGTGTGATGATCATATCAAGCACCCGAAGCCGCAAGAGGTCAGCTAAACGTAACGGCCGTCCGGGTATTGAGCGATCAGAAGAAAACAAGCGAACCTGTCACAACTCCCGTCGAGCCAACTGGTAACACTACCGTACAGTCCGGTCTCTTCATCAGATATGCTGCATACTGAGTCTAGGGATGGTAACGTCGACCCCAATAACTCAATAAGTCGTGCCGATGAATGGTCTATAACAGATCGAGAAACTACTGATAACACTTATCAGTAAATCCCCACAGCCCTGGCCAGAGACTTACTGATATAGCCAATCGTGCACAGCACAGCATAAACTCCCAATACCGGGAGAGACGAAACCCTTCCTATCGCTCATCGTCTTCGTGTGTCTCGGGACTGTACCCAAAAGCCACCTGTTTGCACGACTCAGTAGAGCCGTGGTAGGGTGGTAATCAAAGTACAGTGGGAGAACACACAAGACTCTATGACGATCTCGGGTCTACAGACTAACCTGTACCAGTGTCACCTGAGAATTGCTATCCGACGATAGATATAATACCATATAGGAGTTCTCGGCGAGTCCGTCCAGTGTACCCAGTCTCCACTGAGCATCCTTATATGATCTCAATGTCAAACATCAATAGATGTGGGAACATCCACCGCCCATCATATGGGTCTAGTATCATATACGCCAGTCTACTCTGGTATATCGATGCCCCATCTCGATACACCTACGACTAGGGATATTTTTGGATATGCTTATAAACTACAGACGTCCTACTAGTATGATCTCCATCATAATCACAGTAGTCAAGCAAATATTCTCAGGGCTTTATCAACATGTGTAAATGAATAAAACCATGATCAAGTCAACATGTCAGATAAAGAAGAACCAGATAGCATACTATCATGTTGAGCAAGAATGTACACTGAATATATATATACATGTATAAATACATCCACTATCATATAATGGCCTCTAGGGCATACATATATCCAACAATCTCCCACTTACACTAAGGCCAGTTATTAGCGTATCTCATACCCAACATTTCAAATAGTCGCTCATGCTGCGGCTGAGGGAGGGCCTTGGTGGGTGGATCCGCGGTGTTATTCTTTGTGTCTACTCTCCTAATCTCGATCTCGCGGTGATCTACAATCTTCCGGATCAAATGAAAGCGTCTCAGGATGTGTCTAGACCGTTGATGGGACCTGGGCTCCTTGGCTAACGCCATAGCCCCATTATTATCACAATACAATGGTATTGGATCAATAATGGTTGGAACTACTCCTAGCTCCGACACGAACTTCCTCATCCAGATGGCTTCCTTGGCGGCATCATTCACAGCAATGTACTCAGCCTCCATCGTAGAGTCTGCAACGGTATCCTGTTTGGAACTCTTCCAACTTACCGCCATCCATTGAAGGTAAATACAAACCCAGAGATAGATTTGCTGTCGTCCTTATCACTCTGGAAGCTCGAATCGGTAAAGGCCTCAATTTGGAGATCTCCATTACCATACACCAAGAACAATTCTTTAGTCCTTCGCAAGTACTTAAGAATGTTCTTCACAGCTATCCAGTGATTCTCCCCTGGGTTGGATTGATACCTTCTTACTACACTAAGTGCATAAGCTACATCTGGGCGTATACATAATATCGCATACATTATAGATCCTACTGCCGAAGCATAGGGTATAATGCTCATGCGAGCTCTCTCTTCATCGGTCTTTGGACAAAAGTCCTTAGAGTGAGTGACCCCATGGCAAGCGGGTAAGTCACCCTGCTTGGAGTCTTCCATACTAAACCTTTTTAGGATGGTGTTAATATATCTGGTTTGGGACAATCCCAATAACCTCTTGGATCTATCCCTATAGATCCGAATGCCCAGAATGTATATGGCATCACCCAGGTCCTTCATGGAGAACCTTAGTGATAAGAAAGATTTGACCTACTGTAGCATAGGAATATCATTTCCTATCAGAAGAATGTCATCCACGTACAATACGAGGAATGTGACAACTCTCCCTACAGTTTTCTTGTAAACACAAGGTTCATCTGGATTTTTGATGAAATCAAACTCTTTGATAACATCATCGAAATAGATGTTCCAACTCCGTGATGCCTGCTTTAATCCATAAATGGATTTAAGCAATCTACATGCTTTCCCGCTGCTCCCACTGTCAATGAAGCCCTCTGGCTGATCCATATAAACGCATTCTTCTAAATCTCCATTTAGAAATGCTGTTTTAACGTCCATTTGCCAGATTTCATAGTCGTAGTGAGCAGCAATAGCAAGTAGGATCCGAATGGATTTAAGCATGGCTACGAGAGAAAAAGTTTCATCATAGTCCAGACCTGGTCTTTGATGAAAACCCTTCGCCACAAATCTTGCCTTATAGGTCTCTACCTGCCCATCTACACCAATCTTTCTTTTAAAGATCCATTTGCACCCCACAGGTTTTACCCCAGGGGGTACAGCATCCAAAATCCATACTTTGTTGGTGTACATAAACTCCATTTCAGTTCTCATGGCATCCAGCCACTTCACTGAGTCTCCACTCATGATAGCTTGCTGAAAACTGGTAAGGTCATCATCCTCCATGATGCAGTCTTCTCTATCACCATCAATGAGGAAACCGTAGTACCTCTCCGGTGGGCGAGAAGTCCTACCAGACCTACGGAGTGGCCGAGATTCATTAGTTTCTGTTGCAATAGCCGGTTCAACCAAGTCATCATTTGCTGTTTGTGTTTCTAGAACCTCTTCTAGATCTACCACACTGCCATCTGTATCATTTGTAAAAAAACTCTTTTTCTAAAAATGTGGCATGCTGAGAAACAAACACCTTTTGTTCCTCCTTGTGGTAGAATAGATATCCATAAGAATTCTTCGGATATCCCACAAAATTATATATGACTGACCGTGTCTCGAGCTTGTCCGGATTCTGCTTTTTAACATAGGCCGGACAACCCCAAATCTTCATTCGTTTAAGAGATGGTCTCTTCCCACGCCATATCTCATATGGCGTGGTAGACACGGTTTTGGTTGGGACCCTGTTCAGTAGAAATGCTACAATCTCCAATGCATGGCCCCAAAATGAGACGGGTAACTCAGTATCACTCATCATGGAACGAACCATATCTAATAGGGTCGGATTCTGACGTTCTGACACACCGTTGTGCTGTGGTGTGTAAGGAGGAGTGAGCTGAGAGAGAATCCCATTCTCTTTTAGAAAGTCTGCAAACTCTGTACTGAGATACTCCCCACTTCGATCTGATCGAAGCATTTTGATGCTCAAGCCGGTTTGTTTTTCTACTTCAAGTTTATATTCAGTGAGTTTCTCGAAAGCTTCGGACTTGTGCTTTAATAAAAATACATGACCGAATCTTGAGAAATCATCAGTGAAAATAATGAAGTATGAAAAACCGCCTCTAGCCTGTATAGACATTGGCCCACATACATCACTATGTATGAGGCCTAAGAGCTCATTAACTCTTTCTCCGTGTCCTGTAAACGGAGTTTTGGTCATTTTACCGTTGATACAAGACTGGCAAGTCGCATAAGATTTGTATTCAAAAGGATTTAATTATCCATCTTTGTGTAACTTGTTTAGTCTTATTTCGTTAATATGACCAAGTCTACAGTGCCAAAGAAAAGCTTCATTTATTTCTGAAAATTTTCTTTTATTAGTGTGTTATATTCTGAAAACTGTGTATTGATTTAGGACGTATATCCCGTTATTAAGCGTACCATACCCAACCAACATTTGATTCAGGTGAATGTTCATAACATTGTTCTGCAATACAAAATTATATTCTTCATTGTCTAACAAAGAAACGGATATTATATTACAAAGCATACTAGGTACATAATAACATGGGTTCAAAACCAATATACATCCAGACGGCAACCCTAAGTGATACTCTCCCACTACAACTGTATGTACATTGGAACCATTTCAACCGCGGAGAGTATGGTCACTTGTCTTCAAAACCTTGCTATTTCTCAGCCCCTGTATAGAATTGCAAATGTGAGAACCTGAAACGGTATCTAATACCCAGGAAGCAGAGTTTATTGAAAAACGGTTTTCTGTCACAAACACACCTGAAGCGGAAGCATCCCCATGCTTCTTCTTGAGATCCAAGTACTCCGTGCAATTGCACTTCCAGTGTCCTGTTTTGTGGCAGTGATAACATTCCCCTTTCCCCGATTCCCCAGCTTTAGACTTGTCTTTCCCCTTAGCCTTTTTGACTCCACCCTTAGGTTTGGTGGGTTTCTTCTTCATCTTTCCCTTGGCCTTAGCCTTTGGGCGAGAGGAGGAAGACAGCCCAACACTCAAAACGGGAGTCTTCACTAACTTCAGTGTGCTCTCTGCACTCCTTAACATATTAAGGAGTTCAGGTAGTTCCTTCTCCATGTTGTGCATGTTGAAGTTAACTATAAAGTGTGCAAAGGTGGAAGGGAGATACTGCAGAATAATATCAGTATATTGCTCATTGTCCATTGTCCACCCAAGGTCCTCAAGTTCCTCTATGAGAGCTATCATTTTCAGAACATGGTCTCCTACTGGTGTGCCAGGAGCCATTCACATCTGAAACAGTTTTCTGGATGCTTCATATCGTAAGACACGAGAGTGCTCTCCATACAACTCCTTTGTATAGAGGAATATGGCTTGGACGTCCATATTCTCGTGCTGCTTCTGATGTGTGTTATCCATCGATGCAAGCGAGAGGCATTTGGCCGTGGCACAGTCAGCGCCCCATGTCTTGCGGACTTCCTTATCCGCAACCGAAGATTTAGGACCTGGGATGGGCGGGGCTAGAGCCGTGAGGACATATGATACCTTATCATAAGTCAAGGCTATGTTAAGGTTCCTCAGCCAGTCTTTATAATTGGTCCCATTCAGTATATTTTTATCTAGTAGAAGCTTGAATCATGTCATTGGTATCTGCCATTAAGAGAGAGAAAAGAATACACTCAGCGAAAGCTCTTGCAAAGATCAGATTGGTTATTATCTTATCTAATCGATGTCTCCCACTACTTTTATCAAATTTCCCCTCAAACCTTAAAAGGAAAACTAGCCATGATTAATTACAGTCTACAACTTTGCTAACCGTTCAGCCGGGCCAGTGTCGGTACTTGAGGGAGGTTCCCCGTGCTTTCGCACGGACCTAATTAATATAAACCTCGTCTTCCCAGAGGCGTAGCCTCATTAACTCCTTTCTAGACACCTAATGGGTTAGCTAATTGTAAACTGCAAAACTCTCCTGGGAGCAACTATTGCCCACAGTGGGATCGGGATCCAACCATTATATGGAAGGTATGCAATCTCATTGCAAATTTCAACTCTTGAAATTCCCGATATGGTTTTTACCCCTAGCACTCATGACCTTGGCTATGGTCAACAAATCACAAGCACTAGTCAAGCTCAACCCGTCATTTCTTGATTAATTAGACCCATTCACATGACCCTTTGCTAAGGTCAACAAAGTCGCATGCCCGTCCCAATTAATCTGTATCATATGCATTGTAGGAAGACATCACTTAGCTACTGTATACTACGCCTTGGCTAAGGTCAACAAACGTAACACGAATACTAAGTACTCTACTTCCTAAAATGACGGAGGGTTGCGGATGGTTTTTAAGAAAACCTTTAACGCTTTGAACTTGATATCATCGTAGAATCAAATGGTTTTTCAAAAGGAGTGGCTTAAGCTCCGCAATTTTGAAATGTAGCTTTTTCGTAAAGAGCCGAGTGGTTTTCAAATCCGATTCTACAACATCTTTTTAGGTTTATTTTCTTTACATTAATCATATTAATGTAGTCCCATCATTTAAGTCATTAAGCCAATCACAGAAAAAAAAACGAAAATACAAGGTACGCTTATGCCATCCGCATTTGCCGCATTGTTCCGTTATGCACCGTTAGGTTACTTAACTAACGGCATACCGGGACGGGACTAGCGCGGGTGTAAAACATAAGCAACGTCTATTATATATCTCATATATAATATAGCATTCGTCTCAGATATATTAAGCGATCACATCACAGAATATAGGCAGCAGAAACACAGATATGATAATATTTATATATTAGGACGTCCATATTTAGTATTTAGCCAACAATAGAAAATACGGATTCCACGGTCGTGATGAATAGCCAATCCCACACCCTAGACCCTTACGAGAGAGGCAAGCGACCCTACCAATTCTAGAATTAGGAGACCCGGTCCCGACTCCTCGAGATGGTTTCCCACTGGACTCTAGAACCCGGTCACTTGTGCTCTCCACCTTGGGTCTATCCTAATGCAAAAAAGTAATAATATACAACAATGGTGACATCATCCTCAACCCGGAAGTGTCCCAAATAAAAGAATATTACATTACAAAAGAATTTTACATGAATGAAAAATAAAACTCTCATCTCACATAAAAAAAAACCCCGGCTATTCGATCACGACAATCCTATACATCACAACACATTAACACATAACATCACATGTCATCAACGTAAGCAAGTCTGTGTATCCCAATTGCCGTTGACATATAGCAACGAAACCAGCGATACACATACTATACTTACGGTCGCAGAAACAAATATCACATACTATTAGGCGATGTTAAACCCTTCGATCAAATTAACGAACACCCATATTCCCCAGCAAGCTCAACACTTGAGCACCGCTAAACAATACCCAAAATCTATGCCACAGTATTTAATGGACCATCCGTAGAAAGACAAACCCAAGCCTCATTTGTGGCGCCACTAACTACGGTAAACCCTAAGGTTTAGTCGCAGTTTTGTGGTCACATCTCGAGTTAGGGTTTCATTCTCCTAGAGGGTCCATAGGAATACCGCATTATATATCGAGTACGTTCAACCTGGAAAATACCAGTGTTTGATAATTCGTTCGACCTGTTTAACGTCGCCAAAGTTACCAATACAATGGTATAAAAATACAAATACGAAATACTCCGTAAAGAGCCCATTTCCAAACTAACATCACATGCAAATTTGGACTTCAAAACAATACCAGAAACCCCAAATCATGATGTACAGAGCACTGGTGCAATACGATGAGGAGGGGAGCTAAAAAGGTCGGCGACGCCGGATTTTTTGGCTTAGTCGCCGGCCAGGAATTGAGCACCCCCTTCGTATTGCACCTGTGTTTTTATATCATCATAAATGTCACTCTGCAGTTACTAAAATAATTTTTAGATCACTTTTTAAAAAATTTACAGAGAGCATTTTCATGGGTTTTCTAAAATCGTATTTTGCGGAGTTTTTCGGTTTTGGATTATCGTAACATCGTCTAGGTTTCTAGTTAGGCTCTGATACCATGTAGCGATTTCCTTAGCACCACTACTAAGGTTTGGTAGCATCACACATGCCATATTAAAAAATTAGATGGTGCTAATGAAACTAACCTAAGGATCACACTAGAAAAGCTAGGGTAACAAAACTATATACACAATCCACAAGAAGTAAAGGCTAGGTTTAGAGAATACAATCTTTGTAGCTCCTTTCACTAGACTCCTTGGCTACTTGAGGATTGAAAGAAGTTTGCTTGAGATCCTCCAAGTCTACGACGATCCACACGGAGTCCTCTTTGTCCAAACTTGAAGCTCCACTTGATCAAGAGAAAAAGTAGAAACCAACACTCTAAACTAATGGGCAAGAGTAGTGTAGAATGGTGATGTAGTTTTTTTCCTCACTTCAAAACCCTAACTTGATCACTATCTTACTCACTAATGAAAACTAGAGAGCAAGAGTTAGGAGGAAGAAGATGATAGCAAATGAGAGCTCAAGAGATAATGATAAAGATTAGGATAAAATGAGAATAGAAAATATATATATTTTCTCTTCTCATTCTTAACCCAAGTTAATAAATATCTAGATATTTATCTTTGGATCAAAAATGGCCATGGAAAATAACTCATGGTTAACACAAAGGTTAGCGGAATAATAAAATAATCAACCATGAGTAATTATCCATTTCCATTTATCTCAAAAATAAATATCTAAAAATTTACTAGCATGTGAGTCTTATATTGCCACCATCTAATGTATCAACAACCATGATAGAAATGTGTATGCATGTATGTGTACATGCACATCCATATGTGCATCAATGTAAACATGTGCATACATGCATGCATACAACAAAGGACAAAAGGGTCTAAAGTGAAAATGCTAATGGTAAATGTTAAATCAACACTTGATTTAGCAAACCGATCATATCTCATACGACCCGACCAATAGCAAACCGCCCGATTAATATACGGTATCACATATGCGCATTTAATCGGGTCCCCACGCATATCTCATATGCACACCATATCGTTTCGTCTGGGCTAGGTAACTCCATTGTAGGACTCAAAGACTCGTCAATACGCCGGCAGTGGGTGATGATCATATCAAGCACCCCCAAGCCGCAAGAGGTCAGCTAAACGTAATAGCCACCCGGGTATTGAGCGATCAGAAGAAAACAAGCGAACCTGTCACAACTCCCGTTGAGCCAACCGGCAACACTACCGTACAGTCCGGTCTCTTCGTCAGATATGCTACATACTGAGTCTAGGGATGGTAACGTCGACCCCAATAACTCAATAAGTCGTGCCGATGAATGGTCTATAACAGATCGAGAAACTACTGATAACACTTATCATTAAATCGCAACAGCCCTGGGTAGGGACTTACTGATATAGCCAATCATGCACAGCACAGCATAAACTCCCAATACCGGGAGAGACGAAACCCCTCCTATTGCTCATCGTCTTCGTGTGTCTCGGGACTGTACCCAAAAGCCACCTGTTTGCACGACTCAGTAGAGTCGTGGTAGGGTGGTAATCAAAGTACAGTGGGAGAACACAAAAGACTCTATGAAGATCTCGGGTCTACAGACTAACATGTACCGGTATCACCTGAGAACTGCTATCCGACGATAGATATAATACCATATAGGAGTTCTCGGCGAGTTCGTCCAGTGTACCCAGTCTCCACTGAGCACCCGTATATGATCTCGATGTCAAACATCAATAGATGTGGGAACATCCATCGCCCATCATATGGGTCTAGTATCATATACGCCAGTCTACTCTGGTATGTCGATGCCCCATCTCGATACACCTATGACTATGGACATTTTAGGATATGCTTATAAACTACAGACATCCCACTAGTATGATCTCCATCATAATTACAGTAGTCAAGCAAATATTCTCAGGGCTTTATCAACGTGTGTAAATGAATAAAAGCATGATCAAGTCAACATGTCAGATAAAGAAGAACCAGATAGCATACTATCATGTCGAGCAAGAATGTACACTGAATATATATATATACATGTATAAATACATCCACTATCATATAATGGCCTCTGGGGCATACATATATCCAACAAAGTGGTGCTTGTTTGTAGCATGCGATGCGATTGGTTAAGCCAGTCGTGTAACTATTTTGACTGTGTCAAGGGTTATGTTGGTGAATTTAATACAATGAAGATAATGATAGGTTGAACTTGACTAGGACGTTTTGATATGTTGACTGTGTCAAGATCACTAGGGTCCTAAGGGCAAAAATCATATCGGGAGTTTCAAATATAAGGGAAACTTTCCATGTTTGCACATACCTTCTGAAGTGTGGTAATTTTGGTTTGCTTCCATCAAGATTATCACACAATGATAGTTGGGTCCTGATTCCCACTGATAAGTAGGTATTACTCCTTGGGAGATTTTCACTTCACAATTAGCTAACCTATTAGGTGTCTAGAAAGTGTTAACGAAGTTACGCCTCTGCGGAAATGGGGTTATTAAATTAGGTCCATACAAAAGCACGAGGGACCTCCCTCGGAATATCAACACCGACCTGACTGAACGGTTAGCGAAATTGTAAGGTGTACATGATCCCGACCAGTTCTCCTTTTAAGGTTTGAAGGAGAATTCGAGGAAACAGTAGGAGCCATCCTGATTAGATAAAGTGATCAACCAATCTTATCTTGATAGAGTGCATACTGAGTGTTTCTTTTCTCTTTCTGGTTTGCGACCATGACTGTCCTTAAACTAAAACTCATAAACCAAGTTAACCGAACCTTTTTACCATCTGGTTTTGGATTGCCATGATTCACGACAAAGTCGCATATATTCCTGCTACTCCTACTTTCCTTTTGATTTCTCCAAAACACGCTGCATCACTACGATCATCCATATTGCTTAGAAAGGCCATCGTATAGTTACATAAGAACTCGAAGAAATTTATTTTTGTCCGAGGATGGTCACAGGTTCTAGAGAAATGGAATTGTATAATTCGGTTGTCTCCCTTTCTTCATATTCTCTCAAGATGAGAGCTCCTTGCATTTGGAGTGTACACCAGTTACACTTGTTGGATAGTCTTCTTCCAAATCTTAGGCTGGTGTTGAAAGGTAGAGAAGAAAGAAAACCAACTAGCATAAGTATGGTATATAGAAGGTAAAGATCTAAAGACATATAAAGAGGTTGAAGTGAGGGCAAAGTAAATTGCAACTAGTGTCATGAATCTGGATAGTAGAAGAGACATTACTAGGAATGCTCGGCAAACCTCATTGAAACATTTATATTTCAAAATTTCTGTGATGTTATAATTGAAAGCTGTTTTCCTAATTGATTATGACTTCAGGGTATATATATACCAGATTAGATTCTCACATCTATAGGGCGTTACAGATGCTGAGAAGGAGTAGAATATTGGGAAATGGGTGATTTGATCATCAATATCAAAATTCGTAGCAATTGGTGATATTATATTAAAACACCTGGTTTTACCTAACGACAAATATTTGGTCTTGAATAACCGTTGTTATGCACCAATTTTTAAAATTGAAATATTTATCTCTTTATTTTATAAAGTGAGATATAATTTTTGCAAAACATTTACCATTATCAGTTGAGGATAAGGTAAGGTGCATTTAATAACCGTATATACATTCTCAACCAAAATACAGTTTTCAACTTCCAACACATGGAATTTGAATTAATGAACTCTTGGGACTTATATATGATAATGCATGTTGTCCGTTGTCCTTTAGGACAAAAGGATGGTACTCTTATTTCATTCCGTTTTATTTATGATTTCTCTGGTTTTAGACACACTTTCATTGAAATGCAAGATTCAAAGATTTTGAGAAGTTCATAAGATATTAGAATAAAGTAGAGAATCATATGTTGGAAGTATCAATATTTTTCGAAATGATCGAAGATGTAGATAGTTATGCTAGGTATTCTATTGTAGTAATATTGATAATTTGATTCTCTCAATCAGATTACTCATCCGCGGATGCACTCCATGATGAGTAATGTTGTATGGCCTTCTTCCATTTAGGTGATATGCACTGTAAACAGCTGCATACCAATTGAATATGGTTCCAACTAAATTAGTGCCTTTGATTCTATATGGACATAGAATGGTAGCATATCTTGAGGTTGTTAAGATATGGAGCTATCCGGTTTTTGTTTAAAAGCAGAATCTGGACATACTCAAGGCTCCGTTTATGGGTTATCCCAAACTTTCGCAAGGATTTAACTTCTACCATTTTCAAGATCAAAAGTTGATTTGTTCTTGACTCGCCACTTTTTTATAAAAGGAATCTTTTTGCAAAGGAAATTAGTGGGAGTATTGTAGAACTGGAAGTGATTCCAGAACCATAAACGATTACTGAAAATTTAGTAGAACCAAAGAATTCAATTAGACCCGACAAACCTTAGCCACTCCGCAGAATTTAGTAGGTGATCTCAGCCACCTAAGAGATACTTTGGTTTCCTTATAGACGGTGACAGGAAGTTCAACATCATTGTGATGATAACCCTACTAGTTATCAGTAGGACATAGGAAGTGGTGACTTTTGGATGATAGCTGGATGTGTTATATCCCAGTTGGACTCCATACACTTCAGTAAATTATAGAATTTGTTGGGTGCTCCTGAAGGGGTAAAACCCATTAGGAGAAAGTAGATCTTTCGAGCTCTGTGCAGGTGGAAAGGTACTAATCTAATAAGGTTAGGCTTATAGTAAAGATTTTTTCATCAAACACCCGGTGTGGATTGTGATGAAACTTTTTTCAGTGCCTGTGTTGAACTCCATACGGATATAACTTACCACTGTTATATTTTCATGTTTATGAGATCTGGTAGGTGGATTATTATAACGTCTTTCTAAATGGAAATTTAGAAGTGCACGTGTATATGACTTTGCCAGAGGGTTATCATAGTCAGTGGGAGCAGCGGAAGGTGTGCAAGTTGCTTTTATCTATTTATAGACTGAAGCAAGCATAGCGGAGACGGATCATCTGTTTTGATGTGACAGTCAAGGCGATTGAATTCATCAAAACAACAGATAAACCTAGTAAGAAGGATGTAGGGAGTTATATTCTGGGATTTGGATGACATACTCCTAATAGGAAGTGATGTTCTATACTACAATCGGTCAAAATTTGGTTGTCACAAGTTGTTTTTCCACATAGGATACGGAAAATATATCAAGGATTTTGGTAACTAGATCTATATCGATAGATCTAGATTTAGGAAGTGTCCCAATTCGGGTACTTAGACGCCATTCTAAAATGGTTTAGAATGGATGACTCCTGGTATGGTAGTCTACCTATAGATAATGGAGTCACCCTCTCTAAAGAGATGTCTTTCCGACAGATAAAGAGAGAGACTCGCATGAATGGCATATCATTTGCTTAGGCAATTGAGTCAATCATACAATGTCATGTACTAAACCAGATGTTTCTTTTGCACTTGCTGTAGTAAGCAGGCATTAATCCAATCCTGGATAAATAAAGAGAAGCAGTGAAGAATATAAGAGGATGTTCTTGAGTATGGTAACAGCAACCTCCTATGGGAGGCGGTTGTCAATTCAAGATTCCAAGACGACATCGAGTGGCTGTCAGAGTTATAAGTTTACCTCTTCTGAGGGGCAGTATGTTGGAATGGGTTCCAAGTAGGATACTGAGGTAGCCATGTTGCAAAAAACTGATTAAATTCTGTGGAGAATACAGTCTAAGAAGTTTGTTGGATAAAGGTGTTCATTTATAAACTTGGTCCCACTCTCTGAGGCTATTTCTTGAACACGGAAATTTCTCGAACACGGTTTACGAAACTGATTAGTAGAGATTTTCGGTAGCACACAAGCTATGGGTATATGATACCATAATAATTAGCCTTAAGTGCAAGTGGGAGATTGTTGGCTATAGTGCCCTCAAAGCAATTTTTGTAATTGCATCTAGGCGATTATGATAATTGAAGGAGGACTTATACAAGTAGAATGGTCTTGCTCGAGATGATAGTATGCTATCTGGTTTTTCTTTATCATTATGTGTATACATTTTACTTGTTATTACGTGTCGCTAATGTATAATGATAAATCCCGTAGGGTTATTGCTTGACTACCAGTATTATGATGGCGACCATATACATGGGAGATGGGTTGTCCATAAGCACATCCTTAAATGTCCCTATTCAAGAGAGTATCTAGACTGTGCATCGATATTCCAGAATAGACTAGTGTATACGTTTCTAGACCCCGACGAGGGGCGGTGGCCGGTCTCACAAGCCTTTGGTGTTTTGTCACCTAAGATAGTATACAGGTGCTCACTGGAGGTGAGTATACTGGATGGACTCGCTGAGAACTTCTAGATGGTATTATACTTATCGTCAGATAACAGTTCTCAAGTGACATGAGTAAAGGTTAGTGTTTTGACCTGAGATCGTCATTTGTATCGTGTGAGTTCCCACTATACTTAGATTACTATCCTACCATGGCTCAAAGGAGTCATGCAAATTGGTTTTAGTTGGGTACAGTCCCAAGACACATGGTGGTAGTGAGCGATTGTCAGGGATTCATCTCTCCTAATATTAGGAGTCGATGTCGCGATGTGTTTGATTGGCCATCACCATAAATCTCTGGACAGGATGGATGAGATTTACTGATAGGATTTTAGTAGTTTCTCAGTGGGTGATGAGCATGACTCCGACACGACTTATCGGGTTATTAGGAGTCTGACGTTATCCACCCCTAGACCTGGTATGCGATACTCTTAGACGAAGAGACCGGACTGTACGGATATTGTCACATTCAGGATCGGTAGGGTATGAACTGACTTGATTGTCGACATCCCGTTCGGCATATACCTGGGTAGCTGTTATATACAGCTAGTGTCGCTGACGTGCTTGTGGTTATGGATTTTATCCAGTAAGTCACCGCCAACGTATTGTCGAGTCTTTAGAGTCCCACACAGAAGGTTTTCCCGGTTCAAGTAATATGATGTAGAGATTGTATATTGATATGTGCAGGGGTTCGATTAAATACGTGTACTGACTATACGGAGTTTAATAGGACGGTTGATAATACTAGCTGGCTTAGGATTAATCCGAATTATTAAATCAAGTATTGATTTAATAATATATATATATATATATAATAGTATTATGTTCACTATTCTTTCTCTCTCTAGGCTATCCGTATTTTTATATGGATACGCGTATATGTGTTTGATACATAAACCGGTGTTGTATTCCGTATTTATACGGAATACTTCTAGAAAGAGGACATCTCATTTTTTGATTTTTTTAGGAAAAATCAAATAAATGGGATGGAGGGTGGGGTGTAAAGGAAAGCATGTTGAGAGGGATGGCTTGGATTATTTTATTTGGAAAATTGGATAACGTAATTTTTGGTGGAAAATAAAAGAAAGCTCTCTCATTCATTCTCAACACTTGGCTAATTTTGTGTTATATTATGCTCACCTCTTATCTTCTTCCTCCTCCTTCTTTGTGCTCACTTTTGAGCTTTTATTGAGAGAAATGATAAGTGGAAAAATTCTTACATCCCCCACACTCCATTTCTAGCAAGTTTGGAGTGTCAGTTGCTTTCTCAAAATTCGCTTTGGAGCGAAACTGGAGCTTAGATCGGTTTTCCTCGGGTGGATCATCTTCAGCAAGGATGGTCTCCTCTCAAACTTATTCCCGATGACCAACGAAGAGTTTGGAGGGGTCTTCCACGATTCGGTGGACATGCAACAAAAGTTGTATTTCGCAACCTTTATGTTTCTTATCGCTCGCTTGAAATTTTTGTTTTTGAATCCTCTAATGTTTTTCGCTTCCGCTGTGGGAGCGCTAGGGAACCCTTTAATATCATTTTCAAAGGGTGTGACGTATATTTTAATAAATAGTTAATATTGCTTTGCAAATTAGCGTTCGCCACCTGTGCCGTGATATATACACAGTACGACCACTTTTAAATGATTATATATTGATGCGTGTTATATGTGTGTTATAACCATGTTATAATGATTGCGTATTGTCGCGTGTTATAGATATTGTACTGTGGCTATAACGATAATGATTGTACACCGTTATGGATATATAGAGTTGAGTTGATAACGAATGATTATTGTTATCCTTTCATTGCACTTAAATTAAAGTTTAAGTTATGCCTATTACATTCGTGACTCGTATACTGTCATATGTTTTAGTGGTTTTACTATGTAAGTATCAGGCAAAATGTAGATTTACTTTATGATGCCATGATAACTACATATATTGGTATACTACACATGCTAGGATAACGGTATACAAGTTGTACATGATTGGTTATTATTATTGTTGTTCATCGCTTGAGTTCTAATTTCGATGTATGCTTACTTACTTTCCGCGATGTATATGTTTACCCATGTTTTAGTTGTTTCACCGCTTAAGCATGCGATTTCTATCTTGTTATGCGAATTCTACTCACGAGTTGGCAACTCACCCCTGTTGTGCCATAGCTTCTTGCAAGTCTGGTCGCTTGGACCAATAGCGTCATCGAGAAAGTTTATCTTGGGCGTGGTTGCATATTTATTTTGAGCTAGGTGGGTTAGAATTCATTTCAGCATTTGCCTTATATCTATTTTGGTACCTAGAAGTATGCAGGGGCTTGTGCCTGCAGGGAGGAGCGTCCCCACAATCAAAAACCCCTCACAAATGAGGGGGAATCTGATAAAGTACGCTACATCGGTCGCATCTATCCAAAGCTCCGATATACGGTGCCATAAATTAACTTGGTATCTTCGGAGAGGTGGATGGATATGTCCAAATAGCATCTGCCCCCAAATTCAGTCTAGACGTCCTCCACGTCTCAGTTCAGATAGAATCTGTTTACCGTCGAAGACTGGACTAAGACGCGGAGGACGTCTAGCCTGAATTTTGGGGCAGATGCTATTTGGACATATGCATCCACCTCTTCGAAGATACCAAGTTGATTTAAGGCACCATATATTGGAGGTTTGTATAGATACGACGGATGTAGCTGACTTAGGCGCAAGCCCCTGTAGTTAATTACGTTATTGCATTGCAATAACCAGTTTCTCCTGCTCCAGTAGTTCAATTCGTGTCGTGTGTTATTTTGTTTGTTAAGGTTGCCCGTGGATTGTATACGAAGACTAGTTTATGTCATCACCCGTAGGGCGCGGATTAGTCCAAATCCGTATATTTTAGATTTGGGTTTGAACTTAGGCTGTATGTTCTTTTAGTTCAAAGAATATTTTATTTTATTTAAGGTCCGTTAATCTGTGTTTTAGATTAAGATCAACTTAAATATATGAGCATTTTGGCTCAATTTATTTTAACTAAGTATACGTTACTCCTATTTGAGACTAAGATCAACTTAGAGATATTTTCAGGATCATTAAATTTAGTTAAGATCAAACAGCAGAGCATTTGGGCTTAGCTGCAAGCAACTTCAAAGACTTAGCCAATTTAGGCTCAGTCTTGGCCCTTTTCCCTTTATTCAGAAGTACTAAGTACTTATTTATTGCTCTGGCGCTCACATGGGAAGCATTTGAGGCATTCAGATATGGGCGCTGCCCAATTAGTTCTAAGCACTTAGTCATTTTGACTATATATAGTGCTCATCACTTTTATAGAGCGCTCACGTGTGTTTCACGTGAGGCGCTGGACTTTTTGTTTTTGGGTGCTCTCGTAGGAAGCATGAGAGACACTGAGCATTCTGTTTTGAGCGCTCACGTGGGAAGCATGTGAGACGTTGAATCTTTTGTTTTAGAGATTTTAATCTCTGTTAATATTTTATGAAGAAGTTTTAATTTCTGTTAATGGCATTTTGACCATTGATGATCACCAAGATCTCTGTTTTGAAGATCTAGGATCGGTTTTATTGGAGAACTAAGTTCTTCTGTTCTTTTTGTAAGAACTAAGTTCTTTATATAGGGTTAAACCCTTTTTTCAGAGGAATTAAATTCCTAGAACATATGTCTTTTTTCTCTGTTCTTTTTATCTAATTATTTCCCCTAGATTTTGAGTTTGAAGAACAGGATCTCCCCGATGAGAATTAAATTCTCAACTTGTGGGGAGATATGTCTTACAGATCTCAGATCCAGAGAAAGAACTAAGTTCTTTTAATGAAAGGTTAAAACCTTGTTTTTATTTCTGCATGGCAAAGGAGATATATTTTATCTCTGCTTTTCTTTACCTAGGGTTGGAGAGAACGAGAAGACCTTCTTTGAAGGAGAATTAAATTCTCAGTTTGTAGAAAACTTATGGGGTCGATTCTTCTTTTTTAAGATTTAAAGTCTCGGGTTCTTTATATGGAGGAGTCAAATTGTTAATAGTTTGAGAAAACCTCTCATTTGAGAGATACCATTTGATTTAATTGGCCTTAAAGATTATTTGGGGGATTTTATCCACCATTGGATCTTTGATCCAGAGAATTCTGTTTTACAGAATATATATTTTTGTTTTTAATAAAATTAGGAATATATTTTCCCATGGATAGAATCTAATTCTATCAAACGGTGGTTTTTAATCACCATTGATTTTTAATCTAAGAGTTCAGAGTATGTCTTTCTCATTTGGAAATATTAGGAAAATATTTTCCCAAATTAGAATTTGATTCTAACATTGGATGTTTGATCCAGCAGAGAATATGTTTCTCATTTAGAAAGATCAGGGAGATATTTTTCCCTAATAGAATTTAATTCTATATTTGATGATTTTTAATCACCATTGGATTTTTAATCCAACAGTTCTCTGTTGAATAGAGAATATATTTCTTGTTTAGAAAGAATATTTTTCCATATTAGACTTTAATTCTGTTATTGGATCAAAGATCCAACAGCTCTCTGTTTAACAGAGAATATCTTTCTCATTTTTAGAAAGATCAGGTGAAGTATTTTATCTAAAGTAGAATTCAATTCTATCTATTTGAAGCTAGTACATCAAAATGTGTGTTCTCACGTAACCCCAGTGTGGGTTTGAACCTGCTTATATTTAGCGCTCATATGCAAAGCATATAAGCGCTCACATGAGGCTAGTTTGCCTCTTTTGGTTACTTATTTTCAGCGTTTATATGTTTTGCATATAAGTGCTCACGAGTTTATTTCCTTGCCCTCACTCCAATCCCTTCATATGTAAAACTGAAAAATGAAAATGTTTCGAAGGGGTAGCCGGGTATTCCTCGCAATGCCTCTTCCACTATCCAGATTCATGACAGTAACCGCATATTTCCTTGCCCTCACTACAATCCCTTCATATGTCTTTACTTCTTACCTTTAGTATACCATACTTAGGCAAATTGGTTTTCTTCCTTCCCTACCCTTCGGCACCACCCTGAGATTTGGAAGAAGACTATCTAATAAGCGTAATAGGTGTATTCTCCTAATATTAGGAGCCCTCGCAACCTAAGAGAAGGTAAAGAGAAAAGACAATCGAATAATCCTATTCAATTTTTCCGAAACCGGAAACCATCCTCGAACTGAAATAAGTTTCTTCGAGTTCGTATATAACTATACGATGGCATATTCAAGCAATATGGATCTTCGTAGTGATACGGAGTGTTCTGGAGAAATACAAAGGGTAAATAGGAGCGGCAGGGATATGTGCGACTTAATAACAATCCAAAAGCCAAAGTGTTTTAAGAAGGTTCGGTTAACTTGGTTCATGAGTTTTAATTTAAGGTCAGGCCATAGTCGCTGCCAGAGAGAGAGAGAGAGAGAAAAGAAACAGTCAGCATGCACTCTAACCTAGATTAGATTGGTTAATCACTTTATCTAATCAGGATGGCTCCCACTGTTTCTTCAAATTCTTCTTCAAACCAAAAAAGGAGAATTAGTCGGGATCATCTGAAAATCACCCGAGGAGTAACACCTACTCATCAGTGGGAATCGGGACCCAACTATCATCGCATTATAACTTGATGGAAGCTACTCAAGTCACCACACTCCAGAAGGTATGCGCATGTCTAACAAGTTTCCTTTATATTTGAAACTCCCGATATAGTTTTTACCCCTAACGACCTATGACCTTGACAAGGTCAACAAATCATAAGTCGCTAGTCAAGTTCAACACGTCATTATCTTGATAACCCTAGACCCATCCGCATAAGCCCTTGACAAGGTCAATAAGGCTATGTGACTGTCCTAGTTAATCACATCATATGCTACAAATAAGTACCACTCAGCAAAACATATACAACATCTACTAGTATATATAAATATATATATATATAACATTCGTCACATGCATGATATAAGCAACATAATAGTAAAGCGATAAGCAATATAGAATAACCGATAATCTAGGAGCCCCGGGTTTCCTTTGAGCCGTAAATGAAACCCGACGTTCCCCGGTCGTGTGGATAGCATGTGCAATGTATAACCAAGACCCCTACGAGTGCAACAAGTTACCCGCTAATCCCAGAAGTGAGGCAACCCTAATCAACAAATTGAATGGGCCACCCAGCACTTCACAGAATCCGGTAACTTGAGCACCCCTCTGTGGGTCATCCTATACCCCCTGCGAGTGCGATGAATAGCCCGCCAATTCTAGAGTAAAGCCCCCTCCGTCTCAACGCCATGAGATGCGGGCCCGTTGCCCTCTAGAACCCGACTACTCGAGCACTCCACCGCGGAGTAATCCTAGTACAGAAAAGAAAAGTATATATACTATGGCGACATCGATCTTAACCCGGTCGTACCCCAATAAAAGAATATACAATCTGGCAGAGACGGCTGTCCACATGTCGGACGCTCACTCTGCAATAATGAATATAGAAAATAAATTTGAACTATACTACTACCATTGCACTATAGACTATCCACCATGAAAATCCATCCACAATATCAGCACAACATAGAATATCAACGTGAATGTCATGTTCGCAAACCCTTCTAATTGAACATATAGTAATTAGTCGGGCTATACCGCTCAATGATATTCACGGTCGCAGAAACAAAAGCACTGATAAACACGTATTCAAAATTTCGATCAACTAAAACTTTTCCACATTGGCCCCAAATGCAAACCAGCACTCAAACAAATTTGGGCCAAAACCAAATATCCTAAAAATCATATTTCCATGAACTAGAGCCCCAGAAAAAATTTGGGGCACTGTAGCCAAAAAGGGCCGCGGTTCAGCCGCAAAATGTGCCATTTTGCTTCTGTTCCGTCTCCATTTTTTAGGATTAGGTGCCCAAATTTTTTTTCTTAGCTCTAGTTTTGCCTGCACATAATTTTAATACAACCAGAATTTTTTTTGAACAACTTTGAAATTCGAACAGCAAGCAACAGTTTTGGAAATACGATTCGGAAAATTCCGTCGATCGATATTTTAAACTTGTGCAAACTAGCGAGTAAAGATTTATGGTGTAGCTCTGATACCATGTTGGGGTTTGCTAGCGCCCTGGCCATCTACCGTGGCCGATGCGGAAAAAAATGGTGTTTAAAATTTTGGCGCTAAATAACCCGTCCTAGAATCGAAACTATAAACTGATACTAGCTACAAAAGGAGTTCTTAACTACATGGTTAGAAGTGTTATACCGAATGAAGCGTGTTCTTTGGTCTTCTACCATCTTCATTAGCTCCTAGAGGTTTCCTCGATCGAGCTTGACCGATGGTCTTCCTCCGTCGAAGACGATCCACGTGGGGGATGTAGCTCATGGTTCTAGCTCCACACTAAGAATCTAGTGAAGCAACTATGGACTCTTGGTTGCTAATCTAGAGTGCCTAGAGATGTAGTGAGTGGCTCTAAGTGTTTATCTATCTCTCTTCTATCCTTGTTTCTCAACACATGAGATGGTAGGATAGAAGATGAAGAAGGAGGAGGAGGAGTTCAAGAAAGGTTGTGAAGAGAGAAGAAGCAAATGGTGAGAGTGTTTTTCAAATGACCATCCATCAAGTGAGAGAAAAAATGAAGCAAGGTTTTTTAAAATCATTTTTTCAATAAACATAATGCCACCATACGTGAATAGTTTGCACAAATGAATTAATAATTCATTTGTCAACACTATTCAAGCAAGGTTCTCACCATTCACTCTTCATCACCTTTACACCTCATTTCTATTTAAATAAATAAATGGATAATCCAAAATGAGGTGTCCACCTTCTAGTTAGCATTCCATATAAATACGGATTACACTCAACTGTATATACATACTTGTATTCGTACCAAAATACGAATATCCAAAGAGATAGAATAACACAAAGAACATAATACTAGAATATACATATTGAAATACATATATGCAAATTATTAAATCAATACCTGATTTAATAATTCGGCTCAAACCCGAGCCGGCTAATATTATCAATCGTCCGATCGAAAATCCGGGTAACTAGTACAATCATTCGATCGGAACCCTGCACGTATCAAAATACGGCTACTATATCATTTCGCCTGAACCAGGGAAACCCTCCTTGTGGGATTCTAAAGACTCGTCAATACGCTGGAAGTGGGTTTAACTACAAGCACGTCAGCGGCACTAGCTGTACCTAACGGCTACCCAGGTATTGAGCGAAAGGAAGGCCGAAGAGCAAACTCATCTGATCCCCTACTGAGCATGTCTGTGACAATCTCCATACAGTCTAATTTGTTCATCTAAGAGTATCGCATATCGGGTATAGGGGGTGGATAAAGTCAGACCCCATAATAACGCGATCTTTCGTGTCGGTGTGAAACCCATCACCCACTGAGAAACTACTGATCCAAATCAGTAATTCTCGTCTACCTTGGCCAAGGATTTCTGGTGATGGCCACCGGTGCACAGCGCGACATCGACTCCCAATACCGGGAGAGACAAATCCCCGACGATCCGCTCACTGCCTCTATGTGGCTCGGGACTGTACCCAACTAAAACCTGTTTACATGACTCCTTTGAGCCGTGGTAGGGTAGTAATCAAAGCACAGTGGGAACCCATATGAGACAAATGATGATCTCAGATCGACAGACTAACCTGTACTCATGTCACATGAGAACTGCTATCTGACAATATGTATAATACCATCTAGATGTTCCAGGCGAGTCTGTCCAGTGTACTCATAACCCAATGAGCACCTGTACACTATCTTAGGTGACTAACTGACACCAATAGCTTATGAGACCGGCAACCGCCACTCATCAGGGTCTCAAAAAGTATACACTAGTCTACTCCGGAGTATCGATTCCCAGTCCCGATACTCTCTCGACTAGGGACATTTAAGGATGTGCTTATAAACCACCCAGCTCCCACGTATATGATCGCCATCATAATACTGGTAGTCAAGCAAGAATTCTATGGGCTCTATCAACATGTAATATTGATCTGTAATACCACATAATGCATGTACATGATGATACAGACAAACCAGATAGCATACTATCATTTTGAGTAAGACTATTCTACCCGTATAGGTCTTCCCTCAATAATCACAATCGTGTGCCTACAATTACAATAATTGACTTGAGAGCACTACAACCAACAATCTCCCACTTGCACTTAAGTCCAATTATTGCGGTGTCGCATACTCACAGCCCATGTGATACCGAACACCCAACTTCTCTACTAATCAGCCTCGCAAAGCCCGTTTGTGAAATTATTGCTTTCGAGAAATAGCCTCAGTGAGTGGATCCACTCCAATGTTTTTATCTTTATCTCTCTATATCTCAACTTCAGGGAGAAAGAATATCTCCCGAAATGAGCGATACCTGTCTTAGAATTTGTATGGATATCTGATGGGACCCAGTTCACAAATGAACTCCAAATCCAAAAAACTTCTTAGACTGTATCTTCCACTGAATTTAATCAATATCCCGCGCCATACCTTCCTCAGTATTCGCTTAGACAACCTGTCCAACATAATACCCCTCAAAAGAAGGAAAACTATAACTCTGATAGTACCTCTGTCATCCAAGTCATCTTGGAATACCGAAATGATAATCGCCTCCTGAAGGAGGCTTCCATTACTATATACCAAGAACACCCACTTATGTTCATAACTGCTTCCCAATGTTTCTCCAGGATTGGATTAATATAAGCTTATTGCAGCCAGTGCAAAAGCAATATCTGGTGTAGTACTTGACATCTCATGATTGATTCAATTGCCTAAGCAAGAGATATGACAATCATGCAAATCTCTCTTCTCATCAGTTTAGAAGACATCTCTTTAGAGAGGGTGACTCTCTCACCTGCAGGTACACCACCATGCCAGGAGTCATCCATTCTAAAACACTTTAGAATAGTGTCAAAGTATCCGAATCGGAACACTTCCCAAATCTAGATCTAAAAACATAGATCTAGTTTCCAGAATCCCTGATATTTTATCCAGATCCAATATGGAGAAACAACTTGTGACAACCACAGTATAACCGATCACAGTATAGGAATATCACTTCCTATCAAGAGCATATCATCCAAATACCAGGACATCACTCCCTACTACCTTCTTGCTAGGTCCATCTGTTATTCTGATGAAGTCAAACTCTATGACTGTCACATCAAAAATAGATGATTTATCTCCGCTATACTTGCTTTAGTCTATAAATAGACATAAGCTACTTGCCCACCATTCTACTGCTGCTCCCACTGACTCCAACAACCCTCTGGCAGAGTCATATACACGTGCACTTCTAAAGCTAATTTAGAACGACGTTATAGTCATCCACCTGCTAGATCTCATAGTCTAGGACAGCAGTAGTGGTGTTCAGTCAAAAATATCGCACTTTTGATATAACATTTTCTTTACTTTTGATAAATATTTAAAGGTGTTTATTATAAATATGAAACATATGAGGGTTTATCTATAAAATATCTATTGTCATATGTTTATATATTATAATTAACATTATAAAGGAAAATATATGCATATAATATTTATATATTATTTTGGTAATATGCATATCATTTCAAATATTCTAATCAAGATTCTTTAAAAGATATAATATCATACAAATGGTTAGAATAATATCTTTATAATAAATATTACTAACATTATTCATGGAGATATTGTGCAAGATCTAGCTCAGATCTGGAGATCGGGATATCGAGATGTCGGGAATCAAAAATCTGCCAATGAAGTTTAATTAAATCATAAAATCAATACTGGCAGAGACTCAGAGAAGATATGAAGACTCCAGATATTAAAACAATCTCCACATGTCAATATGATACTACAGAAAAGTTTTCATCAAGTGATCTCACTAAACCATTGTGCTTCCACGGCTAAATCCCCCAAAACGCGACGGATCCGCGGCCGATATGGGGAATTAGGGTTTGGGATTTTGTGGGTAGGATCTTCTCAACAAACCCTCACATAAATAAGGGTTTAGGATTTTGTGGGTAGGATCTTCTCAACAAACCCTCACATAAATCTTGGGTTTGTATCTTCTGTGACTATAAATAAGACCGAGGGCTAAAGCTAGAAATGATCACCTTTTACACGAAGCAAATCACCATCAATGAACAAGTGATCCACGACAGGTCCGCGATTCAACGTGATAAAGCGACGTGAGTATCGATGGAACATCTACTTCCAACGAGGCAGAGATCGAGAGCAACTTCTTCTTCTTCTTGTAATCTAAACTCATAGGATTTGTACTTGTGTAGTTGATTAATAAAGGTAGATCATTAGATTAATTTTAATTTCTGCATTTACATTATTAATTCATTCTCTATCCTTTCTTCTTCTATCTCCATCATGCGCGAGTAATTCTCCGCTTGATAGGGTTCGTAGGATTAGGGTAGAACAATAGATGAGAAAATATTTTAACTTCTTTTACGTCTTATGAAGTTTATAAACTTTAGCAAAAGAATCATTAAACATCCTAATCGGGCGCGCTACCAATTTATTGATAGTCTCGACCACAATTTGAGATCAGATTAACAATTGTTTTGTTAAGGGCTAGACATGAATAGAGATCAATGAAGGGACAAGGGGTCAATAGTGGGGAAACCCTAGTTTCTTCCAAGAACCCTGATTCTCATTCATCACCATCAATCTAGTTTTAAATTTATCAAAAGATAAAAGGAGTCATCTTTATTAGTCATCCATGACTACTAAATCCTAACGAACCCTACAAGCCCTCTTCTTATATATTCTACATCCGTGTTTAATATAGATCTAGAATCTACTACTATTCTCCCTATTCTTTATTCAACTTGTCTAAAGCAAGATTAAAGGTTCCACGCATCCCTGCGGACAACCCATAGTCATCTCGGCTAGCTAAACGCGATACCGTTATTGATTGTTATTACTACACAAAACACTTTTTTCAAACAGACCAATCAAGTGGCAAGATTGGATAATCAAGACCTCCCTGTCACCGTCTTTGAGGAGACCGAAGTACTTCTCGGGTGGCTGAGGTTACCCACCAAATCTGCGGAGTGGCTAATGGATTGTCGAACCCAATTGAATCTTTACGTTCTACTAAATTTTCAGTAATTGTTTGTGGTTCTGGAATCATTTCCTGTTCTACTATACTCCTACTAATGTTTTCTGAAAAGAATTCATTTTACTAAAATAGGTGGCGAGTCAAGAACAATATAACTATTGATCTTCCAAATGGTAGAATGTTAACCCTCGTCAAAGCCCAGGATAACCCACAAACTGCCATTACTGAAACGTGTCTTGAGTTTATCCGGATTCTAGTTTTAAGCATAAGCCGGACAACTCCATATACCTTAACATCGTTAAGATATGAATCCATTCTATATCCAATATAGAAACAAAGGTACTAATTTAATTGGAACCAGATTCAAAAAAATCAAGCAGCTGTTTCCAGTGCATATCGACTAAATGGAAGAAGGCCAAGCAGTATTACTCATCAAGGAGTGTACTCATGGATGAGTAACCTGAGAGAGAAGTTCTCAAATATATTACTTACGACGGAATACCTAGCACAAGTATCTATATCTTCGATAACCTTGAAGAATCCTGATACTTGCAACATATGGTTCTCTACTTTATTCTTGTACCTATAACTTCTCAAAATTTGGACCTTGTATTTCAACGAAATACTTGTCTAAAACTAGAGAAATCATAAGTAAACAGAATATAGTACGAGTACCAACCCTTTTGTCCTAATGGACATCGGACAACATACAATACTTTGTATAATTCCACTGAGTTTAATAACTCAAACCCTATGCATCGTAGGTTGAAAACTGTGTTATGGTTAAGAAGAATTATACCATTGTTGAATGCACCTTACCTAACCATCAACTGATATAGGTAAATGTCATAAACATAATTTCAAAATGTTATATCTCATTTTATAAAATAAATGTACAGATATATCAGTTTGAAACTGGTGCATAATAACGGATATTCAAAACCAAATATTTGTCGTTAGGCAAAACCCAGGTGATTTCCTCAAATATTACCAATTACAAAGAATTCTGATATATATTGAGGATCTAATTACCTAATTCCCAATATCTTACTCCCACTCAGCATCTATAACGCCATACAGATGTGAGAATCAAGTCCGGTAAATACATACCCTGGAGTCAGAATCTAATTAGGAAAACAGTTTTCAATTAACACTGCACAGTAAAACTAAAATATGAAAATGTTTCGAAGGGGTATCCGGGTATTCCTCGTAATGCCTCTTCCACTGTCCAGATTCATGACGGTAACCGTATATTTCCTTGCCCTCACTCTAATCTCTTCATATGTCTTTACTTCTTACCTTCTGTATACCATACTTAGGCTAATTGGTTTTCTTCCTTCCCTACCCTTCGGTACCAGCTTAAGATTTGGAAGAAGACTATCCAATAAGCATAATAGGTGTACTCTCCTAATATTAGGAGCTCTCGCAACCTGAGAGAAGGTAAAGAGAAAAGACAACCGAATAATCCTATTCAATTTCTCCAAAACCGGAAACCATCATCGAACTGAAACAAGTTTCTTCGAGTTCGTATGTAACTATACGATGGCATATCCAAGCAATATGGATCTTCGTAGTGATATGGAGTGTTCTGGAGAAATGCAAAGGGTAAGTAGGAGCGGCAGGGATATATTCGACTTAATGACAATCTAAAAGCCAAAGTGTTTTAAGAAGGTTCGGTTAACTTGGTTTATGAGGTTTAGTTTAAGGTCAGGCCATGGTCGCTGCCAGAGAGAGAGAGACAAGAAACACTCAGTGTGCACTCCAACCTAGATTAGATTGGTTAATCACTTTATCTAATCAGGATGGCAACCACTATTTCCTCGAATTCTCTTTCAAACCCTGAAAGAAGAATTAGTCGGGATCATCTGAAAATCACCCGAGGAGTAACACCTACTCATCAGTGGGAATCGGGACCCAACTATCATCGCATGATAACTTGATGGAAGCCACTCAAGTCACCACACTCCAGAAGGTATGCGCATGCCTGGCAAGTTTCCTTTATGTTTGAAACTCCCGATATAGTTTTTACCCCTAACGACCTATGACCTTGACAAGGTCAACAAATCATAAGTCGCTAGTCAAGTTCAGTCCATCATTATCTTGATTACCCTAGACCCACCCGCATAAGCCCTTAACAAGGTCAAAAAGGCTATGTGACTGTCCTACTTAATCGCATCATATGCTACAAATAAGCACCACTCAACTACCGTACACTACGCCTTGACAAGGTCAACAAACGCAGCATGAATACTGAGTACTACTCGTAGGAAATGACGGAGGGCTACGGCTGGTTTTTGGCGAAAAACCTTTAACGTAATGAACTTGATATAGTTGAAGGAACCTGAGAAGTTTTTGAAAAAGGAGTGGTTTAATCTCCGCAATTTTAAAACGAGTGGTTTTGTAGAAAACTATGGTTTTGAAGAAAACCGAGTAGTTTATAATCACGTAAACTTTTGCCAAAGAGGTCACTCCCTGTGAAGGGATCTCGGCTCTTTCCTCATCGAATGAGGTGCAGGATATTCCTAACTGAATACCACACTATAGTGAAGTTATTATAATGATGCAAACTTTTGCCCAAGAGGTCACTCCCCATGAAGGGATGTCGGCTCTTGCCTCATCGAATGAGGAGCTGGATATTCATAACTGAATACCGCTGTGCAAGGCAAAAGGAAACGTCTGTAAAGTTAGTTTTCAAAATTGGTTCCAACAACATCATTTAGGTTTATTTTCTTTGCATTAATCAGAATTAATGCAGTCCCATCAATTAATCCTTATCACACCAGAAAAGAACGAAAATACAATGTAAGTATATGCCATCTGCATTCACCACGGGGCCTCGTCATGTCACTAGTAAAATAGGGGGTTGCCCCTACGGATATTGGAATCCGTAGGGGCAGATTTAACTTGGCCCTACGGATTAATCCGTAGGGCTAAGTGGTTGCCCCTACGGGCACAGACGTCCAAGAATAAAAATATTAATTCTTAATTTGGTGTTTTTCCCTACGGAGCCGCAAGCAAAGGACCTACGGGTATATCCGTAGGGGCAAGTAAATATCGATTTAACAAAAACCCAGATCGATCGCCTACGCCCAATTTCTCTCTCTCTCTCGATCGCGCGCGGAAAAAAACCCCAAATCGCCTCGCGGTCGTCGCCACCGTCGTTCTCCTCGTCGCCACCGCCGGTTTCGTCGCCACCACAGTTCTCGTCGCCACCGCAGTTCAGGCCGTCGCCACCGCAGTTTAGGCCGTCACCACCGCCCCAGCAGCAGCCGTTCAGGTGAGGAAATCTCGAGCTAAATTAAAGAATTTTTGGATTATTTTGGGCTTAGGGTTCATGGTTGGGTCTGGGGTTGCGCGCTCGAGTTGGGGTTGGGCAGGGGTCATGGTCGCGGTCGGGGTCGGGGTAGGGTTAGGGTTGGGGTTCAGCTGCTGCTGGGGTGAGGCTGGGGTTAGGGTTTGCCTTAGGGTTGGTGTTGGGGTTTAGCTAGCTGGGGTGCTGCTGGGGTTAGGGTTTGCCTTAGGGTTGCTGCTAAGGTGCTGCTGGGGTGGGGCTGTTGATGATAATACTAGTCAGTTTTGATAGAGATGGCTGCAGAATTTTGTGGAATTGGAGGACGAAGAAGCAATTGAAGAGCGAATGGAGTGAAAATGACATTAAAAAGAATTGAATTTGAAAAATTAATCAATGCCCAGTTCAGAATTAATTTGAGCGTTTTGAAATATAAAAACCAAACGCAAACGTTCTAAAGGACTCGTGCTCAAAAACTAAGCACGAATGGGTCTCCCACCGCGGCCTCCTGTGCATAGCCTCGTTTGCATATATGCTCAAAGACCGAACATAGGTTGTTTTCATATATGGTTGGGATTGGGGCTCGGGCTCGGGCTGCGGCTAGGGCTGTGGTTGGGGTTGGGGTACTGGCCGGGGCTCGGGTTGGGGTTAGGGTTAGGGTTAGGGTTGGGGCAGGGGGTTGCGGCAGGGGGTGAGAATTTTTCTAGGTTTCTTTTAAAGCTTGTGAAGGAAATTTTGAGCCCCGAAAAAATGAACATTTCTAATGATTTTGATAAGAGACAAAGGAGCAATAAAGTTTTGTTTTCTATTTGTCTAGATTCAAATGTCTACTTATATATATATATATATATATATACAATCTCAATATTCGTGGCATGTTGGTTATAAATTTCTCTCTCTGTTGAGATATATAGCCTACTTCAGCACATAGCTAGGTATGCGATAAAATTATTTTTGATAAAACAATGCATGATATAATATGGAAATATATTTGTTTCTTAGCTTCAATCATACAAACGTGTTCCAAATTAACGTAATTCAAATAGCAATTCCTTGGAATTTTTTAGTCCAGAGAATCTTGATCGAGTCTCAGGATCATATTGATTCAACAAAACGCATCCACTTGCAATGGTACTTAATTCACCATTTACTAGTTATGTTACCTGCATTGAATTAGCATGTCATGGTTATCATATTTGACTTGTATTGTTGCACTTTGTGCAGTTAAGGCTGAATCAGAACAGACTTACCATCAGAGAATCTTACAAATCCTTGACCAGCTTGAAGCTGAGGTAATCAAACAAACCACTTTTCTGTTTAGCCTAAAACTAAGGCTGCTTTTTGCAGGCATTAGAAATAAATGCAAGTTAAGTTCTGCCGAGTAATTTGCCAACAATGTTTGCACATCTCTATGTTTGATAAACAAATGGCATCAGAGCGGCCAAGAATTGAAGTATGTCCAAGCCCAGTTCTGTAGGTTGTACATTCATATCAGGCTGAGTCAGATGTGGAGCTTAACTTGTCTCTTGTAGACTATGCCGTAGTTAGAAAGGTACTACTTGTTTTCATTTTGTACTTCTAGCTTACAAATCCTAAGCCCAATGTTTTATTTTCTATATCTTTATTTTATTTTATCTTATTTGCTACGCTTTGTTTTGTTTTATTATATTTTTCCTCTGCTAATTATATTCTTCAAGATCATGTTTGCCTAATCTATCCGAGGCTTAGCATAATCTAGTTGCGATAAACAATTCCATCTTCTGCTATTATGGTGGCACTGAGAAACTTCCATTTAGAAATAACAGCACGTATTTTGTGGAAGTACTGTACATAAGTAAAACCACAACGGGCATGACAAATTTGTTGACCAGGTTCCGATTACTGTGTGAAAGTTGTTCGGATGAAATTCTAATTCTGGTGGAATTGAAACCGATAACCGGTTCATATGGTGATTTAGGCTGCTTCAGTGATATTTGTGCCTACATTGATGCCTCAAGCAATGAATCAATGATGTGGATCACAAACTAATTAAATAAATTTTGAATACTAATCTGGACTGGGATTTGTGATTGGGGAGAAGTTTGTGTGCTCATGGGCATGACACAAGTCGGGAAAAGTACAACTTACAACGATCGTGTTCCAAATTAACGTAATTCAAATAGCAATTCCTTGGAATTTTTTAGTCCAGAGAATCTTGATCGAGTCTCAGTTCCATATTATTGCTAGTGGATGCGTTTTGTTCAAAGAGTCTTTTCCTTTTAGTAATTTTCCTCTTTAGGGAGTTTTCGACATTGAAATCTCACTAGTTGATAATGTTAAATGAGTTCTAGTCCTAGTTTGCTACATTTTTTATATATAGTAGATGGTGATACTTCTTTAAGTAAAAACAACCCTACACTTAAGCGAAATCATAAATCGAAACACACATATATAGAATACAACTCATACATGGGTATCCTCAAATCTAACTTTAATTATCGATAATTTATTCTTTTCAACGACAAACGCACACACAAAGCATATACACGGATTTTCTCCTTTAGAGACTTCTTAGTGTCCAATGGAAAGCATACATCAGATTTGTGCAGGTCAGGTTCTTCTATGACTTTCAAGAGTCTCAACTGATTCTGTAAATTACACCCTTGTTAGGTGATACTTTTATCACTTCTCACTGCAGGTGCGCTCTCTAATATCCATTTTGAATATCTTTGCATTCAAAATATCAAGATATTCAAAATGGATATTAGAGAGCGCACCTGCAGTGAGAAGTGATAAAAGTATCACCCAACAAGGGTGTAATTTACAGAATCAGTTGAGACTCTTGAAAGTCATAGAAGAACCTGACCTGCACAAATCTGATGTATGCTTTCCATTGGACACTAAGAAGTCTCTAAAGGGAAAAGCCTATGTGAAAGCCATCATTAGTTCATATCAGAAGATTGATGCTGAAACAGAGAACCAGGAATGCCATTTTCTTCTTCTTCTGCCACATTACTGTCTTCTCCTTCTTATTATGTGCGCGTGCAAATTCAATGACTATATTGAGAATATGGATTAATAGTGGGTAGGAAAAGTATTTCTCAAATGGCTTTTGCGTCTAAAAACCATAAACTACTAAGTAATAGCATACATAATTTTTTTAGTATAAAGGTTGTTATTTTAAGTTTTCCCTTATAGAGATATGATCTAACTGCCTTTATAAACTATAAGTGTGCAGAAAATTATGATAAGAAACCATAAGAAAGGGTCGTAGCCATGCATAACCTTGAATCTACATACCAAATCATGCACAAGCATGCAATTATTGTCACCTTGCCTTGGAATATAAAATATCTTGGAAGACTATAAGCGAGCATTTAAATCTTGATAACTTTTGACTTCAACATATATTTTTCTCAAGTACCATGAAATATACTTCCTCCGTATAAACCGTTTTCAGAAAGATGGATTAACAATGACAAATTATCCATTATAGCTCACTAGGTTAGCATTTTCTCTTCTATTGACCATCTTACTAATCTGCTTGGTAAATTTATTCGGAACCGGCTGCGAATCATTAAAAGACATGCATAAGAAAGAAAGCTAAAATACAGATATATAGCATACCGATACATCGAAACTTCAAAGTTGCGATGACAATCCAGAGATATTTATTTCTACACACGTGGTGCGCGTGCGAATGCGTCAGGCATCATGGACAAATATTTGAGAACATGGAAAGTATTATTAGTATAAAGTAATTAAAGCTTTTAAACGCGTTGGGTAGATATTTTCTTAGTTGATGCAATCATATCATGAGGACTAAATTTAAGCTATTATACATATGCATATGTATTTTTCTAACCTAATATATCACACACACACACACACACACAGAGAGAGAGAGAACACCAGTTTGGTAGAGAAATCAGATAGCAGGACCCTGAAGAAATGGAGTCCATAGCATTGCTCATCATCATCATCCATGATCCTTTTGATAATATTTTTTCAAAAGGATCATGGATGATGATGATGAGCAATACTATGGACTCCATTTCTTCACGATCCTGCTACCTGATTTCTCTACCAAACTGGTGTTCTCTCTCTTTCTCTGTGTGTGTGTGTGTGATATATTAGGTTAGAAAAATACATATGCATATGTATAATAGCTTAAATTTAGTCCTCATGATATGATTGCATCAACTAAGAAAATATCTACCCAATGCGTTTAAAAGCTTTAATTACTTTATACTAATAATACTTTCCATGTTCTCAAATATTTGTCCATGTGCCTGACGCGTTCGCACGCGCACCACGTGTGTAGAAATAAATATCTCTGGATTGTCATCGCAACTTTGAAGTTTCGATGTATCGGTATGCTATATATCTGTATTTTAGCTTTCTTTCTTATGCATGTCTTTTAATGATTCGCAGCCGGTTCCGAATAAATTTACCAAGCAGATTAGTAAGATGGTCAATAGAAGAGAAAATGCTAACCTAGTGAGCCACAATGGATAATTTGTCATTGTTAATCCATCTTTCTGAAAACGGTTTATACGGAGGAAGTATATTTCATGGTACTTGAGAAAAATATATGTTGAAGTCAAAAGCTATCAAGATTTAAATGCTCGCTTATAGTCTTCCAAGATATTTTATATTCCAAGGCAAGGTGACAATAATTGCATGCTTGTGCATGATTTGGTATGTAGATTCAAGGTTATGCATGGCTACGACCTTTTCTTATGGTTTCTTATCATAATTTTCTGCACACTTATAGTTTATAAAGGCAGTTAGATCATATCTCTATAAGGGAAAACTTAAAATAACAACCTTTATACTAAAAAAATTATGTATGCTATTACTTAGTAGTTTATGGTTTTTAGACGCAAAAGCAATTTGAGAAATACTTTTCCTACCAACTATTAATCTATATTCTCAATATAGTCATTGAATTTGCACGCGCACATAATAAGAAGGAGAAGACAGTAATGTGGCAGAAGAAGAAGGAGAAGACAGTAATGTGGCAGAAGAAGAAGAAAATGGCATTCCTTGTTCTCTGTTTCAGCATCAATCTTCTGATATGAACTAATGATGGCTTTCACATAGGCTTTTCCCTTTAGAGACTTCTTAGTGTCCAATGGAAAGCATACATCAGATTTGTGCAGATCAGGTTCTTCTATGACTCTCAAGAGTCTCAACTGATTCTGTAAATTACACCCTTGTTGGGTGATACTTTTATCACTTCTCACTGCAGGTGCGCTCTTTAATATCTATTTTGAATATAATATTATAGATATCCATGCCTGTTTATGTCAAAATTACTTATATTGTCAATGTTTGATTGTTTAGTTGTTGGTGATGCGTCCATATCTGGGACAGAGGCCACTCCCGTTCCTCCAGGTATGTTTATATATCATATAGGGCATGTATATTGATTTAGAATGCTATATCATAAATATACACACATTCCTTTTGCTCTTAGTAATTTTTATTATTGTCTAGCTGTAGGTGGTGACAGTAGTTGACAATAAAATTTGTCATCCTAGAAACTATGATTTTTATATATGCTCGTATGCGGGAATGATTGTAAGTCGTGGACCTTGTCTAGTCGTCCAACTCATTATCATGGGCTGCTTGATGAGATTAGATTTGCGCCTGATGATCTACAAGAGATTGTTCACCCCCTGTCTTATGTGTAAGCAGCGCTATATGCGAATTTACTTTGTTAATATGTATGTACTGAAATTAATTAATATTATTCAAATTTTGATACATGCAGATACCAGAGGAGCACATCTTCTATCTCTGTAGGTAAGGCTTTGAATTTGTTGATTTTGGTATTTCTTGTCAATTTTATAGACCAGTATGTGCTAAATATAATGTTCTGACAGTTGCTAGGGGGAAGGCAGCATTCGAGGCTGCTGACCCCAGTCCTGGACGCCGCACACGGACGGCACCACGGAGGTTGGGAGAGAGGCCGAGGACTGGGCTCTAGCAGGGCCCATATGAGGTTGGACTCCACCCCGGTGGTTACTTCCTCCGTCTCCAGTGAGCGACGTATCCAGCAGGAACTGGAGAGCTTGAAGGCCACCGTTCAGGAGTTGAAGGAGATGCTGGTATGTATACTACTTAATAGTAAAATATCATGTTATATTATAGATATCAACATATCCAATATCAGTACGTAGCCTGAGCTTATTTGGTTGTAGACTTAGGTTTTATTAATCATACATGTACATATCTAATTAAAATAAACTACAGTTTTCCAAACTAGATATCCAAATGGGGTTTCGAAATAACTCGATAATGATAAGAATTCGAATAAAACAGAGTTCTTACACGCTTATTGCACACGTTAGGTCCAGACGCGACGGGGTAGGCGCAAGATTCTAGCGTTTATCAGAGGTGGAGCTGGACCGAGCTAGGCTAGCATTTTGATTCTTATTTTTTTAAACATGTATTTATTTATATGATACATATTGTACTACATTTTGAAACATTTTGGGCGATATTGATTTTGGTTTATATTTATATCATATTCAGTTTTTTGGTTTCTTTTGTATATTATATGCGTGAGATGTGAATATGAATACTGCGATATATGTTGTGTGATGATTAATTTTATATTAGATTGATGTATATATTATTGTGCACAGGGCGGGAAAAACTCAAGCAACCCATTTTTAAAAAAAATACAAATATTATGTACCTACGGATTAAACCGTAGGTACACATTTTGCCCCTACGGCTAAGCCCGTAGGGGCCAAATAACAGCAGTAACTGATATTTTCCCACTGATCGCAAAACCAGGGGTTGGGAGTGCCCCTACGGACTAAACCATAGGGCCAAAAGACTAGCCCCTACAGTGTTATCCATAGGGGCTAAATATCAGAAATCCTGATATACGGTCCCTACGGACAGGTACCTACGCCTTTATCCGTAGGCGTTATATCATGCCCCTACGGTTATATCCGTAGGTACAGTTAATATATTAAAAAAACCATAAATAATATAACTTTTTTTTTACCCTACGCATTACTCCGTAGGGGCAACAGGACCTACAGATATATCCGTAGGGGCAAGAATTTGCCCGTAGGGGCAAGTTCAGGGCTTCAACTTGCACCTGCGGCCTTTGCACCTACGGGGTATTTTTTCGCCCCTACGCATATATCCGTAGGGGAAACCCTTATTTGTAGTAGTGTGTACCGTTAGGTTACTTAACTAACGGCAGAGCGGGGGCTAGACTAGCACGGATGCAAAATATATACAATATCTACTAGTATATATAAATATATTTATAACATTCGTCCCAGGTATGATATAAACAACATCACAGAAAAGCGATAAGCAATGGATAATCTAGGAGCCCCGGGTTTCCTTTGAGCCGCAAATGAAACCCGATGTTCCTCGGTCGTGTGGATAGCCTGTGCAATGTATAACCAAGACCCCTATGAGTGCGGCAAGTTACCCGTCAATCCCAGAAATAAGGCAACCCCAATCAATAAAGTGAATGGGCCACCCAGCACTTCACGGAATCCGGTAACTTGAGCACCCCTCCGTGGGTCATCCTATACCGCCTACGAGTGCGGCGAATAGCCTGCCAATTTTAGAGTAAAGCCCCCTCCATATCAACGCCATGAGATGCGGGCCCGTTGCCCTCTAGAACCCTGCTACTCGAGCATTCCACCACAGTGTAATCCTAGTACAGAAAAGAATTGGTGAGTCCAACGACACCACCAAAACACATACTGCTCGTAGCGCGCACAAAAGCAAACTTCGGAATGACATCACTCCGAACTTGCAACAATGATGATCCGATCCCAAACAAACTTAGAAAATGTCTCACACTCGCGAGCTGATCAAAGAAATCGTCAATGCGAGGTAAAGAATACCTATCCGTACCGTAAGCCGGTTCAATTGACGATCAATCAATACACAAGCTCAACTGCCATCCTTCTCCTTGACGAACAGAAATAGGAGCTCCCAAAGCAAAACACTTAGACGCACAAGCCTCCCCAACAAACAACTCTGCAGCTGATCCTTAAGCTCTCTAAGCTCCGTCGGCTCATCTGGAACAACGTCGGAAGACTCTCGCACGACAGGAACCCAGTCCAACAAACCCACTGTGGCTCCGGTATCACGAATGAACGCCAAGAATCCTCGACATGCTCTCCTCAAAAGCTGACAAGCGAAAAAGGCTGAATTCAAGCTGTGAGAGGCGGCATCACTGTCCCCCTGCACAACAAGAATGGACTCGCCGGGAAAATAAAACCTGATTGTTTCCTCACGGAAGTCCACAAACGCCTACCACGTAGCTAACTAGTCCGTGCCCAGGAGAACGTCAAATCCAACATCTCTAGAAGGATCAAAGTGACGGACGAATCTCTATCTCCTATCCGATTGGCACACACTGAAATATGTGTTGCGCAACAAAAGAATCGCTGACAGAAGTTAACACAACAAACGGCTGATCTAGCTAACACGACTCTCGTCCCAACCACGGTACAAAGTGTGTAAAACAATCAAGTGCATCAAAATAACATATGAATTAAGTGTAACAACCCTAAATTTCATATACAAGTTTTTACAAAAAAAAATTCAAAAATCCATAAAGGGGTATTTATTGCCTGAGCACAAGACTTAAGTAATTAATTAGTAATTTAATTACAAGAAGGAGCTTGTAGCTCATTGGTAATACTTTGCACTGCTGAACCAAGCCACCAGAGTTCAAATCCCATACCCCACATTATTTTTAATATTTATTTTGTTTTATATTTTATAGAAGCCCAACAGTCAACACGTGATAACTCCAGATTTTCCCATTACACCCACAAAACTGAAAATACCAGAGCCTACACCTCGAGACCCCCCACCTCCCGACCTTGCGACTCGGGCTGGCGCTGCCGGCCGGACTCGGCCGGACGGCCGAGTCCCCAACATCAAAGTTGGGGCTCTTCATCTTCTAAACCCCCCTGTACACTTCATTTTCCTAGATCGGTTGCAAAAAGGTCATAAAGCCCTATTTACTCCATTTTATTACAATTTATCACATTATTTTTTACATTTTTTCAATTTAACTCTTCATCTATCCTAACCCTAGCCTAACCCTATAAATACCATCCCTACCCTCTACCCTCTCACCCCTAACTCTGAGCCAACTTTCAAAAATTCTTAAGAAATCTTGTGTACTTTGAAATCGAGCATGAGGCGAAGCTACGGCGAAATTCCCGGCGAACTTCCGGCGATCGTTCTAGGAGCTCCCGGCGACGAAGCGACGCACCGGCGACTCCTTCCGATCAATCTCTCTCTTCTTGTTTTCCTAAACCCGTAAGTCCCATTTTCTATCTCTCTTTTCTATTCAAAAAAAAATACGGATTTACAAAACCCGACGGAATCGGAACAAATCCGATTTCCGATTCGGCTTTCTTATAAAACTTCACTTCTCGTTAATACAATTATACTTAAACTCCCTCATGTTGACTATTAAACACTAATCAACCAAATTGATCAAGTTTCATTTCATAAAATGATGGCTATTTCAATTGATCGTATTTTTTACTTAAATACCGCATTATTTCAATTCTACATTTAACTCCATTAAACTTGCTATACCTTTAAGTAGATCACGAGGTAATGACCTACCTCCTCACACACTCATATGCAACATAACACGATACCATTGAGAACTTAGAATACGGGAAAACAAACATTTTTTATTTAAATACCATATACTTAATAAAACCATTTCTAAAAGATTTAGTATTGATACATCATTACAAATAAATACCACTTATTATGAAAATAGGATAAGGTTGTGGGCATTCAGTCGTTTATCTAAACCTGAATTTGTGGTGTCTAGTTTAGACAAGTGAGAAAGGTAACTTTAAAAGGCCCGTCTCACGGTGATTCGTGAGCGGATCCCTCCTTTCTTCACTTGTACTTACCTGGCCACAATTGGCGGTGAAGAGGCGATTTGAGGTATCTCACAACTTGTCGTTTTGGACCAGTTAGGAACGGTCTAGTTGACTTAGGAGACCCTAGAATATAGAATACGGGAAATCGACATCTTTACAAATAAATAGCATAATTAATAAAATCGTTTTTCCTTAATGATTAGAATTTATACAAATCTTTGCAAAGCGCCGCTCCAACCCATTTGGGGAACTCATTCGGGATGGTGCGGATTATCGCACATCCTCGGGCTTAGTAGTGCGAGATGCAGACCTCCGCAAGGAGCATTCGGTCTCGAAAGATTTAAAATACGGTATCTTAAGAAAACGAGATTTCTAGAATATTATATATATACTAAAATTATTTTCATATAAATATATGTATATGTAACATAAATATATCTATTTTTGAAGTATTATAAATATTCCACCTTTTCTACAATATCACAAGAATCAATTTTACACTAAAATACCATGAATTCCATGCAAAACCAATATTACAAATAAATACCTTTATTTATGAAATTAGGATATTTTCACTAGAAATATCACAATATAAAATCTACATTCATTACAACTCTAAAGACGAATAATAAATACTTGGGGTGTATTTTGAAAAGTATATAAAAGTATTTTTACATAAAACCCCCTCAAGTTCTATAAATTACCCTAAGGACCCTAGTAAACATAGGTTTAAGCGGGACCAATCTCTTGAGCCTCAGGGAGCTGGAGAAGTGGGTGCTTGCTGATTTAATGTAGACAACTTAATAACGGTGTTATCAATACGGTAATTGTCTTTGAAAAAGACACAAATCCTGCTGCTCATGTGCAGCGGTTACCGATAATATCAAAACAAACAGGACTTCAATTTACTTTTCTAATTGTATGACTCAGTTTGAGTCTTATTATAATCTGACTTGAATATGATTCAAGTACAATCTACAATCTACAATTTATAATATTACAATTCAACATGAATCCATAAATCCATTATTCCATATATTCAATTTATCAACTTGACTGAACCAAACCATGGATATACATCCATTTACATGATTCTACAGTTATTCCATTTACATGATTATACAGTTACATCCGTTTACTGATATCATGGTTTTGGTCAGTTATCCAATTATACAATCTATACAGTTTACAATACAATACAACAATACAATCAAGACATCGTTGGATTTAAGGGGTAGACTGGTACGGAATATGTTAAAAGTGGTACGAGTGTAGGGTTACTAGGCACTATCACAAGGGTCTATAAGGTATTAACCATGCCGAATTTAAAATTTACAAGTGCCGAACAAGCTAAAGCGGGGATCTTTGCTAGATAATTAGGGTTAACAAAACATGTAAACAACTTTACATCTAAAGGAAAGGGATTACAACATTTGTAGTCCGCTCCTTCGCTTCATAAGCTCCGAGTAGTAGTCCCTTCGCCGCGATCCATGAACTTTCGGACTCTAGAGAGGCTCCACAAGCCGAATGATCCATGCTTGCTTGAAGTCTTCCTTTTCGAAGATGATCTACCTTAAAGAATTTTTAACTCAAGCTCTCACTTCTCTAATCAAGTATTAGTGAAGTGAACACCCTAATCTAAGTGGATAGAATAGATGAGGATGATGAAGTAGGAATTTAGCTCTCTTTTTATTTCAATTTCTCACTTTTATTCATCATTTTTCAAAAAGCTAGCAAGCTTTTTAAGGAGGAGGAAGAAGAAGTCTTTTGTGATGAATAATGAATTATTGCTTTTGGTTACAATTGCAACCCTTGGTTAATAAAGAAAGGCTTTAACCATTGTAGAGACTTAACTAGGGTAAAGGGTTTGGGTTGGGTTAGGAAATATCTCCACAAAATATCAACAAAATATCTTTGCTTAAAACAAAACAAAGCTTCTAGAAGCTTCATGAAAAAGCTAACCCAAATCAAACCCTAACTAGTTTAATCTCCAAAAATCATGTTGCATTTGTAACCCTAACTTGTTACAATATTATATATCACATATATAATATATTTTTGTAACAAAAGAAAATAATACAATTAACATATATCGCATATATATATCAATGTATTATCCGGTGAGAAAATGAATCAATAAAGCGAGCTTATATCAGTTAATGTAATGTAATATATTGCATATATAATTATACATTAAATTATCGAATCAACACTTGATCCAACAATCCGGCTATTTCTCAAATAACCGACTAATATAATCTGTATCAGTTCATCGAATCAACACTTGATCCGATGACCCGGCTATATCACATATACCCGGCCGATATCTAATATCGTGAGAATAGAATACAGTATCTCATATCGTAATATTCTCGATTTCGCACATATCACATATGTGCTCCTACTCCGTTTTGCCTGAGTCAAGAAACCTCTGTGTAGGATTCTAAAGAATCGTCAATACGCCGGCAGTAGGTGATGATCATATTAAACACCCACAAGCTGCAAGCGGTCAGCTAAACGTAATAGCCACCCAGGTATTGATCGATCAGAAGATCAACAAGCAAGCCTGTACATTCTCCTGTGAATCCGATCAGTAACACTACCGTACAGTCCGGTCTCTTCGTCTGATATGTCGCATATCTAGTCTAGGGGTGGTATACGTCAGACCCCAGTAACCGATAAGTCGTGTCGATGTGACGCTCATAACAAGTCGAGAAACTACTGATAACACTTACCAGTAACACTCTATATCATCCCTAGCCAGGGACTTCCAGTTATAGCCAATCGAACATGGCACAACATCAACTCCCTATACCGGGAGAGACGAAACCCCTCCTATCGCTCATTGCCTCTATGTGATTCGGGACTGTACCCAAAAGCCACCGTTTTGCATGCCCTCTTGGACGTGGTAAGGTGGAAATCAAAGCACAGTGGGAATCACACAAGACTCTATGACGATCTCGGGTCTACAGACTAACCTGTACCAGTGTCACCAGAGAACTGCTATCTGACGATTGTTATAAACCCATCTAGGAGTTCTCGGCGAGTCCGTTCAGTGTACCCAATCTCCACTGAGCACCCATACACCATCTTTGATGTTAAACACCGATGGATATGGGATCATCCATCGCCCATCATATGGGTCAAGATGCATATATGCTAGTCTACTCTGGTATATCGATGCCCTGTCTCGATACACCCTCGACTAAGAACAATTATAGGATATACTCATAGACTACCGTAGCCCTACTAGTATGATCTCATCATAGTCCCAGTAGTCGAGTACATATCCTAAGGGCTTTATCAACATGTGAGAGCAAGACAGTAAACTAATACAAGTCAACATGTTAAGACAAAGAGAAACCAAATAGCATACTATCATGTCGAGCAAGAAAGTCCTCTCTATATATATCCAAGCATCCACTATAATATACATCATAGGTATAACAATGACCTCTAGGGCATATATATAACTAACAACGAGGTGGTCACTTAAGACGTAATTACATCCATACCGTTTTTCCGTGGTATTATCGACGGAGCCTTGTACTACAGGTTACCAAAGTCTCCGGTGTAAGTGGGTCTCCTCTCGTATACACTGGCATCTTCTGTACCAAGCTACAAACAACAGCGTTAATACAATATTACAACAATATAATACAACTTTAAAAGATACCTTCTTATTCTGTCTATTCTACTTTCCTCTTATCTTTGGGACTTACCGAGCGACCTGTTCGCTGACGACATTCTATTTCTTTCTTCTTTGAATGTCGTCAGGTGATTTGGACCCGTCAAAGATTGAACCCACTGCTGAAGACTTGGACCATTTCAGTGAAAACCCCGAACTCTAGTCATTGTACACTTTCCATTCATTACTTTCATTTCTGTTATGCCATTGTTTAGGCATTGCTTTTTATTCAGTTGTATTTACTTTTCATGCATTGTACAAAAGAATGTTAATAAGATGTTCAGTTTATATATCTTGTCTCTTGTGTATTTACTTTATATTGCTTAGATACGCTTAGCGTATTTACTTCAGAGTAAATATGTAGCGGCCTCGTCATGTCCCCTTCGCCGTATACCGGGAAGCGGGGCGTGACATTAAGAATACCTGAAAACTCTGCATTAGACGCCCGCGCATCCCGATGAGCAGAAGCAAATTCTCGTGTCTGCCTCCTACCCGCAACTGGCTGAAATCCTCCTCTGCCAACCTGACCTCTCCGAGCGAACCCTCCGCGTCCACGACCTCTCTGAATACGACCCTGACGCGGTGTTAGGGAACAACGCCTGATGTGGTAATGAAGGTCCCCGCACCGAAAACATCCACGCGATGACTGCTGACCCTCCTGGGGATGAGAGCTGAACGATTGTTGTCGTCCTAAGCCTCCGCTACTCCCGTGACGGTCACGAAATCTGTCTCAAGGACTAGGCCTCTGTCTCTGGGCTGGTACACCGGTACGAGTCCTCCACTATTCCGGAACTCCTAAAGTCTCTGGAAGACGTGCCTCGTCAACTGGGGCTGCATCAACTGGTGCTATGTAGGTGACGAAATGCTATGTACTGACCGCAAGGAACAACTGGGTAACAGGGGTGACAACCTCCTATCGCTGCGCTCGAATGGCCTCTACCAATAAACTCATCGTCTAGCGCATGTCCTGCATATCTGCCACAAGCCTAGCGATATTATCTGTCGAAGGCGGATCCGTCTGCTCCTGTGCAACGAGCGTGCCATCCTGGTCAGTCCTCGTCCTACCCGAGTCAAATCTGACCTCGGCCCTCGCTGCATCACTCTGAGTCGCCATATTCATCGGCGGCAAGGCTATAAATGGAAATACGATGCGATAAGAACACGGAAATCGAATCACAAGGAAGGAATTTCAAGCAATTTGTACTTAGGTCACTTTAGGCGGAGTACCGCATCGTAGGTATGCCGCGGACATACACACACTACGTTACTCTGCTTTAAGCTACCTATTCTATCATACCAAGGTCATCCTACACTCCGAAAGGTAAAACCTAGCGCTTTGATACCAACTTTGTCACGGCCCGAAATTGCCACGTGACGGCCCTTAAACTACACAACGTCTACAGGCGTAACGCAATTTAAGTAAGCCGAAAACCCAGCAATCTAAACCATCAAAAGTAGTAAGAAAGTGATAATAGCATTTTCAAAACCTTTGAAATCTCAACCCAAATTCTTTAAAAGTCAAACTTTTCTTTCTTTAAAATTTTGGCAGCACCTCCTTTATAAAAACCATCCCCAAAAATAGGTACAACATAAATATAAGTAAAGCATCCCCAAACGGGAGCAAAAACACGCCCAAAAGTGGAAAACAACCACCACAACAGATATACGATGCCGTAGCGAAGAAATAAAAGACGATAAAAAGGAAACTGCATAAAAGACAACCAAGTTACAAAATAATATACAATATCGTCCTCATATCAAGTCTCTAAGTCAATATGAAAGTAGTAGATGGAGAGTACAAAGATACAACGAATATACAATACAACAACGAATAACCACAAAACCCACCTAAAGCAAAACTGCACACTGTGAGCCGATGCGGTATCCGCAGCAAAAGATGATTAGATAGATGAATAGCCTGCCTCGACTACTCTGGGGAACAACTGTAAAACCCTGTGGCACAACGGGGGTGAGTTGCCAACTCGTGAATAGTAAATAACATATGCAGGTAATCGCAAGTATGCACGTACAGCGTGAATCTAACATATGTAAGCTAATAGCAGTAAAAGGTCATATGAATGCAATAGTCATAAAAGGTACACTAACGATTACTACAAATACATGAAGCAATAATATGACAATCGGTATGCAATAATCATACAATAATGATATGAATATGTATATATGCAACAGTCATGAAAGGTACTCTAGCAGGTACAACTAACACATGAAACAATGCATATAAAATGAAGTATGTAAATACAACAGTCATGAAAGGTACACTAACAGGTACTACTAATACATGAAGCAGTGCATAAACAATAAATGTGAAGTATGGAATGAAACATGTCATTTCCACGGAATCCTGACATCGTGGTAGGACCAAAGTCCATCAAGACAATCCAAATCCCAATTTCTCAAATCAACCCCCAAATTGGCTCTCATATCATATAGTCTCACAAATCCTGAATGTACAAAATCAGCAATCTCATATATATCTTGTATCCAATCTCAAATAAATCTCCTATATCCCAAATCCAATATTAAGTGAATATCATATATCCTAAATATAATTGCATGAATAATTATGATGATGTATATAAATTGATATGTATACATATATATTAGCGTCCCATTCCACTAATATATACATATATGCATATATAACAGCGTCCCATTCCACTGTTATATATATTTAGGAATAAAAATATCATGAAAACAATGTGTCAAGTATCGATACAGAAATGTTGATCTATCAGGTGCTGTCACCACGACTGGCACCCTAATAGGTACGTATCATACGCTATACCGAAAGCTCGAGTGTCTAGCTCTGACCCTCGCCTCTCGATGTATCCATACGCACATGACTCCCGTTGGTATCCCCACGATAACCACCGAGTCATTGGTAATGTCACCGGATGGTATGGTTCCCCTGTCAGGCTCAATCGGTAAGGTCCATCAATCGTCTTGTCCCGGGGTACCTCCGGGCCCCACCATGTACCTTCATACAGCCCACGACGCTCCTCGCATAGGATATATATATATCAGAACCGATAAAACTCATGGTGGATGCTGAAATATCATATTAAGAGAAACTGGGCTTTTCAAATAATGCATAATTTCATGAAACTACCACGGTCCTCAAATCCAGAAAACATAATAAAAAATCCATATCTCAATGCGAAAATCCATGAAGGTAATATACGCAACATAAAACTGAAATACGAGCATATAAAGGAAAAACCGCTATTTAACTGTAACAAGTTAATATAAATATCATGCGGTTCCTAATTTCTCCAAGTCTATATAATATCAAATAAAGGTAAACATGTAGCTAAAGCCAGATATATGTGTAAACATAAAGGTATAGCAAGGTATACATGTAGCTATGTCATTATGTGTGTATGTACCTATCGCTAATGGTACAATACCCTATAAGTATCTGGTATCTAGCATGTAAACATGTCAAGGCATATGTGTAAGCATGTAGGTATACAGGTATGCTGTATATCATATGCATAAAGAAATATGAATCAATGTCTCAATGTCCCTAACCAAACAATATCATATCTATAAGTGTGTTGTGCATGACATGGCAATTATTGACGGTGTGTGTGGCATACAATCAGTGCTCATGCAACATGAGCCGTCAATAATAGTGCAGTGTCCTAAGGGTACTAGTCCAAGCACAACAATATCTAAGCAATAAAGTGTATGCGCAACTCTATATATGAAATAGAATATGCGACAAGTCAAGTCATCTCTAGCCCAGACGCATAACGCCATGCGGGCGATTCCCCTATAGATGTTAAATCTACTCACCAACGCTCCTGGCTAAGTGAAGCCAACCACCTGTTTTCCTTTCTTCGCAGCGTCCCAAGTCCCCGCCTGCGAACCTACAACATTAAAATAATAAAACAAGTGTATATTAGCAATAGACCTAAAACACGTACAAACTACATTTGACCGACGCAACAACACAAAGCATACTCTCAAGTGTTCGTATTGTGGCTAACGTGCGTAGCGATACGATGAAACCAACCCAAGATCAAAACCACAAAGTGCACGATCCGTGTCGTATAACGTATCGCGCGTAAACGAAACACAAGAAACTACCTAGGTGATCCCAGATTTTGCATACTGAGAAAACTCAACAACCAAACAAGACCAAACACACCCAAACCAAAGCAGACACCTACCCACAAAAACCCAAACCCCAACTCTCCAACCAAGCCAAGGTCGCCGGAATTCCCCTCTGTGTCGCCGACCATGGTCCGAGCAGGGTGTTTCATGCTTGAGGTAAAGGCTCAGGGTCTTAGGTACAACACAACTACATCGTTTGGTTTTCTAGTAAACTCTCCGGGTCACAGCAGATCACAGATGTCACAAATGACACTAAAAATACAATATTTGCACACAAACTTAACTTTAAACATTCTAAACTAAAACTAAAAGTCTACACAATACAAAAACTACATAAAGAACAGATAGAGATCATTACCTACACAAAAGAACTCAAAGATCCAAGCTTTGCAAGCTCCAAGGCATCCAAGAGGCAAAAGGTGTTCAAAGAAGTGATTTTTGTGAGTTTTGTGAAGGATTTGATATGGTTTTGTGATGGAAACTTAAGTGTTCAGTTTGATATGAGAGAGGAATGAGGGAAATGAAAAGAGAGAGAGAAATGAGAGAGAGAGTATGAAGAAATGAGAGAGAGAGGTGAGGTTAAGAGTCAAGGTGAGTGTAACCATTAGCATTAATTCTCCATTAATGTTTTCACACACACCTCATCATGCCACCTCCTCACTCCAAAAGAAATATCTTCTCACACAAAAGATCTAGGGAAAGGATTAAGGATTAGGGTTAAAGCAAAGGATTAGATAAATGGTTAAGTATCATGGTTGCTAATCTAGATTACAAAAACAAACCCTAACATTAACGTGCACACGTGCGTGCATGCTCATAACAAATAATAATAAATTATTAATTAAATGTTATAAAATATGAGGAACCCGAATTGGTAAACTTTTTTACAGTAAACCCGCATTAACGTCTAAACTAACACTAACCGAAATCTAAGGCGTTACACCCTCATTCATGAATTCATGATTTGTACCGTTTCAGCCCGGTACCACAGCAACATGATTTGTACCGTTTCATCCCGGTACCACAGCAACATGATTTGTATTAATGGGACTCATGAGATTTCGTTGGATTCATACTCAAACTACCTCAACACCCCGTGTATATAAATCTGTGATTAAAATTACAAGTCTTGCCCAAATCCATGAATACATAAGAGAGTGCAATTCAAGTATCGAGTCGATTTCAAGTATTCAAGTCAATTGTTCATGTATTCATGTCAAGTGTTCATGTCAAGTCATTACGTATTCATGGTTCGGGTCAAGTCGAGTCAAGTGCACCTATTGGGTTTAGGTATTCATGATTGAGTCGTGACAAGATCAAGTCAATTCTAGCATGTAATGGTTTAATCATGAGTTATATAGATAAAAATAGATAAGCAATCATAGAATATGATATGAGATAAGTATACAAGAAACGTCCAAAAACAATGTTGTAAATATGTGATATGTATGACTAGTTAATCATGTCATTTAATGTCGGAATATAAATGAAAATATAGACTTAAGTGTTATTCATACGTGAGTTCCAGTCTCGCCTAAATACGACTACCGGTTTTAAAGATATACATGGTTTCATATCGTCGCGCAAAACGGATCAGAATCTGTTCCGCACCGTCACACATTTTTAAAACGCAGTTTGAGTTAATTTCTATCATGTTTCAGGTTACAAAAATTATTATAAAATTGTAGGTATTTCGATGTACTTATCCAAAACACCAAGATTCGCACGATTTGGATTTCTGAAGCTGTAGTTATAATCATTTTAACATCAGCGTTTAAAACAGAAATTTAGATTTCTGGACAGCAACTATATGTTATATTGCAAAGCCTATATTGAGTTGTTTCATGCATTTTTAAGTAATATAATATATAGGAAATTATAGTTCTATCAATTATACATGTACACATCTAAATTTTGTCATGAACGGACATCGGGAGTTCGAGTTGTGTCCTATTGAAAAATAGTGTGCGAATCAGGACAGATTCTGTCCAGATTCGTCACTTAATATTGTAACGCGGTTTTCTATATTTTATGTCAATTTTCAGTAAAAAATTAAAACTAATAAAATCTAGATTATTCGATATAGATATTCAAAACACCTGAGTTTGCTCAATTTGGATATCGGTATACCAAGTTATGTGTCCTAGAAGTTGACTGATAACTGTAGTTTTCTGTTTACGAACAGTGAATAAAAATGATGTAATTCCTAAACCGTTAAGTAATTCGATCTAAAATTTTTATAGAGTATACACAAAAATATATTCTATCCAAGATAAATTTCTTGAAATTTTCAGAAGTGAAAATTAATTTCTAAAATTATTTTAAAAGTAAAGTTATTGATATGTCATATGTGAGAATGGGGAAACCATGATATTTATTCATAACTTCATTTTCTTTAACAAAATTTGAATAAAGTAATTTAAAATACAACAACAAACGATGCAATCCTAATTGGTTACTATGAAATCCTAACATATAGATTGAGAGTAATGAAAAAGACTTTACAAACTATATATGTGTGTATGTTTGTGTGTGTTCATTATTTATATATGTATCCATTTAATTAATTATTTAGGGATTATGATATGATGAGGGAAGTTTTTCATGGCAATATAAAAAAGAGAAAGATAAATAGAAAGAGATGAAGGGAGGAAAAGAGAGAAGGGACTTACATACACAAGCCGGTATTGTCACCGGGCTTGTCTATCCGCCGATTATATGCATTCAATATGGGAAATAAAAGAGAAATGAAAGGTCTCATTTGTAAATTATGAGAAGAATAAAAATTGATAAAAAATAATTGCAAGAATGGGGATTTGAACATGTGACTTATGGAATAATAATGCAAGGACTTAACCAATATGCTACAAGGTTGTTCATTCACATATTTAATTAGAATTAAATATATTCTGTTGCTTGAAAAGAAAGTGGGCTTTTGGGCTCATAGTTTTATAAAAGAAAATAAAAATGAGATTGGATTTGGGTTATGGGTTGGGTTAGGTATTCGTTTAATTTGAAATAGGTTAAGATTTAGTTTTAAAAAATGAGTTTAAGAAAAATAAATAGAATAATAAAATAATATATTTAATAGAAAACAAAATTTACGGAAAAATACTATGAATAAATAATATAATATTTTACTAAAGAAAAAAAATACTAAGGTATAGTAATACTAGGGTCGTTACACTTTTTGGTGGGGGATTTCTTTAGTTGCTAAAAACACAAAAGAACTCACAACACTAGCCACTTCTTCACTTTCCTTTTTCTTTAGCTCACACTTTTCACTCTAGGCATCTTCTTCAACATCCACCCAAACTGTCATGCCCCGCTTCCCAGAGTACGCTAAGATGGACACGTGACATAACCAACCATGCTACCTGTGGGTAGAAAGTATCCATCCACGGTCACATTACGGCTGGAGAGATATCAAGAACAGGAAAAATAAGCCGAACTATCTAGTACATGTCCATGAGCCAGAGTAAATGAATCAAGAAATAATATAGTATGCGGAAGCAAAGGATCAAATAAACACCTGGAAGGTAAGGCTGGATACCAACAGGATCCTTACCGCTCGGTCTAACAGCGGCAAAACCCCTGATCAGTCTGCAACAAAGGTAGAGAATCTGGGCCATGCAAAACCCAGACGTCAGCACGTCATAACATCAAGCAATAAAATATAAACAGGGTAACAGGTAATTCAAATATAATCATGAATGAAAAAGCAGGTGTAACAGCAATATAAATCAGGGCAGTGAAGGGTAGTGTGCAATGAGTAAAACTAAACTGGTCTATTGGGTTGTCTACTCTCAAGTCTTTGAAATCAATTTGATGAATCATCGATATAACTCAATAGTATCCCGTGCATGCCCGGGATCACGGTCTAAGACTCTCGGGCTGAAACCGAGACGTGCCGTTAGGCACTAACAGGAAAGGGTACAGACCAACGATGTTAGCAGCATCGTCACGAGGCGGGCCTAGCCTCTAAAACTGATCAGTAAAAGCAAGCAACTGTTGAGTTACAAGTCAGGTTTCATCATTGATTTCCCCATACCCCCAAGTTATATGTGTCAAGTCAGGTATTCCGTAATCAAGAACTAATGCCAACACAGGATCAGGTAGGTGCAGGTTTGTCTGGATAGACAACAGGAACGGTTCGTAAGGACTACATGTCAGGTTTGTTGGCATTAGACACAAGATCAGGTAACAGCTAAGGCCATGGTACATCAGGTCAAGTCGAGTAGTGTATTTAGATATCATGTCATGTCAAGAGTGTACGGTACCATATCGTAACAAATAGGAAGTGCACAGGTCATGTCAGGAAGCACCAAATACTATGTGGGTGCTCATAAATCAACCTAATATAAATCTGTATAAACCAAAACAAGCATGGGTACAGATGAAACAATAAAAATGAAACACGGTGATGATATATGCAAGGGTACAGATTAAAGCATGATGATGCACAGTTATAGATTAGAGTTAGGGTTGTGGTTCCAACTTTAATATCCTACACTTAAACAAATATAGAATTGTTAAATCCCGTTATTATGGGTTAACTGGTCTAAAGATGCAGTGATATATAAAACATGCTCAATGGATGCAACCGGTTATTCGCGGCAGAAACTATTTAACAGTGCTATGTATTATGCAGTTAACTAGTAAATAATCTAACCACGTATATGAGTATGTGATATTGTACTTCAAGGTGCAACAAGTTATAATTTAAACCCGAGTCTTATAATGCTATAATTTGACATCGAAAATGCAAGAATGGAAACTAATAGCCTTAGGATCAATTTACAGGTTCAATCATGAAATACATTTGTATAAATAATATAGTAGCATGTAGCAAGTTTCACTTGCCTCGACAGATCGCGACACGGAAAACGGAACGTCTTGCGTCGGCGGGAAAGTCGCGACGCGCGCACGGTACACGGAATGAGTCCAAATAATGAACAGTGGAATCACACGGGTCAGGGGTCCTCGCTGGGTCGTCGGGGATCGTCGCCAGCACGGTCGGTTTCCGGCGAACCAGAAAAACAGCGAACGCTAATATTAAAGGTAAAGAAACATTATAGAAAAAGAAAACAGAGAATGTAAATGAGGAATGAGAATGAGGCAAGGAGAATTTCTCATTGGGTATTCAGAGGAATGATGGCGTCGACGGCGATGGTCGGAGGAACTCCGGTGATCAGAGAATGTGCAGGGCTCGGCTTGAGGGTTTAGGTGTGCATGTGCGCGAGATTCTTGGTGGCTGGAGTCGTTTGGCAGAGGAGGCGAGGACAGGAGAGGGTTGTGATGAAGAGGAGGCCGCCGACGATGAGATGACAACGAGTTGGCGCAGGTTAGGGCGTCGGTGTGAGGTAGGATGCAGGTGGAGGTGGTTGTGGTGCTAGGGTTCGCAACGGGGAGAGTGCTCGGTTGCAAGGGAGATGGAGGAGAAGAGAGGAGAGGGAGAGGTGATGGTGGTGGTGACGAGGTCGACGAAGGAGGTCGCGGTGATGGTGATGGGTTCTGGCATCAGTGGGGGTTCTGTGAGGTGCAGGCTAGGGGAAAGGAGAAAGAAGAAGAAGATGGCGACGACGACGAGGAGGAGGAGATGTGATGGAAGTGGTGACGAGATCGAGGAAAGGTCGAGGAAGCAGGAGGGCGGCTAGGGTTCTCGTGGGGCGCTCGGGGTGTTGAAGAAGAGAAGATGACAAAGGAATAGAAGGGAGGTGACGGTAGGGGAATTAGCGGTGACGGGACCTAAGTCTACCGTGAGAGGAGAGAGAGGGAGAGAGAGAGAGACGCGAGAAGAGAGAGATAGGGGGAGCGCGAGGAGAGAGGGGGGGAGGAGAAAGAAATTTAACCTTTTCTGGGGAAAGAGGAAGAGAGAAAAGAGAAGAAGTTATGTGATTGGGAGAGAGAGAGAGATCTATGGCTGTGAAAAGGAGAGAGAGAGAGAAAGGAAAGATGAGAGAAAAGGAGAGAGGTGTGGGCCCGGCACAGGGAAGAGAGAGGATTGGCTCGTGGGTTTTGGGAAGATTCGTTTATAGGAAAATTTGTTAAAGATTTTCAGTTTAAAGATTTACCTGAGAATATTGTAAGTTGGTGAAATATTTTCAAACTGATAAAATAAAGAATAAATAGGATTTAGCGGAAAACAAAATATTTCAGAATTGCTCCCGGGTCGGGTCTAATAATTTGGATTTGAAATACGAAAATTATCAGCAAGTTCCAAAAATTGAAATGAAGGATTAAGCAATGAAAAAGCATACCCCCAAGAACGGACGCACGTACGTGCGCGTAGCCATCCAAACCCGTCCGTTTCACTGAACGGAACGAGGACGCGATGCAAGGACGCTACCACAGGGTTAGAGGTACCAAGCAGGCCATGCAATGTATTTTAATAAATATTTCCAGTGACTAAAAGTTATATGTTAAAATATGCGATGCCAGATGAAATGCCGATATGCAGTTTATACTAGATGCACGTGTCAAAGCAACGAGTCAGGATAAACTATAAATCAAACAAGTTCAAGCAAGCGGGTCGGGTCAAATGCGATGTACCAAGTAACTACCATTAGACCCAAATACGCTAAATCAAAAAAAAGTCCATGGATAAGTAAATACTGTAAGTGCACGGCGGTGCCCCGGCCGTCGATCCGACGCTGGAAACGCGGAAACGAAAAACTTTGCGAAACTTGCAAACCGGCACCACTGCGCACTTTTAACCCGGATCGGGCCATTAACCTAACTCTAGCAAACAAGAAAAGGAGTAGAGAAGCTATACCAAGCGATCCGTGTCCTTCGGTCTTCGTCTCCACTCCGATCTCCCGCAGAATTTCCGTCCGTCACCTCCTCGTCGGAAAGGGCACCACATCGCCGGGTTCTTTTACGGGCTCCCACCTCTGGACCGAGGCAACTCGGGCGCGAAGTTGGCTAGCCGACGCATCCAAGGAATGCTGTAGACTAGTGTAGAAACCATTGTCTCTTTGGGGTGATGAAGTTGCCTTTGATGGAGGTGAAGAAAGAATGAACTTTTGAGGGAAATGGTGCTATCATTTTTCTAGCAAGGAATAATGAAATGAGATCAAGAAATCACCACTCAAAAATGAAACCCTCTCTCCCTCTAAATGTGGCCGGCCCCCTCAAAGAAAATGGGGAGAGAAAAACTAACTCATGAAGGGAGGTGAGTGTAGGAATCTAAAAGAGGTGACCACACCCAAAAGAGATGATAACAATGTCACTTCAATTTCTAATCCTTTCTAATCTCATTAATGCAAGAAATAATCACAAGAAAAGAATGGAATCAAAAGATGCTTTCATAATCTCCCATTTCAAAAATAACCCCTCCACAAATGCTAATCTGCGAACTTGCAAATTAGCCCCTCCATCAGAAAAATCCGGCCGGGAAGGAACAAAGGAAAACTGGCCGGAACGGAATGCAAACTGGCAACTTCAGAAAACTGATCCCGTAATAAATTACAGGAAAACCCCGCGACTACATATACATGCCCGCATTTGTATTCCCACTGAATACAAATGCAAAGAGACAAAATCTACACTGTACAATACTAGGATCCGGCTTAAACCAAAGCCCGCTAGTAAAATCCGTCCGATCACGATCCATGCAATACCGCACGTATCTGATCGAACCCTGCCATATCTCCATACGGCCTCTACAGCGTTTCACCCGAAACATGAGAAACTGGTCTGTGGGGGACTCTAAACACTCGTCAATAGTTTGGTTGTGGATTTAACCACTAGCACGTCAGAGGTATTAGCCAATACGTAACGGGATACCAGGTACTGACCAAAAGGGACGTCGATGAGCGAACTCATCCTGACACCCTACTGAGCCTGTCGGTGACAATATCCGTACAGTCCGGTCCGTTCGTCTATGAGCATCGCATGGCGGGCCTAGGGGGTTGGTAAAGTCAGACCCCCAAAAGCGGTACAAGTCGTGTCGGAGTGTAGCCCAGAACACCCTGAGATACTACTGGAATGCCTACCAGTAAATCTCCTGCCTTGGCCAAGGACTTTCATGTTCTGTCTCTCCTAGACACAGCGCGACCTCACCCCCAATACCGGGAGAGACGAACCCCTGCAGATCCGCTCACTGCCTCCATGTGGCTCGGGACTGTACCCAACTAAAACCTGTTTGCATGTCTCCTTTGAGTGTGGTAGGGTAGTAATCTAAGTACAGTGGGAACTCACACGAGACAAATGACGATCTCAAGTCGATGAACTAACCTATACACATGTCACCAGGGAACTGCTATCTGACGTCAGGTATAATACCAACTGGCAGGCTCCCGGCGAGTCCTGTAACCCAATGAGCACCTGTATACATCTTAGGTGAACCAACTGACACCAGTGGCTTGTGAGACCGGCCACCGCCCCTCGTCGGGGTCTCGACTGTATACACTAGTCTACTCTGGAGAATCGATGCCCTGTCTCGAAACTCCCACGACTAGAGACCTTTTAAGGATGTGCTTATAGACCCCAGCTCCCACGTATATGATCGCCCTCATACTGCTGGTAGTCAAGCAAGAATCCTAGGGGCTCTATCAACGTGCAATAGTGACCTGTAAGGTCACCTAAAGCAGTACACGATGATAAAGATAAACCAGATAGCATACTATCATCTCGAGTAAGACTGTCCTACCGGCATAGGTCCTCCCTCAATCATTGCAATCACGTGCATGTGATCCAATAATTGACTCTGAGGGCACTATATCCAACAAATAGGGAAACTAGAATTGGTATAAGTGAACTCGGGTGTTACATTATACCCAACTACAAAAGAATTTCGTCCTCGAAATTCCAAGAACGAGATAGGATAAACAAACAAGAAATCTCAAGAATAGATGCGGAAACTTCTGCCGGATTTCATCTTCTCGTTCCCAAGTTGGTTCTCCATGCAAGCGATTACTCCCAGAAACAAGCACAAGAGGGATAACTTTGTTCATAAGAACCTTTTCTCTTCGATCCACAATTTACATCGGTCGCTCCTCAAAGGTTAAATATTCTCGTACAGTCTGCTCCGAAAGATCCAATACATGTATTTCATCTCGAGCATACTTACGGAGTTGAGATATAAGAAACACGTCCTGAACATTCTCCAAAGATTGCGGTAACACTAAACGATACACCACTTCTCCAATACGCTTCAAAATTTCAAAGTGTCCGACGAATCGAGGACTGAGCTTCCTCGATTTCCGAACGAATCACCCCTCTAATCAGTGGTAACTTCAAGGATACCAAGTCACCAACGGCGAACTCTAGAGGTCTTCTCGATGTATCTGCCCAACTCTTTTGTCGGTCTTGTGCTGCTTTAATATGATTCCAAAATCTATTGACCTTCTCAACTGTCTGTACAACCAAATTTGGTCCCAACAATTTTCGTTCTCCAACATCGTCCCAACAGACAAGTGAACGACACTTGCGACCAAATAATACTTCGAATGTAGCCATCTGAAAAGCCGTTTGAAAGCTGTTGTTGTACGAAACTCCACCCAGTGTAGATGATTCTCCCATGAATCCTTGAAGTCTAATATGCACGCCATCAACGTGTCTTCAAAAGTTTGGATCGTTCTCTCCGACTGGCCATCTGATCGAGGATGATAAGCTGTACTAACCTTCAATCGAGTCTCCAAACTTTCCTGTAAGCTCCTCCAAAAGTGTGATAAAAAACGAGTGTCACGGTCGGACACGATGCTCACCGGTACTCCATGCAATCTTCATATCTCCTGCATGTACTGCTCTACCAAAACTTATATTGATTGACCAACTCGAAATGAGCCGTCTTGGTCAATCGATCAACAATCATCTAAACTGTACTGTTGCCTTTTGGACTCCGCTGTAGAGTCGTCACGAAATTCATGGTTATATGTCCCACTTCCATTGAGGAATCGAAAGTGGTTGCAATAAACCGGCAACCCTTTGATATTCAACCTTAACTTGCTGACACACCAAGCACCTTGCCATAAAACGGGCAGTCTCCCGTTTCATGCCTTCCCACCAGAAATGCTGTCGTAAGTCTCGATACATCTTCGTGCTTCCTGGATGTACGGAATAAGCTGAACTGTGTGCCTCCTTCATAAGCTCTTCACGAATATCTCCCTTTGGCACACACAAACGGCTACCATAACTCAACGAACCATCTCTATGGATCAGTAAATCTGTTCGTAGTCCGGCTTCAACCTGTTCTCGAAACTTTTGCAATCTAGGGTCCTGCGGTTGCGCTGCTTTAACATTCTCGACCAACGATGAATGTACCTGCAGCTGCATCAACTGTCCCGAAGAATGCGATAGCACAACCTCCAAAACAAATCTTCGAAAGTCTTCAACGAGTTTATTCTGCATAGTCAACATCTGAACAGCTGGTAACCGACTGAGCGCATCATATACGACATTAACTTCACCGGATGGTACTTAAGATCAAGATCGTAGTCAGCCATCCGCTCCACCCATCTACGTTGCCTCATATTAAGCTCCTTCTGCGTGAACACATACTTCAAGCTTCCCTGATTCGTGAGAACTTCGACCCCCTTTTGCCCAATAAATAGTGTCTCCAAATCATCAAGCGAAAATCTCAGCTGTTAACTCCCAGTCATGAGTTGAGTAATTCTTTTCATGGGACTTCAACTGTCTCGATGAGTAAGTTGTAACCTTCCCATGCACCAAACATATCCCAATACTTTCTCCGGTGCGTCGCTGTGAACCATCAATTCTCCGGAACCGTTGGTTACGGTCAAAACAAGAGCGATCAACAACCTTTGCTCCAACGCCTCAAAAGCCGACGCACACTTATTAGTCCACACAATGGTACTTTCTCGTGCGTAAGCTTGGTCAGAGGCTCAGTCAAATGAGCAAATTCTCCACGAACCTTCTCTAATATCCTGCAAGTCCAAGAAACTTCTGGTCTCTACAACGTTCTTCGGAATCGGCCAGTCTTGAACTGCTGCAATCCTCCTTGGATAAACGGCGATTCCATCTCCAGCTACAATATGCCCCAAACTTTACTTCTTCCAGCCAAAACTCGCACTTGCTCATCCTTGCATACCAACTTTCATGCCTCAATGTCTGCAGTGCGATCTTCAAGTGTCCTACATGCTCTTCCTTGCTCCCCGAGTAGACCAGAATATCTTCGATGACCACTATGATAAACTGGTCCCAGAACGGTGAAAGATTCGGTTCATCAAGTCCATAAATATCGCCGGTGCATTCGTTACTCCGAAGGGCATCACTGAATACTCGCAATGTCCATACCGAAGTCGTAACGCAGTCTTACAAATATCTTTTGATTTAACTCGGACCTGATGGTATCCGGATCGCAAATCCAACTTCGAGAATACCCTCACGCCACAAACATGCTCAATTAATTCACCAATGTGAGGGATCGGGTACTTGTTCTTAATAGTCACCCGATGTAATTCTCGATAATCAATGCACATCCTCCTGGTGCCATCTTTCTTCTTTACTAGAAGAATTGGAGCTCTCCAAAGTGAGTTGCTGCTGTGAATCCACTTCTTCTCTAGAAATTCGGTAACCTGATTCTTGACTTTCTTCCAACTTCACTGGTGCCATTGGATAGTACGCCTTTGAGATTGGCGCTGCACCAGGAACAAGATCAATCACGAACTCCACATCTCGTTTTGCGGTAAACCCGAGATATCCTCAAACACGTCCTTGAATTCTCGAAATATAACCGACGCTTCTTCCTTATCACTTCCATCAACGAAAGATCATCATTCGTCGGCCTAGCCCTAAACTCGACTGGCCCGACAGGACTGCTTCCTCCAGTAAAACAAACTCCGGACGTCCAGAAATCTGAAAATCACTTTCCTTTCCTTACAATCAATATGAGCATGGAAAGTGCCGCGATAATCCATTCCCAAGACGACAACAAACAAGGGAATGCACTAGGATTGAATAGTCCTAATGTGGGGGAAACAAGAACAAGTAAGATATCGAGATGACTTTATCCGAAGTCAAGATACTAAAGAGGATTAAGCACGGTAAACATGATTCAAGCTGGCGATGGACAATAATGAAACCGAGAGAAGTAAGGTAATCTAATGATCATGAAATAGGGAAGTGAAACAAGACCAGGACTCCAAGTTACTCGAATAGAGTACCGCATTGTAACCATGCTGCAGTTCATGGGTACAATTACATAACTCCACTCAAGTCGCCCAAATCCTAGTATCAGACTCAAAGAACATGGAGAAACAATAGAGAACCCAAAGTTTTCCAGCCGAGATGCAAAGTTGTTTGTATACCGTCAAGGATGAAGGATAAAAAAGATATGATTCAAGTATCACGATAACAAGGTGGCATGACATGTTCCTAATCACGAGTATTCTGATTCTTGTATTGGGTCCAATACCCAATTGCAAAAGAATCACACTCGATTAACCTATATCCCATGGCTCTGATACCAAAAGAACCATGTCACGCCTCGCTTCCCAGAGTACGCTAAGATGGGCACGTAACATAGCCAACTATGCTACCTATGGGTAGGAAGTATCCATCCACAGTCACATTACGGCTGGAGAGATATCAAGAACAGGAAAAATAAGCTGAACTATCTAGTACATGTCCATGAGCCAGAGTAAATGAATCAAGAAATAATATAGTATGCGGAAGCAAAGGATCAAATAAACACCTGGAAGGTAAGGATGGATACCAACAGGATCCTTACCGCTCGGTCTAACAGCGGCAAAACTCATGAACAGTCTGCAACAATGGTAGAGAATCTGGGACATGCAAAACCCAGAATTCAGCGCGTCATAACATCAAGCAATAAAATATAAACAGGGTAACAGGTAATGCAAATATAATCATGAATGATAAAGCAGGTGTAACAGCAATATAAATCAGGGCAGTGAAGGGTAGTGTGCAATGAGTAAAACTAAACTGGTCTATTGGGTTGTCTACTCTCAAGTCTTTGAAATCAATTTGATGAATCATCGATGTAACTCAATAGTATCCCGTGCATGCCCGGGACCACGGTCTAAGACTCTCGGGCTGAAACCGAGACGTGCTGGTAGGCACTAACAGGAAAGGGTACAGACCAACGATGTCAGCAGCATCGTCACGAGGCGGGCCTAGCCTCTAAAACTGATCAGTAAAAGCAAGCAACTGTTGAGTTACAAGTCAGGTTTCATCATTGATTTCCCCATACCCCCAAGTTATATGTGTCAAGTCAGGTATTCCGTAATCAAGAACTAATGCCAACACAGGATCAGGTAGGTGCAGGTTTGTCTGGATAGACAACAGGAACGGTCCGTAAGGACTACATGTCAGGTTTGTTGGCATTAGACACAAGATCAGGTAACAGCTAAGGCCATGGTACATCAGGTCAAGTCGAGTAGTGTATTTAGATGTCATGTCATGTCAAGAGTGTACGGTACAATGTCGTAACAAATAGGAAGTGCACAGGTCATGTCAGGAAGCACCAAATACTATGCGGGTGCTCATAAATCAACCTAATATAAATCTGTATAAACCAAAACAAGCATGGGTACAGATGAAACAATAAAAATGAAACACGGTGATGATATATGCAAGGGTACAGATTAAAGCATGATGATGCACAGTTATAGATTAGAGTTAGGGTTGTGGTTCCAACTTTAATATCCTACACTTAAACAAATATAGAATTGTTAAATCCCGTTATTATGGGTTAACTGGTCTAAAGATGCAGTGGTATATAAAACATGCTCAATGGATGCAACCAGTTATTCGGGGTAGAAACTATTTAACAGTGATATATATTATGCAGTTAACTAGTAAATAATCTAACCACGTATGTGAGTATGTGATATTGTACTTCAAGGTGCAACAAGTTATAATTTAAACCCGAGTCTTATAATGCTATAATTTGACATCGAAAATGCAAGAATGGAAACTAATAGACTTAGGATCAATTTACAGGTTCAATCATGAAATACATTTGTATAAATAATATAGTAGCATGTAGCAAGTTTCACTTGCCTCGACGGATCGCGACACGGAAAACGGAACGTCTCGCGTCGGCGGGATAGTCGCGACGCGCGCACGGTACACGGAATGAGTCCAAACGACGAACAGTGGAATCACACGGGTCAGGGGTCCTCGCTGGGTCGTCGGGGATCGTCGCCCGCACGGTCGGTTTCCGGCGAACCAGAAAAACAGCGAACGCTAATATTAAAGGTAAAGAAACATTATAGAAAAAGAAAACAGAGAATGTAAATGAGGAATGAGAATGAGGCAAGGAGAATTTCTCACCGGGTATTCAGAGGAATGATGGCGTTGACGGCGATGGTCGGAGGAACTCCGGCGATCATAGAATGTGCAGGGCTCGGCTTGAGGGTTTAGGTGTGCATGTGTGTGAGATTCTTGGTGGCTGGAGTCGTTTGGCAGAGGAGGCGAGGACAGGAGAGGGTTATGATGAAGAGGAGGCCGCCGGCGATGAGACGACGACGAGTTGGCACAGGTTAGGGCGTCAATGTAAGGTAGGATGCAGGTGGAGGTGGTTGTGGTGCTAGGGTTCGCAATGGGGAGAGTGCTCGGTTGCAAGGGAGATGGAGGAGAAGAGAGGAGAGGGAGAGGTGATGGTGGTGGTGACGAGGTCGACGAAGGAGGTCGCGGCGATGGTGATGGGTTCTGGCAGCAGTGGGGGTTCTGTGAGGTGCAGGCTAGGGGAAAGGAGAAAGAAGAAGAAGATGGCGACGACGGCGAGGAGGAGGAGATGTGATGGAGGTGGTGACGAGATCGAGGAAAGGTCGAGGAAGCAGGGGGGCGGCTAGGGTTCTCGTGGGGCGCTCGGGGTGTTGAAGAAGAGAAGAAGACGAAGGAATAGAAGGGAGGTGACGGTAGGGGAATTAGCGGTGACGGGACCTAAGTCTACCGCGAGAGGAAAGAGAGGGGGAGAGAGAGAGACGCGAGAAGAGAGAGATATGGGGAGCACGAGGAGAGAGAGAGAGGGAGGAGAAAGAAATTTAACCTTTTCCGAGGAGAGAGGAAGAGAGGAAGTTATGTGATTGGGAGAGAGAGAGAGAGATCTGTGGCTGTGAAAAGGAGAGAGAGAGAGAAAGGAAAGATGAGAGAGAAGGAGAGAGGTATGGACCCGGCATAGGGAAGAGAGGGGATTGGCTCGTGGGTTTTGGGAAGATTCGTTTATAGGAAAATTTGTTAAAGATTTTCAGTTTAAAGATTTACCTGAGAATATTGTAAGTTGGTGAAATATTTTCAAACTGATAAAATAAAGAATAAATAGGATTTAGCGGAAAACAAAATATTTCAGAATTGCGCCTGGGTCGGGTCCAAAAATTTGGATTTGAAATACGAAAATTATCAGCAAGTTCCAAAAATTGAAATGAAGGATTAAGCAATGAAAAAGCATACCCCCAAGAATGGACGCACGTACGTGCGCGTAGCCATCCAAACCCGTCTGTTTCACTGAACGGAACGAGGACATGATGCAAGGACGCTACCACAGGGTTAGGGGTACCAAGCAGGCCATGCAATGTATTTTAATAAATATTTCCAGTGACTAAAAGTTATATGTTAAAATATGCGATGCCAGATGAAATGCCGATATGCAGTTTATACTAGATGCACGTGTCAAAGCAACGAGTCAGGATAAACTATAAATCAAACAAGTTCAAGCAAGCGGGTCGGGTCGAATGCGATGTACCAAGTAACTACCATTCGACCCAAATACGCTAAATCAAAAAAAAGACCATGAATAGGTAAATACGGAAACTAGAATTGGTATAAGTGAACTCGGGTGTTACACAAACCCTCTCATGAGTTGAGAATCCTTGGGTGTTTTGAGATAAAGTAATCACAAACACGCTCTGCTTCATCTTGACTATCTAGGCTAGCAAACTAGATACCCGAGTTGCTTCGGTTTTGAGGTCGGAGCCCATATTACAAACCTTCGACGTGGATCTTCTTCGATGGAGGGAGACCGGAGATCAAACATGATCGAGGAAGCCGCGAGGAGTTTAGGATAGAGGTTGAATACCGAAGGACTCGGATCATTTGGTATAACCTCTCTAAACTCCTTTGTTGATTGTTAGTGTAGGGTTAATGGTTCGATCCGGGAATCGGGTTCTATTAGCGCCGGTTTCTAAAAGTTTTTGTTCTGCATTTGGCCACGGATTGATGGCCGGGACGCTGGCGTAACCCAACACCATCTGCAGCGGGTAGATTCCTGCCCACCAATGCTGTGGATCAAAAGCCCTCATCACGAGGCCGCCGAGCAAATTCCTGCCGGCCCATCTGCAGCAGGTAGATTCCTGCCCAACAACGCTGTGGATCAAAAGCCCTCATCGCGAGGCGACTGGGCAACTTCCTGCTCGGTTCATCCACAAGCGGGTAGAAATCTGCCCAACAACGCTGTGGATCAAAAGCCCTCATCACGAGGCTGCCGAGAAATTTCCTACTGGCCCATCTACAGCGGGTAGATTACTGCCCACTAACGCTGTGGATCAAAAGCCCTCATCACGAGGCCGCCGAGAAAATTCATGCCGGCCCATCTGCAGCGGGTAGATTCATACCCAACAACGCTGTGGATCAAAAGCCCTCATCACGAGGCCGCTGAGCAAATTCCTGCCGGCCCATCTGCAGCGGGTAGATTTCTGTCCACCAACGCTGTGGATCAAAAGCTCTCATTACGAGGCCGCCGAGCAAATTCCTGCTGGCCCATCTGCATCATGTAGATCCTGCCCAACAATGCTGTGGATCAAAAGCCCTCATCATGAGGCGACCAGGTAGCTTCCTTCTCGGTCCATCCACAAGCGAGTAGATTCCTGCCCAACAACGCTGTGGATCAAAAGCCCTCATCACGAGGCCGCCGAGTAAATTCCTGCTGGCCTATCTGCAGCGGGTAGATTCCTGCCCAACAACACTGTGGATCAAAAGCGCTCATCGCAAGACGACCGGGCAGCTTCCTGCCCGGTCCATCCATAAGCGGGTAGCTTCCTGCCTAACAACGCGGTGGATCAAAAGCCCTCATCACGAGGCCGCTGAGCGAATTCCTGCTGGCCCATCCGCAGCGGGTAGATTCCTGCCCAATAACTCTATGGATCAAAAGCCCTTATCACGAGACGACCGGGTAGATTCCTGCTCGGTCCATCCACAAATGGATAGATTCCTGCCCAACAACGCTAAGGGTCCAAAGCCCTCATCACGAGGCGACCGAGCAGCTTCCTGCTTGGCTTATCCACTATGGGTAGCTCTCTACTCAACAACACTGTGGATCCAAAAGCCCTCGTTACGAGGCTGCCAGATATCTTCCTGCTCGGCCTCAACGGTGGATCCTTGAGCCTCACATTAAACCAACAGGCAAGTCTCTACCCGGCGCATGTACCCGAAGAGGGCAAACTCTTAACATGGCCCAAGTAAATAAAGCTCGAGTTCGGTTGATAGCCGGCCCGAACAGACGAAGCGACGTCTCCATTATGGCGTCGCCCTTTTGGTGATCCACTGATGCCATCGGGGATACGCGCGAAAATTAAGGCACACAGTGAGATGCCACGTGGACTCGAGGATCGAAACGATGCGACGCCAAAAGCCATGTCGTTCCCGGACAATCCACACTATAATTCTTGGCACCAAACTGAGCAGGAGAAAACCGAACAGGCCATTCTCAATCCGACCCATAAATAGGTCAGAATGACAGTAAGGGCTAATGATGATGTTCAGAAGTGGGAATTCCTCAGATCATGACATGTAGCAGATGACGTATCTCGAAGGCTACGGAGCTGGGGCAAATATGATGCTTTGGGGACATACCTGGGGACCTCGTTTCCGAGGACACACTCGACCTATCAGAGACCTCCTTGAGTACCTTCCATACTCACCTAGCAAGCAGCCAACAGCTCGCCTCTGAGCAGTCCAGCGAGCTGCCTCGGCACCCCGGCTCGTCTCCGAGCCTCCTGACATGCCGAGCTTCCTCGCCCCTCCGGCTTGTCTCCGAGACTTCTGACATGCTGAGCTTCCTCGGCTCACTCGATCAACCAAGAGCGCGGAGCCCAAGCGCCCCCACAATGGCTCCGTATATCTCGCCAAAGCGAGATATCCACCGCCCCACGCCCCGCGTCCCACGCTGGCGCGTCCCCCCATTAATGAGCGTATCCCGCCATTAATGCGAGAATAATGCTAGGACGTAACTGACGGCGAGGATCTCGCGCCGGCTCACTCCACGCTGCCATTATATAAACCCCTCCTTCAGGCGACTCAGGTAACTCGAATTCATTTCAATACGCCGCTACTCTGCTCATATTTCTCGGTACTAACTTGATCGTCGGAGGGTCCTACGGTGGTCACCCACCCCGGGACTTCACTTGCAGATAGCTCGGCTTCAACTCCAACATCAACCCATTGAGATCCACATGCTCAACAACAACCACACCTAATCTCAACCATCTAAGACGCTCGCTATCAAATTGACGGAGAACAAGATCTGAGGGAGATCTCAACCTCCATCATGATCACATTCGCGAAAATGTTTGAATTTATGGTAATCTTCCATTCCTCTTGCCAAATGTGTTTTTAAGAATGTTTTTTATAAGAAAAATAAAATTAAGATATTTTCCATGTCACATCCAAAAGCGTAAACTCTTTTTCTATTTGTATGGTACAATCCACATCATCAACAAGCTACAAGGACTCTTAATGGCTTCAAGGTGTGATAGATGTTGCAATTCCCTATATAATGAACATCATGATCACTTTTTACCTAATGAGAATGCATGTAGCCTATATGGATTCTACAATCCTTTAGGAAAACTATCTTTGGTCCATAAATCATGGGTCATACTTTTCCTATCGGTGTGGTGGAATCCGTATAGGCTACCAAGGCTCCCATTGGATATAAGATAGGGTATATGTTACAAACACCGAGATAGTTGATAACAAGGCCTATCTTGTATCGAATGAGAGTCTTGATAACCTACATTAATTTCACCGCACCCGGCAGGATGAGCCGATGACCCGACAAGGTGGGCTGTAGCTCTCACAAAAGAACCAAGCACATAATGCCAACTCCAATTCTATTTATATTCAACATCAACAATAATGCTCATGTACAAAGATTCTAGTGAGAGAGAGAGAGCGTTGCCCTGTCGTTTCTATATAGGGATAGAATTTTAATCTGCCCCATCCCCATCATTCAGAGGTCACCATACTCACTCCCCAGCTCTCTCTCTCTCTCTCTCTCTCCACATGAGAGCCGTGGAAAGTTTGGTTTCTTATGTATTCTGGTAATTTCTCATCTCTCATTCTTATTCCATTGAAAAAACACTCAATTCTCTCTCTTGAGGTTGTTGATGGTCATCTAATTTTTTTCTGTAATTTTTTTCCATCTGGGTAATGAAATCTTCACTCAAATCTATCATTTTTTGAGTTCCTTTCAAATATTAGTTTATTTTTTTTATGGGTTGATTTGAATTTGTTTGATTTTATGGAATGAAGAGGAAATAGAGAGAATACTGGAGGGAATATGAATGGACCCAGATGAAAGATGGGTGAAAATTATGAGATGGGCATTTAAAGACGAGTCATTTTCTGTTCTTTTTTTTCATGTGCATTAAAAAAAGTTTATTTTATTTTATTTTATTTTAAAGATACTAGAATAAGTACTGTCTGAGACGTTGGGCTCTTGTTTGAGATTCCAATATTACAGTATGACATTATTATCTATTACAGCAGATGATATCATAGGGATTTTACAGTAGAAGGTTGAATTCTTCTTCTGTGGTTGTTCGATTACTTCAGATCTGTAGAAGCACAGATTTACGACCATAAATATTTTTTTAGGGGGGGGGGCGTGGGTGGGTGGGGTGGGTGGTGGGGGTGCTGTGTGTTTGTGGGTGTGGGTGTTTTTGGTGAGCTGTGGGGTGTGGAGAAGGAAGATCAAGGCACAAGATAAATTCTTTAGATGATTTGGTTGGGATTGGAATATTAGGATCGTTTCAGGGTATCTATTAGGTGTATTCTTTGGAGATTTGTTGTTGGATGTTAATATGTTTGCAACCATGCTGCAATACTGGTTACGGTTGGTACTTGATATCGAAGCTTATATTTTGATATATACCCCGTAAAGGCTGTAATGATTCAAAAAAAAATATTGCATTATTGGAAGATGTGTCAAGGATTACTTTTCAAGTCCTAATTTTTTCATAGTGCATAATTATACGGCCTCTCTCTCTCTCTCTCTCTCTCTCTCTCTCTCTCTCTCTCTCTTCATGTTATAGCTTCTATTTTCCGCCGTTTCACGTATTATTTTCGATCTTCTCAAGTTAAATGTTTTATTAGATAAAATTCATGTACATAAAAATCTCATAATTGCATAGGCTCATTGATTATCTAATGTATTGGTTTCGTGGTATTGTGGTGCTTGGTTTGCTATATGTTGAAAGTGTCTTTAGTGTCAAATAGTTCTAGAGATGACACAAATTCGTTACCCAAACTTATTACGTGCCTATAGCATTTGTAAAACACCACAAAAAACTACTTTATCTGTTAAATAGGGCGGGGTCTACAATTCTCTTGCGCTTTTAGACGATGTAAAGAATAGGGATAGACACTTGGTTGATGCGACCGTTTTTTGCCATAGTTTTGTACAAGAAAACTGGACTAGAACAGCTTCTAGAGAGATCTCTACTAAAATGATTTATGAACCCGACTGTATCGGGAACTCGTCCCGTGTACTCTGCGAGGGGATGAAAGCATCACTCACTCATTAGGGTGTTCCCAACCTTGTTAAAAAAAAAAGAGAAAACAAAGGATTTGTTGTGGCTAGGTGATTATCCAGGTTGTAGACTAGAGAGTGTTAAAAAATTTAAACGCTGTCCTAGTATTACTCTTGTGTGTCGTATTTTCTTTCTTAATATCTTTTTGACCCACTTCATGAATCTATATCCTTTTCTTTGCCTTGTATGTAAAGCTGAAGATATCATCGCTTGTCTTTTATATTATTTTTCTTTGTTGTATGCAGCTGTAGTTGCCAACCTTATAGTCTTGGATACTAAGCTGTTCTTTAATTGTACTTGAATTAAAAGGAACTATACGTACATGCCTATTTACTTGCTGAAAACCTGTAGCTTTTATTCCTTTGTACTTTATCGTTTAGATTTTCCAGTTATACTTATCTCCGATCTCTCCCTTATCATGTATATCTTTCTCTCAGAGTGAGATTGTTCGTTCATTTTCAAGATGGTTAACTTTGGAAAGAAATTAGCAGCAAATGAAATTGAAGAATGGAAAGAGTATGCTCATTCACCTTCTCTCGTGTTTTATTCTCCGAGTTTATGCATGTTTATTTTGTTTAGTTTGCATGTGTTAGAAATGTGAAGCAAAACCCTATCGGAAATCTGGACTGTACATGATGTTAAGAATACAAAGTAAAATAATCTACGGATGCTAAATTATTGAACTTATTAGGATATAAAGTGAAGATTTTATCTCCATGAAACTTTAATGTGAAACCAACTTTTCTAACAATCGTGACAAAAAATAAACAAAGTCTTTTATCTCAAGCATATGGGTAGGCTACATGAACCAACATGAGAATCACGCCGGGTCCAGCGCATGAATCCTCCACCTCCACTCACTCCTATCGAACAATATACTTTCATTTAGGTCTTTGGCAACCATATCTTTTCATATCACCTCCATCCATGTTTTCGTCGGTCTTCTTTTCGTCCTTTTGACATTGCCTATATCGAGAGTATCCATTCGTCGAATCGGTGCTCCCATAGATATGTGCGACACAAATGACCAAATCATCTTAGCCGGTTTTCTCATATCTTCTCCTTCACGGGTGCTACACCAACTTTTGCACGAATATCCTCATTTCGTACCTTATCTTTTCTACTATTATCACATCCAACGAAGCATGTGCATCTCCGCTACGTGCATTTTCTGTGTATGATGCTTCTTAGGAGCCCAACATCTGTCCTATATAATAAGGCATGCCGAATAGCGCTCCGATAAAACTTCCCTTTCAACCTTAACGGAAAGTTACGATCGCGCAAAATCTCTGTTGCACTCCTCTATTTCAACCAACCAGCTTGGATCCTTTGATTGACATCGCTATCGATCTCCCCATCCTTCTGGATTATGGAATCTAGATATCTAAACCGATCGTTCGGTGATATCTCTTGTCCATCCAGTGTTATACCACTGGGGTCTCGACTTCTCTGTTTGCTAAATTTTCTAACAATCATGACATCATATAAATTATTATTCAACACTAAACTCTAAAGATAGTTCGAGTAAAACTGGAACTTAAATAAATATATAAGAAGGAAAAAGCTAGGTGATTCTTTCATGGTCATCTAAAATAAGTACCATCACAAACCAATCAAAAAAGTGTCTGCTCCAGTTTGATTAACTCCTAATCTATGAAAATGTCCATTTTACCCATGGAATTTACGGTGGATGCAACAACATAATTTTTTATACAGCGCATATTATTCAGAGCATGTGATCCCGTCCCCAACTTCCATCTCCACCCATTAGACTGTTTTGTGTCCTTTCTATGTTCTTATAGCCACACTCATAACTGATGTCTATGCCTTCTACTTTCAATATAATTCCAATTGATATTTACGATGTTTGTAGAGTAAAATTCATCATTGTTCTATATTTAACTAGTTGGAAAAATTGTATCAATACATCTTTCAATTGCATGTGAAGTTGCCATACTAGTTTTAAATTTCTATATTTGTCTATACAGATACTATATTAACTACAAGTTAATGAAGAAGAAGGTTAGACAATACGAACAACAAATTCAGAATGGTGTAAAGAACCGTCGCCAGGTTCTTAAAGAGTTTTCGAGGATGTTAGATGATCAGGTACACAATGTTTTGGCAGATATATGGTGTTCAAACACATTAGTTTGCTTGTGATTGCATTTGACTGCTATACTTAGGTTTAGTTGGACTTTACAATCCAATGGTGCATTTGATTGCATGTATTCAATTGTATTATCAACAAGAGAAAAGTGCGAATGTTGTTCAAGGACTATATGGATGCATTTTTGTCGTTCTTGGATTGCTAGAGTTTTTAGTTTTCTCACTTTTCCGTTGGAGATCAAGTATATGTGGAGATTGAGTACAACAGCAACAAGCCTCCATCCCAAATTTTTAGGGTCGGTTATATGAATACTTTCTTTTCATTCTGCTCTATCAAGTGCTGAGTTCGCTTAGCACCCTCGCTATGTTTCGGCACGCATCAAGTATGCTATTTCAAAAAATCTAGGATGCCGAGCGAGCCCGATCAAGGATCTAACTAGAGAATTAGGGTTTTTATAGCATATAAACAAACTTTACACTAAGTGATATAGGAATACAACCTTTATAGACCGGTCCTTCACTTCTAAAACTCCGTGTAGTAGTCTCTTAACTCCAAGTAGTGGTGTCCCGGACTCTCCTTAGGCTCCACTAGGTGAAAGGAACGAGCTTGCTTAAGGATCTTCGAGGCCGAAGATGATCTACGTCGAAAAATCTTTAACTCAAGTTACCTCTTCACTAATTGATGAATTAGTGAAGCAAACAAGCTATACTAAATGGCTAGTTTGGTATAGATTGATGAACTAGGAATTTTGCTCACTTTAGAATTATTTTTCTCTTTTTCTTTTCGCCTAACTAGAAATCAAGAGAAGAAAAGTGAGATGAAGAAGAAGATGAATCAAGATCAAGTCATGAACCATGGTGTGAAAATATCTCATATATCACTTGTAGAGACTTAACCATGGCTAAGGATAATGGTTGTGTTAATAAATATCTAAGTAAAACAAAATTAGTGGACTAAGTCAGGGCTTTTACATGCTTCCACAGGCATCTTAAGCCATGGCATTTCCACCTAATTTTGATTTATCCCTTAATTATTAATCATCCAAATTATCTTTAGTTAGGTATGAGTCTCATACACCCAAGTCCAATATATCATCTAGCATGACACAAAAGATAAATACGTTAATATATATCGCATTTATATTCATGTATTAGTAGAAAAGAAATTCTTAAGTGGGCTAATATTAGTTAATATATATTAATATATCAAATATATATAATTATATATTAAATTATTAAATCAACACTTGATTTAATAATCCGGCTATATCACATACAACCGACCAATATCATTTATATCAACTTATCGAATCAACACTTGATTTAATAACCCGACTATATCTCATATACCCGACTGATATCATATATCGTGTTTAGAATATGGTATCACATACATGTAATAATCTCGGTCCCGCATATATTACATATGTGCCCTACCTCGTTTCGCTTGAGCCAGGAAACCTCTATGTAGGACTCTAAAGACTCGTCAATATACCAGCAGTAGGTGATGACCATATCAGTCACCCACAGGCTGTCAGCGGTACTAGCTGGACAAACGGCTATCCAGATATTGAGCGATCAGAAGATCAACAAGTAAGGTTGTTCATACTCCCGTGAATCCAGTAAGTAACACTACCGTACAGTCCGGTTTCTTTGTCTGATATGTCGCATATCGAGTCTGGAGGTGGTAAACGATAGATCCCAATAACTTAATAAGTCATGCTGATATGAGGCTCATAACGGGTCGAGAAACTACCGATAACACTTATTAGTAAATCTCAGTATCAGCCCTGGCCAGAGACTTCCTGTTATGGCCAATAGAGCATAGCGCAACATCAACCCCCAATACCGGGAGAGACGAAACCCCTCCTATCGCTCATTGCCTCCATGTGACTCGGAAATGTACCTAAAAACCATCTGTTTGCACGCTCTCTTGAACGTGGTAGGATGGAAATCAGAGCACAGTAGGAATCACACAATACTCTATGACAATCTCGAGTCTACAGACTAACCTGTACCAGTGTCACCAGAGAACTCCTATCCGACGTTAGGTATAGTACCATGTAGGAGTTCTCGGCGAGTCCTGTTCGGTGTACCCATTCTCCAATGAGCACCCGTATACAATCTCTGATGTCAAACACCAATGGATATGGGATCATCCATTGCCCATCGAATGGGTCAAGAAACGTATACGCTAGTCTACTCTGGAATATCGATGCCCCGTCTCGATTAATCCATGACTAGGAATAATTAAAGGATGAACCTGTGGACTACCCTGGCCCCACCAGTATGAGCCGCATCATAATCCTGGTGGTCAAGTACACATCCTAAGGATTTTATCAACATGGGATAGCAAGACAGTATCACTACACTAGTCTATATGTTAAGATAAAGAGTAACCATATAGCATACTGTCATGTCGAGCAAAAAAGTCCTCGCTTTATATGCATCCATTATAATATACAATCATGTACAATAATGGCCCCTAGGGCATACATACAACTAACAATCTCCCACTTGCACTAAGACCAATTGTTGTAGTATCTCATACCCAACATCCCAAAGAGACTTTCAAATTGTATCTGCGGGATGGTCTTCGTGAGTGGATCCGCCGTGTTATTCTTCCTGTCAACTCTCCTGACCTCGATCTCCGGGTGATCAACCATCTCCCTGATCAGGTGATACTGCCTCAGAATATGTCTGGATCACTGATGGGATCGGGATCACTAGGCCAAAGCCACAGCTCCATTGTCATCACAATGGTAGGAACCCTACCAAGTTCATCTCATGAACATCTTCATCCAGACAGCCTCTTTGGTAGCATCGTTGGTAGCGATGTATTCAGCCTTTATCGTCGAGTCTGCTACGGTATTTAGTTTGGAACTCTTCCAACATACCGTCCCTCCACTGAGGGTAAAGACAAAACCCGAGATTGTCTTATAGTCGTCCTTATCACTCTGGAAGCTCGAATCGGTAAAGGACTCGACATGAAGTTCATCATTACCATACTCCAAGAATAATTCTTTAGTCCTTCTCAAGTACTTAAGAATGTTCTTCACAGCTGTCCAGTGTTTCTTCCAAAAATCTGATTGATACCTACTCACTACACCTAGTGAGTATGATACATCCTCTTAGATCTATCTTTATAGATCTCAATCCCTGGATGTAGGAGGTATCATCCAGATCTTTCATGGAGAAACTGTGATAAGTAGAGCTTGACCGAGTGTAGCATAGGAACATCATTTCCTATCAAGAGTATGTTATCCACATACAATACGAGGAAGACAACCTTACTCTCTACAATTCTTTTGTATATACAAGGTTCATCTACGTTTTTGAAGTAGTCAAACTCTTTGACTGCTACATCAAAACAGCTGTTCCAACTCCGCGATACCTGCTTTAATCCGTATATTGATTTAAGCAGCTTGCACATCTATCCGCTGCTCTCACTATCTACGAAACCCTCTGGTTGTATCATGTACACGCTCTATTCTAAATCATCATTTAGAAAAGCGGTCTTGACGTCCATCTGCTAGATTTCGTAGTCATGGTATGCAGCGATAGCAAGTAGGATCCGGATGGACTTAAGCATAGTTACTGGAGAAAATGTTTCATCATAATCCACACCTGGTCGTTGACGAAAATCTTTTACTGCAAATCTAGTTTTGAAAGTCTCAACTTTTCCATCTACACCAAGAGTCTTCTCAAGATCCACTTGCTCCCGATGGGTTTTACTCCTTCAGATGCAACTTCCAAAGTCCATACTTTATTGGTGTACATGAATTCCATCTCAGATCGCATTGCATCCAGCCATTTTATAGAGTCCCCACTCGTGATGGCCTGCTCGAAACTAGTTGGGTCATCATCTTCCATGATAAAATCCTCGCTCCTACCGTCAAATGAGAAAACCATAGTATCTCTCAAGTGGATGAGGAACCCTACTAGATCTGCAGAGTGGTTGAGGTTCGTTAGAGGCTATTGAATCCTCCGGTTCTATCAAATCATCAGCTGTAGTTTGTGTAGCTGGAACTTCTTCCAGTTCTACCTCATGACCACTAATTTCTTTTACAAGAAATTCCTTTTCTAAAAAAGATGGCATTCCGAGAAACAAACACCTTTTGTTTCTCAGTGTGGTAGAAGATATACTCTCGCGAATGCTTGGGATATCCTACAAACTTGTACAGAACTGACATTGCCTCGAGCTTGTCCGGATTTTGCATTTTAACATATGCCGGACAACCCTATATCTTAACTCGTTTAAGAGACGGTCTCTTTCCATTCCATATCTCATATGGAGTGGTAGGCACTGATTTGGTTGAAACTCTATTCAATAGGTATGCAGCTTCTCAAGCGCATAACCCCAAAAGGAAATAGGTAACTCAGCAGTACTTATCATAGAGTGCACCATATCTAATAGGGTGCGATTACTCTGCTTCGATACAGCGTTGTGCTGTGGTATATACGGAGGAGTAAGCCGCGAGAGAATCCCATTCTCTTTTAAATAATTCAAGAACTCCGTGCTTAAGTATTTTCTTCACCGATCAGATCGAAGGATCTTAATACTTCTACCTGTTTGGTTCTCTACTTCGCACTTATATTCCTTGAATTTCTCAAAAACTTCATACTTGTGTTTCAACAAGAACACATGTCCGAATCTTGAGAGATTATCAGTGAATGTAATTAAGTACGAGAAACCATTGAAGGCATGTGTAGACACAGGACCACATACATCACTATGTATCAGTCCCAAGAGTTCAGTTGCTCTTTCTCCGTGTCCAGTAAACGGAGTTTTGGTCATTTTACCTTTGAGACATCACTGACAAGTTTCATAAGATGTAAGTTCGAACGGATTCAAATATCCATCCTTATGTAACTTAGCTAGTCATGTCGCAGTGATATGACCTAGTCTACAATACCATAAGAAGGATTCATTCATTTCTGAACTTTTCCTCTTGTGTATGTCAGTACGTTAAGAACTGTGTTTTTATTCAGAACATATAAACCGTTACGTAACGTACCAAATCCAATCAACACTCGATTTAGGAAAATGTTCATAATATTATTCTCCAATACAAAGTTATATCCTTCTTCATCTAATAAACAGATTGATATTAAATTGCATATCATAGAGGGTACATAATGACAGTCGTTCAAAATCAATGTATTCCTATTTGGTAATATAAGGTGATATTCACCAACTGCTTTGGCTGCAACATTTGCACCATTCCCTATTTTGATCACCTTTTCCCAGTTCTCTATCTTTCTTTAGCCCATGTAACATATTACATATGCGAGATCCCGATCCGGTATCTAATACCCAGGACGTAGAGTGTACTGAGAAACAATTCTTGGTAACAAACACACCCGAAAAAGATGCATCATTATGCTCATTCTTCGTTTGGGTCGTGTGGAAATCCAGATATTTCCCTATTTCCTGCTCAGACTTATAACAATTATAAGATAGAGCGGAACCAACGTTCCCCAGCTCAGTATAACAAGCGGGTTCGGTCAATACATCAATATTATTATCTTGATTAAGGTATGTCATGGTCGCTACCAGGAGAGAAGAAAACTGCGTGTACTGGTTATTATTTTATCTAATCAGGATGGCTCCCACTGTTTTTATCAAATCTTTCTTCAAACCCTAAAAAGTAAGACTAGCCAAGATTAATTACACCCTACAAGTTCGCTAACCGGTCAGCCAGGCCAGTGTCGGTTCTTTGAGGGAGGTTCCTTGTGCTTTCGCACGGACCTAATTAAAATAAACCTCGTTTTCCCATAGGTATAACCCCGCTGACACCTTTCTGACACCTACTGGATTAGCTAATTGTAAAGTGTAAAACTCTTCCAGGAGTAACTCTTACTCGCAGTGGGTATCGGGATCCAACTATCTCATAAAAGGTATGCAATCTCATTGCAAATTTCAACACTTGAAATTCCCAATATGGTTTTTACCCTTAGCGGCTTATGACCTTAACTATGGTCAACAAATCATAAGCACTAGTTAAGTTCTTCCCGTCATTTCGTGATTAATTAGAGCCACTCATATGACCTTTAACTATAGTCAACAAAGTTATATAAATATCCTAATTAATCGCATCATATGCTGTGTAGGAAGACATCACCTAGCGACCGTACATTACGCCTTAACTATGGTCAACAAACGTAGCACGAATACTAAATACTCTACTTCCTAAAATGACGGAGGGTTGCGGATGGTTTTTATGAAACCTTTAACGCTTTGAACTTGATATCAATGTAGAATCGAGTGATTTGAAAAGAAATGGTTTAAGCTCCGCTTTTTAAAATCGAATAGTTTTCAAAACAAACAGAGTGGGTTGTACCATTTACTAGCTTTTGCTAAAGAGATCATTCCCGGTGAATGGATCTCGGCTCTTTCCTCATCGAATGAGGTGCTGGATATTCATAAAAAAAATACCGCTATGCAAAGCAATAACTAGAGCTACCTTTTTGAAAATTTGATTCTACATCTTTAGGTTTCTTTTTTTTTCATTAATCTCATTAATAAAGTCTCATCATTTATGCTTCCTAAGCATCACAGAAGAAACGAAAATATAACGTACACTTATACCATCCGCATTCACCACGGGGTCCCGTCATGCACCGTTAGGTTAGTTAACTAATGGCAGAGCGGGGGAAGTACTAGCGCGGATGCAAAACATAAGCAACGTTTATTATATATCATATATATAATATAAAGCATTCCTCTCAGGCAGTTATATGATCTCATCACAGAACATTACAGTAGAAGTCAACATATGAAATATTGGATATAATAGGAGGTCCATGTTTATATTAAGCCAGTAAAAAAACACGAATTCCACGGTCGCAATGAATAGCAAAACCCACATCTCTAGACCCCTACGAGAGCGGCAAGCAACCTTACCAATTTTAGAGTTAGGAGACTCGGACTCAACTTCTCGAGATAGTCTTCCACTGGACTCTAGAATCCGGTTACTTGTGCTCCCCGTCTTGGGTCTATTCTAATGCGGAAAAAAAAATAATATACATCAATGGTGACATCATCGTCAACCCGGAAGTGTCACAATAAAAGAATATTATATACAAGTTTTTACAAATGAAAATAAAAAACTCCCATCTCACGCAAAAAAACCCCGGCTATTCAAACACGACGATCCAATATAACATATCACAGCAACAGATAACATCACATATCATCAACGTAAGTAAATATGCGTATCACAATTGTCGTTGACGTATATTAACGAAACCGGTGATACACCATATATTACACTTACGGTCGCAGAAAAAATGAAAACTACAATAATTGGAATCCGCAACATCCTTAGACATCATAAACCCGAAATATCACATACTTCGGATTTCATGCCCAACGTATAAATTCCTTTGACATCATAAATCTGGAATATCACATATTCCGAATTTCATGCCTAACGTCATAAACCCGACATTTTAGTCTCAAATTGATAACTCTTTTCAATATCTAGTCAGGCAATTCAACAAGATTCCCAACAGTTGATCGAATGCTCGTCGGAAATATTAGTGGACGGCCGCACCTCCGATACCGTCGACGAAGTGCACTTAGGCGGAACACCGCGGCCGCGAGGACCCGAACGGATGTTTTTGGCTACGGGGTTCTCCTACAGTCACTTGGTCAGGGCTATGGGGCGTGGCTATCGAGTAGTGTTACCCGGCGAGTGTTCGCGTACTATACGAGATTGCGACGGAGTTTTGATCCGAATCAAAATCTTGCGGCAACCGATCAAAAGAGACTAAATTGCTAGATTTACAAAGTACTAACTAGTTTTCACAAAACTAAATAGTGTGGATTCCAAATATTGTATCACAAATCACAGATATCTAGACGATGTTAAACATTTCGATCGATTTATCAAACACCCAAAATTTCCAGAGACTCAACACTTGAGTCAAAGTTAAAAATACCCAGAGAGTGTCCTAAGTACCTACGGACCAACACAAGAAGGCACGCTCCCTGCCTCACCAACGGGGCCGTAGAACCGCCGCCAAAAGCTTGTTTTGGCCGCGGTTGTTTGGTCGAGTTGGGCTGTCGTTTTTCTTGGGGATCTATAGAAAACCCTGCAAATTTTTCTGAATATTTTTAATTAGAAAAATTCCAACTTTTGAAATTTTTTCCAGAGAGGGTATTTCGGGTTTCGAAAAGTCGATCGAACACTTTAACTTCGCCTAAACTACTCCTAATGCTCTAGCTTGGCTCTGATACCACTGCCGGGTTCGCTTAGCACCCCCGCTATGTTTCGGCATGCATCAAGTATGTTATTTCAAAAAAGCTAGGGTACCGAGCGAGCCCGACCAAGGATCTAACTAGAGAATTAGGGTTTTTATAACATGTAAACAAACTTTACACTAAGTGATATAGGAATACAACCTTTGTAGACCGGTCCTTCACTTCTAAAGCTCCGTTTAGTAGTCCCTTAGTTCCAAGTAGCTCCAAATAGTGGTGTTCCGGACTCTTCTTAGGCTCCACTAGGCGAAAGGAACGGGCTTGCTCAAGGATCTTCGAGGCCGAAAATGAACTACGTCGAAGAATCTCTAACTCAAGCTATCTCTTCACTAATTCAACAATCTATACTAAATGGCTAGTTTGGTATAGATTGATGAAGTAGGAATTTTGATCATTTTAGAATTATTTTTCTCTTTTTTCTTTTCACCTTACTTGAAATCAAGAGAAGAGAAGAAAAGTGAGATGAAGAAGAAAATGAATCAAGATCAAGTCATGAACCATGGTGTGAAAATATCTCATATATCATTTGTAGGGACTTAACCATGGTTAAGGATAATGGTTGTGTTAATAAATATCTAGAGTAAAACAAAATTAGTGGACTAAATCAAGGTTTCTACATACTTCCACAAGCATCTTAAGCCATGCCATTTTCCACCTAATTTTGATTTATCCCTTAATTATTAATCACCAAAATTATCTTTAGTTAGGTATGAGTCTCATACATCCAAGTCCAATATATCATCTAGCATGACACAAAAGATAAATACATTAATATATATCACATATGTATTTATGTATTAGTAGAAAAGAAATTCTTAAGTGAGCTAATATTAGTTAATATATATTAATATATCAAATATATATAATTATATATTAAATTATTAAATCAACACTTGATTTAATAATCCGGCTATATCACATACAACCGACTAATATCATTTATATTAACTTATCGAATCAACACTTGATTCAATAACCCGGCTATATCTTATATACCCGACTAATATCATATATCGCGAGATTAGAATACGGTATCACATACATATATTAATTTCGGTCCCGCACATATCACATATGTGCCATACTTCATTTCGCTTGAGCCAGGAAACCTCTGTGTCGGACTCTCAAGACTCGTCAATATGCCAGCAGTAGGCGATGATCATATCAGTCACCCATAAGCCGTCAGCGGTACTGGCTAGACGTAACGACTACCCAGGTATTGAGCGATCAGAAGATCAACAAGTAAGCTTGTTCATACTCCCATGAATCCAGTAACACTACCGTACAGTCCGGCCTCTTCGTCTGATATGTCGCATATCGAGTCTACGAGTGGTAAACATTAGACCCCAATAACTTGATAAGTCATGCCGATATTAGGCTCATAACGGGTCGAGAAACTACTGATATCACTTATCAGTAAATCTCAGCATCAGCCCTGCCCAGAGACTTCCTGTTATGGCCAATCGAGCATAGCGCAACATCAATCCTCAATACCGGGAGAGACGAAACCCCTCCTATCGCTTATTGCCTCCATGTGACTCGTGACTGTACCCAAAAACCATATGTTTGCACGCTCTCTTGAACGTGATAGGGTGGAAATCAAAGCACAGTGGGAATCACATAAGACTCTATGACGATCTCGGGTCTACAGACTAACCTGTATCAGTGTCACCAGAGAACTGCTATCTGACGTTAGGTATAATACCATCTAGGAGTTCTCGACGAGTTCTGTTCGGTGTACCCATTCTCCAATGAGCACCCGTATACAATCTTTGATGTCAAACACCAATGGATATGGGATCATCCATCGCCCATCAAATGGGTCAAGAAACGTATACAATTGTCTATTTTGGAATATTGATGCCCCGTCTCGATACACCCACGACTAAGAACAATTAAAGGATGAACCTATGGACCACCCTGGCCTCACCAGTATGATCTGCATCATAATCCTGATAGTCAAATACACATCCTAAGGGCTTTATCAACATGTGATAGCAAGACAGTATCACTATACTAGTCTACATGTTAAGATAAAGAATAACCAGATAACATACTATCATGTCGAGCAAGAAAGTCCTCCTTATATATGTCCAAGCATCCATTATAATATACAATCATGTACAATAATGGCCTCTAGGGCATACATACAACTAACAATTTCCCACTTGCACTAAGGCCAATTGTTGTAGTATCTCATACTCAACATCCCAAAGAGATTCAAATTGTATCTGCGAGACGGCCTTCGTGAGTGGATCCGGCGTGTTATTCTTCCTACTCTCCTGACCTCGATCTCCCGGAGATCAAACATCTCCCTGATTAGGTGATATTGCCTAAGAATATGTCTAGATCACTGATGGGACCCGGGTTCCTAGGCCAAAGCCACAGCTCCATTGTCATCACAATGGTAGGAACCTTACCAAGTTCATCTCATGAACATCTTCATCCAGACAACCTCTTTAGTAGTATCGTTGGTAGCGATGTATTCAGCTTTTATCGTCGAGTCTGCTACGGTATTTAGCTTGGAACTCTTCCAACATACCGTCCCTCCACTGAGGGTAAAGACAAAACCCGAGATTGTCTTATAGTCGTCCTTATCACTCTGGAAGCTCGAATCGGTAAAGGACTCGACATGGAGTTCACCGTTACCATACATCAAGAACAATTCTTTAGTCATTCTCAAGTACTTAAGAATGTTCTTCACAGCTGTCCAGTGTTTCTTCATAGGATCTGGTTGATACCTACTCACTACACCTAGTGAGTATGATACATCCTCTTATATCTATCTCTATAGATCTCAATCCCTGGATGTAGGAGGCATCACCTAGATCTTTCATGGAGAAACTGTGATTAGTAGAGCTTGACCGATGGTAGCATAAGAACATAATTTCCTATCAAGAGTATGTTCTCCACGTACAATACGAGGAAAACAACCTTATTCTCTACAACCTTCTTGTATATATAAGGTTCATCTACGTTTTTTATGAAGTCAAACTTTTTGACTGCTACATCAAAACAGATGTTCCAACTCCGCGATACCTGCTTTAATCCGTATATTGATTTAAGCAGCTTGCACACCTTTCCGTTGCTCCTACTATTTACGAAGCCCTCTAGCTTTGTTATGTACACACTCTTTTCTTAATCACCATTTAGAAAAGCGGTCTTGACGTCCATCTGTCAGATTTCGTAGTCATGCTCTGCAGCGATGGCAAGTAGGATCCGGATGGACTTAAGCATAGTCACTGAAGAAAAAGTTTCATCATAATCCACTCCTGGTCGTTGACGAAAACCTTTTGTTACAAGTCTAGTTTTTAAAGTCTCAACTTTTCCATCTACACCAAGTGTCTTCTTAAGATCTACTTGCTCTCGATGGGTTTTACCCCTTCATGTGCAACTTCCAAAGTCCATACTTTGTTGGTATACATGGATTCTATCTCAGATCGCATTGCATCCAGCCATTTCATAGAGTCCCCACTCGTGATGGCGTGCTCGAAACTAGTTGGGTCATCATCTTCCATGATGAAATCCCCGTTCCTACCATCAATGAGAAGACCGTAGTATCTCTCAGATGGATGAGAAACCCTACTAGATCTGCGGAGTGGTTGAGATTCGTTGGAGGGTATTGAATCCTTCAGTTCTATCAAATCACCAGCTGTAGTTTGTGTAGCTGGAACTTCTTCCAGTTCTACCCCATGACCACTAATTTCTTTCACAAGAAATTCCTTTTCTAAAAAGGTGGCATTCCGAGAAACAAACACCTTTTGTTTCTCAGTGTGGTAGAAGATATACCCTCGCGAATGCTTGGGATATCCTACAAACTTGCACAGAACTGATTTTGTCTCGAGCTTGGCCGGATTTTGCGTTTTAACATAGGCCGGATAACCCATATCTTAACTCGTTTAAAAGACGGTCTCTTCCCATTCCATATCTCATATGGAGTGGTAGGCACTGATTTGGTTGAAACTCTATTCAATAGGTATGCGGCTTCTCAAGCGCATAACCCCAAAAGGAAATAGGTAACTCAGCAGTACTTATCATAAAGTGTACCATATGTAATAGGGTGTGATTACTCCGCTTCGATACACCGTTGTGCTGTGGTGTATACGGAGGAGTAAGCTGCGAGAGAATCCCATTCTCTTTTAAACAATCCAGGAACTCCGTGCTTTAAGTATTCTCCGATCAGATCGAAGGATTTTAATACTTCTATCCGTTTGGTTCTTTACTTCGCATTTATATTCCTTGAATTTCTCAAAAGCTTCAGACTTGTGTTTCAACAAGAACACATGTCCGAATCTTGAGAGATTATCGGTGAATGTAATGAAGGACGAGAAACCATTCCTGGCATGTGCAGACATAGGACCGCATACATCACTATGTATCAGTCCCAAGAGTTCAGTAGCTCTTTCTCCGTGTCCAGTAAACGGAGTTTTGGTTATTTTGTCTTTGAGACATGACTGACAAGTTTCATATATGTAAGTTCAAACGGATTCAAATATCCATCCTTATGTAACTTAGCTAGTCATGTCGTATTGATATGACCCAGTCTACAATGCCACAAGAAGGATTCGTTCATTTCTGAACTTTTCCTCTTGTATGTGTTCTGTACGTTAAGAATATTGTTTTGATGCGGAACGTATAAACCGTTACGTAACGTACCAAACCCAATCAACACTTGATCTAGGAAAATGTTCATAACATTATTCTCTACTACAAAATTATATCCTTCTTTATCTAATAAAGAAATTGATATTAAATTGCATATCATAGATGGTACATAATAACAGTCGTTCAAAATCAATGTATTCCCATTTGATAATACAAGGTGATATTCACCAACTGCTTTGGCTGCAACACTTGCATCATTCCTTACTTTTAGAGAATGATCATCTTTTCCCAGTTCTCTACCTTTCTTTAGTCCATGTAACATATTCCATATGTGGGATCGAGATCCAGTATCTAATACCCAGGACGTAGAGTGTACTGAGAAACAGTTCTCGGTAACAAACACACCTGAAGAAAATGCATCATTATGCTCATTCTTCGTTCGGGTCGCATGGGAATCCAGATATTTTCCTATTTTCTGCTCAGACTTATAACAATTATAAGATAGAGCGGAACCAACGTTCCCTAGCTCAGTATAACAAGCGGGTTCGGTCAATACATCAATATTATTATCTTGATTAAGGCATGTCATGGTCGCTACCAGGAGAGAGAAGAAAACACTGCGTGCGTTCTTACAAGATTAGGTTGGTTATTATTTTATCTAATCAGGATGGCTCCCATTGTTTTTATCAAATCTTCCTTCAAACCCTAAAAGGTAATACTTGCCGGGATTAATTACACCCTACAAGTTCGCTAACCGGTCTGCCAGGCCAGTGTCGGTACTTTGAGAGAGGTGCTCCATGCTTTCGCACGGACCTAATTAAAATAAACCTCATTTTCCCAGAGGTATAACCCCATTGACACATTTCTAGACACCTACTGGATTAGCTAATTGCAAAGTATAAAACTCTCCCAGGAGTAACTCTTACTCGCAGTGGGTATCAGGATCCAACTATCTCATAGAAGGTATGCAATATCATTACAAATTTCAACACTTTAAATTCCCAATATGGTTTTTACCCCTAGCGGTTTATGACCTTAACTATGGTCAACAAATCATAAGCACTAGTCAAGTTCTACCCGTCATTTCGTGATTAATTAGACTCACTCATATGACCCTTAACTATAGTCAACAAAGTTATATAAATGTTCTAATTAATCGCATCATATGCTATATAGGAAGACATCACCTAGCTACCGTACACTACGCCTTAACTATGGTCAACAAATGTAGCACGAATACTAAATACTTTAGTTTCTAAAATGACGGAGGGTTGCAAATGGTTTTTATGAAAACCTTTAACGCTTTGAACTTGATATCGTTGTAGAATCGAGTGATTTGAAAATGAGTGGTTTAAGCTCCGCTTTTTAAAATCGAATAGTTTTCAAAACAAACCGAGTGGGTTGTAGCATTTACTAGCTTTTGCTAAAGAGATCATTCCCAGTGAAGGGATCTCGGCTCTTTCCTCATCGAGTGAGGTGCTGGATATTCATAAAAAAATACCGCCATGCAAAGCAATAACTATAGCTACCTTTTTTAAAATTTGATTCTACATCTTTAGGTTTCTTTCTTTTTCATTAATCTCATTAATGAAGTCCTATCATTTATGCTTCCTAAGCATCACCGAAAAAACGAAAATACAACGTACGCTTATGCCATCCGCATTCGCCACGTGGTCCCGTCATGCACCGTTAGGTTAGTTAACTAACGGCAGAGCGGGGGAAGGACTAGCGCGTATGGAAAAGACAAGCAACGTTTATTATATATCATATATATAATATAAAGCATTCGTCCCAGCCAGTTATATGATCTCATCACAGAACATTGCAGTAGAAATCAACATATGAAATATTGGATATAATAGGAGGTCCGTGTTTTATATTAAGCCAGTAAAAAAACACGGATTCCACGGTCGCAATGAATAGCAAAACCCACATCCCTAGACCCCTACGAGAGCGGCAAGCAACCCTACCAATTTTGGAGTTAGGAGACCCGGACTCAACTCCTCGAGATAGTCTTCCACTGGACTCTAGAATCCGGTTACTTGTGCTCCCCGCCTTGGGTCTATCTTAATGCGGAAAAAAAAATAATATACATCAATGTGACATCATTCTCAACCCGGAAGTGTCACAATAAAAGAATATTACATACAAGTTTTTACAAATGAAAATGAAAAACTCTCATCTCACGCAAAAAAAAAACCCGGCTATTCAAACACGACGATCCAATATAACATATCACAGCAACACATAATATCACATGTCATCAACGTAAGTAAATATACGTATCACAATTGTCGTTGACGTATAGCAACAAAACCGGCGATACAACACATTACACTTACGATCGAAGAAAAGAAATGAAAACTACAATAATTGGAATCCGCAACACTCTTAGACATCATAAATCCGAAATATCACATACTTCGGATTTCATGCCTAACCTTATAAATTCCTTAGACATCATAAACCCGGAATATCACATATTCCGAATTTCATGTCTAACCTTATAAACCCGACATTTTATTCTCAAATTGAAAACTCCTTTCAATATCCAGTTGGGCAATTCAACAAGATTTCCAACAGTTGATCGAATGCTCGTCGGAAACATTAGTGGACGGCCGCACACCCGATGCAGTCGACGAAGTGCACTTAGGCGGAACACCGCGGCCGTGAGCACTCGAACGGATGCTTTTGGCTACGGGGTTATCCTACAGTCACTTAGTCGGGGCTATGGGGCGTCGCTATCGAGTAGTGTTACCCGACGAGTGTTCGCGTACTATACGAGACTGCGACGGAATTTTGATCCGAATCAAAATCCAGGGCAACCGATCAAAAGAGACTAAATTGCTAGATTTACAAAGTACTAACTAGTTTTAACAAAACTAATTATTGTAGAATCCAAATATTGTATCACAAATCAAAGATATCTAGACGATGTTAAACATTCGATCGATTTATCAAACACCCAAAATTTCCAGAGTCCTCAACACTTGAGTCACGGTTATACCCAGAGAGTGTCCCAAATACCTACGGACCAACACAAGAAGGCACGCTCCCTGCCTCACCAACGGCGCCACGGAACCGTCGCCAAAAGCTTGTTTTGGCCGCGCTTCCGCGGTCGTTTGGTCGAGTTGGGCCGTTGTTTTTCATCGGGATCCATAGAAAACCTTGGAAAATTTTCTGAATATTCTTAATTAGAAAAATTCCAACTTTTGAAATTTTTTCCAAAGAGGGTATTTCGAGTTTCGAAAAGTCGATCGAACACTTTAACTTTGCCTAGACTACTCCTAATGCTCTAACTTGGCTCTGATACTGCTGCTGGGTTCGCTTAGCACCCCCGCTATGTTTCGACATGAAACAAGTATGCTATTTCAAAAAATCTAGGGTACCTAGCGAGCCCGACCAAGGATCTAACTAAAGAATTAGGGTTTTTATACACTAAGTGATATAGGAATACAATCTTTGTAGATCGGTTTTTCACTTCTAAAGCTCCGTGTAGTAGTCCCTTAGCTCCAAGTAGTGGTGTCTTGGACTCTCCTTAAGCTCCACTAGACGAAAGAAACGAGCTTGCTCAAGAATCTTCGAGGCCGAAAATGATCTACGTCGAAGAATCTCTAACTCAAGCTACCTCTTCACTAATTGATGAATTAGTAAAGCAAACAAGCTATACTAAATGGCTAGTTTGGTTTAGATTGATGAAGTAGGAATTTTGCTCATTTTAAAATTATTTTTCTCTTTTTCTTTTCACTTCACTAGAAATCAAGAGCAGAGAAGAAAAGTGAGATGAAGAAGAAAATGATTCAAGATCAAGTCATGAACCATGGTGTGAAAATATCTCATATATCACTCGTAGAGATTTAACCATAGCTAAAGATAATGGATGGGTTAATAAATATCTAGAGTAAAACAAAATTAGTGGACTAAGTCAAGACTTCTACATACTTCCAAAAGCATCTTAAGCCATGATATTTTCCACCTAATTTTGATTTATCCATTAATTATTAATCACCCAAATTATCTTTAGTCAGGTATGAGTCTCATACACCCAAGTCCAATATATCATCTAGCACGACACAAAAGATAAATACATTAATATATATCACACATATATATATTTATGTATTAGTAGAAAGAAATTCTTAAGTGAGCTAATATTAGTTAATATATATTAATATATCAAATATATATAATTATATATTAAATTATTAAATCAACACTTGATTTAATAATCCGGCTATATCACATACAACCGACTAATATCATTTATATTAACTTATCGAATCAACACTTGATTCAATAACCCGGCTGTATCTTATATACCCGACTGATATCATATATCGCGAGATTAGAATACGGTATCATATACACGTATTAATCTTGGTCCCGCATATATCACATATGTGCTCTACTTCGTTTCGCTTGAGCCAGGAAAGCTCTGTGTAGGACTCTAAAGACTCATCAATATGCCAGTAGTAGGTGATGATCATATCAGTCACCCACAAGCAGTCAGCGGTACTAGCTGGACGTAACGGCTATCTAGATATTGAGCGATCAGAAGATGAAAAAGCAAGCTTGTTCATACTCCAGTGAATCCTGTAAGTAACACTACCGTACATTCGTCTGATATGTCGCATATCGTGTCTGGGGGTGGTAAACGTCAGATCCCAATAACTTGATAAGTCATGCCGATATGAGGCTCATAACGGGTCGAGAAACTACTGATAACACTTATCAGTGAATCTCAGCATCAGCCCTGGTCAGGGACTTCCTGTTATGGCCAATCGAGCATAGCGCAACATCAACCCCAAATACCGAGCGAGACGAAACCCCTCCTATCACTCATTGCCTCCATGTGACTCGGGACTGTATCCAAAAATCACATGTTTGTACGCTCTCTTGAACGTGGTAGGGTGGAAATCAAAGCACAGTGGGAATCACACAAGACTTTATGACGATCTCGGGTCTACAGACTAACATGTACCAGTGTCACCAGAGAACTGCTATCTGACGTTAGGTATAATACCATCTAGGAGTTCTCGGCGAGTCCTGTTCGGTGTATCCATTCTCCAATGAGCACCCGTATACAATTTTTGATGTCAAACACTATTGGACTGGGATCATCCATCGCCCATCAAATGGGTTAAGAAACGTATGCGCTAGTCTACTTTGGAATATCGATGCCCTGTCTCGATACACCCACGACTAGGAACAATTAAATGATGAACTTGTGGACTACCCTAGCCTCACTAGTATGATCTGCATCATAATCCTGGTAGTCAAGTACACATCCTAAGGGCTTTATTAACATGTGAGAGCAAGACAGTTTCACTATACTAGCTTACATGTTAAGATAAAGAGTAACCAGATAGCATACTATCATGTCGAGTAAGAAAGTCCTCCCTATATATGTCCAAGCATCCATTATAATATACAGTCATGTACAATAATGGCCTCTAGGGCATACATACAACTAACATCAAGGGCTATTTCCTCTGTTAAATTTACGATTAACATATCGTTTTTAATAGGCTCTATTCATGTTCGTTCAGGTCTACCTCTATCCCTAGTTGTGCCAAGAACCGCTATTTTGTTGTCTTTTCGAACCGGGGCATCGATTGATCTTCGTTGCACACGTCCAAACCATCACAATCGGTTCTCTCGCATCTTAGCATCTATGGGCGCTATCTATACCGTGTTACGAATACACCCATTTTTTATCCTATCTTTTAATGTATTACCACTTATCCATCTTAACATTCGCATTTCAACCACATTCATTTTTTGGACATGTTTTCTAATTGCACAACATTTTGATCCATAGAGAAGAGCATGTCTTATTGCTGTCTTATAAAATTTCCTTTTAATTTCAAAGGTAACCATGATCACATAATACTCTTAAAGCACTTCTCCATTTCAACCATTCCGTTTTGATCTTATGAGTTGCATCCTTGTCAATTTTCTCATCATGATTAATTATAGATCCTAAATAAGAAAATGGCTTTTCCTAAATATTTCATGGCCATCAATTTGCACCAAACGCTCATTCGTCCGTACTGTTTTGCTAAAATACGTTCCATATGGAGATTGAGTGCGAGTCAATAATTAAGTTGAGGTGAATGTATTTCGAAGCTCCCTTTGTTGTTGAACTACTTTGTTGTGGTGTTTTGCACACTACATGAATGCCACAAAACTAATTAAATTATGTTGAAATCTTTAGAATGCTTTACCTTACTATATTTTATGCTGGTTTCCCTTTAATAAGTTGCAACTTTTCCTTTCTTGTGATGATCACTGGCATTCGGGTTCCACTTTTCTCTGTTTCTTTTTTTGTTTTGAAGTTGAATGCGAAATGAGTTTGATCAATTAATGTTCATTTTTTTTCTTTAGATTGAGAAAACTGTACTTTTTCTACTGGAACAACAAGGGATTTTTGCAAGAAGGATTCAGAAATTGAATGAACAGCATGTTCTTATGGAGCAGCCGGATATTTCTCAGATTTCCGAACTCCGAGAAAAATATAGGGCAGTGGGACTTGATCTCTTGAAGCTTCTTAGATTTGTTGATTTGAATGCCACAGGCATTCGCAAAATATTGAAGAAGTTCGATAAACGTTTTGGTTATAGATTCACAGATTACTATTTAACGTCTCGAGCTAATCACCCATATTCTCAGCTGCAGCAGGTCTTCAAGCATGTGGTAATAAACTTAAGCTACAGCTCAATACTACGAGATTTGTAGCAATGCTAAAACATTTATTTATTTTTCCATCCTTGCTCTGAATAATATCATGTCTTCAACCCTGTTTACTACTGTGCCTGTGCAGGGAATTGGAGCTGTTGTAGGAGCCTTATCTCGCAATCTTGCAGATCTTCAACCTCGAGAAGGAAGCTACTTATCCATATACGATCAGCCATCAAATGTTCCTAAGGTTTATTTTTTTCTTCATAACTTCTTAATTGATTGTAATATAATACATTCATGTTGTCTATGTTTAGGCCCATTTTCTTTAAAAAAATCCTGTTTTCAACATCATTTCAAATAATACTTTAAAACTTAAAAATGACAGTATGTCAGGTCGGATTTGGTGTCCGAATGGACCGCCCCATAAGTTCATAGATTCGAGTTGGTCTTAAGAAGTAAATCAAAATGTTGGCTTGACAAGTAAGAAGGTCCATATAAATACACCGGTGAATTCGGAATTGTCAAGTCCAGATCAAGCTGATTAGCATCTTATCCTAACTCATGCAGATTTGGACAGTCTGAATTAAAAAAAAATTCTATTATTATTTCTTTTAGGGTAAATTGTCAAAACCCCAAATAGTTTCTCCTGCTGACAAAAATGCCCTGGCCTCGAAGCGGTTGTAAAAAAAATTTGGAAAATTTTCATGCAGTATCTATATAATTGTCTGCAATATCTAATTTGGTCATAGTCATCGCAAACAACTGCATAGATATCGCATGCAAATGCATAGATATCGCATGCAACTATATGACATCGCATAATAACTAGATATAGCAAGCAACTATTCTGATACCGCAGGCAAGGGTTTTTTGACAACCGAAAATTTTTCCGGTTTTTTTTTGACAACCGCTTTGAGGCCAAGGAGGTTTTTGATGGGAAAAACTGCTTGGGTTTTTTTGTGACTATTTACCCTTTTTTTTAATGTCTTTTGAGGTTAATTTTGTGAGGATCTTTTAATTTTTTCTTAAAGTTATTCTATATTTATGAGTTCAAATTTATCTTTATAGGTAACAACTTATTTTTATTTTTTTTTGTTGCTTATGATGCAGGACCCTGTCATCGATTTAATAAAGGCTTCAGTAGATAAGTTGACACACACAACAAATTTCCTGCATTTCTTAGGACAACATGCACTTATCGCCCAAGAAGACACATCTGGTTTAATTGAAGATCAAGATCAAGCTGACAAAAAATATCATTTTATGTCGCTTCTCTTGAACCTGGTGAATACTTTCCTATATATGGTCAACACATACATTATTGTCCCTACTGCTGATGACTACTCAATGAACCTTGGTGCTGCTGCAACCGTCTGTGGTGTTGTAATTGGATCAATGGCTGTTGCACAAGTGTTCTCTTCGGTTTATTTTAGTGCATGGTCAAATAAATCATACTTCAGACCTCTTGTGTTCAGCAGTATTATGCTTTTTATGGGGAATTTGTTATATGCATTGGCTTACGACCTTGAATCTCTAGCGGTTCTTATAATTGGACGTTTGTTATGTGGGTAAGATTTGTTTTCTTTTTTTGCCGTTAAAAGAATAATAACCACACACACACCCACACACCCCACAGCACATGCATATGTTGCACTATTTTACTTATGTTGTCTTCTTTCTTGTGAACTAATGCATTTTATCTTATATGCTAAGGGTGCATATAAGTTCCAAAGAATATGCTCTTTTTCTTTTCAAAATGAGATTACAAAATAAATATAAGAATTATAATATTTCTTTTTAATATCTTCGCCATCATATGACTTTGTCTACTATAGGTATTGACAGGAATTTTTAGATGTTGTTTCACCATTATTTAAAAAAAAAAATTCTGCTCTCTTCTATTGATTTTTTTTTTTTGGAATTTTATGATTATTGCAGATTGGGTTCTGCAAGGGCTGTTAACCGCAGGTACATAAGTGATTGCGTACCACAAAAAATTCGCATGCAAGCATCTGCTGGTTTTGTTAGCGCCAGTGCACTTGGAATGGCTTGTGGTCCTGCACTTGCTGGTTTGCTCCAGACTAAATTCAAGATCTATGCTCTCACAATTAACCAAGACACTTTACCTGGCTGGGTTATGGCTTTGGCTTGGTTTTTGTATTTGATTTGGTTGTGGATTTCATTTAGGGAGCCAGCTCATGATACGGACGGGATTCAAATTCCGCAGGAAACTGGTGCTGGTAGGTCAAATCTCATCATCGTTTAAATATTTAAGAATGCATATATGCACACGTCGGTACTGAGTTTTGCTTGAATGATTTTTCGTTTATAATATATGTTGCGACTTTATTGAGATTCTACTGCCATGCAAACAATTTAGTAGGGGGCATATACGTAGCGCAAATTGGGTTTATCATTTAAATGATCGGTGGGATATATGGATAACTCACAATCTTTCTTGCTCCTTCAAGAACAAACTAAAAAATAAAATATAATTTAGGCTTTTTAAAATAAAACTACCAAATAGTTTTAGGGTATGCCAAAAAACAGTTACTGAACTTAAAAAACTACCGTGACTTACAATTAACATCGATCAATCTTTACGGTGTTTTTAGTGACCATTTTGCCCTTGTAATAAATACAATTAATTAAATTAAATAATTATTTATTATTTTATTAATAATTTCAAGTAATAGTTGTTAAAGAAACACTTTTAACTATGTTGGCACATGGAGGGCGGTAGTGGGTGGACGAATTTGACGGTGGCAGCGACGAGAATGGAGGGCGATGGAGATGATGGCTGTGAAGATGACAGAAAAAAATGAAGATGGAGAGAAGAAGAAGATGATGATAATAAACATCAATAAGCCTTCATCCCAAATTTTTAGGGTTGCTATACAAATCTTTCTCTTCCATACCGCTTTATTAAGGACCGTCTCCTCGGTCAAATAAAAAATTAACATATCGGTCTTAATTATCTCTATCCATATTCATTTAGATTTACCCCTACCCCTAATTGTGCCATGAACTATAATTTTGTCTAACCAGGGGCTGGTGGGGCATTGATTGATCTCCGTTGCATATCCAAATCATCTTAATCGGTTCTTTTGCATCTTAAACTCTATAGGAGCTATTTCTATATTGTTACGAATACACTTATTTCTTATCCTATTTTTAGTGTGTTAACACTCATACATTTTAACACTCTCATTTCAGCCACTCATATGTTTTTTAATTTCCTAACATTCTGATCCATAAAGAAGTGCGGGTTTTATCATCTTTTAAATTATTCTTTCAATTTCAAAGATACCCTATGATCAAATAGCATTCCTGAAGCACTTCTCCATTTCAACTATCCCGTTTTGATTTCAATGAGTTGCATGCTCCTCAATCTCCCATTATAGTTAATTATAGATCTTAATCCTAATTAACAAAAATTATTATTTCTATATATTTAATGGCCATCAATTTGCACCGAACACTCATTTCTTCACACTGTTTTACTAATACATATATTTAGTTTTTTGTTGAACTAAATTTAAATCCTCTAGATTCTAAGGCATATCTTTGTCATTCTACTTTAATAATTATTCTTTCTTTGGATTCATCAACGAAAATGATATTATCAACAAACAATATACACCATGGAACGTTATTATGAATATATCTAGTAAGTTCATCCATAACTAACATAAATAGATGATGACATATCGCCGATAATTGGTGTAAACCTGTGGTGATAGGCAATGTCAATGTTTCTCCAATCTTCATCATTCTAGTAATTACTCTCTTATACATACTTTTAATCATCCAATATACTTATGAGACACTAATTTCCTTTCTAAAGTTGGAGGAAACGCGGAGGACGGGTTGGAGATGAGGGCGGAAGTAGAGGAGGGAGAAGGTAGAGTTTAGGATTAGGATTAGATTTTAGGGTTAGGGTTTAATAGAGGAGGGTGAAGGTGGTTGCCGAAGAAGGGAGGGCGGCAGCAACTCTAGAGATGGAGGTGGTGGAGGGGGAAGGTGGAGGTAGGGGTTTAAAATTAGTTTTTAGGGTTAGTGTTTTTTGGGGGGATGGGAGGGTGGCGGTGATAGCCGAAGAGGGGAGGTGGCGACGGCACCGCTGGCATGCGGAGAAGAGTTATGGTCATGGTTAGGGTTTGAGAAGATAAAAGATGAAGGGTATGTTGGGTTTTTGATTTATTTTAGGGTAATGTGGGAACTTAAGTGACATGGCATTGATGTGTAATCGTAAGTTCTATTATCTACATTAGTAATGGTAGTTTTTGAAGATTGCAAACTTGTTATGGTAGTTTTTTGTGTGTGGAGACTCTAAAGTTACAGGAAGTTTGTTGCCAAACACTGAAACTGTTTGGTAGATTTATGTAAGCAGGCCTATAATTTATTGATAAATGTCTAAATTAATCTGCGAAATCATCGATTCCTACTTACCTGCCACATATTTTGTTAATAGTCAGAGGCCTTATAGTTTTCATATATAATCAAATAAAGATTAGCTAATGTATTTATATGACTGTCAAAACTTTTGTAATTTTGAGTTTTGCAATGTTTTTCGATCTTTAATGTGCCTAGACAATTTACTTCCCTTGAGTTAGCTAGCATGCTAGACAAAATGGAAGTTACAACACGGACAAGCCTTTATCCCAAAATTATGGGCACGGCTATATGAATCAGATTCTTCCATTTGGCTATGTTAAGGGTTGTCTTCTCGGTTAAATTAACATATCGTTTGTTATTGCCTCTGTCCATTTTTCGTTTAGGTCTACCCCTACCTTCGTTGTGGAGCATTTAGTGGTCTTCGTTGCACATGTCCATACCATCTCAATTGGTTCTTACTCATCTCAAAATGGAAGTCAAGAATGGAAATTTGAAATTTTTATTAGGGTTGTATACACCTAAGATGAAGCTATTCTAACATAAATTGGAGACTTGTAGTCCATTGGTTGATTTGTTCGTTCCTAAAAATGGAAATTATAATTTTTCTTTAATTCGTATCAAATGTTTGTTTTCTACAACAGGGCATATTAACAATGACCAACTTGAAGGTGGTCTGGTACAACCTCTGCTTTTGAAATCTGAAGAGAAAAAGGACGAAGATGGTGATGAAGAATATGATGATAGTGAAGAATCTGCTGAAGATTCCTGCCGACCTGCAAATTCAATTGCTTCAGCATATAGGTTGCTTACACCATCTGTAAAGGTATGGAGTTTATATACTACTATCTTATGATATCTGGCCTTATTTATGAGAATATTGAGATAATGGTGACTCTTAAATTGTGAATTGAAAATTTTGATACATGCATGATGCATGTGATGAACTCAGTAAGCGAAAAGTTATAAATCAAATGTATTCTATATGGTGTTGTAAACATTTATTATAGATTAATAACATCCTTCTTTGTATAGTAATTCAATACATATTAAAATAAAACTTTTGAATATTGAATATCGACTTTTGAATTGCCATGAGAGACATCACATATGCGTGTACTTTAACTGACAAATACCATATTATGGATTTCTATGCATAATTCATGCAGGTGACATTAAGGATTCTTATTACTTGCTGTTATTCTCGACTCATCTGGAAGTTACAATGAGTATTCAAGAAAATTGTATCCATTGATATAAATATATCAAAGATTGAATTAACTGCTATAATGGCATCATTTGCATGCCTCAGTATCTCTCTTTTTTAAAAACTCTTCAGAGTACTCACATTGGTATATTTCACTTTTTAGGTCCAATTGTTAATATATTTCATGCTCAAATATGCAATGGAAATTTTGCTTTCTGAATCAAGTGTCATCACCACGTACTACTTTGGTTGGACTACTGGTTCAGTGGCTATTTTTTTGGCCATACTTGGACTCACGGTCCTTCCCGTCAATGCAGTCATCGGAACTTACATCAGCAACATGTTTGAAGACAGGTAAACCTAATGATCATGGTTTCTGTATCTGTGTGTGTGTATATATATTACACGATCAGATACGTCGCAGTTATCTCTTTTTCCTTCTGTAATATGTTGTTAGTAGTACTGATATTTCATCGAATCTGCAACAAATATCACACTCCATATCAATCATAAATTTACGTAGATTGGATCATTGCGATGCTTTACAATTTACATAGATCGGATGCATTTTTTAATAGTTTGCAATCCTAGGGTCGTGTAAAAATCTTATGCATTAGCTGCAATTGAAGTTAGACTTTGTACTCACACCGAAATTTGTTCTCAAATTGCATAAAATCTGAACGTCTAGTGATGCGGATCAATATGAAGTTTCTACTTAAGTAGTCATTTATACCATGAAATTTTAATAATATGACCCATGTTTTCAAACAATCATAGTCTATTCTCTACCCAGATCACAGGCTAAAAATTTTGTTCCATGAAAAAAATTACCTCAAAATAATTGTGATAATCCTCGATTTAAAGAACTGCCCCTACTCAATGCAAATAAGCACATGTAAGAAAGGGTACCAGATGTTCATTTTCTGGTTGCGACCCTCCTGAATTCGGTACAGCATTTAAGCTCATGAAACAAAAGGAAACCTCCAATTTTTTTTGGTGGACCATAAATGAATGAATAGGGAAAGCAACGAGTTTTCTGGAGGTAAGTGCATTTTTCCTCAACGGTATAGTATAAGCCAAAAGGTATAATCATTTCTATGAGGAGGAAAAACAGAACATAGAGAGTTGTTGACGTGTATGCCGAATCTCTTTTATTAGGTAATGAGCTGGATCAATTTAGACAAACTTTGGCCTTAACTTTATAATTGGCATTTTTTTATTGAAATAATATAATTGACTGGTAACTATGCTTTTACAAAATATCTAATTCAACCTCTGTATTGTAAATGTAACTCTAATTTGCATAATGTGAGAATAGACAGTCAAACTCAATGACTCAATCTTTTCTTTATAATTGTGGCCTTTCATGTGCAACTTCTAATTCACGGCATGCATATAAATCAACCTTCTACTCAATAAATTTTTGTTATTTTGCAGACAAATCCTTCTAGCATCCGAAATTATGGTGCTAATAGGTATAATCTTTAGCTTCAAGATTACAAGCTCATATACAGTGCCCCAATACGTCGCCTCAGCTCTTATTACTTTTGTTTCGGCGGAAGTGCTTGAAGGTAATTTCAAATTGAGACCTGAATTTTTTTTAACTGATTGTCAATTGTGTTCCCCTATTCTAATTCGAACGAAACTTCTTAATTATTGTTGAAATTCAAATGTGAATTTCCATGCACTTTCTATCAATAGCTCTGTAGAAAGTTAGGCTTTTACAATAAACCTTTAATACTTTCTTTAAATGACATCCTTAGTGCTGTACTTGGAGTAAATCTTTTCCTCTACTTAATCTCTGCCATTAGTAACTGCGGAAAAGAACGGGGACATGAACCGTGTCTCGAACTAGAAGCCATTTTTGTGAACCTTTTGTACCTGTTAATTTACCATTGTGCTATGGGGAGTTTGTAGGAGTGTATCGGTGATTTTTAAATGCATTAACAAAAACACTTTTACTTTTAGAATAAAATTGAGAGCAGATCATGGTTGCAGAATTTGAATCTCTTAGTAACTTTATTGCTTTTTTATATTACTATCAAGATCAATAAATTATCGCCGCAATCCCACAATGATATAATACATTAAAAATAGCGCATGCCTGATTTTTGGATTATCTATTTTGAGATTTCTCATGGTAAATTTTTTCGTTTAACGAAGTTTTATGATTGATTATGGATCTGACCCTACCCCTTTCTTAACAAGCCATGACGACTTTTCGATTGGGAAACACATAGTGAAGAGTATGATAAGGGGGGGAAATGGTTATTGTACATGCATTAGCATCAGCTTGAATGTTTTCGACTGTTCTCATTTATACTAAAGAGAATATCAATACTTCAACTATGAAGTATTTACTCGAGCTTCTTTTCAAAATGAACAATTGTGAAATGCCCAAATATTATTCAACCTTTTCTTAACCATCATAAACAGTTTTTGATGTTTGCCAAATGCAGGTGTTAATTTAGCACTCCTATCAAATGTCATGTCATCTCGATTAGCACGAGGAACATATAATGGCGGGCTTCTCTCAACTGAGGCCGGAACATTGGCTCGAGTTGTTGCAGATGCTACAATTACTTTAGCTGGATATTTGGGCGAAGACAAGCTCCTCAATGTCACCCTACTTCCTTCTCTAGCAATTTGTGTCGTCTCCATTGTCGCCACCATGCTCACATTCAATTCTCTTTTCTAGTTTCTCAATCTGTATTTCCTATTTCCTATTTTTTTTTTTTTTTGAGGGGGGGTGGGGTGGGGTTGGGGAGTGTTGTATAAGGTATTCATTTATTGATTCTTGTAGTTTCATAAAGAGGAATTTATGTAACCGTTTTTGCTCAACATTTTTTGAGTCGGAAGACTCGAGCCTCGAGAACTTCAGTCATGTGAATAGGGTTTGTATTTTCATATTATTTTTTCCAGCTTCCTTTTTGTTATTATTTTCGTTTTGTAAGGAATATATGGGAATTTGTTACGTTTTGATGTGGTATTATGATGAATGCAACTTCAACTGTAAACATATTTTGTTATTATTTTTGTTTTCCAAGATCCAGAAATCATGCTTCCAGTAACAATTCTTGATCGCTTCCTTCCCTTGAATTTCTTTTGTGATTTCTCTGCAGGTACTATGAGGTGCATCTTTGGATTGAATCCGACGTCGAGTTAAAGCATTTATATCGCCACTGATTTCACTTTGAAAGGGAGTGATGGAGGTCTGGATCTTTTTCAGCTGTTGTCTTCCGTTGGCCAGTCGACGAGCGTTGATGAACGGCTGAGATTAGGTTTGAGGGTTGCCTCCTGAAGCGTGTGGATCTCAGTGGGCTTGGTTTGGGATGAGGTCGATCTACCTGCAAGGAAGTGCCAGGGTGGTTGTACTACCGTGGACCCTCCGACAATCAAATTAGCCGAGGTTTTTAGGCAGAGTAGCGGTCTATTGAGATAGAATTGCCTTATCTGAGTCGTCTGAGAGGGGTTTATTTAGGGGTTGCGTGGAGCGAGCCAGTGCGAGATCTTCGCCATCAGTTACGCTCGTACGTTACGTCCGCGTTAATGGCGGGATCTGCTCATTAATGAGGGGACGAGCCTATGCGGGACATGGGGCGGAGGATATCTCGTTTTGACGAGATAAGCGGAGCCGTTGTGGAAGCGCTAAGGTCTCGCGTTCTCGTTTGTCCGGGAGAGCTGGGGAGGCTTAGCTCGGTGTGAGGCTCGGAGACGAGCTGGGAGGCCGAGGAAGTTTAGCTCTGCAATAGTTCGGAGACGAGCGAAGGAGAATGGGCGTCAGTTCGGCGGCTAGATCGCTCTTGGGTACGCGGCGGAGTGCAAGCTCGGGGATAAGCTGAGAAAGATCATCAATGCTTGTTCTCTCATGGGAACTGAATAATATATAAATAAAGCAGCAAGGAAAACCCCCAAATGGGGCATCACGTGCTCACATGTGACCAGGCCTCACGTGCAAACACGTGACCTTTTTATGGGCAGATTCTATCTACGCCTGAATGCCTAATTGATAGAGTCACGTGCCCACACATGATGGGCTCTTGAACCCACTGAATTAATAGAATTAAATTCTAATTAAAAGAAATTAAAATCATTTGTTCTCTCATGAAAACTGAATAAAATAAATAAATAAAGCAGCAAGGAAAACCCCCAAAGGGGGATCAAGTGCCCACACATGACCGGCTCTCACGTGCAGGCACGTGATCTTTTACAGGCAACGCCTATAGGCGCTGAATGAAATAAACAATTGGAAATGCTTAATCAGTGGGGTCACGTGCCAACACGTGATGAGTTCCTGAGCTCTCTGAACTAATAGAATTAAATTCCAATTAAATGCTTAATCAGTGGGGTCACGTGCCAACACGTGATGGGTTTCTGAGCCCTCTGAACTAATAGAATTAAATTCTAATTAAAAGGAATCAAAAAGCCTAATTGGAAAAATATTTCCCCAGATCTTTCCAAACAAAAAAGATTGCATTCTGTAAAAGAGAGCACCGTTGAATTAAAAATCTAATGGTGATTAAAAGATCACCAATTTATAGAAAGATTTTGTACAAAGAAATATTTTCCTAAAATTTCCAGGAAAAACAAATAAAATATCTTTTGGATTAAAAATCCAATGGTGAATAAAATTCACCGAGTGATCTAAAAGATCATGTTGGTTATAAAATCAATCAAAAATCTTTCAATGAAAGATTGACAAAACAAACTGATTCTTTTTTTCTCCTATAAATAGCAGCCAAGAAGAGAAGAGAAATGAGATATACAACAATAGAAAGAAAAAAAAAGAGAATTTAATTCTCAAGAGAGAAAAGAAGATCTCTCCAGAGAAAGAAAACTCTAGGTAAGAGAAGGAAGGAGATCATTCTATAAGCTCCCACAAAACAAAAGAGAATTTAATTCTCAAATCAAGAGTTTAACTCTTCGAAAAGAACTTAGTTCTTCCTCTGGTGAAAGATCTGTAGAAGCGGATCTCCCAACAAATTGAGAATTTAATTCTCATCGGGAAGATTCTGCCATGTAGATCCAAAACTTAGAGGGAGAATTAGGTTTAAAGAATTTAATTCTTTCAAACACATAAGAATTTAATTCTTCTAAATAAAATTAGGGTATAACCGTATCAAAAGAATTTAATTATTAAACAAGGGATTTAACTCTCCATGCACGAAAAAGAGATTAGTACCACACGAGATTTCCCAAAGTGTTTAACACTTATTGAAAAGGGAAAAGGGAAAATAATAAAGACAGTTTCTCTTTTAGGGTGTATCACGTGCTCCCATGTGACCCGTAAAAAGCTCCCCAAAATAAAAAGGGAGTGAAGCCAAGGCAGAACAGATTTTGGACGTCTTACGTGCTCCCACGTGACCCTTAAAAAACTCCTCAAAACAAAAAGGAGAAAGGCCAAGACAGTTTCTCTTTTAGGGGTATCACTTGCTTCCACGTGACCCCTGACAAATACTCTTAATATCCAACACATGGATACCCATCACGTGTCCACACGTGATGGTCGTAAAGGTCAAGTGTTTAACACTTATATGCACATTTTGAGAGTAAAATAAAAGAAACAAGGCCCAATCTTCAGGCGCCTCACGTGACCCCACGTGAGCGATTTAGTTTTAGTATTTAACACTACTTTAAGCGCCTCACGTGGGAGCACGTGAGCGCCGAATGTACTCTAGTGTTTAACATTATATTCGAGCCAATCTTAGCCTAAATTAGCTAAGTCTTCCAGAAGCAAGATCCCTTGAAACTGAACCCCAATTATACTCCTGTCTTCTAAAACTGATCATCTCATATAACATTCAAAGTGATTCTCAGAGCCTTCCAACCAACATTGGTTTAAGGGTACATCTCTTCATACCTCTGATATATGTCGTTGTAATTCTTCAACGTCTTCAGAGAGGTGACGGGTCCCAACAACCAGACATTCTATGGACTGTAGGGTCTTTAAACTCATGGACTATGATGTTCTTAAACCTTATGGACTGTGAGGTCCTTTAACTTATGGACTATGATGTCCTTAAACTTTACAGACTATGATGTCTCTAAACTACCATAGACTGTGAAGTTCTTAAACTCATAGACTATGATGTCTTTAAACATTACAGACTATGACGTCTTTAAACTGAACCGCAAAGTCTCTAAACTAAAACAATAGAGTCCAAATGCTCTTTTGTTGGGTCTAAATGATCCTGTTAAGTAGATCTTAGTCTATAATTAGACTAACGTATCCTTAACAAACGTTTAAGTTGATCTTAGTCTCAAATGAGATTAATGATCCTTAAACCCAACCCAAAACCAAATCTAAGAAAATACGGATTTGGACTATTCCATGCCCTACGGGCGACAACATAAATTAGTCTCCATATACAATCCACGGGCAACCAAAAATAAAACAAACATACACGACACGAAATGACCATCTGGAGAAGGAGAAAGTGGTTACCGCGATGCGGTAACGTAATTAACTTCAGAGGCTTACGCCTACAGGGAAGAGCGTCCCCACAATAAAAAAAACCCTCAAATGAGGGGGAACCTGACGAAATCTGCTACAACGGTCGCATCTGTCTAAACCTCCGATACATGGTGTCATAAATCAGCTTGGCATCTTCGGAGAGGTGGAAGGATAAAATCAAATAGCATCTGCTCCCAAATTGAGGTGAGATGACCTACGCGGTTCCGTCTCCCGTCTTTCGGCGGTAAACAGATTCTGGCATGCCCGGTGGGACCTTTTCCTCTTTCCACTCCACACTTCGTGTGTTGTGTTCACGAACGAATCGCGGTTTGATATGGTTGCCCCTGAATTCGAGGTACTAAGATTTGGTGTCTTGCTCCCGTGCAGATCAATGGCTTCCAACTGCACAAACTGCAACAGCTGCAACAACTCTCACTCTGTCCTCGCTGGAGGAGTGACTTACGGGCCTCGGGCGGCCTCCGTTTTCAAGATGCCAGTGGAACAGGTGACGCAAGCCACTACTGGGCTGTTCTTTGGGACCATGCTCCCACCTATGAGCTTCAACGCCCCATCGTCGACGCAGGAGGCTCCAAAGAAGTCGGTCTTTGATCGGCTTACCACCACCATGACCCCTCTCAATGGGTCTGTAGGGTGTTTTTCGTCACCCCATTGAGATGGGGAATACGCGCTCGCTTGTCAGGCGTACTACAGATTCCCCCTGCTTAGGGTAGGCCGGGGTTTTTTGATTGTGGGGATCCGAATCTCCGGCAGCCGCCGACTAAGCTGCCGTTAATTACCCCTCGCCTTTGGAGCGAGGGAACCTCCGATTGACGGGTTAAACTGGTCATGCGAACTCAATGTGCAGTGTTGTGTTTTGTTTTGGAGGGGGCATGGATATATCGGGAGCCACGCAGAGTTTTTACGGGGGTCCCGCTACCTGGATAGCGGGTTGGGGGTCAAGGGGGCTAGCAGCCCCCTTGCGGGGTGCGGGGCAGTGCCCCGGCCTAAAAAATTTTTTGGGAGGGAGAGTGTTGTAGAGTATGTGTGTGTGTATATTTATATATACATATATATAAAAAAAATAAAGGGAAAGGGCATCAAAAGGATGCGTGGGGAAGAAGCGCTAGCGCTCCACGTGTCAGCACGTGGGCGCTTGGGCGCTAGCGCTCTGAGCGCTAGCGCTCCACGTGTCAGCACGTGGGCGCTCGGGCGCTAGCGCTTTGGGAGCAAGAGCGCTAGCGCTCCACGTGTCAGCACGTGGGCGCTCGCGCGCTAAAAGGGATTTAGTCCCTGCAATGGGAGTTGTACTCCCAAAAAGGAGCACTTATTATTTTGTATGTATATGTAAATGTGTGTGTGTGTGTGTGTGTGTGTGTGTGTGTGTGTGTATGAGGAGTTGAACTCCTAGGATGTTTTGAAGCTGATGATAGGCTTCTCCCCTTGAGCCTTAATTCTTCCCCAAAGTTGGGTTTCTGGAGATAGGTCTCCTTATTCTTCCTTTGTTGGCCGGATCTTGAAGATCAAGAAATATGAGATTTTAAAATTCTCTCCTTTCTGAGATCTGATGGCAGATCCGAGTTCCCCTTTGTGGGTTTTATGGTGAAAAACTATTTAGTTTTGGAAAAGAAAGAGTAAAACTCTTGATTTAATTTCAAAGGAAAGAAGAAGGTTTAGAACCTTCAGAAAGGGGAAAGAGGCACAAACCCTAGGTTTTTTGAGAGAATGAAAAGTGTTATTTTATTCATCATCATTTTGCCTTATATAAACTTACATATTTACATATAGCCCCTTGGGTTTTGCAAAAATGACATTTTGCCCATCCCATGGCTCATGTGCCATTTCTTTTTGCACATAAGCCATGGGCTTTACAAAAGTTTGGTTTTATGCCTATTTTACATACATTCATGCATAAAAAATTACATAAAAATTATTTATTACATGATCTATATTTTGGCATGGAGGAGGGCCGGCCGCTTCATGTTCCGGCTCGACTCGGGCATGGGCCCACTTGGCTTGGGGCTGACCTTGACTTTGACTTAGTCAACCGGGGTGCAAATTTTGACTTTAACAAAGTGCCCCCCATCAATAAATGCACACCACATATTTGGGTCGTGTGCATGAAATTGATGGATTTTCTTTCGCGAGGAGGCGACTTGCTTTGCTTCCCCCTCTTTGGGATGCACTGCCCTTTTTATGACGTGGATGGTCGACGCTTGACGCGTCTCCGAGACGGAGTGTCCGTGGTAGACGTTTCCCTGGCCCGGAGTGATTTGGTAGACGTGCCCCCGGCACGGAGTGTCGCTGGTTGACATTTCCCCGAGGCGGAGTGTCGGCTGGTTGACGTGTCCCCGAGACGGAGTGTCTGCTGGCTGACGTGTCCCCAAGACGGAGTGTCTGCTGGCTAACGTATCCCCGGCACGGAGTGTCTGCGTTGGACGTTTCCCCGGTACGGAGTGTCGCTGGTGGATGTTTCCCCGGTACGGAGTGTCTGCGTTGGACGTTTCCCCGGTACGAAGTGTCGCTGTTCGACGTTTCCCCGAGGCGGAGTGTCGGCTGGTTGACGTGTCCCCGAGACGGAGTGTCTGCTGGCTGACGTGTCCCCAAGACGGAGTGTTTGCTGGCTGACATGTCCTCGGCACGGAGTGTCTGCGTTGGACGTTTCCCCGGTACGGAGTGTCGCTGGTGGACGTTTCCCCGGTACGGAGTGTCTGCGTTGGACGTTTCCCCGGTACGGAGTGTCGCTGGTCGATGTTTCCCCAAGGCGGAGTGTCGGCCGATTGACGTGTCCCCGAAACGGAGTGTCTGCTGGCCGACGTGTCCCCAAGACGGAGTGTCTGCTGGCTGACGTGTCCCCAAGACGGAGTGTCTGCGTTGGACGTTTCCCCGGTATGGAGTGTCGCTGGTGGACGTTTCCCCGGTACGGAGTGTCTGCGTTGGACGTTTCCCCGGTACGGAGTGTCGCTGGTCGACGTTTCCCCGAGGCGGAGTGTCGGCTGGTTGACGTGTCCCCGAGACGGAGTGTCTGTTGTCAATGTGCCCTCGTCACGGAATGTCTTCTTGACGTTTTCCCGAGGCGGAGTATCGGCTGGTTGACGTGTCCCCGAGATGGAGTGTCTATTGTCGATGTGCCCCCGGCACGGAGTGTCTGCTTGACGTTTCCCCGAGGCGGAGTATCGGCTGGCTGACGTGTCCCCAAGACGGAGTGTCTGTTGTCGATGTACCCCCGGCACGGAGTGTCTGCTTGACGTTTCCCCGAGGCGGAGTATCGGCTGGTTGACGTGTCCCCGAGACGGAGTGTATGTTGTCGATGTGCCCCCGGCACGGAGTGTCTGCTTGACGTTTCCCCGAGGCGGAGTATCGGCTGGTTGACGTGTCCCCGACAGAGTGTCTGCTTGACGTCTCCCCGGCGCGGAGTGTCGCTGTTTGACGCAAAGGTCGATATTGGAATTGGTTGGTTTGATTTGTTTGATTTGAGTTGACATTGTTGGAGATAGTGCCCTCAGAGTCAATTATTAGGTCACAGGTACGTGATTGTAATGATTGAGGGAGGACCTATCCCGGTAGGACAGTCTTACTCGAGATGATAGTATGCTATCTGGTTTACCTTTATCATCGTGTACTGTTTTAGGTGACATGACACGTCGCTATTACACGTTGATAGAGCCCCTAGGATTCTTGCTTGACCACCAGCAGTATGAGGGCGATCATATAAGTGGGAGCTGGGGGTCTACAAGCATATCCTTAAAAGGTCCCTAGTCGTGGGAGTTTCGAGACCGGGCATCGATACTCCATTAGTAGACTAATGTATACAGTCGAGACCCCGACGAGGGGCGGTGGCCGGTCTCACAAGCCACTGGTGTCAGTTGGATCGCCTAAGATGTATACAGGTGCTCATTGGGTTATGAGTACACCGGACAGGACTCGCCGGGAACATGCTAGTTGGTCATATACCAGACGTCAGATGGCAGTTCCCTGGTGACATGTGTGCAGGTTAGTTCATCGACCTGGGGGTCGTCATTTGTCTCGTGTGAGTTCCCACTGTACTTTGATTACTACCCTACCACGGCTCAAAGGAGTCGTGCAAACAGGTTTTAGTTGGGTACAGTCCCGAGCCACATGGAGGCAGTGAGCGTATCTTCAGGGGTTCGTCTCTCCCGGTATTGGGGGTGAGGTCGTGCTGTGTCTAGGAGAGCCATTACACAAAGTCCTTGGCCAAGGCAAGGAGATTTACTGGTAGGTATTCCAGTAGTATCTCAGGGTGTTCTGGGCTACACTCCGACACGACTTGTACCGCTTTTGGGGGTCTGACTTTTACCAACCCCCTAGGCCCGCCATGCGATACTCATAGACGAACGGACCGGACTGCACGGATATTGTCACTGACAGGCTCAGTAGGGTGTCAGGATGAGTTCGCTCATCGACGTCCCTTTTAGTCAATAGCTGGTGGCCCGTTACGTATTGGCTTATACCTCTGACGTGCTAGTGGTTAAATCCACAGCCATAGTATTGACGAGTCTTTAGAGTCCACCACACTTTCAGTTACTCAAGTTTCGGGCGAAACGCTGTAGAGGCCGTATGGAGATATGGCAGGGTCCGATCAGATACGTGCGGTATTGCACGGATCAGGATCGGACGGTTTTGTACTAGTGGCCGTATAGTTATATGGCAGCGTTCGATCAGATACGTGCGGTATTGCACGGATCAGGATCGGACGGATATTACTAGCCGGCTTTGGTTTAAGCCGGATCCTAGTATAGTACAGTGTAGATTTTGTCTCATTGCATTTGTATCCGGACGGAATACAGATGCGGGTGTGTATGCACAGTATGGGGGTTTTCCTGTAATTTATTACGGGACCAGTTTTCTGGAGTTGCCAGTTTGCATTCCGTTCCGGCCGGTTTTCCTTTGTTCTTTCCCGGCCGGACTTTTCAGATGGAGGGTGTTATTTGCAATTGTGCAAATAACATTTGTGGAGGGGGTATCTTGCATATTGGTGGCATCATGATGGCTTTTCATGATGAGATCCTTTTTCTTTCTTTTCTTTGCTTTATGAGATTAGAAATGAAAAGAGGTTTGATGTTGATTTAGTGATGATTATGTTTTAGGTTGTGGTCACCACTTTTTGCATCCTACACTCACCTCCCTCTTGTTATCATATTGTTTTTGCTCCACCATTTTAATTCTCACTTGATAAGAAGTTTTTTTGTTCATGGTTGAGAAAAAGAAAGAGAGAAAGAAAAGAGAAGAAGAGAGTTTCATCTTCATCCTTGAGAGTGTTTCATTTGATTGATCTCATTTCATGTTAAGAAAAATGCAAGCACCATTTTTCTTGTCTTGTTTCCTCCATCATCCACAAATGGCAACCAAACCCCAAAAGAGACTATGATTCTACACTACACTTCCTACAGCATATCTTGAGCATGTCGATTTGCCGGCTTCATGCGCGAGTTGCCTCGGTATTGAGGTGGGAGCCCGTAAAAGTACCCGGCTTCGTGGTGCCCTTTCCGACGAGGAGGAGATGGACGGAGATCCCGCGAGGAGATCGGAGTGGAGATGAAGACCGGAGGACTCGGATCGTATGGTATATTTCTCTACCCCCTCTCTAGATTGCTTAGACTAGTTTAATGGCACGATCCGGGGTTTAGTGCGCGGTGGTGCCGGTTTGCAAAGTCCGCAAAATTAAAGTTTATCACCGCTTCCGCATTCCGGCGTCGGATTGACGGCCGGGGCGCCGCCGTGCACTTACAGTGGTATCAGAGCCTCGCCATTAACTTAGTCTAGCTTTGTGTAATGTGTTTGCATTTCCGATCGATCAAAAAGTCCAAAAACCCGTATTTTTTTGCACATCAGTTTCTGTCGAATTTTTTTTGAGTCCAAAAATTTTTCAGGTTGTCTCAGAGTGATGTGCAGGGAATTCTAAGGTTACTGTAAAATTTTGGTGCCACGAACTCACCATACCGCCGCGGAAGAGCGGCCAAACCCCTGATTTGGCCGCGCTTCCGCCGCGGAGGTAACTGTTCACCCCCCCAAATTTTTGCAGTTTGTTCCTGAATAAAAAATATGGTTTCTGGAACATTAAAATTGGGCCCATATTTTCTGTGGTTGCTACAGTTTTGTTTGGGGGCCCACTTGTTAATGTTTAATCAATCGGAAAATTTTAAACACATTTTTCACAGTGTTTACATTATATCTGCGACCGTGAATGTCACTCGATCGGTAAATCCGGTCTAACTGCTATAGCCCGGTTAGACGGATTTGCGAACATGACTTTCACGTTGATGTTCTATGTATTTACTGTGATGTTGCGGATCGGTCGTGGGGATAGCCTGGAGGCAATGCTAGTACAGTTTTGTCGTATTATGTACATTTGATTTTGCGGGGCGAGCGTCCGACATGTGGACTGCCGTCACTGCCTGTTTGTATTATTCTTTTGGGGCACGACCTGGTTGCGGTCGATGTACCCGGTGTATGTATATTTTACTTTTTGTACTAGGATTACCCCGCGGTGGGGTGCACGGATAGCCGGGTTCTGGAGGGCAACAAGCCCGCATCTCATGGCATTGAGACGGAGGGGGCTTCACTCTGGGATTGGCGGGCTATTCGCCGCACTCGTAGGGGGTACAGGTTGACCCAGGAGGGGTGCCCAAGTTGCCGGATTCCGTGGAATGCTGGGTGGTCCATTCACGGAGCTGAAGGGGGCTGCCTCGCTTCAGGTTTTGGCGGGTGACTTGCCGCGCCCGTAGGGATCTAGGATTTCATTGCACAGGCTATCCACACGACCAGGGGAACGTCGGGTTTCAGCGGCTCTGTGAAACCCGGGGATCCCAGATATCTGTATTGTTTCTGTGATGCTGTTCATTCTCTGTGATGTTGCATTTCTTTCACGCCTTGAGCGAAATATAATATATTGGTATATATATTAGTAGATGTTGTATATGTTTTGCATCCGCGCTAGTCCAGTCCCCGCTCTGTCGTTAGTAAGCTAACCTAACGGGTAATGACGGGACCCAGTGGCGAATGCGGATGGCATATACGTACATCAGTATATTTTCGTTCTTTGTGGTGTGATCAATTGATGGGACTGCATTGATTCGGATCAATGCAAGTTAAACAAACCTAATCTGATGTTGTTGGAACACTTTTTCAAAAAGCTGTTATTGCAAGGACGTTTACTTTTGTTTTGCATCGTGGTATTCATTAGAATATCCTGCTCCTCAGTCGACGAGGCAAGGGCCGAGATCCCTTCACCGGGAGTGACCCCTTGGACAATAAGTTTGCGTCAGGGCATTAACTTCACTATAGCCGATTACTTTTGCTTTGCACCGTGGTATTCATTTGGAATATCCTGCACCCCATTCTACGGGGAAAGAGCCGAGATCCCTTCACCGGGAGTGACCTCTTTAGCAACGGTTTTCGTCACTATATTTTCAAAAAGCTATCCGTTCCTTCAACGATATCAAGTTCATTACGTTAAAGGTTTTCGCCAGAAACCATTCGTAGCCCTCCGTCGTTTCAGATGGGTAGCACGTAGTATTCATGCTATGTTTGTTGACCTTCGTCAAGGCATAGTGTATGGTAGCTGCTTGTTATCTTTCTGCTGCATAGATAGATGCGTTGGTTTGGGACAGTCGTATAGCCTTGTTGACCTTCGTCAAGGGCTTGTACGGGTGGATTCAAATTAACCTGGAGAATGACGGGTAGAACTTGACATGTGACTTATGATTTGTTGGCCTTCGTCAAGGTCATAAGAGCATGGGGCAGAAATCCATCGGGAGTTTCAAAAGAACTGAAACTTGCCAGATATGCGCATACCTTCTGGAGTGTTATAGCGTGAGCGGATTCCGTCACGTTATCATGCGATGATAGTTGGATCCCGATTCCCACTGATGAGTTAGTGTACTCCTCGGGTGACCCCGACTAATTCTTCTTTCAGGTTTGGAGGAGAATTTGAGGTACAGTGGGAGGATTCCAGATTAGATAAATTGGTAACCATTCTGATCTAGGTTAGAGTGCACGCTGAGTGTTTCTTTTCTCTCTCTCTCTGGCAGCGACCATTGACCCGACCCTAGACTATGACTCAGTGACCAAGTTGACCGAACCTACTTAACACTGGCTTTTGGATTGTCAGAGTTGCAGACCTCATTGCCACTCCTACTTATACCCTTTTCTCCAGGACACCCCGTATTACTACGAACGTCCACTTCCATTGGACAAAACCATCGTATGGTTAGATACGAACTCGAAAGAATTTATTCGAGGATGGTTTCCGGTTCTGGAGAAAACGGATAGGATTATTCAGTTGTCTTTTCCTTTTACCCTCTCTCAGGTTACGAGTACTCCTTGGTTTAGGGGTAGTACACCTATTACGCAAATTGGATTGTCTTCTTCCAAACCTTAGGCTGGTGCCGACCGGTGGGGAATGAAGAAAACCAATTAGCCTAACGATGGTGTGCAGAAGGTATTAAGTTAAGACAAAGCAAGGGATTAGTAAGAGGGCAAAGTAAATTGCAACAGATATTCACGACCAAACCAAGTATTTCTTCGCCAATCCTAAATCACCTTTGTATTTCTCCAGGACACTCCGTATCACTACGAAGATCCCATTTTATTGGATAATCCATCGTATGGTTATATACGAACTCGAAAGGAACTTGTTCCAGTTCGGGGATGGATCCTGGTTCAGGAGAAATAGGAATAAAGTACATTCAGGTGTCTTTTATCTTCACCTTCTCTCGCGTTGCGAGTGCTCCTAGGATTAGGACAGTACACCCTTTATGCTTTTTGGATAGTCTTCTTCCAAACCATAGGCTGGTGCCGAACGGTAGGGAAGGAAGAAAACCATTTGGCTTAAAGGGGTGTACAGAAGGTAATGACTAAAGACATATAAAGGGATTTGGAGAGGTGGCAAAGAATTATACGGTTATAGTTGTGAATCTGGATAATGGTAGAGGCATTACTAGGAATACCAGAATACCCCATCGAAACATTTCAATGTTTCAGTTCAACTGTGTACTGTTAAAAGAAAACTGATTTCCCGATTAGACACTTGCTCCAGGGTATGTATTTACCAGGTATAATTCTCACATCTGTATGGTTTTACAGATGATGAGTGGGAGTAAGTTATTGGGAATTGGGTGATCATCCTCATTATATCGGGATTCGTTGTAATCGGTGATATTTGAGGAAGTCACCTGGGTAGTTTGCAGGTTGGCAAATATTTGGTTTTGAATATCCGCTGTTATGCACCAATTTCAAATTGATATATCTGTACGTCTATTTTCATAGAGTGAGATATACCTTTATGAAATTATGTCTACGACATTTACCTATATCAGTGGATGGTTGGGTAAGGAGCATTAAACAACGGTGTAATTCTTCATAACCAAAGGTACAGTTTTCAACCTACGACACACAATGAATGAGTTATCAGACTCAAGGGACGTATACAGAGTATTGTATGTTGTCCAGGGTCCATAACGACAGAGGGGTAGGTCCTCGTACTATATTCGGTTTACTTATGACTTCTCTAGTATTTTAGACCGGTGTTTCGTGGAAACACAGGGTCCGAATTTTGAGAAGTTACAGGTATTTGAATAGAGTAGAGAACCAGGTGTAGCAAGTATCGGGATTCTTCAAAGAGATCGAAGATGTAGATACTTGTGGTATTCAGTTGAAAGTGATGGTTAAGAGAACTTGCTTCTCTTTCAGGTTACTCATAATTGGAAGTGTTCCTAAGTTGAGTAACGCTGATCCGCCTCCTTCCATTTAGTTGACATGCACTGGGGACAGCTGCATGATGTGAATCTGGTTCAAATAAATCAGTGCCTCTGTTTCTATATTGGATATAGAACAGTTCATATCTTAACGTTGTTAAGGTACGGGGAGTTGTCCGGCTCATGATTAAAACCAGACTCTGGATAACTCAAGGCACGTTTCTGTAATGGCTGTTTGTGGGTTGACCCAGGCTATGACGAGGGTTGACTTTCTACCATCTGGCAGATCAGTAGAAATATTGTTCTAGACTCGCCACAGTTTTACTAAAAATGGATTTTTTCAAAAACAGTAGTGGGAGTATGGTAGAACTGGAAGTGATTCCAGAACCACAAACGATTACTGAAGATTTGATAAGAAACCTAAAGATTCAATCTGGATTGACATTCCATTGGCCACTCCGCAGATAAGGTGGGTAACTTCAGGCACCCGAGAGGTACTACGGTAGCCTCAAGGACGGTGACAGGGAAGTTCTTGTTTACCCACAATTACCATTGCTGTTGTTCCAGGCTGCGAGACCCGGCGGGAGGATGAGTATAGCGTCATTCTAAACTAGTTTTAGAAGTGTACGTCTATATGACTCTGCCAGAGGGTTGTCGTAGTCAGTGGGAGCAGCGGAAGCATTGGTGGACAGGTAGCTTATGTCTATTTATAGACTAGAGCAGATATAGCGGAGATAGATCATCTATTTCTGACGTGACAGTCATGGGTTTGACTTCATCAGAATAGGGGATGGATCTGTTGAGAAGGTAGTAGGGTGTGATATCTTGGTATTTGGATGATATACACAGAGTAGGAAAAGAAACTCCTACACTACGATCGGTTATACTTTGGTCGTCACACAGTGGTTTCTCCACACAGGACTTGGACATTATATCAGACATACTGGTTACTAGATCTATGGTTTTAGATCTAGATTTGGGTGGTTTCCCAATCAGGGTACTTGACAGCATTCTAAGAGTATTTAGGATGGACGACTCCTGGCTCGGTAGTGTACCTGCAGGTAATGGAGTCACCCTCTCCAAAGGTGTCTTACAGACTAAAGGGGAGAGGGACGTGCATGATTGGCAGATCACTTGCTCAGGCAATTGAGTCAATCGTGAGATGTCAAGTACCACACCAGATGTTGTTCTTGCACTAGATGCAATAAGTTGACATTAATCCAATCCTGGAGAAACAGTCGGAAGCAGTTTTTAGAACATAAGTGGATGTTCTAGGGATATGATAACGGCTGCCTCCTTTAGGAGACGGTTATCATTCCAGGCTTCCAAGGTGACATGGATGGCAGAGTGGCTGTCAGAGTTGTAGTTTTCCTTCTGATGAGGGGCAGTATTTTGGACAGGTGGTCCAAGGCAATACTGAGGGAGGCATGGCGCGCAGGATACTGATTAAGTTCAGTTGACGATACAGTCTAAGAAGTTTGGATTTGGAGTTCATTTATGAGCTAGGTCCCATCAGACATCCAGACACATTCTAAGACAGGTATTGCTCTTTTCGGGAGATGGCTTTCTCCGCGAACTTGAGATATAGAGAGACATAGAAAGAAAAAACTAAGCGGATCCACTCACTGAGGCTATTCCTCGAACGCAATAGTTCCGCAAACGAGCTTTGTGAGACTGACTAGTAGAGGAGTTGGATGTTCGGTATCACACGGGCTGTGAGTATGCGACATCGCAATAATTAGCCTTGAGTGCAAGTGGGAGATTGTTGGAGATAGTGCCCTCAGAGTCAATTATTAGGTCACAGGTACGTGATTGTAATGATTGAGGGAGGACCTATCCCGGTAGGACAGTCTTACTCGAGATGATAGTATGCTATCTGGTTTACCTTTATCATCGTGTACTGTTTTAGGTGACATGACACGTCGCTATTACACGTTGATAGAGCCCCTAGGATTCTTGCTTGACCACCAGCAGTATGAGGGCGATCATATAAGTGGGAGCTGGGGGTCTACAAGCATATCCTTAAAAGGTCCCTAGTCGTGGGAGTTTCGAGACCGGGCATCGATACTCCATTAGTAGACTAGTGTATACAGTCGAGACCCCGACGAGGGGCGGTGGCCGGTCTCACAAGCCACTGGTGTCAGTTGGATCGCCTAAGATGTATACAGGTGCTCATTGGGTTATGAGTACACCGGACAGGACTCGCCGGGAACATGCTAGTTGGTCATATACCAGACGTCAGATGGCAGTTCCCTGGTGACATGTGTGCAGGTTAGTTCATCGACCTGGGGGTCGTCATTTGTCTCGTGTGAGTTCCCACTGTACTTTGATTACTACCCTACCACGGCTCAAAGGAGTCGTGCAAACAAGTTTTAGTTGGGTACAGTCCCGAGCCACATGGAGGCAGTGAGCGTATCTTCAGGGGTTCGTCTCTCCCGGTATTGGGGGTGAGGTCGTGCTGTGTCTAGGAGAGCCATTACACAAAGTCCTTGGCCAAGGCAAGGAGATTTACTGGTAGGTATTCCAGTAGTATCTCAGGGTGTTCTGGGCTACACTCCGACACGACTTGTACCGCTTTTGGGGGTCTGACTTTTACCAACCCCCTAGGCCCGCCATGCGATACTCATAGACGAACGGACCGGACTGCACGGATATTGTCACTGACAGGCTCAGTAGGGTGTCAGGATGAGTTCGCTCATCGACGTCCCTTTTAGTCAATAGCTGGTGGCCCGTTACGTATTGGCTTATACCTCTGACGTGCTAGTGGTTAAATCCACAGCCATAGTATTGACGAGTCTTTAGAGTCCACCACACTTTCAGTTACTCAAGTTTCGGGCGAAACGCTGTAGAGGCCGTATGGAGATATGGCAGGGTCCGATCAGATACGTGCGGTATTGCACGGATCAGGATCGGACGGTTTTGTACTAGTGGCCGTATAGTTATATGGCAGCGTTCGATCAGATACGTGCGGTATTGCACGGATCAGGATCGGACGGATATTACTAGCCGGCTTTGGTTTAAGCCGGATCCTAGTATAGTACAGTGTAGATTTTGTCTCATTGCATTTGTATCCGGACGGAATACAGATGCGGGTGTGTATGCACAGTATGGGGGTTTTCCTGTAATTTATTACGGGACCAGTTTTCTGGAGTTGCCAGTTTGCATTCCGTTCCGGCCGGTTTTCCTTTGTTCTTTCCCGGCCGGACTTTTCAGATGGAGGGTGTTATTTGCAATTGTGCAAATAACATTTGTGGAGGGGGTATCTTGCATATTGGTGGCATCATGATGGCTTTTCATGATGAGATCCTTTTTCTTTCTTTTCTTTGCTTTATGAGATTAGAAATGAAAAGAGGTTTGATGTTGATTTAGTGATGATTATGTTTTAGGTTGTGGTCACCACTTTTTGCATCCTACACTCACCTCCCTCTTGTTATCATATTGTTTTTGCTCCACCATTTTAATTCTCACTTGATAAGAAGTTTTTTTGTTCATGGTTGAGAAAAAGAAAGAGAGAAAGAAAAGAGAAGAAGAGAGTTTCATCTTCATCCTTGAGAGTGTTTCATTTGATTGATCTCATTTCATGTTAAGAAAAATGCAAGCACCATTTTTCTTGTCTTGTTTCCTCCATCATCCACAAATGGCAACCAAACCCCAAAAGAGACTATGATTCTACACTACACTTCCTACAGCATATCTTGAGCATGTCGATTTGCCGGCTTCATGCGCGAGTTGCCTCGGTATTGAGGTGGGAGCCCGTAAAAGTACCCGGCTTCGTGGTGCCCTTTCCGACGAGGAGGAGATGGACGGAGATCCCGCGAGGAGATCGGAGTGGAGATGAAGACCGGAGGACTCGGATCGTATGGTATATTTCTCTACCCCCTCTCTAGATTGCTTAGACTAGTTTAATGGCACGATCCGGGGTTTAGTGCGCGGTGGTGCCGGTTTGCAAAGTCCGCAAAATTAAAGTTTATCACCGCTTCCGCATTCCGGCGTCGGATTGACGGCCGGGGCGCCGCCGTGCACTTACAGACATCAGCATCGCTATATTGGAATTTGGTACCAGGAGCGAATCATCATCTGTCATGAGAGGATTTAGGGATTGTTTTTTTTTTGTTTGGCATCTGCATTGCTGCACTGGAATAATGCCAGGAGCAACTCATCATTTGCCCCGAGAGGATTTGGGAATTGGCCTTTGCTTGGCATCAGTATCGCTACACTGGAATATGGTACCAGGAGCGAATCATCATTTGCGCTTGTTTATCAGGAAGCGATGGCTTAGGAGACAGGTTTTAGGTCCCTATCACCTAAGACTTTTCAATTTTGTGAGCCGTAAGGGTCTCACAAAGCATTTTCTCCTTACGGGTCGTAAGGATCCCATAGGTGTATTTTCTCCTTAGGAGTCGTGGGGACTCCTAAGTGTGTTGCTCCTTTTTGAGTCGTAAGGATCTCACGCAGGGATTTTCTCCTCACAAAGTCGAGAGGACTTTGCGAGTGTATTTCATCTCTTTTTCACGAGTTTGTGCCCTTTCGGGTTTTCATAAACTCGCTGGCAGTCCTGCTGTTTTTACTCACGGAGCCCTTTCGGGTTTTCATCCGTGCCCATTTTGCTTATGGACATACCATTTTTTTAAATTTTATTTATTTTATTTTTTCTTTATTTTTGGTGGGACTTTGAATGTGGTCTCACCGGTAGGACTTGGGAGAGATTGGGGTTGTTTTACGCCCGTGGATTGTATACGGTTTTGCAGGATGTATGATCCAGACCGTAGGGCCGGAAACATTTCGGGACTTTGTTGGCGTCTGCATCGCTGCACTGGAATATGGTATCAGGAGCGACTGATCATTCTCCATTGGGGTATGGAAGTTGGAATTTGGTCGGCGTCTGCATCGCTGCACTGGAATATGGTACCAGGAGCGACTCATCATTCGCCGTTTTGGGATTTGGAATTTGGTTGGCGTCTGCATCGCTGCACTGGAATATGGTACCAGGAGCGACTCATCATTCGCCACTTGGGGATTGGGGAGCGTTGGCTTAGGAGACAGGTTTGGATCCCTATCACCTAAGGCTTTTCAATTTTATGGGCCGTGAGGGTCCCATAAAAGCATTTTCTCCCTACGAGTCGTAAGGATCCCGTAGGTGTATTTTCTCCTTAGGAGTCGTGAGGACTCCTAAGTGTGTTTTTCCTTTATGAGTCGTAAGGATCACACAAAGGTTTATTCTCCTCATGTATCGTGAGGACACATGAGTGGGTCTTCTCAATGGAGCATAATTCCAAAGGCGGAGACCAGTCTCGTAACTGGTGATTGAAGTGGGGCATGAGTGTGATGAGAATTATTTGAGCCCATGGATTATATACGGTAGTCAATTTGGGGACTAACCGTAGGGCCGGAAAAATTTCTGAAAATTTGAATTTTTGTTGGCGTCTGCATCGCTGCACTGGAATATGGTACCAGGAGCGACTCATCATTCGCCTTTGTTTTGTTTGTTGTTGTTGTTGTTGTTTTTGTTTTTGTTTTTGTTTTTGTTTTACCGCGATTGCTCTATCATTTCAGCTTTTCTCATCGTGAAGGTTGCGATTGCCCTATCATTTCGGCTATTTATTCGCGGTTGCCCCATCATTTCGGCTTTTCTTTTTATTTATTTATTTACATATTCCTTCTCTTTTTTTTGTTTACACATTTTTTTTACATTCCCAGTTTAACGACTTAGAGGTCGACTGTTCCCAGTTTAATGACGTGGTGGTCGATTGTTTTCAGAGAAAGGCAGACGTCTGAGAGAGTCAGGTCCCTGAAGGACTTCGGTCTCCGTCTGTATAAAACTGGCGGTCGCAGCTTGATCGTTGGTTAACACGCCAGGGGACAATGATATTTCTCCCGCCTTATATTGTTTCTCGACCCAATCCTTGAAGATGCAACAGTCTTCAATAGTGTGCCCCAGCACTCGGTGGTATGGGCGAAAGTTAGGATGATCAGTCCTGTTCGCTTCACTTAGCCTTTTTGGTTCTGGTAGCCGCAGGCCATTCTTCAGAGCATCTTTAAAAATTTTGTGGACCTTGTCCCTTCGGAATGAGTAGACCTTATTTCTTCTTTCCTCCAAAGTTGGCTCTCGAGACTGGTCGGTTTTTGCTCCGCCCGCTCTCTGCTTATTTAGAGAATCGGTGCTGTTAGAACTTCCGCCTTTTCGGTTGTCGTCCCTCCAAGGTTTCGGTCTGTATGTGAACTGAAGATCCTGAGCAGACTCGGGCTTTGAGCGTTCCAACGTTTGGACCTTTTTGGTAAGCTCTTGGAATGTTTTAAGTCCCGCGGTGCATAGAAAAGGTTTCATCCAGTCCTTCAGATTTTCAATAAGAAGACTGACGGATTGGTCTTGCTCCAATGGCGGTTCATATTTGACAAAGAGATTGCGCCATCGGACTATAAAATCCATGTTGCTTTTGTAGGGTGTTTTTCGTCACCCCATTGAGATGGGAATACGCGCGCGCTTGTCAGGCGTACTACAGATTCCCCCTGCCTAGGGTAGGCCGGGGTTTATTGATTGTGGGGATCCGAATCTCCGGCAGCCGCGGACTAAGCTGCCGTTAATTACCCCTCGCCTTTGGGGCGAGGGAACCTCCGATTAACGGGTTAAACTGGTCATGCGAACTCAATGTGCAGTGTACGTGTGTTGTGTTTTGAAAGGGGGGGGTTTGGATATATCGGGAGCCACGCAGAGTTTTTTACGGGGGTCCCGCTACCAGGATAGCGGGCTGGGGGTCAAGGGGGCTAGCAGCCCCCTTGCGGGGTGCGAGGCAGTGCCCCGTTAGAAATTTTTTTCTAACAGGGGCAGTGTCGTGGAGCACGTGTGTGTGCAAATATGTATACATATGTATATATATATGTATATATGTATATATATAAAAGAAAGAGGGGAAAAGGCATCCAAAGGATGTATAAGGGGCAGCACCTTGGGCGCTGTGCGCCTAGGTGCTGTGCGCTCAGGCGCTAGAGTGCCACGTGTCGGCGCGTGGGCGCTCTGCGCTTGAGCGCTGGGCGCTTAAGCACAAGCGCGCCACCTGTCGGCACGTAGGCGCTTTGCGCTTGAGCGCAAGAGCGCCACGTGTCGGCACGGGGGAGACTTGCGCTCGAGCGCTTGCGCTTGAGCGCAAGCGCGCCACGTGTCGGCACGGGGGAGACTTGCGCTAGAGCGCTTGCGCTTGGGCGCGAGCGCGACACGTGTCGGCACCAGGACGACTTGCGCTCGGGTGCTTGCGCTTGAACGCAAGCGCGCCACGTGTCGGCACGGGGGAGATTTGCGCTCGAGCGCTTGCGCTTAAGCGCAAACGCGCAACGTGTCGGTACGGGGGAGACTTGCGCTCGAGCGCTTGCGCGCCACGTGTCGACACCGGGGCGACTTGCGCTCGGGCGCTTGCGCTTGAACGCAAGCGGGCCACGTGTCGGCACCGGGGCGACTTGCGCTCGGGCGCTTGCGCTTGAGCGCAAACGGGCCACGTGTCGGCACCGGGGCGACTTGCGCTCGGGCGCTTGCGCTTGAGCGCAAGTGTGCCACGTGTCGGCACGTGGGCGACTTGCGCTCGGGCGCTTGCGCTTGCGCGCAAGCGCGCCACGTGTCGGCACGCGGGCGCTCTGCGCTGGAGCGCCGGCGAGAAAAAATGGCTTTTAGCCTAAGAAACAGAAGCTGTGCTTCAGAAAGGAAATATTTGTTATGTATGTATGTATGGAGTTAAACTCCTGGGATGTTTTGAAGCTGATGAAGGGAGTTCTTCTTCTTCCTTCTGTTGTTTGGCCGGATCTTGAAGATCAAGAAGTAGGAGATTTTAAAAATCACTCCTTTTTGAGATCTGATGGGAGATCTGAGTTCCCCTTTGTGGGTTTTATGGTGGAAAACTACTTGGTTTTGGAAAAGAAAGAGTAAAACTCTTGATTTAATTCAAAAGAAATGAGAAGATTTAGAACCTTGGAGAAGGAGCAGGAGGCACAAAGAACCCTAGGTTTTGGGGGAATGAAAAGTTGTTTTTTTATTCATCATGTTGCCTTATATAGGCTTACATATTTACATATAGCCCCTTGAGCTTTGCAAAATGGCATTTTGCCCATTCCATGGCTCATGTGCCTTTTCATTTTGCACATAAGCCATGGGCTTACAAAAATTTGGCTTTATGCCCCTTTTGCATACATTCATGCACAAAAATTACATAAAAATTATTTGTTACATGATTTTTGTTGTTGGCATGGCGGAAGGCCGGACGCTTCGTGTTCGGGCTCGACCTGGGCATTGGCCCACTTGCTTGGGCTTGGACCCACCTGGCTTGAGGTTGACCTTGACTTTGACTTGGTCAACCGGGGTGCAAATTTTGACTTCAACAGCTTTCGTTGTTCTTTGGCTCGGTCCTTACGAGGTCGGCAATGGTGATTTTATCACTGACACTCTTGAACCTTTGCTTGAACATGAATTCTATTTGAGCGAACGTCGTGATCGAGTCATCTGGTATGCTTGCATACCAATCGAAAGCAACATCCGTCAAGCTATTAACAAACTGACGGATAAGGAGCGCATCATTGCCCCCAGTATTTGCGCACGATGCTTTAAATTGGGCAATGTGCCGGTTCGCATTTCCCGTCCCATCGAACCTTTCAAATTTGGGGACAACATAGCCAGTGGGAAACTCCATAATATCGTACCGAGCAGGATATGGTCTCCCGCTACTGTTGGCATCTTTTTGCTCTCCGGTTTCGGCTACCAATGTTTTGACTTTGTTGGCAACCAAATCCATGATTTGATCTTGAGTTAGCGGGTTGCTGTCATCAGCCGCCAAGACATTTCCCGAGACAGGATGCGACTGGCTTTCGTGCGGTCCGCCCACCTTTGGATTTGAGGGAATAGGCGTCGGCTGTCTTGGGACACCGTTTCCCGGTTCATGAGCAGGGCCCCGCGCTTGATTGGGCGGCTGAGAGGCAAGTTGGGCCGTGAGCTGTAAAACGACATTTGTCAAGTCATCAATTTTTGAGTAGAGCTTGGCCATCTCCTTGTCTTTGCTTCTGAGCTGTTTTCGGAGCTCTTGGAGAAGTTGCTGCTCTGCATTCTTGGGACGGAAGATTGGCTCATCTTCGCTTTCCGAGTCCGACTCCTCATGGACCGAAGGGTATTTCTGCCTATCATCCTCATCGAGAGGGTTTTCATCATCCAGCGGAGGCGGCTGTTCTTGGGAAGCGGCAACCACATTCAAGCCAGATAGGATCTGAGATGTGGTGGCCCCGTCCTTACTCTTGCTGGGCGTGCCCACCATGTAGACAGTGTGGACCACATATCCAGCCATTTCCCTATCTTCGGCGGGGTAACCCTGTTCTTTGAATCCTATGAGGTTCAGCCTAGCAGGAGCCCTAGCCCTTTTGTTGGCTCTATATCTGAGCCTTTTCTGCCTTAGCTTCTCAATTTTACGGGCTTGGCGGGCATCTGTTTCCTGGGAAGCCACCGTGAGTCGATTAGCGGGGAGCTTAGAGAAGACACCCGATCGAGCAGTTGTTAGGGGCACCGCTGGAGCTTGCTCGAGACGCGTTGTATCTTTGTCGGTGTCGATGGCCTTGCCCCCAGCTGGGGCCGAGGAAAGTCGTCCAGACACCGACTTGCATTTGGGTTAGGGCGCCCTCGAGATCACCATGTTTGGTCTCCTACCTTTCGAGACTGGTCTGTCTGTTGCTGGAGCTTGAGGAGCTGGGATGGCGTTAGCTGACATGAACAGAATAGAGCCGAATGGTAGCGGTGGCTCTTCCCATTGTCGCCCGAGACTGGCCGGAAGGACCGTCTTGGAGTCTATCTTCATTGTGTAGGAGATGGGAGCCGTGCTGAGAGATGAGCTCATCTTTGGAGACATCGTCGAGAAGTGATTGCTTGAAAACCTGCACAAAAGAGCATTATTTTAGTATAAATATAGATATGTATATTGATTGAGTTCGCATGAACGTTTAACCCGAAATATGGGAGGAAAGATCCGTCCCACCGGGCATGCCAGAATCTGTAGGGTGTTTTTCATCACCCCATTGAGATGGGAATACGCGCGCGCTTGTCAGGCGTACTACAGATTCCTCCTGCCTAGGGTAGGCCGGGGTTTATTGATTGTGGGGATCCGAATCTCCGGCAGCCGCGGATTAAGCTGCCGTTAATTACCCCTCGCCTTTGGAGCGAGGGAACCTCTGATTGATGGGTTAAACTGGTCATGCGAACTCAATGTGCAGTGTTGTGTTTTGTTTTGGAGGGGGCTTGGATATATCGGGAGCCACGCAGAGTTTTTACGAGGGTTCCCGCTACCCGGATAGCGGGCTGGGGGTCAAGGGGGCTAGCAGCCCCCTTGCGGGGTGCGGGGCAGCGCCCCGGCCCAAAAAAATTTTTAGGAAGGAGAGTGTTGTAGAGTATGTGTGTGTGTGTGTGTATTTATATATACATATATATAAAAAAAGAAAGGGAAAGGGCATCTAAAGGATGCGTGGGGAAGAAGCGCCAGCGCTCTACGTGTCAGCACGTGGGCGCTTGGGCGCTAGCGCTTTGGGCACTAGCGCTCTGAGCGCAAGAGCGCTAGCGCTCCACGTGTCAGCACGTGGGCGCTCGCACGCTAAAAGGGACTTAGTCCCTGTAATGAGAGTTGTACTCCCAGAAAGGAGCACTTATTATTTTGTATGTATATATATATATATATATATATATATATATATATATATATATGAGGAGTTGAACTCCTAGGATGTTTTGAAGATGATGATAGGCTTCTCCCCTTGAGCCCTAGTTCTTCCCCAAAGTGGGGTTTCTGGAGATGGGTCTCCTTATTCTTCCTTTGTTGGCCGGATCTTGAAGATCAAGAAATATGAGATTTTAAAATTCTCTCCTTTCTGAGATCTGATGGCAGATCTGAGTTCCCCTTTGTGGGTTTTATGGTGAAAAACTATTTAGTTTTGGAAAAGAAAGAGTAAAACTCTTGATTTAATTTCAAAGGAAAGAAGAAGGTTTAGAACCTTCAGAAAGGGGAAAGAGGCACAAACCCTAGGTTTTTTGAGAGAATGAAAAGTGTTATTTTATTCATCATCATTTTGCCTTATATAGGCTTATATATTTACATATAGCCCCTTGGGCTTTGCAAAAATGGCATTTTGCCCATCCCATGGCTCATGTGCCATTTCTTTTTGCACATAAGCCATGGGCTTTACAAAAATTTGGCTTTATGCCCATTTTACATACATTCATGCATAAAAAATTACATAAAAATTATTTATTACATGATCTATATTTTGGCATGGAGGAGGGCCGGCCGCTTCATGTTCCGGCTCGACTCGGGTATGGGCCCACTTGGCTTGGGGCTGACCTGGACTTTGACTTGGTCAACCGGGGTGCAAATTTTGACTTCAACAGGGTTGCCCAAGTACAGTGCCTCAGTTTTCAACAGACTGGGCCAAAGCTCAAGTGGGCCCGAGAAGAAGCCCGCGATACCTGAAGCGGCCATCCCAAAACGGATAGCCATCCCTGCTCCAGTGAAAGAAGTCGTTAAAGCGGCTTCTCCTGCTAAAAGATCAGTCTTTGCAAGATTATCTGCTCCAACTCCCATTCCGGGCGAAGTCACCAAGGCTGCTACCCCTGTCCGAAAGTCTGCCTTCGACAGGTTGGCCATCCCCTTTCAACGGACGTCGGTTTTCGACAGGCTAACGACAACAGCCCTTTATCAGTGCAGGGGGCATGACGAAGTCACCCCCATAGCTGAGCCAATACCGTCAGCATGACATGCTCGCCGTCGTCACTGGCGCCGAGTAAGGAAGGCTGGGGGCAGTTCTCCTTCTGGACTAACTCCGCCAGCTCCAACGGTGGAAATTGATGCTGCTGTTCTAACTGGGAACAGTTTTGAACTACTTAACAGGGTGCGCAGGAATTCGACAACTGCCGTGCTGAAAAAGTCTCCTCCGCCTGTTGAAAATATCACAAAGGAGAAGCCGGAGCAGCCCTTTCAGTGTCTGTCCTCCAAAATTTACAAAGTCTAACGACAGGTCCAAGACTCGGTGATCAACCAAGATTACTCCCGCCGATCGAAAAAGATGAAAGTTCGGCAAGAGAAGGACCACCCTGTCGTGCCGCAGAAGGTGTCGTCTACTTGGGTGCCCGCTGCAACGGCCCCCTCAACTTCGACCGCTCACAAAAGAAGAAGGCCGGAGAAAATCCCCGTGTCTGCGACAAAGCTCAAAAGCACTGAATCCAAATGCCCCAAGCCTGGGGGCATGGTAGTGCATACTGTTTATATGGCTTCTGGGAAGGAGGAGAGTCGTGCCTCTGGGGGTCATCGACCACTCACCCGATCGGTAACAAAGGCTCAGGAGCAACAACAGAAGCTCCAGGAGATGTTAACGAAGATGGCTGCACTCACGGGACATAAAGAAAGCCCCGAAGTATCGTCGGATCAGCGTCAGGAACAGGAAACCGATGCCGAGTTCCTCCGGAGGATGCTAGAAAAGAAAGACAAAGAGGCCGCGGAACAAGCGGTAACATAAAACAAATGGCGCTATTGTTCCAAGATATGGTAGGCATGATGATCCAGCTGGACCTTCCAGCCGAAGAGCCTCCAGTAATAATTGAAGACGATAGAGGAGAGACATCAAACCCTCTTCCGGCTTGTTCAACAGCCAAAGAGGAGACCATTTCTAAAGCCACCCTGGATGACCATATCGCTCAACAGATACGAGCTCATCAGGCGAACGAAGCGGCCGGCCAAATTGTTAAGACTAGACGACCCTATCCGGGTTGGTAAGATCAAATAAATTACCTGCCAGGATATACTATCCCTAAATTTCACATATATAAGGGGACGGGAAATCCACATCAACACGTAGCTCAATTCAGGGCTCCGTGCGGCAACACCGGAGGTGACGATAAGCTACTGCTTCGCCAGTTTGTTGGCAGCTTGTCAGAAACAGCGTTTGAATGGTACTCTGAGCTCCCGAATGACTCCGTTAAGACATTTGCAGAAATGGAGCTACCGTTCACACAAAGGTTCGCAAGCGCTAGCGAACGCACCCCAATCACGGCATTGATCAATGCCAGGGTGAAGCCGGGCGAAACATAGGTGCAGTACGCGATACGGTGGCGGAACCTATGGTTAAAATGCGAACAACGCATAGAAGAGGCTCCTGCAGCAGGCATGTTTGTGGGAATGCTCGATCCGCAGGCGACCATATCCTAATTTATGATGTTCTTCAAGTCGACCAATTTCCAGGCCTTGATCGACAAGCTGGCCAAAATGGACCAGATGGGCCATATGCCTTCCTCTTCAAAGACGGAGCCTCGGAATGAAAAGGGCAAAGGGAAAACCACCTTTGTTGCCAATGCCCAACAACAGCCTAGTGGTCCAAAACCAGCTGATCGCCAGAACGATAGACGGCAATTTATCAACGCAAAGTTAAAGCGTCCTTACTCATTCCTTCAGGATAAAATAAGGAGACTGTTCAAACTGGCGGTGCGCAACAGGCTCATCACTCTACCAGATCCGAGGTGCCTATTGCAGCCAGGTGACGTCAACAATCCAATTACTGCTCCTATCACCAACTAGTAGGCCATCCAATCGAAAATTGCTTCGTCTTTAAAGGCTGGATTGAGGACCAATACCAACAGGGCAAATTCGCACTGTCCGAGAATTGGAAAGTAAGCCCGCCCCAGCCGCACGCTCCTAAAAGGGTAGATACACCGGGGGCATCATGCTCATTTATAGAAGAAGCTCCATGGGAGGTCGCTCTTTCAGACAAAACAAAAAGAACGCTGAAGGATATCCAAGCATGTCCGGCAATTAGGTGGAAAAGTCCGCTAGAAGCCGAGGTCATTGAAGGAATGCTGAAACTGCGCCCAACGCCAAGAGTTGGTAGCGATAATCAAAACGCTCAGGCCCAGCCGGCAAAGTCTTCAAAAAAGAAGAAGAAAACCAAAAAGCCCGTCCAACCCGAAGATAGCCGTACAGGTCTGCAGAAATACATCGATGCACTGGAAGAATATAACCAGAAGGCACGGATCCCAATCACGTTGGACGAATTCTTTAAGCATGTTCTTGAGAATGAAGATGATGGCGTTGATGAAGGAGACGATTCTTCAGAAGGGCCTGAAGACTACGTGGCGAGTTGCCACATGATCTATCACTCGATAAATGGCAAAGAAGCGCCTGATGAAAAAAAAACTGGGGGCGGATCCCGAAACGTACTCCTAGAACCGTCAGACGAGATGATTGACATGCTGCTGAATGAAGCCAGTCAGAAAAGCAAAGCCAATCGAGAGCGTGAACTGGCTATATTCGAAAAAGCCAAACGCCGGTGACTGAACAAAAGGGTGGAAGCACTCCAACCAGATCGAAGCACGTCCACCATAGACAAAGGCAAACTTAAGACGAAGAAACGATTCGCTAGAGCCCTGTCAATGGGAATGAAGTTGCTCTCTTTCAGAGGAAATTCTCCTGGCGGTATACATCTTGATAAAGAGGATTTATATCCTAACTTCTGCTTATACCATCAGAGGATTGCACACCCTACCGAAGAGTGCATGGCCTTTAAAAACCGGTGGCAGAGATATATCGCCCACCGACAACACGTTCAGCGAATGAAGCGCAAGGCTCATCGGGAACAGAGAAGCACGACAGAAGAAAGCAAAAGAACTACTGGCAACTGTCACATGGTTGATTCCGGGGGATCGCAAGTTCTCACCTTCAGGAGCGATTCGGATGAAGAAATAGCCCTCGGTCCTCTCTTCAAGGAATCCATCTCTGAAGCAGAAGAGATGAAGACCTGTGAGAACATTAAGCTGCGCAATCGCACATTACCCGAAAAGAATCTCGGACCTGCAAACAGGGGATCGGATAGAAGAGATAAGGGGAAGGAAAAAGTCCCTGAGGATATCACCCTCGATGACCGAGTCGTCGAAGAGCTGGCAGCCAAGGACCCGCCCAAGAGAAACAAGGTGGATTACAACATTCTGGCACACCTGAGGAAGATACCCTCACAGCTAAGCATTCTCGACGCCCTTCTTCTATCCAAAGAGGTGAGAGATTCTCTGATCAAGGTATTACAAGAGCCTGACCAGTTTCAAGCTTTCCTCGCCAAAGAAAAGATGAAGGACCGGCTGGAAGATGTACACACAGCTGACATCACTTTCGGTGATGAAGATCTCCTCCTCGGAACGTATGAGCATAACCGTCCCCTATATGTCTCCGGGTATTGCCATGACATTAAGATAGGGAAGATCCTAGTTGACAATGGGTCCTCTGTTAATCTCCTAAATGTGAGGGTGCTAAAAGAAATCTGCATGAGCGTTCAACACCTCGTTCGGGATAAAATCACTATCTCCGGGTTTGACTCCCGGTCATCACGGACACTTGGGTCTGTGATACTGATATTACGCTTTGGGCTGCTCGTCACTGATATCAAGTTCCACGTCATTGACGCCAAGGCTTGCTACAACACTTTGCTCGGCTGGCCTTGGTTACACGAGTACAACATTATCCCTTCTACACAGCATCAGTGTATAAAGTACTTCAAAGATAGGCTTGAATACACTGTGACAGGGGAGTTGAACCCATTCTCCGTTAATGAAGTCCGTAAATACGAGGATGCGAAGTATTTCCTGTCAGACTTTGAAGACACGAAAAGGTGCAATAAGCCGAAGAATAAGCAAAAAGCTATCACCACCATTCCAGTCTTCGGGAGCGATACCGAGAAGGAAGAGGAGATAGTCTATTCGGGACTTCCCCGATACAATAAACCGGGGCCGTCTACCTCTATTCTGGTCTTTGGCAGTGACTCTGAAGACGAGGTCAACGCAGTATTCTCGGTTCGTCCATCAGTACAAGCTTTCATTGGAGATGATCAAAGTTTGCAGATCACCATGGTTCCGCAAGAGCATTACAAAGAGCTCGACGCACTTGATACCTACAGTGTGCAAGAACTGCAGACGTTCTACGTCTCTCCCAGGCGAAAAGATGAAAAGGCGATCCTCTTTTATCGATCCGCGGAAACCAAAGTGGAGAAAGAAATCTGGCATGGTGTTCATATCAGAATTTTGCATATCGCCCATTCTTAATCATATTATAAATAAATAGGTACTTTTGATCCATGTCTGCTAAATAGTTGCAGGTTACAGGTTCTCAGAACAATACAGTGAAATTCATGAAAGATGCTACAAATGTGAGACTACGACCAACAATAGAAGAATCCGTATGATGCCGCCTACTAGTTCAAGGAACAAATGAAGATCAGTAGGCAGTTCAATGCACAAAGGCGGTACAAGATTCAAGACTTCAACGCGAAGCTTACGGTAAAAGTCCACATAATTCTGCACTGTTGGAAATCTGGAAGAAAGTAGAAAAGATTCTGAGAGACCAAGTGAAGAGAACAGAAGATAAAAGCAACTTGAAGAAACCCTAAAGAATTGGGCCCATGAGCCCACCAAATGGCCGCGGATCCGCGGCCAAACAGGCTATTCTGCCGCGGTTCCGCGGCCGTGCAATGCACGTGTCGGTGGTGTGTCGGTGCTTTGACTCAGTCTTTGGGGTTGTTTTGTAATTTCATGTATGGATCAGAATGTAAACCTAGGGTTTTTCCCATCTATAAATAGGAGGGCTCAAAACCAAATAAAGTGTGCCTCTTTTGGGTGTCTCTTTTAAGATGCATCTTTTTAATTTCTAGATTAAATTTTAATTTCCTTGTAATCGTCAAGAGGTCATCAATAAAGGTATATTTTTATCGTGCATTTTTTATCTGAATTTAATTCCTGAATTTTTATCTGTCTTTTATTATCTGCAACTTAGATAGTCTTTTAAAATTATAAAAATGAATTTTATCATAACTTCCCTAATGAGTGAGTAATTCCTCACTTGTTAGGGTTATGATTGGGAAGGTTTGAGAGAAGTAAATCTCTCTCTCTCCTTTCTTTGCCCATATAATTTTTATAATAGGACTCTATTTAAATTAACCACACACCGCTCACTACGGCACCCTATCCTTCAAGATAGCGATGATTCCCTAGTTAGACCGGTTGTGGTTGATTTAAATAGAGGTTAGGGCTAAGAGTTAAGAAAGGACGGACAAAGACCAAAAGGAAGAAACTAAGTTTCTTTCTAGTCGTGCTAATCCCCTTTGTTGACTATTACCCTAACACCTATATTCTTCATTAGGGCATTGAAAGCAGTGGGTAGAATCCCTTTTCCAAACTAACCTAATCCTAACCCTAGCAAGACTTTTAATCAATTTAATCTCATTCTTAGATCGTAAAACAAAACCTGACTTGATCGGATTAACTCGTTAGAACATAAAGAAAAGGAATCCATCTCGCTGTGGACCGACCCGTACTCAACCGGCTAGCTACCAAGCGACACCGTTATTGATTGCGGTATTCTTAACTTTGATTTTAAAATGCTCGCAGGCAATAGACCTCTCAATCAAATGGCGCCGTTGCCGGGGAGACGGTAGTCTCTTTCTTTGTATAATTTCGGGTTAAAAAATTTAAAAATTATAAAAATTTAAAAATTTTAAAACAAAAATAATAAAATAATAAAAATAAAAATCATCTTGTTCTTTTTGAAAGGTTTTTGTGCAAGTGTGCAGGCTTGGAGCAAACTCTGTTTCAGATCTAGAGCAAACCCAGTGAACAAATCAAGAAACAGAGGATCTGAACAGACAGGGGAGAATCCAAACAACACATAGAAAAATTTTGGAGATCTAAACCAACTAAACCACCGCGGAACCGCGGCCGATTCAAGCATTTGACCGCGGAACTGCGGTCAACCTGTGACGTCAGCACCCCATTTTTCTTCTCTCCTACTCCCTGAACTTCACTGACAAATTTTCCTGCAGGTATTCTTTGCATAGATTCTCTTTCTCCTATCCAATAAATTGTTTTTGTGCAGGATTCTTTGCGCTGCCAAATAAAATTTTTGCAAGTGTTTTAGATTTTTTGGTGTGTTAACTGCTTTGCATAATTAATACGGACATCTAAGGGGCTATAACACCAATCAAGATTGGGTGGGGATTTCATTATCCTTCCTAGAACTCCAAAAATCACAAAAAGCATATTCATCACCCTTGAGTTAATTAAAAAATATCTAGACTCGGCCAATTAAGGACTGTCGTGCTCAATAGGACAGAGAAAGGTTGTGGGCATTCAATCGTTTATCTAAACCTAATTTTGTGGTGCTTATGCTAGACAAGTGAGAAAGGTAACTTTAAAAGGCCCGTCTCACAGTGATTCGTGAGCGGATCCCTCCTTTCTTCACTTGTGCTTACCTGACCACAATTGGCGGTGAAGATGCAATTTTAGGGATATCTCACAACTTGTCGTTTTGGAATAGTTAGGAGCAGTCTAGTTGACTTAGGAGACACTAACTCTAGGTTTGATTGTGCATGTTTAAACTGTGGTTATTTGAAATTATACCATAGTTCCGTACAAATTTTGCAAAAACCTCTTTCTAAAAAAAAACACTTTCAAAAATTTCAATACTCCAAAAACAAATTTTTTTAAAAAAACAAAAAATAAAATAATAAAATAATAAAATAAAATAAAATAAAATCACATTCTTTTTCTTCTCCTTTCTCTCATCACATCATGGGTACCCCACCTCGCAAAATTCTTGCCGAACTTTGGTACCCTCAACCAGACATTACTTCCTACGCTTCTTATTTTGGTCGAATTTCGAACGACCCCTCCATACCCAAAATTTCTTTGAAAGATCGAATAGACGCATCTAGGGCATCCAGTTGGACTCCGCAATCCACCTTGTGTCAACCATTTCAACATTCCCCACCTTCTTACGTTGATACTACTTTTTCGAGTCCTGTTGTAACCCTGAAACCCATGTCTATTGCTGAACATATTGAACAATCTCGTAACCGATCTTTCACTTCTTTCACCACTGCGAATTCTTTGGATCAACAATTCCATTCACGTTCTTATCCAAATGTTGATCCTACTCCTGTCTAACCATTCAATTCCTACCAGTCCTACCCGACTTTTGCACCTTTCCTAGACATTGCTTCTACACAGCCATTTGGGAGTTTCCAGTATCCAAACAACTTTGAATCTTTTACTGAAACCCCTTCACAACCCATGTCTAGTCTGGAACAGTCGTTGGAAGATTTTATGGTAGCGTCAAGACAATAGATGATAGATTTGAATGCGTCCATGGCCGCCCTTATACAACCTAGTGACCCGGTAGCTAGTTTCCAACTAGCTCCAAATTCTCCAATGTATGTTGAGGCGGTAGGACAGATTGAGATTTTGAGTGGAGAGAGTGAGCTGTGCACCCTTCCAAATCAAACCAACCTATCTCCAATTGAATCCCACAACTCCGGTTTTGAATGTCTATCAAGTGTCCCAAATGATTCACCAGTTGAAAATAAAACGTTTAATGAATTGTGCGACTTTGTAGTGTTTGATTTTCCAGATTGTGAAGGGTCCCTTTCGAGTGAATCCACACCCAATCCTTTTGACCTCTACACCTCCACTCTAGAACCTGAATTAATTGATTTCCATGCTTTTGATGAGGTGTCTGAGAAATTTAATTTTCACTTGATCGAGGATATTGACGCAGGAAATATTTTGGATGATGAACCCGTAGATTTGGCCGTGTTTTTCTCTCTAATTCATCATCCCGGGTCATTAAATGTTTTTCCCGAACTTCTTATGTGTCTTGATTTTGATGAAAGTTGCATGGATAAGCTAAATTTTGAAGAGAGTATTGAGGATATTATTGAGGATGAAGCAGTTTTACTTGAGGAGTCAGATTTTCCAATTCATTCTATCTCTTCCATTGACTGCGCACACCCTCCTGAATCTTTAACCGACACCCTTCCTTAATCATTTCCCTCCATCCTTGTTCCGACTTTGCAAGAAACTGTTACACTTTCATTTTCAATGTCTGGTTTGCCAAGTTCAAGTTTTCTCACGAATCTTGAGGGATTTGACCTCATTTCTCAGTGGGTTGATAGATTAGCACAATCGCTTTTTACACATCGGTCATTACAAATTGTGCTAATTTATACACTCCATCTCCCCCCTCAAGTTCGTATTCTACTTCTTTCTCCCACTTTCTCTGGTTCTTCTTCTAATCTTCCTTTAATGATACCGAGTGTTAATGAATCAAAGTCCGATATTTTGAGTTCAATAATTCTAGAAAAACAACTTGATTTAGACTCTTTGGAAAATAAGGTAAATGAGCCTTACGACTATCCTACCTTCATAATTTTTGAAAAATCAAGTGTGTTAGATTCTGGCGTGGCACTTATTGACAATGAAACGTCCAATCGGACCATCGATGAAAGTTTTGAAGATATTTTCGCCGACGAACTCGCATTCCTAAATGACACGGATTTTGTGATTAACCAACCTCCACCTGAAGAAGTCGAACCACCACCATTTCTTTTTCCCTTCCGCCATTCTTCTCCTCACCCGAGACCGTATACTGCTTTTATCTCCACACGATCTCGTGTGTTTCTCCTTTCTTTTCTCTACACTCCATTCTTTCACCAACCACACCATTATAAAGATAAATTTTTTGAATGGTTGGTGCTAATCTTTGGCCTGTGTAAGGCCTTGTATAGCTTGATACTGTGTTTTTCTCCCCCCTAACTCTGAACTTTAATGCTTAAACAATAGAAATATTGTTTCACTTAAGCTTGGGGGGCACCTTTTGTGTATATATATTTTGTTTTTTTGTTAATAATAAAATTAAAAATAAAAAAAATTAAACAGGGGAGTGCCGACAATTTTGACCCTCTTGGTGTAGCCTGACAGTGAGGACACTGTCAAGTTTAAGTTTGGGGGTATGCTCGGTAAGCTTTCTTCTTTCGCATTCATGTGTATATTTTTGCATTTGCATACTTATTTTAAAATCCATAAAAAAATTTAAAATTATAAAAATTGAAAAGTTCAATTTTGGCATATTTGACTTAAGTTCAACATGACGGTTGAATAGTTAGGAAAAACTAGATCCTAAATTTAGTAAATTAAAAACCCTAAAAATAACCTTTCTTAAAGTTTAACTATAGAAAATATATATCATTGCAGTTTATTTAGAAATAGGCAAATTTTGAGTTCAGTTCTTGGGCTAAGTCAAAATAAGGAAAAAGTATTGAAATTTTTATTTGAAGTGTAAGTCTGAAAAATAAATTTTGAAACTTTAGTCTAAATCCTGAAATATATACCCTACTACATGCACTAACACACATCTTGAAACTTGGAATAGTAGAGGATACCTTGAAATGCTCTTGTTTAAAATCCTTAGTATGAATGGAAATAAAATAAAGTATAAAAGGTGAATAAAGAGACATAAAAAAATGAACACTGGTTTTGTAATTACTTAAGGCTGTGTAAAATAAAAAATATATATAGCGAGGGTGCTTTATCACCTAGTGCCTTAGACCAACTGGTTTGGGAGTCACTGCTAAAGCCTTAGGTATTGCAAGACGAGGAATTACGCCTAAATGCGTAAGCACATTTTGTAATCGGTGTCTAGTATCTCAAGAAGTATTAACGGCCGCATGAAGAATGTGTGAGCAATTTCATCTAAAATTCACCAACTAAAAGTATTTTGGAAGATGGACAAGAGTATGATAGTTAGAATTGAATTTCCAAGTGTAGGGGTGATATATACACACATGTAGGGGTATATGATTGGGGTTTAGATGAGAGATAGGAATGAAAGATAGGGCTTACACCTTCAGTAGAGATGATAAAAATTCCTAAGTTGAGATGGAACCTTTGAAGGAAAATTCAAAAGATGCTAAAAGCTAAATAAATTTACAGAACATATACGATCTTAAGTTAAATGATAAGTGAGTGTGAAAAATACGGGTTAATGATTTCTGAGTTGAAGATAATAGAATTTCTTACTAGAACACCGAATTGAAGAATGAAAGTCAATAGGCCAAATTGATCGGATTTTGTGGATAGTATCCGCTGAAAACCCTCAGGAGACAACACTCCTACTACTAGGGACACCTAGAAGTTTAACGGCTTGTTGCACGAGCTCAGTGCAATCGCGATTCCTTGCGAAAGTGAGGTTAGGATTTTTCGAGAATAAAATTGGTTTTGCTCGGGACGAGCAAAAGATAAGTTTGGGGGTATTTGTTCATATCAAAATTTTGCATTATTATATCGCCCATTCTTAATCATATTACAAATAAATAGGTGCTTTTGATCCATATCTGCTAAATAGTTGCATGTTACAGGTTCTCAGAACAATACAGTGAAATTCATGAAAAGACGCTACAAATGTGAGATTACGACCAACAATAGATGACTCTGTATGATGCCACCTACCAGTTCAAGGAACAAATGAAGATCAGTAGGCAGTTCAATGCACAAAGGCGGTACAAGATTCAAGACTTTAACGCGAAACTTACGGTAAAAGTCCACATAATTCTGCACTGTTGGAAATCTGGAAGAAAGTAGAAAAGATTCTGAGAGACCAAGTGAAGAGAACAGAAGATAAAAGCAACTTGAAGAAACCCTAAAGAATTGGGCCATGAGCCCACCAAATGGCTGCGGATCTGCGGCCAAACAGGCTATTCTACCGCGGTTCCGCGGCCGTGCAATGCACGTGTTGGTGGGGTGTCGGTGCTTTGACTCGGTCTTTGGGGTTGTTTTGTAATTTCATGTATGGATCAGAATGTAAACCTAGGGTTTTTCCCATCTATAAATAGGAGGGCTCAAAGCCAAATAAAGTGTGCCTCTTTTGGATTCCTCTTTTGAGATGCCTCTTTTTAATTTTAATTTCCAGATTAAATTTTAATTTCCTTGTAATCGTCAAGAGGTCATCAATAAAGGTATTTTTTTTATCGTGCATTTTTTTATCTGAATTTAATTCCTGAATTTTTATCTATCTTTTATTATCTGCAACTTAGATAGTCTTTTAAAATTATAAAAATAAATCTTGTCATAACTTCCCTAATGAGTGAGTAATTCCTCACTTGTTAGGGTTAGGATTGGGAAGGTTTGAGATAAGTAAATCTCTCTCTCTCCTTTCTTTGCCCATATAATTTTTATAATAGGACTCTATTTAAATTAATCACACACCGCTCACTACGGCACCCTATCCTTCAAGATACTGGTGATTCCTTAGTTAGACCGGTTGTGGTTGATTTAAATAGAGGTTAGGGCTAAGAGTTAAGAAAGGACGGATAAGGACCAAAAGGAAGAAACTAAGTTTCTTCCTAGTCGTGCTAATCCCCTTTATTGACTATTACCCTAACACCTATATTCTTCATTAGGGCATTGAAAGCAGTGGGTAGAATCCCTTTTCCAAACTAATCTAATCCTAACCCTAGCAAAGACTTTTAATCAATTTAATCTCATTCTTAGATCGTAAAACAAAACCCGACTTGATCGGATTAACTCGTTAGAACATAAAGAAAAGGAATCCATCTCCCTGTGGACCGACCCGTACTCAACCGGCTAGCTACCAAGCGACACCGTTATTAATTGCGGTATTCTTAACTTTGATTTTAAAACGCTCGCATGCAATAGACCTCTCAATCACATGGCGCCGATTCTACGCTTAACAGGCTCCAGCCCATCCGTCTGCCCAGATACTACACTGAAAGATTAAAAAGGTTTTTGAGACGCCAAGGCGCACCCTTCAAACAGACTGCTCGACAAGCTCAGTTCTACAATAGGATCTAGAACATCCCTGTAACTCAGCGAAAATTGCCCAACGGGAGAATGGAAACGATCGGGCTTGGATATGTTCAATCCAAGAAACGGGAGCGATTCCATGGCTGCTACGTTATACATGATTTCGATGAAGAAAGAGATGCTCTGTTAAAAGACACTACAGTTGAACCAAAACGAGGTCCCGCTATGAAAGTGCCAAGTCCGTCGTTCGAAGAACAGATGGACAAGCTAATAAGGGAAGCGGGTCAAAAGGTCTGGGATGATCATAGCCGCAAAATAGCCATTTACGAGAAAGCTAGGACGCAGCGCTTCCTTCAGCAGGATACGGAGAATGACGATGCTCTTCGTCACCAGCTCGTCATACAAAAGACCCGACGCAGAGGTAGAAACAAGCAAAAGAATGGAAAAAATGTTCGACAGGAACAAAGCGGGTCCAAGAAGCCTCGCGATCGAAAATTGAGCAGCCGGAATCCTTCTCTTATAAAGAAGATGGGTCGAGTATATTCTTTTCCCCAAGACAAGACAAGAAAGATATTCAGTCTTATCATTAAACATCAGATGATTACCCTCCCGGAGTCCAAACACCCCGAGCAAGCAAACGAGGTTCATCACCCGAATTATTGCTCCTATCACCGAGCGATAGGACATCCTCTTGAAGACTGCTTCGCATTCAAAGGCTGGGTAGAAGACCAGTATCAGCAAAGCAGATTCGCTTTATCCAGCAGATGGAGGGTAACCCTGCCACAGAAGTATGAACCGAAAGCCACATATGCAGCGAGAGTAGAGCCGGATCAACATCGGTCTTGGAAGCGATCTCGTACCTGTCACGTGATAATGATGTCGGAAGAAGGAGTGCTCGAGGATATGGATGACCTCCCCTGGTGCTTCGAAAACGATGATGACGAGGTGATCTCAGAGTTTCCACCAGCACCAAAAGAACTGGAAGATAGGATACATACTACGGCAGATAACCTTAGAAAAATCGACTTGGGGACGGCAAACGACCTACGACCTACGTTCGTCAGTGAGCTGTTGTCTGAAGAAAAGATGGCTATGCTCAAAGACGTGCTCATGCAGTATAAAGACTGCTTCGCATGGAACTATTCCGAAATTCCAGGACTAGATCCAGAAGTAGCCGTCCATAAATTGGCGATTTCTCCGGACGTCAAGCCAATCAAACAAGCGCCTAGAAGAATGTGGCTCGAACTTGAAATGAGCATCAACACTGAAGTCAAGAAGTTAATCGACGCTGGCTTCATCCAAAAGGTTCAGTACCTTGACTGTATTGCCAACATCATCCCAGTGATGAAGAAAAATGGGACAGTGCGCATCTGCGTAGACTTTCGGGACCTCAACAAAGCATGTCCGAAGGATGACTTTCCCGTACCGGTTACCGAGCTGATGATAGACAACACGTCCACTCATGAAGTTTTCTCCTTCATGGACGGCTCATCAGGGCACAATCAAATAAAGATGTATCCCGAAGACCAGAAGCATACCGTTTTCTGGACCCCTTTGGGCATATTCTGCTACAAAGTGATGCCTTTCGGTCTGAAGAATGCCAGCGCTACTTATCAGAGGACCATAACGAAGATTTTCGATGCCCTCATACATGAAGTCGTCGAATGCTATATCGACGACCTTGTGGTGAAAAGCAAATCGCACGAGGAGCATTGGGAGCATCTAAAAATAGTGTTCCAACGTCTTCGGAAATACAACTTGAAGATGAACCCTCTGAAATGCACGTTCGGAGTTTCCTCGGGAAAATTCCTAGGATTCATCGTACGACATCGAGGCATAAAAATAGACCGATCGAAGATCAAGCCGATAATGGAAATGCCCACGCCAAGAACTCTCAAGCAACTGCGGTCTCTCCAAGGGAAGCTCGCGTATATTCGGCGGTTCATAGCCAATCTTTCCGGCAAATGTCGTCCCTATAGTCACTTGATGAAGAAGGGAACCCCATTCGTTTGGGATCGCAAATGCCAAAACGCACTGGACGAAATCAAGCAATACCTGCAGAATCCACCAGTACTGACCGCTCCGGTCAAAGAAAAGCCCCTCATTCTATACACAACCGCCCTTGAGGGTTCCTTAGGCGCGCTATGGGTACAAGAAAACGACCAAGGAAAGGAAAGAGCCCTCTACTATTTAAGTCGAGTGCTCCTGGGGGCAGAAAACAATTACTCCCCCATTGAAAAACACTGCCTGGCATTGATCTTCGCGATAACAAAGCTCAGGCACTATGCGTTGGCGCATAAGGTCCATCCCATATCAAAAGTGGATCCTCTCAAATATTTGATGTCAAGAGCCATACTAACAGGACGGATCGCTAAATGGGCCCTCCTCATGATGGAGTTCTCGATAACATACCGACCTCTCAAGGCAGTGAAGGGTCAGGCCATTGCCGACTTCCTTGCTGAGCACCCGATACCTGCCGATTCACCCCTAAATTGCGAATTGCCAGACGAGCACGCGTTTGATACGATCGACAGGGAGAAAGGAGAGAGTGACACCCGATGGGAACTTTACTTCGATGGGGCATCTTCCATGAAGAAGCGACAACACAACACCCCTATAATCAAATCTGGAGTAGGCCTTATCTTCGTAACTCCACAAGGAGGGATAATGCGCTTCGCCTTTTCCTTAACAGAGCCGAGGACAAACAATGAAGTCGAATATAAAGTTTTGATAGTAGGTCTAGAGATCGCCGTCGACATGGGAATCAAAAACCTCTTCATATACGGAGACTCCCAGTTGGTCGTTAGTCAAGTAAACGGCGACTATCAAACGGGCAAACCGGAGTTGGTAAAGTACGGTGAGAGAGTGCAACAATTGCTGATTCAAATCCCTTCCTACGCCCTGGAAAGCATATCGCGTACGGAAAATAGCAAAGCAGATGCATTAGCCAAACTTGCTAAAGAACTGGCTGACGAAAACCTCGATGATGTGAGGATCATTGTGCAAAGTCGTCGGGTTCTCGCACCGGCAGAAATATCTCCGGACCCGTCCGAAGAAAAGGGAGTGACCAAGCAAACGACCCTACAAATAAAAGACCAGGAAAAGGCTAAGAATTGGAGAGAAGTCTTTATAGACTAGCTCAAATCCCATCGAACACCTGAAGATGCGTCCTCAAAACATCAGCTCATGAAACGAGCTCTATCCTTCGCCTTCGTCAATGACACTCTATATAAGAGATCATTTGATTCTCTATGGCTAAGATGCCTGGGACCTGAAGAAGCAAGGAGAGTCATCCAAGGAACTTACGATGGACTCTGCGGTTCTCATCAAGCCGGGCCGAAGATGAAACCGATGATCAAAAGGATGGGCTACTATTGGCCCATAATGATCCAAGACTGCCTCGAATACGCGAAGCAGTGCCACTCGTGCCAGATTCACGGGGACTTTATCCACCAGCATCCAAATCCGCTATATCCAACGGTGGCTAGCTGGCCGTTCGAAATGTGGGGAACTGACATAATCGGGCCCATTAAACCAGCATCGTCCAGAGGACATCGGTTCATACTGGCGACGACTGATTACTTCTCCAAGTGGGCAGAAGCAGTACCACTAAGAGAAGTGAAGATGGAGAATATCCTCCATTCTTCAAGACATACGTCATCTATCGGTTCGGCACTCTGCGACGGATTATCTCCGATAACGGGTCGGCCTACAGAAGTCACAAAATCAACCGCTTCGCGCAGCAACATAATATAGACTGGAGATACTCTTCGGTCTATAATCCTCGAGCTAATGGTCTAGCCGAGGCTTTCAACAAGATCCTTGACGAAGATCGTGAAAAAGACGGTGTCCAAAAATAAAATGGACTGGCACGAGAGACTGCATGAAGCTCTCTGGGCATATCGAACTACGTTCAAAATGGCCACAAACACAACGCCGTATGCATTAGTATTCGGTACTAAAGAAGTACTCCCCTTGGAGATAGAGCTACCCTCCTTACGAGTGTCAATTCATTATGAGCTAACGGACGAAGAGAATGCTCATCTTCGGCTGGAGGAGCTCGACGCCCTCGATGAAACCCGGCTCATGGCGCAACAAAACTGGGAAGCTTATAAAGCAAAGATGATGCATTCATACGAGAGATTGACTAGGCCAAGAACATTCCGCCAAGGCGAACTCGTGCTAGTGGTCAAGAGACCTATGATCCCCAATCGTGCCAAATGGGGAAAATTCGAGCCGAACTATGAAGGCCCGTACATCATAGACAAAGTCTACCAGGGTGGGGCTTACTTGCTCATGGATATGCATGGAAAAAGACCTTTCAGGCCAATAAATGGCCGTTTCTTGAAGAAATACTATGCCTGACTGAGACGTCTAAAAACTACTACGGACCGCAGCATAAAAAAAATGGTACATCAATAAGCGAGATGGGCACGGATGAAAACCCGAAAGGGCTTCGTTAGTAAAAACAGCAGGACTACCGGCGAGTCTGTGAAAACCCGAAAGGGTGCAATCTCGTTAAAAGACACTCGCAAGGTCCTCTTGACCCTGTAAGGAGAAAATACCTGCATGAGATCCTTACGACTCACAATGGAGCAACGCACTTAGGAATCTCCACGATTCCTAAGGAGAAAACACACTTACGAGATTCTCACGACTCGTAAGGAGAATTCCCCTTTGAGACCCTCACGGCTCATAGGATTCAAAAGCCTTAAGCTACAGGGATCTGAACCCGTTCTTAAGCCGTCATACACCCCGATTTTGCCCTACAAGCGTTTCAATATTGACTCTTGTATATAATCCACGGGCACAAATAAACATTTCCCTAACAAAGTCCTACCAGCGACTAGGGATATGCTCACACGGTGAACAACCCTTGTAAGTCCTCTCGATTTACAAGAAGAAAACACTCTTGCAAGATTCTTACGACTTACAAGAGAACATACACTTAGGAATCCTCACGATTCCTAAGGAGAAACGACACCTACGAGATCTTCACGACTCGTAGGGAGAAACACCTTTATGAGACCCTTATGGCTCATGAAGTCAAAAGTCTTAGTCGACAGGATCTTAACCCTATTTGCTAAGCCACCTTTGTTCGAACCGATGAAGGCAGATGATAATTCACTCCGGCAATATTCCAGTTGTAGCGATACTGATGCCTAAATCGGTATCAAATTCCAAGTCCTTTCACGGCAAATGATGATTCGCTCCTGGCAATATTCCAGTCATAGCGACGTTAATGCTGAGATGGGCACCAGATTCCAAGTTCCACACTCACGATAAAAAATTCAGAGAGCCAAAAATGCATATGAAACAGCCGAAATGATGGAGCAACTTGCAACAAAGTCAGCAAGTAAAAATATATGCATACAAAATAGCCGAAATGTTTGGGCAACTCGCAATAAAAAGCAGCGAGTAAAGTAAAAGAAAAATAGCTGAAATGATTGGGCACCGCGAAAAATAGCAGAACTGATTGGGCAATCGCGACTTTCGCGATACAAAAAGCTGAAATGATAGAGCATCGCGGAAAGAAAACAAAAAAATATAATACATATAACATCAAACTTTTGCCCTACAGGCGAGTCCATACTGACTCCTGTATACAATCCATGGGCATAAACAAAAAGGGAACCACATGTCCCCCACCAGATCCTGTCAAAAGGGAAAGTCGGATCTCAACAGCAATATCTGCATCCCAGAAAACCAACAACAGCGTTCCTCCTCCTGCTAGCAGAGCACAGACGCAACGTCAGCAAAGCGGAGCCACGGCAAAGTCCCTAGTTCCAAATCTCGACGGTTCACAGGCAACCTAGAGACCACCTCGACATTCGTCTCGTTACAGCAGACACAACGTCAGAAAAGCGGAGCCACGGCAAAGTCCCTAGTTCCAAATCTCGACGGTTCACAGGCAGCCTAGAGACCACCTCGACATTCGTCTCGTTACAGCAGACACAACGTCAGCAAAGCGGAGCCACGACAAAATCACTAGTTCCAAATCTCGACGGTTCACAGACAACCTAGAGACCATCTTGACATTCGTCTCGTTACAGCAGACGCAACGTCAGCATATGACCCCGACGCGGAAATACGTCATCCAATGACCCCATTTCGGAAATACGTCATCAAATGACCCCGTCGCGGAATTACGTCATCCAATGACCCCGTTTTGGAAATACGTCATCAAATGACCCCGTCGCGGAAATACGTCAGCACATGACCCCGTCGCGGAATTACGTCATCAAATGACCCCGTTTCGGAAATACGTCAGCAAATGACCCTGTCGCGGAAATACGTCAGCCAATGACCCCGTCTCGGAAATACGTCAGCACATGACCCCGTCGCGGAAATATGTCATCCAATGACCCCGTCGCGGAAATACGTCAGCACATGACCCCGCCGCGGAAATACGTCAACACATGACCCCGTCGCGGAAATACGTCAGCACATGACCCCGTCGCGGAAATACGTCATCCAATGACTCCATCGCGGAAACGTCAGCACATGACCCCGTCGCGGAAATACGTCATCCAATGACCCCGTCGCGAAAATATGTCATCACATGACCCCGTCGCGGATATACGTCGACACATGACCCCGTCGCGGAAATACATCATCAAATGACCCCGTCGCAGAAATACGTCAGCCAATGACCCGGAAATACATCAGCAAATGACCCCGTCTCGGAAATACATCAGCAAATGACCCCGTTTCAGAAATACGTCAGTCAATGACCCCGTCGCGGAAATACGTCATCCAATGACCCCGTCGAGGAAATACGTCATCAACTGGCCTCATATGGCTAAAGTCAATCCTGACCCCATACGGCCAAAGTTAACCCTCGATCTCCCCGTCAAAGCAATGCTTTGATTCGGGAGCAGGTCAGCTCATCAATCACTTACGTGTCCTCTCGACTTGTAAGGAAGAAAATCCTCTTGTGAGATCCTTACGACTCTCAAGAGAAAATGCACTTAGGAATTCTCACGATTCCTAAGGAGAAAATACACCTACAAGATCCTCTTGACTCATAGGGAGAAAAATCTTTATAAGACCCTCACGGCTCATAAAGTTGGAAAGCCTTAGGAGGCATATCTGAACCTGACTCCTAAGCCATCGTTGTCCTACAAAGATATCAAAATAGATTATCCACAAAATGTATTTGCTAAAAGGACACACCACCATGAAACAAAATATGTTTTTTATTCATGAATCAAAATGAATACAAAGTACAATCTATAAAAGAATAAAAAAATACTCTCATTCAGGAGTAAGTACAAAAGGAGAATAAAAAGAAACATATACAATTTTTCAAGCCGGCGGAAGATTTAGTAGATTCATCAGTTCATCTTTCTTGCGCTGGGTCTCAGCTTCATGATTCGTTATTGCTATGAGACAGGCCTCTGCTTGAGACTGTTGGGCTTGGTACGAAACGAGCCGACTTTCAAGCTCCTTTTCGGTAACTTTGTGAGCTTCAACCATTTCGTGAGTAAAAATGACGGCTTTATCAATAGCTACCACCTCCCTGATAGCTTCTTGAAGCACCCGCCAAAGTTCATACGCACAGGTGGTCTTGGCCGTGAGTTCAGCTTGAAGTTCCCCCAGCGCGTTGGAATCCAGCTCCCTCTCCGAAAACATTCGGTTGAGCCACTTCTCACATGACTGCAGATTTGTGGCACACCGTTCAATCAGCCCCCGCAAGCTCGCCTTTGCAGCCATGACCTCTGAAGGAAAGCGCGTGCACTCAAGACTATGTAAGCAACCCTCCACCCGACGGCAAAACTCGACCCAAACACGCACCAATGTTTCATCATGGTAAGCGGTAAGAAAGGGAAGGGAAATGTTGGCTTCAGCAGCAAATTCTTCGGCCGTGATCGAGCTACCAGCATGAAGATCTTTGATGAGAGCCGATAAAGAGTGAAGGCTTTGCTTCGCCATCCGTTCAGATACACGTAAGGCATAAGGGCCGGGTGGTATAATGATGCGAAATTCCAGCGGAGTAAGAACGGGCAAAGCAGTTAAGATTCATCAACAGTCAGCGAGATTTGCAAACAAAGAGCACATGGAAAAAAGTCAAAACTTTACTTACCCACAGTCATGCAAGAAGGGTTTAAAAGATCTCCAGGCCCATCGAGGATCTCAACTCCGTCATCAACTTCCAGAACTACAGAAGACATTAGCATCGTTATATGAAATAATAATAATGCCATGAGGAGGGGAAAATAACACTAACCTTGCCCGGAAGAGAGGACGATGCGTTGCGTGGATATTGCCTGTGGAGCGGCCATCTCGAGCAAACGCTGAAAAGATTTTTTAGGAGACAGATCAGCGATGGACGCCGCCAATCCGCGTAATTCTAAAAAGATGGAAGGGTTCAGATAATGAAGAGATCATTAAAACAAAAGATAAAAGAATACCTTCGATACTCCCCCCGCTTTGAACAGGAGGGATAGCAGCTTCGGCAGCCTCCTCCATACCCTCAGGCACATCATCGGAGACATTTGCTGATGTGACGGTTATCAGTTGAGGAGCAGCGGCCACCACTTCAGGGACGACGATCTCAATTACCTGTTCCACCATCTCCAGGCCATCACCAGAAAGGTCCATTAAATCCACGGCCAGAAGGAACACCGCTTCAAGGTGAACGGGCACAAGGGGAACAGAAGCCGCCAATGGAAGCTCTGCAGCAAGAATAGCAACTATAGCGACCCCCTCCACACCTACTGGTGTCTCATCGGGGATATTTACAGAGTCCACTGTCAAGATGCTACTCGAGCTTAGATTCTCTGCCATGGCCGAAGTCCCTGCAAAATTTTACGAAGATAAGAAGACATAGAAAGCAAAACAAATTACTTGCCAAAGGAAAAATACAGAAAGCGTGCATACCGATACGCCAAGATGCCTCGAGTATAGCTTTTTCAAGCCGACGTTCCTTCCTAAGAAGGTATGCTCGCCGGGGTTCTAGGGTAGATTCATGGCCGCCAGTCCATAACGACAACTCATCTTCAGAAGCGGCAGAGATGGGCTGTTTGAGGGCTATCTCGCCTCCCTGCTCCAGAGGACCTATGAATACTCGCCGTATTGATGGAGGATCATCGTAGAATATTACGGCAGGATAGGAACTCTTCGAGACGAGCACGTTCTCGGTCTCATCCTGGGAACGCCTTATAGCCTCAGCAATTGTGCGGCTTCCTCGGCAGATGAACCTGAAAAAAGAAGATCATCATCCGGCTCTTGCATAGATATTAGTTCGTCTTGAATGATAGGCTCGGATTCCATTAAAAAGTCAAGCAAACCGGTAACTGTCTTCTTCTTCCGTTTCGACCCGGAATTAGCGCTGGAAGATGATCGCTTCCTTCCCTTCGGCGCTTTGGTACGACGGTTCCCAACCTTGCCTTCAGTATCCTTTTTCGGCGGTGCTACCGATGATGACACTGCCATCGATGACGCCTCAACTGATGGAACTACTAGTGACGCCTCATCAGAAGCCCTTGCCTGAGCTCTAGTATGCATCGGCATACCAACTGTGGGTGGATTCAGGCCCACATCCACCGCCTCAGGAATAAGTAAGGCACAAGTACCCCTCAAGGGAGGGTGAACCATTGTCCGCGGTCACGGCGAGACTCCCATAGCCTGGATTGGGGCGGGAGCTCTATTTCCAAAAAGTATCCTCCTCTCCTCAACAATGATGGGACCAACTTGGTGGCGGTGCCAATCCGTAAAAGCCCCCACACACCTTGGGATGTAGTTGGCCTCAGGGATCATGAAGCGAGAGCCGGTGTTCAGCCGCATGAAGTGATGAGTGACGTCACGAACAACTTCCAAAGATGAGCTAGGCTCCACTATGAATGCCTCGAAGGGAACACCCTGGTTATAACCCAATTGCCGGGCAAAGCGGTGTGGATTATACCGCATAAAAAGAACCGCATCGTTTTGACGGAACACCAAATAACCCGGTCTGATCGAATACAAGTGCATGGCTTCCCTGGGCTTCAAGGATGGTGCTCCCTCTTTCGATAAATCAAACAGTTGCTGGATAGGTCCCGAAGGAGCAGAGAGGACTCGATCATTGAATACCATCCCGCTTTCGTTGGCATAAGGATTAAGCAGCACACGAAAAGCCCCTAACTGAGTTGGATCAGGAGAAGAAGCGTCCACCAACCTCATGAGCCGCGGGAAGGTATAAGCATCATAAAAACCCGGTCTCTGGTGTGCAGCGAATGCCCCTAACACATGCATTTCAATCCACGACGTAAAATAATGAAGAGAGAAGCTCACCACATCCACACCTGGGGTCGAAGTATTGGCCGCAGTGCTTAGCCCATGGTATAAGTGCGATAACCCTGCAATTCCCACGGCTAGTCGTGTCCCTTTGGTAATGCGATGAGCAGGATAAATGACCGAGGCTCTCATAAAGCGACGATGCGTTAGAATGACAAACCAACTAAGCCAAAGGCTGATAAAACCGACGAAGAAGGTTTCTTCATCCATACCGGGGGCCGCAATTGACTCAAAAGGTACGGCCGGCAAGATTGGGATGTAAAACTGTGGAAAACCTCTTCTCTGGCAGGTAGCTTATTTAGCCCAAACCCGAAGGGGTCGTTAATATTCGCGAACTTAGGAGCCTCCTTTGATAGAACGTCTCCATGAAGGAAGCAGGCGATAAAACACTTAAAAGTGACGCCCTGTTCCTCTGACTCTGCGAACAACTTTTCGAAAATATCCAGAGTCTTGATTAGACTTGGATACTTGTGACGGACGACATTTTCGGTCGACAAGCCATCAAGCGTAGCAGGCACAGTTGTGAATGCATACTCGTCAGGAGGCAGCAATTCTTCATAGGGCGATCCCCTGATCGGCAATCCGGAGATCCAGCAAAACTCTTCCAAAGAAATCGAAACTTCGCGATCCCCTAATAAGAAAGTGTTGGTGGGAACATTCCATTGATTTAGGAAAGTTTTAACCCACCAGATATGGGGAGAATGATAATGAAAAAGAGACGCGTACACCGCCTGATAAAGCCCTGTAACACTTCAGAAAAATAAAATATTATTTTTGAGAATTTTTATAATTAAATAATATTATATTGAATATTTTAATATTTCGGTATAATTAAATATCGATAAATTGGGAAAATTTTTGGAAAATTATGGAAAATTCTAAAAGAGGGTGTTTTATGGAATTATGCCATTTTTAATGTTTTATGATTAATTATATGCTAATTTAGCGCTAATCGCGATTAAAAATCGCTAATCGCGCTTTAAGCGTATTTAGGCAAAACATGTACCGTATCTTTTTCTACATTTGTTACATATTTTCCCATGGCTTCCAACATATTTTAATCATGGTTGATGATTTATTTGAGGAGGGAAAAGAAAAGAAAAGAAAAAGAGAAAAGATTTGAATAATAGAGGTATGGGTGAGAGAGAGAAAGGGTGGGTTTACTTTGACCAAGCCATTCTCTCCTCCATCATTCTCCTTCATTTTTCCCTTCCTTCTTCAGCCCAAGGCAGCACCCTCTCCTCCTCCATCTTCAACCCCCTTAAATCACCTCAATAAACACCTCAAAACCCCATCTCCTTTTCATAAAAAACGTTCACAAGCTCAAGAGAAGCACATTGGACGAAGAAAGCAAGGATTTTGGCCACTTGGGGCAACTCAAGAATTTTCTTGAGTTGCCAAATGAGGTATTTTCTGAACCACTAGCTTATTTTTTCCATTACTTTTACCCCCGTGTTATGATAGAACCGATATCATGTGATTTTGTGGACTTAGAAAATTCTAGTTAGGGTTTATGGGAATTTGAGAGTTGTGATGTGAAATTGAGCTCAGTAGAGGCCACACAAACCCCCTAGTGCTAGAATTAAGACCCAAACCAGAGACTAGAAACCCAGAATACGGATTTAGAAACCGATATCGGAAGAATTATGGAATCTGCGAGGGTTATATGAAATCTTCTATCACCTCGAGACTCTGAAAATTTTTTTGTAAACACATAGAGATATGTAGGCACCTAGGAAGCTACCACCAAAACCCTAGCCCCTAACTCCTTAACATGGCTGCAGATTTATTCCCTATGACCGCAATTTGCGGCCAGACCTGGGGAATTTTGGTTCGTTTTGGTTTTGTAGCTCTTACATCTATAAAATAGACCCCTCCTATATGCAAAATTGGCTAATTGTCACCTGGGGAAAATCTGGGAGCATTTTGGTGTGTTTTAGGCTATGTTTTCCGTATTTTAAAATGCACTTTCTTGATACTTGGATTTGTATTGGGTTGTTGGATGTTTGTACATCGACAACAAGGGTTGTTTGATTGTTTTTGCATGTGTAGGCCATAGGTTCTAACCTATGAGCATACCGTGCGCCATATCGGTTTTCCGGATTCGATTTTAATACGCATTGCGACTGTTGATTATTGTAGGTACCTTCGTATGGATTCCGAGGCGAAGGAGCGCGGCGTCATCGATTTCGGCGATCGAAGACCAGGTGAGTGGATCTATATCCACAGGGGAAGTCGGGTGGATGGCGTATAGCACCCCCGCAAAGTATTGATGGAAAACTGATTATAGAATATGGTTAGGAAACCTAGATTAGGAAACTAGGGTTATAGTAAAGGATAGTTAGTGATACTATATTAGAAACTAAGGATAGTTGGAAATGAGATAATACGGCTTTTATGTGATGACGGGATTCGAGGACGACGTTTGCGGATATTGCCGTTTAGGGCACCGTAGGACTGGTAGTCGATGTAGATGCGTCATCCGAACCATACCTTCTTCTAAACCGAAGAGTCGTATATATCTTTTAAAAATATACCTTGAGGGGTGTTACGGATTTTCAAATGATATCTTTTTCTTAAAAACACCGTAACCCCTATTTTCAAAGCTACGATTCGCTTCTTTAAAAATCTGATTGTATGGTTCGGGTGTGTATATTAGATTAGATACCTATACTTATAGTAGAGATAAAATGTTTAGGTAAACTCGGCTTGATATGAGTTATAAATGCGATGAAAAGATTATAAGACGGATATGATGACCTGATGATATGTTGGTATGCGGATGCGAGTCGATCGAGATGATTTATACCATGTCAGTCCCCTGGTGTGAGATTATTGCGGATGCGACCTGGGACATAGGTATATAGATATATATATAGATATATATAGAATGTTGTGAATCATGGATGATAGGCCGTACGTGATTTCTGGCCGTACCCTCATTTGTCGTATAGGATGATAGGATCCCTATTAGCTTAATGCCGCCGTACGATGATTTTCCGTGGTGATGAGTTTGACTTGATGATTGATCCTTACCCTTGACTAGAGATTGCCGTATGATGGATCATACCGTACGCGATGTTGTTAGGCTGGATTCCGATTGATAGATTCCCAGACTCGGTCATATTAGGTACGTATACCCATCAGCATTTGCATATGATTTCCTTTATGCTGCATTCATATTATTTCCATTGCATTGTTTATACTTGTGCTAGTACACTTGCACTATTATCGATGATGCGTATGTTACACGCATACAGATTTGCCGGCTCACACACTTCATCATCGATAATTGCCATGTCACTACACAGTAGGATTGCTGCATCATGATATGACTCTTTGCATAATCTGCCTTCTATAGTTACCTGTGCACTTTTATACGATGTTGCATGATATATTGCTATGCTTACATTTCCATCACATGTCGCATACATCATGCCTTATGATTTTACGCGTTGAGGTATGCTGTTTTCATGAGATTTCTGGATTTGAGAACCGTGACTATTTCAAAGAAAGCATGTATTGTTTTAAAAACCCGGTTTCTCTTGATATGATATTTCAGTGCATCCACCATGCGTTTTCTCGGTTCTGAGACATGTGCTTGAAACCCGATTCGAGGAGTTGGATGATCCGTTTGTGGGTTCATGGTGGACCCGGTATGGTTCCCCAAGGCGAGAAATGTTTTTCGTGGAGCAGACGATGAGCCTGGCAGGGTGGCGAGTTCTTACCGGTGATAGTATTTGGGCTCGGCGGATATCCGATGGATACCGACCGGAGTCGAGAGATGAGATGGGCCGATCCGGACTGACGGAGCCCGATATATGAGGATTTACGTGCCGATGCTGGGCACGGTTTTCATGATGTTTTCGAGTGTCGATGCTAGGCACTCAGGTTCCATGATTTTGATGTGTCAGGAGGGACACCGTTGATGTATATCCTCATACTTCCATGCACACCCTTTATGATATTTACGTGCATACATACCTTGATTATGGTTGGACGAGATCCATATACATGCATTGATTATTACTGTTGGATGTTATCCACATGCATATAGGTATTGACCACCTTGTTGGCACATATACAGACCCGGTCACCTTAGATATCATAGTATTACCTTTATGATATAGTTGATCTAGGAGTCGTTGTTTATTCGATTTCTATTTGTTGATATTTTTCTACTCACGAGTTGGCAACTCACCCCCGTTGTGCCATAGTTCTTGCAGGTTGACCGCTTGGATCAGTAGCAGCTTCGCCGGCACACAGTTGCATTCGGGTGTTTTGCATTGGTAGGTGGGATGTTTGTATCATTCCCACTCTTGTATCTATATTTCATATTGTATCTAGTTAACTCCATCAATCAAAAGTTGTAAATTGTATAAGTGATGAGACTTAGTGAGACTTGTAGTTGCGAGATTTGAGCGATGGGTTCTATATTCACTTTTGGGGTTATATCCTGCTCATTTCTTTATCTTTTTGTGGTGAACTTCGCCGTTGGGCGTTGTATACTTATTTATACTGTATTGCGTGGTCGTGATCCGCTGTTTGGCGAAAAGCTAGCTCCCGCTTGGGGATGCCATTATTCTTACTATGTATTTGTGGTTTTGGATCAAAATATACAAAGGAGGTACTGCCGAAATTTTTAAAAGACGAAACATGTTTTCAAACTAGTAAATTTCACTTGCATCATTCATGTTCCTTTTTTATGCATTAAGAAAACTTGTTTTCATTATACCTTTATTTCAAAACCTCACCTCTTTTATTTTTCAAAAAAGGTTTAGATTTCTGGGTTTCAGCTTACTTGAATTCCGTTACGCCTTTTGACGTTGCGTGATTCAAGTGCTGGTCAAGAACTAATATTTCGGGTCATGACAAAGTTGGTATCAGAGCACTATGTTTAACATTGTTCGAGTCTATGTTTAACTATGCGGAGTCTAGGGCGGGAGTGTATTTCGGAACCTAAGCTTGACCTTACGGAACTTAGACTTGGACGGGGGGTATTAGACCCGAAATTTTGTTTCATAAGCTGACCCTGATTGATGGAGTAGGTAGATTGAGTAGAGTGACGTACCGTACGTATGTTCCGCGGCATATTTACGATGCGATACTCCACTTAAGAAATCTTAGGATGTACATATTTTTGAGACCAGTGATTCTCTTCGTATTCATGATTATACATCCATTCGAGATCCTCGATTCTATTTGTTTCCATGATCATACTCCCATTGATGATGTTCTTTCTTATGATCATGTATTCATTCTGGATCTGTCATTTCCTCTCATGCCATTGATTTGCTTTCTTCGATATTCGATTGAGGTTCATGTCACCATAGTTTGAGCTGCTGCTAGTATTGCGGTCAGGGCAAGCTCGTCTGGTACGAGGGCTGACCATTGTATTTTCTGGTGACATGGGAACGTCTCGATATAGTGTTGTGTTGTGGCCTCTTATGGAGGCGAATGCTTGGTTTTACACCGGATGATCGGGCCATTGTTTGAGCTGCCAGTTGTGAGAGGATTGTTGATGTACAGCGCACCTCAAAGATTTTGATGTCGCCTACCGTGCAGACAGGTGACCCGGCTGTCGCTGAGATGATGGGATGTCACTTCCAGAGCTTACGAGCTAAGATCGCCGAAGCTTCCAGTCAGAAATGCGACAGATGATAGCTAGTTTACCCTGATTTAAGAGATGAAGGCGATTCGTCAGATTGATGCGCCGACGCAGGCCTAGTTGGGTTGAAGATTTCCAGAGTGGAGAATCTTACTCAGACCTAGAGCAGACCGATCCAGAGATGACCGCCGATGTATCGCCTTTCCTGGAGGATTGAGGCGTTGATTAGCATGTGGGCGAAAAATATTCACATGTTGTATAGGCGAAGCAAAAAGGTTCGAACAAGTGTCAGAAACCCATTTTCCCAAGTTTAAAGTGTTCGGAGGAACATGCAGGTAATTCTGTGGACCCTTTAGAAGAATGAAACCCTAACTCGACATGATGACCATGGAACCGCTTTGAACTTTAGGGTTTGTGGCAGTTTAGCGGTGCCATCAGTGAGGCTTGGGTTTGCCCTTCTACGGCTGGTCTAGAGGTACCGTGGTATGTACCAGATATTTTTAGACTGTGCTCAGGTGCTGAGCCTTCGGGAAATTTTGGGACCTTGATGACTCGATCGAAAAGTTTGACATCGTCAGGATACCATGTGATAAGAGATCAGCAAGCTGACCAGCTTTGGATAGAGGACCTCACCCAGAGGCATTGTGAGTTGATCGAGAATGGACGAGTATTGAGTATTCCTCCGATGGTTGGGACAAGTTCCCGAGGACGTGTTCGGCCAGAGATCTTCTACAAAGTGATGAAGCTACAGAGTACGCGATTTCGAGTGCGAGAGACTTCGGATTGACCGTGGCCGAGAATAGTTGCAGTGCGCAGATAGCGTGGCGTGACGTCATAGTGAGAGATGATAAAGACGAGTGGAATCAGTGGTTCATGCGAGACGCTGACGAGCTGTCATTACTCCCCGTCGAGACTAGAGACCTGATATGCTTATAGAGGCGTTGGGATACGGCCAGTTTCCGAGGAATTGTGTGCGGAACACGCAGATGTCCAGAAAACAAGAAAGGATTATGTAAGAGTACCAGCCTCCATACAGTTCGGCATAAGCAAGATCGGAAGAGACCTTGAGCAGGATTCCTTCCAGGACACTGCTGCAATGAGAATTGCACCCAGGATCAGATGTGTCACGTGTATTCAGAGGACCAGGGGCCGACGCCAGTAACGTGCTGCTTTACGGGTGGTCGTGATGATTGACCGAGGGATGACCAGAGAAGTGCTAGAGCGGAATCGTTCCCGTTAGCACACCTAATAAGGCCGATGAGCCGATGGATTGTGAGATTGGTAATCCACAGAGAAGATAAGGACCCAAAGACAGAGGGCACCAGACCGTGAGCAGGAGGCGAGCGGATGTTCTTGCCCTGTCAGTTTTGGGCGCACCGATATTTTCCGACATTATAGGAGGTGTACCTCAATGTCATTTATTGCGATTTGCGTTTGTGATCCGAGTGCCATGCTTATATCGCTTGGATTTGAGTTTTGATGACGAGTTTCCTGATATTGATTTCGTGCACCATGGCTGCACTTACTGAGTGTTTACGTTTTGCGCATAGTTATCGCACCTGATATATATTTTATGCACCGTTGTGTTGATTTGCGATTTGTGCATGCATATTGCGTTGATGTCGATTTTATACCTGCGTAGCATGTGTTTATGATTTCATGGATTTCATACGGATGATTTGATTTTTTGCACTCGGTATAGCTTATATGTGCTTGCAGTGCATTGATATGTGTTTTGTGCAGGTAGTTGCACACGATTTTGATTTATACACCTTGGTATACTCGGTGTTGCTTTTGATGCGTTCGAGTCATTGATTGTATTTCGTGCATTTGATGCACCCGATGTTATTTCGTGCACAATAGGTGCACCAGATATTGTTGTCATGCACACCGTTGCAGTGGACAGATGCTTTCGTGCACACCCGTTGCACGTAGTTTTGGGTTTTTATGCATATTGTGGCACCTGTATTTGAATTTTATTTTCATGTGCACCAGATGCATGTGATTTTTGGATACGCCTTTTAGGCTGATTTTTGCTTTTGAGTACTTTGTTTTCATGTTGAGCACTATATTGTGTATTAGCCAACAGGACTAATCTGAGGACAGTACCTGAGTACTTTGCATGCATTAATATACTACCAAAAGGGTTTTCAAAAGGAGCTACAGTCTCGCTATTTCCTACGTGTCCCTGAGCGACACGAACGTTTTTAAAGGAAAACCTTTTGGGATATTTTGGAAACGACGGAACGTGTATTTAAGAAAACATATATGGACATATATTATTATTTTAAAATGAGCGTCCGTCAGTTATACCGTGAGTTACGCATTTCCGCGGCGGTTTAGAAAAGATTTTGCATGTATTTCATTCAGATTTTGCAGTTTTTCAAATATGCGTACTATACACGTATTATAGTATTTGACTAGTGTATATTGGATTTCAGTAGTGGATTTCAAGATCTACATCTCTATTGTAACTCCGAGGATATGCGTGCAAATCCGATAATTTGCGTGACGCTTGACGGAGTTGATTTTGAGTGTTGTACTCGTTTTCACGCGCACTTGGCACGTTGTGCTATTTCAGCGTTTTCCATGATTTCGGAACCCCGACGACTTGGATTTTTACTGAAATGTTTTAGTATTGAGGGGTTTAAATTTAAATTCGGGGACCGAATTTCTTTAAGGGGGGAAGATTGTAACACTTCAGAAAAATAAAATATTATTTTTGAGAATTTTTATAATTAAATAATATTATATTGAATATTTTAATATTTCGGTATAATTAAATACCGATAAAATAGGAAAAATTTTGGAAAATTATGGAAAATTCTAAAAGAGGGTGTTTTATGGAATTATGCCATTTTTAATGTTTTTATGATTAATTATATGCTAATTTAGCGTTAATCGCGATTAAAAATCGCTAATCGCGCTTTAAGCGTATTTGGGCAAAACATGCACCGTATCTTTTTGTACACTTGTTACATATTTTTCCATGACTTCCTACATGTTTTTATCATGGTTGATGATTTATTTGAGAGGGGAAAAGAAAAGAAAAGAGAAAGAGAAAAGATTTGAATAATAGAGGTATGGGTGAGAGAGAGAAAGAGAGGGTTTACTTTGACCAAGCCATTCTCTCCTCCATCATTCTCCTTCATTTTTCCCTTCCTTCTTCAGCCCAAGGCAGCACCCTCTCCTCCTCCATCTTCAACCCCCTCAAATCACCTCAATAAACACCTCAAAACCCCATCTCCTTTTCATCAAAAATGTTCACAAGCTCAAGAGAAGCACATTGGACCAAGAAAGCAAGGATTTTGGCCACTTGGGGCAACTCAAGAATTTTCTTGAGTTGCCAAATGTGGTATTTTCTGAACCACTAGCTTAGTTTTTCCATTACTTTTACCCCCGTGTTATGATAGAACCGATATCGTGTGATTTTGTGGACTTAGAAAATTCTAGTTAGGGTTTATGGGAATTTGAGAGTTGTGATGTGAAATTGAGTTCAGTAGAGGCCACACAAACCCCCTAGTGCTAGAATTAAGACCCAAACCAGAGACTAGAAATCCGGAATACAGATTTAGAAACCGATATCGGAAGAATTGTGGAATCTGCGAGGGTTATATGAAATCTGCTATCACCTCGAGACTCTGAAATTTTTTTTGTGAACACATAGAGATGTGCAGGCACCTAGGAAGCTACCACCAAAACCTTAGCCCCTAACTCCTTAACATAGCCGCAGATTTATTCCCTATGACCGCAATTTAAGGCCAGACCTGGGGAATTTTGGTTCGTTTTGGTTCTGTAGCTCCTACATCTATAAAATAGACCCCTCCTATATGCAAAATTGGCTAATTGTCACCTGGGGAAAATCTGGGAGCATTTTGGTGTGTTTTAGACTATATTTTCCGTATTTTAAAATGCACTTTCTTGATACTTGGATTTGTATTGGGTTGTTGGATGTTTGTACATCGACAACAAGGGTTGTTTGATTGTTTTTGCATGTGTAGGCCATAGGTTCTAACCTATGAGCATACCGTGCGCCATATCAGTTTTCCGGATTCGATTTTAATACGCATTGCGACTGTTGATTATTGTAGGTACCTTCATATGGATTTCGAGGTGAAGGAGCGCGGCGTCATCGATTTCAGCGAGCGAAAACCAGGTGAGTGGATCTATATCCACGGGGGAAGTCGGGTGGATGGCGTATTGCACCCCCACAAAGTATTGATGGAAAACTGATTATAGAATATGGTTAGGAAACCAAGATTAGGAAACTAGGGTTATAGTAAAGGATGGTTAGTGATACTATATTAAAAACTAAGGATAGTTAGAAATGAGATAATACGGCTTTTATGTGATGACGGGATTCGAGGACGACGTTTGCCGATATTGCCGTTTAGGGCACCGTAGGACTAGGTAGTCGATATAGATGCGTCATCCGAACTATACCTTCTTCTAAACCGAAGAGTCGTATATATCTTTTAAAAATATACCTTGAGGGGTGTTACGGATTTTCAAATGATATCTTTTTCTTAAAAACATCGTAACCCCTATTTTCAAAGCTACGATTCGCTTCTTTAAAAATCTAATTGTATGGTTAGGGTGTGTATGTTAGATTAGATACCTATACTTATAGTAGAGATAGAATGTTTAGGTAAACTCGGCTTGATATGAGTTATAAATGCGATGAAAAGATTATAAGACGGATATGATGACCTGATGATATGTTGGTATGCGGATGCGAGTCGATCGAGATGATTTATACCATGTCGGTCCCCAGATGTGAGATTATTGCGGATGTGACCTGGGACATAGGTGTGTGTATATATATATATATATATATATATATATATATATATATAGAATGTTGTGAATCATGGATGATAGGCCGTATGTGATTTCAGGCCGTACCCTCATTTGTCGTATAGGATGATAGGATCCCTATTAGCTTAATGAAGCCGTACGATAATTTTCCGTGTGTGATGAGTTTGACTTGATGATTGATCCTTACCCTTGACTAGAGGTTGCCGTACAATGGATCATACCGTATGCGATGTTGTTAGGCTGGATGCCAATTAATAGATTTCCAGACTCGGTCATATTAGATATGTATACCCGCCAGCATTTGCATATGATTTCCTTTATGCTGCATTCATATTATTTCCATTGCATTGCTTATACTTGTGCTAGTACACTTGCACTATTATCGATGATGCGTATGTTACACGCACACAGATTTGCCGGCTCACATACTTCATCATCGATAATTGCCATGTCACTACACAGTTGGATTGCTGCATTATGATATGACTCTTTGCATAATCCGCCTTCTATAGTTACCTGTGCACTTTTATACGATGTTGCATGATATATTGCTATGCTTACATTTCCATCGCATGTCGCATACATCATGCCTTATGATTTTACGTGTTGAGGTATGCTGTTTTCATGAGATTTCTGGATTTGAGAACCGTGGCTATTTCAAAGAAAAGCATGTACTGTTTTAAAAACCCGGTTTCTCTTGATATGATATTTCAGTGCGTCCACCATGCGTTTTCTCGGTTCTGAGACGTGTGCTTGAAACCCGATTCGAGGAGTTGGATGATCCGTTTGCGGGTTCATGGTGGACCCGGTATGGTTCCCCGGGGCGAGAAATGTTTTTCGTGGAGCAGACGATGAGCCTGGCAGGGTGGCGAGTACCTACCGGTGATAGTATTTGGGCTCGGCGGATATCCGGAGGATACCGACCGGAGTCGAGAGATGAGATGGGCCGATCCGGACTGACGGAGCCCGATATATGAGGATTTACATGCCGATGCTGGGCACGGTTTTCATGATGTTTTCGAGTGTCGATGCTAGGCACTCAGGTTCCATGATTTTGATGTGTCGGGAGGGACACCGTTGGTGTATATCCTCATACTTCCATGCACACCCTTTATGATATTTACGTGCATACATACATACCTTGATTATGGTTGGACGAGATCCATATACATGCATTGATTATTACTGTTGGATGTTATCCACATGCATATAGGTATTGACTATCTTGTTGGCACATATACAGACCCGGTCACCCTAGATATCATAGTATTACCTTTATGATATAGTTGACCTAGGAGTCATTGTTTATTCGATTTCTATCTGTTGATATTTTTCTACTCACGAGTTGGCAACTCACCCCCGTTGTGCAACAGTTCTTGCAGGTTGACCGCTTGGATCAGTAGCGGCTTCGCTGGCACACAGTTGCATTCGGGTGTTTTGCATTGGTAGGTGGGATATTTGCATCATTCTCACTCTTGTATCTATATTTCATATTGTATCTAGTTAACTCCATCAATCAAAAGTTGTAAATTGTATAAGTGATGAGACTTAGTGAGACTTATAGTTGCGAGATTTGAGCGATGGGTTCTATATTCACTTTTAGGGTTATATCTTGCTCATTTCTTTATCTTTTTGTGGTGAACTTCGCCGTTGGGCGTCGTATACTTATTTATACTGTATTGTGTGGTCGTGATCCGCCGTTTGGCGAAGAGCTAGCTCCGGCTTGGAGATGCCATTATTCTTACTATGTATTTGTGGTTTTGGATCAAAATATACAAAGGAGGTGCTGCCGAAATTTTTAAAAGACGAAACATGTTTTCAAACTAGTAAATTTCATATGCATCATTCATGTTCCTTTTCTATGCATTAAGAAAACTTGTTTTCATTATACTTTTATTTCAAAACCTCACCTCCTTTATTTTTCTAAAAAGGTTTAGATTTCTGGGTTTCAGCTTACTTGAATTCCGTTACGCCTTTTGACGTTGCGTGATTCAAGTGCTGGTCACGAACTAATATTTCGGGTCGTGACAAGCCCGACCTTCTGCAGTCGCGCATGATGGGCAGACAAGATATAACGAGCCCAGAGAAGATTTTAGTTATATGTATGCCCTAGAGGCCATTACTATACATACGATGTATATTGTAGTGGATGCTTGGACATATATAGGGAGGACTTTCTTGCTCGACATGATAGTATGCTATCTGGTTACACTTTATCTTAACATGTACTCTGATTGTCTCTATGTCACATGTCGATAAAGCCCTTAGGATGAGTACTTGACTACCGGGACTATGATGCAGATCATACTAGTGGGGACAGTGTATTCGCCAAGTACATCCTTCAAATGTTCCTAGTCATGGGAGTACCGAGAAAGGGCATCGATACTCCCGAGTAGACTAGCGTATGCATTCCTTGACCCATATGATGGGCGATGGATGATCCCATATCCATTGGTGTTTAACATTAGAGAAGGTATACGGGTGCTCAGTAGAGACTGGGTACACTGGACGGACTCGCCGAGAACTCCCAGATGGTATTATACCTCACGTCAGATGGCAGTTCTCTGGTGACACTGGTACAGGTTAGTCTGTAGACCCGAGATCGTCATGGAGTCTTGTGTGATTCCCATTGTGCTTTGATTTCCATCATACCACGTCTAAGAGGGCGTGCAAAAAGGTGGCTTTTAGGTACAGTCCTGAATCACATGGAGGCAATGAGCGATAGGAGGGGATTCGTCTCTCCCGGTATAGAGAGTTGATGTTGCGCTGTGTTCGATTGGCTATAACTGGAAATCCCTGGCCAGGGTTGCTGAGATTTACTGGTAAGTGTTATCAGTAGTTTCTCGAACTGTTATAGATCTCATATCAACACGACTTATCAAGCTACTGGGGTCTGACGTATACCACCCCTAGGCGAGATATGCGACATATCAGACGAAGAGACCGGACTGTACGGGAGTGTTACTGATTGGATTCGCAGGAGAATGTACAGGCTTGCTTGTTGATCTTCTCATCGCTTAATACCTAGATGGCTGTTACGTTTAACTGACCGCTTGCAGCTTGTGGGTGTTTGATATGATCATCACCTACTACCGGCGTATTGACGATTCTTTAGAGTCCTACACAGAGATTTCCTGGCTCAGGCAAAACGGAGTAGGAGCACATATATGATATGTGCGGGACCGAGAACAATACGTGTATGTGATACCGTATTAGATTCTCGCGATATGAGATATCGGCCGGGTATATGAGATATAGCCGGGTCATCGGATCAAGTGTTGATTCGATGAACTGATACAGATTATATTAGTCGGTTATTTATGAAGTAGCCGGATTATCGGATCAAGTGTTGATTCGATAATTTAATGTATAATTATATATTTGATATATTAAATTACATTAACTAATATAAGCTTACTAAAAGATTCTTTTTCTCACTCGGGTAATACATTGATATATATGCGATATATGTTAATTGTATTATTTTATTTTGTTACAAAATATATTATATATGTGATATATAATATTGTAACAAGTTAAGATTATAAATGCAACATGATTAGTGGAGATTAAATATGGTTAGGGTTTGATTTGGGTTAATTCTTTCTAGTAGCTTCTAGAAGCTTTGCTTTTGTTTTAAGCAAAGATATTTGTTATGATATTTTGTTGATATTTCGTTAAACCAACCCAAACCCTTGACCATGGTAGACTCTCTACAATGGTTAAGTCTTCTCACTTGAACCATGGTTGCATTTCTAACCTCACACTACTTTCATTATTCATCACAAAAGAAATAGATCATCTTCTTCCTTCTTCTTCTTTGCATGAAAAGCTTTCTAGTTTTTTATGAGGTGATGAAAATGAGTGAGATTAAGAAAACAAATGAGAGCTAAATTCTTACTTCATCATCCTAATCTATTCTTGCCAATTAGATTAGGGTGTTCACTTCATTTAGTGAGTGAGAGCTTGTGTTATAGAAACTTCAAGGTAGATCATCTTAGTTATCGAAGATCGGAAGTAAGCTTGCATCTTTCTCTTCGTGGAGCCTTTCTAGAGTCCGGGAACTTGATGATCGCAGCGAAGGGACCACAATACGGAGCTTATGAAGTGAAGGACCGGACTACAAAGGTTGTAATCCCAAACTCTTAGAAGTAAAGTTGTTTACTTGCTTTGTTTCGCCTAATCTCTAGTCTAAGATCTTGGTTAGGGTTGTTCGGCACGTCTAAATTTTAAATCGGGCATGGTTGATGCCTTATAGACCCTTATGAGAGTGCCTAGTAACCCTACAGTGGTATCAGAGCTAAGCTAGAGTTTTAGGCGAAGTCTAGACGAAGTTTACTGTCCGATCGAACTCTGGATACCCGTAAAACCCTAGTTTCTGGAAAAAATTTCAAAAGTTGACATTTTTCATATTAAAAATACGCAGAAAATTAAGCAGGGAATTTTAAGGATAATTGTAAAATACGACCATCTAATTCCATTAAAGCGCCGCGGAACCGCGGCAAGACTCTTGCTTGCGCGGCGGTTCCGCGGCCGTCTCTGGGCATTAGGGTTTTATTTTGTACAGTAACATCCGTAGGCACTTTCTGATGCTTCTGGGAATTTTTATTTATACTCAAGTGTTAAGTTTTCTGGGTTGTATTGGAAACTCGTTGATTCAATCGGAAAGTTTAACTTCGTTTAATTTTTTTCGGGTAATTTTAGAACGTGTTAAAAAGTTTGAACGGATATCAATAACTCACTTTTTCCCCTGCCGGAAAATTTCCAAGTGTTGGATTTTTCCGTAGTTTAAGAACATTCTTAGTCATGCAAGTAACGCGGTGGACCCTCTAGAAGAACACAAACCTTAACTCGATTATGTGACCGTCTGAACTATCTTTAAAGCTTAGGGTTTGGGGCAGTACGGCGTTGTCTCATGTGAGGCGTTGGTTTGAGCCTTCTACGGCTGGACCATTGGTACTGTGGCATGTAATGGATACTTTTTGAACTCCGCTCAAGTGTTGAGCTATTTGGGAAATCTTGGGTGTTTGTTTATTCGATCGGAAAGTTTAACATTGTCTATTTATCTGGAATGTGATACAATATTTGGAATTCACAAGTAGTTATAAGATAACTAATTTGAATGTTATAAATCTAGCAGTTTAGTCTCATTTGATCGGTTGCCACGGGATTTTGATGCGATCAAAAGTCCGTCGCAATCACGTAGCGTACGCGGATACTCGTCGGGTAAACTTAATAGATAGCCATGCCCCATAGCCCCGACCGAGTGACTGTAGGAGAACCCCGTCGCCAAAAGCATCCGTTCGGGTGCTCGCGGCAGCAGTGTTCCGCCATAATGCACTTCGTCGACAACATCCGGGAGTGCGGCCGTCTACTAAAGTTTGCGACGAGCATTCGATCAAATGTCGGGAATCTTGTTGAATTGCCCGACTTGATATTGAAAAGTGTTTTCGATATTGAGACTAAAATGCGGGATTTATAATTGTTAGGCATGTGATGTCTAAGAAATTCATTTGGTTAGGCATGCGATGTCTAAAGAGGTTGCGGATTCCAACTGTTGTAGTTTTACACTTTCTTTTCTGTGACCGTAAGCGTAGTATGTGGTGTATCGCCGGCTTCGTTGCTATACATCAACAACAATCGGGATACGCATACTTTCTTACGTTGATGATATGAGATATTATGTGTTGTTGTGATATGTTATATTGGATCGTCGTGTTCTGAATAGCCGGGGGTTTTATGTGAGATGAGGGTTTTTATTTTCATTCATGTAAAATTCATTTGTATGTAATATTCTTTTATTGGGGCACTTCCGGGCTGAGGATGATGTCACCATTGTATATTATTTACTTTTCCGCATTTGGTAGACCCAAGGCGGGGAGCATAAGTAACCGGGTTCTTGGGTCCAGTGGGAGACCATCTCGAGGAGTCGAGACCGGGTCTGCTAACCCCAGAATTGGCAGTGTTGCTTGCCGCTCTCGTAGGGGTCTAGGGATGTAGGTTTGGCTATTCATCGCGACCGTGGAATCCATGTTTTATACAGGCTCATATTAAAACACGGACATCCTAGTATATCCAATATTTCATATGTGTTCTTCTGCTGCAATGTTCTGTGATGAGATCATATTACTGCCTGAGACGAATGTTTATATTATATATGAGATATATGTTATATTGCTGATTTCGTTTCAAATGTGATGCTTGTGAAGCATAATAAAATGTGACTTCATTAATGAGATTAATGAAATAAAAGAAACCTAAAGATGTTGTAGAAACTTGTTTAAAAACTGGTAGCTCTAGTTCTTACTTTGCATAGCGGTGTTCCTTGTAGAACATCCAGCACCTTATTCGATAAGGAAAGAGCCGAGATCCCTTCACCGGGAGTGTCCTCTTTAGTGAAACTAGCAGATACTATAAACTCGGTTTGTCTTTTGATTGCTTCTATAGTTCTTGCTTTGCACATCGGTATTTGTGAAATATCCTGCACCTTATTCGATGAGGAAAGAGCCGACGATCCCTTCACCGGGAGTGACCTCTTTAGCAAAACTAGTAAAAGCCTCAAAAACACTCCATTTAAATACACTCAATTATACAACGATATCAAGTTCATTACGCTCAAGGTTTTCTTAAAAACCTGCATAGCCCTCCGTCATTTCAGACAAGTACTACTTAGTATTCGTGCTGCGGTAGTTTGGCATGCGTCAAGGCGTAGTGTACGGTAGCTAACTAGTGCTTATCTGCTAGCATACGATGCGATTGGATTAGGATATTCGTACGGCGTTGTTTGGCATGCGTCAAGGGTCGTGCGGGTGGGTTTAATTTAATCAAGAAATACACGGGTTGAACTTGACTAGCGGATTATGGGTTGTTTGGCATGCGTCAAGATCATAGCACGCTAGGGGTAAAAGAATTATCAGGAATTTCAAGTGTTGAAATTTGCAATGAGATTGCATACCTTCTATAAGATAGTTGGATCCCGATACCCACTGCGAGTAAGAGTTACTCCTGGGAGAGTTTTACACATTACAATTAGCCGATCAAGTAGGTGTCTAGAAAGGTGTTAACGGGGTTACGCCCCTGGGAAAACGAGGTTCACTTTAATTAGGTCCGTGCGAAAGCACGGGAAACCTCCTTCAAAGTACCGGCACTGGCCTGGCTGAAAGATTGGCAAACTTGTAGGGTGTAATTAATCCCTGCTAGTTTTTCCTTTTAGGGTTTGAAGGAAGATTTGACTAAAATAGTGGGAGACATCCTGATTAGATATATTAATAACCAATCTAATCTTGCAAGAGCATACGCTGAGTGTTTTCTTCTCTCTCTCTCCTGGTTGCGACTATGTCACGCCTTAATCAAGATAATAATACGGATATATTGACCGAACCCGCTTGTTATACTGCGCTAGGGAACGTTGGTCCCACTCCAACTTATAATTGTTATAAGACAGAGCAGGAAATAAGGGATTACCAGAATTCCCGTGCTACCCAAACGAAAAAAGTGCATGCTGATGCATCATCTTCGGGTGTGTTCATTACCGAGAAATGTTTCTCAGTATCCTTTACGTCCTGGGTATGAGATACCGGATCAGGATCTCAGATATGTAATCTGTTACATGGGCTACAGATAGGTAGAGAACTGAGAACGGGTGATAAGTTTCAAGAGTTGGAAATGATGCAAGTGTTGCGGCCAAGTCTGTTGGCAGTTATCACCCTGTATTACCAGAATACATTGATTCTGAACGAATGTTATTAGATACCGAACCTGATATACAACATCATATCAGTCTCTTTATTAATAAAGAAGGATATAATTTTGTATTGTTGGATAATGTTTTGAACATTTCCTATATCAAGAGTTGATCGGTTCAGGTACGTTATCTAAAAGCATAGACGTTCTAAATCAAACCACAGTTCTTAACGTACAGAACACACACAAGAGGAAGAGTTCAGAAATGAACGAATCCTTCTTGAGGCATTGTAGACTAGGTCATATCAATGCGACCCGACTAGCTGAAGTTATATATAGATGCATATTTAAATTATTTTGAATTTACATCTTGTGAAACTTGCCGGTCATGTCACAGAGATAAGATGACCACAGCTCCGTTTATTGGAAACAGAGAAAGAGTTAATGAACTCTTGGGATTGATACATGCTGATGTATGAAGGTCCCCTGTCTACACATGCCAGGACCGGTTCTTTGTACTTCATTACATTCACTGATGATCTCTCAAGATTCAGACATATGTTCCTATTGAAACACAAGTCCGAAACTTTTGAGATAATCACAGAATATAAGTTAGAAGTAGAGAACTAAAAACGGGTATAAGTATTATGTCTTTTGATGAGATCAAGGAGGAGAATACTTGAGCACGGGATTCCTGGACTATTCTAAAGGAGAATGGGATTCTCTCTCAGCATTACTCCTCCGTATACACCACAGCACGTCGGTGTATCGGGGCGGAGCAATCACACCCTATTTGATATGGTGCGCTCTATGATGAGTTTTACTGAGTTTCCTATTTCCTTTTGGGAGTTATGCACTTTTGAACCTGCATACCTATTGAATAGGGTTCCAATCAAATCAGTTGCCTACCACTTCATATATGATATGGAATGGGAAGAGCCCATATCTTAAGTAAGTTCAGATTTAGGGTTATCCGGCCTATATCTAATAGCAAAATCCGGACAAGCTCGAGGCAAAGTCAGTTCTGTGGAAGTTTGTTGGATATCCCAAGCATTCGCAAGAGAATATCTTCTACCAAACCGAGGAACAAAAGATGTTTTGTTTCTCAGCATGCCACCTTTGTGAAAGGGAATTTCTTGTGAAGAAATTAGTGGTCATGAGGTAGAACTGGAAGGAGTTCCAGCTATACAAACTGCAGCTGATGATTTAGTAAACCCGAAGGATTCAATAGTTTCCAACGAATCTCAGCCTCTCCGCCGATCTAGTAGGGTTCCTCACCCACCCTAGAGATACTTCGGTTTTCTCTATGACAGTGGGAGCGAGAATTGCATCATAAGATGATGACCCAACTAGTTTCGAGCAGGCCATCAGGAGTGGGACTCTGTAAGAATGGCTGGATGCTTAACGATCTGAGATGGAATCCTTATACACCAACAAAGTATGGACTTTGGTTGCTTTATCTGAAGGGTTAAATCCCCATCAGGAGCAAGTATATCTTGAGAAGATTACTTGGTGTATATGGAAAAGTTGAGACTTTCAAAGCTATGCTTAAGTCCATCCAGATCCTACTTTCCACGGCTACATACCATGACTACGATATCTGGCGGTTGGGTGTCATGACTTCTTTTCTAAATGATGATTTGGAAGAGAGCATCTATAAGTACACAGCCAGAGGGCTTCATAGACAGTGGGAGCAGCGGAAACGTGAGCATGATATTTTATGTGATAAATCAGGCATCGCGGAGTTAGAACATCTGTTTTGATGTGGTAGTCAAAGAGTTTGACTTCATCAAAATAGTAGATGAACCTTGTATATACAAAAAGGTAGTAGAGAGTATGGTGATGATCCTCGTAGAGTACGTGGATGACATACTCTTGATAGGGAAGGAGTTTCCTATGCTACGCTCGGTCAATCTCCTCCTATCACAAAAATTCTCCATATAGGATCAAGGTGATACCTTCTAAATCCTGAGTTATGGATCTATGAGATAGATCTAATTGGATGTTAGGATTCTCACTAGTTGTAGTGAGATGGTATCAATCGATCCTGGGGAGAATCACTGGAAAGGTTCCAGGGTGATAAGGACGACTGAATGTCAGTCGCAGGCATTGTCTTTATCCTCAGTGGAGGGACGGTATGTTGGAAGAGTTCCAAGCTAGATACCGTGACTTACTAGACGATTAAAGGCAAGATACATCGTTACCAAGGATGCTACCAAAGAGGCAGTCTGGATATATTTAAGTTCATGAGATGAACTTCGTTCCTGCCATTGTGTGACAATGGAGTTGTGGCTTATGCCAAGGAACCCCCGTCCCATCAAAAATCCAGATATAATTCTTAGGCAGTATCACCTGATCATGGAGATGGTTGATCTCCAGGGAGATCGAGGTTAGGAGAGTAGACACAGAGGACAACAGCGCGGATCCACTCACAAAGGCCTTTTTCCCAGTAGAGACTTTTATGGGATGGTTGAGTATGAGATACTTCAACCACAGCTGATTGTTGGGTATGCGATACCACAACAGATGGCCCTAGTGCAAGTGGGAGATTGTTAGTTATATGTATGCCCTAGAGGCCATTACTGTACATACGATGTATATTGTAGTGGATGCTTGGACATATATAGGGAGGACTTTCTTACTTGACATGATAGTATGCTATCTGGTTACACTTTATCTTAACATGTACTCTGATTGTCTCTATGTCACATGTCGATAAAGCCCTTAGGATGAGTACTTGACTACCAGGACTATGATGCAGATCATACTAGTGGGGACAGTGTAGTCGCCAAGTACATCCTTCAAATGTTCCTAGTCGTGGGAGTACCGAGAAAGGGCATCGATACTCCAGAGTAGACTAGCGTATGCGCTTCTTGACCCATATGATGGGCGATGGATGATCCCATATCCATTGGTGTTTGACATCAGAGAAGGTATACGGGTGCTCAGTAGAGACTGGGTACACTGGACGGACTCGCCGAGAACTCCCAGATGGTATTATACCTCACGTCAGATGGCAGTTCTCTGGTGACACTGGTACAGGTTAGTCTGTAGACCCGAGATCGTCATAGAGTCTTGTGTGATTCCCACTCTGCTTTGATTTCCATCATACCACGTCCAAGAGGGCGTGCAAAAAGGTGGCTTTTGGGTACAGTCCCAAATCACATGGAGGCAATGAGCGATAGGAGGGGATTCGTCTCTCCCGGTATAGGGAGTTGATGTTGCGCTGTGTTCGATTGGCTATAACTGGAAATCCCTGGCCAGGATTGCTGAGATTTACTGGTAAGTGTTATCAGTAGTTTATCGAACTGTTATAGACCTCATATAGACACGACTTATCAAGCTACTGGGGTCTGACGTATACCACCCCTAGGCGAGATGTAAGTGCACGGCGGTGCCCCGGCCGTCAATCCGACGCCGGAATGCGGAAGCGATGATTTACTTTAAATTTTTAAACCGGCACCACCGCGCACTATAAACCCGGATCAGGCCATTACACTAGTCCTAGCTAACTAAAGAACGGTTAGAGAGATATACCGAGTGATCCGTGTCCTTCGGTATTCTCATCGTCGTCCCGATCTCCCCGCGGAATCTCCGGTCTCCACCAAGTCGCCGGAAGGGCACCACGTCGCCGACTTCTTTTATGGGCTCCCGCCTCTGGTCCGAGGCAACTCGGGCACAAAGCTGGCGAGTCGACGTGCCCAAGATTTGCTGTAGAATATAGTGTAGAGTGTTATGTCTCATTTGGGGTTGTAGGAGGTTGCCATTTTGGTGGAGGAAATGAAGTGGTGGAATTTTGTGATGAACTTGGGATTTTAGCAAGCATGAAGAGCAAAAATTCCCACTACCAAAAATTGGACAGCCCCTACATGGCTTGGCCGGCCATGACAAGGTGAGGAGAAAAGAGTGGGAGAATGAGGGAGAGTCTCACAAGAATAATGCAAGAGAGAGAGAGAGAGATAAAAAAGGTTATCATGAAAGGAAATAATCCCACACTCAATCCCACACTCAACCAACCATCATCATTACTCCAAAGTCAAACAATGATCAACAACCAAAACCAATACTCCATCAACTAATCATCAACAACCATGATGAGAAGAAGAAGAAGTCAAATGGTGGAGGAATTATCATGATACAAAGATAAGCAAAGACAACCCTCCAAAATGCTTATTTGCACAAATGCAAATAAGCCCTCCTCCACCAATCTTCGGCCAATGAAAGATACAAAGAAAAATGGCCGAAACGGAAAGCAAACTGGCAACTCCAAAAACTGATCCCTTAATAAATTACAGGAAAACCCCGCTATTGTATATACATACCCGCATTTGTATTCCGACCGAAATACAAATGCAATGAGACAAAATCTACACTGTACAATACTAGGATCCGGCTTAAACCAAAGCCCGCTAGTATTTTCCGTTCGATCATGATCCGTGCAATACCGCACGTATCTGATCGAACCCTGCCATATCTCCATACGGCCTCTACAGCGTTTCGCCCGAAACTTGAGAAACTAGTCTGTGGGGGACTCTAAAGACTCGTCAACACCTTGGTTGTGGATTTAACTACTAGCACGTCAAAGGTATTAGCCTATACGTAACAGGCTACCAGGTATTGACCAAAAGGGACGTCGATGAGCGAACTCATCCTGACACCCTACTGAGCCTGTCAGTGACAATATCCGTACAGTCCGGTCCGTTCGTCTATGAGCATCGCAAGGCGGGCCTAGGGGGTTGGTAAAAGTCAGACCCCCAAAAGCGGTACAAGTCGTGTCGGAGTGTAGCCCAGAACACCCTGAGATACTACTGGAATACCTACCAGTAAATCTCCTGCCTTGGCCAAGGACTTTGTGTAATGACTCTCCTAGACACAGCGCGACCTCACCCCTAATACCGGGAGAGACGAACCCCTGAAGATCCGCTCACTGCCTCCATGTGGCTCGGGACTGTACCCAACTAAAACCTGTTTGCACGTCTCCTTTGAGCGTGGTAGGGTAGTAATCAAAGTACAGTGGGAACTCACACGAGGCAAATGACGATCCTCAGGTCGATGAACTAACCTGTACACATGTCACCAGGGAACTGCTATCTGACGTCAGGTATAAGACCAACTAGCATGTTCCCGACGAGTCCTGTCCGGTGTACTCATAACCCAATGAGCACCTGTATACATCTTAGGTGAACCAACTGACACTAGTGGCTTGTGAGACCGGCCACCGCCCCTCGTCCGGGTCTCGACTGTATACACTAGTCTACTCTGGAGTATCGATGCCCTGTCTCGAAACTCCTATGACTAGGGACCTTTTAAGGATGTGCTTATAGACTACCAGCTCTCATGTATATGATCGCCCTTATACTGCTGGCAGTCAAGCAAGAATCCTAGGGGCTCTATCAACGTGTAATTGCGACCTGTCAGGTCACCTAAAGCAGTACACGATGATAAAGGTAAACCAGATAGCATACTATCATCTTGAGTAAGACTGTCCTACCGGGATAGGTCCTCCCTCAATCACTGCAATCACGTGCCTGTGATCCAATAATTGACTCTGAGGGCACTATCTCCAACACGAGATATGCGACATATCAGACGATGAGACCGGACTGTACGGGAGTGTTACTGCTTGGATTCGCAGGAGAATGTACAGGCTTGCTTGTTGATCTTCTGATCGCTCAATTCCTGGGTGGCTGTTACGTTTAGCTGACCGCTTGCAGCTTGTGGGTGTTTGATATGATCATCACCTACTACCGGCGTATTGACGATTCTTTAGAGTCCTACACAGAGATTTCCTGGCTCAGGCAAAACGGAGTAGGAGCACATATATGATATGTGCGGGACCGAGAACAATACGTGTATGTGATACCGTATTAGATTCTCGCGATATAAGATATCGGCCGGGTATATGAGATAAAGCCGGGTCATCGGATCAAGTGTTGATTCGATGAACTGATACAGATTATATTAGTCGGTTATTTGTGAAGTAGCCGGATTATTGGATCAAGTGTTGATTCGATAATTTAATGTATAATTATATATTTGATATATTAAATTACATTAACTAATATAAGCTCACTAAAAGATTTTTTTTCTCACTCGGGTAATACATTGATATATATGCGATATATGTTAATTGTATTATTTTATTTTGTTACAAAATATATTATATATGTGATATATAATATTGTAACAAGTTAAGGTTATAAATGCAACATGATTAGTGGAGATTAAATATGGTTAGGGTTTGATTTGGGTTAATTCTTTCTAGTAGCTTTTAGATGCTTTGCTTTTGTTTTATGCAAAGATATTTGTTATGATATTTTGTTGATATTTCGTTAACCCAACCCAAACCCTTGATCATGGTAAACTCTCTACAATGGTTAAGTCTTCTCACTTGAATCATGGTTGCATTTCTAATCTCACACTACTTTCATTATTCATCACAAAAGAAATAGATCATCTTCTTCCTTCTTCTTCTTTGCATGAAAAGCTTTCTAGCTTTTTATGAGGTGATGAAAATGAGTGAGATTAAGAAAACAAATGAGAGCTAAATTCCTACTTCATCATCTTAATCTATTCTTGCCAATTAGCTTAGGGTGTTCACTTCATTTAGTGAATGAGAGCTTGTGTTATAGAAACTTCAAGGTAGATCATCTTAGTTATCGAAGATCGGAAGCAAGCTTGCATCTTTCTCTTCGTGGAGCCTCTCTAGAGTCCGGGAACTTGATGATCGCAGCGAAGGGACCACAATACGGAGCTTATGAAGTGAAGGACCGGACTACAAAGATTGTAATCCCAAACTCTTAGAAGTAAAGTTGTTTACTTGCTTTGTTTCGCCTAATCTCTAGTCTAAGATCTTGGTTAGGGTTGTTCAGCACGTCTAAATTTTAAATCGGGCATGGTTGATGCCTTATAGACCCTTGTGAGAGTGTCTAGTAACCCTACAGAAGATAGCCTGTTGGATGGTGAGGGGTAAGCCCTATCTTATAGACTTGTTCCCAGGGCTGGGCTTCACCTTGGCAAATACGACGCCCCAAGATGTCATGGCTGGCAAAAGGTGGTTTGGTATCCTAGTTGTCGATGGCCCAAGCCGGCCCGTAGGAGTCCAATCCAACATTCCACGGCAAAAGCAGTCTGCAGACGCTCTATCGGCAAGAATGGATGGAGAGGCTCCGTTGGCACCTCGCAAAAAAAGCTGCGGCGGCCCCGAATGATGTGCCCGTACCAGGTTCCCCACAAAAGCAGGTTGGTGCAATCCGGGTCATAAGCCCTAATCATTGCCATCGCTTCTTCGTCAGACGGTGATTGAGGAAAAGCGGCCTCCAAGCGGGTAAAAGGGAAGTATGGAAGAAAAGTCATTGTTCCTGAAATAAAGGAAGGGGAAACTGTTAATGAAACCCACACATGTGTGTGTGTGTATGTATATATATATATATATATATATATATATATATATATATATATATATATAAAGACAGTGGAAGAAAACGACAAGCAGCTTATTTCATGGGACCATTGGTTGCAAAACACATGGGCCCCACAAAATCAATATGGCGGCTCACTAATGATAAGGCGGGGTAATCATTATGAGAACAAAAGGAAGATTCTCAATAAATGAATAAGTGGATTTCAAACATCTCTGCATATTTCCCCAAGGAAAAGCCCATCATGAACTCTGTGCAAATCAAGCAAAATCTCTCCTAAAATTTTGTTGTCAAGAACAATTGAGGATAAAAATCCCAAGAAATCTTCTTATTAGAACTAAGTTCTCCGTGAGAAATAAATTCCTTTTGAACAGAGAAATTAAATTCCAAGAAAATTTTCAGAGCTAAGCTCTTTGGAATGGAATTAAATTCCAGAAGAAAACAAGTACCATCATCAATCCCTTGAGATCAGAAAAACGCCTAATATTGGGGGTTTACTACCTAAAAATCGTGCATTCTTAGAGCTTGGAAAGATGAGTTCTTATTGAAGGAAAAAACCCTTGATGTGGATTTAAAATCCAAAGGGAATTTTATAAAAGGAGAAGAAAAGTTCCTCGGCTGTTCATGATCCTTACCTAAAAAAGTATTCTTTTTGTTGACAGAGTTAAACTCTGGATTTTGTTTCATTAAACAAAGAACTGAGCTCTGAGAAAGAGAATTAAATTCTCAAGGCAAGAAATTGAAAAAGGAAGAAGATGAAGGAATGGAGGCATTGCTGATGAGACCGCTGCATTTATAGGACGTGATAGGAAACTGTTCATCTTCCCTGTTCCCTAGGCAAATCCAACGGCCACAAAAGTGACAGCGTTGCACTCACGTGAAAACACATGAGAACAACGCTGTGGGGGCATTTGTTCCCTCATGGGAACTGAATAATATATAAATAAAGCAGCAAGGAAAACCCTCAAATGGGGCATCACGTGCTCACACGTGACCAGGCCTCACGTGCAAACACGTGACCTTTTTATGGGCAGATTCTATCTACGCCTGAATGCCTAATTGATAAAGTCACGTGCCCACACGTGATGGGCTCTTGAACCCACTGAATTAATAGAATTAAATTCTAATTAAAATGAATTAAAAGCATTTGTTCCCTCATGGGAACTGAATAAAATATATAAATAAAGCAGCAAGGAAAGCCTCCAAAGGGGGAATCACGTGCCCATACATGACCGGATCTCACGTGCATGCATGTGATCTTTTACAGGCAAAGCCTATAGGCGCTAAATGAAATAAACAATTGGAAATGCATAATCAGTAGGATCACGTGCCAACACGTGATGGGTTACTGAGTCCTCTAAACTAATAGAATTAAATTCTAATTAAATACTTAATCAATGGGGTCATGTGCCAACACGTGATGGGTTTCTGAGACCTCTGAACTAGTAGAATTAAATTCTAATTAAATGCTTAATCAGTGAGGTCACGTGCCAACACGTGATGGGTTTCTGAGCCCTCTGAACTAATAGAATTAAATTCTAATTAAAAGGAATCAAAAACCTAAATTGGAAAAATATTTCCCCAGATCTTTCCAAACAAAAAAGATTGCATTCCGTAAAAGGGAGCACCATTGGATTAAAAATCCAATGGTGATTAAAAGATCACAAATTTATAGAAAAATTCTGTACAAAGAAATATTTTCCTAAAATTTTCCAGGAAAAAAAAATAAAATATCTTCTGGATTTTATTCACCGAGTGATCTAAAAGATCATATTGGTTATAAAATCAATCAAAAATCTTTCAATGAAAGATTGACAAAACAAACTGATTCTTTACTTTCTCCTATAAATAGGAGCCAAGAAGAGAAGAGAAAAGAGATATACAATAACAGAGAGAAAAAAAGAGAATTTAATTCTTCAGAGAGAAAAGAAGATCTTTTTAGAGAAAGAAAACTCTAGATAAGAGAAGGAAGGAGATCATTCTATAAGCTCCCACAAAACAAAAGAGAATTTAATTCTCAAACCAAGAGTTTAACTCTTCTAAAAAAGAAGAACTTAGTTCTTCCTCTGGTGGAAGATCTGCAGAAGAAGATCTCCCCACAAGTTGAGAATTTAATTCTCATCGGGGAGATTCTGACATGCAGATCCAAAACTTAGAGGGAGAATTAGGTTTAAAGAATTTAATTCTTTCAAACACATAGGAATTTAATTTCTCTAAATAAAATTAGGGTTTAACCGTATCAAAAGAATTTAATTCTTAAACAAGGGATTTAACTCTCCATGCATGAAAAAGATATCAATACCGCACGAGATTTCCCAAAGTGTTTAACACTTATTGAAAAGGGAAAAGGGAAAACAATAAAGACAGTTTCTCTTTTAGGGTGTATCACGTGCTCCCACGTGACCCTTAAAAAGCTCCCCAAAATAAAAAGGGAGTGAAGACAAGACAGAATAGATTTTGGACGTCTCACGTGCTCCCACGTGGCCCTTAAAAAACTCCTCAAAACAAAAGGGAGAAAGGCCAAGACAGTTTCTCTTTTAGGGGTATCACATGCTCCCACGTGACCCCTGACAAATACTCTTAATATCCAACGCATGGATACCCATCACGTGTCCACACGTGATGGTCGTAAAGGTCAAGTGTTTAACACTTATATGCACATTCTGAGAGTAAAATAAAAGAAACAAGGCCCAATCTTCAGGCGCCTCACGTGACCCCACATAAGTGATTCAGTTTTAGTGTTTAACACTACTTTAAGCATCTCACGTGGGAGCACGTGAGCGCCGAATGTACTCTAGTGTTTAACACTATATTCGAGCCAATCTTAGCCCAAATTAGCTAAGTCTTCCAAAGGCAAGATCCCTTGAAACTGAACCCCAATTATACTCTTGTCTTCCAAAACTGATCATCTAATATTGCATTCAAAGTGATTCCCAGAGCCTTCCAACCAACATTGGTTCAAGGGTACATCTCTTCATACCTCTGATATATGTCGTTGTAATTCTTCAACGTCTTCAGAGAGGTGACGGGTCCCAACAACCAGACATTCCATGGACTGTGGGATCCTTAAACTCATGGACTATGATGTCCTTAAACCTTATGGACTGTGAGGTCCTTAAACTCATGGACTATGATGTCCTTAAACTTTACAGACTATGATGTCTCTAAACCACCATGAACTGTGAGGTCCTTAAACTCGTAGACTATGATGTCTTTAAACTTTACAGACCATGACATCTTTAAACTGGACCGCAAAGTCCCTAAACTAAAACAATAGAGTCCAAATGCTCTTTTGTTGGGTCTAAATGATCCTGTTAAGTAGATCTTAGTCTAAAATTAGACTAACGTATCATTAACAAACGTTTAAGTTGATCTTAGTCTTAAATGAGATTAATGATCCTTAAACCCAACCCAAAACCAAATCTAAGAAAATACGGATTTGGACTAATTCATGCCCTACGGGTGACAACATAAATTAGTCTCCGTATACAATCCACGGGCAACCAAAAATAAAACAAACACACACGACACGAAGTGACCATCTGGAGAAGGAGAAAGTGGTTACCAAGATTCGGTAGCGTAATTAACTGCAGGGGCTTGCGCCTGCAGGGAAGAGCGTCCCCACAATAAAAAAAACCCTTCAAATGAGGGGGAATCTGACGAAGTCTGCTACAACAGCCGTATCTGTCTAAACCTCCGATACATGATGCCATAAATCAGCTTGGCATCTTCGGAGAGGTGGACGGATAAAACCAAATAGCATCTGCCCTCAAATTCAGGCGAGACGACCTACGCGGTTCCGTCTCCCTTCTTTCGGCGGTAAACAATGCTTCCGTACTGATTTTACCTCGGTATCCTTCCAGGAGTCTAGTGAGCTATCGCGGGTGACACATCATTCGCCACGTGTCATGATATGAGAAAATACGACTTATGAGCATCATCATTAGCTCCCCACTCTCGTTCCGACCTATTTATGGGTCGGGTCGAGAGTGGACTACACGGAGAATCTTCTGCTCAGTTTGGCACCGAGAATCATGATGCGATTGCCCAGGAATGAGTAGAGGCATCGTTTCGTCTGTTAGGGCCGGTTATCGACCGAACTCGAGCTCTCCTATTTTTTTTTTATACTTAAGCCATGTTAGGAGCTTGCCTTCTTCGGGTGCATGCGCCGGGCAGAAGCTTGCCAACTGGTTCAGTGTGAGGCTCAGGGATCCACCATTGAGACCGAGCATGAAGATATTTGGCGGCTTCATAACGAGGGCTTTGATCCATCTCTTTGTAGGGCAGGAAGCTGTCTGGAGTGGATGGACCGAGCAGGAGAATGCCCGGTCGCCTCGTGATGAAGGCTTTTGATCCGCATTGTTGTGGGGCAGGAAGCTGCCTGGTAGGTTGAACCGAGCGTGAAAGTGCCCGGTCGCCTTGTGATGAAAGCTTTCGATCCTTGGCGTTGTGGGACAGGAAGCTGCCTGCCAGGATGAACCGAGCATGAGGATGCCCGGTCGCCTCATGATGAGGGCTTTGATCCGCAGCCTTGTAGGGTAGGAAGCTACCAGCTGCGGATGGACCGGGCAGAGTAGCTGTGCGGTGGCCTCGAGATGAGGGCTTCGATCCTTGGCGTAGATGGGTAGGAATCTACCCGCCAGGGATTGACCGGGCAGGGAAGCTGCTCGGGGGCTTCGAGATGAGGGCTTCGATCCGCAGCGTTGTAGGGGTAGGAAGTTACCAGCTGCGAATGGACATGGAAGAGTAGCTGCGCGGTTGCCTTGAAATGAGGGCTTTGATCCGCAGCGTTGTGGAGTAGGAAGCTACCAGCTGCGGATGGATCAGGCAGAGTAGCTGCACGGTGGCCTCGAGATGAGGGCTTCGATTCTTGGCGTAGATGGGTAGGAATCTACCCTCCAGGGATTAACCGGGCAGGGAAGCTTCTCGGTGGCCTCGAGATGAAGGCTTTGATTCGCAGCGTTGTGGGGGTAGGAAGCTACCAGCTGCGGATGGACCGCAGCATTGTGGGGTAGGAAGCTACCGGCTGCGGATGGACTGGGCAGAGTAGCTGCGTGGTGGCCTCGAGATGAGGGCCTCGATCCTTGGCATAGATAGGTAGGAATGTACCCGTCAGGGATTGACCGGGTAAGGAAACTGCTCGGTGGCCTCGAGATGAGGGCTTCGATCCGCAGCGTTGTGGGGTAGGAAGCTACCAGCTGCGGATGGACCGGGCAGAGAGCGTTGTGGGGTAGGAAGCTACCAGCTGGGGATGGACCGGGCAGAGTAGCCACGCGGTGGCCTCAAGATGAGGACTTCGATCCTTGGCGTAAATGGGTAGGAATCTACCCGCCAGGGATTGACCAGACAAGGAAGCTGCTCGGTGGCCTCGAGATGAGAGCTTCAATCCACGGCGTTGTGGGGTAAGAAGCCACCCGCTAGGGATTGACTGGGCAAGAAAGCTGCTCGGTGACCTCGAGATGAGGGCTTCGATCCGTAGCGTCATGGGGTAGGAAGCTACCAGCTGCGGATGGACCGGGCAGAGTAGCTACGCGGTAGCCTCTAGATGAGGGCTTCAATCCTTGGCGTAGATGGGTAGGAATTTACTCGCCAGGGATTGACCGGGCAGGGAAGCTGCTCGGTGGCTTCGAGATGAGGGCTTTGATCCCCAGCGTTGTGGGGTAGAAAGCTACCAGCTGCGGATAGACCGGGCAAAGTAGTTGCGCGGTGGTCTCGAGATGAGGGGCTTCGATCCTTGGTGTAGATGGGTAGAAATCTACCCGCCAGGGATTGACCGGGCAAGGAAGCTGCTCGGTGGCCTCGAGATGAGGGCTTCGATCCACAGCGTTGTGGGGTAGGAAACTACCAGCTGCGGATGGATCGGGTAGAGTAGCTGTGCGGTGGCCTCGAGATGAGGGCCTCGATCCTTGGCATAGATGTGTAGGAATCTACCCACCAGGGATTGACCGGGCAGGAAAGCTGCTCAGTGGCCTCGAGATGAGGGCTTCGATCCGCAGCGTTGTAGGGTAGGAAGCTACCAACTGCGGATGGACTGGGCAGGGAAGGTGCTTGGTGGCCTCATGATGAGGGCTTTGATCCGCAGCGTTGTGGGATAGGAAGCTACCAGCTCTGGATGGATCGGGCAGAGTAGCTGCGTGGTGGCCTCGAGATGAGGGCTTCGATCCTTGGCGTAGATGGGTAGGAATCTACCTGCCAGGGATTGACCGGGCAGGGAAGCTGCTCGGTGGCCTCGAGATGAGGGCTTCGATCCGCAGCATCATGGGGTAGGACGCTACCAACTGCGGATGGACCGGGCAGAGTAGCTGCGCGGTGGCTCCGAGATGAGGGCTTCGATCATTGGCGTAGATGGATAGGAATCTACCCGCCAGGGATTGACCGGGCAGGAAAGCTGCTCTGTGGTCTCGAGATGAGGGATTTGATCCACAACATTATAGGGTAGGAAGCTACCAGCTGCGGATGAACCGAGCAGAGTAGCTGCGCGGCGGCCTCGAGATGAGGGCTTCGATCCTTGGCGTAGATGGGTAGGAATCTACTCGCCAGGGATTAACCAGGAAAGGAAGCTGCTCGGTGGCCTCGAGATGAGGGCTTCAATCCGCAGTGTTGTGGGGTGGGAAGCAACCAGCTGCGGATGGACTGGGCAGAGTAGCTGCGCGATGACCTCGAGATGATGGCCTCAATCCTTGGCATAGATGGGTAGGAATCTACCCGCCAGGGATTGACCGGGCAGGAAAGCTTCTTGGTGGCCTCGAGATGAGGACTTCGATCCGCTGCGTTGTAAGGTAGGAAGCTACCAGCTGTGGATGGACCGGGCATGGAAGGTTCTCGGTGGCCTCGTGACGTGGGCTTTTGATCCACAGCGTTTGTCGGGCAGGAATCTACCCGCTGCGGATGAGCAGAAGACATTCGTCGGTCCTGCACTGAGTTTTATCATGGAAACAAAAGGAAGCAATTCAGATCGCAGAGAAGCAAGATTCTTTATTATTAAACAAAATACAATTTATGTAATTTAGTTTAGATTCTCCTGTATTGAGCAGGTGTCCTTATTGCTCAGACTCGGGTCAGTCGGTGATGACCATGATCTGTCCGATCGTTAGCTCTGCGTCATTAATTTGATCGGCTTGCCTCCGATCTGTTTGATATTTGTCCCGTAGGTACTTTGCTAGGTGACCCGAGCGGATCAACTCCTCGATATAGTCACGGAGTTATTTGCAGTTCTCGGTCGGATGCCCTTGCATCCTATGGAAGGCGCAGTAAGGGCCACAGAGACGCTTTCCAGCCTTTAGGGTGATTGGCGAGAGCTTAAAGAAACTCTCGCTCTTCGCCTCCTCCAACAACTCGTCTGGGAGATGTTGAGTGGGGTATACTCTTGGAATTTCGGGGAGTATGGTTTTGGCCGGTCAATCTTCTTTTCCTCTTCTCCGGCTCTCTTCTTTTGATCGGCCTGGTCGGTCCGGAGTAGGTTCGCGTTCACCTCGGACTCGAGCTGGATCTCTCACTCGGTCTAGGCTTTTACCTCGGCCATGGTTTTAGGTTGCGCTAATGCAAAGGAGCGGAGCTACTCCTTGTGTCTATGACCCGACCTAAGGGCCGTGATGATCGTCTCGTCCTGGTGCTCTAGGACTTCAAGGATAGCGTTGTAGAAATGGGCGACGTATCCTTCGAAAGATTTCTTGTCCCCGCTCTTTATAGTGAAGAGGTGGTCGACGGTCCGCTTCTGCCGTCTGTTCCCGACTAAATGGCTGGGGAATTAGGTGGTCAGCTCATCGAAGGTAGAGATGGAATGTGGCGTGAGTTCTCGGAACCAATCTCGTACAGCGCGGATGAGAGTAGCAAGGAACGCTCGGTATTGGGCAGCGTCAGAGTTGTCCTGGAAGCTCATCCCCGCCGTGAACGCGTCCAAGTGATCTTTCGGGTCGGACTTTCCATTGAAGAGGCACACCTTTGGAGGCTTGTTCCTGGAGGAGACGCGGATAGCGAGCAACTCTTCGGTGAAGGGCTTCGTAAGCGAGTCGGCGGCATATCTAGCCCCCTCGCTTGAAGTGCGACTCTCCCGATGTATACCCTCGATTTTCTTTTCGAGGACATCGAGTCGGTCGTGGTATCCCGAGGATAAAGCGTACTCGGAGTGATGGCCCCTCCTGCTGGCGGCCTGCGCCTGGCCGCGGTTCCGGTTCCGTTCTATGAGGTTCCTTGGGTCTCATGACGAGGTCGTCCTCGAGCTACCGTTGTGAGTCCCGTCCGCGCGACCCTGTCGAGGGAGAGGGCGCTGGCCATACCTGAGAGCAGGCGAGCTTACCGACACCTTCTCGGGAGGGACAGGGGCACGATGGGCATCAGGACGGGGTGCTCTTTCATAAGACCTCGGTGTGGAGCTGTGAGGCGCCCAGCGGGTCATTGAATTGGTCGTCATGGGGGATCTGTGGCCGCCGGAGATAGCGAGGCGCTGTTCGGTCATACCAGCGTGGGCAGTGTCTTCTTCCCCTATGTGGAGATCCCGGTCCCGAGGTGGGGGAGCGGTGACCTGGGTGGCTCGTCCCGCCGTTTGGACATGGACAAGAGCATCCACGATGGACGCGAGCTTGTCGATTCGGGCTGACAGGACGTGAACGGCGTTCGGGGGAGGAGATGTTTCGTCCGCGCCCCCGTTGTGAGGAGGACGGTGGCTAGTGCTTGGATCGTCGCGGTGATCGCTCGCCATGAATTCGAGATCGAAAGATCAACTTTCGTTGAGTGGTATCCTCGTTTTCCACAGACGGTGCCAACTGATGGAGGTCTGGATCTCCTTCAGATGTTGTCTTCCGTTGGCCTGTCACGAGCGTTGATGAACGACTAAGATTAGGTTTGAGGGTTGCCTCTTGAAGCGTGTGGATCTCAGTGGGCTTGGCTTGTGATGAGGCCGATCTACCTGCAAGGAAGTCCCGAGATGGTTGTACCACCGTGGACCCTCCGACGATCAAGTTAGCCAAGATATTTGGGCAGAGTAGCGGCCTATTGAAAGTGAATTACCTTATCCGAGTCGTCTGAGAGAGGGGTTTATATAGGGGTCGCGTGGAGCGAGCCGGTGAGATCTTCGCCGTCAGTTATGCCCGTACGTTACGCTCGCGTTAATGGCGGGATCCACTCATTAATGGGGGGTGAGCCTGTGTGGGACGCGGGACATGGGACGGCGGATATCTCGCTTTGACGAGATACGCGGAGCCTTTGCGGAAGCGCTAAGGCCTTGCGTTCTCGTTTGTCCGGGAGAGCTGGGGAGCTTAGCTCGGCATGAGCCTCGGAGACGAGCCGGGAGACCGAGAAAGTTCTGCTCTGCAATAGTTCGGAGACGAGCGAAGGAGAATGGGCGCCAGTTCAGCGGCTAGGTCGCTCTGGGGTACGCGGCGGAGCGCAAGCTCGGGGATAAGCTGAGGAAGGTCATCAATGCTTCCATACTGATTTTATCTCGGTATCCCTCTAGGAGTCTAGTGAGTTGTCGCGGATGACATGTCATTCGCCACGTGTCATGATACGAGGAAATACCACTTCTGAACATCATCAGGGAGAAAGGCTATTAGCATAGAATTCGGTAAATTTTCACCAAATCCAAGATTACTGCACCTTCTCAAAATCAAGTATGAGAAGATTGCATATCTGGTTGTGTTTGCGAGGGCTGAAGACATGTAAAATACTATCGAAGAATGATTCTTTCATCTAAAACCACATCATTCAATACTCTCTTAGTGATTTGCAAGATCGGTCAAGAGACTAATGGCTCTAAATCCTTACCATAATGACCAACATTTGCGTAGTTGAACAGAAGTGAAGTAGTTGAGTAGACGCAGCAATCAATGTAGACCAATTTCTTCGACTTATTAAAGGAGAGATCGAGACCCGAATCTGGGTTGAAGTGAGTTCTTTTACTAGCATTCATGCTTTATCATGAGAATGGCCCCATTCATATCATGCTCCGGGGCCTCATTTACGGTAATTTCTAGGAAAATTCTGGTTTGGTAATTTCTATATTCTGGTTTAAAAAATTTTCTTCTGATCAAATATAAGTTATGCAATATTATGAAATTTGGAAGGAAAAAAAACAGTAATCCTGCTTATTAGTCGGAAAAAACCCTTCAAACCTTCTATTTTCTGGAGCAATCTAGCAGTTATTGGGTATGAGGCAGCTTGCCCTCATAAATGCCTTCAAAAGTTAAATGCAAGATGCTACCCCATATCACTAGCTCAAACCAAAGATGGATACTAGTACTCTTCCTTTGCAAGCAATCCATTTACTTTGCTCCAACATCTACTTATCAAGATCCAACTGATACCAGCTATACGTATGCCTTTCGCCTACACCATCACATTGTTTCAAAGTCTCATCCAAACTTTGAAGTTTTGATGAGACCGAGAGATAATTTTATATTCTGACATGTCCCTGCAGGTTGAGCATTCTTTTTCATGGGGCCATATAGGCGTTTTAATGTCACATATTGTTTTTATACACGCAACTTGTGGGATTTGCACACGAAAAGAACTCCAAAATTATAGATCTAATTCTATGTCTATACACAATCCACAATCTCCGCCATTGCACCAAAACTCCAAAGCTGTGGCGAGGGATGAGTGAAATAAATATATGTGCAAACACGCCTTTGCGGGTTTAGCACCTTTTCATGAGCCGAACCTGGGATTTCGCAGAACGGTATTTCTTTTAATTAATTTGTTGAAAATTTGAAAATTTATGTCTGATGGGATTTGAACTTGGGTTCTGTGATACTTGATACCGGTCATTCTGAAGCTGTGGTGGGGATGGAGGGATATGATTTTATATGCAAAAATCTTTCATTATCTTGTTATGACGGTGTATTCACAATATATCTTTTAATACCCAGTCCCAACAATGCTAGACTGTCTCAACTGAATATTTAAATTTCTAGACAAATGTCAGCATATTTAGTTGAAGTGCACTAAATTTTTCATCTACCTTCATTGACTCATGCATGAATAGGTCAAGTGCAAAAGACCCCACTTGCACTCAAAAGCTATTGGTAATGTTAATGCTTTACTCCTTCTGGATCACAACATTAAGAGACATAAAGGAAGGAGCTTCATGCTTATAACATGCAGAGTTGGTAGCAAGAAGTCCAAGCCATCTTTATATGAAGTTTTGGGTCCATTTTGTTGGTGAACTTTATAATCAAGAGTCCTATTTGCCACTAAATTTGCCCACAACCTTTTGTTGAGCTGCCACCTAAAGGTTTTAACTTCACTCTTTTTTGTTCTATATAATGTGTAGTAGTTTGGCCAACAACCAAGCTCTCTTGTTAGATAATGTAACAGAATTCGAGGTTTAATTCTTTCTCTTCTAATATTTTTCTCTTCAGTATTTGATAAAGAATATGGAAGCTTTATCATGGAGGTGGATTCTACTAGTTCTTGCTAGTGCTGTCTCTCTTCTTGGTACTTGTCACTCAGAGATAGGTATATTCTCTACTTTTCATCATGCATCTCCTTTTAATTTTTGAATCCAATGAAGCTTATTTAATTTGAAAGCCAAAGACTATCTTACATTCATTACTGTAATTTAAAAGCCTCAGGCAACTAGCTAATTCAAACAAGAAATATGCATCCTTTTTGTTCATTTTCTGTTTTTGCTTTGTGGGGGACTGGATTATATGTATTTAGTTTTCGCTATGTACTTATAATCCTACTTTTGCTTTTCATTACGCTTTCGCTAATGAGTTTTACGGTATGGTTTATGCCGTTTATTTAAAATAAAATAATAGTAATAAAAAAAAACTATGCATCTATGCCAGCACATGGATTCTTGTATGATAGTTGATATATAAGTGAGGATCATCTACAATGTGTTCTTCATGATGAGTTCTCTAATATAATATCTTTGCTTTCAGAACTAAAATTGTTAGGAAAGAAAGCCAACCATTTTCTTTTATATATAAAATTTACTAGTTATAAATGTTTATTTCATTTACAAAATGGAAAGATGGAGATTTACATATAAAAACTAATATTAATTTACTTTCTTACATAAAGTATTAAAAATAATAGAACTACATCAATAAGATTGAAATTACATTTTTTTTAAAATATTCAAATCTAGAGTTAGGATGGAGTACTATCGGGGGGATTTAAGAGTTATTACAGGCAATTCCATTACCATTAGATCCAATATGGGTCGTGTGAAAACAATCATGTCATTTCATTAAAGAATGAGAGTCCCCCCTCAATAATTGTGTGCACACATCCAAATGTAGATCTAAAGCTCATAAAGTTGATCGTATTTGTTTCTAAATCCTATCAATGAAGGCCTATAGTTTCGTCAAGTCTCTATCGCTGCATCAAATTTCTGAAGTTGTATCGGTCGTGGGATATATTTTATATGCTAACACAGCTCCTCAGGTTAAGCGTCCCATTTGTAGCCTGAAACCTAGACTATTTTGCGCAAAAAGGATTCATTAAAATCCGCTTTATAAATACATTCCTGAGAAGATCCAAATCTGGGTCGCTATTATATCACCACCTTAAGTGACCTTGTCCTTGCACTAAAACTCTAAAATTATGAAGTGAGCGGAGCAACAAAAAACCTGTATGTTCTAACATGGTAAAATTTATTTTTCCCCCCTGTCAGCACCAAATTACACGTTTGTAAAGCATGCATCATCGGCCCCACCGGTCTCCTACTATGACTACATCATCATCGGGGGTGGCACTGCCGGCTGCCCCATGGCCGCCACCTTGTCCCAAAACTTCAATGTCCTCCTCCTCGAGCGTGGGGACGCCCCCTATGCCAACCACAACGTTACCAACCTGGGCTCCTTCGGTGACACTCTGGCAGACACGTCTCCGTCCTCCGCCGCACAAAGATTCATCTCCACCGATGGAGTCATCAATGCACGCGCACGGGTGCTTGGCGGCGGGAGTTGTATTAACGCTGGGTTTTATACGCGGGCTGGCGCGGTGTTTGTGAAGAGCGTTGGATGGGATTCCAGGTTGGTGCAAGGATGTTTTATCAGATTTATAGCACAAACTTTATAAATATAAATAGATATAAAGTTGCAAGCCAATACCACTAACTTTCAGCGTGCATGTTTCAGTTTAGTACCAAATGTTGTATCTAATGGCAATTGTTCCTTTAGTGTTGGTGAATTGAAAATTGGTCTAGGTATTTAAACTCGAAAATACTAAAGCTCATTGTAGTTATTAGCAACTGTGTGAGTTCATGATAAGTATTATTCACAACATGGTATTTAACTAGAAATATGTTTATATATTATGATATACTGAAGTTTTAGCCTAAATGAAATTATAATGACAAGATACCTTTCGAATTCAGTGAGAAAAAGTAAAGAAAAAACAACTATCTTTCTGTCTTCTTCTTCTGGATACTTGATTCCTAGGATGAATTCATCGGCAATACAGGTTTCTGTGCCGAACATCAAAATCTGAAACCATGGAGGATTTGGAAAAAAAAAAACCCCGAAATTCATTAAAATCATGGTATTCAACATTCCATCCTTCCTGGTTTTGCAAAATTTTGAACTGTTAAACCTCGTCACCTAATAACATTGAATAAGTAGTTATGTAATCCCTATTTTTGGAAAACATTTGTACTTCAACAAAACCTTATTTTCAGAGACTGTACCATCTAAACGGTTCATCATGTGGATAAAATATATATTGTGAGTCTGTGATCATCTGCACCACGGTCGGAAATTCACTGTATTTAACTTTTCATTTGATCTCTACTTTATTAATTTCCTTGGCAGGTTGGTGAAGGAGTCGTATGAGTGGGTGGAGAAGAAGGTGGCGTTCAAGCCCCCGATGAAGCAGTGGCAGTCGGCCGTCAGGGACGGATTGCTGGAGGCTGGAGTGAGGCCCTACAATGGCTTCACCTACGATCACATCTACGGGACCAAAGTTGGAGGCACCATTTTTGACAGCGAGGGCCATCGGCATACCGCCGCGGATTTGTTGGAGTACGCGAGGCCGGAGGGGATCTCGGTGCTCTTGCATGCGACGGTGTCCAAAATCTTGTTCAGGCATAAAGGTACGAAATATGGCCTTGTACTTCTATTGTAACAAAAGTTTGACTGGAATTTAAATTTGAGCCGCTTATACCGGTTTAAGTTTCCGTCGCTTTAAAGTTACGGTGAAAGTCGACATTTCATCATTTTCTTTTTTTGGGTTGAAACATACAAATTTTATTTATTTCCTTCTTTTTCGCGATGTAGGATATTTAATATAAATAATCCGTTTTAAATATGCTAAGCCTAAATGCCTTTAACACGCCCAATGTTTCACCAAGCAAGCACTTTAACACGCCCAATTTTTCTTGGCATTTTGAAAAATGCGAAGACAATTTTACTCCCCATCTCCTCTGACCCTGTTTACCAATTTCCTAAATTTTGCAACTTCTCCTTCTTAATTTTCGAGCTTTTTTGTTTGCAATTGAAAGATTGGACCTTTTTGTACAAGATGAAGAAGAAAACATACCTGGGATACACTTAATTGCCAAGGGTGTAAAAGTCTAAAAAAGTCAAATGAGCAGCTCATAGGATTTTTGAGAGAATATTCAAACATTTACATAACGATAATTATTAAAGTGCCAACGGAGTAAAAGTTTAATGAATTAAAGAGCCAAACTTCAAACTTTATATATTAAAGTGCTAGATGTTGGGTAGGAGGGGAAGAAGGTAACTATGCTAACGACTAATCATGCAAACCACGCACTACACAACGAAAGACAAAAAACAATAATAATGAAGAACAAGAGAATTAAACCAGAGAGACAAGGATTTGTTAACGAGATTCACCCACCGCATGGCTAGTCCCCGGTAGAGCGGAATCTTCAAAGTTCTACTAAATTTTTGAATCAAGTTTACACCAAGAGTAACCTTAAGAGATTTCTCTCAAATCTCTCAATTCTCTTAGCCGTCACCCTCTCTCTATACACTAGTTTCAATAGCCCTAAAATTTCATCATATGAGAGGCCCTTTATATAGCCTAACCCTAATCCCATTTAAATTAGAATTCAACAGAATATACAAAATATCTGGTTCGTACAGAAAACCCGTGGGTAGACGTCTGATGAAGACTTCGTCACACAGCTGTCGCATTTCTGTATTGGTTTCAGCTCTTTGGGCAGACGTCTCGCACTCCTTGGTCAGGCATATGTATTCGCTCTGGAGACGGCTCAGATCCTTCGTCAGACGTCTGCTACTTTGACCTTCAGATGTCTGGGCTTGCTCTGGACTTTTGCTCGATGCTTCGTGCATGGCCAGACGTCTGAACCTCCATGTTTAGACGTCTGAGGAAGATTCCCAGCGAATATTAACATTCTCCCACCTAGAGATTCTTCCGTCTTAACTTCCAAAAAACTAGTAGACTTCACACAATTTCGTATCTGCTCTCTCCTCATCAAATCTTCTTGGAGAGGTTGACCAACTTGTAACAGAGATCCAGTTTATCCCTGACTACAAACTTAGTGAACATATCTGCATAATTCTTCTCTCCCATGATCTTTTGTTGTGTTAACTCACCATCTTCCAACGCTATACGTATGAAATGATACCGCACCTTGATATGCTCCATCCTAGAGTGATATGCAGTGTTCTCAGCCAAGTGTATTGCACTTTGACTATCGCTCCACAAGGTATTGAACTCTTGTTTCTTACCGAATTCTTCGAGTAACTCTTGTAACCATATCATCTCTTTGTCGGCTTTGGTGATGGCCACATATTCGGCCTCCGTCGTTGAGAATACCATAATCTTTTGCAACTGGGAAATCCAACTGACTGTTATTTTCTTAACCGTGAATATATACCATGTTGTGCTTTTCTCATTATCTCGATCACCTGAGTAGTCTGCATTAACATAACCTTGCACATTAAGAGAATCACCCCTGAAACATAAGTAATGAGTGGATGTTTCCCTTGAGATGTCTCAATATCCACTTTACTGCATCCTAATGCTCCTTCCCCGGATTTTGCATATATCTGCTTACAACTCCCACTGCTTGTGCAATATCTGGTCGTGTACTCACCATTGCATACATCAAACTCCCAACCGCGATGCATATGACACTCGTGCCATGTCATCATTCTATTCTTAAGTTTTTGGGCCCAACTCTTTACTGAATTTGAAATACTTCGTTAAAGACGTACTTATCGGTTTTGCTTTGTCCATATTGAACCGCTTCAAAACCTTCTCCACATAGTCCTTTTGCGACGGCCATAGATTTTGTTGCTGCCTATCTCTAATGATCTTCATGCTCAGAATTTACTTGGCTGCTCCCAAATCCTTCCTGGAGAATTGTTCAGCCATCAGCTTCTTCAGACTTTGAATTTTTTTGAAATTCGGACTCGCTATCAACATATCATCTACATAGAGTGATAAAATAATATAGTCTTCATCCTTAAACGTCTGAACATAGACACAACGATCTGAATCATATTTCACAAATCCTGACTCTAGCATGAATTGATCAAATTTGAGATACTACTATCTTGGAGCTTGCTTAATGCCATACAAACTCTTTCGCAGTTTACAACCATATTTTCCTTCCCCTTAAACTCGTATCCTGGTGGCTGCATCATATAAATTTCTCCTCCAAATCTCCATGAAGGAACGCGGTTTTCACATTTAACTATTCTAAATGCAAATCTTCCACTGCCACCATACTGAGTATAACCCAAATTGAAGTCATGTTCACCTTTGGGGAAAATATTTCCTGATAGTCTATTCCATGCTGTTATGCATATCCCTTGACTACCAAACGAGCTTTGTACCGATTCATACCATCGGCCTACTCCTTGATTCTGTACATCCACCTATTCAGCAATGCCTTTCAACCTTTAGGTAGCTTCATTAGATCCAATGTACGATTTTTTTTCAATGAATCCATCTCTTCATCCATAGTTTTCTCCTACTACTTGCTAGCACTATCCCGCGTCGCTTCTGTAAGAGATTCAAGCTCTCCCGAATCAGTGTAAATATGAAGTCGGTAATTAACCTTTCAGGTGGTCTCTTATCTCGTGTAGATCTTCTCAGAATTGGAACATCTGGTTGCTGATCCTGGTTTTCAACCGATTTCTGAACCTGATCCTGCACTGCAGTGCTTGTCTCCTTCATATTCTGATCTACACATATAGGCACCTGACCATTCTCCTGAGTTTCATTAACTCAACGAACTCAGATACCGCACCATTGTCAACATTGACTTGCTTTGTTCTTTGTACAAGTGTTGCTCATCAAAGACGACATTCCGGCTTCATATTATCTTCTTGCTTGAATAGTCGCATAGCCGATATCCGAACCCATCTTCTCCACAACCAATGAATGCACACTTCCTACACTTAGAGTCAAGCTTACTCATTTCCTTCTTGTTTATCAGAGAATAAGTAATGCAACCAAAAACTTTAAGGTGCGAGTAATTTACTGGTTTACCTAACCAAATTTCATCTGGAATTCCTCCATTGAGTGCACTTACCGGGTTTCGATTGATTAAATACAGAACAATTGCCGACCATAAGAATTTGGGAACATATGCATCCAAGGCCATGCTCTTACCCGCTCTATAATCGTCATATTCATCCTTTCAGCGATGCCGTTCTTTTGTGGTGTCTCTGGTACTGTTTTTAACCAACGTATATCCTTCTGTGAGTAAAACCCATCGAACTCTGATGTGCAATATTTCCCGCTATCGTCAGATTTCAGGCACTTAACCTTCATCCCTGTTTGGTGCTCCACCCCTGTAATCCAGTGCTTGAAGTGACCAAACACATCAGATTTCTTCTTCATTCTATACACCCGGGTCTTTTTGCTTGAATAATCAATGAAAGTAACAAGTATCGATTTCCTCCATAAGACTCTATTGATGCCGGTCCCCATACATCCGTATGCACCAACTCTAACTTCTTGGTCTTCTTTACTACACCGCCAATCTGAAACCTTAATGCGTTTTTCTTTTCACAAACACAACTCTCACAGAGACCTAACTCTACCTTCTTCAGCACAGATAAAAGTCTCTTACTCTGAAAAATCTTCATATTCTTCTCGGTAAGGTGCTCTAATCTCTTGTACCACAACGGAGTCTCAAAATCCGCATCTGAACCTGTCGTTAATGCAATGAATCGATCAATTTACCCCTTGCGACTACTAACAATCCTTTGGAAATCTTCCACTGAGAATTCCCCAAAACCGTAACATATCCTTCGTTGTGAAGCTGACTTGTAGATATTAGACTTTTCTTCAGATCTGATATATGTCCAGTGCTCTTCAGTTTTATCTGACCTCCTCCTGACGGATGCAATATAATCGTCTCTTTACCAACGATTTTGCACGGCTGGCCGTTTCCCACCGTTACATACCCAAAATCCCCTTGACCATAATCGCTAAAGTGATGCCGATCTGAAGTGCAGTGAAAAGATGCCCCCGACTATAGAAACTAAGTATCTTCTTTTGTGCTCTTGCTCACCGAAAGAAAAAATCCTTGTTCCCCTTATTCATGTGTAGATACCATATTAGTTTCCTTTTCATCCGACTTCCCATCTGAGCCTTTCCCTTTCTTCAAGAATCCGCAGTCTGCTTTCAAGTGACCTTTCTTTTCGCAGTTCCAACAGTTAGCTTGGATCTTTCCTTTAGACTTTTCTCGGCTTTTTGACTTGCCCTTCTTCCCTTTCCATCGTTCTGCCATGATTCTCTACCGAGAGTGCAGAAGTTTCCGAATTTCCACTCGCAGCCTCTCTCCTCATCTCATCATTTAATATGCAACTCACCGCATCATTAAATGTGAAAGTCGCTGAGATCGAGTTGCCGACCGCTATAACCAGGTTTGCCCAACTCTCTGGCAACGAACAAAGAAACGATATGGCTCGAATCTCATCTTCAAACGTGATTGAGACTGATTCGAGTTGGCTTGTTGTTCAGTTGATAAAACTGCACATTTGTATTACATTTTTCCTACCATTTTCATATTAAAAAAGGACTTTATTATAATATATTATACATATGAGGGTTTATGTGTAAAAACATTATTTTCCATGTGTTAATATATTTTAATTATCATTTGGTAGGAAAATGTATGCAAATATTATTGACCTAATCCTAGTAGAACAAAGTCTACTAAAATCTTATTTGAGTTGTTGTGCAGAATATTTCCAAGTTGTTATGAAGAATTTATCAAACAAATCAATTTGTTGAAGAAAACTTGCCAAATTAAGAAGCAAAACTTGGAGACCAAGTCTGGAAGCAACCGAGAGAAGATTTCTGAATTCTAAAGATGCCTAGGATTGCCAAATGTCAAAATCAGAGAGCCCAAGAAAATTGGTGAAGAGATCCTCACCATTGGCCGCGGAACCGTGGCCAAACCCCCCTGTTAGCCGCGGATCCGCGGCAATCTAGAGAGATTGTGTGCTAAAATTTTGTGGAGTAAATCTCTGCTGAATTTTACCAAGTTTCCAACTAAAAGATTCTGGCTTTGCACTATAAAAGGGCACCGAAAGCCTCTTGGAAAACCTATCAAGCCGAAGAGATCACGAAGCCCCTGACGCTTACGCATCCAGGCTGATCATCAACTGTTCGACTACCTCCTTAGGAAAGATCGAGAAGCAACTAGTTTTGTAATCATTTTCTACGGAATAAAGTGTAGATTGTTCAAGTTGATTAATAAAGGTAGTTATTTTATTTAATTCTTTTGCATTTTACATTATGTTTTCCCTCTCTATCTTTTCATCTTCTTCTCCCAACATGCGCGAGTAATTCTCCGCTTGTTAGGGTTCGTAGGATTATGGTAGGCTAATAGATGATGAAAATAATTAAACCCTTTTTAAGTCCTATAAAGTTTAGGAACTTTATTAAAAGAATCATTAACATCCTAATCGGGCGCGCTAGCAATTCTTTGCTAGTTCCGACTGCGATTAGAGATTAGATTAATGATTGTTTTGGTAAAGGCTATATATGAACGGAGTTCCGTGTTGAGATAAGGGTTAAGAGTGGGATTCCTTTTCCCTCCAGAAACCCTAATCTACACGCATCACCGTCGTTCTAGTTCTAAATCTATTAATGGATAAAATGGTAACTTTTAATTAATCGTCCATAACTACTAAATCCTAACGAACCCTACAAGCCCTCTTATTATATTATCTACATCTCTAAAATAATCTAGATCTATATTTTACATTCTTATTTAACGTAGATCTAAAAACCATTCCACAAAATTCTTTCTTCCTCCTCTCTTTTTCAACACATCTAAAGTAAGAATAAAAGATTCAACGTTTCCCAGAGGACGACCCGTACTCATCTCGGTCTAGCTACACGCGACACCGCTATTGATTGCGGTTAACTACAAACACTTTTCGAACCAATCAAATGGCGCCGTTGACTCCGCAAGTAGCTTGTCATACTATTGAACTCATTCAGATGCTCTGTCACTGAACCGTTTTCTGCCATCTTCATGTTGAAAAGCTTCTTTATTAGAAATATGTTATTTGACGTTGAACGTTTCTCATACAACTTTTCTAACGTCATCACTAGCCCCATGGTTGGTTTCTCCTTCGAGATATTAAAGGCTACTTGCGGAGTCAACGATAACCTAATCGGCACTAGGGCTTTTCTATCCAGTAAATTCCATGCCTCATCGGATATCTTCTCGGGCCTGTCGCCCAATAACGAATGATACAAATCTTTCTGATACATGCAGTCCTCCATCTGCATACGTCACCAATCATAGTTATGACCATTAAATTTCTCGATTCTGATCTTATTCTCAGCCTTCTTTCGTTTACCGCCGCAGCAAACTTAACCTTCTCTCTCGGATTTTTGAACCAACCCTTTCGAAATTACAAACTAAGAAGATGGGGAGCGGACACAAACGTCATCACCCACCGTAAACTTAGATCGTAGAATCGAAGACCTTTCGGTTCTTTATGCTCTGATACTACTTTGTCTACTTTGTTGGGGTAGGAGGGAGAAGAAGGTACACACGCGAAACTATGCTAACGACCTATCATGCAAATCATGCAATACACAACGAAAGACAAAAAACAATAATAATGCGAGAATAAGAGAATCAAACCAGAAAGCCAAGGATTTGTTAATGAGGCTCACCCACTGTATGGTTAGTCCCCGGTAGAGTGGAATCTGCAAACTTTTACTAAATTTTTGAATCAAGTTTATAATAAGAGCAACCCTGTAAGGTTTCTTTCAAATATCTCAATTCTCTTAGTCGTCACTCTCTCTATATATACAATAGTCTCAATAGCCCTAAAATTTCATCATATGAGAAATCCTTTATATAGTCTAACCCTAATCCCATTTAAATTAGGATTCAACATAATATACAAAATATCTAGTTCGTACAAAAACTCATTCGCATACGTCTAATGAAGACTTCGTTAGACGTCTGTCGCCTCTCTGTATTGGTTTCAGCTCCTTGGGCAGGTGTCTGCTACTCCTTAGTCAGACGTCTGGCTTCGCTCAAAAGACAGCTTAGATCCTTCATCAGACGTTTGCTACTTTGGCCTTTAGATGTCTGGGCTTGCTCTGGACTTTTGCTCGATGCTTCATGCATGGCCAAAGATCTGAACCTCCTTATTCAGACGTCTAAGGAAGATTCTCCGTGAATATTAACACTAGATTGGTGAAACATTGAGGCATTAAAGTGCTATTAGACCATAAAGTTTCATAGTAAAAAAACATGACAATCCTATAGTTACCCCATTCGCATATTCACTTGACCGAGTTGATTCTTGTTGTGAAAAAATAGCACTAAAGTATGCAGCAGATGATCGATACGCGTGAATCGGAACTAATGAAAAAAATCAAATACAACAACTACGCAAAAGCAATAAATAATAAAGAAAAAACATATCAAGTAAAGAACACAAGATATTACCCAGGTTCGGTGCGCACTTACACCTAATTCTGCAAACCGACGACGAATTGCTTGCACTATTCAACGAAAAATTACAAGAAATAATTTCTATCCTCTCGATCTCACGCAATACAAAGCACAATCTCTATAACAAAACTCTCTCTCTCTCTCTCCCTCCTTCAACTCAACCCGCAGCCACCAAGGAAAACCTCTCTGCTGACTTTTTCTATTAATTGCATGGAGCCGCAACAATCAACCAGTCTCTGTTGGCTTTAATGCTTTTAAGTGAATTTGGCCGCCACTAATTAATTGAGGCTATGTAGATTTTGCTAAGGATTAATATATATACCAGAGGTTAAGAGAAAAGCATATAATTTAATTTTTAGATTAATCCAAAACCTTCAAAAAACTAATCCTGGTCCCACTCATATTTGAAGCCGGCTTCAAATATGAGACTTGGATCCTCACGTGCTCGTGCTTGCTTAAAAAACTTAGGCCTTTTCGAGACTTTGATCTCGGGCTCTGAAATTGCAATCAATTTCAACAGTCTCCACCTTTATTCAAATTCTTAAAATCTCTATACTTCCATGTAAAATCTTGGAATTCTGTGATTCGTCATCTCTAAGCTTTATCAAGCAACTAAGTAAATCAAGTCCAAGCAATACTTGAACCTGAAAAATGGGATCACCTTCGTAAATGCGTCCGCCGAATTTTCATGGATACCAATCTTCGTAAGCGAAATAACTTTCTTCTCGTTTCCCAAAGAGAAATCTTTCACCTCGATAGTTTTAGTTTTCGAACTATAAGCCCGATACTCCGCCAAGTGAATCACGCTCTGATCGTCGCAAAATACCTCCATGAAATCCTGCGGAACACCCATACCATCCATCAATCCACGCTTTCGTAGCAGCTATTAACTCTGCTTCTGTCGTCGATAACGCGACAATGGACTATAACGTCGATCTCCATAACACTGCGCAAGCGCCCAACTTGAATACGTAACCCGTCGTAGATCTCCGTCTATCCCTGTCACCAGAAAAATCTGAATCACAATACCCTGTCACAATACAACCATCCGTACTGCCTCTGCTGAATAACAAGACGAACCTCGTAATACCCTTCAAGTACCTCAGAATCCACTTTACAACTTGCCAATGCTCCTTGCACGGATTAACCATGTATCGGCTGACCATCCATACTGCATGTGCAATGTCTAGACACGTGCAAACCATCACATACATCAAACCGTCCACTGCACTCGCATATGGCACTCTAAACATATACTCTTTGTCCGTATCCGACCTTGGTAGTAACTTCACCGAAAGCATGAAGTGCGCCCCTAAAGGAGTAGACACGGGCTTTGCCTTCTCCGTCCCATATCGAGCGAGAACTTCCTCAATATACCGTTTCTGTCGCAGAAACTCATCCCGCTTTCTCTCCCTGACAATTTCCATGCTAAGTATTTTCTTTGCAGCCTCCGAATCTTTCATCTCGAACTCCTGACTGAATTACTGTTTCAGCCTGTTGACCTCTTGACCTCTGACATGCTGGGTGATGCCTCCAACATATCGTCCACGTACAATAAAAGATAAATCTGGGACCCATCATCTAGTAGCCTCAGATAAACGCATCGATCCTTAATATTTCTTATGTACCCAATCGCCAACATAAACTGATCAAATCGCGTATACCACTGCCTCAAAAACTGCTTCAAACCATAAAGCGACTTCTTCAATTTGCAAATATAGTCATCCTTGTCATCGACTATGAACCCATCTGGCTGATGCATATAAATATCCTCCTCTAGATCACCGTACAAGAAAGCAGCCTTGATATCAAGCTGCTCTAGCTTCATATCAAAAACTGCAACCATGGCTAATAAAACACGAATCAAAGTATGTCGAACCACCGGAGAAAAGATCTCGTTGTAGTCTTCACCCTTGCTCTATGCAAAACCCTCAGCCACTAATCTCATCTTGTATCTAATGTCATCTGCCTCTGACGAACCTCCTTAACATTAAAGACCCACCTGCATTCAATTGCGCGCTTGCTCTCTGGTAGAGCAACTAAATCCCATGTATTGTTCCGATGAAGAGACTCCATCTTCTCCTCCATCGCAACTCTCCGACTTGGAAAAGCGGTAGATTGCATAACCTCTCTGTAATTGGATGGTTCCTCGTGCTCAATAATCAACGCATATGATGCTACGTCGTCGAAACAAACTGCGGTCATATCTTCAAAACCAAGTCTAATCTACGGACACCAAACTTGCATAGATCTCCTCCCCTTTGTCTGTACTGGACCATCTGACTTTGTCGGACCCTATGTCTGAATCTGAGTATCAATCACCTCATCTCTCTATCTTGAACCGGAACGTCGATCTCCACCTTGCTTGGTGGTGCAACCGTTCTCTCTTCACTATCTGATTGAGTCTATTTTCTACGAATCATCACAGACTCATCGAATGTAACATGCTGGCTGATTACTATCTTTTGGGTCTTAGGACACCACAACCTGTACCTTTTGGTTTCACTTCCGTAGCCGAGTATGACACACTTCTTAGCTCTCAGCTCTAACTTATTACTCCTCTGATGAATATAAATTGAGCACCCAAATATACGAAACCGCTTGTAATCTCCAGCCTTCCCGGTCCACACTTCCTTGGGAATTTTCTTATCTATCACCGCCGATGGTGATCTGTTGATGAGGTACACGGCGGTAGATAGGGCTTCAGCTCAAAACTCCTTAGGAAGCCCTGCTGTAAGCCATAAACATCTGGTCTTCTCCAGTAGTATCTGATTCATCCACTCTGCAATGCCATTTGACTGAGGGTCTCCCGGAGTGGTGTAATGATGCACAATCCCCTCTGACTTGCAGAACTCTACAAACGCATGCGAAGTAAACTCTCCGCCGTTATTAGACCGAAGAATCTTTGCGTGCCTACCTGTCTGCTTCACCACCCTGGATTTCCACGTCTTAAATTTCTTAAAAGTCTTAGCCTTAGGCTTGAGACCATACACCCAGACTTTGAAGGAAATGAAGCATCTGGCTCCGCAAAAGAACTAGTGCTGGACCTTAAGCATCAGTGGTGTGGACATAATCAAGAATACCATTCGTATCATGTACTGCTGTTCCGAACTTCACCTTTATCTGCTTTTTTAGGACACACTTCTCACAGAAATCAAGACTGCCAAAATTTCCATCTCAAAGTGGCTGCCTCTTACGAAGCACCTGCAAACCCGACTCCCCAATATGTCCAAACCGTAAATGCCACAATCTAGCCGAATCTGAATCACCTGAATGAGTAGATACCGCAACAATATCATCTGTAACTGACCGCCACTCTAAAAAGTACAAGTTTCTTATCTTCTTTTCTTTCATGACAATAAGAGACCCCTTGGAAATTTTCATGGAATATCCATCGACTACGCACTTGCAGCCGTCGCCAAACCTCCTTCAGAAAGCAAATTCTTCTTCAGATCTGGTATATATCTGACATCTGTCAAAGTCCGTACTACCCCATCAAACATGCGTATCTGAATAAAACCAATCCTTTCGATCTTGCACGCCACACTATTCCCCATTAAGAGCGAACCTCCATCAAGAGAACGAAACGTCGCAAACCAACTCCGATATGGAGTCATGTAAAAAGAGCTCCCCGAATCGAGCATGCATAGATCATGTACGTTGCCGACTGCACAAACTGATAATACGGAATAATTGCTGCCATCATCTAAATCATCTATGATAACTGCGGTACTAGAAGACTCCTTAGTATTCTCCTTGAATTTCTGACAGTCCCTTTTCCAATGGCCTTTCACCTTGAAATAACCGCACTTGTCACTAGTGCGATTTCTCGATTTGGACCTCGCTCTAGTTTTTGAACCACTACGTGACCGCTTCTCAAGACGGCCTCTAGAAACCAGTGCATCGTCTTGACCATCCTTATCACCTGATATCTTCTTACTCAACACCTCGCTGTGTAAGCCCGCTTTAACATCTTCTAAAGAAATTTTATCTCTTCCGTACACCATTGATTTCACGAACTGACTATATTCAGAAGTCAAAGAGCAAAGTAAGACCATACCTTGGTCATCGTCTACAATTTTTACCTATACGCTGAGTAAGTCCATAATGATTTGGTTGAGTTCGTTCAAATAGTCTGTGACTGATGCATCTTCCTTCATTTTCAATGTGTATAGACATTGCTTGAGACAAAGACGATTTGTTAAAGATTTCTTCATGTACAAATATTCTAGCTTGCTCCATAAACCTGTTACCGTTGTCTCTTGTGTAATCTTGCATAGAATCTTGTCAGCCAAGCTCAGCCGGATTGAACTGAAAGCCTTATCATCCATATCTTCTTTCTGAATATCTGTGGTTGCCGAAGGAATCTCCTCTTTTTCAAACACTATCTTATGAACTCCTTATTGCTTTAGAATCGTTGTCATCTTCAATCTTTATAGACTGAAATTGTTCCATCCGTCAAATTTATCGATCTTATAATGTGTAGAAGTTATCTTTCTAATAATCCGAATCACCGTAACAAAACTCTGATACCACTTGTTGTGAAAAAATAGCATCAAGATACGCAGCGGAAGATCGATACGTATGAATCGGAACTAATGAAAAAGATCAAACACATCAACTATGCAAAAGCAATAAATAATAAAGGAAAAACACACCAAGTAAATGATACAAGATATTAACCAGGTTCAGTGCGCGCTTGCACCTAATCCTGCAAACCAACAACGAATTGTTTCCACTATTCAACGATAAATTACAAGAGATAATTTCTGTCATCTCGATCTCATCCAAATACAAAAAACAATCTTTATAACAAAACTCTCTCTCTCTCTCCTTCAGCTCAAGCCGCAGCCACAAGGAAAACCTCGCTGTGGATTTTTTCTATAATTGCATGGAGCCGCATCAATCAACCTGGCTCTGTTGGCTTTAATTGAATTTGGCCGCCACCAATTAATTGAGGCTCCCTAGATTATTCTATCTAGGGATTAATATATATACTAGAGGTTAAGAGATAATTAAGCATATAATTTAAGTTTTAGATTAATCCAAAACCTTAAAAAAACTAATCCTAGCCCCATTCATATTTGAAGCCGGCTTCAATCACAAGACTTGGATCCTCACGTGCGCTGCACATGCTTGGCTTAAATAACTTGGGCCTTTTGGAGACTTTGATCTCGGGCTCCAAATTTGCAATCAATTTCAACAATTCATACATATTTTTATATCTCCACTTAATTTATTTTAATTGTTTTTAAGATTTACTTGTAATCAGTCTTTGTTCATTTTTTTTCTTAGTTCACAACAATCAGTCCTCTTTTACAGTAAAGTTGGTACTGACTGAACCTTGTTGCACCCGGTAACTAGCATGCATTAACTATTTCTCGATGTTTATGTCCGCATAGTCCAAAGTCTCCATAGCTAGCTCTAGGTCTCCCAATAAAAAAAATGTCGATGAAGACATATAGGCACACTAATACATGGCAGGGATTGCAGTTTACCATGAATTTCCTATTTTTCACTCAAGATGGAACCTTGCTTATTTTTTTGAGGATCGACGGATCAAATGATGTCTTTGTTCCAATTTCTGCCGCTGCTTCTCCCTCTAATACAAACATTTTCTTTCCATAATGTCAATTTCCTATTATTATCAATGATACAATTCGGATCCTAGATGGAAAAAATACCTGTACCCAAGTTGGATGTCTTTTTTCCTTGAGCCAAATTTCTGAATTCTTTCATGAAAATTGACATCTAACACATCAAACTCATGAATAAAGTTTAATGCTTCTAATATTGATACAAAACAAATTTTAGTTTAAAAAATATATAATATGCAGGAAGGCCAAGGCCAAGAGCTCATGGAGTAGTATTCAGAGATGAAACAGGCACATCACACAGAGCCTACCTCAACAAAGGATCCCAAAACGAAATCATACTCTCATCTGGAGCCCTGGGCAGCCCACAACTACTAATGCTGAGCGGCGTGGGCCCTGCGGACCACCTGAGGTCGCTCGGGATCACGCCACTTGTTGACCAGCCATTGGTAGGTCAAGGCATGTCGGACAATCCCATGAACGCGATATTCGTGCCTTCGCCTGCGCCTGTCGAGGTTTCACTCATACAGGTTGTGGGAATCACGAGGCTCGGGTCGTATATTGAGGCTTCTAGCGGAGCTAATTTCGCTGGTCATAGCTCGAGTAAGACCAGCCTCGGCATGTTTTCTCCTCAGGTAAGTTATTAAATTGAAAAACATGCTATGCAGTAGTTAAGGTTTATAGTGTTTATTTGAAAACTCTAATAATTCATGGCATCAGTGACATTTAGCCTTTCTTAAAAATTATTCTTCGGTATGCATATTTCAATATCTCAGTATTAACTAATTGGCCCTTGAATTGAATTGTTAATATTAAGTCAAATTAGGATTGGACCTTGAATGGACATCTGCCAAAATTCTGTAAAACTTAATTACAAGAGACTGGCTAAGAATCTACTAGCTTTTTTGCTTGTTCAATACATGTGTATATATATAGCGGGAGCTGTGTATAAAGACAGTGCAAATGACAAATTTTGTGTGTGTGTGTGAGAGAGAGAGAGCGCACAAGTATATATCACATAAAGAGGGCATGCTTCGCAAATAGAAAGAGAGATGAAAGTAATTAGTAAGAAAAATTATAAGAAAGTAGCAAAACTTGTTTGTTCGATACAAAAGAAAGTAGGAAATCTATTGAATTGAAGGTTAGATGGCATAAGATTAAAGATATAAAAAGTAACATTTTATCAACCTTGTCCATAATAAGCTAAAAATAAATAACTAAAATAGAACAAATGAATAAGATTATACTCTCTTTCTCCATTTTTCTCCAAGTGCCTCTTTGGCGATTGAAAAGAGAGAAAAAGCAAGAACGTAGAAATGTAAGAAGACAGTAGAATGTGTTGAAGTTTGATTTGTAGTTTTGAAGACCACAGACGCCTGCCCCAAACCTACAAACGTCTCTGAAAGCGATCAACAAAAAACCAGTTCGAACTACAGACGTCTACACATTTCCGAGGTAGACGTCTGTATCATCAATCGCAGATTATTGGAAAGATTCGTTGAAACTTTGTTCGAAGCTTAATTAAGAAAGTTTGTTTGGAAAGATATTTGCAGTTTTATTTGTAGATTATTTTTGGGAGATTTGATTAGATCTAAACTAGTTAAATTCGGTATTCTAGTAGAAATAGGTTTAGGATTTCTAGGCCTCTAAATTTAGATTGATTAGGGTATTTTGTATAGTATGAAGAATAAGAATTGAAGAGAAGAGAAATTTGTATTTCTTATTGAAGTTGAATAAAGAAGAGAAGTTTGAAAATAATTTCTATGTTTGATTGTATTTTATATTTTCTTTTCTTCTAAAAAATCCTAACAAATTGGTATCAAAGCTTGGTTGAGAGAAGAAACGACGAAAATGGAAACAACTCAAATCACAACGAAGATAGTATATTTAAATAGCACAAATTAGTCGATATGGAAGTCGAGAATGGAGGACATGTTGTGCCTCAAAGATTTAGATGCGTCTTTTTATGGGATCATCGCTAAGCTAGCGAAAATGTCTACGGAAGATCGGGCGAGGATGGATCGAAATGAGAGGAGTCTTATTCGTGGATAGAAGATTATGTGTTCCACCATGTATCATCATAAAGTACTGTAGAAATTTTATAGAAGAAGTTGACAGATTTCTACAAGAGAAAAACGGCTACAAATTATGATTTTCTAATGAGAGAATTGATAAATTTGAAGCTCCAGGAAGTTCCTCAATAACAGAGCACTTGAACGAAGTTCAGAATATTACGAATCAACTTGTAGTCATGAAGATGTCGATTGAAGACGAAATGCAAGCACTTATCGTATTGAGTTTCCTTCCGAGTAGTTAGAAAAATCTGGTAGTTTCTTTGAGCAATTCGTCTCCTGACGGAATTATTTCTATGAGCGGGATAACTAACTATCTCCGGAATGTAGAATTAAGAAGGAAATCATTAAATAGACCATCTGATTCATCTTCACTTATTACAAGAAAGGGACCGAAGTGGAAGAAGGAACATAGCGACTATGGAAGAAATCAGAGATCGTGGACCGCAAAAGATATTTCGAAGATAACATGTCATCATTGCAATAAAACGGGTCACTATATGTCTAATTGTCTCAAGATGAAGGAGGATTTAGATGATCTGAAGAGACGTAGAGAGAAAGAGGCATAGCGATCGTGGAAGATCAAGCGAACATGGACCATGATGTCGAGATAGAGCACGATTTGCTTATGACTAGTGATGATAAGGTCAAGAAGGAAGATATGTGGTCCATGGATTTGGGAGCATCCTTTCACGTATGTTCAAAAAAGATGGTTAGATGAAATTAAGGAGAAAAAAGAGATGGTGACGTTAGGAGATAATTCTGAAGTAGAAGTAGAAAGCGTGTGCACCGTAAAAATAAAGATGTTCGATGGGAAGCAGAGAGTTCTTGGTGATGTTAGGTATGTTCTAAAACTGAAGAGGAAATTAATTTCGCTTGGAAAATTGGATACAAGAGGCTATACAATTATTGCCCAAGGTGGAATAGTGAAGGTGTGCCAGAAGAATTGTATTGTGATGAAATGAGTCAAAATCTCAAGCGACATATATCAAGTTGTAGAGAAGCATGTGTATGGAAGAACAATTTTGGAGCAAGGTGGAGATTTTAATGGATCTCAGAAGAGGTCGTGGGCAGAGATTGTGAAGAGAAAATAGAAATCGGCCTGGAGAGTACAGGTCAATGTGGAGATTTGTTGAAATTTGACCTGTAGTTTTGAAGACCACAAACGTATGCCCCAGAACTACAGACGTCTGTAAAAGCGATCCACAGAAAGGCAGTTCGAACTACAGACGTCTGCACATTTCTGAGACAGACGTCTGTGTCGGTCAACCGTAGATTATTGGAAAGATTTGTTGAAAATCCGTTTAAAGCTTAATTAGGAAAGTTTGTTTAAAGATATTTGAAGTTTTGTTTGGAGATTATTTTTGGAAAATTTGATTAGATCTAAATTAGTTAAATTAGATATTCTAGTAGAAATGGGTTGAGAATTTCTAGGCCTATAAATTTAGATTGATTAGGGTATTTTGTATAGTATGAAGAAGAAGAGTTGAAGAGAAGAGAATTTTGTATTTCGTATTGAAATTGAATAAAAAAAAGAAGTTTGAAAATAATTTCTTTATGTTTGATTGTGTTCTATATTTTCTTTTCTTCTCAAAAATCTTAACAGAATGATAGAAAAGTAAAAATATTTTTGATAACCTTATTTGTTTGGCACCAACGAAAATGGGTAAGATGATAAGGTGGAGTTTCTTTGGCGATAAAGATAATGAATATGAAAACTGAGAATATTACCAAGCTTGTCATGATTATTCTCAAAATAGAAATAAATACATTAAGATATTAATAAAAAAAATAAGATAACCCTCTTTCATCCACTTTCCATTCACTTTCTAGTGGTTAGAAAGTGAAATTGAAAGAGAGATGTATTTGCAAAATGTGAACACATTTTCTACTCTTTTATTTTTGAAGCCAAAAAAAAAAAAGAGTGAGAAGTGACCACCACTTTCTTACTTTTCACCATATATACTTTTTATCTACCAACATGTTTGGCTAATAAAACGAAATACAAAGTAATAAAATAGTGACATTAAAATTGTAAGAAAGTAGCAAAACTTGTTTGTTTGATAAAAAGATGATAAGTTTGAGGTTAGATGACATAAGATTATAAAAAGTAATATTTTATCAATCTAATCAAGGGCAAGCTTAAAAATAAATTACTAATGCTTTAATATAACAAAAAATTAAGACTAAACTCTCTCTTTTCTTTACTTTCTCTAGGCTATTTGGTAGATAGAAAGCAAAGTGAATAGTGAGAAAGTGATGGTAGATTTCTTAGTTAAATTGTTGACTTTAAAAATAGAAGACTAGAAAGTGTTCATTTTTTGCCATGTCATCTTTCTTTCCTATCGCACTTTATAGTTAAAACCTAACAAAGGGCATGTTTTGATGAGTGAAAGTACCGCGAGAGGCATAAGAAAATAGATGTTACGGAAGTAATAGAAGTTACTTCTAGTGTTTGTTTGCAATTTCTTGAAAGTAGGAAGAAAATTATGAAGCATCTTCTTGTGTTTCTTTCGTGAACAAAACAAACGATAGTATTAGATCATTGCTCCTTGGAAGTAATAAATAGGAATAATAAACTATTGTTTTTTACCTATTCCTTGTGATTCATGGTTTTTCCAACGCAAAATGAAAAGAAATAAATTTTGGAAGTAGACATGCCACATAGGATTCATATCATCTTTTAGAAGTAACTTCCAAACTTTTCTTCCATCAAACCAAACATCTAAGTATCATATATAGGTATTACTACCATGAAAAATTTCCATGGTACTTCATTCAAACTAAAAGGGTTGTCTTTTTTTCCTTAAGGTATTTATTACTATTTTGACCATAATCATGGCAAAATTAATAAAGTTATCACTTTTGCATCCAATATCTTTGTTGCCACATAAGTTCTACCTCATCATGTGCTAAACGAACAAGGTTGTGAATCTATCAGTATACTTTCTTCTTATATTCCTACTTTCTAGCTTTATTTCTTTCCAATCGCCAACATGCCAATGAAATGAGGCGGAAAAATCCTATGTGGCAAGGAAAGTATTCATTCACTTTCTACCTACTTTTTTCCCCAAACAAAGAAAGTCACAACTTCCCAAATGCCAAGTGAGAGAGATAGAGAATTTTTTTTTATACAATGTCGATGTGGACCACGTGAGGCCAGGAAAATATTCTCTTTTTTAATTTCATAAATAGAAAAAAGGAGAAGGGTTCACATCTACCTTGGGTTATAATAGTAAAGATAATATAAATTTGACAAAACATATAGTACATACACAATAGGATTATAAAAATTGATACTAGATTCATTTCATAGGGATCCCGCACGTAGGCCGTTGGCTCCTAACACAACCCTCCTTTATCTTAGCTTAGGACAAGCAATGAAAGAATAAGATGAAAGTGAACTAATTGAGATGGTTTGGTCATTTACAACAGAGACCTATCAATGACTCAGGTAGGAGAGACGGCAATATTATTGCTAATGACACAACTACGAATAGGGTAGACTTGAACGAACATGCATAGAGACAATTAAGAACGATTTCGATATGTTTAGCCGAGAAGACGACCCTCAAATAGAGCATAATAGAAGAAACGATTCATATTGCCTGTCCCGTAAATTTGGGATAAAGGCTTGATGTTGTTGTATAAATTTGATAGTGGTTCATGCATGATTGCAGGAACTTCAGAAAGAGCACAAGTAGTATCATGTCCTGTATATTTCACAAACAAAAATTGGTAATTTTTTTGCAGATTGGCCAACTCTATCAACTCCCTCCAAAACAAAGAACACCAGCAGCCCTCTCAAAGGCCGAACAACTGATCAACAACCTCGCCGAATCTTCATTTAGAGGTGGCTTCATCATCGAAAAAATCGTCGGTCCTTTATCCACAGGCCACCTCGAGCTCGCAAACAAAAGCCCATACGATAACCCGACTGTGACCTTCAACTATTTTAAAGAGCCTCTAGATCTCCGCAGATGTGTCGAAGGGCTCAAAATCATCGAGCGCGTGATTTTATCTAAATCATTCTCACAGTTCAGATACCCGTTTATGTCACTGCAGACTCTGATCAACATGACAGTGAATTTTCCTATGAATTTGAGGCAAAAGCATGATAATGACTCGATTTCGTTGGAACAGTATTGTAAGGATACGGTGGTAACCATTTGGCATTATCATGGAGGTTGTCATGTAGGGAAAGTGGTTGATAGAGATTATAGAGTTCTTGGTATCGATGCACTTAGAGTTATCGATGGGTCTACGTTTAACTCCTCGCCTGGGACGAATCCTCAAGCTACCGTGATGATGCTTGGCAGGTAATTTCAGCTTCTTTTACGCGGAATTACCCTGAACTACCTTTACCTGTTTCTGTTTTCATTAAACTACCTTTAAACAAAAAACACAATAGTTAAGGGTATTTTAGTGTAATGCAAAAAAATTATTATTATTATTATTTTTGCATTGAGCCGCAAGCCCTAACCTATGGATACACAACACACACACACACACACAAATACAGCCATGCACGCATCACACACAAGCACACACGCACACCCAAGGGACCCACGAATTTACCCCGAAAACATTAATTTGTGGCCACTTCTCCTCCTGGGGTTCTTAAGGTTCGAAACCCGCATTCGCCCCAAGAGAGTAAGTGCCCATACCAATTGAGCTATTGCTCATTGTTTCCTTTTATTACTTAGTTCATAAGAAAAATGCAAGAATAAGTAATGGTACACGTTGGAAGATAATTGTATTTTTTTTTAAATTTTATTTTGCAGGTATATGGGAGTTAAGATTCAGAGTGAGAGGTTGAGAAGCATGAAGCAGCGCATAAAGGTTTAAAAAAATTTCAGGAAAATTGAGAGAAGAGAGAGGAGTCATTGGAGATTGAATTTGTATGTGAGCTCTTTTTATTTAGTGCGTGGTTGCTTAATTTTATGTCAAAATGTACCTAAAACAATTCTTTAGGATGCATGGATTGTTGAGTAAAAATTTCTGAAGGAACAAAAATAATAAGGATTGGAGAGGAAATGAACCACAGGTGCTTTTGATTTCAGTGTTATCGTGTCTCAGGGTGTCTATGGTGCCGGGTTTAGGCCCGGCCCGAATCCCCCAACCTGAACCCGGCCCGGCCAAAACGGGCCGGCCCGTTTAAAAGTTTTGAATTTTTAAAAAAAAAATTTTAAAGTAAATTTTTATTTTTATTAAAAAAAATTGGAAATTTTTTTCCCCAAACTTCGTGTAGGTCCCGGTGCAGACCTAATTATTTTATTAATTAAAAAATATTTTGAGGGGGACATAAGTTGGCAAACCTTACCCTTCATACAATTGCCAAAAAAATTAAAAATACAATTCAATGGAAAAAAACTAACTAGTTAGATTTTATCGGTCTTTACTCTTTATCGGTGTCGAAGTCTTTAATGCTCTTAACGTGTTGTTGTCTAGTTTCTGTATCGAACCAATTTTTTTGGCACACTGCGATCTTCAATGCGTCATTCGACAGCCTCACTCTCTTGTTGCTCAGTATTCTGTTATCTGCACTAAAATCAGACTCTGAAGCTACTGTGGACACCGGAGTTGTTAGTAAATCACGAGCCATGACAGAAAGCACACGATACATGTGTCCATGTGTTTTCCACCAATCCAAAATATCAAGATTATCTATTTGATCCGCGGTAAGAAAATTGTTGAAATCAATTTTCAAATACATTGTAAGCACATTATAAGTAGAAAAAATAGAAACGCTTGTTCCTTATTTTTTCTACTGCAAAAACTGAAATATTTCTTTTTTGGAAGTTTGCTGTGAAGAGGAAGATAAAGAAAAAGTTCTGTTTTGACCGTACTGTGCATCATATATGGCATACAATTCATGTAAATAAGAATCTAAAATATTTTTATAATCTTCTGTATCAGTACCTAAGTTTTCATGGTGTCCGTCTAATAAAAAAAATAAATTATCTTTTTAAAGTCTAGGATAAAAAACAGATGGTAAACAAAACAATGCAGGAACTTTTCGCCAATATTTATTCAATTTCGTAAGCATGCTATGTAACATTCCGGCAAATGCACTTTCAGGATCAATTACATGCTCATTAATAATCTTACTAATATAAAATAACCGTTCTACTGCTAAACATGTGGTAGGATAATAAACACCAGATAAACATTTAGTTGTATTGTAAAATATTTCTAAAAATTTCAAAATATATTCACAAACAAACCAATCATAATTCTCTAAATTATTATTGGGCATTTGTTTCTCATAAAATAAAGTAATGAGCTCCCGATATTTTAAAATACATTTCTACATCTCATAAGTGGAATTCCATCTAGTTGGAACGTTGAATTTGAAAGATTTAAATTTTAAATTTAATTGGGTACAAGTTTGCTTAAAAATCTGTTTTCGGGATCCAGAGGTTTCAATAAATATTATTGCATCTTTAAATTTCGCTAAATGAGGATCGATTATAGTAAGACCATCATACACAATTAAATTTAACATATGGCATGCACATCTTTGATGAAATATGTCACGATCCGAAATATTAGCTCGTGACAACCACTTGAATCACGCAACGTCTACAAGCGTAACGGAATTCAAGTAAGCTGAAACCCAGTAATCTAAACCTTTTTAAGAAAAATAAAGGAGGTGAAGTTTTGAAATAAAGATATAATGAAATCAAGTTTTCTTAATGCATAGAAAAGGAACATGAAAATGCAAGTGAAATTTACTAGTTTGAAAACGTGTTTTGTCTTTTAAAAATTTGGGCAGCGCCTCCTTTGTATTTTTTGATCCAAAACCACAAATACATAATGAGAATAATGGTATCCCCAAGCGGGAGCTAGCTCCTCGCCAAACGGCGGATCACAACCATGCAAAGCAGTATATAAAAGTATACGACGCCCAACGGCGAAGTTCACCACAAAAAAATAAAGAAAAGCAAGACATATCAACAACAAGTAGCGGAAAACCCCTCGCTCTAAGTCTCGCAACCACAATCCCACTAAGTCTCATTACTTATACAATTTACTAATTTTGACTGATGGAGTTTACCAGATACAATATGAAATATGGATACAAGAGTGGGAATGATACAAATGTCCCACCTACCAATGCAAAACACCCGAATGCAACTGTGTGCCAGCGAAGCCGCTACTGATCCAAGCGGTCAACCTGCAAGAACTGCGGCACAACGGGGGTGAGTTGCCAACTCGTGAGTAGAAAAGTATTAACAGATAGAAATCGAATAAACAACGACTCCTAGGTCAACTATATCATAAAGATAATACTATGATATCTAGGGTGACCGGGTCTATATGTGCCAACAAGGTAGTCAATACCTATATGCATGCGGATACCATCCAACAGTAATAATCAATGCATGTATGAATGTGGATCTCGTCCACTCATATAATCAATGTCTGTATGTACGTAAATATCATAAAAGAGTGTGCATGAAAGTATGAGGATATATATCAACGGTGTCCATCACGACACATCAAAATCATGGAACTTGAGTGCCTAGCATCGACACTTGAAAACATCATGAAAACAGTGCCCAGCATCGGCACGTAAATCCTCATATATCGGGCTCCGTCAGTCCGGATCGGCCCACGGGCTTCGTCAGTCCGGATCGGCCAATATCATCTCTCGACTCCGGTCGGTATCCTCCGGATATCCGCCGAGCCCAAATACTATCACCGGTAGGTAGTAGTCCCTTTGCCAGGCTCACCGTCTACTGCACAGCGATCCGTTCTCATCCCGGGATACCATACCGGGTCCACCATGTACCCGCAATTGGCCTCATCCGCCTCCTCGAATCGGGTTTCACATGTCGCTCTCAGAACCGAGAAAACATATGGTGGACGCACTGAAATATCATATCAAGAGAAACCGGGTTTTTAAAACAACACATAATCTCTTTTGAAATATCCACGGTTCTCAAATCCAGAAATCCCATGAAAACAGCATATCTCAATGCGTAAAATAATAGAGCATGATGTATGCGACATATAAGAGAAATGCGAGCATATCCGTGTATCATGCAACGTGGAACAGTGATATGACATATTAAGGAAAAACCGCTCTTTTAAAATGATTCCAGTTTTTAAAATATAACTTGCGGTTCCTAATTTCCCAAATAAACCAGTTATCTATATAGGTACAATATGAATATGCGCAAGTATAGATGTACCAATGTATGTGTGCACCAATATGGATAAACAATGTGTATGTGCGCAAATATGGATATATCAGTGTATATGTGCACCAATATGGATATGCAATGTGTATATGCGCAAGTATGGATGTATCAATGTATATGTGCACCAATATGGATATACAAATGTGTATATCCGCAAGTATGGATGTATCAATGTATATGTGCACTAATATAGATATACAAATGTGTATATCCGCAAGTATGAATGTATCAATGTATATGTCATGATGCAGCAACCCTACTGTGTAGTGACATGGCATTTATCGATGATGAAGTGTGTGAGCCGGCAAATCTGTGTACGTGTAACATACGCATCATCGATAATGGTGCAAGTATACTAGCACAGGTATAAGCAATGCAATGAAAATAATATGAATGCAGCATAAGGTAAATCAAATGCAAATGCTGACGGGTATACGTATCTAATATGACCGAGTCGGGGAATCTATCAATCGGCATCCAGCCACACAATGTCACGTACGGTATGACCCATCGTACGGCATCCTCTAGTCAAGGGTATGGATCAATCATCAAGTCAAACTCATCACGTACGGAAAATTATCGTACGACGGCATTAAGCTAATAGGGATCCTATCAACCTATAAGACAATGAGGGTACGGCCTAATATCACGTACGGCCTACCATCCATGATTCACAACACACACTCTCTCTCTCTATATATATCTATATACCTATGTCCCAGATCACATTCGCAATAATCTCATATCAGAGGATCGGCAGGGTATAAATCATCTCAATCGACTCGCATCCGTATACCAACATATCACCAAATCATCATATCACGTCATATGTTCTTTTCATCGGGTTTATATCCCTCATCAAGTCACTTTTACAATGCATTCTAGCTTTACTATAAGCATACGTATCTAATCTAACATACACACCCGAACCATACAATCATCTTTTAAAAGATGCGAATCGTAGTTTTGAAAGTAGGGGTTACGGTGTTTTTAAAGAAAGATATCATTTGAAAATCCGTAACGTCACTCAAGATATCTGTTTGAAAGATGTACCGTACGTGACATTATTGAGGCGGGATCACCGACTACTAGATATATATATCGACTCAGACTTAGGTGATTTTCCTTACCCTTCGACTAGTCTGTTAGTTTAGTCCTGTAGTTTACATAGTAGATGTTAGACTAGGCTCGAGTCATACTTATTTCGAAAACTAACGAATCATGAGTATTTAAAGACAGGCCAAGGGATACTATGGATATTTCAAAGGATATACATTTTCTTAAAAATACCGTAGCCCCTATTTTCTAAACACCATGATTCGTGTTATTTCAAATGCCAAACTGTATGACTCATATATTTTATGTACATTCTTTATTGTTGCGTTTACAATTCATTTTCCATATATTCTTGCTATTCGCATCACATCGCATGTTTAAATGTGTTTTCGTAGTTATTATGAAACCCTGCTGTCAGGACACCAGCACCATTACCGATGATGCGTATGTTCCACATACACTTACTTGCCGGCTCACACACATCATCGTCGGTAATTTTCATGTCACGTACACATTAGAAAACACTACTTCATTAGTATAAATTGTTAGTTGATAGTTTCGAAATAGTACTAATGCGCTTGCTTTTATATGATAGCTTAGACATTGCATTTATTACTGTGATATTTCATGCATGTGTATTTTCATTTGTCATACAATATTATGGTACTAACTGTTTATTGACTTTTGATTATGGGATTCGGATTTTCCATGAGATTTATGGATTTGGAGAAACCGCAAGGATTTTATAAACTCATTATCATTTTCAAAAGATAGAAATTGCGGTTTTCTCATATTATGATGTGAGATATGTCCACCATGAGTTTTCTCGGCTCTTGAGTGATATCATACACCCGATTCGAGGAGGAGGAGAAACCGTCTGTGGGTGCATGGTGGACCCGGTACGGTACCCCGGGGCAAGATGGCCGCAGATGATGGCGTTGAGCCTGGCAGGGGAGCACTACCGACCGGTGATTGTGACGCGGCGACTATCCGGAGGATACCGACGTAGTCTTGAGATTTGATGATATAGGCCAGTCCGGATATTGAGATTTGATGATACGGGCCAGTCCGGATAGCCGGAGCCCGAGATATTGAGATAGCGAGATATATATTTTGTGTCGATGCTAGACACCGATTCTCTGTTGATTTCATTGATGATACTTCGATTTTATACAGAAATCTCACTGAGATAAGAAAACAGTTTTCTCATTTAGATGTGTTCTGTTCTCATGCATTCATACATCATATATATGATATGTTGCTACCTGAGGCACTGACACGAGCACTTGGTATTACACTTATGTATAGATGTTGACCCTGGCCATTAGCAGATGTTTCAGGTTATATTTTATATGGATATTATGGTATGACCTAGGATAGAGTCATACATGCGATTTCTTCTCGGTGATGTTTTCTACTCACGAGTTGGCAACTCACCCCCGTTGTGCCACAGTTTCTTGCAGGTTTTGCCGTACATGTTTCGTTTCGGTTTGCTGGCACACTGCTCTTTTCCGGGTGATTGCTTTGGTAGGTGGGTTCACTCGCATCGTGACCACCATTGCATTCTATTTATATTTAGTTGTATCTAGTAACTCCATCAACCGGACTTGTATTAATTTATAAACTTAGAAGACCAGTGTATATTCTTTCGACTTTAGAGTCGCGCTTGTATTATTATGGTTTCTTGATGATATTGGTTTTCCTTTTGAGTTTTGATCCTCGTCCTTTGACGTTGTATATTATATTGCTTGCGTGGTTGTGACCGCCAATTGGCGAAGAGCTAGCTCCCGCTTGGGGATGCCTTTTATCATTTATGTGTATTATTCATGTTGTACCCGTTTGGGGTCAGTATTTACAAAGGAGACTGCCAAATTTTCGGAAAAGGCTTGATGTTTTAAAAATGTTTACTACGAATTTCAAAGTGATTCATACGCAAACTTTTAAACAAGTTTTCCTTCACTTTCTTCTTTTAATTGGTTTAGATTTCTGGGATTTTGGCTTACTTGAATTAGATGGGGTCCTATAGACTTTATATGATTCAAGTGCCAATCAGGTGCCATTTCGGGTCGTGACATCATCGTCAACCCGGAAGTGTCCCAATAAAAGAATATTACATACAAGTTTTTACATGAATGAAAATGAAAAACTCTCATCTCACGCAAAACCCCCCGGCTATTCAAACACAATGATCCAATATAACATATCACAGTAACATATTACATCACATGCCATCAACGTAAGTAAATATGCGTATCCCAATTGTCGTTGACGTATAGCAACGAAACTGCGATACACCACATGTTACACTTACGGTCGCAGAAAATGTAAGTCGACGTTAGACACCCCACATGAAGCGGGAAGGCGGAATAGGTAAAACAATCATCTTGTTTAAACTAACATCGACTAACTTTACGGATCTTTGCTAAACCCTAACTAACAACTATATAGAAGTGATTAGCTACTATGATAGATGATTATACCTAATGAATCAAGTCCTTCTTGTTCTCTTTGATCACCTCCTCGTCGGCCTCCTCGATGTGATAGAAGATCTACCCGAGAGTTGCTTCTCCAAGTTTTAACCTCTCACTTGAGGTAACTAGGTTACTATGAGTGCTAATCACAGCAACCTAGAGGATATAGAAGAGGATTAGGGATCTATTAGTCTTGCTAACCCTAGGATCTCAACACATGAGAGGATTAGGGTTAGTACTTTAGAGAGAGAGAGCTTGAGGAGAGAGAAGGTGCGAGTGAGAATGATCATGAATTATGTCTCATTTTAGAATATATGAAGCGTGATAATTATTAAAATGAATAACATAATAATAATATCAACCATGCTTTATTAACTCTCTTTGGGTGAATCATCTCATGAGTCATTAAGCAATAAATGTTTCATTAACTCATTTGGATGAATCACACCATGAGTCACTAATCCATTTAATGCAAACACCACCTAAGCCCTCCAACTCATCAATCTTCTAGAAGCTTCTCGACTAATTACGAGAATGCCCCTCCCATCCGTGAAAACACGGAAATACTGAGACTGTATAAATCCAATAATCCAATACTAGAATCTGGCATAAACTAAAGCCCGCTAGTAAAAACTGTCCGAACATCGTACGTGCATAAAAACACGTATGTGTCCGAACCTTGTCGTAAAACCATACGACCTCTATATCATTTCGCCTGAAGCAGGGAAACTCTCTGTGTGGGACTCTAAAGACTCGACACTTACACTGGCAGTGGGTTTAACCACAGGCCGCAAGCGGTACTAGCTGTACGTAACGGTCCCCAGGTAGATGTCGATAAGAAGGCCGATGAGGAAACCCATCCGAACTCCTACTGAGCCTGATGTGACAATCTCCGTACAGTCCGGTCTGTTTGTCTAAGAATATCGCATATCGGGCCTAGGGGGGCAGCAAGCGTCAGTCCCCTAAAAGCGGTATAAGTCATGTCGGAGTGAAGCCCATTACACCTTGAGAAGCTACTGGAAATCCTACCAGTAAATATCGTTTTCCCTGGCCAGGGACTTTGCGTAATGGCTCTCCAAATACAGCGCGATATCAACTCCCAATACCGGGAGAGACGAATCCTATCTAACCGCCACCGCCTCCAAGTGCTTCGGGACTGCACCCAACTGCTACCTGTTTGCACGACTCCTTTGAGCCGTGGTAAGTTAGCAATCTAAGAACAGTGGGAACACACTCGAGACAAAGCAGCAGTGTCAAGTCTGCGGACTATACTGTGCTCATGTCACCTGGGAACTGTTAACTGACGACGGGTATAATACCAACCAACAGTTCCCTGCGAGTCCTGCCCGGTGTACCCGTAACCCAACGAGCACCCGTATACTATCTCCAGTACAACGTACTGATGGCTGTGGGACAGACCATCTCCCCAACTGGGATGAGAAGCATACACACTAGTCTACTCCGGAGTATCGATGCCCTGTCTCGATAATCCTACGACTAGGGACCTGAAAAAGGATGTGCTTGTAGACTACCCAGCCCCCACTAGTGTGACTGCCATCACAACGCTGGTAGTCAAGCAAGATTCTAAAGGCTCTATCAATATGTATTCGCGATATGCTAACATATACACATATTAAGATAGACGTAAACCAAGTAGCATACTACTATGTTGAGCGAGACTGTTAATATAACCGTGAATATCCCAAAATTCCATTAAGTAATATACAAACTAGTATGATACAATAATAGTCCCCAGGGTATATACACTATCAATCTCCCACTTGCACTAGGGCCATGTACTGGCATATCGAAGACCTATCATCTCGAGTAGCCTCTTGAACTGAATCTGAGGTAAGGCCTTTGTGAATGGATCTACAGTGTTCTCCTCTATATCAAGTCTCCGGACCTCGATCTCCTGGCGATCTATGATCTCCCTGATCAGGTGATGCCGCCTTTAGATGTGTCTGGACTTCTGATGGGACCTGGGTTCCTTCGCTAAAGCTATAGCCCCATTGTTGTCACAATACAGAGGTGTTGGATCAACAATGGATGGAACCACCTAAAGTTCTGTGAGGAACTTCTTCATCCAGACTGCTTCTTTTACGGCATCGCAAGCAGCTATATACTCCGCTTCCATCGTCGAGTCAGCAACGGTGTCCTGCTTGGAACTTTTCCAGCACACCGCCCCTCCATTGAGGGTAAAGACATAACCTGACATGGACTTGGATTCATCCTTGTCACTCTGGAAGCTGGAGTCAGCAAAAGCCTCAATCATGAGGTCTTTTCCGCCGTAAACCAAGAACATCTCCTTAGTCCTTCTCAGGTACTTGAGAATTTTCTTTACTGCTATCCAGTGCTTCTCCCCTAGGTCTGACTGATACCGGCTTACCACACTCAGTGCGTAAGCTACATCTGGTCTGGTGCACAACATCGCATACATTATAGAGCCTACCGTAGAAGTGTAGGGTATAACTGACATGCGTTCCCTTTCCAAATCAGTCTTGGGAGATATCTCTTTGGATAGGGTGATTCCGTGACAAGCCGGTAAACTACCGCGCTTAGAATCTTCCATACTGAATCTTTTCAGTATAGTGTTGATATACCTGGACTGCGAAAGTCCCAACATCCTCTTAGATCTATCACGATAGATCTGGACCCCTAGTATGTAAGAGGTATCATCCAGATCTTTCATGGAGAACCCGTGTGACAAGAATCTTTTGACAGATTGTAGTATAGGAATGCCATTTCCTATCAAGAGAATGTCATCCACGTACAAGACGAGGAATACGACAGTTCGTGCTACAATTTTACTATATATACATGATTCTTCTGGATTTTTGATAAAGTCATATTCCTTGACCGTTTCATCAAAACAGATGTTCCAACTCCGCGATGCCTGCTTTAGTCCATAAATGGACTTAAGCAACTTGCACACTTTCCCGCTGCTCCCACTCTGATTGAAACCTTCTGGCTGATCCATATAGACGCACTCTTCTAAATAACCATTTAGAAAAGCCGTCTTTACGTCCATCTGCCAGATCTCATAATCGTGGAAGGCGGCAATGGCAAGAAGGATCCGAATGGATTTGAGCATAGCTACTGGAGAAAAAGTTTCGTCATAGTCCAAACCAGGTCTTTGACGAAAACCCTTTACAACAAGTCTAGCCTTATAGGTTTCCACCTGTCCATCTACACAAATCTTTTTCTTGAAGATCCACTTGCATACTATGGGTTTTACTCCATCTGGAGCAAAGTCCAAAGTCCATACTTTGTTGGTGTACATGGACTCCATTTCGGTCCGCATTGCATTCAGCCATCTTACCGAGTCGCCGCTCTGGATGGCCTGCTGGAAGCTAGTACGTTCATCATTATCAATGACGCAATCCTCTCTATCCCCATCTATGAGAAAACTGTAGTATCTCTCAGACGGATGAGACGGCCTACTACTCCTGCGGAGGGGTGCGGGAATGTCCTGTTCTTCTTGAACTTCTGGTTCTACCAAACTTTCAGTAGTAGTTTGTGGTTCTGGAATTTCTTCCAGTTCTATTTCGCTCCCACTTATTTCCTTTTCTAAAAACTGCTGTTCTAGAAAATGGGCATTACGAGAAACAAAAACCTTTTGTTCCTCTGCGTAATAGAAAAAATACCCCTTGGAGTTCTTTGGATATCCCACAAACTTACACTGTACTGATCGTGCCTCGAGTTTGTCCGCATGCTGCTTTTTAACAAAAGCTGGACATCCCCATATCTTCAGATACTAAAGATAGGGTTTCTTCCCACTCCACATCTGATATGGTGTGGTAGGCACAGTCTTGGTAGGAACCCTGTTCAAAAGATATGCAGCTGATTATAGCGCATAACCCCAGAAAAATCGCGGTAACTCAGCATTACTCATCATGGAACGTACCATATCCAATAGGGTTCGGTTCCATCTTTCCGATACACCGTTATGCTATGGAGTGTATGGAGGAGTAAGCTGAGAGAGAATTCCTTTCTCTTTTAGGTAACCCAGGAACTCGGCACTTAAGTATTCACCACCTCGATCAGATCTTAATGTCTTGATACTTTTGCCGGTTTGGTTTTCTACTTCATTCTTATATTCTTGGAATTTCTCAAAGGCCTCGGATTTATGTTTCATTAAGAAAATGAATCCATACCTAGAGTAATCATCCATAAAAGTAATGAAATATGAAAAACCGCCTCTTGCATGTGTAGACATTGGACCACATACATCGCTGTGTATGAGTCCTAAGAGCTCGCTCGCTCTTACTCCGTGTCCAGTGAACGGAGTCTTTGTCATATTTCATTTGAGACATGATTGACAAGTGGCATAAGATTGATATTCGACCGGATCCAAATATCCTTCTCTATGTAACTTAGTTAACCTTGTCTCATTGATGTGACCTAGTCTACAATGCCATAAGAAAGCCTGATTTATATCTGGAGACTTTCTTTTTAGTGTGTTCTGGACATTGAAAATCTGTAATTGGTTTAACACGTATATATCGTTATCTAGTGTACCGGACCCAATCAAACCATAATTAAGGTGGATGTTAACAACATCGCTTACAAACGTGAAATCATAACCTTCTTTTGATAACAACGAAACTGATATGATATTACACGTTAAACTGGATACACAAAAACAGTTGCGTAAAACCAAAATATGTCCACTCGTCAATCCAAGGTGATAATCCCCTACGGACACAACATTCACGCTAGCTCCGTTAGCAACCTGGAGGGTCATATCACCAACCTTCAGCACTCTACGGTTTCTCAGTGCCTGCAATGAATTGCATATATGAGATCCTGATCCGGTATCCAATACCCAGAAAGTAGAGTTGATTGACAGACAATTTTCAATTACAAACACACCTGAAGCCGAAGCCACAGCTTGCTTCGGGTCCTGGTTCTTGGCAATCCAAGCTTTGCAATCTTTCTTCCAATGGTCTTTCCTATGACAGTAGAAGCACTCGTCCTTTGCCACTACTGGCACCAAACCTTTGCCTTTCCCTTAACTCCTACCTTACCAACACCACCTCTCGGTTTGGTAGCATCCTTCTTCTTCCTTCCTATGGCCCTTGCCTTGGACCTGGAAGAGGAAGCACCGTGAACAAACATAGTGAGTGTTTCCCTTGCTTTCTACAAGGTGCCCTCTGCACTCTTCAACATGTTAAGGAGTTCTGGAAGTTCAACTTCTTTTTCTTGAATGTTGAAATTCAGAATAAACTGGGCGTAGGTGGAAGGAAGGGACTGAAGAACCAAGTCTGTATACAGCTCGTTCTCTAATGTTGTCCCGAGGTCTGCGAGCTCTTCAATATAGACAATCATCTTAAGGACATGTTCTCCTACAGATGATCCGACGGCCAGCCTCGACTGAAACAAGTTCTTCGAAGTCTCGTATCTAGCTATATGAGATTGCTCTCCATATAGTTCCTTGGTGTGGAGAAATATGGATTCAAGATCTATATTCTCGTGCCTCCTCTGATGTTCATTATTCATAAAGGCAAGCACGATGCATTTGGACTTCGCGCAGTCTATCTCCCAGGTCTTGGGGATTTCTTTATCCGCGACACTGGATTCAGGACCTGGGACGGCAGGTGCCTTAGTAGTAAGGACATACCCCAATTTGTCATAAGTAATTGCCATCTTGACGTTCCGGAACCAGTCTTTATAGTTTGGCCCTGTCAAAATATTTTTATCTAATAGTAATTTAAGGCCTGTCATGTTCTGGGTCGCTGCAATTAGGAGAGAGAGAGGGAACACTTTAGCATGATGCTCTTGCAAGTTTAGAGTGGTTTTTAGTTTATCTAAACAGGATGGCTCCCACTGTTTCTCGAATCCCTCCTCAAACCTAAAAGGAAGAACTAGTCAGGACTATTCTCACCGTACAATACTTGCTTAACCGTTCAGCCAGGCCGGTGTCGGTACTTCGAGGGAGGTTTTACAACGCTTTCGCGAAGTTCTTTAATTAAATAACCACTATTCTCTGGGGGTGTAGCCCCACTGACACCTTTCTCGACACCTACTTGGTTTATAGCATTGATCGTTAAGTGACGAATCTCCTGATGAGTAGCGGATACTCACAGTAGGATCGGGATCCAAATATCATGGTGTGATAAAGCTGAAGGAATCCTACCAAAATTATCACACTCCAAATGGTATGCAACTTTTAGCAAATTTCAGTTTCTTTATAAATTCCCGATATCAATTTCTGCCCCATTCTTTTATGACCTTGGCGTCGGTCAAAATGTCATAAGTCACATGTCAAGTTCTACCCATCATTATCTTGTTAATTTGAACCCACCCGTACATACCCCTGACGTTGGCCAAATGCTAGTACGACTGTCCCAAACCAACTCATCTATCTATGCAACAAATGAATACCCAGCAGCTACCAAACACTATGCCTTTGTGTTAGTCAAAATACATAGCTTGAATACTACTGAATACCCAAATGAAATGACGGAGGGCTACAAATGGTTTTGGCGAAACCGTGAACGTAGTGAACTTGATATGATCGAAGGAACCTGATAGCTTTTAAAAGGAGTGGTTTAAGCTCCGCAATTAAAAATAAATCTTCTGTTTTAAAATAACCGAGTGGTTTCTTTTAAACCGTTCTAACGATTGAACTTTGGTTTATTTTCTTTGCATTAATATAATGCGTCCCATTAATTAACCTATCATTGCAGAAAACAACGAAAATACAACGTTCTCTTATGCCATCCGCATTCGCCACTGGGCCCCGTCATTCACCCGTTAGGTTACTTAACTAACGACAGAGCGGGGGCTGGGCTAGCGCGGGTGTAAAACATATGTGGCGCCTAATAGATATCATATAAAGATATTGTACATTCGCCAGATGCAATAATAGGCATTCCAGATCACAGATGAACATATTGGATTTTCTACGAATCCGCATTCCTTTTGAGCCTGTAAAGAAAGACGGATTACACAGTCGCGATGAATAGCCAAAACCCCACCCTAGACCCCTACGGGTACGGCAAACTACCCGCCAAGTACCCGAAGTGAAGCGGTCTCTCTCAACAACGTGAGTAGGCCACTAAACACTTCAAAGTACCCGGTAGTTTGTGCACCCCACCTTGGGTCTATCGTAGGAGCAGAAAACAGTAAATGAAATAATACAACGGTGGCTACAACCTTAACCCAGATGTGCCCTGCAAAAGAATATTACAATAAATTACAATTTACATTTGAATGAAAGAAACAGTCGTCTCACATCCCCGGCTATCCATTCACGACAATCCAACAAGTCTACAATCATAAACCAGTAAAAACCATTACAGAAATGTGCAACCCCCTGCTAACCGACATACTAGCAGTTAGGGGAGGTTTACGAACACATTAAACACAATACAAATATAATCAAGTTAGCCAAACATCTTAGAATTTCGATCAAGCAATACAAATGAATCTACTCCAAACAATTCTCTGTGCACATAAAACCTGAGCAGAAACAAATCATCCCAGAAAACACAATATCAACACAGAAGAATAACTAAGCAAATTTGGGTTGACTCGGAGTCAACTCGGCCGCGGATCCGCGGTGGATCGCTTGGATCGGCGGCGGTTGCGCGGCGGCATGGCCGATTCACAGTCCCAAATTTCATCACAATTCTTAAAAAACCCTGCTTGTATTTTTAGGGTCCATGAAAAATTTTTAGACCCCGTTTTAAAATCGGCAGAAACTATGTGAAAATGATATTTTTTCGGGTTCGTTTTGCGATCGAATTTCTAACGACTTTGCTAACATGTTGGTTATGATTTAGGTAGGCTCTGATACCACTGTAAGTCGACGTTAGACACCCCACATGAAGCGGGGAGGCGGAATAGGTAAAACAATCATTTTGTTTAAACTAACATCGACTAACTTTACGGATCTTTGCTAAACCCTAACTAACAACTATATAGAAGTGATTAGCTACTATGCTAGATGATTATACCTAATGAATCAAGTCCTTCTTGTTCTCGTTGATCACCTCCTCGTCGGCCTCCTCGATGTGATAGAAGATCCACCCGAGAGTTGCTTCTCCAAGCTTTAACCTCTCACTTGAGGTAACTAGGTGACTATGAGTGCTAATCAAAGTTACCTAGAGGATATAGAAGAGGATTAGGGATCTATTAGTCTTGCTAACCCTACGATCTTAACACATGAGAGGATTAGGGTTAGTACTTTGAAGAGAAAGAGCTTGAGGAGAGAGAAGGTGTGAGTGAGAATGATCATGAATTATGTCTCATTTTAGAATATATGAAGCATGATAATTATTAAAATGAATAACATAATAATAATATCAACCATGCTTCATTAACTCTCTTTGGGTGAATCATCTCATGAGTCATTAAGCAATAAATGCTTCATTAACTCATTTGGATGAATCACACCACGAGTCACTAATCCATTTAATGCAAATAACACCTAAGCCTTCCAACTCATCAATCTTCTAGAAGCTTCTCGACTAATTACGAGAATGCCCCTCCCATCCGTGAAAACACGGAAATACTGAGACTGTATAAATCCAATAATCCAATACTAGAATCTGGCTTAAACTAAAGCCTGCTAGTAAAAACTGTCCGAACATCGTACGTGCATAAAAACACGTATCTGTTCGAACGTTGTCGTAAAACCATATGATCTCTATATCATTTCGCCTGAAGCAGGGAAACTCTCTGTGTGGGACTCTAAAGACTCGACACTTACGCTGGCAGTGGGTTTAACTACAGGCCGCAAGCGGTACTAGCTGTATGTAACGGTCCCCAGGTAGATGTCGATAAGAAGGCCGATGAGGAAACCCATCCGAACTCCTACTGAGCCTGATGTGACAATCTCCGTACAGTCCGGTCTGTTCGTCTAAGACTATCGCATATCGGGCCTAGGGGGTAGCAAGCGTCAGTCCCCTAAAAGCGGTATAAGTCGTGTTGGAGTGAAGCCCATTACACCTTGAGAAGCTACTGGAAATCCTACCAGTAAATCTCGTTTGCCCTGGCCAAGGACTTTGCGTAATGGCTCTACAAACACAACGCGATATCAACTCCCAATACCGGGAGAGACGAATCCTATCTAACCGCCACTGCCTCCAAGTGCTTCGGGACTGCTCCCAACTGCTACCTGTTTGCACGACTCCTTTGAGCCGTGGTAGGGTAGCAATCTAAGAACAGTGGGAACACACTCGAGACGAAGCAGCAGTATCAAGTCTGCGGACTATGCTGTACTCATGTCACCTGGGAACTGTTAACTGACGACGGGTATAATACCAACCAACAGTTCCCTATGAGTCCTGTCCGGTGTACCCGTAACCCAACGAGCACCCATATACTATCTCCAGTACAACGTACTGATGGCTGTGGGACAGACCATCTCCCCAACTAGGATGAGAAGCGTACACACTAGTCTACTCCGTAGTATCGATGCCCTGTCTCGATAATCCTACGACTAGGGACCTGAAAAAGGATGTGCTTGTAGACTACCCAGCCCCCACTAGTGTGACTGCCATCACAACGTTGGTAGTCAAGCAAGACCCTAAGGGCTCTATCAATATGTATTCGCGATATGCTAACATATACACATATTAAGATAGACATAAACCAAGTAGCATACTACTATGTTGAGCAAGACTGTTAATATAACTGTGAATATCCCAAACTTCCATTAAGTAATATACAAACTAGTATGATACAATAATGGCCCCTAGGGCATATACACTAACAGAAAAGAGAGTGAAAACTACAACAATTGGAATCCGCAACCACCTTAGACATTATAAACCCGAAATATCACATACTTCGGATTTCATGCCTAACCGTATAAATTCCTTAGACATCATAAATCCGGAATATCACATATTCCGAATTTCATGCCTAACATTATAAACCCGACATTTTAGTCTCAAATTGAAAACACTTTTCAATATCCAGTCGGGCAATTCAACAAGATTCCCAACAAATGATCGAATGCTCGTCGGAAACGTTAGTACACGGCCCCACCCCCGATGCCGTCGACGAAGTGCACTTAGGCCGAACACTACGTCCGCGAGCACCCGAACGGATGCTTTTGGCTATGGGGTTATCCTACAGTCACTTGGTCGGGGCTATGGGGCATGGCTATCTAGTAGTGTTACCCGGCGAGTGTTCGCGTACTATACGTGATTGCGACGGAGATTTGATCCGAATCAAAAACCCGCGGCAACCGATCAAAAGAGACTAAATTGCTAGATTTACAAAGTACTAATTAGTTTTCACAAAACTAAATATTGTGGATTCCAAATATTGTATCACAAAACACAGATATCTAGACGATATTAAACATTTCGATCGATTTATCATACACCCAAAATTCCCAGAGACCTCAACACTTGAGTCACAGTTAAAAATACCCAGATAGTGCCCCAAGTACCTACGGAGCTACACAAGAAGGCACGCTCCCTGTCTCACCAACGGAGCCACGGAACCGCCGCCAAAGGCATGCTATGGCAGCACTTCCGCGGTCGGTTGGTCGAGTTGGGCCGTCTTTTTTCTTGTGGGTCCGTAGAAAACCCTGCACAATTTTCTGAATATTTTTAATTAGAAAAATTCCAACTTTTGAAATTTTTTCCAGAGAGTGGGTTTTCCGGGTTTTGAATAGTCGATCGAACACTTTAACATCGCCTAGACAATTCCTAATGCTCTAGCCTGGCTCTGATACCACTGCTGGGTTCGCTTAGCACCCCGACACGGTTTTGGCAAGTATCAAGTATGCAACTTTAAAAATTTAGGGTGCCGAGCGAGCCCTAACCAAGGATCTAACTAGAGAATTAGGGTTTTTAAAACTTGTAAACAACTTTACACTAAGTGATATAGGAATACAACCTTTGTAGTGTTAGTTATATCTTTACCCTAGAGGCCGTTACTGTACATACGATGTATATTGTAGTGGATGCTTGGACATATATAGGGAGGACTTTCTTGCTCGACATGATAGTATGCTATCTGGTTGCTCTTTATCTTAATATGTACGATGATTGTCTCTATGTTACATGTGATAAAGCCCTTAGAATGAGTACTTGACTACCAGGATTATGATGCAGATCATACTAGTGAGGACAATGTAGTCGCTAAGTACATCCTTCAAATGTTCCTAATCGTGGGTGTATCGAGACAGGGCATCGATATACCAGAGTAGACTAGCGTATAGCTTCTCGACCCATGTAGATGGGCGATGGATGATCCCATATCCATTGGTATTTGACATCAGAGATAGTATACGGGTGCTGAGTGGAGACTGGGTACACTGAACGGACTCGCCAAGAACTCCCAGATGGTATTATACCTAACGTCAGATGGCAGTTCTCTGGTAACATTGGTACAGGTTAGTCTGTAGACCCGAGATCCTCATAGAGTCTTGTGTGATTCCCACTGTGCTTTGATTTCCACCTTACTACGTTCAAGAGAACGTGCAAAACGGTGGATTTTGGGTACAGTCCCGAGTCACATGGAGGCAATGAGCGATAGGAGGGGTTTCGTCTCTCCCGGTATTGGGAGTTGATGTTGCGCTGTGCTCGATTGGCTATAACAGGAAGTCCTTGGCCAAGGCTGCTTCAGAGATATACTGGTAAGTGTTATCAGTAGTTTCTCGACCCGTTATGAGCCTCATATCGACACGAATTATCGAGTTATTGGGGTCTGACGTTTACCACCCCTAAACGAGATATGCGACATATCAGATGAAGAGAACGGACTGTACGGTAGTGTTACTGATTGGATTCGCAGGAGTGTGGACAGGCTTGCTTGTTGATCTTCTGATCGCTCAATACCCGGATGGCCGTTACGTTTAGCAGACCTCTTGCGGCTTGTGAGTGTTTGATATGATCATCACCTACTGCCGGCGTATTGACGAGTCTTTAGAGTCCTACACAGGGGTTTCCTGGCTCAAGCGAAACGGAGTAGGAGAAAATATGTGATATGTGCGGGACCGAGATTGATACGATATGAGATACTGTATTCTATTCTCGCGATATGAGATATCGGTCGGTTATATATGATATAGTCGGGTTATCGGATCAAGTGTTGATTCGATAAGTTGATTCAAATGATATTAGTCGGTTATAGGTGATGTAGCCGGATTATTAAATCAAGAGTTGATTTGATAATCTAATGTACAATTATATATTTGATATATTACATTACATTAACTAGTATTAGCTCACGTAAGATTTCTTTTCTCACTTTGGATACATTGATATATATGTGATATATGTTAAATGTATCATGCAAGGTTACAAATGCAACCAGGGTTAATGAGGGTTAAAACATGCCAGGGTTAATATTGGGGCTTAAATTTATCATTGAGTAATTCAAATATTATGGATAATAGTCAAGGTTGATATTTGTTGAAATCTTGTAGAAGCTTGTAAGCATCTTTGACTTTGTCCATTTTCTTTGTCTTGCTTAAGATATTTTTGACCTAATCTTTAACTATAGCACATGGTTAACTCTCTACAAGGGTTAAGCATGACATGCTTAACCCTTGGTTGCATTATTAACCTCACCAATAATTCATTTGATGAGTTAGTTCTTCATCTTCTTCTTCTTCCAAAAAGCTTACTAGCTTCAACGGAGTTGTGAGAAAAAGTGTGAGAAAATGAAATATAAAGTGAGCCCACTTCCTACTTCATTATCCTCTACCACTTGCCATTTAGTATAGGGTGTTCTCTTCACAAAGTTCTTGACCTAGTGAAGAAATAGCTTGAGTTAGTGTCTCCTCGACGTAGATCATCTTCGGCCTCGAAGACATCGAAGCAAGCTTGTTCGTTTCTTCATGGGCCCTCTCTAGAATCCGGAGTTCACGATCGCAGCGAAGGGGACTACTACACGGAGTTATTGAAGTGAAGGACCGGTCTACAAAGGTTTTATTCCTTGCTCACTAGACTTGCAAAGTGTTTGCATTATTTTCCGTCGATTTCTAGTTAACGATTCTTTGTTAGGGTTACCTAAAACGGCAAATTTTTGAATTTGGCATGGACGATGCCTCCCGAAACCTTGAAGCCGTCTTGGGCAACCCAGCAGTGGTATCAGAGCCATGCTAGAAATTTATACGGATTTTGTTAGAATTTCGAAACCGAAATACTCCGAAACTTGCATCGCCAAAACCCGCTTGCTGTCGATTTTAAAATGTTGTCAAAAAATTTTTCAAACAAGTACAGAGTGCTATATATGATATAACATGAACACTGACAAAATTTGTGGCAATTTGGAGAAAAATTGGCCGAGCACCATACCCTAGATCTCGGCCAAAATCCGAGCCCACCCCCTGTTTTTTTGCGTGTGTTCAAGTGACTGGGTTTTGATGTTTCGGGTGTTGTTTGTTTTTGCTAATTTTGCATGTGATATAATCTTACACTATAAATAATTCGGAGTGTTTTGTATTCGTAGTTTTAACATTGTTTCGGGTTATTCGCATGTTATCTAGACGAAGTTAAAAAGTTCGATCGAATGTCAAAAACCCATTTTTCCAAGTTTAACGTATTCGGAAAAACATGCAAGTGATTCTATGAACCCTCTAGAAGAATGAAACCCTAACTCGACTTTTTAGATCGCGGAACCGCGGTCAAACCCTCGGGTTTGCCGTAGTTCCGTGGTGACATGAGTGAGGCTTGGGTTTGCCCTTCTACGGCTGGTGCATAGGTACTGTGGCATATTCTGGGTATTACTAAAACTGTGCTCAAGTGTTGAGCTGTCGGGAAATTGTGGGACTTTAATGACTCGATCGAAAAGTTTAACGTCGTTTGTGCAAGTTTGTAGGATACCCCAAGCATTCAAGGGGATATCTGGTCTACCACACTGAAGAACAAAAGGTGTTTGTCGCTCGCCACATTGTCTTCTTAGAGAGCGAATTTCTTGCAAAAGAAATTAGTGGGAACGCGGTAGAGCTGGAAGAAATTCCAGAACCTCAAACTGCTGCCGAGGACTTAGTAGAACCTCAGGTTTCAATAGAACCCGACGAACCAACGCCACTCCGCAGATCTAGTAGGCTTTCTCATCCTCCTGAAAGATACTATGGGTTTCTTCTAGATGGGGATCGAGAGGATTGCATCATCGATGATGATGAGCCTACTAGTTTTCAGCAGGCTATCACGAGTAAAGACTCGGTGAAGTGGCTGGATGCTATGAGATCCGAAATGGAATCCATGTACACCAATAAAGTATGGACTTAAGAAGTTGCTTCTCCTGGGGTGAAACCAGTTGGATGCAAATGGATCTTTAAAAAGAAGATTGGTACATTTGGACAAGTGGAAACCTACAAACCTAGACTCGTTGCAAAAGGTTTTCGTCAAAGACCAGGATTGGACTATGACGAAACCTTTTCACCAGTAGCTATGCTTAAATCCATTCGGATGCTGCTTGCCATTTCTGCCTTCCATGACTATGAAATCTGGCAGATGGACGTAAAAACAGCTTTTCTAAATGGAAATTTAGAAGAGAGTGTTTACATGGATCAACCAGAAGGTTTCTTAGACAGTGGGAGCAGCAGAAAAGTGTGCAAGTTACTTAAATCCATTTATGGATTAAAGCAAGCATCGCGGAGTTGGAACATCTGCTTTGATGAGACAGTCAAAGAATTTGACTTTATCAAAAATGTAGATGAACCATGCATTTATAGGAAGATTGTAGAAGGAGCAGTAGTCTTCCTCGTTTTGTACGTCGACGACATACTACTAATAGGGAATGATGTCCCTATGCTACAATCAGTAAATCTCTTCTTGTCACAGAAATTCTCCATGAAAGACTTGGGAGATGCACCCTACATTCTAGGCATTAAGATCTATCGTGATAGATCCAATAGAATGTTGGGACATTCACAGTCCAGGTATATTGAAACTATACTAAAGAGATTTAGTAAGGAAGATTCCAAGCGCGGTAATTTACCCGCTTGTCACGGGATCACCCTCTCCAAAGAGATGTCTCCAAAGACTGATGAAGAGAGGGCTCGCATGGGCATTATACCCTACGCTTCGGCAGTAGGATCTATAATGTATGCGATGTTATGTACCAGACCAGATGTAGCTTACGTACTTAGTGTGGTAAGCAGGTATCAGTCTGACCTAGGTGAGAAGCATTGGATAGCGGTAAAGAACATTCTCAAGTACCTGAGTAGGACTAAGGAGATGTTCTTGATTTATGGTAAGGGGGACCTCCAGGTTGAGGCTTTTACCGACTCCGGATTCCAAAGTGACAAAGATGACTCTAAGTCCATTTCGGATTTTGTGTTTACCCTCAATGGAGGGGCGGTATGTTGGAGGAATTCCAAATAGGATACCGTCGCAGACTGAACTATGGAGGCTGAGTATATAGCTGCTAGCGAAGCCGCGAAAGAAGCTGTCTGGATGAATAAGTTCATCTCTGAACTTCAGGTGGTTCCGTCCATTGCCAATCCAATACCCTTGTATTGTGATAATAATGGGGCTGTAGCATTAGCGAAGGAACCAAGGTCCCATCAGAAATCCAGGCACATCTTGAGGCGGTATCACCTGATCAAGGAGATCGTAGATCATCGGGAGATCGAGGTGCGGAGAGTGGACACAAAAGACAACACGGCAGATCCATTCACCAAGGCCATCCCTCAAGTCCAGTTCGAGAGGCTGTTTGAGATGTTGGGCATGCGGTACGCCAACAACTGGATCTAGTGCAGACAGTGGGTACTCATTGCACCAATTATAGGCCTTAGTGCAAGTGGGAGATTGTTGGATATATATGCCCTAGAGGCCTTCATTGTATAGGATGCTAGGTATATGTATGTACATGACAATCTTGCTTGATATGATAGTACGCTATTTGGTTTGACTTTATCTTAACGTGTGATATATTTTACTTTGTATTTATAAACATGTCGATAAAGCCCATAGGGTGTTTGCCTGACTACCAGCGTTGTGATGGCAGTCATACTTGTGGGAGCTGGATAGTCAATAGGCACATCCTTAAATGTCCCTGGTCACAGGAGTATCGAGACTGGGCATCGATGCTCCAGAGTAGACTAGTGTATACATATCTAGACCCTGACGAGGGGCGATGGATTGGTCCCGCAGCTATTGGTGATGTGCACCTAAGCTTGTATACAGATGCTCACTGAGAGTGAGTACACCGGACAGGACTCGCCGAGAACTGACTGGATGGTATTATACCTAACGTCAGATTGCAGTTCTCAGATGACATGTGTGCAGATAGTCTGTTGACTTAAGGTCGTCATTTGTCTCGTGTGAGTTCCCACTGTACTTTGATTACTACCCTACCACGGCTCAAAGGAGTCGTGCAAACAGGTTTTAGTTGGGTACAGTCCCGAGCCACGTGGAGGCGGTGAGTGACTGTTAGGGATTCGTCTCTCCCGGTATAAGGAGTTGATATCGCACTGGGATCGATTGGTCATTACCATAAGTCCCTGGCCAGGGTTGATTGTGAATTACTGGTGGACTGATCAGTAGATTCTCGGATGGTATTGAGCCATACCGGCACGACTTGTACGGTTATTAGGGGTCTGACGTTCACCACCTCGCTAGACCATACATACGATACTCTTAGACGAACAGACCGGACTGCGCGGATATTGTCACGGACAGGCTCAGTAGAAGTTCGGATGAGTTTCCTCATCGGCCTTCTTATCGACATCTACCTGGGGACCGTTACGTACAGCTAGTACCGCTTGCGGTCTGTGGTTAAACCCACTGCCAGCGTAGTAGTCGAGTCTTTAGAGTCCCACACAGAGGGTTTCCCTGTTCTAGGTGAAACGATATAGAGGTCGTATGGTTTTACGACAAGGGTTCGGACGCATACGTGTGTTTACGCACGTACGACGTTCGGACAGTTTTTACTACCCGGCTTTGGTTTAAGCCAGATTTTAGTATCTGGTTATTGGATTTATACAGTCTAAAGTTTTTCCGTGTTTTCACGGATAGGAGGGGCGTTCTCGTAATTTTGCGGGAAGCTTCTAGAAGTATGGTGACTTGAGGGTTTAGGTGGCATTTTCATTAAATGCATTTGTGACTCATTTGTGTGATTCATCCATATCATTAATGCATCATTAAATGCTTAATGACTCATATAGTGAATCACACATAGAATTAATGAAGCATGATGATTAATCATATTTATTCATTTATTTGATAAAACATTATGCTTCATATATATTCAAGTGAGAAGCATTTTCATTATGATTATCATGTTCACCTTCTCTCTCCTCAAGCTCACTCTCTCTTCAAACCCTAATCCTACCACTCATGTGTTGAGATCAAGGATTAGAATAGACTAATCAATCCATAACCTCACTCTATATCACCTAGGTTCCTTTGATTAGCAACTAAAGAAACTTAGTTACCTCAAGATTAGAGGTGAAGCTTGGAATAGAAGCTCTCGGGTGGATCATCTATCACATAGAGGAGGCCAAGGAGGACGTAGAGAACGAAAAGACGAAGGACAAGGTTCACTAGGTATAATCTCTTCTCATAGTAGTTAAGAACTTCTATGGTTATTGTTAGTTATCGTTTAGTAAAGATTTTCGGTTAGTCGATGTTTGCATATAGAACAAGATTGTTTTTCATATTTCCGACTCCCCGCAACTCGTGGGGTGTTGTACATCGACTTACAGTGGTATCATAGCCTCGCTAAACAATAATTAACTTATTTGCAAAGTTGTAAGAATTTCGAACGCAAAACAAACCGAAAAACATATCGTATTCACATAGTTTCTGTCGAATTTAAATCGAGGTCTAAAAATTTTTCAGGGACCTTAAAAAATACAAGCAGGGAAACCTAAGAACATTGGAGAAATTTGGGTGCATGAATCGGCCAAACAGCCGCGGAACCGCGGCCGATACCACCGATCTGCGGCGGATCTGCGGCCGAGTTGAGCCCGATTCACCCCAAATCTCCCCAGTAACTGTTCTGTGAATATTTTGTCTTTTCTGGAATGTTTATTTTTTGCTCAGGTCTCAGGTTTACAGAGAAGTTTTGGAGCAGAATCTAATGGGTTTGATCGATCGAAATTATACGATGTTTACTAATTTGATTATATCTGTGAACTGTATAATGTGTTCGTAAACCTCCCCTAACTGCTAGTATGTCGGTTGGCAGGGGGTTACACATTTCTGTAATGTTTTAACTGTTTGTGATTATGAACTTAATTGGATTGTTGTAATGATTAGCCGGGGTTTGAGATGGGTTATTATATTCATTCATTCGATATAATTGTAATATATTGTAATGTTATTTTGCGGGGCACATCCAGGTTGCGGTTGTAGCCACCGTTGTATTATTTCTTTTTACTGTTTTTGCTCCTAGGATAGACCCAAGGTGGGGTGCACAAACTACCGGTACTTTGAAGTGTTTAGTGGCCTACTCACGTTGTTGAGGGAGACCGCTTCACTTCGGGTACTTGGCGGGTAGTTTTCCGTACCCGTAGGGGTCTAGGGTGGGGTAATGGCTATTCATCACAACTGTGTAATCCGTCTTTCGTTGCAGGCTCAAAAGAAACGCGGATTGCTTGCATAATCCAATAATGTTCATCTGTGATCTGGAATGCCTATTATTGCGTCTGACGGATGTACAATATCTATATATGATAGCTATTTAGACGTCACTTATGTTTTACACCCGCGCTAGCCCAGCCCCCGCTCTGCCGTTAGTTAAGTAACCTAACGGGTGATGACGAGACCCAGAGGCGAATGCGGATGGCATAAGAGGACGTTATATTTTCGTTGTTTTCTGCAATGATAGGTTAATGATGGGACGCATTATCATTAATGCAAAGAAAATAAAACCTAAACTTAATCGTTGGAACAATTTCAAAAACCACTCGGTTTTCTTCAAAAAGAAAATTTTAAATACGGAGCTTAAACTACTCCTTTTAAAAAGAGCTATCTTGGTTCCTTTGATCATATCAAGTTCACTACGTTAACGGTTTTTTGCCAAAAACCAGCCGTAACCCTCCGTCGTTTCAAATAAACAGCACATCGTATTCATGCAATGTTTGTTGGCCTACGTCAAGGCATAGTGTATGGTAGCAATGTGTTGGTTATTTGTTGCATAGATAGATGCATTAGTTTAGGACAGACGTACAGCCTTGTTGGCCTACGTCAAGGGCATGTACGATGGACCTAAATTAATCAGGACAACGACGGGTAGAACTTGACTTGCATCTTATGATTTGTTGGCCTACGTTAAGGTCATAAGAGCTTGGGGTAAAAATCATATCGGGAGTTTCAAACATAAAGGAAACTTGCAGATTTAGCATACCTTCTGGAGTGTGGTGACTAGAGTGGCTTCCATCTAGGGCATCATACAATGATAGTTGGATCCCGATCCCACTGATGAGTAGGATTACTCTCGGGAAATTTTCTCACTTAAACAATCGATGCTATAAACCAAGTAGGTGTCCAGAAAGGTGTTAGAGGGGCTACGTCTCCAGGGAAAAGAGGTTATTTAATTAAGGAACTTCGCGAAAGCGTTGGAAAACCTCCCTCGAAGTACCAACACTGGCCTGGCTGAAAGGTTAAGCAAGTATTGTGACGTGTGATTAAATCCTGACTAATTCTTCTTTTAGGTTTTGAAGAAGGATTTGAGGAAACAGTGGGAGCCATCCTGTTTAGATAAACTAATAAACCAATCTAAACTTGCAAGAGCATATGCTGAGTATTTCTTTTCTCTCTCTCTGACAGCTACCATGACAGGACTAAAACTATTACTTGAAAAAAATATACTGACAGGGCAAAACTATAAAGATTGGCTAAGGAACGTCAACATTGCACTGACTTATGACAAAGTAGCATATGTTACCACCGCTGTTCCTCCCCTTATCCCAGGACTAGATTCTTCAATTGCGGACAAGGAGGTTCGCAAAACCTGGTATCTAGACTGTGAGAGAGCTAAGTGTATCGTGCTGGCGTCCATGAACAATGAACTCCAGAAACAGCACGAGAGTATGGATATTATATCCATCTTTCTCCATTGCAAGGAATTGTATGGGGAGCACTCCCGTATCGCTAGGTACGAGACCTCAAGGAAACTCTTCCAGATGAGGTTAGCTCCAGGATCACCTGTAGGAGAGCACGTCCTGAAAATGATCAGCCTCATTGACGAACTCGTAAACCTGGGATGCGTGCTAGAGAATGATTTGTATATCGACTTGATTTTGCAGTGCCTTCCCCACACCTTCTCTCAGTTCGTGCTAAGCTTCAACATGCACGAAATGGAAGCTGATCTTCCAAACCTCCTCAACATGTTGAGGGTAGCAGAGACCTCCTTGAAAAAGGAGAAGGCCCCCGTTCTGTATGCTGGCCAATCATCATCTTCTAAATCTAAAGCGAAAGCTAAAGGGAAGAAGAAGATGAAAGCCACCAAACCGAAAGGCGGGGTCAAGAAGGTGCAGGGAACGAACAAGGCAGGAAGGGTGAAGGCGGATAAGAACGAATGCTATTATTGTCACAAGCAAGGGCACTGGAAGAAGGACTGTGTGGCCTTCAAATCCAAGGACACGAAGCAAGCTGTTGCTTCTGCTTCAGGTGTGTTTGTTATCGAAAATTGTCTTTCGGTAAACTCTACATCATGGGTACTTGATACCGGTTCTGGTTCTCACATCTGTAATTCTTTGCAGGATCTGAGAAATAGTAGAGTACTGGAGACAGGTGATATGACTCTCCGGATGGGCAATGGAATGCACGTAGATGCTATTGCAATAGGAGAATATCACCTAGGGTTGACTAGTGGGAACATTTTGGTATTGTACAACTGTTTTTGTATTCCCAGTATGCTGTGTAATATTATATCAGTATCTTTGTTATCTAATGAAGGATATAAATTTGCGCTTGAAAGAAATGTCATGAACATTCTCCTAAATCAAGAAATGATTGGGTTTGGCACACTGGAAAACGGCATATACATACTTAATCAACCTCAAGTTTTCAATATTCAAAACACGCTTAAAAGAAAGGCTCCAGATTCAAACCAAGCCTTCCTATGGCATTGTAGACTTTGTCATATAAACGAAACAAGGTTGACTAAGTTACATAAAGATGGATATTTAGATTCGTTTGAATATTCATCATATGCAACTTGTCAATCATGTATCAAAGGAAAAATGACCAAATCTCCGTTCACCGGACACGGAGAAAGAGCTACAGAACCCTTGGGACTTGTACACAGTGATGTGTGTGGTCCAATGTCTACACATGCACGAAGCGGTCACTCCTACTTCATCACTTTTACTGATGACTTCTCTAGGTATGGACATGTGTTCTTAATAAAGCATAAATCCGAGGCCTTTGAGAAGTTTAAGGAGTATAAAAATGAAGTGGAGAAACAGACTGGTAAAAGCATCAAGACACTTCGATCTGATCGAGATGGAGAATACTTAAGTACCAGTTTCCTTGAATGCTTAAAAGAGAATGGAATCCTCTCTTAGCTTACTCCGCCTTATACACCTTAGCATAATGGTGTATCAGAAAGGAGGAATCGCACGCTACTTGATATGGTGCATTCAATGATGAGTAGTGCTGAGTTGCCACTTTCCTACTGGGGTTTTGCGCTAGAATCAGCAGCATATCTATTGAATAGAGTTCCAACTAAGTCTGTGACTACAACTCTATATGAAATGTGGAGCGGGAAGAGACCATATCTCAAGTATATCAAGATATGGGGATGTCCGGCATATGTTAAAAAGCATAATCCGGACAAGCTCGAGGCACGATCGGTTTTGTGCAAGTTTGTAGGATACCCCAAGCATTCAAGGGGATATCTGGTCTACCACACTGAAGAATAAAAGGTGTTTGTCGCTCGCCACATTATCTTCTTAGAGAGCGAATTTCTTGCAAAAGAAATTAGTGTGAGCGCGGTAGAGCTGGAAGAAATTCCAGAACCTCAAACTGCTGCCGAGGACTTAGTAGAACCTCAGGTTTCAATAGAACCCGACGAACCAACGCCACTCCGCAGATCTAGCAGGCTTTCTCATCCTCTTGAAAGATACTATGGGTTTTTTGTAGATGGGGATCGAGAGGATTGCATCATCGATGATGATAAGCCTACTAGTTGTCAGCAGGCTATCACGAGTAAAGACTCGGTGAAGTGGCTGGATGCTATGAGATCCGAAATGGAATCTATGTACACCAATAAAGTATGGACTTAAGAAGTTGCTCCTCCCGGGGTGAAACCAGTTGGATGCAAATGGATCTTCAAAAAGAAGATTGGTACATTTGGACAAGTGGAAACCTACAAAGCTAGACTCGTTGCAAAAGGTTTTCGTCAAAGACCACGATTGGACTATGATGAAACCTTTTCACCAGTAGCTATGCTTAAATCCATTCGGATCCTGCTTGCCATTTCTGCCTTCCAAGACTATGAAATTTGGCAGATGGACGTAAAAACAGCTTTTCTAAATGGAAATTTAGAAGAGAGTGTTTACATGGATCAACCAGAAGGTTTCTTAGACAGTGGGAGCAGCGAAAAAGTGTGCAAGTTACTTAAATCCATTTATGGATTAAAGCAAGCATCGCGGAGTTGGAACATCTGCTTTGATGAGACAGTCAAAGAATTTGACTTTATCAAAAATATAGATGAACCATGCATTTATAGGAAGATTGTAGAAGGAGCAGTAGTCTTCCTCGTTTTGTACGTCGACGACATACTACTGATAGGGAATTGTAGGGTTCCTAGGCACACAGTAGAGGTCTCACAAGGTATCAACCATGCCATTTTACAAAAATATGGTGCCGAGAAACCCTAGTTAACGGATCGTTGCTAGAAATCTAGGCGAAAAGGTAAACTAGTTAACACTTAACTATAAGGATATGGAAATTACAACCTTTGTAGATCCGGATATCCACCTCCACGGCTCCGCAACGAAGTCTCCTCGCTGTCCATGTCGAACCCCGGGCTCTAGCGTCGGCTTCATCGGAGAATGAACGGGCTTGGTCATCGACAACGATGCCGAAGATGATCTACGTCGAGGCATCGCTAGATCAAGCTCCCACTTCACAAAGTAATGAAACTTGTGAAGGAAACACACTCTACTACTTGGCAAGAGGTAGAGGATGAAGAAATAGGAGGTGGGTTATCTTTAGAATTGGATTTCTCACTCTCAAGCTCAAGTTGCCATTGATGGCCTCAAGGTTTCAAACTTGAAGATGAAGAAGAAGATGAGCTAGAATTATGATGAGTCTTTTTTTTAAAATGAAAAGAAAAAGAATACTTATCATAATTCCAACTAGGGTTAAGTGTAGAGAATAGACCATGGTTAATGGATGGGTTAGGGTTAAGCATGATGACAAGAATGGTTAAGAAGTCAAAGCTTCATGAAGCTTCAACTAAAAGACAAAGAAAGCCACCATTCTTATCATAATCATTTCCAAATAAATAAATAAACAAATAAATAAATAAATGGATATGCAAAACCCTAATTATCATATTAATCATGGTTTAATCCCATACACTTAACTAAACGATCAAGTATCATCAAACATGATACATATATGTGCACAAAAGTATATCACATATATACAACTTGCACACCAAGTGAGAAAATCCGTATAAAGTGAACCAATACTAGTTAATGCAAAGTAATATATCAAATATATAATTATACATTAAATCATTAAATCAACATTTGATTCAATGATCCGGTCATGTCGCACAAAACCGACTAGTATTCAATGTATCGATTTATCGAATCAATGATTCGATAACTAGGTCATATCGAATATAACCAATCGAAACATTTATCGTGAGAATGAAATGCGGTATCACATACACGCATTATTCTTGCTCCCGCACATATCTCATATGCACTCCTATTTCGTTTCGCTTGAGCCAGGAAACCTCTGTGTAGGACTCTAAAGACTCGTCAATACGCCGGTAGCATATGATGATCATATCAAGCACCCACAAGCCGCAAGCGGTCTGCTAAACGTAACGGCCATCCGGGTATTGAGCGATCAGAAGATCGACGAGCTAGCCCGCTCACACTCCTGCGAATCCGACCAGTAACACTTACCGTACAGTCCGGTCTGTTCGTCTGATATGTCGCATATCAAGTCTAGGGGTGGTAAACGTCAGACCCCAATACTCGATAAGTCGTGCCGATGTGAGGCTCATAACGGGTCGAGAAACTACTGGTAACACTTACCGGCAAATCTCTGATCAGCCCTGGCCAGGGACTTCCCTGTTACGGCCAATCGAGCACAGCACAACATCAACCCCCAATACCGGGAGAGACGAAACCCCTCCTATCGCTCATTGCCTCCATGTGACTCGGGACTGTACCCAAAGACCACTGTTTTGCACGCCCTCATGGACGTGGTAAGGTGGAGATCAAAGCACAGTGGGAATCACACAAGACTCTATGACGATCTCGGGTTTACAGACTAACCTGTACAAGTGTCACCTGAGAACTGCCATCTGACGTGAGGTATAATACCATCTGGGAGTTCTCGGCGAGTCCGTCCAGTGTACCCAGTCTCCACTGAGCACCCGTATACCATCTCTGATGTCAAACACCAATGGATATGGGATCATCCATCGCCCATCACATGGGTCGAGAAGCGTATACGCTAGTCTACTCTGGTATATCGATGCCCCGTCTCGATACACCCACGACTAGGGACCTTGAAGGATGTACTTATGGACTACCATGTCCCCACTAGTATGATCTGCATCATAGTCCAGGTAGTCAAGTACACATCCTAAGGGCTTTACCAACATGTAACTATAAGACAGTATAAAGAGACAAGTGTACATGTTAAGATAAAGATTAACCAGATAGCATACTATCATGTCGAGCAAGAAAGTCATCTCTATATATGTCCAAGCATCCAATATAATATACATAATCTATACAATACTGGCCTCTAGGGCATACATACAACTAACAGGAATGATGTCCCTATGCTACAATCAGTAAAGCTCTTCTTGTCACAGAAATTCTCCATGAAAGTCTTGGGAGATGCATCCTACATTCTAGGTATTAAGATCTATCGTGATAGATCCAATAGAATGTTGGGACTTTCACAGTCCAGGTATATTGACACTATACTAAAGAGATTTAGTATGGAAGATTCCAAGCGCGGTAATTTACCCGCTTGTCACGGGATCACCCTCTCCAAAGAGATGTCTCCAAAGACTGATGAAGAGAGGGCTCGCATGGGCATTATACCCTACTCTTTGGCAGTAGGATCTATAATGTATGCGATGTTATGTACCAGACCAGATGTAGCTTACGCACTTAGTGTGGTAAGCAGGTATCAGTCTGACCCAGGCGAGAAGCATTGGATAGCGGTAAAGAACATTCTCAAGTACCTGAGAAGGACTAAGGAGATGTTCTTGATTTACGGTAATGGGGACCTCCAGGTTGAGGCTTTTACCGACTCCGGATTCCAAAGTGACAAAGATGACTCTAAGTCCATTTCGGGTTTTGTGTTTACCCTCAATAGAGGGGCGGTATGTTGGAGGAGTTCAAAACAGGATACTGTCGCAGACTCAACTATGGAGGCTGAGTATATAGCTGCTAGCGAAGCCGCGAAAGAAGCTGTCTGGATGAAGAAGTTCATCTCTGAACTTCAGGTGGTTCCGTCCATTGCCAATCCAATACCCTTGTATTGTGATAACAATGGGGCTGTAGCATTAGCGAAGGAACCAAGGTCCCAACAGAAATCCAGGCACATCTTGAGGCGGTATCACCTGATCAGGGAGATCGTAGATCGTCGGGAGATCGAGGTGCGGAGAGTGGACACAAAAGACAACACGGCAGATCCATTCACCAAGGCCATCCCTCAAGTCCAGTTCGAGAGGCTGTTTGAGATGTTGGGCATGCGGTACGCCAACAACTAGATCTAGTGCAGACAGTGGGTACTCATTGCACCAATTATAGGCCTTAGTGCAAGTGGGAGATTGTTGGATATATATGCCCTAGAGGCCTTCATTGTATAGGATGTTAGGGATATGTATGTACATGACAATCTTGCTTGATATGATAGTACGCTATTTGGTTTGACTTTATCTTAACGTGTGATATATTTTACTTTGTATTTATAAACATGTTGATAAAGCCCATAGGGTGTTTGCCTGACTACCGGCGTTGTGATGGCAGTCATACTTGTGGGAGATGGATAGTCAATAGGCACATCCTTAAATGTCCCTGGTCGCAGGAGTATCGAGTCTGGGCATCGATGCTCCAGAGTAGACTAGTGTATACATATATAGACCCTGACGAGGGGCGATGGATTGGTCCCGCAGTCATTGGTGATGTGGACCTAAGATTGTATACAGATGCTCATTGAGAGTGAGTACACCGGACAGAACTCGCCGAGAACTGACTGGATGGTATTATACCTAACGTCAGATTGCAGTTCTCAGGTGACATGTGTGCAGATAGTCTGTTGACTTAAGGTCGTCATTTGTCTCGTGTGAGTTCCCACTGTACTTTGATTACTACCCTACCGCGGCTCAAAGGAGTCATGCAAATAGGTTTTAGTTGGGTACAGTCCCGAGCTACGTGGAGGCGGTGAGTGACTGTTAGGGATTCGTCTCTCCCGGTATAAGGAGTTGATATCGCACTGGGATCGATTGGTCATTACCATAAGTCCCTGGCCAGGGTTGATTGTGAATTACTGGTGGACTGATCAGTAGATTCTCGGATGGTATTGAGCCATACCGGCACGACTTGTACGGTTATTAGGGGTCTGACGTTCACCACCTCGCTAGACCATACATACGATACTCTTAGACGAACAGACCGGACTGCGCGGATATTGTCACGGACAGGCTCAGTAGAAGTTCGGATGGGTTTCCTCATCGGCCTTCTTATCGACATCTACCTGGGGACCGTTACGTACAGCTAGTACCGCTTGCGGTCTGTGGTTAAACCCACTGCCAGCATAGTAGTCGAGTCTTTAGAGTCCCACACAGAGGGTTTCCCTGTTCTAGGTGAAACGATATAGAGGTCGTATGGTTTTACGACAAGGGTTCGGACGCATACGTGTGTTTACGCACGTACGACGTTCGGACAGTTTTTACTACCCGGCTTTGGTTTAAGCTAGATTTTAGTATCAGGTTATTGGATTTATACAGTTTAAAGTTTTTCCGTGTTTTCACGGATAGGAGGGGCGTTCTCGTAATTTTGCGGGAAGCTTCTAGAAGTATGGTGACTTGAGGGTTTAGGTGGCATTTTCATTAAATGCATTTGTGACTCATTTTTGTGATTCATCCATATCATTAATGCATCATTAAATGCTTAATGACTCATATAGTGAATCACACATAGAATTAATGAAGCATGATGATTAATCATATTTATTCATTTATTTGAGAAAACATTATGCTTCATATATATTCAAGTGAGAAGCATTTTCATTATGATTATCATATTCACCTTCTCTCTCCTCAAGCTCACTCTCTCTTCAAACCCTAATCCTACCACTCATGTGTTGAGATCAAGGATTAGAATAGACTAATCAATCCATAACCTCACTCTATATCACCTAGGTTCCTTTGATTAGCAACTAAAGAAACTTAGTTACCTCAAGATTAGAGGTGAAGCTTGGAATAGAAGCTCTCGGGTGGATCATCTATCACGTAGAGGAGGCCGAGGATGACGTAGAGAACGAAAATACGAAGGACAAGGTTCACTAGGTATAATCTCTTCTCATAGTAGTTAAGAACTTCTATGGTTATTGTTAGTTATCGTTTAGTAAAGATCTTCGGTTAGTCGATGTTTGCATATAGAACAAGATTGTTTTTCATATTTCCGCCTCCCCACAACTCGTGATGCATGGGAAGCATCTCATTAATGAAATAAAATAAACCTAAAAGATGTTGTAGAAATTTGTCTCAAAAACTAGTAGCTCTAGTTCTTGCTTTGCATAGCGGTATTCCTTGTAAAATATCCAGCACCTTATTCGATAAGGAAAGAGCCGAGATCCTTTCACCGGGAGTGACCTCTTTAGCGAAACTAGCAGATGCTATAAACTCGGTTTGTCTTTTGATTGCTTTTATAGTTTTTTCTTTGCATAGTGGTATTTGTGAAATATCCTGCAACTTATTCGATAAGGAAAGAGCCGAGATCCCTTCACCGGGAGTGACCTCTTTAGCAAAACTAGTAAAAGCCTAAAAAACACTCCTTTTCAAAATCACTCGATTCTACGACGATATCAAGTTCATTGCGCAAAGGGTTTTCTTAAAAATCTGCGTAGCCCTCCATCATTTCAGATAAGTAATAGTTAGTATTCGTGCTGCGTTTGTTGGCCTTTGTTAAGGCGTAGTGTGCGGTCGCTGATTACTGCTTATCTGCATAAGCATATGATGCGATTGAGTTAGGGTAGTCGTGCGACCTTGTTGGCCTTTGTCAAGGGTCATGAGAGTGGGTTTAATTAAATCAGGAAATGACGGGTTGAACTTGGCTAGCATCCTATGGTTTGTTGGCCTTTGTCAAGGTCATAGGAGGTTAGGGGCAAAACATTATCGGGAATTTCAAGTTTTGAAATTTGCAATGAGATTGCATACCTCCTATGAGATAGTTGGATTCCGATACCCATTACGAGTAAGAGTTACTCCTGGGAGAGTTTTACACATTACAATTAGCCGATCAAGTAGGTGTCTAGAAACGTGTCAATGGGGTTATGCCTCTGGGAAAAACGAGGTTTATTTTAATTAGGTCCGTGCGAAAGCATGGGGAACCTCCCTCAAAGTACCGACACTGGCCTGGCTGAATGATTGGCGAGCTTGTAAGGTGTAATTAATTCCGGCTAGTCTTTCCTTTTAGGGTTTGAAGGAAGATTTGACTAAAACAGTGGGAGCCATCCTGATTAGATAAAATAATAACCAATCTAATCTTGCAAGAGCATACGCTGAGTGTTTTCTTCTCTCTCTCTCCAGGTAGCGAGCATGTCACGCCTTAATCAAGATAATAATACGGATGTATTGACCGAACCCGCTTGTTATACTAAGCTAAGGAACGTTGGTCCCGCTCCAACTTATAATTGTTATAAGACCGAGCAGGAAATAAGGGATTACCAGGATTCCCGTGGCGCCCAAACAAAGAAAGTTCATGATGATGCATCTTCTTCGGGTATGTTCATTACAGAGAACTCTTTCTCAGTATCCTTTACGTCCTGGGTATGAGATAACGGATCAGGATCCCACATATGTAATATGTTACATGGGCTACAGATAGGTAGAGAACTGAGAATGAGTGATAAGTTTCAAGAGTTGGAAACGGTGCAAGTGTTGCAGCCAAGCTTGTTGGCACTTATCACCCTGTATTACCAAATACATTGATTCTGAACGAATGTTATAAGATACCGAACCTGATATACAATATCATATCAGTCTCTTTACATAGTAAAGAAGGATATAATTTTGTATTATTGGATAATGTTTTGAACATTTCCTATATCAAGAGTTGATCAGTTCAGGGACGTTATCTAAAAGCATATACATTCTAAATCAAACTACAGTTCTTAACGTACAAAACACACACAAGAGGAAGAGCTCAAAAATGAACGAATTCTTCTTGAGGCATTGTAGACTAGGTCATATCTATGTGACTCGACTAGCTAAGTTACATAGAGATGCATATTTAAATCAGTTTGAACTTACATCTTGTGAAACTTGCCAGTCATGTCACAAAGATAAGATGACCATAGCTCCGTTTATTAGAAACAGAGAAAGAGTTGGTGAACTCTTGGGATTGATACATGATGATGTATATAGATCCCCTGTCTACACATGCCAGGACTGGTTCTTTGTACTTCATTACATTCACTGATGATCTCTCAAGATTCAGACATATGTTCCTGTTGAAACACAAGTCTGAACCTTTTGAGATATTCAAAGAATATAAGTTAGAAGTAGAGAACCAAAAATGGGTATAAGTATTATGTCCTTTGATGAGATCAGGGAGGAGAATACCGGAGCACGGAATTCCTGAACTATTCTAAAGGAGAATGAGATTCTCTCTCAGCATTACTCCTTCGTATACACCACAACACGTTGGTATATCGGGGCAGAGCAATCGCACCCTATGTAATATGGTGTGCTCTATGATGAGTACTACTGAGTTGACTATTTCCTATTGGGGGTTATGCATTTGTGAAGCTACATACCTATTGAATAGGGTTCCAATCAAATCAGGTGCCTACCACTCCATATGTGATATGGTATGGGAAGAGCTCATCTCTTAAGGATGTTAAGATTTGGGGTTGTTCGGCCTATGTCTAAAAGCAAAATCCGGAAAAGCTCGAGGCAAGGTCAGTTCTGTGGAAGTTTGTTGAATATCCCAAGCATTCGCAAGGGAATATCTTCTACCACACTGAGGAACAAAAGGTGTTTTGTTTCTTAGCATGCCACCTTTTGGAAAGGGAATTTCTAGTGAAGAAATTAGTGGTCATGAGGTAGAACTGGAACAAGTTCCAGCTATACAAACTGCAGCTGATGATTTGGTAGAACCAGAGAATTCAATAGTTCCCGACGGACCTCAGCCTCTCCGCCTGTCTAATAGGGTTCCTCACGCACCAGAGAGATACTTCGGTTTTCTCTATGATAGTGGGAGCGAGGATTGCATCATGAGATGATTGTTAGTGTATATGCCCTAGAGGCCATTACTGTATCATACTAGTTTGTATATTACTTAATGGAAGCTTGGGATATTCACCTTGTATATACAATCTTGCTCAAAATAGTAGTATGCTACTTGGTTTGTGTCTACTTCAATGTGTACATGTGTTTATTTTATTATATCACCTATACGCATTAGTGGAGCCCTTAGGATCTTTGCTTGATTACCAGCGTTGTGATGTCAGTCACACTAGTGGGGCTGGGTAATCTATAAGCACATCCTTATGCAGGTCCCTAGTCGCAGGACTATCGAGACAGGGCATCGATACTCCGGAGTAGACTAGCGCATGCGCTTCTTATCCCAGTGTGGCAGACGGTCTGTCCCACAGCCGTCAGTACGTCGTACTGGAGATAGTATGCGGGTGCTCGTTGGGTTACGAGTACACTGGATAGGACTCGTCGGGAACTGACCGGTTGGTATTATACCTATCGTCAGTTATCAGTTCCCAGGTGACATCAGTACAGCTTAGTCCGCTGACTTGACACTGTCACTTCGCCTCGAGTGTGTTCCCACTGTACTTTGATTACTACCCTACCACAGCTCAAATGAGTCATGCAAACAGGTAGTAGTTGGGTGCAGTCCCGAAGCACTTGGAGGCAGTGACAGTTAGACAGGATTCGTCTCTCCCGGTATTGGGGTTGACATCGTGCTGTGTCTAGGAGAGCCATTACACGAGTAGTCCCTGGCCAGGGCAAGCGGGATACACTGGTAGGCTTCCAGTGTTATCTCAGGGTGTATTGGGCTTCACTCCGACACGACTTGTACCGCTATTAGGGGACTGACGTTTACCGCCCTCCTAGGCCCGCCATGCGATGTATCAGACGAACAGACCGGACTGTACGGAGAATGTCACATTCAGGCTCAGTAGGAGTTCAGATGGGTTTCGCCTCGTCCGTCTTCTTGTCGGCATCTGCCTGGGGACCGTTACGCACAGCTAGTTCCGCTTGCGGTCTGTGGTTAAACCCACTGCCAGCGTAGTGTCGAGTCTTTAGAGTCCCACACAGAAAGCTATTCGCCTTTAGGAAAATGAGTAGAGGTCGCATGGTTTTGCGACAGGGTTCAGTCACATCCGTGCACTTGTGCACGTTTAGTGTCCGGGCAGTTTACACTAGCGGGCTTTGGTTTAAGCCAGATCCTAGTGTACGTATTGGGATTGGTTTTATCCAGTTTGTATTCGTGTTCCTCGGAACGCGGATGCGGGTGTGTATGCACAGTTGACGGAGAGACAGAGGCAGAGGATTCTCATTAGGGTTGTTGACCGTTGACTGTTGACTATTGACTTTTTGCTCAACCCTAATGAGAATATGATATGTAATTAACAATAATATTAATTAAGTATTGTGGTGACATGGTTGTTGAGGGGTTGACTTTGTTGACTTGTTGACTTTGTTGACCGGTTGACTAGGTTGGACTAGTTGACCATCATGATGACAATGGCTATCATTTCATGGCAAAGACTTTTCACTTGCTTGTTCTCTTGTGCAATATGAGTGCATGAAATGATATAGCCATTTTGACTTAAACCATTTACACAATACTTGATTACTATTTTTGTGATGATGGTTTTGGATTATGAGAGCCAAGTGAGAAAAATCTTGCTCATTCTATCATTTTCATTCTCTCTCTTGTGTTCTTGAGCTCTCATCTCCTTCCTCTTGCTCTCCCTCTCTTGAGTCTATGGTTCACTTGTCTCATGTGTTGAGAACCAAGAACCATAGATAAAATCCCAACAAAACTCTTCTCTACTCACTCTAGTTCACAAGGTTTAGCAAACCGAGTGAACTAGTTTCTTCAAAGTTCGAAGAAGGAGCCAAAGGTAGAAGCTTTCAGGTGGATCGATCTTCGGCGCAAGGAGACGACGGGGAGAAGCCGATTCGGACAACCATCGAGGGTTGAAGACGAAGGAGTTCAAGAAAAGAAAGGTATAACCCCCTAACCGAATAGTTAATAACTCCTAATTAGGTTGTTAGTTAGATGTTTAACAAAGATCCGGATTTTAATTCCATGTTACCACCTCTAATAAAATTGTTTTTCATCATATTCCGCATGCCCGAAAGTACCGGGAGAGGTAGCATGGACTTACAGTGGTATCAGAGCCTAGTTAAACTCTATCTAACATGTTAGCAAAATAACTAGAAGATCGATCAAACAAAAAGTCACGAAATACACCAAAAATTCATGCTTGCTGTCGATTTTCAAAGTACTGTAAAAGTAATAAATCATACTTCAAAAATCGACTCAGGGTTTTTATAGCAAACTGCAAAAATTTCATCCACTGAACCGATCAAAGAGCCGCGGAAACGCGGCGGGAGCGTGCTCCCGCCGCGGTTCCGCGGCCGAGTTGACTCGGCAGTGGGAAATTTTGGTTGCAGTTTGTTCAGTGGGGTGTTTTGGGAATTTTGGAATATGTCTTTTCAGCCCAGATTTTCCAGAACGAAAATTTTGTGTTTGGGGCCTAAAAATCCGTATTTTTGATCGAACTTCTAAAGACTTAAGCTGACGGGTTTTTATCTGTGATGTGATATTTGTATTGAACGTCTGCTAATCGCTATATGTCGTTTAGTGGGGGTTATACAAATCTATGATCTGTAATGTTATTGGAATGTGTATATGAATTCATTGGATTGTCGCGGGTGAATAGCCGGGGGCTGCGAGACGAGAGTTTTCTTTTCTTTCAATTCATGTAAATTTGTAAATTGATGTAATATTATTTGTATGACCGCACAACCGGGTCGGGGTTGTAGCCGTCATTGTATAATTTCTTTTTACTGTTTTTGCTCCTAGGATAGACCCATGGAGGGGGTGCACAAACTACCGGGTATCTCGAAGTGCCGAGTGGCCTACTCACCGTGTTGAGGGAGGTTGCTCCACTTCGGGTACTTGGCGGGTAGTTTGCCGCACCCGTAGGGGTCTTGGATGGGGTATTGGCTATTCACCGCGACCGTGTAATCTGCTTTTCGTTACAGGCTCGTACGAATTGCGGGTTTCTAGTATATCCAATGTGTTCATCTGTGATCTGAAATGGCTATCATTGCAATATATATATATATATATGATATTATTTAGGCGTTGCTTATGTTTTGCAGCCGCGCTAGTCCAGCCCCCGCTCTGTCGTTAGTTAAGTAACCTAACGGGTAATGACGGGGCCCCGTGGCGAATGCGAATGGCATAAGCGTACGTCATATTTTGGTTGTTTTCTGCAATGGTAGGATTAAATGATGGGACGCATTAAAAGAACTAATGCAAGAAAATCACGCATTAAAAGAACTAATGCAAGAAAATAAACCAAGTAAAAGTCGTTGGAACACTTTCGAAAAACTACTCGGTTCTTTTCAAAACTAACTTTTAAATGCGGAGCTTGAGCCACTCCTTTTAAAAGCTATCTCGTTCCATCGATTATATCAAGTTCACTACGTTCACGGTTTAGCCAAAACCATTCGTAGCCCTCCGTCGTTTCACATGGATGGTCAATAGTATTCAAGCTATGTTTGTTGGCCAAAGTCAAGGCATAGTGATTGGTAGCTATTGGGTATTCATGTGCAGCATAGATAGATGCGTTAGTTTGGAACAGTCGCACTGCCTTGTTGGCCAAAGTCAAGGGTAGGTGCGGGTGGATTCAAATTAACCTGGAGAACGACGGGTAGAACTTGACATGTGACTTATGATTTGTTGGCCAAAGTCAAGGTCATAAGAGCATGGGGCAAAAATCCACACCTGGAGAACAGTCGCACTCCTTGTTTTCTGCAATGGAGTGTGATGATTCTGGTAGGATTCCTTCAGTTTCGTCACGCAATGATATTTGGATCCCGATCCTACTGTGAGTATATGCTGCTCCTCGGGAAATTTCTCACTTAACGATCAATGCTATAAACCAAGTAGGTGTTTAGAAAGGTGTTAGCGGGGCTGCGCCCCCAGGGAAAAGAGGTTATTTAATTAAGGAACTTCGCGAAAGCGTTGGAAAACCTCCCTCGAAGTACCGACACAGGCCTGGCTGAACGGTTAAGCAAGTATTGTACGGTGAGATTGATCCTGACTAATTCTTCCTTTTTGGTTTGAGGAGGGATTCGAGAAACAGTGGGAGCCATCCTGTTTAGACAAACTAAAAACCATTCTAAACTTGCAAGAGCATCATGCTGAGTGTTTCTTCTCTCTCCTAATTGCAGCGACCAATCGACATGACTGGACTTAAGTTACTCCTAGATAAAAACATACTGACAGAGCCAAACTACAAAGATTGGGTCAGGAATGTCAAGATGGCAATCACTTACGACAAACTGGGGTATCTTCTTACCACCAAAGCTCCCCCTGTCCCAGGTCCCAAAACCAGCGTTGCGGATAAGGAAATCCGTAAGACCTGGGAACTAGACTGCGCGAAGGCCAAGTGCCTCGTGCTTGCCTCTATGGACAATGAACATCAGAGGAGGCACGAGAATATGGACCTGGAATCCATATTTCTTCATACAAAAGAACTGTATGGAGAGCAATCTCGTATCGCAAGATACGAAGTGTCGAAGAAGTTATTTTCGGCAAGATTGGCCGTCGGATCATCGGTAGCGGAACACGTGCTTAAGATGATTGGCTACATTGAGGAGCTCGCGGACCTTGGGACCACGTTGGAGAATGAGCTCTATACGGACTTGATTCTCCAGTCCCTTCCTTCCACTTACGCCCAGTTCATACTGAACTTCAACTTACAAGAAAAGGAAGTTGAACTTTCAGAACTCTTCAACATGCTGAGGAGCGCAGAGGGCACCCTACAGAAAGGTAGGGAAACATCCACTTTGTTTGTAGGAGGATCTTCTTCTTCTAGGTCCAAGGCGAAAGCCAAGGGAAAGAAGAAGAAAGCCCCCGCCAAACCAAGGGGCGGTGTTAGTAAAGTGGATACGAAGGGAAAGGCAAAAGCAACAAAGAAAGTGGGAAAACTTGTGGATAAGGAAGAATGCTTCTATTGTCATAAGAAAGGACACTGGAATAATGATTGCAGGGCTTAGAAAGCCAGAACACAGGATCTGAAGCAGGTTGCGGCTTCAGCTTCAGGTGTGTATGTTATTGAAAACTGTCTTTCAATAAACTCTACTTCCTGGGTATTGGATACCGGATCAGGATTTCATATCTGTAATTCTTTGCAGGCGTTGAGAAACCGTAGGGTTTTGAAGGCATGTGACATGACCCTCAATGTTGCAAACGGAGCTAGCATGGATGCTAAGGCCCTGGGGGACTATCACCTGGGAATGTCAGATGGACATGTTTTGGTTTTGCGTAATTGCTTTTTTGTACCCAACGCAACTTGTAATATCATTTTTGTATCTTTGGTTTCTAAAGAAGGTTATGAATTTGCGTTTGTAAGTAATGTTGTAAACATTCACCTTAATCATGTTCTGATTGGGTCAGGTACATTAAGCAATGGTATATACGTGTTAAACCAACCACAGATTTTCAATGTCCAGAATACACACAAAAGAAAGTCTCCGGAAATAAATCAGACTTTCTTGTGGCATTGTAGACTGGGTCACATCAATGAGAGAAGGTTGACGAAGTTACATACAGAAGGATATTTGAATCCGTTCGAATATCAATCGTATGCCACTTGTCAATCCTGTCTCAAAGGAAAAATGATAAAAACTCCGTTTACTGGACACGGAGTTAGGGCGAGCGAGCTCTTGGGACTCGTACACAGCGACGTGTGCGGTCCAATGTCTACACATGCGCGAAGCGGTTATTCTTACTTCATTACTTTTACGGATGACTTTTCAAGGTACGGTTATGTCTTCTTAATGAAACATAAGTCCGAAGCCTTTGGAAAATTCCGGGAATATAAGAATGAAGTAGAAAAACAAACCGGCAAAAGTATCAAGATCCTAAGATCGGATCGAGGTGGTGAATACTTGAATGCCGAGTTCCTGGACTACTTAAAAGAGAACGGAATTCTCTCTCAGCTTACTCCTCCATACACTCCGCAACATAACGGTGTATCGGAGAGACGGAACCGAACCCTATTGGATATGGTACGGTCCATGATGAGTAACGCTGAGTTACCGCGATCATTCTGGGGGTATGCACTAGAATCAGCTGCATACCTTTTGAACCGAGTTCCCACTAAGACTGTGCCTACTACACCATATGAGATGTGGTGTGGGAAGAGACCCTATCTTAATCACATTAAGACATGGGGAAGTCCAGCTTTTGTCAAAAAGCGGCATGCGGACAAGCTCGAGGCACGCTCAGTACAGTGCAAGTTCGTGGGATATCCAAAGAACTCCAAGGGATATTTCTTCTACTGCGAAGAGGAACAAAAGGTTTTTGTTTCTCGTCATGCCTACTTCTTGGAAACTGAGTTTTTGGAAAACCAGATAAGTGGGAGTACAGTAGAACTGGAAGAAATTCCAGAACCACGAGCTATTACTGAAAGCTTAGTGGAACCAGAGGGTTCAAAAGAACAGGACATTCCTACGCCGCTCCGCAGGAGTAGTAGGCAGTCTCATCCGCCCGAGAGATACTACGATTTTCTCATAGACGGGGATAGAGAGGATTGCATCATAAATTATGATGAGCCTACTAGCTTCCAGCAGGCCGTTCAGAGCGTTGACTCAGTAAAATGGCTGGATGCAATGCGGACCGAAATGGAGTCCATGTACACCAACAAGGTATGGACGTTGGACATTGCTCCAGACGGGGTAAAACCCGTAGGATGCAAGTGGATCTTCAAAAGGAAGATTGGTGTAGATGGGCAGGTTGAGACCTATAAAGCTAGACTGGTTGCAAAGGGTTTTCGTCAAAGACCTGGTTTGGACTATGACGAAACCTTTTCTCCAGTGGCTATGCTGAAATCCATTCGGATCCTTCTTGCCATTGCTGCCTTCCACGATTATGAGATTTGGCAAATGGACGTAAAGACCGCTTTTCTAAATGGAAATTTAGAGGAGTGTGTCTATATGGACCAGCCAGAAGGTTTCATTCAGAGTGGGAGCAGCGGAAAGGTGTGCAAGTTGCTTAAGTCCATCTATGGACTAAAGCAGGCATCGCGGAGTTGGAACATCTGTTTTGATGAGACGGTCAAGGAATTTGGCTTTATCAAAAATCCAGATAAACCATGCATCTACAGTAGATTTATAGCGAGAACTGTAGTATTCCTCGTTTTATACGTGGATGACATTCTCTTAATAGGAAATGACATTCCTATGCTACAATCTGTCAAGGGGTTCTTGTCATACAGGTTCTCCATGAAAGACCTGGGTGATGCCTCATACATCCGAGGGATCCGGATCCATCGTGATAGATCCAAGAGGATATTAGGACTTTCACAGTCCAGGTACATCGACACCATACTGAAGAGATTCAGTATGGAAGATTCCAAGCGCGGTAACCTACCGGCTTGTCACGGGATCACCCTCTCTAAAGATATGTCTCCCAAGACTGATTTGGAGAGGGATCGCATGTCTATTATACCCTACGCTTCTGCGGTAGGCTCTATAATGTATGCGATATTGTGTACCAGACCGGATGTAGCTTATGCACTGAGTGTGGTAAGCCGGTATCAGTCAAACCCTAGGGAGAAACACTGGATAGCGGTAAAGAACATTCTTAAGTACCTGAGAAGGACTAAGGAGATGTTCTTGGTGTATGGCGGAAAAGACCTCCAGATCGAGGCCTTTGCTGACTCCAGCTTCCAGAGTGACAAGGATGATTCCAAGTCCATGTCGGGTTTTGTCTTTACCCTCAATGGAGGGGCGGTGTGTTGGAAGAGTTCCAAACAGGAAACCGTTGCAGACTCGACGATGGAAGCGGAATACATCGCTGCATCTGATGCCACAAAAGAAGCCGTCTGGATGAGGAAGTTCTTGAAAGAACTTCAGGTGGTTCCGTCCATTGTTGATCCAATACCTCTGTATTGCGACAACAATGGGGCTATAGCTTTAGCGAAGGAACCCATGTCCCATCAGAGATCCAGACACATCTTAAGGCGGTATCGCCTGATCAGGGAGATCGTGGATCGCCAGGAGATCGAGGTTCGGAGGGTTGCTTCAGAAGATAACACTGCAGATCCATTCACTAAGGCCTTGCCCCAGACTCAGTTCGAGCGGCTGATCGAGATGATAGGTCTTCGATACGCCAGTACATGGCCTTAGTGCAAGTGCGAGATTGTTAGTGTATATGCCCTAGAGGCCATACTGTATCATACTAGTTTGTATATTACTTAATGGAAGCTTGGGATATTCACCTTGTATATACAATCTTGCTCAAAATAGTAGTATGCTACTTGGTTTGTTTCTACTTCAATGTGTACATGTGTTTACTTTATTATATCACCTATACGCATTAGTGGAGCCCTTAGGATCTTTGCTTGATTACCAGCGTTGTGATGGCAGTCACATTAGTGGGGCTGGGTAATCTATAAGCACATCCTTATGCAGGTCCCTAGTCGCAGGACTATCGAGACAGGGCATCGATACTCCGGAGTAGACTAGCGCACGCGCTTCTCATCCCAGTGTGGCAGACGGTCTGTCCCACAGCCGTCAGTACGTCGTACTGGAGATAGTATGCGGGTGCTCGTTGGGTTACGAGTACACTGGACAGGACTCGTCGGGAACTGACCGGTTGGTATTATACCTATCGTCAATTATCAGTTCCCAGGTGACATGAGTACAGCTTAGTCCGCTGACTTGACACTGTCACTTCGCCTCGAGTGTGTTCCCACTGTACTTTGATTACTACCCTACCACGGCTCAAAGGAGTCGTGCAAACAGGTAGTAGTTGGGTGCAGTCCCGAAGCACTTGGAGGCAGTGACGGTTAGACAGGATTCGTCTCTCCCGGTATTGGGGGTTGACATCGCGCTGTGTCTAGGAGAGCCATTACACGAGTAGTCCTTGGCCAGGGCAAGCGGGATACACTGGTAGGCTTCCAGTGTTATCTCAGGGTGTATTGGGCTTCACTCCGACACGACTTGTACCGCTATTAGGGGACTGACGTTTACCGCCTCCCTAGGCCTGCCATGCGATGTATCAGACGAACAGACCGGACTGTACGGAGAATGTCACATTCAGGCTCAGTAGGAGTTCAGATGGGTTTCGCCTCGTCCATCTTCTTGTCGGCATCTGCCTGGGGACCGTTACGCACAGCTAGTGCCGCTTGCGGTCTGTGGTTAAACCCACTGCCAGCGTAGTGTCGAGTCTTTAGAGTCCCACACAGAAAGCTATTCGCCTTTAGGCAAATGAGTAGAGGTCGCATGGTTTTGCGACAGGTCGCATGGTTTTGCGACAGGGTTCAGTCACATCCGTGCACTTGTGCACGTTTAGTGTCCGGGCAGTTTACACTAGCAGGCTTTGGTTTAAGCCAGATCCTAGTGTACGTATTGGGATTGGTTTTATCCAGTTTGTATTCGTGTTCCTCGGAACGCGGATGCGGGTGTGTATGCACAGTTGACGGAGAGACAGAGGCAGAGGATTCTCATTAGGGTTGTTGACCGTTGACCGTTGACTATTGACTTTTTGCTCAACCCTAATGAGAATATGATATGTAATTAACAATAATATTAATTAAGTATTGTGGTGACATGGTTGTTGAGGGGTTGACTTTGTTGACTTGTTGACTTTGTTGACCGGTTGACTAGGTTGGACTAGTTGACCATCATGATGACAATGGCTATCATTTCATGGCAAAGACTTTTCACTTGCTTGTTCTCTTGTGCAATATGAGTGCATGAAATGATATAGCCATTTTGACTTAAACCATTTACACAATACTTGATTACTATTTTTGTGATGATGGTTTTGGATTATGAGAGCCAAGTGAGAAAAATCTTGCTCATTCTATCATTTTCATTCTCTCTCTTGTGTTCTTGAGCTCTCATCTCCTTCCTCTTGCTCTCCCTCTCTTGAGTCTATGGTTCACTTGTCTCATGTGTTGAGAACCAAGAACCATAGATAAAATCCCAACAAAACTCTTCTCTACTCACTCTAGTTCACAAGGTTTAGCAAACCGAGTGAACTAGTTTCTTCAAAGTTCGAAGAAGGAGCCAAAGGTAGAAGCTTTCAGGTGGATCGATCTTCGGCGCAAGGAGACGACGGGGAGAAGCCGATTCGGACAACCATCGAGGCTTGAAGACGAAGGAGTTCAAGAAAAGAAAGGTATAACCCCCTAACCGAGTAGTTAATAACTCCTAGTTAGGTTGTTAGTTAGATGTCTAACAAAGATCCGTGTTTTAAGTCCATGTTACCACCTCTAATAAAATTGTTTTTCATCATATTCCGCATGCCCGAAAGTACCGGAAGAGATAGCATGGACTTACAATGATGATCCAACCAGTTTCGAGCAGGCCATCAAGAGTGGTGACTGTGTGAGAATGGCTGGATGCTAAGCGATCTGAGATGGAATCCATATACACCACCAAAGTATGGACTTTAGTTGCTTTATCTGAAGGGTTAAATCCCCATCAGAAGCAAGTATATCTTGAGAAGATTACTTGGTGTACATGGAAAAGTTGAGACTTTCAAAGCTAAGACTTGTTGCAAAAGGTTTTCGTCATCGACCAGGTGTGGATAATGATGAAACCTTTTCTAGTGTCTATGCTTAAGACCATCCGGATCCTACTTGCCATTGCTACATACCATGACTGTGATATCTGGTGGTTAGGTGTCATGACTTCTTTTCTAAATAGTGATTTAGAAGAGAACGTTTATAAGTACACAACCAGAGGGCTTCGTAGACAGTGGGAGCAGCGGAAACGTGTGCAAGTTGATTTATGAGATAAAACAGGCATCGCGGAGTTGGAACATCTGTTTTGATGTGGTAGTAAAAGAGTTTGACTTCATCATAATGGTAGATGAACCTTGTATATACAAAAAGGCAGTAGGGAGTATGGTGGTGTTCCTTGTATTGTACGTGGATGGCATATTCTTGATAGGAAAGGAGTTTCCTATGCTACACTCGGTCAATCTCCTCTTATCACAAGGATTCTCCATATAGAATCAAGGTGATACCTCCTAAATCTTAGGTTTTGGATCTATGAGATAGATCTAAGTGGATGTTAGGATTCTCACTAGGTGTAGTGAGTTGGTATCAATCGATCCTGGGGAGAATCACTGGATAGCTTCTAGGGTGGTAAGGTCGACTGAATGTCAGTCACATGCATTGTCTTTACCTTCAGTGGAGGGACGGTATGTTGGAAGAATTCCAAGCTAGATACCGTGGCAAACTAGACGATAAAGGCAGGATACATTGCTACCAAGAATGCTACCAAAGAGACAGTCTGGATGTATATAAGTTCATAAGATGAACTTCGTTCCTACCATTGTGTGACAATGGAGTTGTGGCTTTGGCCTAGGAACCCCCGTCCTATCAGAGATCCAGACGTATTCTCAGGCAGTATCACCTGATCATGGAGATGGATGATCTCCAGGGAGATCGAGGATATAAGAGTAGACACAGAGGAAAACATGATGGATCCACTCACAAAGGCCTATTCCCAAAAGAAACTTTTATGGGATGGTTGAGTATGAGATACTTCAACCACTGCTGATTGTTGGGTATGAGATACTACAACAGATAGCCTTAGTGCAAGTGGGAGATTGTTAGTTATATGTATGCCCTAGAGGCCATTACTGTACATACGATGTATATTGTAGTGGATGTTTGGACATATATAGGGAGGACTTTCTTGCTCGACATGATAGTATGCTATCTGGTTGCTCTTTATCTTAACAGGTACGATGATTGTCTCTATGATACATGTTGATAAAGCCCTTAGGATGAGTACTTGACTACCAGGATTATGATGCAGATCATACTAGTGGGGACAGTGTAGTCGCTAAGTACATCCTTCAAATGTTCCTTGTCGTGGGTATATCGAGACAGGGAATCGATATACCATAGTAGACTAGCGTATAGCTTCTCGACCCATGTAGATGGGTGATGGATGATCCCATATCCATTGGTGTTTGACATCAGAGATAGTATACGGGTGCTTAGTAGAGACTGGGTACACTGAACGGACTCACCAAGAACTCCCAGATGGTATTATACCTAACGTCAGATAGCAGTTCTCTGGTGACACTGGTACAAGTTAGTCTGTAGACCCGAGATCGTCATAGAGACTTGTGTGATTCCCACTGTGCTTTGATTTCCACCTTACCACGTTCAAGAGAATGTGCAAAACGGTGGCTTTTGGGTACAGTCTCGAGTCACATGGAGGCAATGAGCGATAGGAGGGGTTTCGTCTCTCCCGGTATTGGGAGTTGATGTTGCGCTGTGCTCGATTGGCTATAATAGGAAGTCCTTGACCAAGGCTGCTTCAGAGATATACTGGTAAGTGTTATCAGTAGTTTCTCGACCCGTTATGAGCCTCATATCGACACGACTTATCGAGTTACTGGGGTCTGAAGTTTACCACCCCTAGACGAGATATGCGACATACCAGACGAATAGACCGGACTGTACGGTTGTGTTACTGATTCGATTCGCAGGAGTGTGAGCAGGCTTGCTTGTTGATCTTCTGATCGCTCAATACCCGAGTGGCCATTACGTTTAGCAGACCGCTTGTGGCTTGTGGGTGTTTGATATGATCATCACCTACTGCCGGCGTATTGACGAGTCTTTAGAGTCCTACACAGGGGTTTCCTGGCTCAAGCGAAACGGAGTAGGAGCACATATGTGATATGTGCGAGATCGAGATTGATACGATATGAGATACCATATTCTATTCTCGCAATATGAGATATCGGTCGGTTATATATGATATAACCGAGTTATCGGATCAAGTGTTGATTCAAATGATATTAGTCGGTTATAGGTGATGTAGCCGGATTATTAAATCAAGAGTTGATTTGATAATCTAATGTATAATTATATATTTGATATATTACATTACATTAACTAGTATTAGCTCACTTAAGATTTCTTTTCTCACTTTGGATTCATTGATGTATTTGTGATATATGTTAAATGTATCATGCAAGGTTACAAATGCAACTAGGGTTAATGAGGGTTAAACCATGCTAGGGTTAATATTAGGGTTTAAATTTATCATTAAGTAATTCAAATATTATGGATAATAGTCATGGTTGATATTTGTTGAAATCTTGTAGAAGCTTGTAAGCATCTTTGACTTTGTCCATTTTCTTTGTCTTGCTTAAGATATTTTTGACCTAACATTTAACCATAGCACATGGTTAACTCTCTACAAGGGTTAAGCATGACATGCTTAACCCTTGGTTTCATTATTAACCTTACCAATAATTCATTTGATGAGTTAGTTCTTCATCTTCTTCTTCTTCCAAAAAGCTTACTAGCTTCAATGGAGTTGTGAGAAAAAGTGTGAGAAAATGAAATCTAAAGTGAGCCCACTTCCTACTTCATCATCCTCTACCACTTGCCATTTAGTATAGGGTGTTCTCTTCACAAAGTTCTTGACCTAGTGAAAAAATAGCTTGGGTTAGTGTCTCCTCGACGTAGATCATCTTCGGCCTCGAAGACATCGAAGCAAGCTTGTTCGTTTCTTCATGGGAGCCTCTATAGAGTCCGGAGTTCACGATCGCAGCGAAGGGGACTACTACACGGAGCTATTGAAGTGAAGGACCGGTCTACAAAGGTTGTATTCCTTGCTCACTAGACTTGCAAAGTGTTTGCATTATTTTCCGTCGATTTCTAGTTAACGATTCTTTGTTAGGGTTAGCTAAAACGACAAATTTTTGAATTTGGCATGGACGATGCCTCCCGAAACCTTGATGCCGTCTTAGGAAACCATGCATGTAGACCGGTCCTTCGCTTCTAAAGCTCCGTGCAGTAGTCCCTTTGCTCCAAGTAGCGGTGTCCCGGACTCTCCTTAGGCTCCACTAGGCGGAAGGAACGAGCTTGCTCAAAGATCTTCGAGGCCGTTGATGTCTACGTCGAAGAATCGCTAACTCAAGCTACCTCTTCACTAATTGATGAATTAGTGAAGCAAACAACCTATACTAAATGGCTAGTTTGGTATAGATTGATGAAGTAGGAATTTTGCTCATTTTAGAATTATTTTTCTCTTTTTCTTTTTCTTTTCACTCAAGAGCTAGAAAGCAATGAAGGAGGTGAAGAAGTGATCAAGTATTGAACCATGGGTGAGAAAATATCATATATTGGTTGGGTTAATAAATATCTAGAGTAAAACAAAATTAGTGGACTAAATCAAGATTTCTATATGCTTCCACAAGCATCTCAGACCATGGCTTTTTCCACCAAATTTTGTTTTTCCCTTAATCATTAAATCTCCAAAATTATCTTAAGTATGGTATGAGTCTCATACACCCATGTCCAATGTATCATCAAGCATGACACAAGAATAAATATATTAATATATATCACATATATATTTAAATGTATTTGGAGAAAACAATTCTTAAGTGAGCTAATATTAGTTAATGTATATTAACATATCAAATATATAATTATACATCAAATTATTAAATCAACACTTGATTTAATAATCCGGCTATATCTCATACAACCGACTAATATCATATAACAAATTATTGAATCAACAATGGATTCAATAATCCGATTATATCACATATAATCTATATCGCGAGATTAGAATACGGTATCATATACAAGTATCAATCTCGGTCCCGCACATATCACATATATTCCCTACTTCATTTCGCATGAGCTAGGAAACCTCTGTGTAGGACTTTAAAGACTCGTCAATACGCCGACAGTAGGTGATGATCATATCAATCACCTACAAGCCGTCAGCGGTACTAGTTGGACGTAACGGATACCCGGGTATTGAGCGATCAGAAGATCAACAAGCAAGCTTGTTCATACTCCCGTGAATTCAATAAGTAACACTACCGTACAGTCCGGTCTCTTCGTCTGATATGTTGCATATCGAGTCTGGGGGTGGTAAACGTCAGACCCAATAACTTGATAAGTTATGCCGATGTGAGGCTCATAACGGGTCGAGAAGCTACCGATAACACTTACCAGTAAATCTCAGTTTCCGCCCTGGCCAGGGACATCCTGTTATGGCCAATCGAGCACAGCGCACCATCAACCCCTAATACCGGGAGAGACGAAACCCTTCCTATCGCTCATTGCCTCCATGTGACTCGGGACTGTACCCAAAAACCACCGTTTTGAATGCTCTCTTGAACGTAGTAAGGTGGAAATCAAAGCACAGTGGGAATCACACAAGACTCTATGACGATCTCGGGTCTACAAACTAATCTGTACCATTGTCACCAGAGAACTGCTGTTCGACGTTAGGTATAATACCATCCAGGAGTTCTCAGCGAGTCCTGTTCAGTGTACCCAGTCTCCACTGAGCACCCATATACCATCTTTGATGTCAAACACCAATGGATATGGGATCATCCATCGCCCATCAAATGGGTCAAGAAGCGTATACGCTAGTTTACTTTGGAATATCGATGCCCCGTCTCGATACACCTACGACTAGGAACAATTAAAAGATGAACTTATGGACTACACTGGCCCTACTAGTATGATCTGCATGATAATCGTGGTAGTCAAGTACACATCCTAAGGGCTTTACCAACATGTGACAGCAAGACAGTATCATAATACTAGTCAACATGTTAAGATAAAGAGTAACCAGATAACATACTATCATGGCGAGCAAGAAAGTCCTCCTTATATATGTCCAAGCATCCATTATAACATACAATCATGTACAATAATGGCCTATAGAGCATACATACAACTAACAGTCCCCCTCTCAGAAGAGGTTGATGGCCGGACGGTCTAGATCGGCTCTCTCTTGACAGGGAATCACCACAAAGACCTAATCCGGTTCCTTTGAGACAACTCAAACATATTCGCTTAGGCGCTGACGGACATGCCCAAAATCGACCCTAGAGTGATCTCCCACAAGCTCGGGGTCGACCCAAAAGCAAAGCCCTTCCGACAAAAGAAGAGAAGATTTGTGCCGACCGCTGTATGCCTTCGTATTCTCTGACAAGCACTGAGCCTGCAGCTTGGTCAGAGACGGCCTGATATAGCGATAGTTCGTTACCCTTGACTGGTCGGGTGAGTAGCGGTGGGGTTGCTAGATGCGCCTTGAGTTGTTCGAAAGCGTTTTGGCACTCCTCCGACCATTCGAACTTAGGGATTTTCCTTAGGGCCCTGAAAAATGGGAGGCACTTCTCTCCGAATCTGGACATAAAGCGACTCAGGGATGCGACCCTTCCCGTGAGTCGCATGATGTCAACATTGCTCTTGGGCGTTGCCATATTGAGGATGGCGCTGATCTTTTCTGGGTTTGCTTCGATTCCCCAGTGGGTTACCATGAACCCAAAGAACTTCCCACTGGTGACTCTGAATGCGTACTTAGCTGGATTCAGCTTCATTTTGTATTTATGTAGGACGTCGAATGTCTCGCCGAGGTCTTTAGTGTGCCCAGCCGATGAGATGGATTTTACGAGCATGCCGTCGACGTAGACTTCCATGTTTCTGCCAATCTGAGGTTTGAACAGCTTATTGACCAGGCGCTGATATGTGGCCCCGGCGTTCTTGAGTCCGAAAGGCATCATTTTGTTGCAGTATACCCCCCGATCAGTGGTGAAGGAGGTAAGTTTTTCGTCGGACGGGTTCATCCTGATCTGATTGTAACCAGAGAAGGCGTCCATGAAGCTCAATAATTTATGGCCGGCCGAACTGTCTACCAGCTGGTCTATCCGAGGAATTGGATAGTTGTCTTTGGGGCAGGCCTTGTTCAAATCCGTGAAATCGACGCACTTTGCGCCGGCCAAGAAAAAGGTGATAGAAGACGAGGTGGATCGACTGCTCACCACCAACTTCATCATAAACCTATATAAGAAGTCGTACACCCAGCCACTGCTCCGATGCATCGACCCCCACGATGCTGACTACGTTCTGCGAGAAATACATGAAGGGGTCGGGGGAGCGCATCAAGGATCTCGCATCTTGGTCCAGAAGACGCTGCTCCAAGGGTACTACTGTAACGACTCTGTTTATAATATACAAAATTTGTTTAAAGTCAAAGTACTAAATGGAGCATTTTCAACCCTGAGTATGCTATAAGTATTTAATTTGTTTTATAACAGTAAGAAAGCACTTGTAGCTCATTGGTAAAGCCTTTCACTGCTGTGACGTATGTTGGAGATAGTGCCCTCAGAGTCAATTATTGGATCACAGGTACGTGATTGCAATGATTGAGGGAGGACCTATCCCGGTAGGACAGTCTTACTCGAGATGATAGTATGCTATCTGGTTTACCTTTATCATCGTGTACTGTTTAAGTGACCTGACACGTCGCTATTACACGTTGATAGAGCCCCTAGGATTCTTGCTTGACCACCAGCAGTATGAGGGCGATCATATAAGTGGGAGCTGGGGGTCTATAAGCATATCCTTAAATAGTCCCTAGTCGTGAGAGTTTCGAGACAGGGCATCGATTCTCCATAGTAGACTAGTGTATACAGTCGAGACCCCGACGAGGGGCGGTGACCGGTCTCACAAGCCACTGGTGTCAGTTGGATCACCTAAGATGTATACAGGTGCTCATTGGGTTATGAGTACACCGGACAGGACTCGCCGGGAACATGCTAGTTGGTGATATACCAGACGTCAGATGGCAGTTCCCTGGTGACATGTGTGCAGGTTTGTTCATCGACCTGGGGATCGTCATTTGTCTCGTGTGAGTTCCCACTGTACTTTGATTACTACCCTACCACGGCTCAAAGGAGTCGTGCAAACAGGTTTTAGTTGGGTACAGTCCCGAGCCACATGGAGGCAGTGAGCGTATCTTCAGGGGTTCGTCTCTCCCGGTATTGGGGGTGAGGTCGCGCTGTGTCTAGGAGAGCCATTACACGAAGCCCTCGGCCGAGGCAAGGAGATTTACTGGTAGGTATTCCAGTAGTATCTCAGGGTGTTCTGGGCTACACTCCGACACGACTTGTACCGCTTTTGGGGGTCTGACATTTACCAACCCCCTAGGCCCGCCATGCGATGCTCATAGACGAACGGACCGGACTGTACGGATATTGTCACTGACAGGCTCAGTAGGGAGTCAGGCTGAGTTCGCTCACAGACGTCCCTTTTGGTCAATACCTGGTAGCCCGTTATGTATTGGCTTATACCTCTAACGTGCTAGTGGTTAAATCCACAACCAAGGTGTTGATGAGTCTTTAGAGTCCCCCACATTTCAGTTACTCAGCTTTCGGGCGAAAGGTTGTAGAGGCCGTATGGAGATATGGCAAGGTCCGATCAGATACGTGCGGTATTGCACGGATCAGGATCGGACAGTTTGTACTATAGGCCGTATGGTTATATGGCAGGGTTCGATCAGATACGTGCGGTATTGCACGGATCAGGATCGAACGGATATTACTAGCCGGTTTTGGTATAAGCCGGATCCTAATATAGTACAGTGTAGATTTTGTCTCATTGCATTTGTATTTCGGTCGAAATACAGATGCGGGTGTGTATGCACAGTATCGGGGTTTTCCTGTAATTTATTACGGGACCAGTTTTCTGGAGTTGCCAGTTTGCTTTCCGTTTCGGCCATTTTCATTTGTATCTTTCAATGGCCGAAGTTTGGTGGAGGAGGGTTTATTTGCATTGTTGCAAATAGGCATTAGTGGAGGGGGTTCTTTGCATCTTGTTGCATCATGATGGTTTTCATGATGAGCACCATCACTTGACTTCTTCTTCTCATGATGGCTTGACTTTTTGAAGCCATCATGCATGAGATGATGGTTGCCTTGGAGTGTTGGATTTGTTGATAATCATTTCCTTTTGCATGATTGACTCCTCTCTCTCTCTCTTGTATCATATGAGTGAGGCTCCCATTTTGGATACACTTATCTCATTCTCTCCATTCCTCTTGAGATGGCCGGCCATGTATAGGAGGGGGCTGTCCAAATATTTTGGTGAGGGTATATGGTTCATTTCATGCTCCAAAAATGTCCCCAAGTTCCTCCACATAGTTCTTGTTTCATCCCTCCACCAAAAGGCAATTCCGATAACCCCAAAATGAGATAAATAGTTCACTACATATTCTACAGCGAACCTTGGGCACGTCGAGTAGCCGGCTTCGTGCCCGAGTTGCCTCGGCATTGAGGTGGGAGCCCGTAAAAGAAGTAGGCGATGTGGTGCACTTCCGGCGACGAGGAGGAGACGGGACATTCCGCAGAAGATCGGGACTATGATGAGAAGACCGGAGGACTTGGATCGTCGGTATATCTCTTTCCCATCTTGTAGTTAGCTAGGACTAGTTAATGGTTCGATCCGGGTATTAGTGCGCGGCGGTTTGCCAGTTCAAGTAAAATTAAAGTTTATCACCGCTTCCGCATTTGGCCGTCGGATTGACGGCCGGGGCGCCGCCGTGCACTTACAGTGGTATCAGAGCCTCGCCATTAACTTAGTCTAGCTTGGTTTAATGTGTTTGCATTTCCGATCGATCAAAAAGTTCCAAAACCGTGTTTTTCCTATCGACAGTTTTCTGTTGAAAATTTTTGGTCTCGAAAAATTTTTCAGGTTGTAAAATATTGATGTACTGGAAAATATAAGAGCACTGTAAAAATTCGATGAAGTGACTCCACTATGGGAGCGCGGAACAGCCGCAAAAACCCCTTTCCCGCCGCTGTTCCGCCGCACACTGTGGAGATCACTGCACCAAATTTCTACAGTGTCTTTGTGGGCTTAAAATTGGGGTTTTGGAATATTAACATTGGGCCCAGAATTTCTTTAACTGCTACAGTATTGCTTTGGGGCCCACTTGTTAAAATTTGATTGATCGGATATTTTAAACACATTATTTCACAGTATTTACATTATATCTGCGACCGTGAATGTCACTTGATCGGTAAATCCGGTCTAACTGCTATAGCCCGGTTAGACGGATTTGCGAACGTGACTTTCACGTTGATGTTTTGTTTTTGCTGTGATGTTGCGGATCGGTCGTGGGGGATAGCCTGGATGCAATGCTAGTACAGTTGTGGTTGTATTATGTACATTTGATATTGCGGGGCGAGCGTTCGACATGTGGACTGCCGTCACTGCCTGATTGTATTATTGTTTAGGGGCACGGCCAGGTTGCGGTCGATGTACCCGTTGTATGTATATTTTACTTTCTGTACTAGGATTGCCCCGCGGAGGGGTGCACGGATAGCCGGGTTCTGGAGGGCAACAAGCCCGCATCTCATGGCATTGAGACGGAGGGGGCTTCACTCTAGGATTGGTGGGCTATTCGCCGCACTCGTCGGGGGTACAGGTTGACCCAGGAGGGGTGCCCAAGTTACCGGATTCCGTGAAGTGCTGGGTGGTCCATTCACGTTGCTGAAGGGGGCTGCCTCGCTTCAGGTTTTGGCGGGTGACTTGCCGCGCCCGTAGGGGTCTAGGATTTCATTGCACAGGCTATCCACACGACCAGGGGAACGTCGGGTTTCAGCAGTGGCTCTGTGAAACCCGGGGATCCCAGATATCTGTATTGTTTCTGTGATACTGTACATTTCTGTGATGTTGCATTTTATTCACGCCTTGAGCGAAATACTATATATTGGTATATATATTCGTAGATGTCGTATATGTTTTGCATCCACGCTAGTCCAGTCCCCGCTCTGTCGTTAGTAAGCTAACCTAACGGGTAATGACGGGACCCAGTGGCGAATGCGGATGGCATATACGTACATCAGTATATTTTCGTTCTTTTTGGTGTGATCAATTGATGGGACTGCGTTGATTCGGATCAATGCAAGTTAAAACAAACCTATTCTGATGTTGTTGGAACACTTTTCAAAAAGCTGTTATTGCAAGGACGTTTACTTTTGTTTTGCATCGTGGTATTCATTGGAATATCCTGCTCCTCAGTCGACGAGGCAAGGGCCGAGATCCCTTCACCGGGAGTGACCCCTTGGACAGAAGTTTGCGTCAGGGCATTAACTTCACTATAGCCGATTACTTTTGCTTTGCATCGCGGTATTCAGTTGGAATATCCTGCACCCCATTCTACGGGGAAAGAGCCGAGATCCCTTCACCGGGAGTGACCTCTTTAGCAACGGTTTTCGTCACTATATTTTCAAAAAGCTATCCGTTCCTTCAACGATATCAAGTTCATTACGTTAAAGGTTTTCGCCAGAAACCATTCGTAGCCCTCCGTCGTTTCATATGGATAGTCAATAGTATTCAAGCTGTGTTTGTTGGCCATAGTCAAGGCACAGTGTTTGGTAGCTGTTGGGTGTTCATATGCTGCATAGATAGATGCGTTGGTTTGGGACAGTCGTATAGCCTTGTTGGCCCTAGTCAAGGGCTTGTACGGGTGGGTTCAAATCAACCTGGATAATGACGGGTAGAACTTGACATGTGACTTATGATTTGTTGGCCTTAGTCAAGGTCATAAGAGCATGGGGCAGAAATCACATCGGGAGTTTCAAAAGAACTGAAACTTGCCAGATATGCGCATACCTTCTGGAGTGTGATATCGTGAGCGGATTCCGTCACGTTGTCATGCGATGATAGTTGGATCCCGATTCCCACTGATGAGTTGGTTTACTCCTCGGGTGACCCCGACTAATTCTTCTTTCAGGTTTGTAGGAGAATTTGAGGTACAGTGGGAGGATTCCAGATTAGATAAATTGGTAACCATTCTGATCTAGGTTAGAGTGCACGCTGAGTGTTTCTTTTCTCTCTCTCTTTGGCAGCGACCATTGACCCGACCCTAAGACTATGACTCAGTGACCAAATTAACCGAGCCTTCTTAAACACCGGCTTTTGGATTGTCAGAGTTGCAAACCTCATTGCCACTCCTACTTTTACCCTTTTCTCCAGGACACCCCGTATTACTACAAACGTCCACTTCCATTGGACAAAACCATCGTATGGTTAGATACGAACTCGAAGGAATTTATTCGAGGATGGTTTCAGGTTCTGGAAGAAATGGATAGGATTATTCAGTTGTCTTTTCCTTTTACCTTCTCTCAGGTTGCGAGTACTCCTTGGTTTAGGAGATAGTACACTTATTACGCAAATTGGATAGTCTTCTTCCAAACCTTAGGCTGGTGCCGACCGGTAGGGAATGAAGAAAACCAATTAGCCTAACGATGGTGTACAGAAGGTATTAAGTTCAGACAAAGCAAGGGATTAGTAAGAGGGCAAAGTAAATTGCAACAGATATTCACGACCAAACCAGGTATTTCGTTACCACTCCCACATCACCTTTGTATTTCTCCAGGACACTCCGTATCACTACGAAGATCCACAGTTTATTGGATACTCCATCGTATGGTTATATACGAACTCGAAAGGAACTTGTTCCAGTTCGGGGATGGATTCTGGTCCAGGAGGAATAGGAATAAGGTTTATTCGGTTGTCTTTTATCTTCACCCTCTCTCATTGCGAGTGTTCCTAGGATTGGGACAGTACACCCATTATGCTTATTGGATAGTCTTCTTCCAAACCATAGGCTGGTGCCGAAAGGTAGGGAAGGAAGAAAACCATTTGGCCTAAAGGGGTGTGCAGAAGGTAAAGACTAAAGACATATGAAGGGATTTGGAGAGATGGCAAAGAATTATACGGTTACAGTCGTGAATCTGGAAGAGGCATTACTAAGAATACTAGAATACCCCAACGGAACATTTCAATGTTTCAGTTTCACTGTGTAATGTTAAACGAAAACTGATTTCCCGATTAGATACTTACTCCAGGGTATGTATTTACCAGGTACGATTCTCACATCTGTATGGTTTTACAGATGATGAGTGGGAGTAAGTTATTGGGAATTGGGTGATTATCCTCATTATATCGGGATTCGTTGTAATCGGTGATATTTGAGGAAATCACCTGGGCTGTTTGCCGGTTGGTAAATATTTGGTTTTGAATATCCGCAGTTATGCACCAATTTCAAATTGATATATCTGTACGTCTATTTTCATAGAGTGAGATATACCTTTCTGAAATTATGTCTACGACATTTACCTATATCAGTGGATGGTTAGGTAAGGAGCATTAAACAGCGGTGTAATTCTTCTTAACCATAAGTACAGTTTTCAGCCTACGACACACAGTGAATGAGTTATCAGACTCAAGGGACTTATACAGAGTATTGTATGTTGTCCAGGGTCCATCAGGACAGAGGGGTTGGTCCTCGTACTATATTCGGTTTACGTATGACTTCTCTAGTTTTTAGACAGGTGTTTCGTAGGAAACACAGGGTCCGAATTTGGAGAAGTTATAGGTATTTGAATAGAGTAGAGAACCAGGTATAGCAAGTATCGGGATTCTTCAAAGAGATCGAAGATGTAGATACTTGTGTATGGTATTAAGTTGATAGTAATGACTAAGAGATCTTGCTTCTCTTTCAGGTTACTCATAATTGGAAGCATTCCTGAGTTGAGTAACGCTGATCGGCCTCCTTCCATTTAGTTGACATGCACTGGAGACAGTTGCATGTTTTGGATCTGGTTCAATTAAATCAGTGCCTCTGGTCCTATATGGGATATAGAACAGTTCATATCTTAACGATGTTAAGATACGGGGAGTTGTCCGGTTTATGATTAAAACCAGACACTGGACAACTCAAGGCACGTTTCTGTAATGGCTGTTCGTGGGTTGACCCAGGCTATGATGAGGGTTGACTTTCTACCATCTGGATGAACAATAGCGATATTGTTCTAGACTCGCCACAGTTTTATTAAAAATGGATTTTTTCAGAAAACAGTAGTGGGAGTATGGTAGAACTGGAAGTGATTCCAGAACCACAAACGATTACTGAAGATTTGATAAGGAACCTAAAGATTCAATCTGGTTTGACATTCCATTGGCCACTCCGCAGATAAGGTGGGTAACTTCAGGCACCCGAGAGGTACTATGGTAGCCTCAAGGACGGTGACAGAGAAGTTCTTGTTTACCCACAACTACCATTGCTGTTGTTCCAGGCTGCGAGACCCGGCGGGAGGATGAGTATAGTGTCGTTCTAAACTAGTTTTAGAAGTGTACGTCTATATGACTCTGCCAGAGGGTTGTCGTAGTCAGTGGGAGCAGCGGAAGCATTGGTGGACAGGTAGCTTATGTCTATTTATAGACTAAAGCAGATGTAGCGGAGATAGATCATCTATTTCTGACATGACAGTCATGGGTTTGACTTCATCAGAATAGGGGATGGATCTGTTGAGAAGGTAGTAGGGTGTGATATCCTAGTATTTGGATGACATACACAGAGTAGGAAAAGAAACTCCTATACTACAATCGGTTATACTTTGGTCGTCACACAGTGGTTTCTCCACAAAGGAAATGGATTTTATATCAGACATACTGGTTACTAGATCTATGGTTTTAGATCTAGATTTGGGTGGTTTCCCAATCAGGGTACTTGACAGCATTCTAAGAGTATTTAGGATGGACGACTCCTGGCACGGTAGTGTACCTGCAGGTAATGGAGTCACCCTCTCTAAAGGTGTCTTACAGACTAAAGGGGAGAGGGATGTGCATGATTGGCAGATCACTTGCTCAGGTAATTGAGTCAATCATGAGATGTCAAGTACCACACCAGATGTTGTTCTTGCACTAGATGCAATAAGTTGACATTAATCCAATCCTGGAGAAACAGTCGGAAGCAGTTTTAGAACATAAGTGGATGTTCTAGGGATATGATAACGACAGCCTCATTCGGGAAACAGTTATCATTCCAGGCTTCCAAGGTGACGTGGACGACAAGGAGGTTGTCAGAGTTATAATTTTCCTTCTGATGAGGGGCAGTATTTTGGACAGGTGGTCCAAGGCAATACTGAGGGTGGCATGGCGCAGGATACTGATTAAGTTCAGTTGACGATACAGTCTAAGGAGTTTGGATTTGGAGTTCATTTATGAGCTATGTCCCATCAGACATCCAGACACATCCTAAGACAGGTATTGCTCATTTCGGGAGATGGCTTTCTCCGCGAATTTGAGATATAGAGAGACATAGAAAGAAACAACAAAGCGGATCCACTCACTGAGGCTGTTCCTCGAACGCAATAGTTTCGCAAACGAGCTTTGTGAGACTGACTAGTAGAGGAGTTGGGTGTTCGGTATCACACGGGCTGTGAGTATGCGACATCGCAATAATTAGCCTTGAGTGCAAGTGGGAGATTGTTGGAGATAGTGCCCTCAGAGTCAATTATTGGATCACAGGTACGTGATTGCAATGATTGAGGGAGGACCTATCCCGGTAGGACAGTCTTACTCGAGATGATAGTATGCTATCTGGTTTACCTTTATCATCGTGTACTGTTTAAGTGACCTGACACGTCGCTATTACACGTTGATAGAGCCCCTAGGATTCTTGCTTGACCACCAGCAGTATGAGGGCGATCATATAAGTGGGAGCTGGGGGTCTATAAGCATATCCTTAAATAGTCCCTAGTCGTGAGAGTTTCGAGACAGGGCATCGATTCTCCATAGTAGACTAGTGTATACAGTCGAGACCCCGACGAGGGGCGGTGACCGGTCTCACAAGCCACTGGTGTCAGTTGGATCACCTAAGATGTATACAGGTGCTCATTGGGTTATGAGTACACCGGACAGGACTCGCCGGGAACATGCTAGTTGGTGATATACCAGACGTCAGATGGCAGTTCCCTGGTGACATGTGTGCAGGTTTGTTCATCGACCTGGGGATCGTCATTTGTCTCGTGTGAGTTCCCACTGTACTTTGATTACTACCCTACCACGGCTCAAAGGAGTCGTGCAAACAGGTTTTAGTTGGGTACAGTCCCGAGCCACATGGAGGCAGTGAGCGTATCTTCAGGGGTTCGTCTCTCCCGGTATTGGGGGTGAGGTCGCGCTGTGTCTAGGAGAGCCATTACACGAAGCCCTCGGCCGAGGAAAGGAGATTTACTGGTAGGTATTCCAGTAGTATCTCAGGGTATTCTGGGCTACACTCCGACACGACTTGTACCGCTTTTGGGGGTCTGACTTTTACCAACCCCCTAGGCCCGCCATGCGATGCTCATAGACGAACGGACCGGACTGTACGGATATTGTCACTGACAGGCTCAGTAGGGAGTCAGGCTGAGTTCGCTCACAGACGTCCCTTTTGGTCAATACCTGGTAGCCCGTTATGTATTGGCTTATACCTCTAACGTGCTAGTGGTTAAATCCACAACCAAGGTGTTGATGAGTCTTTAGAGTCCCCCACATTTCAGTTACTCAGCTTTCGGGCGAAAGGTTGTAGAGGCCGTATGGAGATTTGGCAAGGTCCGATCAGATACGTGCGGTATTGCACGGATCAGGATCGGACAGTTTGTACTATAGGCCGTATGGTTATATGGCAGGGTTCGATCAGATACGTGCGGTATTGCACGGATCAGGATCGAACGGATATTACTAGCCAGTTTTGGTATAAGCCGGATCCTAGTATAGTACAGTGTAGATTTTGTCTCATTGCATTTGTATTTCGGTCGAAATACAGATGCGGGTGTGTATGCACAGTATCGGGGTTTTCCTGTAATTTATTACGGGACCAGTTTTCTGGAGTTGCCAGTTTGCTTTCCGTTTCGGCCATTTTCATTTGTATCTTTCAATGGCCGAAGTTTGGTGGAGGAGGGTTTATTTGCATTGTTGCAAATAGGCATTAGTGGAGGGGGTTCTTTGCATCTTGTTGCATCATGATGGTTTTCATGATGAGCACCATCACTTGACTTCTTCTTCTCATGATGGCTTGACTTTTTGAAGCCATCATGCATGAGATGATGGTTGCCTTGGAGTGTTGGATTTGTTGATAATCATTTCCTTTTGCATGATTGACTCCTCTCTCTCTCTCTTGTATCATATGAGTGAGGCTCCCATTTTGGATACACTTATCTCATTCTCTCCATTCCTCTTGAGATGGCCGGCCATGTATAGGAGGGGGCTGTCCAAATATTTTGGAAGAAGTAGGCGATGTGGTGCACTTCCGGCGACGAGGAGGAGACGGGACATTCCGCAGAAGATCGGGACGATGATGAGAAGACCGGAGGACTTGGATCGTCGGTATATCTCTTTCCCATCTTGTAGTTAGCTAGGACTAGTTAATGGTTCGATCCGGGTATTAATGCGCGGCGGTTTGCCAGTTCAAGTAAAATTAAAGTTTATCACCGCTTCCGCATTTGGCCGTCGGATTGACGGCCGGGGCGCCGCCGTGCACTTACAACGTAGCCCCTATGTTCAAATCCCCTCAGCCACATATTATTTTTGCTGATTTTTCTTTTAAACTTTTTTGAAGCCTAAAAGTTTACATGTGCAATACACGTAAAAATGAAAAATCTCAGAAATCAAACATTTGCACCGAGTTATTGAAGGGTTACCTTAGTGCCCCGGCCAACTTCTGTGGCCAAATGCGGAACAAAAATTTCATAGCGAAGAAAAACTTGGCACTAGTTTAACCTTTATCCGGATCTTTACCATAAACCTAGTTTAGCATACAAGAGTTCTATCTACTATGATGAGGAATTCCTACCAAACGAACTAAGTCCTTCGGTCTTCGTTCTTCATCCTTAACTCCTCGTAGCCGCCTTGAACTCGCTTGATCTTTTTTTTTCCGCTCCATCGGCTCTCCGGGATCGAGCTTGTTCTCCGGTCTTCATTGGTCTTTGATGATTGTAACATTTCAAAAAAAAAAATAAAATATTATTCTGGGAAAATTCTAGACAAAAAATTATGGAAATTCCAAAATATGTTATTTAGTGGTAATTGTGTTTAATGTAGGGTTTTTGGTAAAAATTTTACCAAAACGGCTTTTAAATATTTTATCTGGTTTTATGAATATTTTATTGGAATTTTATCTGGACTGCACACACTTGTGCATGTTATATTGGGTAAGTCTAGGGTTACCATGTTTAGATGGGCATGGTGGGTTAACCATGTTTAGACAACCATGGTGGGTTAACCAATTGGTTCTGTTAATTGGGTTTAATTAAGAGTCTTTAGCCTTGTTTAAGGATAATTAGGGTGGGGTTGACTTGTGGCTAGAGAGAGAGAGAGAGAGAGAGAGAGAGGTAGCTAGGGTGTGCCATGATCCACCTCATTCTTCAATATCCTTTGTGCTCTTTCACACCCCCCTCTCACTCATATCACTCCCTATCATTTCACTCAAATCTCCCCCTCTCACTCTCACACATCACACTACATCAGCAACAGCTGCAATAACAGCCCCCATATCAACACTTCAGCCCCAATTGTTATCACATCAGCTGATGACACCCATCAGCCACCCGTACATCTGCTGCTACCAACAGCCACATCAACAACCTCACATACTACAACACCACACCCTCATCAAACCCTACAACATCACTCTCCCACTTCACCAAAGCAACAACAGCTGCAGCTGCTGTAACAACAATAACACCAGCTGCTACATTAACCACAGCAGCAGCATCATCTTTCAAAACACCAGAAACAGCCCATCTGAGGCTGCAACAGCAGCAAGAAACAGCCCCAACACCATACCACAACATCGCACATACCACCCCACCACAACTTCAGCAACACAAACACCCCAACAGAAACAACAACAGCAGTAGCTGCTGCAACAGCAACAAAATAGAAAATAGCAAGGAACAGCTGCAGCCAAAGCAACAGCATCAGCCAATAGCATCAGCAGCCCACTTCAGCAGCAACCCATTTCCTTCCTCTTTCTTCCCTTCTCCTTTATCTAAGATTCCTTGAGGTATAATCTCACAACCCAACTCCTATCTTGCAAAGTTATAGTTGTTTAACTGAAATTTTAGTGTTACTAAGTAGATTAGTGCTAGTTTAGGAGAATTTGAGTGAGATTTGGTCAAGTGTTGGTTGTAATGGTTAGTATAGCCTTATTAGGTGTATTTGAGACTAGTTTAACCAAGATTACCCCAGTTTCCCAGTGGGTTACCTGAAAGTTTCAACTTGGCGTATTTTATCGATTTGGTCGACTTTGTGGCCTTTCTGGAAACTGCTATCAACCCGGACCTCCTATAATAATTTTGACTTGGCAGTAGGATGTGCAAGCAGATATGAACCAACACCCAAAACCCTAGCTCCAACCCCCATTTTCAGGCCGCCATTTAATTCCTTCTGGCCGCAATTTGCGGCCAGACCAGGGTGAAACTGCCTCGTTTTTTGTGCACGACTGTTTTACCTGTAAACTTGACTCCTGGTATGTCTAGTTTTGTCTGATTCCAATCAGGGTAGAATCTGGGTTCATTTTCATGAGTTGGCGCATGATTTAGGACTTGTTTTCGTATGGATTTTGGTGTTCGATGATTCGTTTCTGTCAGGTGGCGTTTGAACGCCAACGGCAGAGGGATATTGGCTGTGTTTGCATGCAAGGCCACAGGTTTTTACCTATGGGCGTAGCGTGCACCATTTTGGTTTCCAACATGGTTTTCATGTGTTTTAGCGTGTGATATCCTTGTAGGTACCCCACATGGCATCGAGGCGTTGGAGATGCAAATGGCGACATCGGCACCGACACACATAAAACAAGGTGAGTAGATTTATATCTACGGGGAGAAGTCGGGTGGATGGCGTATAGCACCCCCGCAGTTCGTGGTGATGTATACGGATGCGTATACACACCAACAGTTATTATATGTTTTTTTGGGATTAATGATAATGTTAAGATGGATATTGGTATGTTGGATTGATGAAAGGTTACGAAACCCTAGGGTAGTGGGTGCACTACACACACATATACACACATACATACTTGCATACATCCTTATTTCATATGTGGTTATGGGATTCTATATAGTTATGTGGTCACATGGGTATGGGACTATGTGTTCACATACGGATTTGAGGATGATACATGGGATTGAGATGAGTCGATGAGTTTGATCGGAGGTTATGATATCGGTGATATGGTAAAATTCGTATTTGAGATATGTCTTGATGCTTTAGCGGATTTGGGATGATGATGCCATATGAATAGTGATATATATATATATATATATATATATATATATATATATATATATATAATGATCGACATATGATTATGTTACGAAATATGACATGACATGATATGACAAGATGTTTATAATAGGCCGCCTTGGGCGATGTATACTCCTTGAGATGATATGTGCTGATGATATCGATTCATACGAGACTGTTGATCAGTAGTCAGATCATGACTATAGTGATGATGTTAGCATGGTAGTAGACATAGGTCAGTACCCAGATTATGATATTTGATAAAGAGAATACCAGATGAATAATATGACGAATGTGATATTGACCCGTACCCAGATTTGGGGATGCCGTGCGACGGATTACGTACGAGCTATACTTTGATGTTTGATCCGCACTCTAGACTTGGGATGTCTGATCATAGATATTATATCGGATGTGATATGATTGAGGCGGGATCACCGACTGTACATATATACATATATATATCGACTCAGAGGTTAGGCGATTTCCTTTACCTGCAGTTAGCCTATTAGCTCAGCCCTATAGTTAGAGTGGCTATATGACTCTTATGACATTAGATGCAGTTTAGCTACCATCGTGTTAGTATTCAGCTCCCGCACATTATTATTGTTGCTCTGCATCGTATACTGTTGTGATTCATATTCCATTATTGATATCCTGCTGTTAGGACACCAGCACCATCACCGATGATGCGTATGTACCACGTACACTTATTTGTCGGCTCACACACATCTTCATCGGTAATTGCCATGTCACGTACACTTCGAGAATATTATTGCTTGATTTAGCTTGTTAGCTAGTAGTGACATGATATTAGTGTACTTGCCATATATGCCAGCTTAATATTGTAGTTATTACTTGTCACTTCATGTACACTGTTGTTCATTATATGCTGCATTCATGGATTCTCATGCTTATATTCATGGTTTACATGCTATTGATGATTCGGATTTCCATGATATTTTCTGGATTTGGAGGAAAACCGCAAAACATATGTAAACTGCTTTCTCTTTTTAATAAAAATGCGGTTTTCCCATGATGTATGAGTTGTCCACCATGAGTTTTGCTGATGGATTCAAGACCCGATTCGAGGAGGCGGATGAACCGTTTCGGGTACATGGTGGGCCCGGTGCGGTATCCCGGGGTAAGAAGATCGCAGGAGATGGCGTTGAGCCTGGCAGGGGAGCACGACCGACCGGTGATATTACCCGACGCGTCGGATATTCGGAGGATACCGTCGTGGTCATGAGATGGATGGTAGGGGCCGGTCTGGACTGACGGCGCCCTAGATATTATGATTGAGACATTGAGATTTCGAGATATTGAGGTACAGAGATTGTGATACAGAGATATCGAGATATTGAGATTCATGTTTTGTACCGATGCTTGGCACTGTTTTATGCTGATTTCACTATAATACCTCATTTTAAAAGATACAGAAATCTCACTAATTTATGAAAGCAGTTTTCTTCAGTACATGCATTCTTTTTCATGCATTCATACATCATCCGTATGATATATTGCCACCTGGTGCACTAACACGGGCATATGGGATTACATTTGGGTTAGATAGTTACCCTAGCCATTGTTATAGGTTGCTGGTTATATATTTGAGGATTATATATATTATGATCGTATGACCTAGGATTGCGTCATACATGCGATTTTCTGTTCGTAGATGTTTTTCTATTCACGAGTTGGCAACTCACCCCCGTTGTGCCCCAGTTTTTTGCAGGTGCTGCCGTATAGGGTTCATTACGGTTTTGCGGGCACTACTTCTTTCGGGTGACTTACTAGTAGGTGGGTTATTTGTATCATACCCATCATTATACATCGTATATTATATTTCAGTTGTATCTAGAACTTCCATCAACCAAACATGTACTTATTTGAGATAGAGACCAGTGGTGTTTATTCTTTCGACCTTAGAGTCGCACGTTATATTTCTCTGGGTTTCATGCTGTTGAGTTCCTTTTCTGTTGTGATCCTCGCCTTTAGGCGTTGTATATTATGTTGCAAACTGGTTGATTTACATATGGTTTTTCCTTCACTCCACTACTTTTCTTGGTTTGGATTTCTGGGCTCGGCTTACTTAGAGCACGTACGCCTTGAGACGTTCGTAGCCTAAGTGCCGGTCACGTTCCGTACTTTCGGGTCGTGACAATGATCCACCCTAGGGGTATGATTAATGGCTCTAGCTCTTTGCTAAATATCAAAAGAGCAACTAGAGAACTTGGGATGCTAGTCCAAGTAATTTAGGATGTAGTTTTGGAGTTCTAAGTGTGAAGCTATCTCTTTCTTGCCTCTTCACTTGATTCTCATCACATGAGAAGGTAGTGAAGAGGAAAAAGATGAAGGTGGAGGAAGCTAGAGAGGAAGGAGGAGATGAAGAGCAAAAGAGAGCTCAAGAAAATAATGAAGCATAGATTAAAGAGAAAATACACCCTTTGGTTTTGTGTATGATTTCTTCCATTAAACAATTAGCAACCATGCTTCAATAGTAACTCCAAAATGAATTATAAATTCATTTTTCAACTATAGAAGCATGGTCACTACCTTTCCTCCCTTACCTTTCACTTTACACCTCATTTCCATTTATGAAATAAATGGAAAATCCAAAATGAGGTGGCCACCTTCTAGAAGGAAATCTGTAATAAATACGGATTTCAGTCTACAGTATATACATACCGGCAATCAGATAAAAATACGAACGCCCAAAGAGATAGAATAAGACGAAGAACGTAATACTAGAATATACATATCTAAATACATATACGTAAATTATTAAATTAATACCTGATTTAATAATCCGGCTCAAACCCGAGCCGGCTAGCATTACCAACTGTCCGATCGAAAGTCCGAGTACAAAGTACATCAATCGATCAAACCCTGCACGTATCCAATACAGCCACTACATCATTTCGCCTGGATCAGGGAAACCCTCTGTGTGGGACTCTAAAGACTCGACAGTACTCTGGCAGTGGGTTTAACCACAAGCACGTCAACGACACTAGCTGTATGTAACGGCTACCCAGGTACCTGTCGAAAAGGAAGGCCGACGAGCAAACTCGTCCGAACTCCTACTGAGCCTATCCATGACAATATCCGTACAGTCCGGTCTCTTCGTCAAAGAGTATCGTATACCGGGTCTAGGGGATGGTAAACGTCAGACCCTAATAACCTGATAAGTTGTGCTAATGTGGCTCAGGACCAATCCGGGAAACTACTGATCAACCTATCAGTAAATCCCAACTGCCTTGGCCAAGGTCTTATGGTCCTGACCAATCGAATCACAGTGCGATATCGACTCCCTATACCGGGAGAGACGAATCCCCGACAATCGCTCACTGCCTCCATGTGGCTCGGGACTAAACCCAACCAAAACCTGTTTGCACGACTCAGTAGAGCCGTGGTAGGGTAGATATCAAAGTTCAGTGGGAACTCACATGAGACAAATGCCGATCTCGGGTCCAAAGACTAACCTGTACATATGTCACCTGAGAACTTCCATCTGACGATAGGTATAATACCACATGGAAGTTCTCGGCGAGTCCGTCCAGTGTACTCACACCCAGTGAGCACCTGTATACGATCTTAGGTGCATCAGATCAATGGCTGTGGGACCAACCATCCCCCGACGGGGCTAGAAACGTATACACCAGTCTACTCTGGAGTATCAATGCCCAGTCTCGATACTCACGCGACTAGGGACCATTAAAGGATGTGCTTATGGACTACCCTGCTCCCACAAGTATGATCGCCATCACAATGCAGGTAGTCAAGCAAGATCCTGGGGGCTTTATCAACATGTAACCGCGATATGTAATAACGAATATGACATATGCCATGTTAAGATAAAGACAAACCACAATAGTATACTACCGTATCGAGTTTTTGTCAATATGTGCAAGCTAGATATAACAACAATACAAATAAATTCATATATCCCGACAAAGACAAGTCAAATAATATACTATAAAACTGAGCGAGACTATTCTGTATATACATATCCCTAGTATCCACATGTATACATATACAATACTGGCCAACAGTTATATGAAACGACACTGACACATTGCAAGCATCCAGAGCATATCCTCCTTGAAATGGCCGGCAAGATCCCATATTGGGTCGGCGCTGCCGGTTGAAACCGTGGGTAATACCCAAAATTTTAATTCCCTAAACCCCTTGGCCTCCCCCCACTATCCTAGTTCTGTTTGTTTTTCCTGCACATTAACAGAGAATTAAAAATGAGCTTTAATTAAATGTTTAATACATTTTTAATTCTTATTTTAATTCCCTAAACCCTAATTCAATCCTATAAATACCACCCCACACCCTAGCCCTCTCTATTCTGAAATCTATAATCAAAACCCCCAAAATTTTCCAAGTCAAATAAGGTGTATAAGTGGAGTTAGCCTAAGGTCATCTTCCGGCGACGATTCAGGACAAATCCGGCGACACCGTAACTCCACAATACTTTCAAACTATTCCTACACCTCCCCTCCCCCTTCTCAATCAGTAAGTCCTTTCTTTTTTCCTCTCTTCTCTATTAAATAAGTTCTCTATTCAAATGACGTCGGTAAGTGGAGTTAACCGACTTTTAAATTCTATTCTCCTTAAAATAACAATTTTTCTTACGAAACTCATATTCAAATTATTAAACCTTGCTTATTAAACATTAACTAAAATTTAGAAACCGATTTCACCATAAAACTCCATGTAAAACCTTGTTTATTAAAATTTTTCAGTTTAATACCGCAAAGTTTACCTACGACATTATTTCTTATATTTTGCTCATATTACCTTTAGAAAATTCATGAGGTAATGACCCACCCCATCACAAAACTCATTATGACATATCATGATTGCCTCTTTACAATATTTTGGGATAAATACAATTTTACAATAAAATACCTTAAACTAAAAAAACCGTATTTTTTAAATTGTTTTAAATTAAATTCCTTGTAATTAAGTCTCTACAACCCATTTTGGGGAACCCTATTTGGATGGTGCGGGTTATCGCACATCTTCGGTACTAGTAGAGCGAGATGCAGACCTCCTCACGGATCATCCGATCTCGATGGAATTTTATTACAATTTTTAAGAAAACGAAATTTCTATTTAATAAATAAATTTATTTTTCTATAATTATTTATTATATTATCAAATTATCTATTTTAAATACATATAATAAATTCCATGTTTTCTAAACAAAGGAATCATAAATTTTATGAATCTACCATCACAAATCCATACAATTCTAATTTACACTAAAATACCATATACTATTCAATCTAGGTTTATATTCACCAGAATACTTCACATTTAAAAACTACATCCATGAAAACCCTAAATACGATAAATAAATACTTGAGGATTATTTTGAAAGTATACTAAACTATTTTTCATAACCCCCCCTCAAGTTTATTAATTTACATTAAGGACCCTAGTAGATATTGGTTTAAGCGGGACCAATTCTCTTGAGCCTTAGGGAGCCGGAGAAAGTGGGCTCACGAGCAACATATAGGATTGGGTGCTTGACTATTTAAGATAGAAAATTAAAATGGGGTTATCAATGGTAATTGGCTTGGAAAAAGTCACAAATCCTGCCGTCCATGTGCAGCAGTTACCGATAACTCCAAAATCTAATTCAAGAATCCAATTCTGTTTAAGCGTCTGACTTAGACAGAGTCTCAGTCTAATCAGAATACAATCCATACATGAATACAATCCAAATATAACTCCAATACAACATGAATCCATATATACCAGAATACAATCTATATCAACATGCTTTGATTTGACCGATCCATGGATATACATTGACTTGTCTATATGACTATCCATTTATATCTTTATCTGTTTACATGAACAATTGATATCATGATTTCGGCAAGTCTTATATTTACAAATCACTCCAAAACAATACAATATGCAATACGGGGTTCTTTAAGGGGTAGATTGGTACGGAATGTGTTAAAAGTGGTATGTGACGGTCACTTTAATACACCTAACCTGAAGTTGTCGTTGTCCCGTGGTTTTTGACGGGGCCTTGTACTCCATATACCATAGTCCATGTGGTAAGTTGGACTCCTCTCGTATACACTGGCATATTCTGTACCAAGCTACAAACAACTGTATTAACATAACTATCAAATATTATACCAAATATATTCTCTTTACTTGTTCAGTCTATTTTTATCTCCCTTTAGGACTTACCGAGCGATTTTTCGCTGACAACATTCCTTTTCTATTCTTTCTTTGGAATGTTGTCAGGAGGACCGGACTCTCTGGAGATCGAGCTCAGCTCAGATGACTTGGAGCAGTTCACAGAAGACCCGAGCTCTAGTCACTTGTATATACTTTTATTTTCAGTTCATGCCATTGTTTAGGCATTGCTTTTCCAGTCTTGTATTTACTTTTCAGTTGCATTGTAATGAATGTTTAATAAATAAAAAGTTGTTGTTCATTTACATCTCATGTCTCTCTTATGTACATTTACATTATATTGCTTATTTACGCTTAGCGTGTTTACTTCTGAGTAAATACGTAGCGGACCGTGTCACGTCTCCTTACCGTACATCGGGAAGCGGAGCGTAACAATTACTGGCCGAAATTGCACAAGGATGCCGAGAAGCTGGTTAGAAGGTGCAAGAACTGCCAACTCTTCGGTAGTATAGCTCGTCTTCCCACAACCGAACTAACGCCACTTAGCTCCCCTTGGCCGTTTGCACCATGGGGGATGGATATGGTCGGTCAACTCCTCACCGGCACGGGTGGACACAGATACATCCTCATCGCTGTGGACTACTTCACAAAATGGATAGAGGCCGTACCCATCAGAAATCTGGCCGCCACCTCTACGATTAAGTTCCTGCAGAACAACATAATTTCTCGATTCGGAATCCCGAGGTGCATAGTTACCGAACATGGGACCAACTTCGAAAACGATAAAGTCAAAAAGTTTTGTAGCGACTACCACATACTGATGAAGTTTGTCGCGGTTGCACATCCTCAATGCAAACGGCAGGCCAAGGTAATGAACCGAGGCGTCATCCACGGTCTAAGAGCCCGTTTGAAACGAAGGCAAGGCGGCTGGGTCGAGGAACTGCCGCCGGTGCTATGGGCATTACGAACATCGAAGAAAACACCCATGAGAGAAACCCCATTCAGCCTCTGCTACGGTACCGAGGCAATGGTCCCCACGGAGATTGGACTGCCCAGTTACAGGGTAGAACATTTTGACGATGAAGCTAACACCTCGGCGCTCCGAAGCAACTTGGACATCTTATTGGAAAAACGGGATCGAGCGCAAATCAGAGCGGCCGCCTACCAGCAGCAAACCGCATGCTACTACAATGTCCGAGTTAAACATCGGGCCTTCAAGATGGGAGACCTGATCTTACGAAAAAACGAGTTCGTGGACCAAGGAAGACCGCATAAGTTCTCCTCGAAGTGGGACGGATCATTCCTCGTAACGGAAGTATTGCCTGGTGGAGCATACCGTGTGCAAGACGCTGGGGGGCATAATTTTCCTCGGCCCTATAATGCCGAAAAGCTTTAAATTGTATAAATAAACATGTATTGTCTTTTGAAATAATGTAATTCCTTTTTTTTGCATTTAACTAAGTCTTCCGGGCTAAGTCCTCTTGCGGAAAAGACTTTATGTACCCCTGCATGGCTCTAGCCTTTTGATTCATCTCTTAGTTCCAAGACTCCGAAGTTTTTAAGAAAACATAAAATATATATCAAGGAGAGGAAAAGAGACGGTACACTGCAATCAAAGACAAGTTTATTTATTTAAGAGGTATTATGGGCTTCCCAGCCTTACAACAATTACAACAAGGGTGGGCAAAGGTTAAGGAAACATTGTCGGTGATACACCGAAGAAAGCTCCTCCAGCCGATCCTAAGCAGCTTCAACCTGCTCCCTCCTACGGTACTCGCGGACACTAGAAGCCATGGACTCCCCGGGATTCTCCCCCGCCGAGCAGGATGCGACGACCAACTTTTGATGAAAACTCTCAAGCAGAAGGTCCACCGAGCGGTCCCGCCTGCTATTTGAGATCAGACCAAGCCCATGGACCGTGTGCATTTTTTCGAACGCCTCGTCCATCAACTGCGGAGACAGCGTGTTGTACAAATCCGGGGAAGTCCTCCATATCACGTAAATCAGGACCTGAAGCAGAGGAGATCACCAGGGAAGTAAGCATCCGCAGTGGTCCTCTAAGCGGCTTATCACCGCCTCGTACGTCTCCTCGGAACGATCAGGGTTATAAAAATATACGTTGTCGCAAGAAACGATCTCTCTGATGGTCTACACACGGCTGGTCATCTTCAAAAACACAAGGCTAGGAAGAAACCAATATGCCTCCGGTATTTATAGCCTCAACAAAAAATCTTCCAACGGCCGAGATTTACTCGCACAACCATGCAAATCACGGAATATTGCACTTTCCCGATATGGCGCTACCACGTGTCACCCGCGACGGTCACCATTCCCGCCCTTTACGAGTCAAGGGAGGTTGAACGACGCCCTAAGAAGATACTATAGAGTCAACAAAGCTCTCATCATGAGGCGGCCGGGCAGCTTCCTACTCGGCCCATCCATAAGGGGTAGCTTCCTGCCCAACAACGCTGTAGATCTAAAGCCCTCGTCACTAGACCACCGTGTAGCTTCCTGCTCAGTCCATCCACAGCGGGTAGCTTCCTGCCCAACAACGCTGTGGATCCAAAAGCCTTCGTCATGAGGCCACAGAGTAGCTTCCTGCTTGGTCCATTCGCTGTTAGTGATATATGCCCTAGAGGCCATTATTGTATCATACTAGATTGTATATTATATATTGGATGCTTGGGATATTTCACAGTTATAATAAAAGTCTTGCTCGATATGGTAGTATGCTACATGGTTTGATTCTACCTCAATATGAGCATGTGTTTCTTTTAGCATATCACTTATACATATTGGTAGAGCTCTTAGGATCTTTGCTTGACTACCAGCGTTGTGATGGCGGTCACACTTGTGGGGGCTAGGTAGTCTATAAGCACATCCTTATACAGGTCCCTAATCGTTGGATTATCGAGACGGGGCATCGATACTCCAGAGTAGACTAGTGTATATGTTTCTCATCCCAGCAGGGGATATGGTATGTCCCACAGCCATTAGTATGCTGTACTGGAGATGGTATGCAGGTGCTCATTAGGTTATGAGTTACACTGGACAGGGCTCGTCGGGAACCGCTGATTGGTATTATACCTATCGTCAGGTAGCAGTTCCCAGGTGGCATGAGTACAGCTTAGTCCGTTGACTTACCATCGCTACTTCGTCTCGAGTGTGTTCCCACTGCACATTGATTACTACCCTACCACGCTCAAAGGAGTCGTGCAAACAGGTAGTAGTTGGGTGTAGTTCCGAAGCACTTAGAAACAGTAACGATCAGATAGGATTCGTCTCTCCCGGTATTGGGGGTTGATATCACGCAGTGTTTGGAAAGACATTATACAAAGTCCCTGTCCAGGGCAGTCGAGAAATACTGGTAAGGTACTCCAGTAGTTTCTTATGGTGTATTGGGCTCTCCTCCGACATGACTTATCACGTTGTTAGGGGTCTGACGTTTACCATCCCCCTAGGCGGATATGCGAGTATCTCAGACGAACAGACCGGACTGTACGGAGATTGTCACAGATAGGCTCAGTAGGAGTTCGGATGAGCTTGCTCATCGTCCTTTTTATCAACAGATACCTTGGTAGCCGTTACGTACAGTTAGTACTGCTGACGTGCTTGTGGTTAAACCTACTGCCAGCGTACTATCGAGTCTTTAGAGTCCCACACAGAGGATTTCCCTGCTTCAGGCAATTGATGTAGACGCTGTTTGGTTTTACAGTGGGGCTTCAATCACATACGTGTACTTGTACACGGATGCTTATCGGACAGACAATACTAGTGGGTTTTGGTTTAAGCCGGATCCTAGTATTGTATTATTGGATTGTTATCGTCTTAGTGTATTCGTATTTTACAGAATACGGATACGGGTATGTATATACAGTGAGGGCCATTCTTGTAATTTGGCAAGGCATGCTTCTAGAAGGAGCCACCTCATTATTTGTATTATCCATTTTCCTAAATGGATTAATGAGGTGGATATTGGAGGAGACTTATTAGGTATGGTGAAGTATGGCTATTTTGTTTATTATATTGGTTTGGGATCACTATTGAGGCATGGGTCATATATTATATTGCATTTTATTCCATGGCTCAATAAGTGAGATGGGATAATAGCCATTCTTCTCCTCACTTATTCATTCTACTCTCTTGATATTTTTTCTTGAGTTGCTCTCCTCACTCTCTCTTGGTTTTCTCCATCTCCTTCTTCCTCAAGTCTAAACCCTAATCTTTTACATGTGTTGTGAGCCATACGGTTTGGTGAGACACTACAATCCTTTAGCATTCTCTACATCTCCTAGGCTAGTTGGATTAGCGAACCATCTACCCTAGTTATCTCATTTAGAGGTTGGAGCTTGAAGCACATTCTCTCGCGGTGGATCATCTTTGACGTAAGGAGGCCGATAGAGTTTTCGTCATCAGATCACCGAGGAGCCATGGAGAGGAGCACTAGAAGACCCGAAGGACTCGATCTTAGAGGTATAACCATCTCACCGAGTAGTTAAACATCTTAGATAGATTAGCTAGTTAAGGCTTTAGTAAAGATCCTGGAGCTTAGCCGGTGTTGCGTAGTCAAATATTTATCGTTTTTGAAAATTCCGCCTCCCCGCGAACCACGGGGTGCGCGACATCGGCTTACAGTGGTATCAGATCCTACAAAACCTAAACTAGCTAGTCAACAAAGTCTTTAGAAATTCGATCGCGGAAAAATCCCAAAATCACGTCTGAAAAACCTTGTTTCTGTCGAATTTTAAAACTGGTCTAAAAATCTTTTCAGAGGCCTTAAAAATACGAGCAGAGTTTGTTAGTTATATGTATGCCCTAGAGGCCATTACTATACATAGGATTTATATTGTAGTGGATGCTTGGACATATATAGGGAGGACTTTCTTGCTCGACATGATAGTATGCTATCTGGTTGTCTCTTTACCTTAACGTGTACACTGATTGTCTCTCTGTTACATGTTGGTAAAGCCCTTAGGATGAGTACTTGACTACCTGGACTATGATGCGGATCATACTAGTGGGGACATGGTAGTCCATAAGTACATCCTTCAAAGTCCCTAGTCGTGGGTATATCGAGACGGGGCATCGATATACCAGAGTAGACTAGCGTATACTTTCTCGACCCATACAGATGGGCGATGGATGATCCCATATCCATTGGTGTTTGACATCAGAGATGATATACGGGTGCTCAGTAGAGACTTGGTACACTGGACGGACTCGCCGAGAACTCCCAGATGGTATTATACCTTACGTCAGATGGCAGTTCTCTGGTAACACTGGTACAGAGTAGTCTGTTGACCCGAGATCGTCATAGAGTCTTGTGTGGTTCCCACCGTGCTTTGATTTCCACCTTACCACGTCCAAGAGGTCATGCAAAACGGTGGTTTTTGGGTACAGTCCCGAATCACATGGACGCAATGAGCGATAGGAGGGGATTCGTCTCTCCCGGTATAGGGAGTTGATGTTGCGCTGTGTTCGATTGGCTATAACCGGAAATCCCTGGCCAGGGTTGCTGAGATTTACTGGTAAGTGTTACCAGTAGTTTCTCGAACTGTTATAGACCTTATATCGACACGACTTATCTAGCTATTGGGGTATGACGTTTACCACCCCTAGGCGAGATATGCGACATATCAGACGATCAGAACGGACTGTACGGTAAGTGTTACTGGTTGGATTCACAGGAGTGTGAGCGGGCTTGCTCGTCGATCTTCTGATCGCTCAATACCCGGGTGGCCGTTACGTTTAGCAGACCTCTTGCGGCTTGTGGGTATTTGATATGATCATCACCTGCTGCCGGCGTATTGACGAGTCTTTAGAGTCCTACACAGAGGTTTCCTGGCTCAAGCGAAACGAAATAGGAGCGCATATGAGATATGTGCGGGACCGAGAATAATGCATATATGTGATACCGTATTTCATTCTCGCGATGAATGTGTCGAATGGTTGTATGCGATATAACCTAGTTATCGAATCAAGGATTGATTCGATAAATCGATACATTGTATACTAGTCGGTTGTGTGCGACATGACCGGATCATTGAATAAAGTGTTGGTTTAATGATTTAATACATAATTATATATTTGATATATTACTTTGCATTAACTAGTATTGGTTCACTTTAAATAGATTTTCTCACTTGTTTGTGCACATTGTATATGTGATATGTTTTTGTGCACAAGTTTGTATCATGTTTGATGATGCATGCTAACTTGGGTTTGTGTAAAGGTTAAACCATGGTTGTGTAATGGTTAGGGTTTTCATTTTCTTATTTATTTATTTATTTATTTATTCTTTTTGGAAAATGAAAAGCATAAAGAGAAAATGGTGGCTAACTTTGTTTGTTGTTGAAGCTTCATGAAGCTTTGACTAAGTGACCATTTTGTCTCATGCTTAACCCTAACCATTCCACTTAACCCTAGTTTATTCTCTACACTTGACCATGGTTTGCTTATGATAAGAATTCATTTTTCTTTTCTTTTTGAATATACTTATCATAACAATATTCATTCATTCTTCTTCTTCTTCTTCAAGAAGAAAACCTTGCTCCATCAATGGCAACTTGAGCAAATGAGTGAGAAATCCAATTCTAAAGTGAACCCACCTCCTATTTCTTCATCCTCTACCTCTTGCCAAGTAGTATAGGGTGTTTTCTTCACAAGTTTCATGACTTGGTGAAGTTGGAGCTTGATCTTGTGATGCCTCGACGTAGATCATCTTCGGCACGAAGCCGACGACCTTGCCCGCCCATATGAAGCCGACGCTAGAGCCCGGGATTCCATTTGGACAGCGAGGAGACTTCATTGCGGAGCTATGGAGGTGGAGGACCGGATCTACAAAGGTTGTATTTCCGTTCTTTTAGTTATATTGTTAACTAGTTGCATGTGTTCGCCTAAATTTCTAGTTAACGATCCGTATTAGGGTTTCTCGGCACTTGTAAAATTTGAAATTGGCATGGTTGATACCTTGTGAGACCTCATTAGTGTGCCTAGGAACCCTACAGTGGTATCAGAGCCTAGCTAGAGCCTTAGGCGATGCGTAGACGATGTTAGAAACCCGATCGAACCCCGAAACTCTAACTTTTAACCCTCTCTGGACTTTTTCTGAAAAAGTGGTTTTTTCCAAATTAAAAATGCTTAAAACATTCAGCAGGAAATTCTAAGAATTACGGTGCAAAAATTACCTAATGATCTTTCTAAAGAGCGGCGGAACCGCGGCATTAGCCGCCTATTGCGGCGGTTCCGCGCCCATTTAGTCTCTTCAGTCAACCATTTTTGCACAGTAACTTCTTTATTTAAATGATGAGTTTTATGGGAATTTTTAAAATTTATTCAAGAGTTGAATTTTCTGGAGTTGTTTTGGGGATTCGATGATTCGATCGGATTATCAGATTTTGTCTATGTGGATTCCGGATAATTTTTGAATATGTTAAAAAGTTCGACCGGATATAAATACCCAACTTTTTCCCTGCCGGAAAATTTCCAAGTGTTGGATTTTTCCGAGGTTTAAAGACGTTCTAAGTAGTGCAAGTAACGCGATGGTCTCTCTAGAAGACAACAAACCTTAACTCGATTATGTGACCGTCTTGAACTGCCCTTTGAACCTTCGGGTTTGGGGCAGTACGGCGTGCCACATGTGAGGCGTTGGCTTGACCCTTCTACGGCTGGACCGTTGGTACTGAGGCACGAAGTGAATGTCTTTGAACTTATTTCATGAGTTGAGCTGTTTCGGGAAAACTTGGGTGTTCGATTGTTCGATCGGAAAGTTTAACATTTTCTATCTTATTCGGAATGTGATACAATAATTGGAATTCACAAGAAGTTATGAGATAACTGAATGAATGTTATAAATCTAGTAGTTTAGTCTCACTTGATCGGTTGCCACGGAATTTTGATGTGATCAAAAGTCCGTCGCAATCACGTAGCGTACGCGGATACTTGCCGGTAAACTTAATAGACAGCTACACCCCTTAGCCCCGACCAAGTGACTATAGGAGAACCCTGTCGCCGAAAGCATCCGTCCGGGTGCTCACGGTAGCGGTGTTCCGCCTTGGTGCACTTCGTCGACGGTATCGGGGGTGCGACCGTCTACTGAAGTTTGCGACGAGCATTCGATCAGGATGTCGGGAATCTTGTTGAATTGCCCGACTTGATATTGAAAAGAGTTTTCGATAATGAGACTAAAATGCGGGGTTTATAATTGTTAGGCATGTGATGTCTAAGGTATTCATTTGATTAGGCATGCGATGTCTATGGAGGTTGCGGATTCCAACTGTTGTAGTTTTACACTTTCTTTTCTGTGACCGTAAGTGTAATATGTGATATCGCCGGTTTCGTTGCTATATGTCAACGACAATTGGGATGCGCATATTTACTTACGTTGATGACATGTGATGTTATGTGTTGCTGGATATGTTATATTGGATCGTCGTGTTTGAATAGCCGGTTTTTTTTTGTGAGATGAGTGTTTTCATTTTCATTCATGTAAAACTTGTATGTAATATTCTTTTATTGGGGCACTTCCAGGTTGCGGAAGATGTCACCCTTTGTATATTATTTACTTTTCCGCACTAGGATAGACCCAAGGAGGAGGGCACAAGTAACCGGGTTCTGGAGTCCAGTGGGAGACCAACTCGAGGAGTCGAGTCCGGGTCTCCTAACTCTAGAATTGGTATGGTTGCTTGCCGCTCTCGTAGGGGTCTAGGGGTATGGGTTTGGCTATTCATCGCGACTGTGGAATCCGTGTTTTATACTTGCTCGTATTGAAAACACGGACGTCCTAGTATATCCAATATTTCATATGTTTTTCTGCTGCGATATCTGTGATGTGATCATGTGATGTTCTGTGATAGATACTGTATATAGTATATATGATATATTATATAGGCGTTACTTATGTTTTACACCCACGCTAGCCCTGTCCCGCTCTGCCGTTAGTTACCTAACCTAACGGTGCACGAGGGGACATCGAGGCGAATGCGGATGGCATAAGTGTACGTCGTATTTATCTGTGATGTTTAGGTGACTTAAATGATGGGACTTCATTAATGTGATTAATGAAAGAAAAGAAACCTAAGATGTTGTAGAATCGAATTTCAAAAATAAAACAGGTAGCTACAGTTCTTGCTTTGCACAGCGGTATATGTGATATATCCTGCACCTTATTCGATGAGGAAAGGACCGAGATCCCTTTACCGGGAGTGACTCCTTTAGCAATAACTGGCAGATGCTACACACTCGGTTTGTCTTTTGATAGCTTTTAAGAGTTTTGCTTTGCACAGTGATATATATGATATATCCCGCACCTCATTCGACGAGGAAAGGACCGACGATCCCTTCACCGGGAGTGACTCCTTTAGCAAAACTAGAAAAGCCTCAAAAGCACTCCATTTTAAAATCATTTAATTCTACAACGATATCAAGTTCAATACGCAATAGGTTTTCAGAAAAACCTGTCGTAGCCCTCCGTCATTTCAGATAAGTAGTAGTTAGTATTCGTGCTACGTTTGTTGGCCTTTGTCAAGGCGTAGTGTGCGGTAGCTGACTGGTGCTTATCTGCTTATGCATATGATGCAGATTGGATTAGGGTAGTCGTGCGACCTTGTTGGCCTTTGTCAAGGGCCGTGCGGGTGGGTTTAATTCAATCAGGAAATGATGGGTTGAACTTGACTAGCATCCTATGGTTTGTTGTCCTTTGTCAAGGTCATAGGAGGTTAGGGGCAAAATTATCGGGAATTTCAAGTGTTGAAATTTGCAATGAGATTGCATACCTTCTATGAGATAGTTGGATCCCGATACCCGCTGCGAGTAAGAGTTACTCCTGGGAGAGTTTTATACATTACAATTAGCCGATCAAGTAGGTGTCTAGAAAGGTGTTAACGAGGTTACGCCTCTGGGAAAACGAGGTTTACATTAATTAGGTTCGTGCGAAAGCACGGGGGACCTCCCTCAAAGTACCGACACTGGCCTGGCTGAAAGATTGGCGAACTTGTAGTGTGTAATTAATCCCGGCTAGTTTTTCCTTTTAGGGTTTGAAGGAAGATTTGATTAAAACAGTGGGAGCCATCCTGATTAGATAAAATAACAACCAATCTATTCTTGCAAGAGCGCACGCTGAGTATTTTCTTCTCTCTTTCTCCAGGTAGCGACCATATCACGCCTTAATCAAGATAATAATACGGAACATTGACCGAACCCGCTTGTTATACTGAGCTGGCGAACGTTGGTCCCGCTCCAACTTATAATTGTTATAAGACAGAGCAGGAAATTGGGGATTACCAGAATTCCCGTGCCGCCCAAACAAAGAGAGTGCATGCTGATGCATCATCTTCGGGTGTGTTCATTACAAAGAACTGTTTCTCAGTATCCTCCGCATCCTGGGTATATGATACCGGATCAGGATCCCAGATATGTAATCTGTTACATAAGGCTGCAAAAAGGTAGAAAAACTGAGAATGGGTGATAAGTTTCATGAGACAGAAAACGGGGCAAGTGTTGCAGCCAAGTCTGTTGGTCACTGTCACCCTGTATTACAAATACATTGATTTTGAACGAATGTTATTAGATACCGAACCTGATATACAAAATCATATCAGTCTCTTTACTAGTAAAGAAAGGATATAATTTTGTATTGCTGGATAATGTTTTGAACATTTCCTATATCAAAAGATGATCGGTTCAGGCACGTTATCTAAAAGCATTGATGTTCTAAATCAAACTACAGTTCTTTAGTATACGGAACACACACAAGAGGAAGAGTTCAGAAATGAACGAATCCTTCTTGAGGTATTGTAGACTAGGTCATATCAATGCGACCTGACTAGCTGAAGTTACATGTAGATGCATATTTAAATCAGTTTGAATTTACATCTTGTGAAACTTGCCAGTCATGTCACAGAGATAAGATGACCATAGCTCCGTTTACTGGAAACAGAGAAAGAGTTAGTGAACTCTTGGGATGATACATGTTGATGTATGTAGGTCCCCTGTCTACATTTGCCAAGACCGGTTCCTTGTACTTCATTACATTCTCTGATAATCTCTTTAGATTCAGACATATGTTCTTGTTGAAACACAAGTCCAAACCTTTTGAGATATTCACAGAATATAAGTTAGAAGTAGAGAACCAATACGGGTATAAGTATTATGTCCTTTGATGTGATCAAGGAGGAGAATACTTGAGCACGGAATTCTTGGACTTTTCTGAAGGAGAATAAGATTCTCTCTCAGCATTACTCCTCCGTATACATCATAGCACGATGGTATATCGGGGCGGAGCAATCACACCCTATATGATAAGGTGTGATCTATGATGAGTACTACTGAGTTACCTATTTCCTTTTGGGAGTTATGCACTTGAGAAGCTGCATACCTATTGAATAGGGTTCAAATCAAATCAATTGCCTACCACTTCATATGTGATATGGAAAGGGAAGAGCCCATGTCTTAAGTCAGTTAAGATTTGGGGTTGTCCGGCCTATGTCTAAAAGCAAAATCGGGACAAGCTCGAGCCAAGGTCTGTTATGTAGAACTGGAAATGTTCCAGCTATACAAACTGCAGTTGATGATTTGAAAGAACCAAAGGATTCAATAGTTACCAACGAACCTCAGCCTCTCCGCCGATCTAGTGAGGTTCCTCACCCGCTTGAGAGATACTTCGGTTACTCTATGACAGTGGGAGCGAGGATTGCATCATGAGATGATGACCCAACTAGTTTCGAGCTGGCCATCAGGAGTGGGACTCTGTAAGAATGGCTGGATGCTTAGCGATCTGAGATGGAATCCATGTACACCAACAAAGTATGGACTTTGGTTGCTATATCTGAAGGGTTAAATCCCCATAAGGAGCAAGTATATCTTGAGAAGATTACTTGGTGTAGATGGAAAAGTTGAGACTTTCAAAGCTAGACTTGTTAAAGCTTTTCGTCATCGACCAGGCGTGGATAATGATGAAACCTTTTCAAGTGGCTATGCTTAAGTCCATCCAGATCCTACTTGTCACGGCTACATACCATGACTACGATATCTGGCGGTTGGGTGCCATGACTGCTTTTCTAAATGATGTTTTAGAAGAGAATGTCTATAAGTACACAGCCAGAGGACTTCATAGACAGTGGGAGCAGCGGAAACGTGTACAAGATGCTTTATAGGATAAAGCAGGTATCGCGGAGTTGGAACATCTGTTTTGATGTGTTAGTCAAAGAGTTTGACATCATCAAAATGGTAGATGAACCTTGTATAAACAAAAAGGGAGTAGGGAGTATAGTGACGATCCTCGTAGAGTACGTGGATGACATACTCTTGATGGGGAAGGAGTTTCCTATGCTACGCTCGGTCAATCTCCGCTTATCACAATGATTCTCCATATAGGATCAAAATGATACCTCCTAAATCCTGAGTTTTGGATGTATGAGATAGATCTAAATGGATGTTAGGATACTCACTAGTTGTAGTGAGATGGTATCAGTTGATCCTGGGGAAAATCACTGGAAGTGTTCCAGGGTGATAAGGACGACTGAAAGTCAGTCACAGGCTTTGTCTTTACCCTCAGTAAAGGGACAGTATGTTGGAAGAGTTCCAAGCTAGATACCGTGGCATACTAGACGATAAAGGCCCGATACATCGCTACTTCAGATGCTTCCAAAGAGGCAGTCTGGATGTATATTTGTTCATGAGATGAACTTAGTTCCTCCCATTGTGTGACAATGGAGTTGTGGCTTATGCTAAGGAACGTCCGTCCCATCAGTGATCCAGACATATTTTAAGGCAGTATCACCTGATCATGGAGATAGTTGATCTCCAGGGTGATCGAGGTAAGGAGAGTTGACTCAGAGGACAACACGGCGGATCCACTCACGAAGGCGTTTTCCCAGAGAGAGACTTTTATGGGATGGTTGGGTATGAGATACTACAACCACTGCTATCAGATGGCCCTAGTGCAAGTGGGAGATTGTTAGTTATATGTATGCCCTAGAGGCCATTACTATACATAGGATGTATATTGTAGTGGATGCTTGGACATATATAGGGAGGACTTTCTTGCTCGACATGATAGTATGCTATCTGGTTGTCTCTTTACCTTAACGTGTACACTGATTGTCTCTCTGTTACATGTTGGTAAAGCCCTTAGGATGAGTACTTGACTACCTGGACTATGATGCGGATCATACTAGTGGGGACATGGTAGTCCATAAGTACATCCTTCAAAGTCCCTAGTCGTGGGTATATCGAGACGGGGCATCGATATACCAGAGTAGACTAGTGTATACCTTCTCGACCCATACAGATGGGCGATGGATGATCCCATATCCATTGGTGTTTGACATCAGAGATGATATATGGGTGCTCAGTAGAGACTGGGTACACTGGACGGACTCGCCGAGAACTCCCAGATGGTATTATACCTTACGTCAGATGGCAGTTCTCTGGTGACACTGGTACAGAGTAGTCTGTTGACCCGAGATCGTCATAGAGTCTTGTGTGGTTCCCACTGTGCTTTGATTTCCACCTTACCACGTCCAAGAGGGCATGCAAAACGGTGGTTTTTTGGTACAGTCCCGAATCACATGGAGGCAATGAGCGATAGGAGGGGATTCGTCTCTCCCGGTATAGGGAGTTGATGTTGCGCTGTGTTCGATTGGCTATAACCGGAAATCCCTGGCCAGGGTTGCTGAGATTTACTGGTAAGTGTTACCAGTAGTTTCTCGAACTGTTATAGACCTTATATCGACACGACTTATCGAGCTATTGGGGTCTGACGTTTACCACCCCTAGGCGAGATATGCGACATATCAGACGATCAGACCGGACTGTACGGTAAGTGTTACTGGTTGGATTCACAGGAGTGTGAGCGGGCTTGCTCGTCGATCTTCTGATCGCTCAATACCCGGGTGGCCGTTACGTTTAGCAGACCGCTTGCGGCTTGTGGGTGTTTGATATGATCATCACCTGCTGCCGGCGTATTGACGAGTCTTTAGAGTCCTTCACAGAGGTTTCCTGGCTCAAGCGAAACGAAATAGGAGCGCATATGAGATATGTGCGGGACCGAGAATAATGCGTGTATGTGATACCGTATTTCATTCTCGCGATGAATGTGTCGAATGGTTGTATGCGAGATAACCTAGTTATCGAATCAAGGATTGATTCGATAAATCGATACATTGTATACTAGTCGGTTGTGTGCGACATGACCGGATCATTGAATCAAGTGTTGGTTTAATGATTTAATGCATAATTATATATTTGATATATTACTTTGCATTAACTAGTATTGGTTCACTTTAAATGGATTTTCTCACTTGTTTGTGCACATTGTATATGTGATATGTTTTTGTGCACAAGTTTGTATCATGTTTGATGATGCATGCTAACTTGGGTTTGTGTAAAGGTTAAACCATGGTTGTGTAATGGTTAGGGTTTTCATTTTCTTATATATTTATTTATTTATTTATTCTTTTTGGAAAATGAAAAACATAAAGAGAAAATGGTGGCTAACTTTGTTTGTTGTTGAAGCTTCATGAAGCTTTGACTAAGTGACCATTTTGTCTCATGCTTAACCCTAACCATTCCACTTAACCCTAGTTTATTCTCTACACTTGACCATGGTTTGCTTATGATAAGAATTCATTTTTCTTTTCTTTTTGAATATACTTATCATAACAATATTCATTCATTCATTCTTCTTCTTCTTCAAGAAGAAAACCTTGCTCCATCAATGGCAACTTGAGCAAATGAGTGAGAAATCCAATTCTAAAGTGAACCCACCTCCTATTTCTTCATCCTCTACCTCTTGCCAAGTAGTATAGGGTGTTTTCTTCACAAGTTTCATGACTTGGTGAAGTTGGAGCTTGATCTTGTGATGCCTCGACGTAGATCATCTTCGGCACGAAGCCGACGACCTTGCCCGCCCATTTCTCTGATGAAGCCGACGCTAGAGCCCGGGATTCTATTTGGACAGCGAGGAGACTTCATTGCGGAGCTATGGAGGTGGAGGACCGGATCTACAAAGGTTGTATTTCCGTTCTTTTAGTTATATTGTTAACTAGTTGCATGTGTTCGCCTAAATTTCTAGTTAACGATCCGTATTAGGGTTTCTCGGCACTTGTAAAATTTGAAATTGGCATGGTTGATGCCTTGTGAGACCTCATTAGTGTGCCTAGGAACCCTACAGAGTTTTCTAAGATCACCGGTGAAATTTGGGCTCTTGAATCGCCAAGAACGCCGTGGAAACGCGACAGAACAGACCATTCAGCCGCCGTTCCGCGGCCGAGTCGAGGCTGACTCGGTCCAAATTTTCCCTGTGCTTCTATTATGTGGATTTGTGAATTTAGGAATATTTTGTTTCCGCCCAGATTGTTTGTGTGCAGTGTTGTACATGGGGTAGACTTAAATTTAGTTAATCGATCGAAATTCTAAGTACTTTTAGCTAATCGGGTTTTCTGTGTTTAATATATGTGTTCGTAAACCTCCGCTAATTGCTATACGTCGATTAGTTGGGGGTTGCACATATCTGTGATCTGTGTTGATGTTTTGTGTATATGGAGTATTGGATCGTCGTTGATGAATAACCAGGGGATGTGAGAAGAGTGTAGTTCCCTTATGGAAAGTAAATAAATAAATAAAGAAACGGGAAAAAGTCCCCAGGTGGAGCATCACATTCCCACACGTGATAGGCGCTACACTGACAAAACTAAGCTAAAACTGGGCCTCACGTGCAGTCACGTGACCTCTATAGACAAAGTATATAGGCGCTTGAATAAAGCAAACAATTGGACAAAAAAATACTCACGTGATAGCACATGACACCTTTTAGTGGGCTTAATTTGGTGGGGTCACGTGCTATACGTAATAGACTCCTATGCTTTCTGAACCGATAGAAGTAAATTCTAATTAAAAGGGACCAAAAACCTTATTTAGAAAATATTTCCTTGTATCTTTCTAAACAAGAAAGATTACGCTCTGTAAAACAGAGTACCGTTGGATTAAAGATCCAATGGTGATTAAAAATCACGAATCTACAGAAAAATTCTGTGCAAGGAAATATCTTCCTAAACTTGTTAAGAACAACAAAAGAAATATCTTCTGTAAAACAGAAGTCCTTAGATTAAAAATTCAATGGTGAATAGAATTCACCGAGTGATCTAAAAGATCATGTTGGTTGATTAGAAAATCAATCAAAATCTCTCAATGAGAGATTTTCTAAACAAATTGATTCCCTTCTTTCTCCTATAAATAAGAGCAAAGAAACAAAAAAAAAGAGGAGATAGACAGAGAAGGGAAGAAAGAAAAGAGAGAGAGAGAAACCCTTCGTAAGCAAAAAAAAAAGAATTTAATTCTCCAGAGAAAAAAGAGAAAAAGAGACTTTAGGTAAGAGGAAACAAAACACAGAGAGAATATCTCATCTCCTTTTTTACCTCTATAAGAGTTTAACTCTTCTAGAAAGAACTTAGTTCTTCTTCTGGTTGAGATCTGCAGAAGCAGATCTCCCCACAAGTTAGAATTTAATTCTCATCGGGGAGATTCTGCCATGCAGATCCAAAACCTAGGGGAAGATCTAAGTTCAGAGAATTTAATTCTCCCAAAAAGTATATAGGAATTTAATTCCTCTGATAAAATAAGGATTTAACCCTTCATATAAGAACTCAGTTCTTCCTTATGGTGAAAGATCTGCAAAAGCAGATCTCCTCACAAGTTGAAAACCTAAGAGAAAAGCTAAGTCTTAAGAATTTAATTCTTACAAAACACTGGGTTTGAAAGCCCTAAAACTAAGGATCTCCATGCACGTAAGAGGATTGTCACCCAACATAATAACAGCCGATCACGTGCTCCCACGTGAGTACCTTTGATGAACAAAAGAGGATAACCGAGATTGGCTCACGTGATCACACGTGACCCCAAAGTAGTGCTTAGCACATACAAAGCAAATAGGGAATAAATCAAAGGCAGTTTCCATTTTTGGCGCCCCACGTGATCCCACGTGACTCGATAGCGCTTAGCGCTCAGGAAAGAACAAGGGAATTGACCCAAAGAAACATCGCCTCAAATTTTTAGTGTTTAACACTACTTCAAGCGCCTCACGTGACCCCACGAGAGCGCCTCAGATTGTTAGTGGCGAACATTACTTCAAGCACCTCACGTGGGAGCATGTGAGCGCTAAGCACAACACTATGAAAGGCCAATATTGACCAAATACAGATAAAATTTCCCGAGGACTATCAATTGAGCTCCTTATGCTCAGGGTCTCCAAAATCGATCTCAGTTCCAAAGACAGCTAATAAGCTCCTAACTGATGGCATCTAAACTGATGTTCATCTCATTTCCCCCCAGTCGGGACATTGGTTCAAGGGCGTATCTCTCCACACCTCTGATACATGTCGTTGTAATTTCTCAACGTCTTCAGAGAGATGGAGGGTCCCAATAACCAATAACTTTTGGCGCACCCCCAAACTGTCAAACTAAAGCACTACAGACCGTAATGTCTTTAAACTAACTATGGAATGCAACGCCCTTAAACTAAAACCTCACCTCAAAAAATGGTGATCTGTGGACCGCAATGTCCCTAAACTAAACTCTATGGACTATGAGGTCCTTAAACTCATGGACTATGATGTCCTTAAACCTTACATACTATGATGTCTTTAAATTAGACCACGACGTCTTTAAACTATGGACTATGATGTCCTTAAACTCTTATGGACTATGATGTCCTTAAACCCAATGGACCGCAATGTCCCTAAACTAAAACAATAGAGCCCACATGGTCTTTTGTTGGATCTAAATGATCCTAAACCCCTGTTAAGTAGATCTTTGTCTAAAATTAGACTAACGTATACTTAGCAAACGTTTGAGTTGATCTTAATCTAAAACAAGATTAACGATCCTTAAACCAACCCAAACCCAAATCTAAGAAAATACGGATTTGGACTAATCCACACCCTACGGGCGACAACATAAATTAGTCTCCGTATATAATCCAAAGGCAACCAAAAAGAAAACAAACACACACGACACGAAGTGACCTTCTGGAGTAGGAGAAAGTGGTTACTGCGACGCAGTAGCGTAATTAACTGCAGGGGCTTGCGCCTGCAGGGAAGAGCGTCCCCATAATAAAAAAAAACCCTCACAATGAGGGGGAATCTGACGAAGTCATCTACAACGGCCACATTCGTCTAAACATCCGATACACGGTGCCATAAATCAACTTGGTATCTTCGGAGAGGTGGAAGGATAAAACCAAATAGTATCTGCCCCCAAATTCAGGCAAGACGTTTGTCTTCCCGGTTTTCGGCGGTGAACAGATTCTGGCATGCCCGGTGGGACCTTTTCCTCTTTCTACTCCACACTTCGTATGTCGTGTTCATGAATGAATCGCGGTTTAATATAGTTGCCCCTAGATTCTAGGTACTAAGATTTGGTGTCTTGCTCCCGTGCAGAGAAAATGGTTTCCAATTGCACCAGCTGCAACAACAACTCCCACTCCGTCCTCGCCGGAGGAGTGACCTATAGGCCCCAAGCGGCCTCCATCTTTGCCATACTAGTGGAACAGGTGCTCAGGCCACCACTGGACTATTCTTTGAGACCTTGATCCTACCGGAAAGCTTCAGAGTCCTAATGCCGTCACAGGAAGCTCTAAAGAAGTTGGTCTTTGATCGGCTCACAACTACCGCGGCCCCTCTCAACGGGTCGTCCAAGTCCAACGCCTCAGTCTTTGACAGACTGGGCCAAATCTCCAATGGGCCTGTGAAGATGCCCGCAATACCTGAAGGGGTTATCCCGAAACGGATAGCCATTCTAGCTCCGGCAAACGAAGTCATCAGAGAGACTTCTCCTGCTAAAGGATCGGCCTTCACAAGACTGTTCGTTCCAACTCTCGCTTCTGGCGAAATCACCAAGGCTTCTTCCCCTGCTCAAAAGTCAGTCTTCGATAGGTTGGACGTTTCTTCTCGGCGGACGTCAGTTTTCAATAGGATGGCACCAATGGCAGCCCTTCACCAGAACAAGGGGCATGATAAAGACACCCCCGCAACTGATCCAATACCATCTGCAAGACACGCTAGACATCGCTACTGGCGCCGAGTGAGGAAAACTAGGGGCAGCTCTCCCTCTGGACTGACTCCACCAGGACCAATGGTGGAAATTGACGCTGCTGTTCCAACAGGGAACAACTTTGAACCGCTCAGGAGGGTGCGCAAGAACTCTCCGACCGTCGTACTAAAAACATCTCATCCGCCTGTGGAGAACGTCGCTAAAGCGAAGCCAGAGCAGCCTCCTCAGCGGCTATCCTCCAAAATTCATAGGGTATGGCAAAAGGTCCAAGTCTCCGTGATTGATCAAGACTACCCCCGCCGATCGAAGAAAATGAAGGTTCGGCAAGAGAAGGACCACTCCACTGTACCACAGAAGGTATCATCTATATGGGTGCCCGCTGCAACGGCCCCCTCAAATCCAACCGCTCATGAAGGGAGAAGGCCAGAGAAGACCCCTGCGTCTGCAACGAATCGCAAGAGCACTGAATCCAAACGTCCCAAGTTTGGGGGCATGGTAGCGTACACTATCTACATGGCCTCCGAGAAAGAGGAGAGCCGTATCTCCACGGGTCATCGACCACTCACCCGATCTGTGACAAAGGCTCAGGAGAAACAACAACAATAGTTCCAGGAGATGCTGACAAAGATGGCCGCGCTCACTGGGCCGAAAAAAAGCCCGGAGACGTCGTCGGAGCAGCGCCAGGAACAGGAAACCGACGCCGAGTTCCTCCGAAGAATGCTTGAGAAGAAAGACAAAGAGGTAGCGGAACAGGCGGCCAACATAAAACAAATGGCTCTCTTGTTCTAAGATATGGTGGGCATGATGATCCAGCCGGACCCTCCAGCCGAAGATCCTCCAGTAATAATTGAAAACGATAGAGGGAAGACATCAAACCCTCCTCCGGCCTTTTCATCTGCAATAGAGGAAACAATCTCGAAAGCTGCGCTCAATGATTATATAGCTCAACAGATATGAGCTCATCAAGTGAACGAAGCCGCTGGCCAAGTCGTCAGAACTGGGCGACCTTATCCAAGCTGGTACAATCAGATTAAGTACCCACCAGGACAGACGATTCCTAAGTTCCACGTATACAAGGGGACATGCAAACCCCATTAACATGTCGCTCAGTTCAGGGCTCTGTGCGGCAACACTGGAGGTGACGATAAGCTATTGCTCCACCAATTCGTCGGCAGCTTGGTGGAGATGGCGTTAGAATGGTATGCAGAGCTTCCCAACAACTCTGTCAAAACTTTTACGGAGATGGATTTTCTATTCACCCAGCGTTTCGCAAGCGCTAGCGAACGCACCCCAATCACGGCATTGATCAATGCCAGGGTGAAGCCGGGAGAAACATGGGTTCAGTATACAATCCGGTGGCGGAACCTATGGTCAAAGTGTGAACAGTGCATAGAGGAGGCTCCTGCAGTGGGCATGTTTGTGGGAACCCTCGATCCGCAGGCGACCATATCCCAATTCACGATGTTCTTTAAGCCGACTATTTTCCAGGCCTTGATTGACAAGCTGGCCCAAATGGATCAGATGGGCCATAGACCGTCTTCCTCAAAAATGGAGCCTCGAAACGAAAAGGGGAAAGGGAAAGCGACCTTCATCGCCAATGCTCAGCAGCAGCCCAGTGATCCAAAACCAGCTGATCGCCAAAATGATAGACATCGATTCTTCAACGAGAAGCTAAAACACCCTTATTCGTTTTCAAGGGATAAAACGAGGAGACTGTTCGAGTTGGCGGTGCGCAACAATCTCATCAATCTGCCAGATCCAAGATGTCCACTGCAGCCGGGCGACACCAACAACCCTTATTACTGCCCCTACCATCGAGCAGTAAGCCATCCAATTGAAGATTGCTTCGTCTTCAAAGGCTGGATTGAGGACCAATACCAACAGGGCAAATTCGCGTTGTCTGAGAATTGGAAGGTAAGCCCGCCCCAACCACACGCTCCTAAAAAGATAGACGCACCAGGGGCATCGTGCTCTTTTATAGAAGAAGCTCCATGAGAGGTCGCTCTTTCAGCCAAAACAAAAGGAATGCTGAAAGATCTCCAAACATGCCCGGCGATTAGGTGGAGAATCCTACTGGAACCTGAGATCATTGAGGGAATGCTGAAACCGCACCCGACGCCAAGAATTTGCAGCGATGGTCAAAACGCTCAGGCCCGGCCGTCAAAGTATTCAAAGAAGAAGAAGAAGACCAAAAAGCCCGTGAAGCCTGATGACAAGCGTACGGACCTGCAAAAACATATTGACGCGCTGAAGGAATACAACCAAAAGGCGCGAACCCCGGTCACACTCCAAGAATTTCTCCAAAATATCCTTGAGAGCGGAGATAACGACAATAACGACGGAGATGACTCGTCAGAAGAATATGAGGATTATGCGGCAAGTTGCCACATGATCTCTCATTCGTCGCTAACTAACGAAGAAGCTCACTCGGAGTTAGAAGACAGCATAAAGGAGCTGGGGGAAGGATTGAAGCCAAAACCCTTGGAACCGTCTGAGAAGATGATCGACCTGCCGCTGAACGAAGCCCGTCAGAAGAGCAAGGAGGATCAAGAACGCGGAATGGCCATATTCGAAAAGGCCAGGAGTCGGCGTCAATTTGAAGAAGTCATGGGTCACGAAACACTCCAACCAAATCAAAGCACATCTGCAGCAGACAAAAGCAAACTTAAGACGAGGAAACAGTTCGCCAAAGCCTTGTCCATGGGAATGAAGCTGCCACTTTTCAAAGGGAATACTCCCGGCGGTATGCACCCTAACGAAGCGGATGTATATCCCACCTATTGCTTATACTATCAGAGGATTGCACATCTTACCGAAGAATGCATGGCTTTTAAAAAATGGTGGCAAGGGTATGTCGCTCACAGGCAACACTTGAAGAGAATGAAGCGTGAATCTCGTCGACAGCGAAAAAGTGCGACATATGAACGTGGAAGAGCTGCTGGAAACTGTCATATGGTTGATAGCAGGGATCATAAGTTCTCACCTTCGGGAGCGATTCTGAAGAAGAAATGGCTCTCGGACATCAATTCAAATAATCCACCTCAGGAAAAGAGGAAGAGATAAAGAATTGTGAAAACATTCAGCTGCGTAATCGTACGTTGCCCGAAAAGAATCTTGGACCTACGAATAAAGGATTGAACAAAAAAGATAAGGGGAAGGAAAAAGTACCTGAGGATATCGTCCTCGATGATCGAGTTGTCGAAGAGCTTGCAGCCAAGGACCCGCTTAAGAAAAGCAAGGTGGATTACAATGTCCTAGCGCATTTGAGAAAGATACCCTCACAATTGAGTATCTTGGATGCCCTCCTCCAATCTAAAGAGGCGCGAGATTCCCTGATCAAGGAGTTACTGGAGCCCGACCAGTTTCAAGCCTTCCTTGCCGAAGAAAAGATGAAGGACGAGCTGGAAGAAGTGCACACATCTGATATCACTTTCGGCGACGAAGATCTTCTCCTCTGGACATGCGAGCACAACCGTCCCCTCTATGTTTCCGGGTATTGCCATGACATCAATATAGGGAAGATCCTAATTGACAATGGGTCATCTGTCAACCTTCTCAACGTGAGGGTGCTAAAGGAAATTTGCATGTGCGTGCAGAACCTAGCTCGAGATAAAATCACCATCTCCGGTTTTGACTCCCAGTCATCACGGACGCCCGGGTCTGTAATTCTCACATTACGCTTCGGGCTGCTCATCACTGACATCAAATTTCATGCCATTGACGCCAAGACTTGCTACAACGCTTTGCTCGGCAGGCCTTGGTTACACGAGTACAACATCATTCCTTCTATAGAACATCAATGTATGAAGTATTTCAAAGATGGTATCGAGTATACCGTTACGGGGGAGTTAAACCCATTCTCTGTGAACGAAGTCCAAAAATATGAAGACGCCAAGTACTTCCTGCCAGACTTCGAAGATCTGGAGAAGTTCCATAAACCGGAACTTAAACAGAAGCTCGTCACTCCCATTCCCATCTTCGGAAGCGATACTGAGGAAGAGAAAGAGATAGTCTATTCAGGACTGCCCCAATGCAACAAGACGGGACTATCTATCCCTATTCTGGTCTTCGGCAGCGACTCTGAAGACGAAGTCAACGCAGTGTTCTCGGTCCGTCCATCGGTGCAGGCCCTCACTAGAGATGATCAGAGTTTGCAGATCGCTATGGTCCCGCGGCAGCACTATAGAGAGCTTGATGCGCTTGAGACATATAGTGTGCAGGAGCTGCAGAAATTCTACATCCTTCCTAGGCGAAAAGATGAAAAGGCGATCCTCTTTTATCGATCCGCGGAAACCAAAGTGGAGAAAGAAATCTGGCATGGTGCCAATTCTACGCTTGACAGGCTCCAGCCCATCCATCTGCCCAGATACTACAAAGAAGGATTAAAAAGGTTGTTGGGGGCGTCAAGGCGTACCCTTCAAACAGACTGCTCGACAAGCTCAGTTCTACAACAGGATCTGGAACGTCCCCGGAACTTAGTGAAAATTGCCCAACGGGAGAATGGAAACGACCGGGCTTGGATATGTTCAATCCAAGAAACGGGAGCGATTCCATGGCTGCTACGTTATACATGACTTCGATGAAGAAAGAGATACTCTGTTAGAAGACACTGCAATTGAACCAAAATGAGATCCTGCCGTAAAAATGCCAAGTCTGTCATTTGAAGAACAGATGGACAATCTAATAAGGGAAGTGGTTCAAAAGGTCCGGAACAACTACAGCCATGAAATGGCCATTTACGAGAAGGTCATGACGCAACGTCTCCTTTGACAGGGTACAAAGGACGAAAATGCCCTTCTCCGTCAGCCCACCATACATTCCCAAGACAAGAAAAAGGCCCGACGCAGAGGCAAAAACAAGTCAAAGAACGGAAAAACGTTCGACGGCACCAAAACGGATCCAAAAGGCCACGCAATCAAGAAAGGGTCAGCCGGAATCCGTCTCTAACGAAAAGGATGGGTCGGGCATATTCTTTCCCTCGATAAAAGACAAGGAAAATATTCGATCTCGTCATGAAACATCAAATGATGACACTCCCGGAGTCTCGGCATCCTGATCAAGCAAACGAGGTTCATCGCCCAGACTACTGCTCCTATCACCGAGCGATAGGACATTCTCTTGAAGACTGCTTCACTTTCAAAGACTGGGTTGAAGACTAGTATCAGCAAGGCGGGTTCGCTCTATCCGACAATTGGAGGGTAACCCCACCGCAAAGGCATGTGCCAAAAGCGACGTATATGGTGAGAGTAGAACTAGATCAACATCGGTCTTGGAAACGATCTCGTACCTGCCATGTGATAACGCTGTCAAAAGAAGGAGAGAGCGAGAATAGGGATGATCTCTCCCATTGCTTTGAAAATGAAGATGAAGACGGGGTAATCTCAGAATTTCCGCCGGCGCCAAAATAATTAGAAGATGGGATACATACTACTGCGGACAACCTAAGGAAAATAGACTTGGGGACGACAAATGACCCGCGGCCAACGTTCATCAGTGAGCTGCTATCTGAGAAACAAGTGGCTACGCTAAAAGACGTGCTCATGCAGTATAAAGACTGCTTCGCATGGAACTATTCCGAGATGCCGGGGCTAGATCTAGAGATAGCGGTGCACAGACTAGCGATATCCCCGGACGTCAAGCCAGTCAAACAAGCACCAAGAAGGATGCGGCTCGAACTTGAAATGAGCATCAATGCCGAAGTTAAGAAGCTAATCGACTCTGGCTTATCCAAGAAGTTCAATACCCTGACTGGATCGCCAACATTGTCCCAGTGATGAAGAAGAATGGGACGGTGCGTGTCTGCATGGACTTTCGGGACCTCAACAAAGCATGTTCGAAGGATGACTTTCCCGTACCGGTTACGGATCTGATGATAGATAACACGTCCACTCATGAAGTCTTTTCCTTCATGGACGGTTCATCAGGGTACAATCAAATAAATATGCATCCCGAAGACCAGAAGCATACCGCTTTCTGGACTCCTCTGGGCATATTTTTCTACAAAGTGATGCCTTTCGGTCTGAAAAATGCCGGCGCTACTTATCAGAGGTCCATGACGAATATTTTCGATGACCTCATACACGAAATTGTTGAATGCTATATTGACGACCTCATTGTAAAAAGAAAATCGCACTGGGAGCATTGGGAGCATCTGAAGACAGTGTTCCAACGTCTTCGGAAATACAACCTGAAGATGAATCCTCTAAAATGCGTGTTCGGAGTTTCCTCGGGAAAATTCCTAGGATTCATCGTACGATACTGGGGCATCGAGATAGACCCATCGAAGATCAAGGCGATCATGGAAGTGCCTCCGCCAAGAACTCTCAAGCAACTGCGGTCTCTCCAAGGAAAGCTCGCATATATCCGTGGTTCATAGCTAACCTCTCCGGAAAATGCCGTCCCTACAGTCACCTAATGAAGAAGGGAACCCCGTTCGTTTAGGATCGTAAATGCCAAAGTGACCTGCAGAATCCGCCGGTACTGACCGCTCCAGTTAAGGGAAAGCCTCTCATCCTGTACACAACCGTCCTTGAAGGTTCCTTAGGCGCGCTATGGGCACAGGAGAACGTCCAAGGGAAAGAGAGAGTCCTTTACTATTTGAGTCGAGTTCTCCTGGGGGCAGAAAACAACTACTCCCCTATTGAAAAACACTACCTGGCGTTAATCTTCGCGATAATGAAGCTTCAACGCTATACTTTGGCACATGAGGTCCATATCATATCAAAAGTGGATCCTCTCAAATATTTGATGTCAAAAGCCATACTAACAGGAAGGCTTGCCAAATGAGCCCTCCTCTTGATGGAATTCTCGATAACATATCGACCCCTCAGGGCAATAAAAGGCCAGACCATCGCCGACTTCCTCGCTGAACATCCGATACCTTCTGTTTCACCCCTAAATTGTGAATTTCCAGATGAGCACGTGTTTGAAACGATCGACAGGGAGAAAGGAGGGAGTGATACCCGATGGGAACTCTACTTCGATGGGGCATCTTCCATGATGAAGCAAAAGCACAGCTCCCCCATAATCAAATCTGGGGTAGGCCTCATCTTCGTGACTCCGCAAGGAGGGATAATGCTCTTTGCATTTCCTTAACAGAGCCGAGGATAAACAATGAAGAAGAATATGAGGTTTTGATAGCAGGTCTTGAGATCGCTGTCGACATGGGAATCGAAAACCTCTTCATATATGGAGACTCCCAGCTGGTCGTTAGTCAAGTAAACGGCGACTATCAAACGTGCAAACCAGAGTTGGTGAAATATGGTGAGAGAGTGCAACATTTGCTCACTCAAATTCCTTCCTATGCCTTGGAAAGCATACCGCGTACAGAAAATAGCAAGGCAGATGCATTAGCCAAACTCGCTAAAGAACTGGCTGATGAAAACCTCGATGATGTAAGGATCGTTGTACAAAGTCGTCGGGTCTTGGCACCAGCAAAAATATCTCCGGAGTCGCCTGAAGAAAAGGAAGCGACCCAGCAAACAACCTTCCACATAGAAGACTAGGAAAAGGCTAAGGATTGGAGAGAAGTCTTTATAGACTACTTCAAATCCCGTCGAACACCTGAAGAGGCATCCTCAAGACATCAGCTCATGAAACAAGCTCTGTCTTTTGCCTTCGTCAATGATACTCTATATAAGAGATCATTCGACTCTCTGTGGCTAAGATGCCTGGGACCGGAAGAAGGAAGGAGAGTCATTCAAGAAACTCATGACGGACTCTGCGGTTCTCATCAAGCTAGGCCAAAGATAAAGCTGAAGATCAAAAGAATGGGCTACTACTGGCCCACGATGATTCAGGACTGCCTTGAATACGCGAAGCAATGTCATTCGTGCCAGATTCATGGAGACTTCATCCACCAGCATCCAAACCCGCTACACCCAACGATGGCTAGCTGGCCGTTCGAAATGTGTGGAACCGACATAATCGGGCCCATCGAACCAGCGTCATCCAGAGGACATCAGTTCATATTGGCGACAAATGATTACTTCTCCAAGTGGGCAGAAGCAGTACCGCTAAGAGAAGTGAAGACGGAGAATATTCTCCATTTCTTCAAGACACATGTCATCTATCGATTCGGCACTCTGCGATGGATTATCTCTGATAACGGGCCGGCCTAAAGAAGTCACAGAATCAGCCGCTTCATATAGCAGCATAATATAGACTGGAGATACTCTTCGGTCTATAATCCCTGAGCTAACGGTCTAGCTGAGGCTTTTAACAAGACCTTAACGAAGATCATAAAGAAGACGGTGTCCAAAAATAAGAAGGACTGGTATAAGAGACTGCATGAAGCTCTCTGGGCATATTGAACTACGTTCAATACAGCTACAAATACAACGCCATATGCGTTAGTATTCGGCACAGAAGCAGTACTCCCCTTAGAGATAGAGCTACCCTCTCTACGAGTGGCAGTTCATTATGAGAGAATGCTCACCTTCGCCTCGAGGAGCTCGACGCCCTCGATGAAACCCGCCTCATGGCGCAGCAAAACTTGGAGGCTTACAAAGCAAAGATGACGAGCTCATATGAGAGATTAACTAGGCCGAGAACATTTCGCCAAGGCGAACTCGTGCTAGTGGTCAAGAGACCTATGATCCCCAATCATGCCAAATAGGGGAAATTCGAGCCGAACTATGAGGGCCCGTACATCATAGACAAAGTCTACCAAGGTGGGGCTTACTTGCTCATGGATATGCATGGAGAAAGACCCTTCAGGCCAATAAACGGCCGGTTCCTAAAAAAATACTACGCCTAAAGAGTCACGGCCTAGATCAACGATAGATGACGACGCCTATGTCCGCTCGCTATCTTCCCAAGCCCAAACTCTATAAGTAGTATCCAGCGAAACCGTTGTCTCCAAAATGGCAACAATGGACCGAAACGTCCTTAAATTAACAATAGATCGAAACGTCCATAAACTAATAATGGACCGAAACGTCCCTAAACTAACAACGGACCGAAACGTCCCTAAACTAACAATGGACCGCAACATCCTAAAAAATAACAATGGACCGCATGTTGGGGTAAAAATTTACACCCCGGTTGACCGAGTCAAAGTTAAGGTCAACCCCAAGCCAGGTGGGCCCAAGCCCAGGTCAAGTGGGCCCATGCCCAGGTCGAGTCCGAAACATGAAGCGGCCGACCCTCCCCATGCCAAAAATGAAATCATGTAATAAATAATTTTTATGTAATTTTTTATACATGAATGTATGCAAAATAGGCATAAAGCCAATATTTTGAAAGCCCATGGCTTATGTGCAAAAAAATGAAATGGCACATGAGCCATGGGATAGGCAAAATGCCATTTTGTGAAGCCCAAGGGGCTATATGTAAATATGCAAGCCTATATAAGGCAACATGATGATGAATAGAAGAAGACTTTTTTCATTCCCTCAAAAACTAGGGTTTGTTCCTCCACTCTCTCTTCTTCAAGTTCTTCCTCTTCCTTTTTATTTTCAAAATAAATCAAGAGCTTAGCTCTCTTTTTTTTAAAACTAAATAAAGTTTTACCATAAATCCATCTCCAAAAACTCCATCAAGAGAAGAAAATGGTCTCTTTTTTTATCATCCAAGATCTAGATCTAGGAGTTTCAAGAGAACCCATTTTGAGTTTCTTCTCAAAGGAGAAAGGAGAAAATCTTTTGGAGTTCAACTCCATAAATAAAATTCTTTTGGAGTTCAACTCCACCGCAAATAAAATTATTTTGGAGTTCAACTCCACTGCATGAAATTCTTTTGGAGTTTAACTCCACCAAAAAAAATACTTTTTTGGGGGAGTTTAACTCCACATTATATTTTTTTAGCCATATAAAATTCTTTTGGAGTTTAACTCCACAGTAAAAATCTTTTGGAGTTCAACTCCACAAATAAAATTCTTTTGGAGTTCAACTCCACCACCAGGAAAATTATTTTGGAGTTCAACTCCACTGCAAAAATTCTTTTGGAGTTTAACTCCACAGTAAAAATCTTTGGAGTTCAACTCCACAAATAAAATTCCTTTGGAGTTCAACTCCACTACAAAAATTCTTTTGGAGTTTAACTCCACCAAAAAATACCTTTTTTGGAGGAGTCTAACTCCACATTACATTTTTTTAGCCATATAAAATTCTTTTGGAGTTGAACTCCACGTTCAAAAAAAAAAAAAAAAAAAAAAATTGCAGTCACATGCATAGCATGTGACCGGGTCACATGTGACCGGATCACATGTTTAACATGTGACCCCCTCACATGAGGGGTCACATGTTAAACATGTGACCCCCTCATATGAGGGGTCACATGTTGAACATGTGACCGGATCACATGCAAAGCATGTGACAGGGTCACATGTTTAACATGTGAACATGTGACCCCCTCACATGAGGGGTCACATGCTGAACATGTGACCGGGTCACATGTTTAGCATGTGACCGGGTCACATGTTTAACATGTGACCCCCTCACTTGAGGGGTCACATGTTAGCATGTGACCTCCATTTTTTTAAAAAAAAATAAAAAATAAATAAATAAAATAAAATAATAAAATAAAATAAAAAAATTCTCTTTCCTTCTTTCTTCCTCCTTTTTTATTTAAAATAAAAATAAATAAATATTAAATAAATTATAAATAATATTTAAAAATTAAAAAAAAAACATAATTATTTTCTTTTCTTCTTTTCTTTATTTAATCCCTTTTTTATATATAATAAATATTAAATAAATTATAAATAATATTTTAAAAATAAAAAAAATAATAATAAATTTTTAAAAATAAAAAAAAATCTCTAAATATTTATTTACTTATTTATTTTTGTATATAGAAAATATATATATATATATGTATATATCTCTTTTTACAAGTAGAACAAAACAAAAAAAATATACACACACCAACGCACCGCATATTGAGTTCGCACGACCAGTTTAACCCGTCAATCGGAGATTCCTTCGCTCCAAATGCGAGGGGTAATTAACGGCAGCTTAGTCCGCGGCTGCCGGAGATTCGGATCCCCACAATCAATAAACTCCGGCCTACCCTAGGCAGGGGGAATCTGTAGTACGCCTGACAAGCGCGCGCGTATTCCCATCTCAATGGGGTGACGAAAAATACCCTACAGGTTCTGGCACGCCCGGTGGGACCAATCTCTCCTCCCATATTTCGGGTTAAACGTTCATGCGAACTCAATCAATATACATACCTATATTTATACTAAAATAATGATCTTTCATGCAGATTTTCAAGCAATCACATTCCGACGATGTCTTCGATGATGAACTCAGCTCCTGTCTCCTACACGATGAAGATAGACTCCAGGACGGTCCTTCTGGCCAGTCTCGGGCGACAATGGGAGGAGCCGCTGCTACCATTCAGCTCTATTATGTTCATGCCATTTGGCGCCATCCCAGCTCCTCAGGCCCCGGTGGCAGACAAACCGGTCTCGAAAGGCAGGAGACCAAATGTGGTGGTCGTGAGGGCACCTCAGCCCAAGCGCAAGTCCATTCCCGAACGACTCTCCATGGCCCCAGCTGGGGGCAAGGCCATCGACACCAATAAAACTGTAAGGCGTTTCGAGCAAGCTCCAGCGGCGCCCCTGACAAATGCTCGATCGGGTGTCCTCTCTAAGCTCCCCACTGATCAACTCACAATGGCTTCCCGGATAGAGGATGCCCGCCAAGCCTTCAAGATTGAGAAGCTGAGGCAGAAGCGGCTCAGATATAGAGCCAACAAAAGGGCTAGGGCTCTGGCGATGTTAAAACTTATGAATTTCCAAAGCCCGGACCGCTCCGCGAGACCAGCTGCTAGTGATGAAAGAATGGCTGAATGTGTTATCCACACTGTCTACATGGCCGGACATGAAGAAACGAACCTTCCTCTTCTTCACAGCCATAATGATGATATGGTTGATGCTACCCAGCATCGGCTCGATCTAAATGATGAAGAGCCCGCTCAGGCCGATAAGCCAGAGGAGCCCGTGGTTCCTACAGAATTGAGCTCAGGCAATAAAGATTATCCGGTTGTCATAGCCGGAACTACAGAACAAGCATTATTCTAATGGCTTCAAAGGCAATTTCAGGACAGGGATGAGAAGATGGCCGAGGTCTATTCCAAAGTCGACGAGCTGGCAAACGTCGTGGCAGATCTCGCGACCCAAGTCGCCCGATTGCAATTACAACAGAGTCAAATTTTGGCTCATGAGCCAGGGATTGATATCCGGGGGCAGCCAACTGATATCCCTTCCAACCTAAAAGCGGAGCGCCTTCGCGAAAAACGGCCGCAATCGGCCTCCAGTCCTTCCGATACATACGCCGGGGGGGAATCGCCTCTAAAAGAGAAGCTGGAGAAGGTATATTCCTTCAAGAGGGAAAAGGTCCACAAGATATTCAGGGACGCCCTAAGAAACGGTCTACAACTGCCAGAATCAAAGAGACCGCAAGAAGAGAATATGACCGACGATCCAAAATATTGCCCCTATCACAGGGTGATAGGTCATGCCATTGAGGACTGCTTCGTCTTCAAAGATTGGGTCGAAAGGCAATACAGGATGGGAGAGATAGAACTGTCTAAAGGCGTGTTAGCAAACAGTCAAGCTACGATCGCCGATTTCATGCAAATAGAGACCGAAGCCTTTCGGGAACCTAATCCTCCCAGACATGTGCCTCGAGGACCAGCATCAGCAAAGACACCTACTCCAATGGAGAGAAAGAAGAAGGTATACTCCTTCAGGAGGGATGAAGTCCGCAAAATATTCATGGACGCCTTGAACAATGCCCTGCAACTGCCTGTTCCAAAGAGGCCACAGGAAATGAACATGACCGGCAATCCCATATACTGCCCATATCATAGAGTGGTGGGTCATACCATCGAAGACTGCTATATTTTCAAAGATTGGGCAGAGGACCAATATAAGCTTGGAAAAACCTCACAATCCTCGGATGTATCGGCAAGCCACAGAGCTAGGTCATCAACACTGCTCCGCCAAGATCAAAGTTCAAGGAGCTGGGATAAGCAAAAAGGACCACCACGTCATTAAACTGGGAACAATCGACCTCTAAGTCGTTAAACTGGGAATGTAAAAATATATGTATACATATATATGTAAATAAACAAAAAATGTGTAAATAAAAGAAAAATAAAGAAAAGCCGAAATGATGGGGCAACTCGCAATAAAAATTAGCGAGTAAAAATAAAAATGAAAATAAAGCCGAAATGATGGGGCAACCGCGAATAAATAGCCGAAATGATAGGGCAATCGCGTCCTTCGCGATAAGAAAAGCTGAAATGATAGAGCAATCGCGGTAAACAAAAAAACAAAAAAAAAACAAAAAAAAAACAAAAAAAAAACAAGGGCGGATGATGAGTTGCTCCTGGCATTATTCCAGTGCAGCAATGCAGACGCCAAACAAAATCCAATTTTCCAAAATTCTTTCAGCCCTACGGCCAGTCCCCAAATTGACTACCGTATACAATCCACGGGCTCAAATAATTTCCAGTATACCCATGCCCCACCGCAACCACCAGTTACGCGGCTGGTCTCCGCCTTTGGAATTATGCTTCATTGGAAAGACCCACTCATGTGTCCTCACGATGCATGAGGAGAACAAACCTTCGTGAGATCCTTACGACTCACCAAGGAAAAACACACTTAGGAGTCCTCACGACTCTTAAGGAGAAAATACACCTGCTGGATCCTTACGACTCGTAGGGAGAAAATGCTTTTATGGGACCCTCACGGCCCATAAAATTGAAAAGTCTTAGGTAATAGGGATCCAAACCTGTCTCCTAAGCCATCGCTCCCCAATCCCCAAGTGGCGAATGATGAGTCGCTCCTGGTACCATATTCCAGTGCAGCGATGCAGACGCCAACCAAATTCCAAATCCCAATCCCCAACGGCGAATGATGAGTCGCTCCTGGTACCATATTCCAGTGTAGCGATGCAGACGCCAACCAAATTCCAAATCTCATACCAACGGCGAATGATGAGTCGCTCCTGGTAACATATTCCAGTGCAGCGATGCAGAGTCAACAAAGTCCCAAAATTTTTACGGCCCTACGGTCTGGATCATACATCCTGTAAAACCGTATACAATTCACGGGCGTAAAACGATCCCAATCTCTCCCAAGTCCTACCGGCGAGACCACATTCGAAGTCCCACCGGCAGGGAAGATTCCAAAAAAAAAATGAAAAAAAGAGAAAAAAGGGGAAAAAAAAGAAAAAAAGAACGGTATGTCCACAAGCAAAATGGGCGCGGATGAAAACCCGAAAGGGCTCCGTGAATAAAAACAGCAGGACTGCCGGCGAGTTTGTGAAAACCCGAAAGGGCGCAAACTCGTAAAAAAAAGAAGAAGAAATGAAATGCACTCGCAAAGTCCTCTCGACTTTGTGAGGAGAAAATTCCCGCGTGAGATCTTTACGACTCACGAAGGAGCAACACACTTAGGAGTCCCCACGACTCCTAAGGAGAAAATACACCTGCGAGATCCTTACGACCCGTAGGGAGAAAATGCTTTCTGGGACCCTTGCGGCCCATAAAATGGAAAAGCCTTAGGTGACAGGGATCTAAACCTGTCTCCTAAGCCACCAATTCCCAAATCCTCCCAGGGCACATGATGAGTTGCTCCTGGCATTATTCCAGTGCAGCAATGCAGATGCCAAAACAAAACCGAAATCCTCAAATCCACTCAGCGCAAATGATGATTCGCTCCTGGTACCATATTCCAGTGTAGCGATACTGATGCCAAACAAAAACCAATTCCCAAATCCTCCCGGGGCAAATGATGAGTTGCTCCTGGCATTATTCCAGTGTAGCAATGCAGATGCCAAACCAAAACCAAAATCCCCAAACCCTCTCATGATAAATGATGATTCGCTCCTGGTACCATATTCCAGTATAGCGATGCTGATGTCGACTCAAGTCAATCAAATCAAACCAACAACCTCTGCGGCGGAATCATGCTTCGTCCCAGAATTCACTCCGTGTCGAAATCATGCTTCGCCTCGGGATAACGACCTCCTTGCCGGAATTATACTCCGCCTTGGAATCAAATCAACCAGCAAGCTCTGCGTCAGAATTATGCTTCGTCTCAGAATGCACCCCGTGTCGAAATGATGCTTCGCCTCGGTGTACCTGCCTTCACTGTCGAAATTATGCTTCGTCTCGGAATAAAGTCAACAACCCGACACTCCGTGCCGGGGAAAAGTCGATCAGCGACACTCCGTGCCGGGGAAAAGTCAACCCGACACTCCGCGCCGGGGAAAAGTCGATCAGCGACACTCCGCGCCGGGGAAAAGTCAACCCGCGACACTCCGCGCCGGGGAAAAGTCGATCAGCGACACTCCGCGCCGGGGGAAAAGTCAACCCGACACTCCGCGCCGGGGAAAAGTCGATCAGCGACACTCCGCGCCGGGGGAAAAGTCAACCCGCGACACTCCGCACCGGGGAAAAGTCGATCAGCGACACTCCGCGCCGGGGAAAAGTTAACCCGCGACACTCCGCGCCGGGGAAAAGTCGGGAAAAGTCGATCAGCGACACTCCGCGCCGGGGGAAAGTCAACCCGCGACACTCCGCGCCGGGGAAAAGTCGATCAGCGACACTCCGTGCCGGGGGAAAGTCAACCCGACACTCCGCGCCGGGGAAAAGTCGATCAGCGACACTCCGTTCCGGGGAAAAGTCAACCCGCGACACTCCGCGCCGGGGAAAAGTCGGTCAGCGACACTCCGTGCCGGGGACGGAGTGCCGGGGAAAAGTCAACCCGACACTCCGCGCCGGGGAAAAGTCGGTCAGCGACACTCCGTGCCGGGGAAAAGTCAACCCGCGACACTCCGCGCCGGGGAAAAGTCGATCAGCGACACCCCGTGCCGGGGAAAAGTCAACCCGCGACACTCCGTCAGCGACACTCCGCGCCTGGGAAAAGTCGATCAGCGACACTCCGTGCCGGGGAAAAGTCAACCCGCGACACTCCGCGCCGGGGAAAAGTCGGTCAGCGACACTCCGTGCCGGGGAAAAGTCAACCCGACACTCCGCGCCGGGGAAAAGTCGATCAGCGACACTCCGCGCCGGGGAAAAGTCGATCAGCGACACTCCGCGCCGGGGAAAAGTCAACCCGACACTCCGCGCCGGGGAAAAGTCCATCAGCGACACTCCGCGCCTGGGAAAAGTCGATCAGCGACACTCCGTGCCGGGGAAAAGTCAACCCGCGACACTCCGCGCCGGGGAAAAGTCGATCAGTGACACTCCGTGCCGGGGAAAAGTCAACCCGACACTCCGCGCCGGGGAAAAGTCGACCACCGACACTCCGTGCCGGGGAAAAGTCGACCACCGACACTCCGCGCCGGGGAAAAGTCGATCAGCGACACTCCGTGCCGGGGAAAAGTCAACCCGACACTCCGTGCCGGGGACACGTCAACTAGCCGATACTCCGCCTCGGGGAAACGTCAAGCAGACACTCCGTGCCGGGGGCACATCGACAACAGACACTCCACCTCGGGGAAACGTCGACCAGCGACACTCCGTTCCGGAGACACGTTTACCAAATCGCTCCGGATCAGAGCGTCGACCGTCTATGTCGCAAAAAGGGCAGTGCAGGCTCCCGCAAATCGGGAACCCAAATCGCTCCGGATCAGAGCGTCGACCGTCCATGTCGCAAAAAGGGCAGTGCAGGCTTCCTACAAAGCAGGAAGCAGATCGCTCCGGGTCAGGGAAACGTCTACCACGAACACTCTGTCTCGGAGGCGCGTCAAGCGTCGACCGTCCATGTCGTAAAAAGGGCAGTGCATCCCAAAAAGTGGGAACCAAAGCAAGTCGCCTCCACGTGAAAGAAGATCCATCAATTTCATGCACACGACCCACATGTGCGGTGTGCATTTATTGATGGGGGGCACTTTGTTGGGGTAAAAATTTACACCCCGGTTGACCGAGTCAAAGTCAAGGTCAACCCCAAGCCAGGTGGGCCCAAGCCCAGGTCAAGTGGGCCCATGCCCAGGTCGAGTCCGAAATATGAAGCGGCCGACCCTCCCCATGCCAAAAATGAAATCATGTAATAAATAATTTTTATGTAATTTTTTATACATGAATGTATGCAAAATGGGCATAAAGCCAATATTTTGAAAGCCCATGGCTTATGTGCAAAAAAATGAAATGGCACATGAGCCATGGGATAGGCAAAATGCCATTTTGTGAAGCCCAAGGGGCTATATGTAAATATGCAAGCCTATATAAGGCAACATGATGATGAATAGAAGAAGACTTTTTTCATTCCCTCAAAAACTAGGGTTTGTTCCTCCACTCTCTCTTCTTCAAGTTCTTCCTCTTCCTTTTTATTTTCAAAATAAATCAAGAGCTTAGCTCTCTTTTTTTTAAAACTAAATAAAGTTTTACCATAAACCCATCTCCAAAAACTTCATCAAGAGAAGAAAAGGGTCTCTTTTTTTATCATCCAAGATCTAGATCTAGGAGTTTCAAGAGAACCCATTTTGAGTTTCTTCTCAAAGGAGAAAGGAGAAAATCTTTTGGAGTTCAACTCCATAAATAAAATTCTTTTGGAGTTCAACTCCACCGCAAATAAAATTATTTTGGAGTTCAACTCCACTGCATGAAATTCTTTTGGAGTTTAACTCCACCAAAAAAAATACTTTTTTGGGGGAGTTTAACTCCACATTATATTTTTTTAGCCATATAAAATTCTTTTGGAGTTTAACTCCATAGTAAAATTCTTTTGGAGTTCAACTCCACCACCAGGAAAATTATTTTGGAGTTCAACTCCACTGCAAAAATTCTTTTGGAGTTTAACTCCACAGTAAAAATCTTTGGAGTTCAACTCCACAAATAAAATTCCTTTGGAGTTCAACTCCACTACAAAAATTCTTTTGGAGTTTAACTCCACCAAAAAATACCTTTTTTGGAGGAGTCTAACTCCACATTACATTTTTTTAGCCATATAAAATTCTTTTGGAGTTGAACTCTACGTTCAAAAAAAAAAAAAAAAAAAATTGCAGTCACATGCATAGCATGTGACCGGGTCAGGATCACATGTTTAACATGTGACCCCCTCACATGAGGGGTCACATGTTAAACATGTGACCCCCTCATATGAGGGGTCACATGTTGAACATGTGACCGGGTCACATGTTTAACATGTGACCCCCTCACTTGAGGGGTCACATGTTAGCATCTGACCTCCATATTTTTAAAAAAAAAATAAAATAAATAAATAAAATAAAATAAAAAAATTCTCTTTCCTTCTTTCTTCCTCCTTTTTTATTTAAAATAAAAATAAATAAATATTAAATAAATTATAAATAATATTTAAAAATTAAAAAAAAAACATAATTATTTTCTTTTCTTCTTTTCTTTATTTAATCCCTTTTTTTATATATAATAAATATTAAATAAATTATAAATAATATTTTAAAAATAAAAAAAATAATAATAAATTTTTAAAAATAAAAAAAATCTCTAAATATTTATTTACTTATTTATTTTTGTATATAGAAAATATATATATATGTATATATCTCTTTTTACAAGTAAAACAAAACAAAAAAAATATACACACACCAACGCACCGCATATTGAGTTCGCACGACCAGTTTAACCCGTCAATCGGAGATTCTTTCGCTCCAAATGCGAGGGGTAATTAACGGCAGCTTAGTCCGCGGCTGCCGGAGATTCGGATCCCCACAATCAATAAACTCCGGCCTACCCTAGGCAGGGGGAATCTGTAGTACGCCTGACAAGCGCGCGCGTATTCCCATCTCAATGGGGTGACGAAAAACACCCTACACCGTAATGTCTTAAAATTAGAGATGGACCAAAACGTCTCTAAAACTACTACAAATCGCAGCATCCTTGGGCTGACGCAAAAAAAGGGTACGTCCATAAGCAAAATGGGCACGGATGAAAACCCGAAAGGGCTCCGTGAGTAGAAAAAGCAGGGCTACCGGCGAGTTTGTGAAAACCCAAAAGGGCGTAATCTCGTTAAAAGACACTTGTAAGTCCTCTCGACTTATGAGGAGAAACGCTCTTGTAAGATCCTTACGACTTATAAGAGAACACACGCTTAAGAATCCTCACGATTCCTAAGGAGAAATCGCACTTATGAGATCCTCACGACTCGTAAGGAGAACCCTCTTATGACACCCTCACGGCTCGTAAGATTCAAAAGCCTTAAGCTATAGGGATCTGAACCTGTTCTTAAGCCATCATATCCCCCGATTGCCCTACAAGCGGCTTAATATTGACCCTTGTATACAATCCACGGGCACAAATAAACATCTCCCCCACCAAGTTCCCACCAATGGCGCGAAATTTCCCTGCTTGGTGAACAACACTTGTAAGTCCTTTCGACTTATAAGGAGAAAACGCTCTTGTAAGATCCTTACGACTTATAAGAGAACAACACACTTAGGAATCCCCACGATTCCTGAGGAGAAATTACACTTATGAGATCTTTACGACTTGTAAGGAGAACCCTCTTATGAGACCCTCACGGCTCATAAGATTCAAAAGCCTTAAGCTACAGGGATCTGAACCTGTTCTTAAGCCATCACATTTCCCAGACTGCCCTACAGGAGGTCAATGTTGACCCTTGTATACAATACACGGGAACAAATAAACATCTCCCCCACCAAGTTCCCGCCAATGGCGAGAAATTTCCCCGCTTGGTGAACAACACTTGTAAGTCTTCTTGACTTATAAGGAGAAAACGCTCTTGTAAGATCCTTACAACTTATAAGAGAACAACACACTTAGGAATCCCCACGATTCCTGAGGAGAAATTACACTTATGAGATCTTCACGACTCGTAAGAAGAACCCTCTTATGAGACCCTCATGGCTCATAAGATTCAAAAGCCTTAAGCTGCAGGGATCTGAACCTGTTCTTAAGCCATCACATTTCCCAGACTGCCCTACAGGCGGTCAATGTTGACCCTTGTATACAATACACGGGCACAAATAAACATCACTACCCTACCAAGTTCCACCAATAGCGTGAAAATCCTAATTTGGTGAACAAACACTTGTAGGTCCACTCGACTTGCAAGGAAAAAATGCTCTTATGAGATCCTTATGACTTATAAGAGACCATACACTTAAGAATCCTCACGATTCTTAAGGAGAAAACACATTTACGAGATCCTCACGACTCGTAAGGAGAAACATCTTTATGAGACCCTTACGGCTCATGAATTCAAAAGCCTTAGTTAACAGGATCTTAACCCTGTTTGCTAAGCCATCTTTGTTCGAACCGACGAAGGCAAGTGATGATTCGCTCCTAGTAACGTTCCAGTAGCAGCGATACTGATGCCTAAATCGGTGACAAATCCCAAGTCCACAAATGGCAAAAGATGATTCACGCCCGCACCATATCCCGGTACATCAATGCTAAAGTCGAATCCAAATAATGACCTCCCTGTCATAAAGCAACGCTTTGACTCGGATACATGTCAACCCCCGACCTTCCTGTCGTCAAGCAACGCTTCGACTCAGATACATGTCAACCCCCGACCTCCCTGTCGTCAAGCAACGCTTCGACTCGGATACATGTCAACCCCCGACCTCCCTGTTGTCAAGAAACTCTTCGACTCAGATGCATGTCAACCCCTGACCTCCCTGTCATCAACCCCTGACCTCCCTGTCGTCAAGCAACGCTTCGACTCGGATACATGTCAACCCCTGACCTCCCTGTCGTCAAGCAACGCTTCGACTCGGATACATATCAACCCCTAACCTCTCTGTCATCAAGCAACGCTTCGACTCGGATACATGTCAACCCCTGACCTCCCTGTCATCAAGCAACGCTTCGAATCAGATACATGTCAAACCCTGACCTACCTGTCGTCAAGAAACGCTTCGACTCGGATACATGTCAACCATTGACCTCCCTATCATTAAGCAACGCTTCAACTCGGATACATGTCAATCCTTGACCTCCTTGTCGTCAAGCAACGCTTCGACTCGGACATATGTCAACCCCTGACCTCCTTGTCGTCAAGCAACGCTTAGACTCGGATACATGTCAAACCTTGAACTCCCTGTCGTTAAGCAACGCTTCGACTCAAAAAAATGTCAACCCATGACCTCCCTATCGTAAAGCAACCCTTCGACTCGGAAACATGTCAACCCCTAACCCCCCGCCGGGGCAATGCTCCGTCTCGGAAATACATCAATCCATGATCTCCCTGTCGTAAAGCAATGCTTTGACTCAGAAATAAGTCAACACACGAACTTATCAACCCATAAAAAGAAAGTTCCGATTCTCACAAGAAAATGCACTTAGGAGTCCTCACGACCCCTAAGTAGAAATTGCACCCACGAGATCCTCTCGACTCGTAGGAAGAAAAGTCTTTATGGGACCCCCACGGCTCATAAAGTTGAAAAGCCTTAGGTGACAGATCTAAACCTGTTTCCGAAGCCATCGTTACCCTGCAAGAAAACCAAGATAAACTGCATATGGACCACATCCACCAGAGCTACATGCAAACATGAGATAAAAAAATGTATATCTTTTATTCTTGAATTCAAAATGAATACAAGATACATGTCATAAAAAGAATCAAAATGGATACAAAATATTCTCTCATTCAGAAGTGAATACAAGAAAAGGAGAATATACAAAAAAATCTTTAAGCTGGCGGACGGTGTAATAAATTCGTCAGTTCATCCTTCTTCCGCTGGGCCCTGGGTTCAAATTTTGTTATGGCTACGAGACTGTCACGACCCGAAAAGTACGGAGCATGACTGACACTTAAATTACGAAACGTCTCGAGGCGTACGTAATCTAAGTAAGCCAAAACCCAGAAATCAAAACCAAATAAGCAGTAGAGTGAAATAAAACCAATTTACTGAAAGCGATTTTAATCAAATAAGTCATATCAAGCTTTTTAAAAGCAACATCCATTTTTCCGAAAATTTCGGCAGAGTCTCCTTTGTAAATACTGGCCCCCAAACGGGTATAAACAGGAATATATATGAATAACATGAAATAAGGCATCCCCAAGCGAGAGCTAGCTCTTCACCCCAAGGCGGACTCAAATCCCACGCAATATAAATCATCAATGTGCAAAATAAGCATAAAAGGCGCAAGTAATAAGCAACATGTCAGCTCAAGTGAGCGCGACCTAATGAAACAACATACATGCCCACAAATCTCACTGTCTCGTCTCTAAGTCAATATACATCAGTACTGGTAGATGATACAGTAGATGGAGTACACTAGATACAATGAATATACAAGGTGGAAAGAAAATAATGACACAACCCACCTACGAGCAAAAGCCTCAAATCCAAGCAAAAGGAGGAAGTGCGTCCGCCGGTACAGTGCTGACGGATCGGAGCTGCAAAAAGGCTGTGGCACAACGGGGTGAGTTGCCAACTCGTGAGTAATATGTAACATCTATAAAGACTATCGGAAGCATGTACGCAAGTGTCATAATTCTACAATATTGATATGGTATGATGTACTAGCATGTATGCGACATGAATGCAATTTAACACGTGATCTGGATATGCTGATATGAGGAAATCATTATTTTCATCTTAGAAAACCTTTTTGAAATATCTGAAGTAATATCAAGGAAATCAACAGAAAATCCGTGTCCAGCATCGACACCTCAATGACTAACTCAATGTATCAAAGTATCGGTATTCCAATATCTCAGGCCCCAGCCGTCCGGCTGGTCCATCTCAAATATCAATATCACAATATGTCACAACCACGGTCGGTATCCTCTGGATATCCCCCACGCCAACAATCACCGGTAGGTAGTCTGCCCCTGTCAGGCTCATCGTCTACTACTCGAACTTCTTGCCCCGGGGTACCTTACCGGGCCCACCATGTACCCGAGACGGTTCATCCTACTCCTCGAAACGGGTCTCGAAAACTAACAGAAAACTCATGGTGGACGACAAAAGTATCATATCATGAGAAAACCGCAACTTGCAATTTTTAAATGATATCAGTTTTATTAAATCCTTGTGGTTTCTCCAAAATCTCATAAATCTCAAATGTTGAAATCCTCAAGAAAGAAGGTACCATAAGTACACATGCCAATGATGATGAATGCCTATGGTATCAACAATGCGAACTGCGATATATGACTAAACGACTATGTATGATCGAATGATATAATGAGGTACATGCATATGACTGGCAATTCTACATGTTCATATTGCGGAATTTAATATATTAGTACTGGTTTATAAGTCCTATATGGTGAAATTATTCTAAATTCCGGTTTAAAGAAGCTAACTAGTGTTTGTGGCATAGAAATTACCAAGGCGTGTGTGTCTGCATGAATAGTGCTCGTGCTGCATAAAAACCCTGGTAATGGTGCAAGTGTCCTATGAGATAAAGTTGCACAATTATATATAATGAACTAAGCAAGCCAAATATTTCTTGTGTCGCATATCTCATTTTAATGGTTTCTATACGATGAATTAACACATATATGGATATAAAGGTCATGCAATGCAGTAAAATAGGTAACTAGGAACTACATGCAACAAGCTAGTATTACTAGAAATTCTAAACTATCGGGCGCCTCGCGCCATCCAAACGATTTCCCCCGTAGATGTATACATCTACTCACCGGAAATCCTCAGCTAGCCTGGTCCAATCACCGCTTTCCTTTTTCGTGCCGCGTCCGAAGTCTCCGCGACCGATCCTGGAATTTGCACAACACAAAACATAAGATTACATATCCTGAAATGACGCCAAGTCACAAAATGAAAGGATCCACGTCCACAAGTTAGGCACATTGTGCACTTGGTGCGCAGAACACACACGACAACCACTATAACCTTAACTAAAATCGTCGTTCGGAACGACCGTCAAAACTAGACCCGATCAAACCAAATTTCGCATTCTCATACCCTAAAAGTCATAGGAGATGCTAATAATATAACCAACATAACAAAATTAATTCACCTTCTAATTGTATTAAAAACCTAGTAAGCCCAAAAATTTGCAATTTGGCGTAACCGTCGTAGATTAGCGATAAAATGACAACAATCCAGCACAATCATCCAACTCAAACCACTAGATGGCCACTACACTAAATTTAACCCATTTACAATGCATCAAACCCCAATTCCAAAATCAACCCTTCTCTTGAATTTCATAAACTAGCAATTTAAATCCATTCCACACTGGAAAAACCTAAATTAACACAAATTGAAGCCCACATAAGCAAGGTAACCTCTTAGATTAGGTTTGTGTAAGAAGTAGATATCAAAATAACTTAATTAACCTAATAATGGTGTTTTAAAACCCTAGTTCAACTCAAACCATCCTCTTTAAAAAAACCTAGAATCGAAATTAGCACTAAACTTAACACTAAATTAATTTAATTCAAGGAATTTATCCACAAGTGTTAATTCGGTAAAGATTATACCTCAAATTTTCTAGAGATCTAGCAAGATGATTTGCCTCCAAAGATGGCCTCCTAGCATCCAAGATCCATGCAAGAATGACTAAGGAGAAAGTATGAAGAATGGGCTTGAAATTGTGAGGTTCAAATTGGATTTTGATGGAATTTGTAATGAATTTTGAAGGAAAAAGAGAAGGGGAATTTAGGGGACAGCAGCAGCTTGCTCTCGGCCAGGGGAGGGAGTGGAGGAGAAGTGTAGGATTTGTGGAATTTTCTCCAAGTCAAAGCCATACCATATCACCTAAAACCCATACCTCAATTTAATATATTTAAATCCTTTTCAAATCAATTCTCATCACATGAGTTGAAGACAAATGGAGGGGGAGTGGGCTGCTGCTGTGGTGGGGCCGGCCATAGGAGGGGTGAGGATGTGTGTGAGTGATTGCCAAAAAAATTCCATGAAAAAAGTGTTGGATACAGTGCCCTCAAAGTCAATTATTGGATCGCAGGTACGTGATTGCAATGATTGAGGGAGGACCTATACCGATAGGACAGTCTTGCTCGAGATGATAGTATGCTATCTGCTTTGTCTTTATCATCGTATACATGCTTTAGTTCACTATTGCATGTTGATAGAGCCCATAGGATTCTTTCTTGACTGCCAGCAGTATGATGGCGATCATATACGTGGGAGCTGGGGTCTATAAGCACATCCTTAAAGTGTCTCTAGTCGTGGGAGTTTCGAGACAGGGCATCGATACTCCACAGTAGACTAGTGTATACAGTCGAGACCTTGATGAGGGGCGGTGGCCGGTCTCACAAGCCATTGGTGTCAGTTGGTTCACCTAAGATGTATACAGGTGCTCATTGGGTTATGAGTACACCGGACATGACTCCCCGGGAACATACTAGTTGGTATTATACATATCGTCAGATAGCAGTTCCCAGGTGACATGTGTACAGGTTAGTCTGTCGAACTGAGATCGTCATTTGTCTCGTGTGAGTTCCCACTGTGCTTTGATTACTACCCTACCACGGCTCAAAGGAGTCATGCAAACAGGTTTTAGTTGGGTACAGTCCCGAGCCACATGGAGGCAGTGAGCGGATCGTCAGGGATTCGTCTCTCCCGGTATTGGGGGTGAGATCGCGCTGTGTTTAGGAGAGCTATTACACGAAATCCATGGCCAGGGTAATCGAGATTTACTGGTAGGTATTCCAGTAGTATCTCAGGGTGTTCTGGGCTACTCTCTGACACGACTTATACCGCTATTGGGGGTCTGACGTTTACCAGCCCCCTAGGCCCTATATGCGATACTCAAAGACGAACGGACCAGACTGTACGGATATTGTCACTGTCAGTCTCAGTAGGGTTTCTGGATGAGTTCACTCATCAGCTTCCCTTCCGATCAATACATGGGCAACCGTTACGTACAGCTAGTACCTCTGACGTGCTAGTGGTTATACCCAGTGCCAGTGTATTGATGAGTCATTAGAGTCCCCCACAGACAGTTTTCCAAGTTTGGGCGAAACGTTGTAGAGGCCGTATGGATATATAGCGGGGTTCGATCATATCCATGCACTTGGGCACGAATCATGATCGGACGAATAATACTAGCGGGCTTTGGTTTAAGTCAGATGCTAGTATTATAGTGTAGGAATATTTTTTTGTCTCATTGCATTCGTATTCGGTCGGAATACAAATGCGGGTATATATTTACAGTCGAGGTGTAATCTCGTAATTCGTTACGGTATTATTTTGGGAGCTGCCAGTTTTCTTTTTCCGTCTTAAACACCACCCTCCATGGTTAATTATTGCGAACGACAATTTGCTATTTGACTTTGACCTATTTAGCACTGATTTTCATGGCTGCCCATTCCTTTCTGGCCGAGCACTATTCTGATGGGCATGGGCAGCATAGTTCAAGTGTGAGGTGGCTGTTTTTTGTTGGAGGGGGCTCCTTGCAATCTCGCCATTTTTGCTACGTCAAGGGCTTTTTTGCGGTGAGGGGATTAATTGGGAGGAACTAATTATTGGTGTTGGCTGGGCTTTTGTTGACGGGGGGTTCTCCGTAAAATCCGCATGATTTGAATAGGCAGGGGGTTTTCTGCGGTGGGAATGGGAATTGTTATGGAGGCTTTTGTTTAATTGATATAGGTGTTTGCTTTTGTGAAAATGAGAATCCACTGCAATTTTTTCTTTGATTCACTCCCACTTGGAAAATCCATAGAGAACTTCCTTCATGTGGCCGAGCCCTATCTGCAAGCTATTTCTCTTTTTCTCCAAGCAAAATTCTTTGCTCACTTCATCATCCAATATGGCAACTCCAATTTACCACCATCCAATCGTTTGGGTGCCTTGAGACAAAAGATCCTACACTCTCTCTACTTCTTTCTTGGACATGTCGGCTAGCAAACTTCATGTCCGAGTTGCCTCAGTTCGAGGCGGGAGCCCGTATAAAGATTCACAGACATGGTGCCGCTTCGACGGGCGTGATCGGGGAGAGGACTTCGTCGGCGCAGCAGCGAGGAGTTTGGCGTGGAGATTGAAGACCGAAGGACATGGATTGATCGGTATAATCTTTTAACTCCTTTTACATTTTGCTAGTTTACGGTTAATGGAACGATCCGGGTATTTGGGTTGCTGTGGCGCCGGTTTTGAAAAAAAATTTTGTTCCGCATTTGGTCTAGTTAAGACAGCCGGAGAGCCGCCGCACTCCAACAAAAAGACCCCCCACAAGTTCATAATTGCAAGTTTTAGTTTAATTTATTTAAATTTTAATTTTCCTTTGATTATAACCAATTAGAATTTGGAAATAACATACTAAAAAAATTTATATTACAAACTAGATTTTTGTTGTCAAGGTTCTTAAGTATGTAACTAGCCCATTCAAATTTGTATTTATCACTAATTTAATATATATTTAACAGCTTAAAATAATATTAAAAATAATAATTTAGGGAAAAATATTTAAATGACCAGAAATTTATAAGTGACTCATTAGCTACTAAATACTAGCAATTTCTTATCTAAATTAGGTATAATTAGGCCTATATTGAAAAATAATTATAATGACAATTTACGGAAAAATACCAATTATTTACCGATTATCGGGAAAATACCTAAACGACTTTTCAAGGCGTTACAGAGACGGGTCTCCGCCTGAGACTGTTGAGCCTGATATGAGGCGAGCCGGATCTCAAGCTCTTTTTCAGCAACTTTGTGAGCTTCAACCATCTCGCGGGTAAAGATAACGACTTTATCAATAGCTACCACCTCCCTGATAGCTCCTTGAAGTACTCGCCAGATTTCATATGCACGGGTGGTCTTAGCACTGAGTTGAGCTTGAAGTTCCCCCAAAGCATTGGAAGCTAACTCCCTCTCCGAAAACTTCCGATCAAGCCTCTTCTCGCATGATTACAGATTGGCCGCACACCGTTCGATCCATCCTCGCAGACTTAATTTCACGATTAAGATATCGGAAGGAAAGCGGATGCACTCAAGGGCTATGTAAGAAAGTCTCCTCTCGACAACGGTACTCAATTCAAGACATGAACAAGCCATATGCTGTGTAAGGCAATAAGGAAAGTCTTTGGTATACACCTCATTAAGCGCGCATTCGCGGCTATATGCCTGTTTAAAGGGGAAGGGTATCCAAAACGCGCTGATTTGCGGGCAACATGACGATAGTGTTCGCACTTAAAGAAATTTCCCAAGGGTAAAAGTATAAAGCTCATGTACACAGGCGGGATGCACGTACGAATACATGGCAAACAGAAAAATTCAACAGAAAGCATTCAACAGTTAATAATAAGAGAAATACATTGATCTAAATATACTACTCTACAGAGAAAAGATCACCAAATATGGGATCAAAGATACAGGGGTTAACAAAACAAAAAACAAAATTCTCCAGTTCCCTCTCTGCCCTCTCCACCACGTCGATGCGGCGGTCTTCACGAGGGGTTGATCGCCACCGATTAGCTCCATGCTCATCAGCAAAAGCAGACATGACAGCCCGCCGGGCTCTTATTTGACCCAGCAAATGAACCGAGCGATCCTTCAGAGCCGGGGTAATCAAGCATGCTTCGTTGGAAACACTCAATCTTATCCTCCGCCGTATCAAGAATCGCTAGGGTCATCTCTGCCGGATGAGGAGGGATATCGGCGAGCACGGCTAGAAATATCGTCCGGAGCCAAATGGAGCCCATAGGAAGAGGAGAGCCCCTACGAGTCAGAAGCTCGTATATCACCGCGTCACATTGAGCGTCGGTGAGTAGGGGATCTGCTAGCCGCGCAGCAAGGCGAGGAACCATTTTCTCGATGGGAACCTTCCATGGTTGCCGACGAGCGTGGGGGCGGTTGCAAGCCATAAATTGTGATTTGTTTCTCAATATGATCATCCTAAGGTCTAGATGGTTTTCTCTTTAGAGAAGAAGAAAGGCCTTGGCTTCAAGTTATAAAGCGATGCATTCAATGCTATGCACAGAAAATGTTGTGCATGGTGGAACTATCCCCAAGGCCTAGAAAAAGGGAAGAACATCGGAAATGAAAGAGATGACTCATTGGAATCAGAGTAGGGAGATGAAACGACCTCATCAATAGAGTCTCACGTGCATAGCACGTGAGCACCAGCCTTGATCCTTATTGGAAGTTAAACCGGCATCGCACATGTATAACACGTGAGCAGGCGCTAATACAGGATTGAAATTCCCCAACAGTACCTCATACGCAAAACATGTGAACACCAACAACAGTATGACAAAACTTCATACAGAACACATGTAAACATAAAAAAGGGGGAAAGGAAAGTTTTGTCATTCATACTCCGAAAATTCATACAAAAATAAAAGAAAATGTTTACAATGGTAAAACATTAAATTCAGGACATGGATTGAGAAATTCAGAAGTAAGGCCGTCTAAAATGCTTCTGGCCTCTCGGACCATTCTCGTATGCATCCTCTCACTATCACAAGCGTCAGGGTCCTCACTGATGTCATCCGTCCTCCGATAAACAGAGATTATCGTTGTCTGCTGGAAAATTTGATGCAAGATATCAATGAGATTATCTCGCCGCTTCTTCGAGATCAGGCCCATCAGATATACTGAGTGCACCTTGTCTTCAGTATCATCCAATGCCTTAAGTGGCACGGCTTCATAAAATCCAGGAAGTGCTTCCCAAATCGCTCTCACAACGAGCTTCAAAAGAGCGGAGCGATGAAGAAGCAGCTGACCGTTGTATTCGTTAAAGCGATTCATAATTTCAGCGCACTGTGCGTTTGTAAACTCCTGGTTTTGGCAGCGGCCTTGTGCGCGAATGTCTTCATAAGAAATAATTTCATCAAGATCGTACAGATGAGCGACCATAGTGTCTGAAAAGAAAAATCAGTAAGAGTTTAGTGGTCAAACTGATCCTAATTAAACAGACATTGGAATTCAAACAATTCTTTGGAAAACAAGTTCTGTTAAGTTACCAACAAATTCAAATTTGTATGAATAAGGGTAAAACCTTGAGATTTTTTTTTTCAAGAACACCAGGGGATAAAATTCCTGAAGGGTCCCCTTGATCTTTCAGAGCTAAGCTCTTCTTCAGAGGAATTAAATTCCTTTTATGTGATGGAATTAAATTCCAAAAACTCAGAAAACATATGAGAAGCAAAATCCCATGAATCCTCAAAAAGAATCAGAGGGGAATGCCATAGATATGAAGGTTTACTGCTCAAAGATCACATCTTTGGATTGCTAAGAGACAGGTTTTCATAGGAGAGCAAAGCTCTCATAATGGATTTAAAATCCAGAAGTTTTGTTCAAAAAGAAAAGTTCTTTCTGATGTGCAAGATCTTTACCAAAAAGAGTTTCTTTTTGACCGATTTTAACTTTGGAATTCAATGGCAGAGAACTATGCTCTGAGGAGGAGAATTAAATTCTCAAAGAAAACGAAGAAGGAAGAGGATGAAAGAAACAATGGCTGCCTATGGAACCAAACCCTTGCATTTATAAGACGTGACAAGGACGGTTCACCTCCCCGTTCCCCTAGACAATCCAACGGCTATAAAGGTGATAGCGTTGCACCCACATGCAAACCACGTGAGAACAATGCTTTGGGGGCATTTGTTCCCTTACAGAAATTAAATAAATAAATAAAGCAACGGGAAAAAGTCCCCAAGTGGAGCATCACATGCCCACACGTGATAGGCGTTACGCCGACAAAACTAAGCTAAAACTGGGCCTCATGTGCAGACACGTGACCTCTATAGACAAAGTATATAGGCTCCAGAATAAAGCAAACAATTGAAAAAAAAATACTCACGTGATAGCACGTGACACCTTTTGGTAGGCTTAATTTGGTGGGGTCACGTGCTACACGTGATAAACTCCTATGCCTTCTGAACCGATAGAAGTAAATTCTAATTAAAAGGGACCAAAAACCTTATTTCGAAAATATTCCCTTGTATATTTCTAAACAAGAAAGATTACGCTCTGTAAAACAGAGCACCGTTGGATTAAAGATCCCATGGTGATTAAAAATCACCAATCTACAGAAAAATTCTGTGCAAGGAAATATCTTCCTAAACTTGTTAAGAACAATAAAAGAAATATCTTTTATAAAACAGAAGTCCTTGGATTAAAAATTCAACGGTGAATAGAATTCACCGAGTGATCTAAAAGATCATGTTGGTTGATTAGAAAATCAATCAAAATCTCTCAATGAGAGATTTTCTAAACAAATTGATTCCCTTCTTTCTCCTATAAATAAGAGCAAAGAAACAAAAAAGGAGGAGATAGGCAGAGAAGGGAATAAAGAAGAAAGAGAGAGAGAAACCCTTCGTAAGCAAAAAAAAAAGAGAATTTAATTCTCCAGAGAAAAAAGAGAAAAAGAGACTTTAGGTAAGAGGGAACAAAACACAGAGAGAATATCTCATCCCTTTTTTTTTTACCTCAATAAGAGTTTAAATCTTCTAAAAAGAACTTAGTTCTTCTTCTGATTGAGATCTGCAGAAGCAGATCTCCCCACAAGTTGAGAATTTAATTCTCATCGGGGAGATTCTGCCTTGCAGATCCAAAACTTAGGGGAAGATCTAAGTTCAGAGAATTTAATTCTCATCGGGGAGATTCTGCCTTGCAGATCCAAAACTTAGGGGAAGATATAAGTTCAGAGAATTTAATTCTCCCAAAAATTATATAGGAATTTAATTCCTCTGATAAAATAAGGATTTAACCCTTGATATAAGAACTCAGTTCTTCCTTATGGTGAAAGATCTGCAGAAGTAGATCTCCTCACAAGTTGAGAACCTAAGAGAAAAGCTAAGTCTTAAGAATTTAATTCTTAAAAAACACTGCGTTCGAAAGCCCCAAAACTAAGGATCTCCATGCACGTAAGAGGATTGGCACCCAACATAATAACAACCGATCACGTACTCCCACGTGAGTACCTTTGATGAACAAAAGAGGATAACCGAGATTGGCTCACGTGATCACACGTGACCCCAAAGTAGTGCTTAGCACTTACAAGGAAAATAGGGAATAAATCAAAGGCAATTTCCATTTTTGGCGCCCCACGTGATTCCACGTGACCCGATAGCGCTTAGCGCTCAGGAAAGAAAAAAGGAATAGACCCAAAGAAACAGCGCATCAAATTTTTAGTGTTTAACACAACTTCAGGCGCCTCACGTGACCCCACGAGAGCGCCTGACATTGCTAGTGGTGAACATTACTTCAAGCACCTCACGTATGAGCACGTGAGCGCATAGCACAACACTATACAAGGCCAATATTGACCAAACACAGATCAAATTTCCCGAGGACCATCTATTGAGCTCCTCATGCTTAGGGTCTCCAAAATCGATCTCAGTTCCAAAGACAACTAATGAGTTCCTAACTGATGGCATCTAAACTGATGTTCATCCCATTTTCTCCTAGCCGGGATATTGGTTCAAGAGTACATCTCTCCACACCTATGATACATGTCGTTGTAATTCCTCAACGTCTTCAGAGAGATGGAGGATCCCAATAACCAATAACTTTTGGCGCACCCCAAAACTGTCAAACTAAAGCACCACAGACCGTAATGTTTTTAAACTAACTATGGACTGCAACGCCCTTAAACTAAAACTTCACCTCAAAAAATGCTGATCTGTGGACCGCAATGTCTCTAAACTATACTCTATAGACTATGAGGTCCTTAAACTCATGGACTATGATGTCCTTAAACCTTACAGACTATGATGTATTTAAACTAGACTATAACGTCTTTAAACTATGGACTATGATGTCCTTAAACTCACATAGACTATGATGTCCTTAAACCCAATGGACCGCAATGTCCCTAAACTAAAACAATAGAGCCTACATGCTCTTTTGTTGGATCTAAATGATCCTAAACCCCTATTAAGTAGATCTTCGTCTAAAATTAGACTAACGTATCTTTAACAAACATTTGAGTTGATCTTAATCTAAAACAAGATTAACGATTCTTAAACTAACCCAAACCCAAATCTAAGAAAATACGGATTTGGACTAATCCACGCCCTACGGGCGACAACATAAATTAGTCTACTTATACAATCCACGGGCAACCAAAAATAAAACAAAAACAGATGACACGAAGTGACCTTCTGGAGCAGGAGAAAGTGGTTACTGCGATACGGTAGCGTAATTAACTACAGGGGCTTGCGCCTGCAGGGAAGAGCGTCCCCACAATAAAAAAAACCCTCACAATGAGGGGGAATCTGACGAAGTCTGCTACAACGGCCGCATCCGTCTAAACCTCCGATACACGGTGCCATAAATTAACTTGGCATCCTCGGAGAGGTGGACGGATAAAATCAAATAGCATCTGCCCCCAAATTCAGGAAAGACGTTTGTCTTCCCGGTTTTCGGCGGTGAAAAAGTGTTTTATTTTCTATCATTCATATAATTTGTAAAAGTGATGTAATATTATTTTGCGGGGCACATCTGGGTTGAGATTGTAGCCACCGTTGTATATTATTTCTTTTACTGTTTTTTCCTCCTAGGATAGACCCAAGGTGGGGTACACAAACTACCGGGTTCTTTGAAGTGCCGAGTGGCCTACACATTTTACTGAGGGAGGTTGCTTCACTTCGGGAATTTGGCGGATAGTTTGCCACACCCATAGGGGTCTGGGGTGGGGTTTGGCTATTCATCAAGACTGTTGAATCCGTCTTTCGTTACAGGCTTAAACGAAACGCGGAATTCCTAGTATATCCAATATATTCATTTGTGATCTGGAATGCCTATTATTGCGTGAGATGAATGGCTATATATATATATATTATATCTAGTAGGCATTGCTTATGTTTTGCACCCGCACTAGTCCAGCCCCCGCTTTGCCGGTAGTTAAGTAACCTAACGGTGCATGACGGGGCCCCGTGGCGAATGCGGATGGCATAAGCGTACGTTGTATTTTCTTTTCTTTTGCTGCAATGATAGGTTGTAAATGACGAGACCGTATTAACATTGATTAATGCAAAGATAAAACAAACTAAAGCTTAATCGTTGGAACAATTTTAAAACCACTCGGTTTTCTTCAAAAAGCAATTTTAAATGCGGAGCTTAAATCACTCCTTTTAATAAGCTATCATGGTTTCTTCGACTATATCAAGTTCACTACGTTCATGGTTTCGCCAAAACCATTCATAGCCCTCCATTATTTCATATGAATAGTCAGTAGTATTCAAGCTATGTTTGTTGACCTTCGCCAAGGCATAGTGATTGGTAGCTGCTGGGTATTCATATATAGTATAGATAGATGCGTTGGTTTGGGACAGTCGTACTACTTTGTTGGCCTTCGTCAAGGGTATGTATGGGTGGGTTCAAATTAACCTGGACAATGGCGGGTGACTTATGATTTGTTGGCTTTTGTCAAGGTCATAAGAGCATGGGGCAAAAATCCATATCGGGAGTTTCTGAGGAAACTGAAACTTGCTAATATTGCATACCATTTGGAGTGTGATAGTTTTGGTAGGCTTCCTGATTGTTACGATTTTCTGCGTGCTTAGTTTTAATTACCGCAATCAAGATGATTTCGCTTGGTAGCTAGCCGGTTGAGTACGGGTCGATCCACAGGGAGATATAATCTTTTTCTTTATGTTTTAACGAGTTAAATACAAATATGTCGAGATTTGTTTTAAGATCAACTAATGAAATAAGGGATGATAAAAGATCTTGTTAGGGTTAGGATTAGGTTAGTTCGAGTTAGGAATTTCTCACTTCTTTCAATGCCCTTTTTAATATCGGTGTTACGGTAATCGGCAACAATGGGGATTAACACGACTAGGAAGGAACTTACAAGTATAAGCTAGGCTTTCCATGCTTAGTTTCTTCCTATTGGTCCTTGTCCATCCGTTCTTGGCTCTTATTCCTAACCTCCGGTTAATTCAACCACAACTGGTCTAACTATGGAATCACCGCTATCATATAGGATAGGATGCCGTAATGAACGGATTGTGGTTCAATTAAAGGGAACCCGAATTAAGGTGTTGGGCAAAGAAAAGAGTGAGAGAGATTTCCTTCTCTCAAACTTTCCTTCTCCTGCCCTAACAAGTGAGAGATTACTCACCCATTAAAAAGATAAAAACCAAAAAGGAAGGCAGAAATAAATGAGATTAAGAAGAAATTACAACTAGCTATTTGAGACCTCACTTTGGCAAGGATCTTACTCAAGCATCAGCGTTGTTAAGGATAAAGAAAATAGAAGAAGAGAAAACAAAAGAAAAACAACGATAAAATAATACAACTAAATTAGCAAATAAAAATTGTAAAGATAAACATGCAAGATAAAAAGGAACTCTTTTTTTTTTATTATTTTTTTTATTAATCAACGCTCATAAACTCACTACAATTTTTCATAGAGAAAGATAAAGAAGAACAAAATTTAATTCTAACATCTAAAATAAAGAAAGGCATTCCCTAATTTGGCTTTGAGCTCTGCTATTTATAGGCAGGAGAGTGAAACCCTAGGTATACATTCTGAGCCAATCACAAGATTACAAAACTACCCCAAAAGAGCCGAGTCAACGCTGCTTCAACTGCCACCGACACTGTTCAAACGCGGCCGCGGAACCGCGGCAGAAGTGCCTATTTGGCCGCGGTTCCGCGGCCATTTGGTGGAATTGGGGGACCATCTTTTCAGGGCTTCTCCATGTTACTGTTCTCTTATGTTTTGTACACTTGGTTTCTTAGAATCTCTTCAGTTTTCTTCCAGATTTTCAGCAGTGCAAAATGATGTGGACTTTTGCCTTGAGCTCCGCATTTGAAGTCTTGGATCTTGTGCTGCCATTGTGCTTTGTTCATTGAAGTGACCAATGATTTGCCATTTTGTCCCTTGAACTGGTAGGCGGCATCATACGGATGGTTAGCGGAGATCAGTATTCATCTGTTGTTGGTCGTAGTCCCGCATTTGTTGCGACTTTTCATGAATTTCACTATTAAGAGCTGAGAACCTATAACCTGCAATTATTCAGCAAACACGGATCAAAAGTACTTACCTATATGCATTGTGATAAAAAATGGACGGTATAAAAATGCAAAAATCTGATATGAACAAATACCCCCAAACTTATCATTTGCTCGTCCCGAGCAAAGCCAATTTATTCAAAAAAAATCCTAACCTCACTTTTGCAGGGAACGCAATTGCACTGAGCTCGTGCAACAAGCCGTTAAAGCTCTAGGTGTCCCTAGTAGGAGGAGTGTTGTCTCCTGAGGCTTTTCAGCGGATACTACCCACAAAATCCTATAATAAAAGGAAGACTGTGAAAGTTACATATAAAAATAAGAATTATAAAAGAAAGACTTTGAAAATTAGAGTTTCCAACTACACTAGCTTTTCGGTTGTCATGAGCCCTATCTTAATAGTCATGAAAAAATGTTAGAAATCACATCATCCTGCTGTAAAACATCGTCTTTATTATTTATTCCTACCTTTCTTCTAAACACTGATCATATACCCCTACATGTGTGTAAAGAACACCCCTACACTCGGAGAATTCAATTCAAGCTATCATACTCTGGTCCATCTACCTTCGTACTTTTTAATTAATGAATATTTAGATGGAATTGCTCACACATTTTTCATGCGACCGTTAATACTTCTTGAGGTACTTACCGACCAATTACTCATGTGCTTGCTTATTAGGTGTATTTAGTATTTTTCTCGTCTTGCAACACCTAAGGCTTAGCAGTGACTCCCAAACCAGTTGGTCTAAGGCACTAGGTGATGAAGCACCCTCGCTATATTTTTTTATTGCTGCCTTGGTGATTACAAAACTAGTGTTCATTTTTCTACACCATTTTATCTTTTATACTTCATTTATAATTTCCTTCATACTTTGTCTTTAAGACAAGAGCATTTCAAGGTATCCTTTACTATCCCGAGTTTCAAGACGTGTGTAAGTGCGTATAGTAGGGTATCAATATTCAAATGTTTGGCGTCCAGAATAAAAACTATTTTTCAGACTTATTTTTATCCGCAAATTAGTGACTTCTTTCATCTTACTAACCATTGGGAAAACGGCTCATAACTACTTATTACTAGTTTCGTTTAAGAAAACATCTAACTTTCTAGGTTTTCGTAAATTTTTCTTATCTTTTGGATGTAATTTTTCACTTTCTAATCTTTTATTATAAAAGAAAATTTTTGAAAATTTTGTGCTTAGGCAAAGTATGATGCAAATTGATGCGAATAAGCACAAACCTCCCCAAACTTGTTTACAACAGTGTGCTCACTGTTGCCATCTGTTAAATCTCAGAAACCTGTAAACTTGGGAGATTTTTTTTTATTAATGGGGACATGAAATATGATTGTGAAAATCTCCCCCAAACTTATTTTTTTGGCTCACCACTTTGAGTAAAAATAAATTATTTTCAAGAGCCAAATTATACCCCCCCAAACTTGAGTTAGACAATGTTAAGGTTTTTAAAGAGAGGGGTCAAAGTTACTGGTCAATGCCAAGTTTTGCAAAGACCAAAAGTCAACACCAACCATTCGATGAATTTATCAGTGAAACGCACCGGTTGGTGGAAGAACATGCTGTATGGAGCCAGGAAGAAGTGGAGAAGAGATAAGTGGTGTAAAATAAAGGGTCTGCGTCTCAATTTGGAGAGACGACACGATGATTGTGATGATGGATTACTCGCATTTTTGTGATTGTTAAGAAGAAGGGGTGGAGGTTCAATTTCTTTTTAGAGTTGATTCATCTCAACACCCGTATTTGCTAAAAATGCGAGCTCATCTGCGAAAATTTCCTCAAACCTTTCATCGATACCCCGAAGAATAATGTCATCAGAAAGAGCAGGATGATCTCTAGACTCCTTAAAAGATTCATAATCAGCGTTAGATGTTGACCCGGACAACTCAATGGAAGAGTCCGTATGTGTATAATACATAGGTGGGTCAAACAACAACATATGAACGGAGTCTAGATCAGTATCGTGAAGCTGATCAAATTCGCTGCTGTCGACATCCAATAATTCGACAGAACATGCAAGAGCAGAAGGTTCGGAGGGTACACTTCCCAACTTGTAAATGTTAAACTCAATTGACATCTTCCCGAAGGATAGAGTCATAGAGCCGTTACGACAGTTGATTACAGCATTGGAAGTGGCCAAAAAGGGTCGACCGAGAATCACCGGAATTTGGTTCCGTGGGTTTGCTATAGGTTCTGTATCTAGAACAATAAAATCAACAGGGAATATGAAGTCCCCTACCTTTATTAACACATCCTCTAGCTTACCCCTAGGATGGGTGATAGATCGGTCGGCCATTTGGAGAGTACAGTGTGTCGGTTTTAGCTCTCCTACACCTAGTTGCTCATATACCGAATACGGAAGCAGGTTAACACTGGCACCAAGTTCCAGAAGTGCGCGGTTGATGTTCTTATCCCCAATGGTTATTGAAATCGTAGGACAGCCAGGGTCCTTCCGTTTTTGAGGTAAAGCTTAGGTACGAGCATCACTCACGACACTAGCTAAGAAACCTTTTTGGGTACCTGAGATTTCCTCTTCTTAGTGCGCAAGTCCTTCAAGATTTTTGCATAGGAAGGGACTTGTTGGATTGCATCCAAGAGGGGAATATTAAAGTTGTTAGTGTATATGCCCTAGAGGCCATTACTGTATCATACTAGTTTGTATATTACTTAATGGAAGCTTGGGATATTCACCTTGTATATACAATCTTGCTCAAAATAGTAGTATGCTACTTGGATTGTTTCTACTTCAATGTGTACATGTGTTTATTTTAGTATATCACCTATACACATTAGTGGAGCCCTTAGGATCCTTGCTTGATTACCAGCGATGTGATGGCAGTCACACTAGTGGGGCTGGGTAATCTATAAGCACATCCTTATGCAGGTCCCTGGTCGCAGGACTATCGAGACAGGGCATCGTTACTCCGGAGTAGACTAGCGCATGCGCTTCTCATCCCAGTGTGGGAGACGGTCTGTCCCACAGCCGTCAGTACGTCGTACTTGAGATAGTATGCGGGTGCTCGTTAGGTTACGGGTACACTGGACAGGACTCGTCGGGAACTGACTAGTTGGTATTATGCCTATCGTCAGTTATCAGTTCCCAGGTGACATGAGTACAGCTTTGTCCGCTGACTTGACAGTGTCACTTTTCCTCGAGTATGTTCCCACTGCACTTTGATTACTACCCTACCACGGCTCAAAGGAGTCGTGCAAACAGGTAGTAGTTGGGTGCAGTCCCGAAACACTTGGAGGCAGTGACGGTTAGACAGGATTCGTCTCTCCCGGTATTGGGGGTTGACATCGCGCTGTGTCTAGGAGAGCCATTACACGAGTAGTCCCTGGCCAGGGCAAACGAGATATACTGGTAGGCTTCCAGTGTTATCTCAGGGTGTTTTGGGCTTCGCTCCGGCACGACTTGTACCGCTATTGGGGGAATGACGTTTACCGCCCCCTAGGCCCGCCATGCGATGTATCAGACGAACAGACCGGACTGTACGGAGAATGTCACATTCAGGCTCAGTAGGAGTTCAGATGGGTTTCGCTTCGTCGGTCTTCTTGTCGGCATTACCTGGGGACCGTTACGCACAGCTAGTGCCGCTTGCGGTCTGTGGTTAAACCCACTGCCAGCGTAGTGTCGAGTCTTTAGAGTCCCACACAGAAAGCTTTTCGCCTTTAGGCAAAAGAGTAGAGGTCGCATGGTTTTGCGACAGGTCGCATGGTTTTGCGACAGGGTTCGGTCACGTCCGTGCACTTGTGCACGTACAGTGTCCGGACAGTTTGCACTAGCGGGCTTTGGTTTAAGCCAGATCCTAGTGTACGTATTGGGATTGGATTTATCCAGTTTGCATTCGTGTTCCTCGGAACGCGGATGCGGGTGTGTATGCACAGTTGACGGGGATACAGAGGCAGCGGATTCTCATTAGGGTTGTTGATAGTTGACCGTTGACTATTGACTTTTTGCTCAACCCTAATGAGAATATGATATATGATTAACAATTATATTAATTAAGTATTATGGTGACATGGTTGTTGACTTGTTGACTTTTGTTGACTTGTTGACTTTGTTGACCGGTTGACTAGGCTTGACTAGTTGACCATCATGATAACCATAGCCATCATTTCATGGCAAAGACTTTTGCTTGCTTGCTCATTTGTGCAAAATGAGTGCATGAAATGATATGGTTGTGGTTGCTTCAACCATCACATAACACTTGATTGATATGATTTGTTATCATTGTTTTGGATTATGAGAGGGTAAAAAGACAAAAAAAGGCTCATTCTCACTTGCTCATTCTCTCTCTTGTTCTTGAGCTCTCTTGCTCTTGCTTTCACCCTCTTCCTCTTGCTCCCTCTCTTGACTCTATGGTTCATATATCTCATGAGTTGAGAATCAAGAACCATAGATAAAATCCCATACAAACTCTTCTCTACTCATTCTAGTTCACAAGGTTTAGCAAACCAAGTGAACTAGTTTCTTCAAAGAACGAAGAAGGAGCCAAAGGTTGGAGCTTTCAGGTGGATCTATCTTCGGCGTAAGGAGACGACGGGAAGAAGCCGATCCGGACCTCCATTGGAGTTTGAAGACGAAGGAGTTCAAGACAAGCAAGGTATAACCCCCTAACCGAGTAGTTAGCAACTCGTAGTTAGGTTGTTAGTTAGATGTTTAACCAAGATTCGGGTTATAAGTCCATGTTACCACCTCTATTAAAATCGTTTTTTATCAAATTCCGCATGCCCGTAAGTACCGGGAGAGGTAGCATGGACTTACAGTGGTATCAGAGCCTGGTTAAACTCTATCTAACATGTTAGCAAGTAACTAGAAGATCGATCAAAGAAAAAGTCCCGAAAACGAACCCGAGAATTTTAAGTTTCTGTCGATTTTTATACTGTTCAAAAGTTGATTATTTTCATCTCTAAAATCGGCTCAGGGTTTTATTAGGATAACCACCAAAAATGGTCCAACGATCGAGTCAAAACGCCGCGGAAACGCGGCGGGAGCACGCTCCCGCCGCGGATCCGCGGCCGAGTTGACTCGGCCGAGGTCCATCTTTGGTGCAGTGTTATTCTGGGGTTATTTTGGGATTTTTGGAATATATATTTTCTGCCCAGATTTTCCAGAACGAAAATTTTATTTTTGGGGTCCCGAAAATCCGTATTTTTAATCGAACTTCTAAAAGACTTAAGCTAACGGGTTTTTTCTGTAATGTGATATTTGTATTGAACGTCTGCTAATCGCTATATGTCGATTAGTGGGGGTTATACAAATCTGTGATCTGTAATGTTGCTGGAATGTGTATATGAATATGTTGGATTGTCGCGGGTGAATAGCCGGGGGTTGTGAGACGAGAGTTTTTCTTTTCTTTCAATTCATGTAAATTTGTAAATTGATGTAATAATTATTTGTATGGCCGCACAACCGGGTCGGGGTTGTAGCCATCATTGTATAATTTCTTTTTACTGTTTTTGCTCCTAGGATAGACCCATGGAGGGGGTGCACAAACTACCGGGTATGCCGAAGTGCCGAGTGGCCTACTCATGGAGATGAGGGAGGTTGCTTCGCTTCGGGTACTTGGCGGGTAGTTTGCCGCGCCCGTAGGGGTCTTGGGTGGGGTATTGGCTATTCACCGCGACCGTGTAATCTGTTTTTCGTTACAGGCTCGTGCGAATTACAGATTCCTAGTATATCCAATGTATTCATCTGTGATCTGAAATGTTTATCATTGCAGTATATCTATATATGATATTATTTAGGCGTTGCTTATGTTTTACAGACGCGCTAGCCCAGCCCCCGCTCTGTCGTTAGTTAAGTAACCTAACGGGTAATGACGGGGCCCAGTGGCGAATGCGAATGGCATAAGCGTACGTCATATTTTGGTTGTTTTCTGCAATGGTAGGATTAAATGATGGGACGCATTAAAAGAACTAATGCAAGAATATCACGCATTAAAAGAACTAATGCAAGATAATAAACCAAGTTAAAGTCGTTGGAACACTTTCGAAAAACCACTCGGTTCTTTTCAAAACCAACTTTTAAATGCGGAGCTTGAGCCACTCCTTTTAAAAGCTATCTCGTTCCATCGACCAAATCAAGTTCACTACGTTCACGGTTTTGCCAAAACCATTCGTAGCCCTCCATCATTTCAGTTAAATATTCGGTAGTATTCAAGCTATGTATTTTGACCTCACGCCAAGGCATAGTGATTGGTAGTTGCCGGATATTTATCTGTTGCATAGATAGAATGCGTTGGTTTGAGACAGTCGTACTGCCATTTTGGCCTACGTCAAGGGTATGTACGGATGGGTTCAAATTAACCTGGATAATGATGGGATGAACTTGACATGTGACTTATGACATTTTGACCTCACGCCAAGGTCATAAGAGCATGGGGCAAAAATCCACATCGGGAGTTTCATAAGTACTGAAACTTGCTAGATTTGCATACCATTTGGAGTGTGATGATTCTGGTAGGATTCCTTCAGTTTCGTCACGCGATGATATTTGGATCCCGATCCTACTGTGAGTATATGCTACTCCTCGGGAAATTTCTCACTAATCGATCAATGCTATAAACCTAGTAGGTGCCTAGAAAGGTGTTAGCGGGGCTACGCCCCCAGGGAAAAGAGGTTCTTTAATTAAGGAACTTCGCGAAAGCGTTGGAAAACCTCCCTCGAAGTACCGACACCGGCCTGGCTGAACGGTTAAGCAAGTATTGTGTGGTGGGATTGATCCCGACTAATTCTTCCTTTATGGTTTGAGGAGAGATTCGAGAAACAGTGGGAGCCATCCTGTTTAGACAAACTAAAAACCACTCTAAACTTGCAAGAGCATCATGCTGAGTGTTTCTTCTTCTGTCTCCTAATTGCAGCGACCAATCGACATGACTGGACTTAAGTTACTTCTAGATAAAAACATACTGACAGGGCCAAACTACAAAGATTGGCTCAGGAATGTCAAGATGGCAATCACTTACGACAAGCTGGGGTATCTTCTTACCACCAAAGCTCCCCCTGTCCCTGGTCCCACTTCCAGCGTCGCGGATAAGGAAATCCGCAAGACTTAGGAGATTTATAGCGCGAAGGCCAAGTGCCTCGTACTTGCCTCGATGGACAACGAACATCAGAGGAGGCACGAGAATATGGACCTTGAATCCATATTTCTCCATACAAAAGAACTGTATGGAGAGCAATCTCGTATCGCAAGATACAAAGCGTCGAAAAAGTTATTTTCGGCAAAGATGGCTGTCGGATCATCAGTAGCCGAGCACGTGCTAAAGATGATCGGCTATATTGAGGAGCTCGCGGACCTAGGGACCACATTGGAGAGTGAGCTCTATACGGACATAGTTCTCCAGTCCCTTCCTTCCACTTACGCCCAGTTTATACTGAACTTCAACTTGCAAGAAAAAGAAGTTGAACTTTCAGAGCTCCTCAACATGCTGAGGAGCGCAGAGGGCACCCTACAGAAAAGTAGGGAAACATCCACTTTGTTTGTAGGAGGATCATCTTCTTCTAGGTCCAAGGCGAAAGCTAAGGGAAAAAAGAAGAAAGCCCCCGCCAAACCAAGGGGCGGTGTTAGTAAAGTGGATACGAAGGGAAAAGCTAAAGCAACAAAGAAAGGGGGGAAGCTTGTGGATAAGGAAGAATGCTTCTATTGTCATAAGAAAGGTCACTGGAAGAATGATTGCAGGGCTTGGAAAGCCAGAACACAGGAATTGAAGCAGGTTGCAGCTTCAGCTTCAGGTGTGTATGTTATTGAAAACTGTCTTTCAATAAACTCTACTTCCTGGGTATTGGATACCGGATCAGGATCTCATATCTGTAATTCTTTGCAGGCGTTGAGAAACCGTAGGGTTTTGAAGGCAGGTGACATGACCCTCAGAGTTGCGAACGGAGCTAGCATGGATGCTAAAGCCGTGGGGGACTATCACCTGGGGATGTCAGATGGACATGTTTTGGTTTTGCGTAATTGCTTTTTTGTACCCAACGCAACTTGTAATATCATTTCTGTATCTTTAGTTTCTAAAGAAGGTTATGAATTTGCGTTTGTAAGCAATGTTGTAAACATTCACCTTAATCAAGTTCTGATTGGGTCAGGTACATTGAGTAATGGTATATACGTATTGAACCAACCACAGATTTTCAATGTCCAGAATACGCACAAAAGAAAGTCTTCGGAAATAAATCAGACTTTCTTATGGCATTGTAGACTGGGTCACATCAATGAGAGAAGGTTGACTAAGTTACATACAGAAGGATATTTGAATCCGTTCGAATATCAATCGTATGCCACTTGTCAATCCTGTCTCAAAGGAAAGATGACAAAGACTCCGTTTACTGGACACGGAGTAAGAGCGAGCGAGCTCTTGGGACTCGTACACAGTGACGTGTGCGGTCCAATGTCTACACATGCGCGAAGCGGTTATTCTTACTTCATTACTTTTACGGATGACTTCTCAAGGTACGGTTATGTCTTCTTAATGAAACATAAGTCCGAAGCCTTTGGAAAATTCCAGGAGTATAAGAATGAAGTAGAAAAACAAACCGGCAAAAGTATTAAGATTCTAAGATCGGATCGAGGTGGAGAATACTTAAGTGCCGAATTCCTGGACTATTTAAAAGAGAACGGAATTCTCTCTCAGCTTACTCCTCCATACACTCCGCAACATAACGGTGTATCGGAGAGGCGGAACCGAACCCTATTGGATATGGTGCGGTCCATGATGGATAACGCTGAGTTACCGCGATCATTCTAGGGATATGCGCTAGAATCAGCCGCATACCTTTTGAACCGAGTTCCCACTAAGACTGTGCCTACCACACCATATGAGTTATGGAGTGGGAAGAAACCCTATCTCCAATATCTGAAGATCTGGGGATGTCCAGCTTTTGTCAAAAAGCAGCATGCGGACAAACTCGAGGCACGCTCAGTACTGTGCAAGTTTGTGGGATACCCAAAGAACACCAGGGGGTATCTTTTCTACTACGCAGAGGAACAAAAAGTCCTTGTTTCTCGTAATGCCCACTTTCTAGAACACCAGTTCTTGGAAAAGGAAATAAGTGGGAGCGCAGTAGAACTGGAAGAAATTCCAGAACCACGGACTATTACTGAAAGTTTAGTGGAACCAGAGGGTTCGGGAGAACAGGACATTCCTACGCCGCTCCGCAGGAGTAGTAGGCAGACTCATCCGCCCGAGAGATACTACGGTTTTCTCATAGACGGGGATAGAGAGGATTGCATCATAGATTATGATGAGCCTACTAGCTTCCAGCAGGCCGTTCAGAGCGTTGACTCAGTGAAATGGCTGGATGCAATGCGGACCGAAATGGGGTCCATGTACACCAACAAGGTATGGACGTTGGACATTGCTCCAGACGGGGTAAAACCCGTAGGATGCAAGTGGATCTTCAAAATGAAGATTGGTGTAGATGGACAGGTTGAGACCTATAAAGCTAGGCTGGTAGCAAAGGGTTTTCGTCAAAGACCTGGCTTGGACTATGACGAAACCTTTTCTCCAGTAGCCATGCTGAAATCCATTCGGATCCTTCTTGCCATTGCTGCCTTCCACGATTATGAGATCTGGCAAATGGACGTAAAGACCGCTTTTCTAAATGGAAATTTAGAGGAGTGTGTCTATATGGACCAACCAGAGGGTTTCATTCAGAGTGGGAGCAGCGGAAAGGTGTGCAAGTTGCTTAAGTCCATCTATGGACTGAAGCAGGCATCGCGGAGTTGGAACATCTGTTTTAATGAAACGGTCAAAGAATTTGGCTTCATCAAAAATCCAGATGAACCATGCATCTATAGTAGATTTGTAGCGAGAACTGTAGTATTCCTCGTTTTATACGTGGATGACATTCTCTTAATAGGAAATGACATTCCTATGCTACAATCTGTCAAGGGGTTCTTGTCGCACAGGTTCTCCATGAAAGACCTGGGTGATGCCTCATACATCCTGGGGATCCGGATCCATCGTGATAGATCCAAGAGGATATTAGGACTTTCACAGTCCAGGTACATCGACACTATACTGAAGAGATTCAGTATGGAAGATTCCAAGCGCGGTAACCTACCGGCTTGTCACGGGATCACCCTCTCTAAAGAGATGTCTCCCAAGACTGATTTGGAGAGGGATCGCATGTCTATTATATCCTACGCTTCTGCGGTAGGCTCTATAATGTATGCGATGTTGTGTACCAGACCGGATGTAGCTTATGCACTGAGTGTAGTAAGCCGGTATCAGTCAAACCCTGGGGAGAAACACTGGATAGCGGTAAAGAACATTCTCAAGTACCTGAGAAGGACTAAGGAGATGTTCTTGGTGTATGGCGGAAAAGACCTCCAGATCGAGGCCTTTGCTGACTCCAGCTTCCAGAGTGACAAGGATGATTCCAAGTCCATGTCGGGTTTTGTCTTTACCCTCAATGGAGGGGCGGTGTGTTGGAAGAGTTCCAAACAAGAAACCGTTGCGGACTCGACGATGGAAGCGGAATACATCGCTGCATCTGATGCCGCAAAAGAAGCTGTCTGGATGAGGAAGTTCTTGAAAGAACTTCAGGCGGTTCCGTCCATTGTTGATCCAATACCTCTGTATTGCGACAACAACGGGGCTATAGCTTTAGCGAAGGAACCCAGGTCCCATCAGAGATCCAGGCACATCTTGAGGCGGTATCACCTGATCAGGGAGATCGTGGATCGCCAGGAGATCGAGGTTCGGAGAGTCGCTTCAGAAGATAACACTGCAGATCCATTCACCAAGGCCCTGCCCCAGACTCAGTTCGAGCGGCTGATCGAGATGATAGGTCTTCGATACGCCATTACATGGCCTTAGTGCAAGTGGGAGATTGTTAGTGTATATGCCCTAGAGGCCATTACTGTATCATACTAGTTTGTATATTACTTAATGAAAGCTTGGGATATTCACCTTGTATATACAATCTTGCTCAAAATAGTAGTATGCTACTTGGTTTGTTTCTACTTCAATGTGTACATGTGTTTATTTTAGTATATCACCTATACACATTAGTGGAGCCCTTAGGATCCTTGCTTGATTACCAGCGATGTGATGGCAGTCACACTAGTGGGGCTGGGTAATCTATAAGCACATCCTTATGCAGGTCCCTGGTCGCAGGACTATCGAGACAGGGCATCGATACTCCGGAGTAGACTAGCGCATGCGCTTCTCATCCCAGTGTGGGAGACGGTCTGTCCCACAGCCGTCAGTACGTCGTACTTGAGATAGTATGCGGGTGCTCGTTAGGTTACGGGTACACTGGACAGGACTCGTCGGGAACTGACTAGTTGGTATTATGCCTATCGTCAGTTATCAGTTCCCAGGTGACATGAGTACAGCTTAGTCCGCTGACTTGACAGTGTCACTTCGCCTCGAGTATGTTCCCACTGCACTTTGATTACTACCCTACCACGGCTCAAAGGAGTCGTGCAAACAGGTAGTAGTTGGGTGCAGTCCCGAAGCACTTGGAGGCAGTGACGGTTAGACAGGATTCGTCTCTCCTGGTATTGGGGGTTGACATCGCGCTGTGTCTAGGAGAGCCATTACACGAGTAGTCCCTGGCCAGGGCAAACGAGATATACTGGTAGGCTTCCAGTGTTATCTCAGGGTGTTTTGGGCTTCGCTTCGGCACGACTTGTACCGCTATTGGGGGACTGACGTTTACCGCCCCCTAGGCCCGCCAAGCGATGTATCAGACGAACAGACCGGACTGTACGGAGAATGTCACATTCAGGCTCAGTAGGAGTTCAGATGGGTTTCGCCTCGTCGGTCTTCTTGTCGGCATTACCTGGGGACCGTTACGCACAGCTAGTGTCGCTTGCGGTCTGTGGTTAAACCCACTGCCAGCGTAGTGTCGAGTCTTTAGAGTCCCACACAGAAAGCTTTTCGCCTTTAGGCAAAAGAGTAGAGGTCGCATGGTTTTGCGACAGGTCGCATGGTTTTGCGACAGGGTTCGGTCACGTCCGTGCACTTGTGCACGTACAGTTTCCGGACAGTTTGCACTAGCGGGCTTTGGTTTAAGCCAGATCCCAGTGCTGGTGTTTTCGTGGAGTGAGATGTGGGTCCGTTCGGAGCAGCAGTAGAAGAGGAGCCTTTTGAAGAATGGAGAACAGGCTCAGAAGACGAAGAAGAAGAAGAAGAAGAAGAAGAAGAAGCCGGGGTGTCATCATCTATGCCAACGTTGTTATGCAGCATCCTTCCAGATCTCAACGTAGTCACGACACTCACATTATGGTTCTGTTGTTCAAGAGCAATATGTACATTATGTGGGTGACCAGGATTTGGGAGTGGTTGAGATGGAAGCTTCCCTTTCTCTCGCTCACTTAAAGCTGCATTCAGTTGTGCAATCTGGTCTTCGATGGTTTTGATGCTTTGCCCGTATGCAGCAGTGTGTTGCACCAAAAACTGAATGGAAGACTGGATGTTGGCGGTGGATTGAGTCGATTGCTTTATAAACATTTCCAGATTTCGTTCTAGTGAGGAAACCTTATCGTTGTTTAGCGGAACAAAATTGTTTTGAGAAAAAGAATTGTTGGGTGCAAAATTGTTCGTCGGATTTTGAAAAGGTTGGGGTTGGAAAGGCTGCTGATATTGATTTTGAGCTTGTTGTTGAGGAGGAGGAGGCCTCTGGAAGTTGTTGTGGCCTTGGAATTGTTGCCGGTTCTGATTCCAGGTGAAATTTGGGTGGTTCCTCCAACCAAGATTGTAAGTGGAAGAGTATGGATCATTCCTTGGTCCTTGCTGAAATGCAGCATTAACCTGATCCTGTCTTTGAGCAGGTGGGTTGTAAGGACACTCTTCGGTCAAATGTGATGGGTCAGAACAACAAGCGCAGATGGTACGAGGGGGAAGAGCAGGGGTAGGAGAAGGAGATGAGAATTTGCTCTCAATTACTTCCAGTTTTTGCGTGATTGCTGCCATCTCGGCATTCATTGCAATTGAGATATCGAGTTGATGAACGCCTGTCCTAGAGAGACCAGAAGAAGTAGAAGTAGAAGAGGTAGACGAAGTATTCGGTCTAGTGCTTTCCCACTGAAGCGTTTGTTCTGCGAATCGTCGAAAAATTGCCAAGCTTCCTCGTCAGATTTGGATAGGAAGTTGCCTTGACAAATGGTCTCTAACAACTGCTTAGTTGCTGGATTCAAGACCTCATATAAGGTCTGGCAAAGTTGTCATCTCTCAATACCGTGATGAGGGCACCGAACAAGAAGGTCTTTGTATCGGTCAAAGTACTTCCAAAAAGGTTCGGCAGGAAGCTGGGAAAATTGGTTAATTTCGTTTCTTATTCTCGCAGTTTTGTGATTTGGGCAGAACTTTTTAAGAAACGCTTTTACAAACTCATCCCAACTGTTTATGGAATGCGATGCGGTACTATACAACCACTTCTCAGCATGGTCATACAGAGTGAAAGGAATGACTCATAGCCGTATAGCATCGTCAGACAGTTGGGTTGTCTTCATCATTGCAGAGACATTCTGGAACGTGTTAATGAAGATGTATGCATCTTCGGATTCCAGCCCGTGAAATTTGGGCAACATGTTGATGAAGTGGGGCTTAATTTCGAAATTATCCCCATTGGCCGGCGGAAGTGAAAGACAGGTAGGAAGTGCAGAGCGGGTAGGATAGAAGCGATCCTGGAGCGCGATTCGCTGTGGCGCTTCAACAGGAGGTGGTTGCGGGTTATTCGCACCTAGATGAGGTGGAATCAGTCCCGAGGGAGGTAAAGTGATGTTAGGAGGAAATCCTGACATCTCAGAAGAAGGATTTGGTGATGATGATGATGGTGAAGGTGAAGATGTATGGACAGAATTCCGGTCAACGTCGGAGTTGGCCGGCAAAGGTAAAGGTGAAAGAGGTGTGGAGGGAGTTTCGACGTCAGAGTCGATCGCGTAGTCGGTAGCGACTAACGAAACGCGTACTAGGCGGGCGCTAGTGTCCCGAGTCCAACCGGACATACACTAAACGAGTTTAGTATAGTCAAAGCGTAGAATGTGAGGGTTAATGAAGAAATGCGGATGAAAGGTGAATGAAATGGAATTCTGGTGTCAAAGGACAAGTTTTTATAAAAGTTATTTTTTTTTGAGAAAGAGTTTTGCAAAAAATGTGTACGGACTTACGTTACAACTTCAAACAATCACAGTCAAAACATGCATAATCATACCTAGAGCTATGGTCTTCTAAGTCCACTAGACTGCTCCTAACTGTTCCAAAGTGACAAGTTGTGAGATAACCCTCAAATCGTCTCTTCACTGCCAATTGTGGCCAGGTAAGCACAAATGAAGAAAGGAGCTTCTGCTCACGAATCACCGTGAGACGGGCCTTTTAAAATTACATTTCTCACTTATCTAGCCTAGGCACCACAAAGTCAAGTTTAGATAAGCGATTGAATGCCCACAACCTTCCTCTGTCCCATTGAGCACGACAGTCCTTAGTTGGCTGAGTCTAGATATTTTTTAATTAAGCTCAAGGGTGATGTATATGCTTTTAGTGATTTTTGGGGTCTTAGGAAGGGTGATGAAATCCCTACCCAATCTGAATTGGTGTTATAGCCCCTTAAATTCCGTATTATTTATGCAAAGTAGTAACAACCAAAAATCTAAAACACTTGCAAAAAAATTTTTTTTGGCTGCGGCGCAAAGAATCATGCACAAAATCAGTTTATTGGAGAAGGGAAGAGAATTTGCGCAAAGAATTCTGCAGAAAAATATGGTTCAGTGGAGTTCAGTGGAGGGAAGGAGATAATTGGAATACTCACAGAGAAAATTGGTTGCTGACGTCAGAAATTGACCGCGGTTCCGCGGTCAAACAGACGATTCTTCCGCGGTTCCGCGGCTGTTCAGAAAGTTGACTGCTTCAAAATTTTATCTTGTGCTGAGTTGGTTTTCCTCTTCCTGTTTAGAGCCCCTAAATCTTGATTTGTTCACTGAGTTTGCTCCAGAACTGAACTAGACCTTCTTCATATCCTACACACTTGCATAAAAACTAATCAAAAATAACAAGATGATTTTTTTGTTTTGTTTTAAAAATTTTCAATTTTTATAATTTTTAATTTTTTAATTAACCAGAAATTACACAAAGAAATAAACTACCGTCTCCCCGGCAACGACTCCATTTGATTGTTACGATTTTCTGCGTTCTTAGTTTTAATTACCGCAATCAAGATGGTTTCGCTTGGTAGCTAGCCGGTTGAGTACGGGTCGATCCACAGGGAGATGGAATCTTTTTCTTTATATTTTAACGAGTTAAATCCAAATATGTCGATATTTGTTTTAAGATCAACTAATGAAATAAGGGATGATAAAATATCTTGTTAGGGTTAGGATTAGGTTAGTTCGAGTTAGGAATTTCTCACTTCTTTCAATGCCCTTCTTAATATCGGTGTTACGGTAATCAGCAACAACGGGGATTAGCACGACTAGAAAGGAACTTTCAAGTATAAGCTAGGCTTTCCATGCTTAGTTTCTTCCTTTTGGTCCTTGTCCGTCCGTTCTTGGCTCTTAGCCCTAACCTCCGGTTAATTCAACCACAACCGGTCAAACTATGGAATCACCGCTATCATGTAGGATAGGTGCCGTAGTGAGCGGATTGCTGTTCAATTAAAGGGAGCCCGAATTAAGGTGTTAGGCAAAGAAAAGAGTGAGAGAGATTTCCTTCTCTCAAACTTTCCTTCTCCCGCCCTAACAAGTGAGAGATTAATCACCCATTAAAAAGATAAAAAACAAAAAGGAAGGTAGAAAGAAATGAGATTAAGAAGAAATTACAACCAGCTATTTGAGATCTCACCTTGGCAAGGATCTTACTCAAGCATCATCGTTGTTAAGGATAAAGAAAATAGAAGAAGAGAAAACAAAAGAAAAACAACAATAAAATAATACAACTAAATTAGCAAATAAAATTTGCAAAGATAAACATGCAAGATAAAAAGGAACTCTTTTTTTATATTTTTTTATTAATCAACGCTCATAAACTCACTACAATTTTTCATAGAGAAAGATAAAGAAGAACAAAATTTAATTCTAACATCTAAAATACAGAAAGGCACACCCTAATTTGGCTTTGAGCTCTGCTATTTATAGGCAGGAGAGTGAAACCCTAGATATACATTCTGAGCCAATCACGAGATTACAAAACTACCCCAAAAGAGCCAGTCAACGTTGTTTCAACTGCCACCGACATTGTTCAGACGCGGCCGCGGAACCGCGACAGAAGTGCCTATTTGGCCGCGGTTCCACGGCCATTTGGTGGAATTGGGGGACCATCTTTTCAGGGCTTCTCCATATTGCTGTTTTCTTATGTCTTGTACACTTGGTTTCTCAGAATCTCTTCAGTTTTCTTCCAGATTTTCAGCAGTGCAAAATGATGTGGACTTTTGCCTTGAGCTCCGCATTTAAAGTCTTGGATCTTGTGCTGCCCTTATGCTTTGTGCATTGAAGTGACCAACGATTTGCCATTTTGTCCCTTGAACTGGTAGGCGGCATCATACGGATGGTTAGCACAGATCAGTATTCATCTGTTGTTGGTCGTAGTCCAGCATTTGTTGTGATTTTTCATGAATTTCATTGTAAAGAGCTGAGAACCTGTAACTTGCAATTATTCAGCAAACACGGATCAAAAGTACCTACCTATATGCATTGTGATCAAGAATGGACGGTATAAAAATGCAAAAATCTGATATGAACACTTCCTACAAGGTTATCACACAATGATTTTTGGATCCCGATCCTACTGTGAGTATGCGCTACTCTTCGGAAGATTTTTCACTAAACAATCAATGCTATAAACCAAGTAGGTGTATAGAACGGTGTTAGCGGGGTACGCCTCTAGGGAAAGGAGGTTATGTAATTAAGGAACTTCGCGAAAGTGTTGGAAAACCTCTCTCGAAATACCGACACCAGCCTGGCTGAAAGTTTAAGCAAGAATTGTAAAAGTGAGATTAATCCTGACTAATTCTTCTTTTATGGTTTGAGAATGGATTCGAGGAAACAGTGGGAGCCATCCTGTTTAGATAAACTAATAACCAATCTAAACTTGCAAGAGTATCATGCTAAGCATTTCTTCTCTCTCTCCTAATTGCAGCGACCACTATGACCGAACATAGGTTATTAAATAATAAATTGATTGGGCTGAACTATATTGATTGGCTAAGGTATGTCCAGATGGCACTTACCCATGACAAGCTGGACTACCTCCTTACTACAAAACCCTCCGCCGTCCCAGGTCCAGATTCCACCGTCGCGGATGTTGATATCCGTCAGACATGGGAAAAGGATTGTGCCAGAGCCAAGTGCCTCGTGTTAGCCTCAATGGATTATGAACACCAGAGGCAGCACGAGAATATGAACTTATCTTCCATCTTCCTCTATACCAAAGTTTTATATGGAGAGCAATCTCGTATCGCAAGATAAGAGACCTCGAAGATATTGCTTCAAGCGAGATTGGCTGTCAGGTCATTTGTAGGGGATCACGCCCTTACGATGATTAGTTATATTGAACAGCTCACAGACCATGGGACCACGTTGGAGAACGAGTTATCCATTGACTTGTTTCTAGAGTCCTTCCATCTACTTATGCCTAGTTTATCTTGAATTGCAAAATTCAAGGGAAGGAAGTTACACTTCTAAGTCTCCTCAACTTATTGAGGAGCTCAGAGGGCACCCTAAAAGAATCCAGGGAGACACGCACTCTGCTTATTGGGGAAGCTTCCTCTTCTAGATCCAAGGTGAAAGCCAAGGGAGAGAAGAAGAAGGCCTCCACCTTGCCGATAAGCGGTGTCAGTAAGATAGAGGGAAAGGGCAGGGCAAAAGTTTCGGGGCTAGTAGTAGGGAAGGAGGCATGTCTTTGTAGTCACGGGAAAGCGCATTGTCAGAAGGACTGCAGGGCTTTGAAAGCCAGAAGCTAGGATTCGAAGCACGTTGTGGCTTCAGCTTCGAGTGTGTTTGTAATTGAAAACTATCTATCTATTAACTCTACTTCCTGGGTACTAGATACCAGATCAGGATCTCATATCTGTAATTCATTACAGGCTTTGAGAAACCGTAGAGTTATCAAGACAGGTGATATGACTCTCAGAGTTGCTAACGGAATGAGCGTGGACGCTGAATCCGTAGGGGAATATCACATAGGATTGATAAATGGGCAGATATTGATTCCACGTAACTGTTTGTATGTATCTAGTCTGGCTTGAAATATCATATCTGTATCTTTACTTTCTAAAGAAGGATATGATTTTACATTTGTAAGCGATGTGGTGCACATCCACCTAAATCAAAATTTGATTGGGTCAGGTACATTAGATAACGGTATATACATATTAAATCAAGCTCAGGCTTTCAACGTCCAGAACACACTTAAAAAAAAGTCTCCGGAATTAAATCAGGCTTTCTTGTGGCATTGTAGACTAAGTCACATCAATGAAACACGATTGACAAAATTACATAAGGAGGGATATTTGGATCCGTTAGAATATCAGTCCTATGCAACTTGTCAATTATGTCTCAAAAGAAAGATGACAAAAACTCCTTTTACTGGACACGGAGAAAGAGCAAGCGAGCTTTTGGGACTCATACATAGCGACATGTGTGGTCCAATGTCTACACATGCAAGAAGCGGTTAATCCTACTTCATTACTTTTACGGATGATTTCTCAAGGTATGGACATGTATTCTTGATGAAACATAAATCCGAAGCCTTTGAGAAATTCTGGGAATACAAGAATGAAGTGGAAAAACAAACTGGCAAAAGTATCAAGACACTGAGATCTGATCGAGATGGTGAATACTTAAGTGCCGAGTTCGTTGGCTACTTAAAAGAGAATGGAATTCTCTCTCAGCTTACTCCTCCCTACACACCTCAGTACAACGGTGTATCAGAAAGGCGGAACAGAACCCTATTGGATATGGTTCGTTCCATGATGAGTGTAGGGTGTTTTTCATCACCCCATTGAGATGGGAGTACGCGCGCGCTTGTCAGGCGTACTACAGATTCCCCCTGCCTAGGGTAGGCCGGGGTTTAATGATTATGGGGATCCGAATCTCCGACAGCCGCGGTAGCTTAGCTGCCGTTAATTACCCCCCGCCTTTGGGGCGAGGGAACCACCGATTAACGGGTTAAACTGGTCATGCGAACTCAATGTGCAGTGTACGTGTGTTTTGTTTTGGAGGGGGGTTTGGATATATCGGGAGCCACGCAGAGTTTTTACGGGGGTCCCGCTACCCGGATAGCGGGCTGGGGATCAAGGGGGCTAGCAGCCCCCTTGCAGGGTTCGGGACAGCGCCCCGGCCCAAAAATTTTTTGGAGGGGGAGAATGTTGCGGAGTATGTGTATGTGTACATATGTATACATATGTATATATATTCATGTATATATGAACAAAAAGGGGGAAAAGACATCCAAAGGATGCGTGGGGCCAGCGCCTTGAGCGCTGTGCGCTTAGGTGCTGTGCGCTCAGGCGCAAGCGCGCCACGTGTCGGCACGTGGGCGGTTTACGCATGAGTGCAGGGCGCTCGAGCGCAAGCGCGCCACGTGTCGGCACGTGGGCGCTTTGCGCTCGGGCGCAGTGCGCTGGAGCGCAAGCGCGCGCGCCACGTGTCGGCACATGGGCGCTTTGCGCTCGGGCGCAGTGCGCTTGAGCGTAAGCGCGCCACGTGTCGGCACATGGGCGCTTTGCGCTCAAGCGCGCCACGTGTCGGCACGTGGGCGCTTTGCGCTCAAGCGCAGTGTGCTGGAGCGCAAGCGCACGTGCCACGTGTCGGCACATGGGCGCTTTGCGCTCGGGCGCAATGCGCGTGAGCGTAAGCGCGCCACGTGGGCGCTTTGCGCTCAAGCGCACTGCGCTGGAGCGCAAGCGCGCGCGCCACGTGGGCGCTTTGCGCTCAGGCGCAGTGTGCTGGAACGCAAGGGCGCGCGCCACGTGTCGGCACGTGGGCGCTTTGCGCTCGCGCGCAGTGCGCTGGAGTGCAAACGCGCCACATGTCGGCACGTGGGCGCTTGGCGCTTTGCGCTCGAACGCTAGCGCGCCGGCGAGGAAAAGAGGGCTTTAGCCCCAGAAACTCCCGGAAGAGAAATTAGTGGAGTTAAACTCCTGAAAAAAGAAAATATATTTTGGTTGAGGAAATGGGTTCTTCTTCTTCCTCTTCTGTTGGCTGGCTCAAGAGATGTAAGATCTAAAAATCTCTTCTTTTTTTAGATCCAATGATAGATCCAAGTTCCCATTTGTGGGTTTTGTGGTGAAAAACTAATTTGTTTTATAAAAAGAAGAGTAAAACTCTTGATTTAATTCAAGAGAAAGAAGAGGGTTTTGGAACCTTGAAGAAGAAGAAAAGATCTCAGATCTGGGAAATTTTTAGAGAGAGAAAAAGTTGTTGGGATATTTCATTATCCTTGCCTTTATAGGCTATACACTTTATACATAGCCCCTTGGGCTTCACAAAATGGCTTTTTGCCTATCCCATGGCTCATGTGCCATTTCGTTTTGCACATAAGCCATGGGCTTTACAAAAATTTGGCTTTATGCCTATTTTTCTTACATTTATCCATAAAATAAAATAAAAGAAATGCAACAAAATTATTTATTACAAAATTTTTATCTTGGCATGGGGGGAGGCCGGTCGCTTCATGTTCTGGCTCGACCCGGGCATGGGCCCACTGGATCTAGGCTTGGGCCCACTTAGCTTGGGGTTGACTTTGATTTTGACTTGGTCAACCGGGGTGTAAATTTTTACCCCAACAAATTGCCCCCTTCAATAAATGCACACCACATATGTGGGTCGTGTGCATGAGATTGATGGATCTTCTTTCACGTGGAGGCGACTTGATTTGGTTCCCGCTTTTTGGGAAGCTGGCACTGCCCTTTTCACGACATGGACGGTCGTTGCTTATGTCTCCGAGACGGAGTGTCCGTGATAGACGTTTCCCTGGCCCGGAGTGATCTAGTTCCCGCTTTGTAGGAATCCTGCGCTGCCCTTTTAGCGACGTGGAAGGTCGATGCTGCCCTTTTAGCGACGCGGACGGTCGATGCTGCCCTTTTTGCGACTTGGACGGTCGGTGCTGTCCTTTTTGCGACGTGGACGGTCGATGCTGCCCTTTTTACGACTTGGACGGTCGGTTCTGCCCTTTTTGCGACTTGGACGGTCGGTGCTTCCATTTTAGCGACGTGGACGGTCGGTGCTGCCCTTTTAGCGACGTGGACGTGGTGCCCTTTTAGCGACGTGGACGGTCGGTACTGCCATTTTAGTGACTTGGACGGTCGGTGCTGCCATTTTAGCGACGTGGACGGTCGATGCTGCCCTTTTTGCGACTTGGACGGTCGATGCTGCCATTTTAGCGACTTGGACGGTCGGTTTTGCCCTTTTTGCGACATGGACGGCCGGTGCTGCCCTTTTTGCGACGTGGACGGTCGATGCTGCCCTTTTAGCGACGTGGACGGTCGATGCTGCCTTTTTTGCGACTTGGACGGTCGGTGCTGCCCTTTTTGCGACGTGGACGGTCGATGCTGCCCTTTTTGCGACTTGGACGGTTGATGCTGCCCTTTTAGCGACGTGGACGGTCGGTTCTTGATTTGACTTGCTCTGCTTCTTGCAGTGTCAGGGGTAGACTTGACTTGCTCCGCTTCTTGCGGTGTCGAGATTGGATTCTGACTTGCTCCGCTTTCTGCGGTGTCGGAGTGGAAGTTGACTTGTTGATTTTGATTTGGGTTGACATCAGCATCGTTATACTGGAATATGGTACCAGGAGCGAATCATCATCTGTCATTGAGAGGATTTTCGGATTTTGGTTTTTGTTTGGCATCTGCATTGCTGCACTGGAACAATGCCAGGAGCAACTCATCATTTGCCCCGGGAGGATTTTGGAATTGGTTTTTTTTTTTTTTTTTTGGTGGGACTTTGAATGTGGTCTCACCGGTAGGACTTGGGAGAGGTTGGGATTGTTTTACGCCCGTGGATTGTATACGGTTTTGCAGGATGTATGATCCAGACCGTAGGGCCGGAAAAATTTCGGGAAATTGTCGGCGTCTGCATCGCTGCACTGGAATACGGTACCAGGAGCGACTCATCATTCGCCGTTGGGGTATGGGATTTTGAATTTGGTTAGCGTCTGCATCGCTGCACTGGAATATGGTACCAGGAGCGACTCATCATTCGCCATTTGGGGATTGGGGAGCGATGGCTTAGGAGACAGGTTTAGATCCCTATCACCTAAGGCTTTTCAATTTCATGGGCCGTGAGGGTCCCATAAAAGCATTTTCTCCCTACGAGTCGTAAGGATCACGCAGGTGTATTTTCTCCTTAGGAGTCGTGAGGACTCCTAAGTGTGTTTTTCCTTTATGAGTCGTAAGGATCCCACAAAGGTTTGTTCTTCTCATATATCGTGAGGACACATGAATGGGTCTTATCAATGGAGCATCATTCCCAAAGCGGAGACCAGCCGCGTAACTGGTGATTACAGTGGGCCATGGGTATGATGAGAATTATTTGAGCCCGTGGATTGTATACGATGGTCAACTTGGGGACCCACCGTAGGGCCGGGAGAATTTGAGAAATTGGACTTTGGTTGGCGTCTGCATCGCTGCACTAGAATGTGGTACCAGGAGCGACTCATCATTCGCCGTTTGGGGACTTGGAATTTGGATCTTGTTTGGCATCAGCATTGCTGCACTGGAATAATGCCAGGAGCAACTCATCATTTGCCTTGGGAGGACTTGGGATTTGGGTTTTTGGTCGGCATCAGCACCGCTAACACTGAAGCGAAATGCCAGGAGCGACTCATCATTTGCCGTTGCCCGTTGGGGAAGGATGGCTTAGGAGACAGGTTTAGGTCCCTATCACCTAAGACTTTACAATTTTATGAGCCGCGAGGGTCTCATAAAAGTATTTCCTCCCTACGAGTAGTAAGGATCCCGCAAGTGTATTTTCTCCTTAGGAATCGTGAGGATTCCTAAGTGTGTTGCTCCTTTGTGAGTCGTAAGGATCTCACGCAGGGTTTTCTCCTCACAAGGTCGAGAGGACTTTGTGAGTGCATTTCATCTCCTTTCACGAGTTTGCGCCCTTTCGGGTTTTCACAGACTCGCCGGTAGTCCTGCTATTTTTATTCACGGAGCCCTTTCGGGTTTTCATCCGTGCCCGTTTTGATTGTGGACATACCGTTTATTTTTTTTTCGTTTCTTTTATTATATATATATTTTTCTCTTTTTTCTCTTCTTTTTTTTTCTTTTTTTTTGCCGCTGGTGGGACTTTAAAAGTAGTCTCACCGGCAGGATTTGGGAGAGATAGGGGCCATTTACGCCCGTGGATTGTATACGGTTTTGCAGGATGTATGATCCAGACCGTAGGGCTGATGTGCTCAATTCGCCTGCGACTTGGAGCATTCACGTGTAGTATTTCTTGAGATATCGGCTATTGATGGGTGGCATGGGCCTTTCTCCCTCGGCACTTATTAGTTGGTAGGATCCTCCGTCGAACACTTTCTCGATGACGTATGGTCCTTCCCAGTTTGGCTCAAATTTTCCCTTGGCATGTCGATTGGGGATGATCGGTCTTTTGAGGACCAACACCAATTCACCCTTCTTGAAAGCGTGGAGACGGGTTATCTTGTCATAAGCCCGTGACATTTGGGCTCGGTATAGCTCCAGATTTTGCTGTACCGCGGGCCTCTTTTCTTCGAGGGCATCGAGCTCTTCAAGTCGAAGGAGCACGTTTTCCTCCTTCGTCAACTCATGCTGAATGGCCATTCTTAAGCTTGGAACTTCGACTTCGAGGGGGAGGACCGCCTCCACTCCGAAGAGCAATGAGTATGGAGTGGACTGAGTTTGAGTACGGTGCGTGGTACGATATGCCCACAATGCCTCGTGAAGTTTGAGATTCCAGTCTCTCTTGTTGGCTGAAGCATTTTTCCTCAGGAGCTTGCATAGAGTCTTATTGAAGGCTTCTGCTAGCCCATTGGCTCTTGGATTATAGATGGAGGAATATCTCCAGTCTATCTTGTGCTGAGTAGCGAACCTTGAGACATTGAAGCTCTTGAAAGAAGGCCCGTTGTCAGAAATGATTCTTCATGGTGTCCCGAAGCGGTATAGAATATTATGCTGGAAGAATGTCAGAATATCTTTTGTCTTGACTTCTTTTAGCGGGACAGCTTCAGCCCATCTGGAGAAGTAGTCTGTCGCGGCCAATATGAACCGGTGGCCTTTAGATGACGGAGGATCAATTGGGCCAACAATGTCGGTGCCCCAAACTTCGAAGGGCCACGACGCCACCGTAGGATGCAATGGGTTGGGATGCTTGTGAATGAAATCACCATGGATTTGGCAGATCTGACATTTCTTTGCGTGCTCTCCGCAATCCCGTATCATGGTGGGCCAATAATACCCAAGCCGTTTAATTTGAAGTCGCATCTTGGGTCCAGATTGGTGGGCACCGCAAACGCCCGAGTGAACATCTTTCATGACCTTTTGGGCTTCGGCCAATGACAGACACCTGAGCCAGAGTTGGTCATATGACCTGCGGTATAACGTGTCATTTACAAACACGTATCGGAGAGCTCTTTTCTTCAGCTGGATCCTCGCAGATTTTTCTTCGGGCAGCTTGTCGTATCGGAGGTACTCTATGAAGGGTTCTCTCCAATCGGGCTCGTCTTGGATGATCGAAGCTTCTTCGGCAGGACTGCTCTTCTGTTCCGCGCTTTCCTCTTCTCGTAGAGAGACTGGGGGTAGAATTTGTCGGCTCCTGACTGTGATCAGAATTTCGTCCATGTCAGGATCGGCCAGCTCCTTGGCTAAGCGAGCGAGTACGTCAGCCTTTCCATTCAACGCTCTAGGGACTCTCATTAGTTCAATGTGAGTGAACCGTTTCATGAGTTCCACCACTCGGCCTCTGTACCGAGCTAACTCGGGTTTGTATATTTTATAATCACCGCTTACTTGGTTGACGACGAGCTGGGAGTCACCGTAAACTCGTAGCCGGCGGATTTCCATTTCTATGGCGAGCTCCAAACCAGCTATCAGAGCTTCATACTCAGCTTCATTGTTTGTCCGAGGCTCGGTGAGAGCGAAAGAACGCCGTAGGGTTCCCATTGATGGTGTAATGAACACCAATCCTATCCCTGCTTTTATCTCCGGGACGCTTGATTTACTGGAGGTCCTTATCGATGAGGCCCCATCGAAGTAGAGCTCCCAACATGGCTCATCTCCCTCGAGGTGCAGCACTTGTTCGTCGGGTAACTCACAATTTAGCGGCGACCCTTCTGGTATAGGATGAGTGGCGAGGAAGTCTGCGAGTGCTTGCCCTTTCACTGCTTTCTGAGGAGTATAAACTATGTCAAACTCAAGTAACATGACAGCCCATCTTGCCATTCTGCCGGCTAGGCTCGCTCTGGTCATCAAGTGTTTGAGCGGGTCGACCTTGGAGATCAGCATAACCCGATGAGCAAGCAGATAGTGCCTCAGCTTCTTCACTGCAAATATCAGAGCCAGGCATTGCTTTTCGATTGGGGAATAGTTGTGTTCCGTCCCGACTAGAGTTCGACTGAGGTAGTAGAGGGCATTTTCTTTTCCCTCCTCATTATTCTGGGCAAGGAGCGCACCGAGTGACTCATCCAGCGCGGCAGTGTAGAGAATCAGCGGTTTATTTGGAATGGGAGCGGCCAGCACTGGAGGGTGCAACAAGTATTGTTTGATACTTTTGAACGCTGCTTGACATTCGGCATCCCAGATAAAAGGAGCTCCTTTCTTCATGAGCTTTGAGAAGGGCCTACATCTCCCCGATAAATTTGAGATAAACCTCCGTATATAAGCAAGCTTGCCTTGAAAAGATCTTAGCTGCGTCAGACTCTTCGGAGGGGGCATCTCCATGATGGCCTTTATCTTTGATGGGTCAACTTCGATCCCTCGATGTCGAACTATGAAGCCCAGGAATTTTCCCGATGACACGCCAAAAGCACATTTCAGAGGATTCATCTTCAGGTCAAATTCCCTCAGTCTGGTGAGAACGGTCCTAAGATCCTGGATATGATCGGCCTTGGTTTCAGTCTTAACGACCAGATCATCAACGTAACATTCGACGACTTTATGAATTAGGTCATCGAAGATATTGGTCATTGCCCTTTGATACGTAGCACCTGCGTTCTTCAGTCCGAACGGCATCACCTTGTAGCAATATATTCCGATCGGAGTTTGAAATGCTGTGTGCTTCTCATCCTCAGGCGACATCTTGATCTGATTATATCCATACGAGCCATCCATAAAGGTGAACAACTCGTAATTTGAGGTGTCATCGACCATCATTTCCATGACCGGTAGCGGGAAGTCGTCCTTTGGACATGCCTTGTTGAGGTCCCTGAAATCGACACAAACTCGGATCTGCCCATTTTTCTTCTTCACTGGGACTATGCATGCGATCCAGTCCGCATATTTCTCTTCCCTGATGAAGCCGGCATCGATGAGTTTCTTGGTTTCCTCGATGACCTTTTCTTCCAACTCCCTTCTCATTCTTCGAGGAGCTTGTTTGACCGGCTTAGCATCGGGAGATATAGCCAACTTATGTACGGCCACTTCAGGGGAAAGGCCAGGCATTTCTTTGTATGTCCACGCGAAGCAGTCAACGAACTCATGCAGCAGGGTAATTATCCGCGCTTTCATTTCCTCTGACAAGAGCGAGCTGATGTAGGTCGGCCTTGGATTATCTGGCGTTCCTAAGTCAATCTCGGTTAGCTCGTCAAAGGTTGCTTGTCCGCCATCTTCGAGCTCTTGAGGAGCTTCTTCTGGCTCAGCTATCTCGTCGTCATCATTTGATCTTTCGCTGGCCTCACCAACATGGATCATGTAGCATGCTTTGGAATCAGGTTGAATGTAGCCTATGCCCCGTCTATCTGGAATTCGTCCATCAATGAGTGCTCGGACCTGGGGTGGATACCATAGCCCTTCGTAAAACTTTGCTTCGGACTCCGTTTGATATAACCGGCATCCGCACTTCTTAAAGTATTCCCGCATCTCGGGCGCATAGTATCTGGGATTGAGGACGGCTCTTATGCCTCTCTCATAGGGAAGGCACGTGACAGAATGATCGTCCGGGTGCACAACGGGGTTTGACCTGTAAAACAGGATGCCCTTCTGTCCATTTTTCCTCCCGGGCATGTAGAAAGTTTTCAGCTGGTCCACGGTAGAGATTGACAATGCGTCGAGCTCTTTGCACATCCGTTCCGGCACCCTTGTGATGGCCAGGGACCCTTCTGTGACTTCGAAGGTCTCTCGTAGTTTCGCTTGCTGCATGGGGGGCCAATCTGCACAGCTGTTGCACGGCAGGTCCTCTTCTTCTGACTCTTCAGTGTCACTGGCAAGATGAGGGCGGACTTTGCTGCTAGATGGGCCTTCAACATCAGATTCGTCCGTATCGCTACCGAAACGAGGGCGAGTTTTACGGAAAGACGGACTTCCAGCGTCGGACTCATCAGTGTCACTACCGAAATGCGGGCGTACTTGGACGTTTTTGCTTTTGAAAGTGACAGCCGGCTCATATTTTCCTTTGAGTCTTGGGGCCGCTTTATCTTCAGTCAGTTGTGGCTTAGCATTTTGGTGGTTCATAAAGTACCGAGAATCTTCATATCGGACTTCATGCACACCGAACGGCTGGATGTCTCCGTCAATGCGTCTTTTTTCGCCATTTTTAGTATACTTCATGCATTGATGGAGAGTTGACGGAATGATGCCGTAATCGTGGAGCCACGGCCGCCCCAAGAGAATCTTATAAGACGTGTCGGCGTCGATCACGTATATCTTAGCTTCGGTCTGCAGATCCCTGAATTTGATTGGCAGAGCTATGGACCCCAGAACTTGCTGGCAATTTTGGTTGAAGCCTTGAATGACAATCCTCTCCTTTGACAGGTGTCGGACGTCCATTGACAAACTCTTCAGCGTTCGCAAGTTCATGATGTTCACTGAAGACCCCGAATCAATCAATATGCGATTAATCCGATCTCCATCGCTGTACCCGGTCACGTAAAGCGGCCGATTATGCTCAGCCGTTCCCAGTAGCAAGTCTTCATCCTTAAATGTGACTGCGGCGGCATGCAAAGCGTGCTGGGCTTCTTTCATATTAATTTCCGCAAAGTGAGCCTGATACTGCTCGGGGTTTTGTAGAGCGTTTATAAGAACATCTCTAAGCTCCTTAGATAGGACCAAGGCGTCGTAGATGCTCAGGAGAGACGGAAGCTTCCGGAGATGTGCCAAGACATTATAGTCCACCGAGGAAGGACCTATGTTTTCATCAGCCAGTTCTCTGCCATCTTCTTCATTAGCGTCTTGTTTTTCCTTCCCTTTTGGGGCGTTGCCCTGATTTTGCGGTAGAGCCCTGCCGCTTCTGAGCTGGATTTGATTGGCCTTTGTGGTGAGCTCCTCGTCCTCTTCGGGAAAACAGAGCTCATCCTCGGAGTCGCTGCCAAGATGGATGGCGTAGCAGGTCACTACTGGGATCTCTTCATTGGAGTCTTCTTCTAACTCCTCCAGAATTTCAGCCGCTTGTACAGGGAAGAACTCCTTTAATTGAATCAATGTTCTTTTCTTTTGTTCATATTCTTCGAGAGAATCGATATATTTTTGAATGGTCGATCTTCCTGCAGACTCTTTTTCACGCCGAGCTGCACTTTTCTTCTTCTTGAGCTTCTTGGATTTTGAGCCTGATGGAGCCGCATTGGCAGCTGGACTGGTAGGCTTCTTCTGCCCTTCCCATTCCGTCCTGGGTTCTTTCCGAAGTAGCTTTATCATCTTCTTCGTCTTATTAGATATGTGCGTACTCCACGGAGGCCGCGATGAGTCCGTTTCATTTCTCAGGGCAGCGGGTTCGGCTGTCTGCTCCCAGAAGGCTTCAGTTTCTGTCTGTATAAAGTTGGTGGTTGCAACTTGATTGTTCACCAACACACTTTTGGACAGTTCGATCTCCCCAGCCTTGTACTGCTTCTCGACCCAATCTTTGAAGATATAGCAATCCTCGATCGCATGGCTCACTACTCGGTGGTACGGGCAATACAGAGGATTGTCGATCATTTTTGCTTCTTGGGGTCTTTTCGACTCCGGCAATTGGAGGCCGTTGTTCAAGGCATCTTTAAATATCTTGCGGACCTTGTCCCTTCTGAAAGAGTAAACCTTGTTCTTTTTCTCCTCTAGGGAAGGCCCATCTCCTCCCAGCAATGGCTTTCGAGACCGGTTGGTTTTGGATTCGCCCGCCCTTCGCTTTTCTTCACTATCGGAGGCATTGAAGACATTGGTACTGCTGGAACTCCCGCTTCTACGGTTGTCGTCCCACTTGCTTTTCCAAGTTTTGTCTCTCTGAGAGTCCGGCGGGGACTCTTGCTTCGAGCGTTCCAGCATTTGGACTTTCTTGGTTAGCTCTTGAAATGTCTTGAGGCCTGCTGTACACAAGAATGGGACCATCCAATTGCTGAGGTTCCCAACGAGAAGGCTGACGGACTGGTCCTGCTCCAGCGGCGGTTCGCACTTGACCGTGAGATTACGCCATCGGGCAATAAAGTCGGTGTTGCTTTCATTCTTCCCCGGCTTGGTCCTCATAAGGTCGGCAATGGAGATTTTATCACTGACACTCATGAACCTTTGCCGAAACAGGGATTCCATTTGGGCAAAGGTAATGATGGACCCGTCCGGTATACTCGCATACCAGTCGAAGGCGACGCCGGTCAGGCTGTTGATAAACTGACGAAGAAGGAGCGCGTCATTGCCCCCTGTATTTCCGCACGATGCTTTGAAGTGGGCGATGTGCTGATTTACTTTCCCCGTTCCATCAAATCTTCCGAACTTAGGAATAACGTAGCCGCTTGGGAATTCAATCAGATCGTACTGCGCGGCATATGGCCGCCCGCTACTGCCGATTTCTTTCTGAGCTTCAGCTTTGGCCACCAATGTTTTAACCTTGCTGGTGACCAAATCCATTATCCGATCCTGTGTTAGCGGGATAGTGTTATCTGGGGCCAAGGCGTCCCCAGAAGCGGAATGTGGCCGGCTTTCATGCGGCTCGACCAGTCTTGGTCCCGAAGGAACAGGCATTGGCTGCCTCAGATTGTCATCACCCGGCTGATTAGTAGCGGCTTGCGCTTGATTGGGAGGCGCTCGAGCAATTTGAGCCGTAAGCTTCATCACCACATTCGTTAAGTCATCAATCTTCGAATAGAGCTTGGCCATCTCTTTATCTTTGCTCCTGAGCTGTTTTCGAAGCTCTTGAAGCAGCTCTTGCTCCGCAGTCCTGGGGCGGAAAGTCGGCTCTTCCTCGCTGTCTGAGCTTGACTCTGCATGGACCGAGGGGTCTTTCTGCCTATCATCCTCATCGAGAGGGTTTTCTTCATCCAGCGGGGGTGGCTGTTCTTGGGCAGCGGCAACTACATTCAGGCCAGATTGGGCTTGGGATGTGGTGGCCCCATCCTTGCTTTTACTGCGAAGGTTGTCGCTGGGACGCCCGCCCGCCATATAGACCGTATGGACGACATATCCAGCCGTCTTTTTATTATCGGCGGCTGATTTCACGGATCGCTGTCTTGGTCCTCCTGTTTCAGTAGCTGGTAGTAGATTGAAGGCGGCTGGCCTAACCAAGTTCTTGAATGGTGCTGGCGCTTCTTTTCTGGGCTTGCCCCACTGCTTTCGTACGGCACAGAGTGCTTGATAGACTCTTGAAGAGACAGTGTCATTCTTCTTCTGTTGGGGCCGGGACACGTCTCTTTGTGGCACTATTCGGACCGCTGTCTTCTTGATTCTGGCGGTCATGGCATTTTTCTGAACCCACTTCAGAGGCTTGAAGGAATTGCTGATTCTTACGTCCGACTCAGCCATCGTCGCGGGGCAACCCTGCACTTGGAACTTCACATGATTCCATTTGGCCGAAGCCTTGGCCCTCTTGTTGGCTCGATACCTGAGCCGCTTCTGCCTTAACTTTTCTGTTCTAAGCACCTGGCAGACTTCGGCTCTTTGGGAAGACGCCGTAGACCGGGCGATGGAGGGCCTTGGAGATACGCTCGATTGTGCATTTGTTGGAGTCATCGCCTGAGCTCGTCCGCAACATTTGATTTTGCTCTTTGTACCGAAGTTCTTGCACCCCGCTGGAGCACCAGAGAATCGTTCAGATACCGTCTTAAGTTTCGGTTGTGGTGCCTTGGCGATCACGACATTCGGCCTCTTACCCCTTGAAACCGGCTTGGCCACCTGTTCCGCCGGGATCTCCGCCAGATGAGCACTTCCGGCAGGGTAGATGATGACGGAGCCAAACTGGCGGGGCGGTTCCTCCCACTGTCGACTGAGGCTCGCGGGGAGAACCACACGAGCGTTGATCTTGACCACGTACGGAATCGGGGTCACGTTGGAAGCTGAATTCGTCTGGGGAGACATTGTCGTCGAAGGCTGATTGCTGCACAGGAAAAAAAACATCATTTCAGTATAGACAATCGATATGTATATTGATTGAGTTCGCATGAACGTTTTAACCCGAAATATGGGAGGAGAGATTGGTCCCACCGAGCATGCCAGAATCTGTAGGGTGTTTTTCGTCACCCCATTGAGATGGGAGTACGCGCGCGCTTGTCAGGCGTACTACAGATTCCCCCTGCTTAGGGTAGGCCGGGGTTTAATGATTATGGGGATCCGAATCTCCGACAGCCGCGGACTAAGCTGCCGTTAATTACTCCCCGCCTTTGGGGTGAGGGAACCTCCGATTAACGGGTTAAACTGGTCATGCGAACTCAATGTGCAGTGTACGTGTGTTTTGTTTTGGAGGGGGGGTTTGGATATATCGGGAGCCACGCAGAGTTTTTACGGGGGTCCCGCTACCCGGATAGCGGGCTGGGGGTCAAGGGGGCTAGCAGCCCCCTTGCAGGGTTCGGGGCAGCGCCCCGGCCCAAAAATTTTTTGGAGGGGGAGAATGTTGCGGAGTATGTGTATGTGTACATATGTATACATATGTATATATATTCATGTATATATGAACAAAAAGGGGGAAAAGACATCCAAAGGATGCGTGGGGCCAGCGCCTTGAGCGCTGTGCGCTTAGGTGCTGTGCGCTCAGGCGCAAGCATGCCACGTGTCGGCACGTGGGCGCTTTGCGCATAAGCGCTGGGAGCTCGGGCGCAAGCGCGCCACGTGTCGGCACGTGGGCGCTTTGCACTCGGGCGCAGTGCGCTGGAGCGCAAGCGCGCGCGACACGTGTCGGCACGTGGGCGCTTTGCGCTCGGGCGCAGTGCGTGTGAGCGCAAGCGCGCCACGTGTCGGCATGTGGACGCTTTGCGCTCGGGTGCAGTGCGCCGGAGCGCAAGCGCGCGCGCCACGTGTCGGCCATGGGCGCTTTGCGCTCGGGTGCAGTGCGCGTGAGCTCAAGCGCGCCACGTGTCGACACGTGGGCGTTTTGCGCTCGGGCGCACTGCGCTGGAGCGCAAGCGCGCGCGCCACGTGTCGGCACGTGGGCGCTTTGCGCTCGGGCGCAGTGCGCTGGAGCGCAAGGGCGCGCGCCACGTGTCGGCACGTGGGCGCTTTACACGTGGGCGCTTTACACTCTCACGCAGTGCGCTGGAGCGCAAACGCGCCACGTGTCGGCACGTGGGCGCTTTGCGCTCGAGCGCTAGCGCGCCGGCGAGGAAAAGAGGGCTTTTAGCCCCAGAAACTCCCGGAAGAGAAATTAGTGGAGTTAAACTCCTGAAAAAGAAAATATATTTTGGTTGAGGAAATGGGTTCTTCTTCTTCCTCCTCTGTTGGCTGGCTCAAGAGATGTGAGATCTAAAAATCTCTTCTTTTTTTAGATCTAATGATAGATCCAAGTTTCCATTTGTGGGTTTTGTGGTGAAAAACTAATTTGTTTTATAAAAAGAAGAGTAAAACTCTTGATTTAATTCAAGAGAAAGAAGAGGGTTTTGGAACCTTGAAGAAGAAGAAAAGATCTCAGATCTGGGAAATTTTTAGAGAGAGAAAAAGTTGTTGGGATATTTCATTATCCTTGCCTTTATAGGCTATACACTTTACACATAGCCCCTTGGGCTTCACAAAATAGCATTTTGCCTATTCCATGGCTCATGTGCCATTTCTTTTTGCACATAAGCCATGGGCTTTACAAAAATTTGGCTTTATGCCTATTTTTCTTACATTTATCCATAAAATAAAATAAAAGAAATGCAACAAAATTATTTATTACAAAATTTTTATCTTGGCATGGGGGGAGGCCGGCCGCTTCATGTTCTGGCTCGACCCGGGCATGGGCCCACTGGATCTAGGCTTGGGCCCACTTGGCTTGGGGTTGACTTTGATTTTGACTTGGTCAACCGGGGTGTAAATTTTTACCCCAACAATGAGTAGTGCTGAGTTACCGCGATCCTTCTAGGGTTATGCACTAGAATCAGCTGTATATCTTTTGAACAAGGTTCCTATTAAGTCAGTGCCTACCACACCATATCAGATATGGAGTGGGAAGAAACCCTATCTTAAGTACCTTAAGATAAGGGGATGTCCATCTTTTGTAAAAAATCACTATGCGGACAAGCTCGAGACACGCTCAGTATTGTGTAAGTTTGTGGGATACCCAAAGAACTCCAGGGGGTATCTTTTCTATTACGCAGAGGAAGAAAAAGTCTTTGTTTCTCGGCATGCCCACTTCTTGGAAACTCAATTTTTAGAAAACGAGATAAGTGGGAGCGCAATAGAACTGGAAGAAATTCCAGAACTACAGACTATTACTGAAAGCATGGTAGAAACAAATGTTTCCAAAGAACTGGACACTCCCGCGCCATTCCGCAGAACTAGTATGCAGTCTCATCCGCCTGAGAGATACTATGGTTTTCTCATAGATAGGGATGGAGAGGATTGCATCATCGACGATGATGATCCAACTAGCTTCCAACAAGCCATTCAGAGCAGAGACTCGGTAAAATGGCTGGATGCAATGAGGACCGAAATGGAGTCCATGTACACCAACAAAATATGGACTTTGGACATTACTACAGAAGGGGTAAAACCTGTAGGCTGCAAATGGATCTTCAGAAAGAAGATTGGTGTAGATGGACAGGTTGAAACCTATAAGGCTAGACTTGTTGTAAAAGGATTTTATCAAAGACTTGGTTTGGACTATGATGAAATCCGTTCTCCAGTGGCTATGCTCAAATCCATTCAGATCCTTCTTTTGCATTGCTGCCTTCCACGACTATGAGATCTAGAAGATGGACGTAAAGACCATTTTTCTGAATGGAAATTTAGAAGAGTGCGTCTATATGGATCAACCGGAGGGTTTCATTCAGAGTGGGAGCAGCGGAAAAGTGTGCAAGTTGTTTAAGTCCATTTATGGACTAAAGCAGGCATCGTGGAGTTAGAACATCTATTTTGATGAGACGGTCAAGGAATTTGACTTTATCAAAAATCCAGATTAACCATGTATATATAGTAAAATTGTAGCGAGAACTGTGGTATTTCTTGTCTTGTACGTGTATGACATTCTCTTGATAGGAAATGACATTCCTATGCTACAATCAGTTAAGGTATTCTTGTCATAGAGGTTCTCCATGAAGGACCTGGGTGATGCCTGCTACATTCTGGGGATCCAGATCTATCGTGATAGATTTAAACAGATGTTGGGACTTTCATAGTCTAGGTACATCGAAACCATACTGAAGAGATTCAGTATGGAAGATTCAAAGCGTGGTAATCTACCGGCTTGTCACGGAATCACCCTCTCCAAAGAGATGTCTCCCAAGACTGATTTGGAAAGGGCTCGCAGGTCTATTATACTCTACGCTTCAGCGGTAGGCTCTATAATGTATGCGATGTTGTTTACTAGACCAGATGTAGCATACGCCCTGAGCGTTGTAAGCAGGTATCAGTCAAACCCAGGGGAAAAGCACTGGATAGCAGTGAAGAACATTCTTGAGCACCTGAGAAGGACTAAGGAGATGTTCTTGGTGTATGGCAAGAAAGACCTCCAGATCGAGGCCTTCACCGACTCCAGCTTCCAGAGTGACAAGGATGACTCCAAGTCCATGTCGGGTCATATCTTTACCCTTAATGGATGGGCGGTTGATTGGAAGAGCTCCAAGTAGGACACCGTTACTGACTCGACTATGGAAGAAGAGTATATTGCAGCCTGTGATGCCGCGAAGGAAGCAGTCTGGATCAGGAAGTTCATGACAGAGCTTCAGGTGGTTCCATCCATTGTTGATCTAATACCGCTGTATTGTGACAACAACGGCGCTATAGCCTTAGAAAAGGAACCAAGGTCCTATCAGAAGTCCAGACACATCCTGAGGTGGTTCCACTTGATAAGGGAGATCATTGATCGATGGGAGATCGAGGTACGGAGAGTAGATACAGAGAACAACACTGCAGATCCACTTACAAAGGCCATCCCTCAGACACAGTTCGAGCGGCTAATCGAGATGATAGGTCTGCGGTATGCCAATACATGGCCTTAGTGCAAGTGGGAGATTGTTAGTGATATATGCCCTAGAGGCCATTATTGTATCATACTGGATTGTATATTACATATTAGATACTTAGAATATTTCACAGTTATAATAACAGTCTTGCTCGATATGGTAGTATGCTACCTGGTTTGATTCTACCTCAATATGTGCATGTGTTTCTTTTAGAATATCGCTTATACATATTGGTAAAGCCCTTAGGATCTTTGCTTGACTACCAGCGTTGTGATGGCAGTCACACTTGTGGGGGCTGGGTAGTCTATAAGCATATCCTTATACAGGTCCCTAGTTTTTAGATTATCAAGATGGGGCATCGATACTCCGGAGTAGACTAGTGTATATTCTTCTCATCCCAGCAGGGGATATGGTCTGTCCCACAGCCATTAGTATGCCGTACTGGAGATGGTATGCAGGTGCTCATTAGGTTATGAGTTACACTGGATAGGACTTGTCGGGAACCGCTGATTGGTATTATACCTATCGTCAGGTAGCAGTTCTCAGGTGGCATGAGTACAACTTAGTCCGTTGACTTGCCATCGCTACTTCGTCTCGAGTGTGTTCCCACTGCACTTTGATTACTACCCTACCACGCTCAAAGGAGTCGTGCAAACAGGTAGTAGTTGGGTGTAGTACCGAAGCACTTGAAGACAGTAATGATCAGATATGATTCGTCTCTCCCGATATTGGGGGTTGATATCACGCAGTGTTCGGAAAGCCATTACACAAAGTCCCTGGCCCGCGCAGTCGAGAAATACTAGTAAGGTACTCCAGTAGTTTCTCATGGTGTATTGGGCTCTCCTCCGGCATGACTTATCACGTTGTTAGGGGTCTGACGTTTACCATCCCCCTAGGCGGATATGCGAGTATCTCAGACGAACAGATCGGACTGTACGGAGATTGTCACAGATAGGCTCAGTAGGAGTTCGGATGAGCTTTCTCATCGTCCTTCTTATCGACAGATACCTGGATAGCCGTTACATGCAGCTAGTACCGCTGACGTGCTTGTGGTTAAACCCATTGCCAGCGTATTTTCGAGTCTTTAGAGTCCCACACAGAGGGTTTCCCTGCTTCAGGCAATTGATGTAGACGCTGTATGGTTTTACAGCAGGGCTTTGATCATATACGTGTACTTGTACACGGATGCTGATCGAGCGGACAGTACTAGTGGGCTTTGGTTTAAGCCGGATCCTAGTATTGTATTATTGGATTGTCATCGTCTCAGTGTATTCGTATTTTTCGGAATACGGATACAGGTATGTATATACAGTGAGGGGTATTCTTGTAATTTGGCAAGGCATGCTTCTAGAATGAGCCACCTCATTATTTGTATTATCCATTTTCCTAAATGGATTAATGAGGTGGATATTGGTGGAGACTTTTAAGGTATGGTGAAGCATGGCTATTTTGTTTATTATATTGGTTTGGGATCACTATTGTGGCATGGGTCATATATTATATTGCATTTTATTCCATGGCTCAATGAGTGAGACGTGATAATAGCCATTCTCCTCTTCAATTATTCATTCTACTCTCTTGATATTTTTTCTTGAGTTGCTCTCCTCACTCTCTGTTGGTTTTCTCCATCTCCTTCTTCTTCAAGACTAAACCCCAATCCTTCACATGTGTTGTGAGCCATAGGGTTTAGTGAGACACTACAATCCTTTACCATTCTCTACATCTCCTAGGCTAGTTGGATTAATGAACCATCTATCCTAATTACCTCATTTAGAGGTTGGGGATTGAAGTACATTCTCTCGCAGTGGATCATCTTTGACGCAAGGAAGCCGATGGAGCTTTCGTCATCCGATCACCGAGGAGCCAAGGAGAGGAGCACTAGAAGACCCGAAGGACTCGATCTTGGAGGTATAACCATCTCACCGAGTAGTTAAACCTTTTGGATAGATTAGCTAGTTAAGGCTTTAGTAAAGATTCTGGAGTTTAGTTGGTGTTGCGTAGTCAAATATTTATCGTTTTTGAAAATTCTGCCTCCCCACAAACCGCGGGGTGTGTGACATCGGCTTACTTCTGCAGTGGGTAGCTTCCTTCCCAACAACGCCGTGGATCCAAAAGCCCTCGTCATGAGGCCGCCGAGTAGATTCCTGCTCGGCCCATCCGCAACGGGTAGCTTCCTTCCCAATAACGCTGTGGATCCAAAAGCCCTCGTCATGAGCCCGCCGAGCAGCTTCCTGCTCGGTCCATCCGCAGCGGGTAGCTTCCTACCCAACAACGCTGTGGATCTAAAGCCCTCGTGTAACGTTTTGAAAATCGTTTAGGTGAAATTTCGGATAATCGGTAAAATAACGAGTGTTTTCCGTAAAAATCAAGATATAAATATCTTTTAATATAAAATTAAATATACATATTCTAGCTATGTAATTGCTAGTATTTGGTGTTTATTGAGCCACTTGTAAAATTTCTAGTTTACTGAATTTTTTTCCAAAATTAATTATTTTAATAATATTTTAAGCCGTCATTAATACATTTAATTAGGGATAATTACAAATTGGAATGGGTTGATACAAATTTTGTGCATCATGACACATTAAACTAACATTTAAAATATTATTTTTGAAATGAAATGAAATTTGTCAAGATGGTTTAGAAAATGTTAAAGGAAAAGGTTAAAATTGTGAATTTAATTAAAGTAATTGAGATATGGGGGTATTTCCTTCACTTGGAACTTGCTACACACACCCCCACACTCACACCCCCCCATTCTTCCTCCTCATTTCTGCAGAATTCAACAGCCCTCGCCAAAGTTTTCCCCCACTTCTTTTGGTAAAAGAAAAGAAAAAGAAGGAATATTAAACAAAAGGGGTATGGTGTTAGATGATGGAGACTTGGACTTTTTTTTTGACTTTACCAACACCCCCACACCCTCTCTCCTTGCCTTCTTTATGCTGGCCAAGCCTCTCTTGGGCAGCCCCCCCAAATTTCCCCTCTCATTTCCTCATCAAAACCCCATCAAAAATCCACCATTTCTCTCACAAATTCAAAGCTAAACCCAAATCCAATCTCTACCCATTTCTCCTTGACCTATTCTAACTTGGATCTTGGAGAAAAGTTGATGTTTAGAAGCAAGTTTTGTCATGACCCGAAATGGCACGTGATGGCCCTTAAACTACGCAACGTCTACATGCGTAACGCAATTTAAGTAAGCCGAAAACCCATCAATCTAAACCATCAAAAGTAGTAAGAATTTAATAGAAGTTTTAAAACATTTGAAATCTCAACCCAAATTCTTTAAAGTCCCAACTTTATTTTCTTTAAAATTTTGGCAGTACCTCCTTTGTAAAAACCAGCCCCGAAAATGGGTACAACATAAATATAAGTAAAGCATCCCCAAACGGGAGCAAAAACACGCCCAAAGGCGGAAAACAACCACCACAACAGATATACGACGCCGTAGTGAAGAAATAAAAGACGATAAAAAGGAAACTGTATAAAAGACAACCAAGTCACAAAATAATATACAATATCGTCCTCACATAAGTCTCTAAGTCAAACATGAAAGTAGTAGATGGAGAGTACAAGTATACAACGAATATACAATACAACAATGAATAACCACAAAAACCCATCTAAAGCAAAACTGCACACTGTGAGCCGATGCGGTATCCGCAGCAGAAGATGATAGATAGATGAATAGCCTGCCTCGACTACTCTGGGAACAACCTGCAAAACAAACTGTGGCACAGCAGGGGTGAGTTGCCAACTCGTGAATAGTAAATAACATATGCAGGTAATCGCAAGTATGCACGTACAGCGTGAATCTCACATATGCAATTAATAGAAATAAAAGGTCATATGAATGCAATAAACATGAAAGGTACACAAACAGTACTACAAATACATGAAGCAAAAATGTGACAATCGGTATGCAATAATCATGCAATAATGATATGAAAATGTATATATGCAACAGTCATGAAAGATACGCTAACAGATACTACTAATACATGAAGAAATGCATATAAATAAAGGTATGTAAATGCAACAATCATGAAAGGTACACTAACAGGTATTACTAACACATGAAGCAGTGCATAAACAATAAATGTGGAGTATGGAATGAAATATGTCATTTCCACGGAATCCTGACATCGTGGTAGGATCAAAATCCATCAAGACAATCCAAATCCCAATTCCTTAAATCAGCCCCCAAATTGGCTCTTATATCATATAAGTCTCACAAATCCTGAATGTACAATATCGAATAAATCTCATATATCCTGAATGTACAAAATCAGCAATCTCATAAATATCCTGTATCTAATATCAAATGAATCACCTATATCCCAAATCCAATATCAAGTAACCCTCTTATATCCTAAGTATAATTTGCATGAATAATTAAGATGAAGTATATGAATTTATATGTATACATATATATTAGCATCCCATTCCACTAATATATATATATATATATATATATATATATATATATATATATATATATATATATATAACAGCGTCCCATTCCACTGTTATATATACTTAGAAGTAAAATATCATGAAAACAATGTGTCAAGTATCGACACAGAAATGTCGATCTATCAGGTGCTGTCAGCATGACTGGCACCCTGATAGGTACGTATCATACTCTATACCGAAAAGCCCGAGTGCCTAGCTCTGACCCTCGTCTTTCCACGTATCCATACGTACATGACTCCCATCGGTATCCCCATGATAACCGCCGAGTCATTGGTAATGTCACCGGATGGTATGGTTCCCCTGCCAGGCTCATGGGCATGTTACATTGACTCTTGCCCCGGGGCACCTCCGGGCCCCGCCATGTACCCCCATACGGCCCATGACTCCTCCTCGCATGGGGTATATATATCAGAACCGATAAATCTCATGGTGGATGCTGAAATATCATATCAAGGGAACCGGGTTTTTCAAATAATGCATAATTTCATGAAACTACCACGGTCCCCAAATCCAGAAAACATCATGAAAAATCCATATCTCAATGCGAAAATCCATGAATATAATATACGCAACTTAAAAACTGAAATGCGAGCATATAAAGGAAAAGCCGCTATTTAACTGCAACAAGTTAATATAATATCATGCGGTTCCTAATTTCTCCAATTCTAAATAATATCAAGTAAAGGTAAACATGTAGCTAAAGCCAGATACATGCGTAAACATAAAGGTATAGCAAGGTATACATGTAGCTATGTCATTATGTGTGTATGTACCTATCGCTAATGGTATAATATCCTATAGGTATCTGGTATCTAGCATATAAGCATGTCAAGACGTATGTGTAAGCATGTAGGTATACAGGTATGCTATATATCATATGCATAAAGAAATATGAATCAATGTCTTAATGTCCCTAACCAAAAAATATCATATCTATAAGTGTGTTGTGCGTGACATGGCAATTATTGACGGTGTGTGTGGCATACAATCAGTGCTCGTGGAATATAAGCCGTCAACAATATGTGCAGTGTCCTAAGGGTACTAGTCCAAGCACAACAATATCTAAGCAATAAAGTGTATGCGCAATACTAAATATGAAATAGAATATGCGACAAGACAAGTCATCTCTAGCCCAGACGCATAACGCCATGCGGGCAATTCCCCTGTAGATGTTAAATCTACTCACCAACGCTCCTAACTAAGTGAAGCTAACCACCTGTTTTCCCTTTGTAGCAGCGTCCGAAGTCCCCGCCTGCGAACCTAAAACAATAAGACGATAAAACAAGTGTATATTAGTAATAGACCCAAAACATATACAAACTACATTACACCGACGCAACAACACAAAACTTACTCTCAAGTGTCCGTATTGTGGCTAACGTGCGTAGCGACACGACGAAAACAACTCAAGAGCAAAACCACACAAAGTGCGATCCGTGTTGTATAACGTATCGCGCTTAAACGAAACACAAGAAACTACCTAGGTGATCCCAGATTTTGTATACAGAGAAAACTCAACAAACAAACAAGACCAAATACACCTAAACCACTGTAGACACCTACCCAGAAAAAACCAAACCCCAACTCTCCCACCAAGCCGAGGTCGCCGGATCGCCCTTCAGAAGTCGCCGGCCGAGTCCGAGCTGATAGGGTTCGTGCTCCAGGTGAAGTCCTAAGGTCTCAGGTACAACACAACTACTTTGTTTGGTTTTCTAGTAAAATCTCCGGGTCACAGCAGATCACAGATATCACAAACGACACTAAAAATACGATATTATGCACAAAACTTAACTTTACACTATCTAAACTAAAACTAACAAGCTAAGCTACACAAAAACAACATAAACAACAGAAAGATATCATTACCTACACAAAAGAACTCAAAGATCCAAGCTTTGCATGCTCCAAGGCATCCAAGAGGCAAAAGGTGTTCAAAGATATGATTTTTGTGATATTTGTGAAGGATTGTGATGAATTGGTGATAGAAATGAGAGTGTTCAGTTATGAGGTAAGAGATATGAGAGAATAAAAGAGATAGAAGAAATGAGAGAGTGTGTGAGGATAAGAGAGAGGGAGGTGAGTGTAGGGTGAGAGATGAGGGTGAGTGCACCACTTCATTAATGCACCATTAATGCCTTCACACACACCTCATCACTCTCCAAAACAAATATCTCTCTCTCTCTCTCACACACAAAAGATCTAGGGAAGGATTACTTATTATGGTTAATCAAAGATTTGGATAAAGCAAAGGGATTAGATTATGTTAAGTGTCATGGTTGCTAAAATCAAGATTACACAACAAACCCTCATATTAACGTGCATACGTGCGTGCATGTCCATAACAAATAAAAATAAATTATTAATTAAATGTTATAGAATGTGAGGATCCCGAATTGGTAAACTTTTTACAGTAAACCCGCATTAACGTCTAAATGAACACAAACCGAAATCTAAGGCGTTACAAGTTTCATGTTAGATCTCAAGATAATTGTGAGGTAAAATTCTTAACCTAATGGCTAAATTGTTGTTTAATTATGCTAATCTAATTTATTCAAGTGTTAATTTGGTTGTAATTGCTAGTTTAGGAAATTCTAGAAAAGGGTTTAATTTTTGATTAGGGCTGTTATCATTAGATTGTGGTCTTAATGGGTAGATTAACATGTTATTGTTATGTAAAACTTAATCTTGTTGCATCTTGCTAATTGCTACATTTAAAATTGTCCAAATTGCATAATATTGCAAACTAGGGTTTTTATAAATAATATAAATAGGAGAGATAAAATTCTAGTGAGGGTTCTATGAATTCAAGATTTGGGTTTGATCACTTGGTGCTAGCTATGATGTCTAGTTTAACATCTTAAATTATGCAAAACCTAGTTTAGTTGTTAAATAGTGTATTGTTACTTTAAAATGGTTAAAATTGGATAAATTCGCAAACTAAATTTTAACGATTAATACAAAATGGTGTGATAAAAATCTAGTAAATGTTTATGTGGCCTAATTAAGATAATTAGTGAATATTGTGACCACCAGTTTTGCTAAAACAACAAGATTTGTATTAAAACGGTTAACGACCGCTAACTAGGTTTTTAGGAAATAAAACGATTTGTTTAATTTTATGGTTTTGATGAATTGAATCCTATTTCTTATATAATTAGTGAGTTTTGAAATCACGATTGGTGCGTTTGAGTTTTTCGCGATCACTCGGCGTTTGTACGCCGATGTCGAGGGTTTTGGGTTGATTTGAGAGAGCAAACCATAGATTTTGACCTAGGTGAGATTGGTGTGTCGTTTTGGTCACGGTCGGACTTTAATGCGATACGGTGCGTTATGATGTGTAGATACCCTCATGAGGACTTCGAGACGACAAGCAAGCGCGTGGCGACATCGATTTCGGCAAGCGAGGACCAGGTGAGTAGATTATATCTACGAGGGAAGTCGGGTGGATGGCGTATAGCACCCCCGCAGTTCGTAGTATAGTTATTATATATATATAATATATATGTGATTCACGATACGTGGATGTTTATCAATAGATGATTATTGTGTTCATGGTTTAGTTTAGGGTAATTAGAAGTAAACTAGTATAGCTTCTTAGTCGCGAGCCCTAGAATAGGTTCACACCCACACGCACACATGCATTCACGTACATCTATTTACATGTGCGTATATGGGGATATGTATATATATACATATACACATGGGTATGGGACTATATATATATATATATATATATATATATATATATATATATATGGATTTTGAGGATAGTACTTGGGATTGGAGATGAGTCGATGAGATTGGGCTTGAGGCCGTGAGATCGGTGATGTGACAGGGTTCGTATTCGAGATACGACATGATGTTTTAGCTGGTCCTTTCAACATGGTGTTTTCATATACACGCATGCATTTACATAGATGGTATCAGTTTTTTACTAGACGTAGATCAGTACCCCGATCATGATATTTGATAAAGAGGATACCAGAGGAATAATGTGATAGATGTGACATTTTATCCATACCCAGATTTGGGAGGCCGTACGATGGATTTACCGTACGAGCTATATATTGATGATAGATCCGCACTCTTGACTCGAGAATGTCATATTATATGAGGGTATCGTATGGGATACTATTGAGGCAGGATCAACGACTTTTATATGTATCTGTATGTATCAACTCAGATGTTAGGTGGTTTCCTTACCTTTCGGTCAGCCTGTTTAGTTTGGTCCTGTAGTGTACTTGTAAATGATAGATTAGATTCGACTCATACCTATTTCCAAAACTAACGAATCGTGAGGATTTTAAAGACAGGTCAAAGGATACTACGGATATTTCAAAAGACGTACCTTTTCTTAAAAACACCGTAGCCCTTATTTTCAAAACGCCACGATTCGTACTATTTCAAACGGCAAAACAGTATAACACAGGTGTAGCGATGTAGATTCCTTATTGTTACGTTATCATTCATGTTCCGCATATTATTGTTGCAATTACTATTCATTACCATTTATCATGTTGTTATCGTCTCATTGCATGTTTATTGTGTACTTAGTGATTATGAACCATGCTTTCAGGACACCAGCACCATTACCGATGATGCGTATGTTCCACACACACTTACTTGCCGGCTCACACACACATCTTCGGTAATTGTCATGTCACGTACACTTTAGAAAACACTATTCCATTGACATAGCTTGCTAACTGATAGTTGCTATACATTTTAGCTTTCATATGCTAGTTAATTTATTGCACGATATCAGATGCATCCATATATTCATTGGTTATGCAGTATTATGGAGATTTATGCCGGTTTTCATTATTTATTGATATCATGATATTGATGATTTCGGATCCTTCTTAAGATTTCTGGATTTGGGGGGAAAACGCAAGGATTTATAAACTTATTATCCTTTTAAAAATGCAAGTTGCGGTTTTCCCGTGATGTATGAGTCTTCCACCATGAGTTTTCAGGATTGCTGTTGGGTTTCGAGACCCGATTCGAGGAGTTGGATGAACCGTCTCGGGTACATGGTGGGGCCGGTATGGTACCCCGGGGCAAGAAGCTCGAGTTGTATTCGATGAGCCTGACAGGGAAGCACTACCTACCGGTGATATTATTTTGACTGGTCGGTAATCTGGAGGATATCGGCCGGAGTCATGAGATGGTTATAGGCTGATCCGTTCTGCCGCAGCCCGCGGGCCGATCCCGCAGATGATACGGATGCCTGAGATATTGATATTGAGATTTGAGATATTGAGATTGATATTAAGATACTGAGACTTATGTTTTGTGTCGATGCTTGACACTGATTTCTCTGTTGCATTCATTGATGATACTTGATTGATATACATATAGAAATCTCATTAAATAAGAAAACCGTTTTTCCATCATGATGCATTCTGCTTTCATTTATATAGCATTTGCATATCATATTCATGCATTCATACATCATATATCTGATATGTGGCTATCTGAGGCACGGACACGAGCACGTGGTATCACACTTATATGTAGATATATCAGGATATTTATTGAGGATATTACTAGTTTTGACCTAGGATAGTGATTGAATTCGATTTCTTGGTTTGTGTAAGTAAAAGTGTGTATCGAATCAATTGTTTCCCGATAACGGTTTCATTTGATCGATAACAGTATCTTGTGTCGGTATTTAGAAAATTGTATGTAGAAATCACAACCAAAGAATTGTTTTGACCGCAATCAACTACGGTGTCGGATGTAGATTGTAAGTGAGTGCGGATCGTCCACAGGGAAAGTGTAATAGTTCGTCTTTCGAATTAGGTGAATTGAAACTTTAATGAAAAGAAATCAAACAATTCATGATTTATATTTGAAGTTCAAGAATTAGAAAATCTAGATCTAATAACAAGAAAAAGATAGAATCAAGAATTGAGTGTTTGTTGATTTTTCCAAACCAAATATCAAGAATCGAAATGAGGCTCGTAGGAATCGATCGGATCTATAGATGTGATGTAATCTTACAATTACGTATTCTTATCCTTCGATGAATTGATACTAGATCGATGATGATCGACAAGAATTAGGGATTTCTTATGAAACTAGGGTTTCATCTTATCCCTTGTTCTTTCATCGATATCATTCATATTCTAGCCTCTAGTAAATTCAAGAAACGATCGTAGATCCCTAATTTCGAGCGATCACAATCAAGAAAGAATCGCAACGAAACTAGGTCATCGATTCTTGAATTTGCTAGGGTTTACAAGACTCGTAGGACTCAAGAATCGTTTTAAGATTTGTTACATCATCATTCTATTGATCGTCTCGACTCCTCGACGAGCGGAGTTTTACTCAAACATCATCACAAGAACTACAATCATAAATTGAGATCGAATCATGATGCAAGAATTTAAAGAAAACAAGATTAAAGAATTTCACCTTTTATTTATATCAACAATTTCATTACATTCGCTCAAGAACTACAAGAGGAAGAACTCGATCGTCGATTTGGCTTCGCTCGGCTCCGTTAGTCGCGGATCGGCTTGGATCACTTGCTCGGTTGGAGATCGGCTCCGCTCCTAAAAGGTTGAAGGGCTTCTTACTTGATTGGTACTCGGGATCTTGAATTTGATTGGAATTAGGGTTAGGGTTTCGCACAAGTCTTGTCACTAGACTTGTGGAAGAAGATGATGAATTGAAGAAGACTAAAGATTATTGAACTACTCAAGATTAACCATTAACCCTAGGTCTAGGCTTCTATTTATAGACTTCCCTAAACCCTAGATCTAGGATTAGAATTTGAATTTCCCTCCAAAAGTTAGTCAGAAGAGATTTGAATTTCCCTCCAAAAGTTTGTTGAGGAGAAGCTTCTAGATGTGATTAGTTAGGAGCTTAATTAGAATTAGCTTAATGATCTTTGCTGATCTGGCAGAAGACTCTGGAGAATTCTGGAATTTGACGTGTCAAAATGAGGTGTACCCACTGAGATAGGAATTATGCACCAAAATTAAAGTGATGATGTGGCAAAAGCGCCGCGGTTTCGCGGCATAAGCTGGCTCCCGCCGCGGTTCCGCGGCGCTTTGGAGGCTTCATGGCTTGAAACGTTTGGGCTTCTGTGGTACTGACATATGGGCCCTTTTGTGATATATTGAATTGTATTTTTCTCTCTATATTGCTACCAGATCTGAAAACATGGAGTTGGTGTATTTTTTTATCAGCTTCTTTTTACTTTGCTCCTGCAATTTCCTGCACAAATCTCGAGACAAGTGTTGCGCGAGACAAGTGTTGCGCAATATTGGGATGATGCGATGCCATAAAATACAGTCAATTTCCCTTAAAGTGCCGGTTTAAAGTCTAACACATGCAATCTGATATTTAACGACTGATTTGCTAATATGTGCTAAATGAATACCGAACACTTCTAGATGAGTGCAAAAGATAGTGAAAATTGCCGTGTTAAATTGCATTATTTTCGACTGATCAAATTCCCCCAAACTTATTTTCGATCGTCTCGAGCGAACTTTTTATTAAAAAGAGAAGAGAAAATAAAGAAAGAGAAAACTAACTAGCACACTTTCGTAGGCAACACGATTGCAATGAGCACGTGCAACAAGCCTTTAAAACCTCTAGGTGTCCCTAATAGGAGGAGTGTTGTCTCATGAGGGTTTTCAGCGGATTGCACCCACAAAATCCGATAATAAAAGAAAATATCCTGAATATTACATTTAAAGAAAAGACTCGTAGAAGAAAAGCCTTGAAAATTAGGGTTTCCAACTATGCTAGTTTTTCGGTTGTCATGAGCCCTATCTTAATGGTCATGAAAAAATGTTAGAAATCACGTCCTCCCTCAATAAAACATCGTCTTATTTTTCATCCCTATCTTTCTTCCAAAACATCGATCATATCACCCTGCGTGTGTGTAAAGGACTATCCCTACACCGGAGAATTCAATTCAAGCTATCATACTCTTGACCATCAGCCTCAGTACTTTTTAATCAATGAATATTTAGATGAGATTGCTTACACACTTTCATGCGACCGTTAATACTTCTTGAGGTACTAACCGACCGATTACTCATGTGCTTGCTTACTTGGTGTATTTTCCTCGTCTTGCACCACCTCAGGCATTGCAGTGACTCCCAGACCAGTTGGCCTTAGGGCACTAGGTGAAGAGGCACCCTCGCTATATATTTTTTTATTGCCCTTGGTGATAACAAAACCAGTGTTCATTTTTCTCACCACTTATATTTTCTTCATTTTTTTTATTTTTTTTATTTCCTTCATGCTTTTGTCTTTAAGACAAGAGCATTTCAGGTATCCTCTACTATCCTAGGCTTTAAGACGTGTGTAAGTGCGAATAGCAGGTATCAACGTTCAAAATGTTTGGCCATCCAGAATAGAAACTATTTTTCAGACTTATTTTTATCCTCAGATTAGTGACGTCCTTCATCTTACTAACCCTTGGACAACGGCTCATAACTACTTATTACTAGTTCGTATAAGAAAACTTCTATTTTCTTAGTTTTCTTAAATTTTTCTAATCTCATGGATGTAATTGTTCACTATCTAATCTTTCATTATCTTATTTATGTACAAAAATATTTTTATTTTTTGAAATTTTTTAAAATTTTTTTATAGGTTTTTAAAAATAATGTTTTGTGCTTATGCAAATGATATGCAAATGATGTGAAAATAAGCACAAACCTCCCCCAAACTTGTTTTCAACAGTGTCCTCACTGTTGCCATCTGCTAAATCTCGAAAATCCTGTAAACCTGGAAGGAATTTATTAGTGGGGGCAAATATATAAGTGAAGACCCTCCCAAAACTTATTTTTGGCTCATCATTTTGTAAAAAAAATTTCTTTTCAAGAGCCAGAAAAACATACCCCCCCAAACTTGAGTTATGCAATATTAATCTTTGAAAATCATATGAGGGGGTCAAAAATCAAGTGGTCGATGCCAAGCTTTGCAAAGACCGAATGTTAATACCAACCATTCAAAATTTTTATCAATGCAGTGCTCTGGTTGGTGGAAGAAGAAGTGAGGAAAAGGTAAGTGGTGGAATAGAATGTGTGTGCGTCTCGTATTGGAGAGACGATGCAATGATTGTGATGGATTACTCGCATTCTTTTTACAGTTCAGAAGAAGGGGTGGAGGTTTAATTTCATGTTTGAGACATGATTCATCTCAACACCCGTGTCATTTAAAAATGCGAGTTCATCAAAGAAGATTTCCTCAAATGTTACATCAATACCCCGATGAATAATGTCATCAAAAGTGCGGGGTGATTTTCGGACTCTAAGAACAGTTCATAATCAGTGTTAGATGTTGACCCGGACATCTCAGTGGAAGAGTTCGTATGTGTATGATACATAGTTGGGTCAAACAACAACATATGAAAAGAGTCAAGATCAGTATCAGGAGGATCATCAAATTCGCTGCTGTCGACATCCATTAAGTCGACAGAACAGACCTGAGCAGTAGGTTCAGAGGGTACACTTCCCAACTTGTAAATGTTCAGCTCAATTGACCTATTCCCGAAGGATAGGGTCATAGAACCATTACGACAGTTGATTATAGCGTTGGAAGTGGCCAAAAAGTGGCCAAAAAGAGTCGATATAGACGATCGAATGTCAAGGACCCATTTTCCAAGTTTAAAGTATTCGTAAAATAATGCAAGCAATTCTATGGACCCTCTAGAAGAATGAAACCTTAACTCTACGTAATGACCATGGAACGCCTTTGAACCTTAGGGTTTATGGCAGTTCAGCGGTGCCTTCTGTGAGGCTTGGGTTTTCCCTTCTACGGCTGGTCTACAGGTGCTGTGGCATATATTCGATACTATAAACTGTACCAAGACGTTGATACCTTGGGGATTATGGAACCTCGACGAATCGATCGAATATGTTCGACATCATTCGGATATCATATGATGGGATACATTGCTTGGGAGACTCCAGATACGAGTATAGCCGTTGGATCGCAGTCATGCAGCCACGAGGATACGAGTTCGAATCAGTCGACATTAGAGAAAAGTGGAATAAGAGGTTCGTACGAGATCTTGATGAGATGACGTTCCACTCCGCCGGCATCAGAGATGTGATACGCAAGCAGAAGCGTTGACTATGGATATATCTTCCAGGGGGAGTCGTGATGTGTATGCAGCCGTTCTGGAATAAGAATTAGATTTAGTAATGATGATGGCTTCCGGGCAGTTCGACAGAAACGAGATTTGGGGGGAAGACCTTGACAGGACCTTTCTGGGATACTATACAAGAAGACTTGGACCCAGGATCGGTCATATTGCACGCACCCAGTAGGCCAGAGTTCGGCATCGTCGACAAGACATGTTATGAGCAACCATGATAGTTGGACAGAGATCTTTAGAGGATGTGTCAGAGCGAACTTCTTCCGTTATCGTTTCTATATTGGACCGTTGAGCCGAGGAGCTATGTACTTAGCAATCTGCAGTGAGAGACGAGAGCCTAAAGGCACTAGGCGACATGCCATGATCAGGAGGCAAGTAGATATCTTGCTCTGCTAGTATTGGATGCACCGACACCTTCTCGACTTTGAAGGACGGACATATCGATGACAATATTTACGATTTGTGATTTCGTGAGTTGACTATCATGTATTCGTCAGTTTGGATTTTCAGTATTTTTGGGTGATTTATTTCATGATTGAGTTTTGATGACCGAGTTTCATGATATTTGAATTCATGCTAGGGCAAGCATATGATTTGACTTATGCTTTCGGCATAGTTTTCATGCACTTTTAGTATTTGATTTGCTTTTGTGCACGCTGATGCACAGGATGGTGAGATTTTATACCACGGTATACTGATTGGGGATTTTTTGATTGAAATGTGTTGTATACCGTTGATTTCGATTTTGATATTCGATATTTGTTTTCGTGCACCTTGTGCACTTGATTTAGATTCTTGCGCATACTTGGGCGCTTGAGGCGATTTGGTACACACCAGATGCACTAAATCGAGATTCTTCGTGCATATCAGATGCACCTGGTTTTGCTGTCAGGCACCCACGTTGCCCTTGACAGGTGTTTTTGTGCACACCCGTTGCACTCAGATTTTGTTTCGTGCACATGTATGACAACATTCATGGATTTCGATTTCCGTGCGCACCAGACGCACGTGGCATTCATATATATATATTGGGATTGATTTCTTTGGAGCCGTATATTTTATGATACTTGCTATTTGGTTTAGTACTGAGCAGGACTAGTCAGAGGACAGGTCCTGAGTATATTTTTGCATGCATTGATAGTTATCAAAGGGATTTCCAAGAGGAGCCATAGTCTAAGTATTTACCTACGTGTCCGTGATGACAAGAACTATTTACAAGGGAAACCCTTCTAATTAATTTCAAAACGGCGGGACGTGTATGTTAAACAAAGGATATATATATATATATATAGTTATTTTCTTACAATAGACGTCCACCACCGTGCAGTGTTGCGAGCATCGCACAGCGATTTGAAAAAGATTTGGCATGCATTGCTTCCAGATGTTTTAATGATGTATATCATATTGATTTTCGTTTTGGATTTAGACACTGATGTCTTCCCATAACTCCGATGATTGCGGGATGCTTGACGAGTTTTGATTTTTGAGTTATACACTCTTTTTCATGCGCATGCATTGCGTTACGATGTGTTCTATGTATTTATGATTTCGGAGCCCCGACGATTTGATTGTTTTGCTGAAATGTTTTAGTATTGGGAAAAAATTTGATTTAAATTCGAAGACCGAATTTTTTTAAGGGGAAAGATAGTAACGTTTTGAAAATCTTTTAGGTGAAATTTCGGATAATCGGTAAAATAACAGGTGTTTTCCGTAAAAATCAAGATATAAATATCTTTTAATATAAAATTAAATATACATATTCTAGCTATGTAATTGCTAGTATTTGGTGTTTATTGGGCCACTTGTAAAATTTCTAGTTTATTGAAAAAATTTCCGAAATTAATTATTTTAATATTATTTTAAGCCGTCACTAATACATTTAATTAGGGATAAATACAAATTAGAATGGGTTGATACAAATTTTGTGCATCATGACACATTAAACTAACATGTAAAATATTGTTTTTGAAATGAAATGAAATTTGTCAAGTTGGTTTAGAAAATGTTAAAGGAAAAGGCTAAAATTGTGAATTTAATTAAAGTAATTGAGATATGGGGATATTTCCTTCACTTGGAACTTCCTACACACACCCCCACACTCACACCCCTCATTCTTCCTCCTCATTTCTGCAGAACTCAGCAGCCCTCCCCAAAGTTTTCCCCCACTTCTTTTGGTAAAAGAAAAGAAAACGAAGAAAAGAAATATTAAACAAACGGGGTATGGTGTTAGATAATGGAGACTTGGACTTTTTTTTTGACTTTACCAACACCTCCACACCCTCTCTCCTTGCCTTCCTCATGCTGGCTGAGCCTCTCTTGGGCAGCCCCCCCAAATTTCCCCTCTCATTTCCTCATAAAAAACCCATAAAAAATCCACCATTTTTCTCATAAATTCAAAGCTAAACCCAAATCCAATCTCTACCCATTTCTCCTTGACCTGTTCTAACTTGGATCTTGGAGGAAAGTTGATGTTTAGAGGCAAGCTTCATGTTAGATCTCAAGATAATTGTGAGGTAAAATTCTTAACCTAATGGCTAAATTGTTGTTTAATTATGGTAATCTAATTTATTCAAGTGTTAATTTGGTTGTAATTGCTAGTTTAGGAAATTCTAGAAAAGGGTTTAATTTTTTATTAGGGTTGTTATCATTAGATTGTGGTCTTAATGAGTAGATTAACATGTTATTGTTATGTAAAACTTGATCTTGTTGCATCTTGCTAATTGCTACATTTAAAATTGTCCAAATTGCATAATATTGCAAACTAGGGTTTTTATAAATAATATAAATAGGAGAGATAAAATTCTAGTGAGGGTTCTATAAATTCAAGATTTGGGTTTGATCACTTGGTGCTAGTTATGATGTCTAGTTTAACATCTTAAATTATACAAAACCTAGTTTAGTTGTTAAATAGTGTATTGTTACTTTAAAATGGTTAAAATTGGATAAATTCGCAAACTAAATTTTAACGATTAATGCAAATTGGTGTGATAAAAATCTAGTAAATGTTTATGTGGCCTAATTAAGATAACTAGTGAATATTGTGACCACTAGTTTTGCTAAAACATCAAGATTTGTATTAAAACGGTTAACGACCGCTAACTATGTTTTTGGGAAATAAAACGATTTGTTTAATTTTATGGTTTTGATGAATTAAACCCTATTTCTTATATAATTAGTGAGTTTTGAAATCACGATTGGTGCGTTTGACTTTTTCGAGATCACTCGGCGTTTGTACGCCGATGTCGAGGGTTTTGGGTTGATTTGAGAGAGCAAACCATAGGTTTTGACCTATGTGAGATTTGTGTGTCGTTTTGGTCATGAGTTGGACTTTAATGCGGTACGGTGCGTTATGATGTGTAGGTACCCTCACGAGAACTTTAAGACGTCAAGCAAGCGCGTGGCGACATCGATTTCGGCAAGCGAGGACCAGGTGAGTAGATTATATCTACGGGGGAAGTCGGGTGGATGGCGTATAGCACCCCCGCAGTTCGTAGTATAGTTATTATATATATATGATATATATGTGATTCATGATACGTGGATGTTTATCAAGAGATGATTATTGTGTTCATAGTTTAGTTTAGGGTAATTAGAAGTAAACTAATATAGCTTCTTAGTCGCGAGCTCTTGAATAGGTTCACACCCACACGCACACACCCATTTGCATACATCTATTTACATGTGCGTATATGGGAATATGTATACACACACACATGGGTATGGGACAATACACACACACACACACACACACACGTATACATATATATAGATTTTGAGGATAGTATTTGGGATTGGAGATGAGTCGATGAGATTGGGCTTGAGGCCGTGAGATCGGTGATGTGACAGGGTTCGTATTCGAGATACGACATGATGTTTTAGCGGGTCCTTTCGACATGGTGTTTTCATATACACACATGCATTTACATAGATGGTATCAGTTTTGTACTAGACGTAGATCAGTACCCCGATCATGATATTTGATAAAGAGGATACCAGAGGAATAATGTGATAGATGTGATATTTGATCCATACCCAGATTTGGGAGGCCGTACGACGGATTTACCGTACGAGCTATATATTGATGATAGATCCGCACTCTTGACTCGAGAATGTCATATTATATGAGGGTATCTTATGGGATACTATTGAGGCGGGATCACCGACTTTTATATGTATCTGTATGTATCGACTCAGATGTTAGGCGGTTTCCTTACCTTTCGATCGGCCTGTTTAGTTTGGTCTTATAGTGTACTTGTAAATGATAGATTAGATTCGACTCATACCTATTTCCAAAACTAACGAATCGTGAGGATTTTAAAGACATGTCAAGGGATACTACGGATATTTCAAAAGACGTACATTTTCTTAAAAACACCGTAGCCCTTATTTTCAAAACGCCACAATTCGTACTATTTCAAACGGCAAAACAGTATAACACAGGTATAGCGATGTAGATTCCTTATTGTTACGTTATCATTCATGTTCCGCATATTATTGTTGCAATTACTATTCATTGCCATTTATCACGTTGTTATCGTCTCATTGCATGTTTATTATGTACTTAGTGATTATGAACCATGCTGTCAGGACACCGGCACCATTACCGATGATGCGTATGTTCCACACACACTTACTTGCCGGCTCACACACATCATCATCGGTAATTGCCATGTCACGTATACTTTAGAAAACACTATTCCATTGACATAGCCTGCTAACTGATAGTTGCTATACGTTTTAGCTTTCATATGCTAGTTAATTTATTGCACGATATCAAATGCATCCATATATTTATTGGTTATGCAGTATTATGGAGATTTATGCCCGTTTTCATTGTTTATTGATATCATGATATTGATGATTTCGGATCCTTCTTGAGATTTCTGGATTTGGGGGAAAGCCGCAAGGATTTATAAACTTATTATCCTTTTAAAAATGCATGTTGCGGTTTTCCCGTGATGTATGAGTCGTCCACCATGAGTTTTCAGGATTGCTGTTGGATTTCGAGACCCGATTCGAGAAGTTGAATGAACCGTCTCGGGTACATGGTGTGGTCGGTATGGTACCCCGGGGCAAGAAGCTCGAGTTGTATTCGATGAGCCTGGCAAGGGAGCACTACCTACCAGTGATATTATTTAGACTCATCGGTTATCCGGAGGATACCGGACGGAGTCATGAGATGGTTATTGGCTGATCCGTTCTGCTGGAGCCTGCGGGCCGATCCCGCAGATGATACGGATGCCTGAGATATTGATATTGAGATTTAAGATTTGAGATATTGAGATTGATATTGAGATACTGAGACTTATGTTTTGTGTCGATGCTTGACACTGATTTCTCTGTTGCATTCATTGATGATATTTGATTGATATACATATAGAAATCTCATTAAATAAGAAAATAGTTTCTCCATCATGATGTATTCTGCTTTCATTTGTATAGCATTTGCATATCATATTCATGCATTCATACATCATATATCTTATATGTGGCTATCTGAGGCACGGACACGAGCACGTGGTATCACACTTATATGTAGATGTATCAGGATATTTATTGAGGATATTACTAGTTTTGACCTAGGATAGCGTCATACATGCGTTTTCTTCTCGTAGATGTTTTCTACTCATGAGTTGGCAACTCACCCCCGTTGTGCCATAGCTCCTTGCAGGTTTTGCCGTACAGGTTTCGTTGCGGCTTTGCCGGCACACTGTTCCGTCCGGGTGATTGCTTTGACAGGTGGGTTCTTTGCATCAGGACCACCACTGTATAGTTATTATTTCAGTTGTATCTAGTAAAACTCCATCAACCAGATTGAATATTTGATAGAGTTAGAAGACCAGACTTGTTATTCTTTCGACCTTAATGTCGCGTGTTGTATTATTATGGTTTTCATGCTGATTTTGGGTTTTCGTTTGAGTTTTGATCCTCGCCCTTCGGCGTTGTATATTATATTGCTTTCGTGGTTGTGACCGTCGATTGACGAAGAGCTAGCTCCCGCTTGGGGATGCTTTTTTATTTATTTCGTATACTATTCATGTTGTATCCCGTTTGGGGCCAGTATTTACAAAGGAGACTCTGCTGAAATTTGTTAGTTGTATGTATGCCCTAGAGGCTAGTATTGTACAGATGATGTATATTATATTGGATGCTTGGACATATATAGAGAGGACTTTCTTGCTCGATATGATAGTATGCTATCTGGTTGCTCTTTATCTTAACATGTGTACTTGTCTCTTGATGCTGTCTTATAGTTACATGTTGGTAAAGCCCTTAGGATGTGTACTTGACTACCTGGACTATGATGCAGATCATACTAGTGGGGACAGAGTAGTCCATAAGTACATCCTTTAATGTTCCTAGTCGTGGGTGTATCGAGACAGGGCATCGATATACCAGGGTAGACTAGCGTATACGCTTCTCGACCCATGAGATGGGCGATGGATGATCCCATATCCATTGGTGTTTGACATCAGAGATGGTATACGGGTGCTCAGTAGAGACTGGGTACACTGGACGGACTCGCCGAGAACTCCCAGATGGTATTATACCTCACGTCAGATGGCAGTTCTCTGGTGACACTTGTGCAGGTTAGTCTGTAGAATCGAGATCGTCATAGAGTCTTGTGTGATTCCCACCGTGCTTTGATTTCCACCTTACCACGTCCAAGAGGGCATGCAAAATGGTGGTTTTTGGGTACAGTCCCGAGTCACATGGAGGCAATGAGCGATAGGAGGGGTTTCGTCTCTCCCGGTATTGGGGGTTGATGTTGCGCTGTGCTCGATTGGCCATAACAGGGAAGTCCCTGGCCAGGGCTGATTTAGAGATTTACTGGTAAGAGTTACCAGTAGTTTCTCGACCCGTTATGAGCCTCACATCGGCACGACTTATCGATTATTGGGGTCTGATGTTTACCACCCCTAGACTTGATATGCGACATATCAGACGAGGAGACAGGACTGCACGGGAAGTGTTACCGTTAGGCTTTTACAGGAGTTGGAGTGGGTTTGCTTGCTGATCTTCTGATCGCTCAATACCCGGGTAGCCGTTACGTCCAGCTAGTACCGCTGACGGCTTGTGCGTGTTTGATGCGATCATCACCTACTGCCGGCGTATTGACGAGTCTTTAGAGTCCTACATAGAGGTTTTACTGGCTCAGGCAAAACGAAATAGTCGCGCATATATGATATGTGCGAGACCGAGAATAATGCGTGTATGTGATACCGTATTCTATTCTCGCGACTTTTTGTATCGGTCGGTTATATGTGATATAGCCGGGTTATCGAATCAAGTGTTGATTCGATATGTCGATACATTGGATGTTAGTCGGTTATATGAGATATAACCGGATTATTAAGTCAAGTGTTGATTTAATAATTTAGTGTATAATTGTATATATGATATACTAATTTACATTAACTAGCATTTGTTCACTTAAGGATTTTTTCTCACATGTGCACAACTTTAATATATATGTGATATATATTAAAATGTGTTTTCTTTTTGTATCATGATTGTTGATACATCATTCATGGGTGTGCAAGACATACACCATTCTATTTTAAATGGTGGTTTATATTTATTTATGGTAATTACAAATTAGTGGAACTTTGGTCATAAGCATGAAGCTTGTAGAAGCTTGTGGATGCTTTGACAAAGTCCACTAACTTTGTTTTACTTTAGATTTTTATTAACCTAACCATTTTGGATTAGCCATGGTTATGTCTCTACATGAGTTAGTTTATGATACTCACTCACCCATGGTTAGCTCACTCACTTAATCATTATCCTCATCCTTTTTCTTTTGTTCATCTTCTTCTTCTTTGAGCAAAAAGAAAAAGCTTGCTAGGATTTTAAAAAGAGAGTGGAAGATTGTGAGAAATAAAATTCTAAAGAGAACTCACTTCCTATTTCTCCATCCTCTACTAGACTAGCACTTTAGTATAGGGTGTTTGCTTCACTAATTCTCTAGTTAGTGAAGTAGTAGCTTGAGTTGATATTCCCTCGACGTAGATCATCTTCGGCCTCGAAGACTTCAAGCAAGGACGCTTCTTTCGTCTCGTGAAGCCATGCAAGAGCCCGGGAGAACCATGATCGCAGCGAAGGGACTACAACAAGGAGCTTTAGAAGTGAAGGACCGATCTATAAAGGTTGTATTTCATATTCACTTAGTGGTAAATGTAATTTACTTGCATGTGAAACCCTAATTATCTAGCAAAGATCTTGTTTAGGGTTATTCGGCACGGCTAAAATTTTAAACGAGCATGGTTAATGCATTGTAGAACCTTATTAGAGTGCTTAGTAACCCTATAAAATTTTCAGAAAATACTTGAGATTTTAAAATTACATATTTCGGCCTATGTTGTTAAAACTACTTTCTTTAAATTGGTTTTCCTTTACTCTACTGCTTCTTGGTTTTGATTTCTGGGTTTTGGCTTACATAGATTATGTACGCCTCGAGACGTTTCGTAATTTAAGTGCCGGTCATGTTCCGTACTTTTCGGGTCATGACACTTCGTCACGAGGCCACCGAGTAGCTTTCTGCTCGGTCCATCCGTAGCGGGTAGTTTCCTGCCCAACAACGCTATGGATCCAAAAGCCCTCGTCATGAGGCTGCCGAGCAGCTTCATGCTCGGCCCATCCATAGAGGACAGCTTGCTGCCGAACAACGCTGTGGATCTAAACGTAACAACTCCAATTTTAATGTATAAAATTTGTTTAAAAGTTAATGTATACTTGGGGTATTTGCATTTCCTGTGAGTACTATAAGTATTTTTTTTGCTTTTTAATATCAAGAAGCTGCTTGTAGCTCATTGGTAAGACCTTGCACTGCTGAACCAAAGCACTAGAGTTCAAATCCCATCACCCACATTATTTTTTAATATTGTTTTCTTTTAAATTTTTAGAATCCTAAGAGTCTACACGTGCTAAACCCGTAAAACCAAAAGTCACATATTAAAAAAACTGACCCAGGGGATACACCAAGAGACGAGGGACACGTGGCCACCGTGACTCGGCCGAATCGGGCCGGCGGCGCGGCTGACTCGGCCGGTGCCGCTGGCCGAACTCGGTCGGATCGCCGAGTTGCCTTCTGTGAACTTGTGTCTTTTGGTATTCTCTAAACCCCTGTCAAGTTTAAAAACCCTGCATTATTACAGAGAATTAAAAATCAAATTAAAACTCTTTTTAATGCAAAAATTTAATACATTTTCTCACACCCTTCATCTAACCCTAACCCTAATCTTTTCCTATAAATACCACTCCATTCCACACCCCCTCACTCTCAAACTGTGTCCAAAACTCTCAAGAAATTTCTCTAGAACTTTTGTGTACAATTGGAGTTAGCGAAGGGCGAAACTCCCGCGAAATTCCGACGACGACCCTAGGAGCTCCCGGCGACGAAACGACGCACCAGAAAATCCTACTTCCTCCTCTTCCTCTCCTATAAAAAAAATGCCAGTAAGTCCCTCCTCCCTTTTCAATTTGCTATTCTAAAAACTCGTATTTCTAAAACCCGACGGAATCGGAGAGAGTTAATCCGACTTCCGATTTGGTTTTTCTTAAAAATTCCACCTTTTCTTAAATAAAAACATACCAAACCCTTACATGTTGACTATTAAACATTAACAAAACATCATGAACAAGTTCCATAGCAAAATATTTCATATTGCAATTTTTATCGTACTTTTTCAGTAAAATACCATGTAGTTTAGTTTCGACTTTAAAACATCATTAATCTTGCTATACCTTTAGATAGATCATGAGGTAATGACCTACCTCTTCACAACACTCATATGCAACATAGCACGATACTTTTGGGAAATATAGATTCGGGAAAATACCGTTTTACACAAAACTACGTTTAGCTTATAAAAACCATTTTCACAAGATTATGTATTTTAAACAAGTCTTTGCAAAGTGCTGCTACAACCCATTTGGGGAACCCGTTTAGGATGGTGCAGATTATCGCACATCCTCGGGCTTAGTAGTGTGAGATGCAGACCCCCGCAAGGGGCATTCGGTCTTGAAAGATTTTAAAATACAAATATCTTTAGAAAATGAGATTTCTAGAAAAATAATAAATTAAAATTATTTTTATAAATATATATATATATATATATATATATGTATGTATCATCAAAATATCTATTTTTGATATAGTATAAATATTCCAACTTTTTCTATGTCAAAAGAATCACTTTACACGAAAATACCATGCAATTCTATACAAGTTCAATACTTTAGAATTAAATACCTTATATTATGAAAAATAGGTTTTATTCATTAGAAATGTCACAATGATAAAATATACATCAATGAAAACTCTAAATACGATAATTAAATAATTGGGGTGTATCTTGAAAATTATACAAAATTATTTTTTACATAAAACTCCCTCAAGTTCTATAAATTACCCTAAGGACCCTAGTAAACATAGGTTTAAGAGGGACCAATCTCTTGAGCCTCAGGGAGCCGGAGAAGTGGGTGCTTGCCTATTTAAGTGTCATGACCCGAAATAGAATGTGACTGGCACTTGAATCATGTGAAGTTTATAGGACCCCACCTAATTCAAGTAAGCCAAAAGCCCAGAAATCTAAACCATTTAAAAAAGTGAGTGAATGAATACTTATTTAAAACAAGTTTTTTTAACAAAATAAGTGGTGTTAAACATTTAAAAGCAACTTCATATTTTCCCGAAAAATTCGGCAGAGTCTCCTTTGTAAATACTGGCCCCAAACGGGTACAACATATGAAATACATATAACGATGAATAAAGGCATCCCTAAGCGGGAGCTAGCTTTTCGCCAATTGGCAGTCACAACCACGCAAGCAATATAATATACAACGCCGAAGGGCGAGGATCAAAACTCAGAAGAAAACCAAAGGAAAACCATAATAATACAGCACGCGACTCTAAGGTCGAAAGAATATACAACTGGTCTTCTAAGGCTATCAAATAATACAAGTCTGGTTGATAGAGTTACTAGATACAACTGAATATAAATAAAATATTATGGTGGTCACGATGCGAGTGAACCCACCTACCAAAGCAATCACCGTGAAAGGAGCAGTGTGCCAGCAAGCCGCAATGAAACCTGTACGGTAGAACCTGCAAGAAACTGTGGCAGAACGGGGGTGAGTTGCCAACTCGTGAGTAGAAAACATCACCGAGAAGAAATCGCATGTATGACTCAATCCTAGGTCACACGATAATATCCTCATAAAATATAACCCTGAAACATCTACACATACGTGTAATATCAAGTGCTCGTGCCAGTGCCTCAGGTAGCAACATAATACATATATGATGTATGAATGCATTAAAATGAAAACAGAATACATCATGAATGATAAAACCATTTTCTTTAATTACTGAGATTTCTGTACATAAAAATCGAGGTATCATCAATGAAATCAACATAGAATCCGTGTCAAGTATCGACACAAAACATAAATCCCAATATTCAATATCTCGGGCTCCGGCAATCCGGACTGGCCCATATCATATAATCTCAATACCTCAAAGTCTCAATATCTCGGGTTCCGGCAATCCGGACTGGCCCCTGGGCTCCGGAAATCCGGACTGGCCCAAACAAATCTCACGACTAAGTCGGTATCCTTTGGCTATCCGCCGTGTCACAAATAACCGGTCGGCAGTGCTCCCCTGCCAGGCTCAACGCCATCATCTGCGACCATCTTGGCCTCGGGTACCGCACCGGGTCCACCATGTACCCACAGACGGCTCCTCCTCCTTCTCGAATCGTGTGTATGATATCGCTCAAGAGCCGAGAAAACTCATGGTGGACGTATCTGTTAGTTATATGTATGCCCTAGAGGCCATTACTGTACATTGGATGTATATTGTAGTGGATGCTGGGACATATATAGGGAGGACTTTCTTGCTCGACATGATAGTATGCTATCTGGTTGACCTTTACCTTAACGTGTACACTGATTGTCTCTCTGTTACATGTTGGTAAAGCCCTTAGGATGTGTACTTGACTACCTGGACTGTGATGCGGATCATACTAGTGGGGACATGGTAGTCCATAAGTACATCCTTCAAAGTCCCTAGTCGTGGGTGTATCGAGACGGGGCATCGATATACCAGTGTAGACTAGCGCATACCTTCTCGACCCATACAGATGGGCGATGGATGATCCCATATCCATTGGTGTTTGACATCAGAGATGATATACGGGTGCTCAGTGGAGACTGGGTACACTGGACGGACTCGCCGAGAACTCCCAGATGGTAATATACCTGACGTCAGATGGCAGTTCTCTGGTGACACTGGTACAGAGTAGTCTGTTGACCCGAGATCGTCATAGAGTCTTGTGTGGTTCCCACTGTGCTTTGATTTCCATCTTACCACGTCCAAGAGGGCGTGCAAAACGGTGGTTTTTGGGTACAGTCCCGAATCACATGGAGGCAATGAGCGATAGGAGGGGATTCGTCTCTCCCGGTATAGGGGGTTGATGTTGTGCTGTGTTCGATTGGCTATAACAGGAAATCCCTGGCCAGGGTTGCTGAGATTTACTGGTAAGTGTTACCAGTAGTTTCTCGAATTGTTATAGACCTCATATCGACACGACTTATTGAGCTATTGGGGTCTGACGTTTACCACCCCTAGGCGAGATATGCGACATATCAGACGATCAGACCGGACTGTACGGTAGTGTTACTAGTTGGATTCACAGGAGTGTGAGCGGGCTTGCTCGTCGATCTTCTGATCGCTCAATACCCGGGTGGCCGTTATGTTTAGCAGACCGCTTGCGGCTTGTGGGTGTTTGATATGATCATCACCTGCTGCCGGCGTATTGACGAGTCTTTAGAGTCCTACACAGAAGTTTCCTGGCTCAAGCGAAACGAAATAGGAGCGCATATGAGATATGTGCGGGACCTAGAATGATACCAGTATGTGATACTGTATTTGATTCTCGCGATTTATGACATTGATCGGTTATATGCGATATAGCCGGGTTATCGGATCAAGTGTTGATTCGATCAGATGTTACTGTTGATATTAGTCGGTTATATGCGATATGACCGGATCATTAAATCAAGTGTTGATTTAATGATTTAATGCATAATTATATATTTGATATATTACTTTGCATTAACTAGTATCGGTTCACTTTAAATGGATTTTCTCACTCGGATGTGCACATTGTATATGTGATATACTTTTTGTGCACTTGATTGTATCATGTTTGATGATGCATGTTTACTAGGGTTTTTGTGTAAAGATCAAACCATGGTTACATGTTAATGGTTAGGGTTATGTTTTATTCACTTATTTATTTATTTATTGATTTTTGGAAAAATGATAAGCATAAAGGAAAATGGTGGCTTTGTTTGTTTTCTAGTTGAAGCTTCATGAAGCTTTGACCAAAGTGACCATTTTGTCTCATGCTTAACCCTAACCACTCCATTAACCCAAGTTTAATCTCTGCACTTGACCATGGTTCATTATATGATAAGTATTGATTTTCTTTTCAATATTAATTAACTTATCATAACATGCTTCTTCTTCTTCTTCATTTCTTCAAGTGAAGAAAGCTTGCCTCCATCAATGGCAAGTGATGAAAAAGAGTGAGAAATCCAAATCTAAAGTCTACCCACTTCCTATTTCTTCATCCTCTATCTCTTGCCAAGTAGTAGAGTGTGTTTTCTTCACAAGTTTCATGACTTGGTGAAGTGAGAGCTTGATCTTGCGATGCTTCGACGTAGATCATCTTCGGCATGGACATCGACGACCTAGCTCGCCATTTCTCCGACGATGCCGATGCTAGAGCCCGGGAATTCATTTGGACAGCGAGGGGACTTCGTTACGGAGCTATGGAGGTGGAGCACCGGATCTACAAAGGTTGTATTTCCATTTATTCTTGTAGTTAAGTGTTAACGAGTTTGCTTTTTCGCCTAGACATCTAGCCGACGATCCGTAGTCTAGGGTTTCTCGGCACCGTATTTTTTGAAATTGGCATGATCGATGCCTTGTGAGACCTCATTAGGGTGCCTAGGAACCCTTCACTGGTATCAGAGCCTAGCTAGAGCCTTAGGCGAAGTCCAGACGGTGTTTGAAACCCGATCGAACCGAAAAACCAACCCGGAAAATGCTCTCTGGACTTTTTCTAAAAACAGGGATTTTTCAGTATTAAAAATATGTAGAAATATCAGCAGGAATATCTAAGAGTTACTGTAAATTTCGATGCCCTAATTCCATTAAAGCGCCGCGTTTCCGCGGCACGAGCATGGCTCGTGCGGCGGATCCGCGGCCTGTTTGTCGTGTTATGAGTTGAAGTTTGCACAGTAACTCCTATTTAACAGTGCTGGTTTTCCTGGGTATTTTTAATATTTTTTCCAGAGTTTTAATTTTCAGGGTTGTTTTGGGGATTCGTATGTTCGATCGGATTATCAAATTTTGTATGTGTGGCTTTCCGGATAAATTTTAGAATATGTTAAAAAGTTCGACCGGATATATATACCCACCTTTTCCCCTGTCGGAAAATTTCCAAGTGTTGGATTTTTTCGTGGTTTAACGACGTTCTAAGTAGTGCAAGTAACGCGATGGACCCTCTAGAAGACAACAAACCTTAACTCGATTATGTGACCGTCTTGAACTGCCCTTTGAACCTTCGGGTTTGGGGCAGTACGGCGTGCCACATGTGAGGCGTTGGCTTGACCCTTCTACGGCTGGACCGTTGGTACTGAGGCACGAACTGAATGTTGTTAGACTTATTTCATGTGTTGAGCTGTATCGGGAAAACTTGGGTGTTTGACTGTTCGATCGAAAAGTTTAACATTTTCTGTTTATCTGGAATGGGATACAATAATTGGAATTCACAAGTAGTTATGAGATAACTGAATGAATGTTATAAACATAGCAGTTTAGTCTCACTTGATCGGTTGCCACGGAATTTTGATGTGATCAAAAGTCCGTCACAATCACGTAGCGTACACGGATACTCGCCGGGTAAACTTAATAGACAGCCTCACTCCATAGCCCCGACCAAGTGACTGTAGGAGAACCCCGTCGCCGAAAGCATCCGTTCGGGTGCTCGCGGCAGCGGTGTTCCGCCTTGGTGCACTTCGTCGACGGTATCGGGGGTGCGGCCGCCTACTAAAGTTTGCGACGAGTATTCGATCAGACTGTCGGGAATCTTGTTGAATTCCCCGACTCGATATTGAAAAGTGTTTTCGATAATGAGACTGAAATGCGGGGTTTATAATTGTTAGGCATGCGATGTCTAAGGTATTCATTTGATTAGGCATGCGATGTCTATGCAGATTGCGGATTCCAACTGTTGTAGTTTTACACTTTCTTTTCTGTGACCGTAAGTGTAATATGTGATATCGCCGGTTTCGTTGCTATATGTCAACGACAATTGGGATGGACATATTTACTTACGTTGATGACATATGATGTTATGTGTTGCTGGATATGTTATATTGGATCGTCGTGTTTGAATAGCCGGGGGTTTTTTATGTGAGATGAGTGTTTTTCGTTTTCATTCATGTAAAAACTTGTATGTAATATTCTTTTATGTGGAGCGCTTCCAGGTTGCGGAAGTTGTCACCGTTGTTGTATATTATTTACTTTTCCGCACTAGGATAGACCCAAGGAGGAGGGCACAAGTAACCGGGTTCTGGAGTCCAGTGGGAGACCAACTCGAGGAGTCGAGTCCGGGTCTCCTAACTCCAGAATTGGTAGGGTTGCTTGCCGCTCTCGTAGGGGTCTAGGGGTGTGGGTATGGCTATTCATCACGACCGTGGAATCCGTGTTTTATACTGGCTCGTATTAAAAACACGGGCGTCCTAGTATATCCAATATTTCATATGATTCTTCTGCTACGATATCTGTGATATGATCATGTGATGTTCTGTGATAGATACAGTATATAGTATATATGATATATTATATAGACGTTACTTATGTTTTACACCCACGCTAGCCCTGCCCCGCTCTGCTGTTAGTTACCTAACCTAACGGTGCACGAGGGGACATCGAGGCGAATGCGGATGGCATAAGTGTACGTCGTATTTATCTGTGATGTTTCGGTACTTAAATGATGGGACTTCATTAATGAGATTAATGAAATAAAAGAAACCTAAGATGTTGTAGAATCGAATTTCAAAATAAAACAGGTAGCTACAGTTTTTGCTTTGCACAGCGGTATATATGATATATCCTGCACCTTATTCGATAAGGAAAGGACCGAGATCCCTTCACCGGAAGTGACTCCTTTAGCAATAACTGGCAGATGCTACACACTCAGTTTGTCTTTTGATTGCTTTTAAGAGTTTTTGCTTTGCATAGTGATATATGTGATATATCCCGCACCTCATTCGACGAGGAAAGGACCGACGATCCCTTCACCGGGAGTGACTCCTTTAGCAAAACTAGAAAAGCCTCAAAAGCACTCCATTTCAAAATCATTCGATCCTACAACGATATCAAGTTCATTACGCAATAGGTTTTCAGAAAAACCTGTCGTAGCCCTCCGTCATTTCAGATAAGTAGTAGTTAGTATTCGTGCTACGTTTGTTGGCCTGCGTCAAGGCGTAGTGTGCGGTAGCTAACTGGTATTTATCTGCTTATGCATATGATGCAGATTGGATTAGGGTAGTCGTGCGACTTTATTGGCCTGCGTCAAGGGTCGTGCGGGTGGGTTTAATTCAATCAGGAAATGACGGATTGAACTTGACTAGCGGACTATGGTTTGTTGGCCTGCGTCAAGGTTATAGGACGCTAGGGGCAAAATATTATCGGGAATTTCAAGTGTTGAAATTTGCAATCAGATTGCATACCTTCTATGAGATAGTTGGATCCCGATACCCGCTGCGAGTAAGTGTTACTCCTGGGAGAGTTTTATACATTACAATTAGCCGATCAAGTAGGTGTCTAGAAAGGTGTCAACGGGGTTACGCCTCTGGGTAAACGAGGTTTACATTAATTAGGTTCGTGCGAAAGCACGGGGGACCTCCCTCAAAGTACCGACACTGGCCTGGCTGAAAGATTGGCGAACTTGTAGTGTGTAATTAATCCCGGCTAGTCTTTCCTTTTAGGGTTTGAAGGAAGATTTGATAAAAAGCAGTGGGAGCCATCCTGATTAGATAAAATAATAACCAATCTATTCTTGCAAGAGCGCACGCTGAGTGTTTTCTTCTCTCTCTCTCCAGGTAGCGACCATGTCAAGCCTTAATCAAGATAATAATACGGATTATTGACCGAACCCGCTTGTTATACTGAGCTGGGGAACGTTGGTCCCGCTCCAACTTATAATTGTTATAAGACAGAGCAGGAAATTGGGGAATACCAGATTTCCCGTGCCGCCCAAACGAAGAGAGTGCGTGTTGATGCATCATCTTCGGGTGTGTTCATTATACAGAACTGTTTCTCAGTATCCTCCGCATCCTTGGTATATGATACCGGATCAGGATCCCAGATATGTAATCTGTTGCATAGGGCTACAAAAGGGTAGAAAAACTGAGAACGGGTGATAAGTTTCATGAGACAGAAAATGGGGCAAGAGTTGCAGCCAAGTCTGTTGGTCACTGTCACCCTGTATTGTAATACATTGATTCTGAACGAATGTTATTAGATACCGAACCTGATATACAAAATCATATCTGTCTCTTTATTAGTAAAGAAACGATAAAATTTTGTATTGTTGGATAATGTTTTGAACATTTCCTATATCAAAAGTTGATCGGTTCAGGCACGTTATCTAAAAGCATTGACGTTCTAAATCAAACTACAGTTCTTAGTATATGGAACACACATAAGAGGAAGAGTTCAGAAATGAACGGATCCTTCTTAAGGTATTGTAGACTAGGTCATATCAATATGACCCGACTAGCTAGAGTTACATAAAGATGCATATTTAAATTAGTTTGAATTTACATCTTGTGAAACTCGCCAGTCATGTCACAAAGATAAGATGACCACAGCTTTGTTTATTGGAAACAGAGAAAGAGTTAATGAACTCTTGGGATTGATACATGTTGATGTATGTAGGTCCCCTGTCTACACATGCCAGGACTGGTTCTTTATACTTCATTACGTTCTCTGATGATCTCTTTAGATTCAGACATATGTTCCTGTTGAAACACAAGTCCGAACCTTTTGAGATATTCACAGAATATAAGTTAGAAGTAGAGAACCAAAATACGGGTATAAGTATTATGTCCTTTGATGTGATCAAGGAGGAGAATACTTGAGCACGGAAATCCTGCACTATTCTAAAGGAGAATGAGATTCTCTCTCGGCATTACTCCTCCGAATACACCATAGCACGATGGTATATCGGGGCGGAGTAATCACACCCTATATGATATGGTGTGCTCTATGATGAGTATTACTGAGTTACCTATTTCCTTTTAGGGGTTATGCACTTGAGAAGCTGCATACCTATTGAATAGGTTCGAATCAAATCAGTTGCCTACCACTCCATATGAGATATGGAAAGGGAAGAGCCCATGTCTTAAGCTAGTTAAGATTTGGGGTTGTCTGGCCTATATCTAAAAGCAAAATCCGGACAAGCTCGAGGCAAGGTCTGTTATGTAGAACTGGAAGTGTTCCAGCTATAGAAACTACAGCAGATGATTTGGTACAACCAGAGGATTCAGTAGAAACCAACGAACCTCAGCCTCTCCGCCGATCTAGTAGGGTTCCTCACCCACCTGAGAGATACTTCGGTTTCTCTATGACAGTGGGAGCGAGGAATGCATCATGAGATGATGACCCAACTAGTTTCGAGCTGTTCATCAAGAGTGAGACTCTGTAAGAATGGCTGGATGTTTATCGATCTGAGATGGAATCCTTATACACCAACAAAGTATGGAATTTGGTTGCTATATCTGAAGGGTTAAATCCCCATCAGGAGCAGGTATATCTTGAGAAGATTGCTTGGTGTACATGGAAAAGTTGAGACTTTCAAAGCTAGACTTGTTAAAAGTTTGCATCATTGACCAGGTGTGGATAATGATGAAACCTTTTCAAGTAGCTATGCTTAAGTCCATCCAGATCCTACTTGTCACGGCTACATACCATGACTGCGATATCTGGTGGTTGGGTGTCTTGACTGCTTTTCTAAATGATGATTTAGAAGAGAGCGTCTATAAGTACACAGCCAGAGGGCTTCGTAGACAGTGGGAGCAGCGGAAACGTGTGCAAGATGCTTTGTAGGATTAAAGCAGGCATCGCGGAGTTGGAACATCTGTTTTGATGGATTAGTCAAAGAGTTTGACATCATCAAAATGGTAGATGAACCTTGTATAAACAAAAAGGTAGTAGGAAGTATGGTGGTGATCCTCGTAGAGTACGTGGATGACATACTCTTGATAGGGAAAGAGTTTCCTATACTATGCTCGGTCAATCTCCGTTTATCACAATGATTCTCCATATAGGATCATAATGATACTTACTAACTCCTGGATTTTGGATCTATGAGATAGATCTAAATGGATGTTAGGATTATCACTTGTCGAAGTGAGATGGTATCACATGATCCTGGGGAGAATCACTGGAAGGGTTCCAGGGTGATAAGGACGACTGAATGTCAGTCACAGGCATTGTCTTTACCCTCAGTGGAGGGACGGTATGTTGGAAGAGTTCCAAGCTAGATACCGTGACATACTAGACGATAAAGGCAGCATACATCGCTACTTAAGATGCTACCAAAGAGGCTGTTTGGATGTATATTGGTTCATGAGATGAACTATGTTCCTCCCATTGTGTGACAATGGAGTTGTGGCTTATGCCAAGGAACGCATGTCCCATCAGTGATCCAGACATATTCTAAGACAGTATCACCTGATCATGGAGATGGTTGATCTCCAGGGTGATCGAGGTTAGGAGAGTAGACTCAGAGGACAACACGGCGGATCCACTCACGAAGGCCTATTCCCAGAGAGAGAATTTTATGGGATGGTTGAGTATGAGATACTACAACCACTGCTACAGATGGCCCTAGTGCAAGTGGGAGATTGTTAGTTATATGTATGCCCTAGAGGCCATTACTGTACATTGGATGTATATTGTAGTGGATGCTGGGACATATATAGGGAGGACTTTCTTGCTCGACATGATAGTATGCTATCTGGTTGACCTTTACCTTAACGTGTACACTGATTGTCTCTCTGTTACATGTTGGTAAAGCCCTTAGGATGTGTACTTGACTACCTGGACTGTGATGCGGATCATACTAGTGGGGACATGGTAGTCCATAAGTACATCCTTCAAAGTCCCTAGTCGTGGGTGTATCGAGACGGGGCATCGATATACCAGTGTAGACTAGCGCATACCTTCTCGACCCATACAGATGGGCGATGGATGATCCCATATCCATTGGTGTTTGACATCAGAGATGATATACGGGTGCTCAGTGGAGACTGGGTACACTGGACGGACTCGCCGAGAACTCCCAGATGGTAATATACCTGACGTCAGATGGCAGTTCTCTGGTGACACTGGTACAGAGTAGTCTGTTGACCCGAGATCGTCATAGAGTCTTGTGTGGTTCCCACTGTGCTTTGATTTCCATCTTACCATGTCCAAGAGGGCGTGCAAAACGGTGGTTTTTGGGTACAGTCCCGAATCACATGGAGGCAATGAGCGATAGGAGGGGATTCGTCTCTCCCGGTATAGGGGGTTGATGTTGCGCTGTGTTCGATTGGCTATAACAGGAAATCCCTGGCCAGGGTTGCTGAGATTTACTGGTAAGTGTTACCAGTAGTTTCTCGAATTGTTATAGACCTCATATCGACATGACTTATCGAGCTATTGGGGTCTGACGTTTACCACCCCTAGGCGAGATATGCGACATATCAGACGATCAGACCGGACTGTACGGTAGTGTTACTAGTTGGATTCACAGGAGTGTGAGCGGGCTTGCTCGTCGATCTTCTGATCGCTCAATACCCGGGTGGCCGTTACGTTTAGCAGACCGCTTGCGGCTTGTGGGTGTTTGATATGATCATCACCTGCTGTCGGCGTATTGACGAGTCTTTAGAGTCCTACACAGAAGTTTCCTGGCTCAAGCGAAACGAAATAGGAGCGCATATGAGATATGTGCGGGACCGAGAATGATACCAGTATGTGATACTGTATTTGATTCTCGCGATTTGTGACATTGATCGGTTATATGCGATATAGCCGGGTTATCGGATCAAGTGTTGATTCGATCAGATGTTACTGTTGATATTAGTCGGTTATATGCGATATGACCGGATCATTAAATCAATTGTTGATTTAATGATTTAATGCATAATTATATATTTGATATATTACTTTGCATTAACTAGTATCGGTTCACTTTAAATGGATTTTCTCACTCGGATGTGCACATTGTATATGTGATATACTTTTTGTGCACTTGATTGTATCATGTTTGATGATGCATGTTTGCTAGGGTTTTTGTGTAAAGATCAAACCATGGTTACATGTTAATGGTTAGGGTTATGTTTTATTCACTTATTTATTTATTTATTGATTTTTGGAAAAATGATAAGCATAAAGGAAAATGGTGGCTTTGTTTGTTTTCTAGTTGAAGCTTCATGAAGCTTTGACCAAAGTGACCATTTTGTCTCATGCTTAACCCTAACCACTCCATTAACCCAAGTTTAATCTCTACATTTGACCATGGTTCATTATATGATAAGTATTGATTTTCTTTTCAATATTAATTAACTTATCATAACATGCTTCTTCTTCTTCTTCATTTCTTCAAGTGAAGAAAGCTTGCCTCCATCAATGGCAAGTGATGAAAAAGAGTGAGAAATCCAAATCTAAAGTCTACCCACTTCCTATTTCTTCATCCTCTACCTCTTGCCAAGTAGTAGAGTGTGTTTTCTTCACAAGTTTCATGACTTGGTGAAGTGAGAGCTTGATCTTGCGATGCTTCGACGTAGATCATCTTCGGCATGGACATCGACGACCTAGCTCGCCATTTCTCCGACGAAGCCGACGCTAGAGCCCGGGAATTTATTTGGACAGCGAGGGGACTTCGTTGCGGAGCTATGGAGGTGGAGCACCGGATCTACAAAGGTTGTATTTCCGTTTATTCTTGTAGTTAAGTGTTAACTAGTTTGCTTTTTCGCCTAGACATCTAGCCGACGATCCGTAGTCTAGGGTTTCTCGGCACCGTATTTTTTGAAATTGGCATGATCGATGCCTTGTGAGACCTCATTAGGGTGCCTAGGAACCCTTCAGTATCTCACATCATATCATGAGAAAACCACACTTTTTATCTTTTGAAAATGATAAATGAGTTTATAAAATCTTGCGGTTTCTCCAAATCCAGAAATCTCATGGAAAATCCGAAATCCAAAAATGAAGAGTCAATAATAGTGAATACCGGGCTCCGGCAATCCGGACTGGCCCTATAATATTGCATGACAAATGAATATATAAAAATGCATGGGTATCTAATAAAGAATGCAATATCTAAACTAGCACCATAATGATATATCGGAACTATCAGCTAGCAAGCAATATCAATGAAGTAATATTTCTAAAGTGTACGTGTCATGGCAATTACCGATGATGATGTGTGTGAGCCGGCAAGCAAGTGATTATGAACATACGCATTATCGGTAATGGTGCTAGTGTCCTGACAACATGGGTTCATAATAAACAAGAATCACAAGTACAAGCATGCATTGCGATAATAACAACATGAATATATGGACAATGAATAGTAAATGCAGCAAGTAAGAATATACGTTTCTAAATACGAGTCATACAGTTTTGACATTTGAAATAGTACGAATCGTGGTTTGTATAAAATGCGGGCTACGGTGTTTATAAGAAAAGGTACATCCTTTGAAAAATCTGTAGTATCCCTCGGCCTGTCCTTAAAATACTCACGATTCGTTAGTTTTGGAAATAAGTATGACTTGAGCCCAGTCTAACATCTACTAAGTAAACTACATGATAAAGATAAGAGACTAATCAAAGGGTAAGGAAATCCACCTAAGTCTGAGTCGATATATATATCTAGTAGTCGGTGATCCCATCTCAATAGCGTCACGTACGATAAAACGTACAATATGATATCCTCGAGTTAAGAGTGTGGATCTATTATCATAATTATATCTCGTACGGTAAATCCATCGTACGACATCCCAAAATCAGGGTACGGGTCAACTACCACATTTATCTCATTATTTATCTGGTATCATTATCATCATATCCTGAATTAGGGTACTAATCTAAGTCTAGTACAATCCGATACCATCAACAAACACACACACACACACACACACACACACACACACACACACACACACACATATATATTCGTGTGTATGAAAACACATCGCCCATTGATCCACTATAATAGCATGCCGTATCTCATAATACGACCCAAATCACATCACCGATCTCACGGCATCATGGCCAATCACATCGACTCATCTCCAAGTATCACATACTATCCTCATCATACATGTATACGTATATGTATATATATATATATATATATATAGCAACACGACTACATATATCATATACATATATATATAGACACACACACACACACACACACACACATATATCATATACCCTAAAACATATCCCGTGTGTGCATGTGTGTGTGTGTGTAAACCTTATTCTAGGGTTCGCGACTAAGAACTAACTAAAAACGTTTCTTCGTATTACACTAAAACTAACCCAAGCTCTTCTAAAGTCTTTTTTCTAAACATCCACGTTTCATAAAACACATAAGTAAATATATAACATATCATATACTACACTACAAATTGCGGGGGTGCTATACGCCATCCACCCGACTTCCCCCGTAGATATATATCTACTCACCTTGATCCTTACTTGCCGAAGTCGATGACGCCATGCTCATCTTTGTTGTTCAAAGTCCACTTGAGGGTATCTACATACACACACACATCATCGTAAACAGAAATCACGCACGAAAACCAAAACAGCACACGAATCGCACATAGGTCAAAACCTATGGTATATGCATGCAAAAGATCCAAACAACCCCCGATATTTACGTACAAACATCAAGTGATCGTGGTTAAACACAAATACCAAAGTTCAAGTTCACAGAATTCACAAACCGAAATCAGAAACTATGAAAAAGACTTCCAGATTTTACCCCAGGTGAAATTAGCCAATTTTGCATATGTGGAGGGTCTAATTTAAAGATAAAGCGACCACAGACTAAGCACGAACCAATTTGGAATTACCCAGGCCGCAATTTGCGGCTAATGGGGTTAAATCTGCGGCGTGGATGAAGGAATTTAGGCTCGGGTCTCTAGGTTAGCTTCCAGGTCAACTGCACGACTCACAGTAATCGCTATAAAATTTTTAGGGTCCCCAGGTGATAGCAGATCTCTAAAGCACATCACCAAAGTCAACAAAATCCGATATCAGGGTTTCTAAGTTTAAGTCTCGGGTTTAAGCCTCTGGTTTCAATCACTAAGGGGGTTTAAGATCACTACTAAACTTTAATTGCACCATTTCCATTCATTATAAAATCTAAAGCTCAACTTGGAATTTTCCAAGTTCACTAAACCTTACTAAACGGATTCTAAACTAGTTTATATGCTAAAGGAAAAGGATTACTACACTAATGGTGAAGAAAATTCCTCATTTGGCAACTCAAGAAATTTCTTGAGTTGCCCCAAGTGCTCAAAATCCAAACTTTCTTGATCCAACATGCTTGTAGTGAGCTTGTGCACATATTTTGTGAAGGGAATGAAGTGTTTTGATGTGGTTTTGGGGTTGTAGTGAGGAGATAGAGGTGGTGGAGGAAGAGGGCATCCATGGAGGTAAGGAAGGAGAGGGAAATGATGAAGATGATGAAGTGAAACAAAGAGCCATGGTTCAAGGAGATCCCTCACCCTCTCTCTCTCTCTCTCTCCCCAAAGCCCATACCTCCATGTCCCCAAATCTTTATTCCTTTTTCTTTATCTTTTCTTTTTCTTTTCTAAAAAAATGGAAAACCCAAATGAAACCATGCACAATTTAGGATTTAAGCCAAGTCATTAAAAATGTAACAAGTGTTAGCAATGCGACATGGTGCATGTCATATGCAAAATCATACTTAATGCATAATTAGTGAACATTAATCAAGTTTAGAAATAAACTTGTATATAATTAATTATAAAAATTATAATTTGCCTAAATTACTTAAATCCCTCAAAAAATCACCATTCAATTTAATTTTCCCATACTTTTCAAACTATCGGTATATAATTATACCACATCATTAAAATATTCATAATATTTATTATTTTAATTATATAAATTCCTAAAAATAATATTTTATTTTTCTAAAATGTTATATTAAGGTAGAAAACTTAACAAATAGTGTTATCAATACGGTAATCGTCTTTGAAAAAGACACAAGTCCTGCCGCCCATGTGCAACGGTTACCGATAACATCAAAAACCTAATTCAGAATTTCAATTTCTTTTTTAATTGTTCTGACTCAGACTGAGTCTCATTATAATAATCTAACCTGAATATGATTCAAGTATAAACTACAATTCAATATGAATCCTTGAATACATATATTCAATCTATTCAATCTGTATTGACCAAACCGAACCATGGATATACTTCCATTTACATGATTCTCCAGTTACATCCATTTACTGATATCATGGTTCCGACAAGTCATCCATCTATGCAATTCAAATTACAAGACAAGACAATACAAACAATACAATCAATATATCGCGGGGTTTAAGGGGTAGATTGGTACGGAAGGTGTTAGAAGTGGCACGAGATAGAAACCTTTAAGACACCTAACCTGTATTCATTTTCTGTTGTACCGTGGCATAAACGGTTCCTTGTACTACACCTGCCTTTAGTCTCTGGCATATAGAGACTCCTCTCGTATACACTGGCATACTTCTGTACCAAGCTACAAACAACAACGTTAACAATATAATACAACTTTAAAAGCTACATTCTCTCTCTGTCTATTCTATTTCTCCCTTATCTTTGGGACTTACCGAGCGATTGTTCGCTGACGACATTCCTTTTCTTTTTTCTTTGGAATGTTGTCAGGTGTTTCGAATCTTCTGTAGATCGAGCCCACCAGCGAGGACTTGGATGATCCCGAGCTGTAGTTTCACTTGTACTTTTTCTTTTACATTCTGTATTTTCTTTTTCTGTTATGCCACTGTTTAGGCATTGCTTTTCATTCCATGTATTTACTTTTCCATATATTGTAAAAAGAATGTTAATAAATAAAGTTGTTGTTCATTACATTTGTCTCTTGTGTATATTTCTTTTATATTGCTTAGTTACGCTTAGCGTATTTACTTCTGAGTAAATACGTAGCGCCCTCGTCGCGTCCTCTTCCCGTATACTGGGAAGCGGGGAATGACAAGTTTTGTTGGTGGCCCATGCAGGTCAGAGCTGTATGGAACCCTACCATGTAGTTCAGTTCTGTATGGACAACCTAAGCAATATAACACAAGAACCAGCAACTGAAAACATTCTTTACAATTCATGTTCCTTGAATCTTACAATTTCATATACTTTGAATATGTCCTAACCTAAATTTTCATTCAAGGTTATGGATTCCCCGAACAACACCAGCACCAACTTCAACAACACTCCACCTCCCCTACCGATCACACCTGCCGTAGCTGCTCCGATCAATGAGTAGACAGTTCTGCTTGAGGTGATCCGCAGCCTCCTAGAAGGACAGAAACAGCAAACTGCTCTTTTCATGAACCGTCCCGAGGAAGAAGCACCTGAGGTGAAGCAATTTAGGGCTTTGTACCCCAAACAGTTCTCAGGAAAGGAGAGCCCTCTAGAAGCTGAGAAATGGGCTCAGAGCATCGAAGATGATCTGGCAGCGGCACAAGTGCCAGAGATAGCTTGGGTCCGAGTTGCGAAGCTGCAGCTCACGGACAATGCACGGAATTGGTGGAAGGCGGAAGAAAGCCGTCTTGATCAACCCATCGAATGGAAGACTTTCCGAGACATGTTCGACGCAAAGTACGTCCTTGAGACTGCCAGGTTCTTCATGGAATATCAGTTTATCCATCTGCAACAAGGTTCAATATGGACCAAGTCAGTAGATGAATATGACGCTGAGTTCACCATGCTCAATCGGTAAGATATGTCTCAATAATTCGAAATTTTTTTCAATCTATCACATATTACAAAACTAACACAATACTTTAACAGATTTGCGGCACACCTGATGCCGACGGATGAGATCAGAGCCCGTCAATTTCAACAAGGTTTAGATTCGGAGATCCAGGCTGCACTGGCCACAGGAGATTTTCCGACTCATGAATCGGCTCAGAAAGCTGCCCGCCGTTATGAGGCAGTGGTAAAGATGAGGGGCAGATCTCAATCTGCTGGAGTTAAGCGCCCTGCCAACCAGATGGCAGGAGGAACCTCGTCAAGGCCACCTTTTGTGCCAAGGAGACCGGGAGTACCAAACAACAGGCCCAGCCCAGCCTTTTGTAACTACTGCAAGAGAGATGGGCATATGTTGAAGGATTGCCGGCGTGCAAACCGCCTTTGCTTAGTCTGCGGCTCAGCTACTCATGATATTGTGTCTTGTACTCGTAGACAAAACTCATATGCTGCACCCAGGCCAGCAATCACTTACCTGCACCGCCGAGCCATCCAAGCACCTGCTCCGAGACTTGCACTACCTGCTACACCACCTAGAGGACCATCGACTGCACCTTCTCCTTGCCAATTCCATCAAGCTCAACGGAACGTTCCGAGGAATGCTCCTCCGGCCAGGAGGAATGTACCACGACGACAGTCTTTCACGATGACCGTGGAAGAAGCTAAGGCCACTGGCCAAGTTATCACTGGTAACCCTTTCTTTCCAAGCTTTTCTTTCAGTCTTAATACCTATCCACATATTTTCTCTATACCTAAAACATATCCTACAAACCTTAGGCACAATCTTAGTAGTCTCATTCCCTGCACTAGCACTCTTCGATACTGGAGCATCTCTCTGCTTTATGTCGCAACGGTTCGTCCGAACTCATGCGATTCCAGTCACACTGCTTGTATCCAGTTGGAATGTTAGTTTATGAAACGGCGTTCTAAAGGCAACAATGGGATACAGCTTGTGTGCAGTAGTCGTCTGCAGCAGAGAATTCTATGCTGACTTCAAGGTGCTGGACATACCGAACTTCGATGTGGTTCTAGGTATGGATTGGCTCGTAACCTTCTATGCTACCATAGACTGTCGTCAAAGGAGGGTAGTATTCGAGATTCTAGACCATCCGGTCTTTTATTTCAAAAGTGGAGACCGTACCCTGGAGCCAAGTACTTACAAGGCGAAACCAAACAAGGAAGTAATTGCAGCAACTCAAGCAGAGGAAGGATCAAAGCCAGAAGTGGTTCGAGAGCTCGACGATGTGTTTCCTGACGATATATCAGGTTTGCCTCCCGATCGAGCTCTTGAATTCAGCATTGATTTAGTACCAGGAGAACAACCGGTGATCAAAGCACCTTATCGATTAAGTCCAGAAGGTTTGAAGGAAGTTCGAACTCAGTTGGACGAATTATTGGCGAACGGATGGATTCTTCCCAGCACTTCATATTGGGGATCACCAGTATTACTTGTGAAGAAGAAGGAATGTTCATACAGAATGTGCATCGATTATAGAGCCTTGAACGAAGTAACGATAAAGAACAAGTATCCACTCCCGCGCATCGACGATTTATTCGATCAGCTAAGTGGATCTTGTGTTTTCTCCAAATTAGATCTTCGTTCAGGTTATCATCAAGTGAAGGTCAAGGAAACTGATATTCATAAAACGGCTTTCAGAACTCGTTATGGGCATTACAAATTTCTTGTGATGCCATTTGGAGTGACCAACGCACCAGCAATATTCATGAACCTGATGAATCAAGTTTTCCGGGAGTACTTAGACAGGTTTGTTGTCATCTTTATCGACGACATCCTGGTGTGTTCAAAGAGTCGGAAAGAGCATGCAGAGCACCTACGAATTGTCCTGGAAACACTACGACAACATCAATTATACGCCAAGTACAGCAAGTGCGAGTTTTGGCTAAATCAAGTTGGTTTTCTTGGACATATCGTATCAGGTGAAGGAATCTCTGTGGATCCAGTGAAAGTTTCAGCAATAAGCGAATGGCCGACACCAAAGTTAGTGAAGGACATTCAGAATTTTTTTAGGTCTAGCTGGATATTACAGAAAGTTCATTGAAGGCTTTTCTAAGATAGCAACACCCATGAACAAGCTCACATGTAAGGATGACGAATTCGTGTGGTCAGAAGCATGCGAACAAGCTTTCGTAGAACTCAAGTCAAGGTTGACATCAGCGTCTATTCTCGTTATACCGGATCAATCTGGAGGTTTCGAAGTGCACTATGATGCATCCGTTAAGGGATTAGGATGTGTTCTACATCAGCATGGTAAGGTTGTGGCTTACGCTTCAAGACAGCTGAAGACTCATGAGCGCAATTATCTGACGCATGATTTGGAGTTGGCAGCAGTTATCTTTGCTCTTAAGATTTGGCGCCATTATCTTCTTGGTAAACGAGTGAACTTATACACAGATCATAAGAGTCTGAAATATGTGTTTACTCAGAAGGAACTTAATATGCGGCAGAGACGATGGTTAGAATTCATGGCGGACTTCGACATCAACCTGCAATATCACCCAGGGAAGGTGAATGTGGTACCTCATGCCCTTAGCCGCCAACCATTAGCGATGAATCTCACCGCCCAGTGGAAGCTTCAACAAGACTTGCATCAGATGGAGATTGAAGTGGTCACGCCAGGTAACGCTTCAAGTTTGATGAATTTACAAGTTCAATCTACCATTGTCAATCAGATCAAAGTAGCTCAAGCAAGTGGTGCTAAGTTGCAAAAGATCAGAGAACAAGTAGAGAATGGACTCAGAACAGACTTTATCATCCATGAAGACGGATCTTTGAGATACAACAACAGATTATGTGTACCAAAAGCTTCTGTTCGGGGAGAGTTAATGAAAGAAGCTCACAGCTCTCCCTACTCAGTACACCCTGGAGATACAAAGATGTACAAAGATCTACGTCAGAATTACTGGTGGCATGGAATGAAGCGTGAAGTAGCCAGAAGCGTCGCTAAATGCTTGGTGTGTCAGCAAGTAAAGGCTGAACATCACAGGACGGCTGGATTACTTCAACCGTTACCAATCCCAGAATGGAAGTGGCAACACATTACGATGGATTTTGTGACTGCACTCCTTCGCAGCACAAAGGGTAACGATGTGGTATGGGTTATTGTGGATCGACTCACAAAGTCGGCTCACTTCATCCCATTTCGAGTTGGTCAATCAACTGAGACATTAGCAAAGAAGTACATGGAGGAAAGGATCTACTTAAGATTTAAACTCTTCAAATATGTACTATCTCTGATACCCATGAACTCATACAGGAAATTGTGCGACTTCATGGAGTACCGTCTGCATTGTCTCCGATCGTGACACCAGGTTCCGATCGCAATTTTGGCAGAGTCTGCAAGCAAGCTTGGGAACAAGTATGAACTTCAGCACGGCTTATCATCCAAAAACAGATGGTCAGTCGGAGCGAACAATTCAGATCTTGGAGGAATTGCTTAGAGCGTGTATGTTGGACTTCAAAGGATCGTGGAAAGATCACCTACATCTTGTGGAGTTTTCATACAACAACAGCTACCAAGCAAGTATTGGAATGGCACCTTTTGCAGCGCTTTATGGAAGGAAGTGTCGATCGCCATTAAGTTGGGACGACATCGGAGATAGGAAACTTCTTGGACCTGAGATGATAGTAGAAACCGTTGATGTGGTTCGTACTATCAGGGAAAGAATACGCATAGCCCAAGACCGACAGAAGCACCGGGCTGATGCAAAGCGACGTCACTTGGAGTTCCAGCTAGGAGATCACGTATTCTTAAAGATATCTCCGAACCGCAGAGTGATTCGATTTGGAAGACGGGGTAAGCTAAGCCCGAGATACATTGGACCGCTCGACATACTCGAACGAGTCGGTGAAGTGGCATACCGCTTGGCACTTCCACCTTCATTAGAAGGAGTGCTTAATGTGTTCCATATATCCCAACTCATAAGGTATGTGAGTGACCCCAGCCATATTCTCAATCATTCCGAGCTCATTGTACAGCCTGACTTATCTTGTGAGCAACAACCTGTGGAGATCCTGGACAGGAATGTGAAGTCGCTTCGGAACAAGAAAGTCAACTTGGTTCGAGTGATGTGGAGAAATGACACTCTAGGAGAATCGACACGGGAAAGGGAAGATGGGATGCGTACAAGATAACCCCACCTATTTGTAAATTAGTCTTTAAAATAAATTTTTTAAATTTCGAGGACGAAATTTTTGTAAGGAGGGTAGACTGTAACAACTCCAATTTTAGTGTACAAAATTTGTTTAAAAGTTAATGTTTACTTAGGGTATTTGCATTTCCTGTGAGTACTATAAGTATTTGTTTTGCTTTTTAATAGCAAGAAGGAGCTTGTAGCTCATTGGTAAGACCTTGCACTGTTGAACCAAAGCACCAGAGTTCAAATCTCATCACCCACATTATTTTTTAATATTGTTTTCTTTGAAATTTTAGAATCCCAAGAGTCTACACGTGCTAAACCCGTAAAACCAAAAGTCATATATAAAACAAACTGACCCAGAGGATACACCAAGAGACGAGGGACACGTGGCCACCCTGACTCGGCCTGACTCGGCCGAATCGGGCCGGCGGTGCGGCTGACTCGGCCGGCGGCACCGGCAGAACTCGGTCGGATCGCCGAGTTGCCTTCTGTGAACTTGTATCTTTCGGTATTCTCTAAACCCCTGTCATGTTTTAAAACACTGCATTATTACAGAGAATTAAAAATCAAATTAAAACTCTTTTTAATGAATACATTTTCTCATACCCCTTCATCTAACCCTAACCCTAATCTTTTCCTATAAATACCACTCCATTCCACACCCCTAACTCTCAAAATCTGTCCAAAACTCTCAAAAAATTCCTCTAGAACTTTTGTGTACAATTGGAGTTAGCGAAGGGCGAAACTCCGGCGAAATTCCGATGACGACCCTAGGAGCTCCCGGTGACGAAACGACGCACCGGCAAATCCTACTTCCTCCTCTTCCTCTCCTCTAAACCAAAAGCCAGTAAGTCCCTTCTTCCTCTTCACTTTGCTATTCTAAAAACTCGTATTCCTAAAACCCGACGGAATCGGAGTTAATCCGACTTCCGATTAGTTTTTTCTTAAAAATTCCACCTTTTCTTAAATACAAACATACCAAACCCTTACATGTTGACTATTAAATATTAACAAAACATCATGAACAAGTTCCATAGCAAAATATTTCATATTGCAATTTTTATTGTGCTTTTTCAGTAAAATACCATGTAGTTTAGTTTCGACTTTAAAACATCATTAATCCAGCTATACCTTTAGATAGATCACGAGGTAATGACCTAACTCTTCACAACACTCATATGCAACATAGCATGATACTTTTGGGAAGTATAGATTCGGGAAAATACCGTTTAACACAAAACTACGTTTAACTTATAAAAACAGTTTTCACAAGATTATGTATTTTAAACAAATCTTTGCAAAGCACTGCTATAACCCATTTGGGGAACCCGTTCGGGATGGTACGGATTATCGCACATCCTCGGACTTAGTAGTGCGAGATGCAGCCCCCGCAAGGGGCATTCGGTCTCGAAAGATTTAAAAAATACAAATATCTTTAGAAAATGAGATTTCTAGAAAAATAATAAATTAAAATTATTTTTATAAATATATATATATATATATATATATATATATATATATATATGTATGTATGTATGTATATATCATCAAAATATCTATTTTTGATATAGTATAAATATTCTAACTTTTTCTAAGTCAAAAGAATCACTTTACACGAAAATACCATGCAATTCTATACAAGTTCAATACTTTACAATTAAATACCCTATATATGAAAAATATGTTTTATTCACTAAAAATGTCACAATGATAAAATATACATCAATGAAAACTATAAAAACGATAATTAAATACTTGGGGTGTATTTTGAAAATTATACAAAATTATTTTTTACATAAAACCCCCTCAAGTTCTATAAATTACCCTAAGGACCCTAGTAAACATAGGTTTAAGCGGGACCAATCTCTTGAAACTCAGAGAGCCGGAGAAGTGGGTGCTTTCCTATTTAAGGTAGACAACTTAACAAACAGTGTTATCAATACGGTAATCGTCTTTGAAAAAGAAACAAATCCTGCCGCCCATGTGCAGCGGTTACCGATAACATCAAAAACCTAATTCAGGATTTCAATTTCTTTTCTAATTGTTCTGACTCAGACCGAGTCTCATGATAATAATCTGACTTGAATATGATTCAAGTACAAACTACAATTCAATATGAATCCATGAATACATATATTCAATCTATTCAATCTGTATTGACTAAACCAAACCATGGATATACTTCCATTTACATGATTCTCCAGTTACATACATTTACTGATATCATGATTCTGGAAAGTCATCCATCTATGCAATTCAAATTACAAGACAATACAAGACAAACAATACAATCAATATATCACGGGGTTTAAGGGGTAGATTGGTACGGAAGGTGTTAGAAGTGGCACGAGACAGCAACCTTTAAGATACCTAACATGTATTCATTTGCTGTTGTACCATGGCATAAACGGTTCCTTGTACTACACTTGCCTTTAGCCTCTGGTATATAGAGACTCCTCTCGTATACACTGGCATCCTTCTGTACCAAACTACAAACAACAGCGCTAGCAATATAATACAACTTTAAAAGCTACATTCTCTCTCTGTCTATTCTATTTCTCCTTTATCTATAGGACTTACCGAGCGATTGTTTGCTGAAGACATTCCTTTTCTTTTTTCTTTGGAATGTTGTCAGGTGATTCGGATTTTCAGGAGATCGAGCCCACCAGCAAGGACTTGGACCAGTTTACTGAAGATCCCGAGTTGTAGTTTCACTTGTACTTTTTTCTTTTACATTCTGTATTTTTCTTTTCTGTTATGCCACTGTTAAGGCTTTGCTTTTCATTCTATGTATTTACTTTTCCATGTATTGTAAAAAGAATGTTAATAAATAAAATTGTTGTTCATTACATTTGCCTCTTGTGTATATTTCTTTTATATTGCTTAGTTACGCTTAGCGTATTTATTTCTGAGTAAATACGTAGCGGCCTCATCGCGTCCTCTGCCAGTATACTGGAAAGCGGGGCGTGACACTAAAGCCCTCAACATCGAGGCAACCGAGTAGCTTCCTTCTCGGTCCATCTGCAGCGGGTAGATTCCTTCCCTACAAAAAAGCAGAACTAAAAGCCCTTGTCATGAGGCCGCCGAGCGGATTCCTCTTCGGCCCATCAGTCGGTTCATACTCTACGTGCAATTGCTGGGAGGATACCGACCATCTTACACTTGGCCATCAATCGACTTGTACTCGACGTGCGATTGCCACGTCGACTCCGGGAAAAGGGATGATACCGACCTTCCTACATTTGGCTATCACTCAACTCTACTCATTGAACGGTCTGCAAGAGTGGGAAGGGTGGACACCAGCCTAACGCTTGCAAGATAAAGATACTTACGAGCTAAAAGTACTTGCAAGATGAAAAGATACTCACGAGCTAAAAGTACATGCAAGATGAAAAGACCAACGACCTAAAAATACTTGCAGAAGGATGATTTGAACAATGAAAAGTATACGAGCTAAAGTAATTATGCAGTGAGCAGACATTTGGGCAAAGGTAAAAGGTGTACTTTACTTATAATCAAAAATAAATACAAGGTAATCTGGGATCCTCAGCCTTACAGCCTCAGCCTTACAGAAATGCTCGGAGGCTTACAAAAATCCAAAAAGGAAAAAAAGGAGAAGGGGGATAGCTCAGGCCGCCCGCTCGGCCAGGATCTCTCCCTGCTTAGCGCCTTCGTCGGGGACCAGAATGGTGACCTCGGGGTCGGCGCTCCCGCCAACGACCTCGCCTCCTAAGGCCTGCTCGGCGCCTCTCCTCTACGGCGCTTCCTCGGTGAGAGGGTACTTGGCATGGATCTCACGGTCGACAAACTCCGGCATGGACTCCTTGACGGCGTAGAGGGCGCCGTTCCACACGACGGCCGCGGATTTGGTAAGATCAAGGTAGAATTGATCGGATTCTTTGTATTCCTCTACGGCCTTCTCCGCCCGACCCTCTGCAAGCTTCGCTGCGCCTAAGGCCGCCCGAGCATCCTTCTTGGCGGCGTCCCTCGACCTCTTCATCGCATTATAGAGGCCATTCGTCTCCTCCAACTTTGCTTGGATAGCCTGGTTGGACTCGTTAAGGAGCCGATGGGACTCCTTCTGCGTGGAGTTCGTCAGCCCCTCCGCGACCAATCTCGAGTCGAGACTGGCCTCCTTCTCCTCCATCTGCTGCAGTTAGAGGCAAAGTTCTTCCTCCCGCGAGGAGGATTTGCCCGCCTTTTTCATGGCCTGGGCTACCTCCTCGGATTCCATGGTGACGAGGAGAGTGCAGTGATGAAGGACCTGAGGAAAGCAGCAAACGGGTTAGATAGCTCATACCGAGGAAATAAGACTTAAGAAATTTTAAGAAAAGTCAAGTACCGAGGTGAACCGCCTCCTGCTCTATGGCGGCCATGTGTGCCTTCATAGTACCTAGGGGAATCTTTCCCTCGGCTGTCTTCTCCATATCCAAAAGTAAGCTGTCGGCGACGGAGAGCCCTGAGGGCACCTCAATGCAGAAATCGCCTTCCTGCACTGGAATCCCGGTAGGTGGTGGCCGAGAGACCATCAGCTTCAGTCTTTTGAGGGGGACCTCGACGAGCTCATCCTCCTCCCTCGCCCAGGACGCCGGGTCCCGCACATGCTTTTGACCCCACCCACCACGACGCTTCTCCCAGACTGGAGGTGATGTGGAAGGTTTGGACGGAGGTGTTTGCCTCGGGGCCGAGCTCAGACCGGGGCAGGATGAGCTTGCGCCCCTAGCCTTCTTTCCTTGGGTCTTGGCGGACAAGGCGGCTAGGATTTTTGATCGGTCCATTGGCTCTGAAAAAAGGAACACACAAATAAAAGGGGGTCAGCGACATTGAAAAGGCAAAGGATGTCTAACGAAGTCTAAACAGGTCGTCGAAACTCTAACTTACCCAGAAAACGCACAGGACTGAGCCCATCCCAGCTTAGTGCCAGCTCAGAAAGCAGGACATCAGCCCGCTGGATTGGTTCCCACAGGGACACCACCCTCACCTCGGGGGAGGATGACTTCTTCGCCTTCGGGAAGTCGGCCCTGTGCCACTGTGTGGGCACAGGCCAATCTTCGCCTTCAGGTGGCCCGAAGAAGACAAACTTCTCATTCCATTCATGGAAGGAAGAAGGGATGACTACTACCCCCGACCTGGCCGTCCCACCCTTACGTTTTTTGAACGAAAAACACACCCAGCTCGGATCTTCCTTACTGGTGCCAGGGTGATTTTTATAACAAAGGTAAGTCACGAGGAGGGTCAAATTGAAGGGAATCTGATCTAATTTCAACTGGACCAGAAACCCATGGAGGATCCTCCACGAGTTCGGCGTTAGCTGGCCCGGGGCAAGATTGAAGCAACGAAGCACCCCACAAACCTCGGTTGGAAAGGGCATACGCATTCCTGCCCAGAACACTTTCAAATACAGGGCAATCTCCTTGCCCCGCACCTGGTCCGCCCGCTCACCCTCTCTAGCTAAACGGAGTAAGTAGCTATAGGGGATGTGGAATCGAGTCCGAATTTCGGAAAGCTCGTCCAAACTTTTCATAATGGAGGGCGCATCGTTGGTATTCCCGATGCGCACCTTGGGAGCCCTTGTCGCCGCCCGACGGCGAGTAATAAGGGCGGCCTTGACTCTATAGGGCAAACTCAACACAGAAGACAACGAAGAAGAAGAACCCTCTTGGCTATCTGAAGCCGAAGAGGAGGAAGACCCACCGGACTCGGCCACAGAAACTGAGGCCTCATCGTCCGACTCTACCCTTAATACCTCTACAGACTCCTCGGATGAAGACATCTGATTCAAAGGAAGGGACTCACCGAGGAAAAATCAATAGAGGATCCGATCTAAAGAAGTGGAGGGCCGGGCAATCTTCAACAATGAAACAGAATTAGAGCAAAGTGTCGGCCCTAGGATGGTCCCCTCCTATTTATACACCCCAAATAAGAACATCATACGGCCCAGATTGATTCCCGCCAAAACGAAACATCACGCCCAGTGGCCGGCGGGGATCCACGTGGAGACTGACCATTGGGGACGTCTCTTCAACTGCAGGAGTCAGAGACAGCCTATCGCTTCTACCAACCAACGTCGAACATGTGGTCCGTACCCCAACTGACGAATCGACTGAAACGGCGCCCCCTCTTTAAAAGCGCAATCACTTCACTGATCTGCTGACGCCATCGGAGATACGCGTGAAAATTCAGGCGCATGACGAGATGACACATGGGCCCAAAGATCGAAACGACGCAACCGCCAACCGCCAACCGCCATGCGTTCCCGGGCGATCCACATTCCGATTCTCGGCGCCAAACTGTGCCGAAGAAAAACCGAGCAGGCCACTCTCGACCCGACCCATAAATAGGTCAGAACGAGAGTGGGGGGCTAATGCTGGTGCTCACAAGTGGTATTTTCTCAGATTACGACAAGTGGCGGATGATGTGTCCCGAAGGCTACAGAGGTGGAATAAATGAGTTGCATTAGGGGCGTTCCTCGAGACCTCGTCTCCAAGGACGTATCCGACCTTTCAGGAGACCTCCCTGAGTACTCTCCACCTTCACCTAGCAAACGGCCAACAGCTCATCTCCGAGCTTCCTCGGTCTCCTTGCTCGCCTCCGAGCCATCAGATAGGCGAGCTTCCTCGGTCTCTATGCTCGTCTCCAAGCCATTTGTCAGGCCGAGCTTCCTTGGCTTCCCCGATCAACCGAGAGCGTAGAACCCAAGCGCCCCCGCAGCGGCTCCGTGTATCCCTCCAGGGCAAGATATCCATCTTCCCACGTTCCGCATCCCATGCTAGTGCGTCCCCCCATTAATAGGCGTATCCGCCATTAATGCGAAGATAACGCAAGGGTGTAACTGACGGCGATGATCTCGCGCCAGCTCACTCCACGCGACCACTATATAAACCCCTCTCTCAGACGACTTAGGTAACTCCAAGACATTCCAATACGCCGTTACTATGCACTTATTCTCCGACACTAACTTGATCGTCTGAGGGTCCTACGGTGGTTACCCATCCTGGGGCTTCCTTTGCAGATAGCTCGGCATCAACACCAACCTATTGAGATCCACACGCTCAATAACTCCCAAACCAAATCTCAACCGTTAAACACGGCCATCTCAGGATCGACAGAGGACAAAATCTGAAGGAGATCACAGCCTCCATCAAGTTTCAATCTTCAAGATTCATAAACTTTTTGAAACTGAGGTAGGGCTGATCGCCAAATATGCCATTGTTTCAATAGTTGGAGTTTGGTATGGAAACACCAGGGGAGTGGGGAATGCTGCCCACCGGTTGGTTGCATAAAAGTCCCAAGTTTTATTGTCCTTGTTCCGTTTTTTCGACTGCAACGAAGCTCAACCTGGCCCCGTGTACCAAATATGTCCCACGCCCCTCTTAAAGACCATAGCTTATGACTAACGTCTAACACCACTAGACCACCTTCACCTTTTATTGTCATTGTTGCCCTTATTGGACTTGTAAAATAAGTAAATAATAATGATATATTATGAAAGACTCCTGATCTTCATTATTTTACCATTTTGAAAATGAATGAAATGTACGCCCTCCGTCACCTTTAACTTGTCATTTTAGAGAAATGCACACCGATTAAAAAAAGGATTATCACTTTCTTAATGTCAGCAATTAATTATTTACTGCCACATCGCCACTAAAAAATCATATCATTTCTGCCCTCAACCATTAAGAAAATCATTATCACTTTTTTAATATCAGCAATTAATTTTCTAGGCTATTTGTGGTATTGTATCATTTATTGATATCTTTATCATTAATGATTTCCTCGTTACTCAAAAAACGTCAAGTAAAATGAAATGCTTTTTTCTTTCCGAAATGACAAGTAAAAAGGGACAGAGGGAGAATATTTGATGATGCTCGATATCGGTGATCTCCCAGATCGTGACACATGGCAGATGACGTGTCCCAAAGCTTGCAAGGAAGGACCTACAGTGGCCGAACTTTTTAACATATTCTAAAATATCCGGAAAGCCACATAGACAAAATTAGACAATCCGATCGAAACACCGAGTCCCCAATACAACCCAGAAAACTCAACTCTTGAGTTCAGAAAAAAATATCCCAGGAAAACCAGCACTGCAAAATAGGAATTACTGTGCAAAATTCAATGGGAGAAGAGACAAAATGTCCGCGGAACCGCCGCATTAGCACGCTAATGCCGCGGTTCCGCCGCACTTTAGACAGATCATTAGGTAATTTTTGCACCGTAATTCTTAGAATTTCCTGCCGAATAGTCCTGAGTAGTTTTGTAAATATATATAGTGGCGAAAACTTTTGCTAAAGAAGTCACTCCCTGTGAAGGGATCTCGGCTCTTTCCTCGTCGAATGAGGTGCAGGATATTCTAAACTGAATACCACGATGCACTGCAAAAATTAATCGACTATAGTGTAGTTATTACCCTGACGCAAACTTTTACTCAAGGGGCCACTCCCGATGAAGGGATCTCGGCCCTTGCCTCGTCGAATGAGGTGCTAGATATTCATAACCGAATACCACTATGCAAAGCAAAAGAGAACGTCTGTAATGCCAGTTTTTAAAGCTTGGTTCCAATAACAACTTTTAGGTTTATTATCTTGCATTAATCAAAATTAATGCGGTCCCATCAATTTGTAACATATCACACCAGAAAAGAACAAAAATATGATGTTCGTATATGCCATCCGCATTCGCCACTGGGCCCCGTCATCACCCGTTAGGTTACTTAACTAACGACAGAGCGGGGGTTGGACTAGCGCGGGTGCAAAACATATACAACATCTACTAGTATATATATATAAGTATATATAACATTCGTCCCGGTCATGATAATAAACAACATTACAGAATCAATAAAGAACGGTGGATAATCTTGGAGCCCTGGGTTTCATTTGAGCCGCAAATAAAACACGACATTCTCGGTCGTGTGGATAGCCCGTGCAATGAAAACCCTGTACCCTCTATGAGTGCGGCGAATATCCCGCCAATTCTAGAATGAAGCCCCCTCCGTCTTAGCTCCATGAGATGCGGTCTTGTTGCCTTCTAGAACCCGGCTATTCGTTCACTCCACCGCGGGGTAATCCTAATACAGAAAAAGAAAATAATATATACAAGCGGTGATATCGAGCTCAGCCCGGTCGTGCCCCAAAATAATATACAACCCGGCAAAGACGGCAGTCCACATGTCGGACGCTCGCCCTGCAATATCAAATATACAATTGAAATATAAACTGTATTCTAACATTGCACCACATGCTATCCACCACGACTATCCAACCACAAACACAGCACAAGAACAAGACATCAATGAGAATGTCATGTTCGCAAAAACCGTCTAAAGGAACATATAGCAATCAGACGAGTTTTACTGATCGAGTGATATTCCCGGTCGCAGATAAAAGTGAATGTACTGTAAACTGTTAAACAATGTTAAATTTAACGACTTCGAAACACGCCAAATTTCCCCGTACAGAAAACCACAGAGAATCAAATTTTGGCAAAAAACAAGCAACACCAGAAATCCAAACTCCATGAGACAAGACCACAGACCAAAGCACAACACATGGGGACACCAAAAAACCGAGGAGGACGGAATTTTGGTGGGTTTGGCCGGCCAGGTGGAGGTGAAAAAGTGTCGTTTTTGGTCAGTGTTCATGTCACAGTATAAGGAGCATTCTGCACATGTTTAAAAAATTTTTTGATACCTTTTTAAAATCAACAGAAACTGAAGTTTTGGGATTTGGTTTTGTGGCGTCATTTCGGTTTCGTTGTTTTAACATTGTTTAAACTGCTAAGCTAAGATTTATGGGCTGGCTCTGATACCATGAAGGGTTACCCTAGTGCCCCGGCCAACTTCCGTGGCCAAATGCGGAACAAAATTTTTATAACTAACAAAAACTTGGCACTAGAATAAAACTTAACCTGATCTTTAACCCATAAACCTAGTTAGCTAAAAGGAGTTCTATCTATTATGAAGGAAGTTATACCAAACGGATCAAGCACTTCGGTCTTCGGTCTTCATCCTTAGCTCCTTGTAGCCGCCTTGAACTTGCTTGATCTTCTTTTCCGGCTCCATCGGTCCTCCGTGATCGAGCTTGTTCTCCGGCCTTGCTTTGTCGTAGATGATCCACCCGGGGAATATGATCCATAGCTCTATCTCCTAACCAAATAGCTATAAGGAGCAACTAGAGAACTTGGGTTGCTAAACCAAGTAGTCTAGGATGTAGTGAGGGTAAGTGTTTGCTATCTCTTTTCTAACTTCTTCACTTGTTTCTCAACACATGAGAATGTTAGTGAAGAGGAAGAAGATGAAGATGGAGGAAAGCAAGAGGAGGGAGGATCTTGGAGAGAAAATGGAGCTCAAGAAAATAATGATCAAGCATGAGAGAGAAATTCACACATAAGAGTTTTGTATGCTCATTTCTTTCATTAAACAATAACAACCATGCTTCAATAGTAAACACAAAATGAATTATAAATTCATTTGTAAACTATTGAAGTATGGTCAACTCCATACCTCCCTCACCTCTCACTTTACATCCCATTTCCATTTATCAAATAAATGGAAAATCCAAAATGAGGTGGCCACCTTCTAGAAGGAAATCTGTAATAAATACGGATTTTAGTCTACTGTACATATATACTGGCAATCAGATAAAAATCCGAACGCCCAAAGAGATAGAATTACATGAAGAACGTAATACTACAATATATATATATCGAAATACATTTACATAAATTATTAAATCAATACCTGATTTAATAATCCGTCTCAAACCCGAGCCGGCTAGTATTACAAACTGTCCGATCGAAAATCCGAGTACAAAGTACATCAATCGATCGAACCCTACACGTATCCAATACGGCTTCTACATCATTTCGCCTGAATCAGGGAAACCCTCTGTGTGGGACTCTAAAGACTCGACAGTACTCTGGCAGTGGGTTTAACCACAAGCACGTCAGCGGCACTAGCTGTACATAACGGCTAACCAGGTATCTGTCGAAAAGAAGGACGATGAGAAAACTCATCCGGATCTCCTACTGAGCCTATCCGTGACAATATCCGTACAGTCCGGTCTCTTCGTCATAGAGTATCGCATACCGGGTCTAGGGGATGGTGAACGTCAGACCCTAATAACCTGATAAGTCGTGTCGATATGGCTCAGGACCAATCCGGGAAACTACTGATCAACCTATCAGTAAATCCCAAGTTCCTTAGCCAAAGTCTTCTGGTCCTGACCAATCGAATCACAGTGCGATATCGATTCTCTATACTGGGAGAGACGAATCCTCGACAATCACTCACTGCCTCCATGTGGCTCAGGACTGAACCCAACCAAAACCTTTTTGCACGTCTCAGTAGAGCCGTGGTAGGGTAGTGATCAAAGTTCAGTGGGAACTCACATGAGACAAATGCCGATCTCGGGTCGAAAGACTAACCTGTACACATGTCACCTGAGAACTTCCATCTGACGATAGGTATAGTACCACATGGAAGTTCCCGGCGAGTCCGTACAGTGTGCTCACACCCAGTGAGTACCTGTATACGATCTTAGGTGCATCAGACCAATGGCTGCGGGACCAACCATCCCCCGATGGGGCTAGAAACGTACACACCAGTCTACTCTAGAGTATCAGTGCCCAGTCTCGATACTCACGCGACTAGGGACCATTTAAGGATGTGCTTATGGACTACCCTGCTATTACAAGTATGATCGCCATCACAACGCAGGTAGTCAAGCAAGATCCTAGGGGCTTTATCAACATGTAACCGCAATATGAAATAACGAGTATGACATATGCCATGTTAAGATAAAAACAAACCATAATAAAATACTACCGTATCGAGTCTTTATCAATATGTGCAAACCAGATATAACAACAATACAAATAAATACACATATCCCGATAAGGACAAGTCAAATAATATACTATAAAACTGAGCAAGATTATTATGTACATACATATCCCTAGTATCCATATGTATACATATACAATACTAGCCTCTAGGGCATATACATCCAACACTTGCTTTGTTATCCCTGGCTGGTAGTTCCCTACCCCGCAACGCCAGGGATCGAAGCCCTCGCCAAGAGGCACCGGGCATTAACACTGTTCGGCCCATCCTTAGCAGGCCTCTTACGGCCCCTCCCATGCTAAGGACCGAAGCCCTCACCAAGAGGCAACCGAGCGACTGCGCTGCTCGGTTATTCCTGACTGGTAGTTCACTACCCCTACGAAGCTAGAGATCTAAACCCTCGCCAGGAGGCAACCGGGCAACTGTTGGGATTCCTTAGCACCTAGCCTAGGGTTTGCAAGCATCACTCATGCCACAACAAAAATTAAAGGGGGTGCTAAGCAATCAACCTAAAGATCATACTAGAAAACTAGGGTAACAATACTTGTAATCTAACATTACAAAGAGAAGTGAATGAAAATACAACCTTTGTAGATCCGGTCCTTCACTTCTAAAGCTCCGTGTTGACGTCCCTTCTCTGCGATCATCGTAGTCCCAAACTCTAGAAAGGATTTCCCCGGAGAAATGATCAAGCTAGCTCGTTGACTTCGAGGCCGAAGATGATTTACGTCGAAATGACTCAAACTCAAGCTCCTTCTTCACTAGTTCAAGAACTTTGTGAAGAGAACACCCTAAACTAAATGGCAAGTAGTAGAGGATGATGAAATAGGAAATGGGTTCACTTTAGATTTTGATTTCTCACTTTATTTCTTCACTTAGAAAAATTCTAGCAAGGTTTTCTTCTTGATGAAGAAGAAGAAGAAGAAAGAATGAATAATGAGAAAAGAATAAACAAGTGAAGATAATTATCATCATGCAACCATGGGTGAGTTAGTTTTTATCCACTAACCTTTGTAGAGACTAAACCATAGTTTAAGTTAGTGGTTTGGTTAATAAATATCTTTAGTAAAACAAAGTAAGTGGACTTTGTCAAAGATGCTTAAAGCTTCATGAAACTTCAAGTTAAGAAAAAGAAATCCACCATTTTGAATTACAAAAATAAATAAAAACTCTAACCATTATTTTAAAGATGGTGTAAGTCATACACACACCCAAGTTTGCATGTATTATCAAGCATGATACAATCATGTACACAAACATATATCACATATACATTATGTGCACATCAAGTGAGAAAAACAATTTTAAGTGAACCAATACTAGTTAATGTAAAGTAATATATCAAATATATAATTATACATTAAATCATTAAATCAACACTTGATTTAATGATCCGGTCATATCGTATATAACCGACTAATATCTAGTGTATCAAAATATCGAATCAACACTTGATTCGGTAACCCGGCTATATCGCATATAACCGACCGATGATACAAATCGCGAGAATAGAATACAGTATCACATACTAGTATTATTCTCAGTCCTGCACATATCTCATATGCGCTCCTATTTCGTTTCTCTTGAGCCAGGAAACCGCTGTGTAGGACTCTAAAAACTCGTCAATACGCCAGCAGTAGGTGGTGATCATATCAGTCACCCACAAGCCGCAAGCGGTCTGCTAAACGTAACGGCCACCCGGGTATTGAGCGATCAGAAGATCAACGAGCAAGCCTGCTCACACTCCTGTGAATCCAATCAGTAACACTTACCGCACAGTCCGGTCTGTTCATCTAATATGTCGCATATCTTGCCTAGGGGTGGTAAACGTCAGAGCCCAGTAGCTTGATAAGTCATGCCGATGTAAGGTCCATAACAGTCGTGAAACTACTGATAACACTTACCAGTAAATCACATCAACCCTGGCCAGGGATTTCCAGTTATGGACAGTCGAGCATAGCGCAATATCAACCCCCAATACCAGGAGAGACGAATCCCCTCCTATCGCTCATTGCCTCGATGTGAATCGGGACTGTACCCAAAAACCACCTGTTTGCATGACTCAGTAGAGCCGTGGTAGGGTGGAAATCAAAGCACAGTGGGAGACACATAAGACTCTATGACGATCTCGGGTCGACAGACTAAGCTGTACCAGTGTCACCAGAGAACTGCTATCTGACGTGAGGTATAATACCATCTGAGAGTTCTCGGTGAGTCCGTCCAGTGTACTCATTCTCCACTGAGCACCCGTATACCATCTCTGATGTCAAACACCAATGGATATAGGATCATCCATCGCCTATCACATGGGTCGAGAAGATATACGCTAGTCTACTCTAGAATATCGATGCCCCGTCTCGATATTCCCACGACTAGGAACCATGAAGGATGTACTCATGGACTACCCAAACCCCACTAGTATGATCTGCATCATAATCCTGGAAGTCGAGCACACAGCCTAAGGGCTTTATCAACATGTAACAGAGAGACAGTAAGTATACATGTTAAGATAAAGAGCAACTAGATAGCGTACTATCATGTCGAGCAAGAAAGTCCTCCCTATATATGTCCCAGCATCCACTATTATATACATCTCATGTACAATAATGACCTCTAGGGAATACATACAACTCACAATCTCCCACTTGCACTAGGGCCATCATATAGCAGTGGTTGTAGTATCTCATACTCAACCATCCCATAAAAGTCTCTATTTGGGAAAAGGCCTTTGTGAGTGGATCCACCGTGTTGTCCTCTGAGTCTACTCTCCGAACCTCGATATCCCTAGAGATCAACTATCTCCATGATCAGGTGATACTGCCTTGGAATATGTCTGGGTCACTGATGGGACCGGGGTTCTTAGGCCAAAACCACACCTCTATTGTCACACAATCGTAGGAACCTAGTTCATCTCATGAACAAATATACACCCATACTACCTCTTTGGTAGCATCTTTTGTAGCGATGTTACTAGCCTTTATCGTCTAGTCTGCCACGGTATCTTTCTTGGAACTGTTCCAACATATCGTCCCTCCACTGAGGGTAAAGACAATTCCTGTGACTGACATTCAGTCGTCCTTACCACCCTGGAAGCTATTCAGTGATTCTCCCCAGGATCGATTGATACCATCTCACCACACGTAATGAGAATCCTAACATCCATTTAGATCTGTCTCATAGATCCAAAACCCAGGATTTAGGTAGTATCACCTTGATCTTATATGGAGAATCCTTGTGATAAGAAGAGATTGACCGTGCGTAGCATAGGAAACTCTTTTCCTAGCAAGAGTATGTCGTCCACGTACAATACGAGGATGACCACCTTACTCTCTACTACCTTTTTGTATATACAAGGTTCATCTACCATTTTGATGAAGTCAAACACTTTGACTACCAAATCAAAACAGACGTTTCAACTCCACGATGCCTGCTTTAACTTTTAAAGCAACTTGCACACGTTTCCGCTTCTCCCACTGTCTACGAAGACCTCTGGCTGTGTACTTATAGACGCTCTCTTCTAAATCATTATTTAGAAAAGCAGTCATGACACCCAACCACCAGATATTGTAGTCATGGTATGTAGCAATGGCAAGTAGGATCCGGATGGACTTAAGCATAACTATTGGAGAAAAGGTTTCATCATAATCCATACCTGGTCAATGACAAGAACCTTTTAAAACAAGTCTAGCTTTGAAAGTCGCAACTTTTCTATCTACACCAAGTAATCTTCTCAAGATATACTTGCTCCTGATGGGGATTTAACCCTTCAGATATAGCAACCAAAGTCCATACTTTGTTGGTGTATATAGATTCCATCTCAGATCACTAAGCATCCAGCCATTCTTACAGAGTCCTCACTCTCGATGGACTGCTCGAAACTAGTTGGGTCATCATCTCATGATGCAATCCTCGCTCCCAATGTCATCGAGAAACCGAAGTATCTCTCAGGCGGATGAGGAACCCTGCTAGATCGGCGGAGAGGCTGAGATTCGTTGGGGACTATTGAATCCTTTGGTTCTATCAAATCATCAGCTGTAGTTTGTATAGCTGGAACTCCTTCCAGTTCTACAGAACTGACCTTGCCTCGAGGTTGTCCGGATTTTTCTTTTAGACATAAGCCGGACAACCCCAAATCTTAACTTGCTTAAGACATGGGTTCTTCCCATACCATATCACATATGGAGTGGTAGGCACTGATTTGATTGTAACCCTATTCAATAGATATGCAGCTTCTTCAAGCACATAACTCCCAAAAGGAAACAGGTAACTCAGTAGTACTCATCATAGAGCACACCATATAAAATAGGGTGCGATTTCTCCGCCCCGATACACCGTTGTGCTGTGGTGTATACGGAGGAGTAATGCTGAGAGAGGATCTCATTCTCCTTTAGAACAGTCCAGGAATTCCGAGCTCAAGTATTCTCCTCCCTGATCTCATCACAGGACATAATACTTATACCCGGTTTTGGTTCTCTACTTCTGACTTATATTCTTTGAATTTCTCAGAAACTTCAGACATGTGTTTGAACAGGAACATGTGTCCGAATCTTGAGTGATCATCAGTGAATGTAAGTAAATATAAAGAACCAGTCCTGGCATGTGTAGACAGAGGACTACATACATCATCATGTATCAGTCCCAAGAGTTTACTAACCCTTTCTCTGTTTCAAGTAAACAGAGCTATGGTCATCTTATCTTTATGACATGACCGGCAAGTTTCACAAGATGTAAATTCAAACTGATTTAAATATACGTCTTAATGTAACTTAGCTAGTCGGGTCGCATTAATATGACCTAGTCTACAATACCTCAAGAAGGATTCGTTCATTTCTGAATTCTTCCTCTTGTGTGTGTTCTGTACGTTAAGAACTGTGGTTTGATTTAGAATGTATATGCTTTTAGATAACGTGCCTGAACCGATCAACTTTTGATATAGGAAATGTTCAAAACATTATCCAACAATACAAAATTATATCCTTTCTTTACTAAATAAAGAGACGGATATGATGTTGTATATTAGGTTCGGTATCTAATAACATTCGTTCAGAATCAATGTATTTGGAAATATAGGGTGATAACTGCCAACACCTTGGCTGCAACAATTGCACCATTTTCAACTCTTGAAACTTATCACCCGTTCTCAGTTCTCTGCCTATCTGTAGCCCATGTAACAGATTACAGATCTGGGATCCTGATCCGGTATCAAATACCCAGGACGTAGAGGATACTGAGAAACAGTTTTATGTAATGAACACACCCGAAAAAGATGCATCATCATGCACTTTCTTCGTTTGGGTGGCATGGGAATCCTGGTATTCCCCTATTTCCTGCTCGGTCTTATAACAGTTATAAGTTGGAGCGGGACCAACGTCCCCTAACTCAGTATATAAAGCTGGTTCGGTCAATACATCCATATTATTATCTTGATTAAGGCATGACATGGTCGCTACCTGGAGAGAGAGAGAATAAAACACTTTATATGCGCTCTTGCAAGATTAGATTGGTTATATAATTTATCTAATCAGGATGGCTCCTACTGTTTTTATCAAATCTTCCTTCAAACCCTAAAGGAAAGACCAGCCGGGATTAATTACACTTTACAAGTTCGCCAATCTTTCAGCTAGGCCAGTGCCGGTACTTTGAGGGAGGTTCTCCGTGCTTTCGCACGGACCTAATTAAAATAAATCTCGTTTTCCCAGGGGCATAACCCCGTTGACACCTTTCTAGACACCTACTTGATCGGCTAATTGTAAAGTGCAAAACTCTCCCAGGAGTAACAATTACTCGCAGTGGGTATCAGGATCCAACTATCATATAGAAGGTATGTAATCTCATTGCAAATTTCAACACTTGAAACTCCCGATAATGGTTTTTACCCCTAGTACATATGATCTTGACTATGGTCAACAAATCATAAGCACTAGTCAAGCTCAACCCGCCATTTCGTGATTAATTAGACCCACCAAAATGACCCTTAACTAAGGTCAATAAAGTCACATGACTGTCCTAACTAATCGCATCATATGCTGTGTAGGAAGACATCACTTAGCTACCGTACACTGTGCCTTGACTATGCTCAACAAACACAGCACGAATACTAAGTACTCTACTTCCTAAAATGACGAAGGGTTGCGGATGGTTTTTAAGAAAACCTTTAACGCTTTGAACTTGATCTCGTTGCAGAATCAAATGGTTTAAAATGGAGTGTTTTTGAGGCTTTTGCTAGTTTCGCTAAAGAGGTCACTCCCGGTGAGGGGATCTCGGCTCTTTCCTCGTCGAATGAGGTGCAGGATATTCATAATACCACTGTGCAAAGCAAGAACTAGAAAAGCAATTAAAAGACAAACCGAAGGTTGTAGCATCTGCTAGTTATTGCTAAAGAGGTCACTCCCGGTGAAGGGATCCCGGCTCTTTCCTTATCGAATAAGGTGCTGGATATTCTACAAGGAATACCGCTATGTAAAGCAACAACTAGAGCTACCTAATTTTTGAAATTCGATTCCACAACATCTTTTAGGTTTATTTTCTTTCATTAATCTCATTAATGAATGTCCCATCATTTAAGTCACCTAAACATCACAGATAAATACAACGTACGCTTATGCCATCCGCATTCGCCTCGATGTCCTGTTATGCACCGTTAGGTTAGGTAACTAACGGCATAACGGGGCAAGGCTAGCACGGGTGTAAAACATAAGCAACGTCTATATAATATATCATATATACTATATACAGTATCTATCTGAACATATCACATGATCACATCACAGATAACGCAGCAGAAAACAACATATGAAATATTGGATATATTAGGACGTCCGTGTTTTATTTTGAGCGTGTATAAAACACGGATTCCACGGTCGTGATGAATAGCCAAACCCACACCCCTAGACCCCTACGAGAGCGGCAAGCAACCCTACCAATTCTAGAATTAGGAGACCCGGACTCGACTGTTCGAGATGGTCTCCCACTGGACTCTAGAACCCGGTTACTTGTGCTCTCCTCCTTGGGTCTATCCTAATGCGGAAAAGTAAATAATATATATCAACGGTGATATCTTCCTCAACCCGGAAGTGCCCCAATAAAAGAATATTACATATAAGTTTTTACATGAATGAAAATGAAAAACACTCATCTCACATAAAACCCCCCGGCTATTCAAACACGACGATCCAATATAACATATTCAGCAACACATAACATCACATGTCATCAACATAAGTAAATATGCGTACCCCAATTGTCGTTGACGTATAACAATGAAACCGGCAACACTCCACATATTACACTTACGGTCGCAGAAAAGAAAGCGAAAAACTACAACAGTTGGAATCCGCAACCGTCTTAGACATCACATGCATAACAATATGAATTCCTTAAACATCACATGCTTAACAATTATAAACCCCACATTTTAGTCTCGATATTGAAAACACTTTCCAATAATAAGTCGGGCAATTCAACAAGATTCCCGACATCCCAATCGAATGCTCATCGGAAACTTTAGCAGACGGCGCACCCCTCGATACCGACGACGAAGTGCACTTAGGCGGAACACCGCGGCCGCAAGCACTCGGACGGATGCCTTTTGGCAACGGAGTTCTCCTACAGTCACTTGGTCGCGGTTATGGGGCATGGCTATCTAGTAATGTTACCCGGCGAGTATTCGAATACACAAAGTGATTGCGACGGACTTTTGATCGCATCAAAATCCCATGGCAACCGATTAAATGAGACTAAACTGCAAGACTTATAAAATTCAAATGTTGTTGATTCCAATTATTGTATCACAATATACAAGATGATGTTAAACGTTTCGATCGAATCAACAAATCCCCACAACTTGCTCTGAGCTCAAAACTTGAGCGAAGTTAAAGTACCCAAAACGTGCTACAGTACCTATGATCCAGCCGTAGAAGGGTCAAACCAACGCCTCGCCTATGACACTGCGGAACCACGGCAAACGTTAGGGTTCAAGCCGCGGTTCCGAGGGCACAAAATCGAGTTATGGTTTATGTTCTTCTAGAGGGTCCATAGAGTTACTTGTACGAACATTGAATATAATTAACTTAGAAAAGTTCCAACACTTGGAAATTTCAGATGGGGTCATGGGGTGAAGTTTGAATTTCGTTCGAAGTGTTAAACGTGGTCTAGGTTACCAATACAATGCTGAAAAATACGAATACGAAATACTCCGCAAAGAGTCCATAACACTATTATCATCACATGAAAATCTGGACTATATAAACAATACCAGAAACCCCAATTTATGAGTAAAAGATCACAGGTGCAAATACGAGGAGCAGAGGAGAAGAAGAGGTCGGTGTCGCCGGAAATCTTGGTTTAGTCGCCGGCCTGGAACCGAGCACACCCTCTCAAATTTCACCTGTGTTCATATATCATCCTAAATGCCACTCTGCAGTTGTTTAAATAAAATTTTGGACACTTTTTTAAAAACTTTCCAGAGAGCAATTTCAAGGTTTCTAAAATCGTATTTTGTGGAGTTTTTCGGCTTCGGATTGTCTTAACATCGTCTAAGTTTCTAGTTAGGCTCTGATACCATGTTGAGATTCCTTAGCACCTAGCCTAGGGTTTGCAAGCATCACTCATGCCACAATAAAAATTAAAGGGGGTGCTAAGCAATCAACCTAAAGATCATACTAGAAAACTAGGGTAACAATACTTGTAATCTAACATTACAAAGAGAAGTGAATGAAAATACAACCTTTGTAGATCCGGTCCTTCACTTCTAAAGTTCCGTGTTGACGTCCCTTCGCTGCGATCATTGTAGTCCCGAACTCTAGAAAGGATTTCCCCGGAGAAATGATCAAGCTAGCTCGTTGACTTCGAGGCCGAAAATGATCTACGTCGAAATGACTCAAACTCAAGCTCCCTCTTCACTAGGTCAAGAACTTTATGAAGAGAACACCCTAAACTAAATGGCAAGTAGTAGAGGATGATGAAATAGGAAATGAGTTCACTTTAGATTTTGATTTCTCACTTTATTTCTTCACTTAGAAAAATTCTAGCAAGGTTTTCTTCTTGATGAAGAAGAAGAAGAAGAAAGAATGAATAATGAGAAAAGAATAAATAAGTGAAGATAATTATCATCATGCAACCATGGGTGAGTTAGTTTTTATCCACTAACCTTTGTAGAGGCTAAACCATAGTTTAAGTTGGTGGTTTGGTTAATAAATATCTTTAGTAAAATAAAGTAAGTGGACTTTGCCAAAGATGCTTAAAGCTTCATGAAGCTTCAAGTTAAGACAAAGAAAGCCACCATTTTGAATTACAAAAATAAATAAAAACCCTAACCATTATCTTAAATATGGTGTAAGTCATAAACACACCCAAGTTTGCATGTATCATCCAGCATGATACAATCATGTACACAAACATATATCACATATACATTATGTGCACATCAAGTGAGAAAAACAATTTTAAGTGAACCAATACTAGTTAATGTAAAATAATATATCAAATATATAATTATACATTAAATCATTAAATCAACACTTGATTTAATGATCCGGTCATATCGCATAGAATCGACTAATATCTTGTGTATCAAAATATCGAATCAACACTTGATTCGGTAACCCGGCTATATCGCATATAACCGACCGATGATACAAATCGCGAGAATAGAATACAGTATCACATACTAGTATTATTCTGGGCCCCGCACATATCTCATATGTGCTCCTATTTCGTTTCGCTTGAGCCAGGAAACCTCTGTGTAGAACTCTAAAGACTCGTCAATATACCGGCAGTAGGTGGTGATCATATCAGTCATCCACAAGACGCAAGCGGTCTGCTAAACGTAATGGCCACCCGGGTATTGAGCGATCAGAATATCAACGAGCAAGCCTGCTCACACTCCTGCAAATCCAATCAATAACACTTACCGCACAGTCCGGTCTGTTCGTCTAATATGTCGCATATCTTGCCTAGGGGTGGTAAACGTCAGACCCCAGTAGCTTGATAAGTCATGCCGATGTAAGGTCCATAACAGTCGTGAAGCTACTGATAACACTTACCAGTAAATCACATCAACCCTGGCCAGGGATTTCCAGTTATGGCCAGTCGAGCATAGCGCAACATCAACCCCCAATACCGGGAGAGACGAATCCCCTCCTATCGCTCATTAGCTCCATGTGAATCGGGACTGTACCCAAAAACCACCTGTTTGCACGACTCAGTAGAGCCGTGGTAGGGTGGAAATCAAAGCACAGTAGGAGACACACAAGACTCTATGACGATCTCGGGTCGACAGACTAAGTTGTACCAGTGTCACCAAAGAACTGCCATCTGACGTGAGGTATAATACCATCTGGGAGTTCTCGGCGAGTCCGTCCAGTGTACTCAGTTTCCACTGAGCACCCGTATACCATCTCTGATGTCAAACACCAATGGATATGGGATCATCCATCGCCCATCACATGGGTCAAGAAGATATACGCTAGTCTACTCTGGAATATCGATGCCCCATCTCGATATTCCCACGACTAGGAACCATGAAGGATGTACTCATGGATTACCCAGGCCCCACTAGTATGATCTGCATCATAATCCTGGAAGTCGAGTACACATCCTAAGGGCTTTATCAACATGTAACAGAGAGACAGTAAGTATACATGTTAAGATAAAGAGCAACCAGATAGCGTACTATCATGTCGAGCAAGAAATTCCTCCCTATATATGTCCCAGCATCCACTATTATATACATCTCAAGTACAATAATGGCCTCTAGGGCATACATACAACTAACAGCAACACCCCTGCTTGTCCCAACCTTAGAGGATAACTTCGACGTATCTTCACTACGTGATCCCCATGTCGACTTCGGCGCCACGAAGATACCAACCGCTCATCGGTCTTTGCACACTTAGGTAATTGGCAAAATGGTTAAATTCAACTTGACGTGCGGTCGCCAAATGAAATTCTCTAAGCTCAGCACCGTGAAAACAGAGATTTAACAAGCAAAAGGAAAAAAGCAAACAATGCAAAAAATGCTTCATTCAAAAGTCTTTACAAGGGTATTGTGGGCTCGCCAGCCTTACAAAATGCCCGAAGCAACAAAAGAAATAAGAAGACGAGGGGTTTCAGGCCTCAGGGCCGGGCGCAACCCCGGGGAGCTCAATATCCACCACGACTGGGTCTGCGTCTTGAGGATCGGCACCCTTCGCAGGGGCTTCGGCGCCGCCCTCGCCGGGAACTTCTTCCCTGGCAGCGCTTCCGGGGGTATTCCCCTGCGCGTCATCCCTGCGAGGATATTCATCCCGGAGCTCTTCATCAGGGAACTATGGCATCCAAGCCTTAACGGCGTCGAGGGCATCATGCCAGATGAGGGTAGAGGCCGGGGCTAGGTCGGCGTAAAAAAGGTCCGACTTCTTGTAGTTCTCTACCGCCTTCGACGCCCTGAGCTCGGCTCGCTTCGTCCCCTCTATCGCCGCTTCCAGCTGTAAGTCCATGCTACCTCTCCCGGTACTTTCGGGCAAGCGGAATTTGATAAAAAATGATTTTCTTAGAGGTGGTAACATGGACTTAAAACCCGGATCTTTGTTAAACATCTAACTAACAACCTAACTACGAGTTGCTAACTACTCGGTTAGGGGGTTATACCTTTCTTTTTCTCGAACTCCTTCGTCTTCAAGCTTCGATGGTCGTCCGAATCAGCTTCTCCTCGTCGTCTCCTTGCGCCGAAGATAGATCCACCTGAAAGCTTCAACCTTTGGCTCCTTCTTCGAACTTTGAAGAAACTAGTTCACTCGGTTTGCTAAACCTTGTGAACCAGAGTGTGTAGAGAAGAGTTTGTATGGGATTTTATCTATGGTTCTTGGTTCTCAACTCATGAGACAAGTGAACCATAGAGTCAAGAGAGGGAGAGCAAGAGGAGGAGATGAGAGCTCAAGAACAAGAGAGAGAATGAGCAGGAAAGCATGAGAGAAGAATTTTCTCATTTGGCTCTCATAATCCAAAACAATCATAACACCTCATATCAATCAAGTATTATGTGATGGTTTAAGCAACCATAGCCATATCATTTCATGCACTCATTTTGCACAAAAGAGCAAACAAGCAAAAGTCTTTGCCATGAAATGATAGCTATAGTTATCATGATGGTCAACTAGTCAAGCCTAGTCAACCGGTCAACAAAGTCAACAAGTCAACAAAAGTCAACAAGTCAACAAAGTCAATCCCTCAACAACCATGTCACCATAATACATAATTAATATAATTGTTAATCACATATCATATTCTCATTAGGGTTGAGCAAAAAGTCAATAGTCAACTGTCAACGGTCAACAACCCTAATGAGAATCCTCTGCCTCTGTCTCTCCGTCAACTGTGCATACACACCCGCATCCGCGTTCCGAGGAACACGAATGCACACTGGATAAAACCAATCCCAAAAGGTACACTAGGATCTGGCTTAAACCAAAGCCCGCTAGTGTGAACTGTTCGGACACTGTACGTGCACAAGTGCACGGATGTGACCGAACCCTGTCGCAAAACCATGCGACCTGTCGCAAAACCATGCGACCTCTACTCTTTTGCCTAAAGGCGAATAGCTTTCTGTGTGGGACTCTAAAGACTCGACACTACGCTGGCAGTGGGTTTAACCACAGACCGCAAGCGGCACTAGCTGTGCGTAACGGTCCCCAGGTAGATGCCGACAAGAAGACTGACGAGGCAAAACCCATCTGAACTCCTACTGAGCCTGAATGTGACATTCTCCGTACAGTCCGGTCTGTTCGTCTGATACATCGCATGGCGGGCCTAAGGGTCGGTAAACGTCAGTCCCCCAATAGCGGTACAAGTCGTGTCGGAGTGAAGCCTAAAACACCCTGAGATAACACTGGAAGCCTACCAGTATATCTCGTTTGCCCTGGCCAAGGACTACTCGTGTAATGGCTCTCCTAGACACAGCACGATGTCAACCCCCAATACCGGGAGAGACGAATCCTGTCTAACCGTCACTGCCTCCAAGTGCTTCGGGACTGCACCCAACTACCACCTGTTTGCACGACTCCTTTGAGCCGTGGTAGGGTAGTAATCAAAGTACAGTGGGAACACACTCGAGGCGAAGTGACAGTGTCAAGTCAGCGGACTAAGCTGTACTCATGTCACCTGGGAACTGATAACTGACGATAGGCATAATACCAACTAGTCAGTTCCCGACGAGTCCTGTCCAGTGTACTCGTAACCCAACGAGCACCCGCATACTATCTCAAGTACGACGTACCGATGGCTGTGGGACAGACCGTCTCCCACACTGGGATGAGAAGCGCATGCGCTAGTCTACTCCGGAGTATCGATGCCCTGTCTCGATAGTCCTGCGACCAGGGACCTGCATAAGGATGTGCTTATAGATTACCCAGCCCCACTAGTGTGACTGCCATCACAACGCTGGTAATCAAGAAAAGATCCTAAGGGCTCCACTAATGTGTATAGGCGATATACTAAAATAAACACATGTACACATTGAAGTAGAAACAAACCAAGTAGCATACTACTATTTTGAGCAAGATTGTATATACAAGGTGAATATCCCAAGCTTCCATTAAGTAATATACAAACTAGTATGATACAGTAATGGCCTCTAGGGCATATACACTAACAATCTCCCACTTGCACTAAGGCCATGTACTGGCGTATCGAAGACCTATCATCTCGATCAGCCGCTCGAACTGAGTCTGGGGCAAGGCCTTGGTGAATGGATCTGCAGTGTTATCTTCTGAAGCGACTCTCCAAACCTCGATCTCCTGGCGATCCACGATCTCCCTGATCAGGTGATACCGCCTCAAGATGTGTCTGGATCTCTGATGGGACCTGGGTTCCTTCGCTAAAGCTATAGCCCCGTTGTTGTCGCAATACAGATGTATTGGATCAACAATGGACGGAACCACCTGAAGCTCTTTCAAGAACTTCCTCATCTAGACAGCTTCTTTTGCGGCATCAGATGCAGCGATGTATTCCGCTTCCATCGTCGAGTCTGCAACGGTTTCCTGTTTGGAACTCTTCCAACACACCGCCCCTCCATTGAGGGTAAAGACAAAACCCGACATGGACTTGGAATCATCCTTGTCACTCTGGAAGCTGGAGTCAGCAAAGGCCTCGATCTGGAGGTCTTTTCCTCCATACACCAAGAACATCTCCTTAGTCCTTCTGAGGTACTTGAGAATGTTCTTTACTGCTATCCAGTGTTTCTCCCCAGGGTTTGACTGATACCGGCTTACCACACTCAGTGCATAAGCTACATCCGGTCTGGTACACAACATAGCATACATTATAGAGCCTACCGCAGAAGCGTAGGGTATAATAGACATGCGATCCCTCTCCAAATCAGTCTTGGGAGACATCTCTTTAGAGAGGGTGATCCCGTGACAAGCCGGTAGGTTACCGCGCTTGGAATCTTCCATACTGAATCTTTTCAGTATGGTGTCGATGTACCTGGACTGTGAAAGTCCTAATATCCTCTTGGATCTATCACGATGGATCCGGATCCCCAGGATGTATGAGGCATCACCCGGGTCTTTCATGGAGAACCTGTGCGACAAGAACCCCTTGACAGATTGTAGCATAGGAATGTCATTTCCTATTAAGAGAATGTCATCTACGTATAAAACGAGGAATACTACAGTTCTCGCTACAAATCTACTATAGATGCATGGTTCATCTGGATTTTTGATAAAGCCAAATTCCTTGACCGTCTCATCAAAATAGATGTTCCAGCTCCGCGATGCCTGCTTTAGTCCATAGATGGACTTAAGCAACTTGCACACCTTTCCGCTGCTCCCACTCTGAATGAAACCTTCTGGCTGGTCCATATAGACACACTCCTCTAAATTTCCATTTAGAAAAGCTTTCTTTACGTCCATCTGCCAAATCTCATAATCGTGGAAGGCAGCAATGGCAAGAAGGATCCGAATGGATTTCAGCATAGCCACTGGAGAAAAGGTTTCGTCATAGTCCAAACCAGGTCTTTGACGAAAACCCTTTGCCACAAGTCTAGCTTTATAGGTCTCAACCTGTCCATCTACACCAATCTTCCTTTTGAAGATCCACTTGCATCCTACGGGTTTTACCCCGTCTGGAGCAATGTCCAACATCCATACTTTGTTGGTGTACATGGACTCCATTTTGGTCCGCATTGCATCCAGCCATTTTACTGAGTCAACGCTCTGAACGGCCTGCTGGAAGCTAGTAGGCTCATCATAATCTATGATGCAATCCTCTCTATCCCCGTCTATGAGAAAATCGTAGTATCTCTCGGGCAGATGAGACTGCCTACTACTCCTGCGGAGCGGCATAGGAATGTCCTGTTCTTTTGAACCCTCTGATTCCACTAAGCTTTCAGTAATAGCGCGTGGTTCTGGAATTTCTTCCAGTTCTACTGTGCTCCCACTTATCTGGTTTTCCAAAAACTCAGTTTCCAAGAAGTAGGCATGACGAGAAACAAAAACCTTTTGTTCCTCTTCGCAGTAGAAGAAATATCCCTTGGAGTTCTTTGGATATCCCACGAACTTGCACTGTACTGAGCGTGCCTCGAGCTTGTCCGCATGCTGCTTTTTGACAAAAGCTGGACTTCCCCATGTCTTAATGTGATTAAGATAGGATCTCTTCCCACACCACATTTCATATGGTGTAGTAGGCACAGTCTTAGTGGAAACTCGGTTCAAAAGGTATGCAGCTGATTCTAGCGCATACCCCCAGAATGATCGCGGTAACTCAGCGTTACTCATCATGGACCGTACCATATCCAATAGGGTTCGGTTCCATCTCTCCGATACACCGTTATGTTGCGGAGTGTATGGAGGAGTAAGCTGAGAGAGAATTCCGTTCTCTTTTAAATAGTCCAGGAACTCGGCACTCAAGTATTCACCACCTCGATCCGATCTTAGAATCTTGATACTTTTGCCGGTTTGTTTTTCTACTTCATTCTTATATTCCTGGAATTTTCCAAAGGCTTCGGACTTATGTTTCATTAAGAAGACATAACCGTACCTTGAAAAGTCATCCGTAAAAGTAATGAAGTAAGAATAACCGCTTCGCGCATGTGTAGACATTGGACCGCACACGTCGCTGTGTACGAGTCCCAAGAGCTCGCTCGCCCTTACTCCGTGTCCAGTAAACGGAGTCTTTGTCATCTTTCCTTTGAGACAGGATTGACAAGTGGCATACGATTGATATTCGAACGGATTCAAATATCCTTCTGTATGTAACTTCGTCAACCTTCTCTCATTGATGTGACCCAGTCTACAATGCCATAAGAAAGTCTGATTGATTTCCGGAGACTTTCTTTTGTGTGTATTCTGGACATTGAAAATCTGTGGTTGGTTTAATACGTATATACCATTGCTCAATGTACCTGACCCAATCAGAACTTGATTAAGGTGAATGTTTACAACATTACTTACAAACGCAAATTCATAACCTTCTTTAGAAACCAAAGATACAGAAATAATATTACAAGTTGCGTTGGGTACAAAAAAGCAATTACGCAAAACCAAAACATGTCCATCTGACATTCCCAGGTGATAGTCCCCCACGGCCTTAGCATCCATGCTAGCTCCGTTTGCAACTTTGAGGGTCATGTCAGCTGCTTTCAAAACCCTACGGTTTCTCAATGCCTGCAAAAAATTACAGATATGAGATCCTGATCCGGTATCCAATACCCAGGAAGTAGAGTTTATTGAAAGACAGTTTTCAATAACATACACACCTGAAGCTGAAGCTGCAACCTGCTTCAATTCCTGTGTCCTGGCTTTCCAAGCCCTGCAATCATTCTTCCAGTGTCCTTTCTTATGACAATAGAAGCATTCTTCCTTATCCACAAGCTTTCCCACTTTCTTTGTTGCTTTTGCCTTTCCCTTCGTATCCACTTTACTAACACCGCCCCTTGGTTTGGCGGGGGCTTTCTTCTTCTTTCCCTTGGCTTTCGCCTTGGACCTAGAAGAGGATGATCCTCCTACAAACAAAGTGGATGTTTCCCTACCTTTCTGTAGGGTGCCCTCTGCGCTCCTCAGCATGTTGAGGAGTTCTGAAAGTTCAACTTCCTTTTATTGTAAGTTGAAGTTCAGTATAAACTGGGCGTAAGTAGAAGGAAGGGACTGGAGAATCAAGTCCGTATAGAGCTCATTCTCCAATGTGGTCCCAAGGTCCGCGAGCTCCTCAATGTAGCCAATCATCTTAAGCACGTGTTCCGCTACCGATGATCCGACGGCCAATCTTGCCGAAAATAACTTCTTCGACACTTCGTATCTTGCGATACGAGATTGCTCTCCATACAGTTCTTTTGTATGAAGAAATATGGATTCCAGGTCCATATTCTCGTGCCTCCTCTGATGTTCATTGTCCATAGAGGCAAGCACGAGGCACTTGGCCTTCGCGCAGTCTAATTCCCAGGTCTTACGGATTTCCTTATCCGCGACGCTGGTTTTGGGACCTGGGACAGGGGGAGCTTTGGTGGTAAGAAGATACCCCAGCTTGTCGTAAGTGATTGCCATCTTGACATTCCTGAGCCAATCTTTCTAGTTTGGCCCTGTCAGTATGTTTTTATCTAGGAGTAACTTAAGTCCAGTCATGTCGATTGGTCGCTGCAATTAGGAGAGAGAAGAAACACTCAGCATGATGCTCTTGCAAGTTTAGAATGGTTTTTAATTTGTCTAAACAGGATGGCTCCCACTGTTTCTCGAATCCCTCCTCAAACCAAAAAGGAAGAATTAGTCAGGATCAATCTCACCGTACAATACTTGCTTAACCGTTCAGCCAGGCCAGTGTTGGTACTTCGAGGGAGGTTTTCCAACGCTTTCGCGAAGTTCCTTAATTAAATAACCTCTTTTCCCTGGGGGCGTAGCCCCGCTAACACCTTTCTAGACACCTACTTGGTTTATAGCATTGATCGTTTAGCGAGAAATTTCCCGAGGAGTAGCATATACTCACAGTAGGATCGGGATCCAAATATCATCGCGTGATGAAACTGAAGGAATCCTACCAGAATCATGACACTCCAAGTGGTATGCAACACTAGCAAGTTTCAGTTCTTTTGAAACTCCCGATGTGGATTTTTGCCCCATGCTCTTATGACCTTGACTTTGGCCAACAAATCATAAGTCATATGTCAAGTTCTACCCGTCGTTCTCCAGGTTAATTTGAATCCACCCGCACCTACCCTTGACTTTGGCCAACAAGGCAGTACGACTGTTCCAAACTAACGCATCTATCTATGCTGCACATGAATACCCAATAGCTACCAATCACTATGCCTTGACTTTGGCCAACAAACATAGCTTGAATACTATTGACCATCCATGTGAAACGACGGAGGGCTACGAATGGTTTTGGCGAAACCGTGAACGTAGTGAACTTGATATAATCGTTGGAACGAGATAGCTTTTAAAAGGAGAGGCTCAATCTCCGAATTTAAAAGTTAGTTTTGAAAAGAACCGAGTGGTTTTTCGAAAATGTTCCAACGACTTTTACTTGGTTTATCTTTCTTGCATTAGATCTTTTAATGCGTGATATTCTTGCATTAGTTCTTTTAATGCGTCCCATCATTTAATCCTACCATTGCAGAAAACAACCAAAATATGACGTACGCTTATGCCATTCGCATTCGCCACGGGGCCCCGTCATTACCCGTTAGGTTACTTAACTAACGACAGAGCGGGGGCTGGGCTAGCACGGCTGTAAAACATAAGCAACGCCTAAATAATATCATATATAGATATACTGTAATGATAGCCATTTCAGATCACAGATGAATACATTGGATATACTAGGAATCCGCAATTCGTACGAGCCTGTAACGAAAAGCAGATTACACGGTCGCGGTGAATAGCCAATACCCCACCCAAGACCCCTACGGGTGCGGTAAACTACCCGCCAAGTACCCGAAGCGAAGCAACCTTCCTCAACTCCGTGAGTAGGCCACTCGGCACTTCGGCATACCCGGTAGTTTGTGCACCCCCTCCATGGGTCTATCCTAGGAGCAAAAATAGTAAAAAGAAATTATACAATGACGGCTACAACCCCGACCCGGTTGTGCGGCCATACAAATAATTATTACATCAATTTACAAATTTACATGAATTGAAAGAAAAGAAAACTCTCGTCTCACAACCCCCGGCTATTCACCCGCGACAATCCAATGAATTCATATACACATTCCAATAACATTACAGATCACAGATTTGTATAACCCCCACTAATCGACATATAGCGATTAGAAGACGTTCAATACAAATATCACATCACAGAAAAACCCGTCAGCTTAAGTCTTTTAGAAGTTCGATCAAAAATACGGATTTTCAGGACCCCAAAAAATAAAATTTTCGTTCTGGAAAATCTGGGCAGAAAATATATATTCCAAAAATCCCAAAATACCCCTATAAGCATACTGTAGCAAAGAAGACCCAGAGAGGAGCCAAGACGGCCGCGGAAACGCGGCAATAGCAAGCTATTGCCGCGTTTCCGCGGCACTTTGATGAGATCAGGGGACCGTCTTTCTGCAGTATACTCTAAAAACCTGAGTCGATTTTTGGTGTATGATTTATCATTTTTACAGAACATAAAAAATCGACAGCAAGTTTGAAAACGGGGTTCATTTCGGGACTTTTTCTTTGATCGATCTTCTAGCTACTTTGCTAACATGTTAGATAGAGTTTAACTAGTCTCTGATACCACTGTAAGTCCATGCTACCTCTCCCGGTACTTTCGGGCAAGCGGAATTTGATAAAAAACGATTTTCTTAGAGGTGGTAACATGGACTTAAAACCCGGATCTTTGTTAAATATCTAACTAACAACCTAACTACGAGTTGCTAACTACTCGGTTAGGGGGTTATACCTTTCTTTTTCTCGAACTCCTTCGTCTTCAAGCTTCGATGGTCGTCCGAATCGGCTTCTCCCCGTCGTCTCCTTGCGCCGAAGATAGATCCACCTGAAAGCTTCAACCTTTGGCTCCTTCTTCGAACTTTGAAGAAACTAGTTCACTCGGTTTGCTAAACCTTGTGAACCAGAGTGAATAGAGAAGAGTTTGTATGGGATTTTATCTATGGTTCTTGGTTCTCAACTCATGAGACAAGTGAACCATAGAGTCAAGAGAGGGAGAGCAAGAGGAGGAGATGAGAGCTCCAGAACAAAAGAGAGAATGAGAATGAAAGAATGAGAGAAGACTTTTCTCATTTGGCTCTCATAATCCAAAACAATCATAACACCTCATATCAATCAAGTATTATGTGATGGTTTAAGCAACCATAGCCATATCATTTCATGCACTCATTTTGCACAAAAGAGCAAGCAAGCAAAAGTCTTTGCCATGAAATGATAGCTATAGTTATCATGATGGTCAACTAGTCAAGCCTAGTCAACCGGTCAACAAAGTCAACAAGTCAACAAAAGTCAACAAGTCAACAAAGTCAATCCCTCAACAACCATGTCACCATAATACATAATTAATATAATTGTTAATCACATATCATATTCTCATTAGGGTTGAGCAAAAAGTCAATAGTCAACTGTCAACGGTCAACAACCCTAATGAGAATCCTCTGCCTCTGTCTCTCCGTCAACTGTGCATACACACCCGCATCCGCGTTCCGAGGAACACGAATGCACACTGGATAAAACCAATCCTAAAAGGTACACTAGGATCTGGCTTAAACCAAAGCCCGCTAGTGTGAACTGTTCGGACACTGTACGTGCACAAGTGCACGGATGTGACCGAACCCTGTCGCAAAACCATGCGACCTGTCGCAAAACCATCCGACCTCTACTCTTTTGCCTAAAGGCGAATAGATTTCTGTGTGGGACTCTAAAGACTCGGCACTACGCTGGCAGTGGGTTTAACCACAGACCGCAAGCGGCACTAGCTGTGCGTAACGGTCCCCAGGTAGATGCCGACAAGAAGACTGACGAGGCGAAACCCATCTGAACTCCTACTGAGCCTGAATGTGACATTCTCCGTACAGTCCGGTCTATTCGTCTGATACATCGCATGGCGGGCCTAGCGGGCGGTAAACGTCAGTCCCCCAATAGCGGTACAAGTCGTGTCGGAGTGAAGCCCAAAACACCCTGAGATAACACTGGAAGCCTACCAGTATATCTCGTTTGCCCTGGCCCGGGACTACTCGTGTAATGGCTCTCCTAGACACAGCGCGATGTCAACCCCCAATACCGGGAGAGACGAATCCTGTCTAACCGTCACTGCCTCCAAGTGCTTCGGGACTGCACCCAACTACCACTTGTTTGCACGACTCCTTTGAGCCGTGGTAGGGTAGTAATCAAAGTACAGTGGGAATACACTCGAGGCGAAGTGACAGTGTCAAGTCAGCGGACTAAGCTGTACCCATGTCACCTGGGAACTGATAACTGACGATAGGCATAATACCAACTAGTCAGTTCCCGACGAGTCCTGTCCAGTGTACTCGTAACCCAACGAGCACCCGCATACTATCTCAAGTACGACGTACCGACGGCTGTGGGACAGACCGTCTCCCACACTGGGATGAGAAGCGCATGCGCTAGTCTACTCCGGAGTATCGATGCCCTGTCTCGATAGTCCTGCGACCAGCGACCTGCATAAGGATGTGCTTATAGATTACCCAGCCCCACTAGTGTGACTGCCATCACAATGCTGGTAATCAAGCAAAGATCCTAAGGGCTCCACTAATGTGTATAGGCGATATACTAAAATAAACACATGTACACATTGAAGTAGAAACAAACCAAGTAGCATACTACTATTTTGAGCAAGATTGTATATACAAGGTGAACATCCCAAGCTTCCATTAAGTAATATACAAACTAGTATGATACAGTAATGGCCTCTAGGGCATATACACTAACACCAGCTCCTTCCGGAGGGAGCCCGCCGACTTCTTCAGGGTGCCAACGAGCACCTTAGAGTCCTGAAGCTTGGCCTCGGCGGCCCGGGCGGCCTCACAGTCCCTGGCGACCTCCTGCTTCCCGGCCGCCACCTCCTGTTTCCCGGCCGACACCTCGTCCTCGAGGACAGCGACCCTCGCCATCGCCGCCTCCAGCTCCAACTTTGAGCTCTCCTCCAGCGAGGAGAACTCACCCGCGGCTCGCATCGTCGGGGTAATTTCCTTGTCCTCCATCTGGAAGATGAGGGCGACGTGCTAGAGGACCTGAAGAAATCAGAGGGGGGTCAGAAAGAAAAGGGAGGTACCAAATCTCACGAATGGTAAGACGGTAAGTGAAAAACCAAGTAAGGTGCGAGCACTGATCTGCACAGCCTCTTGGGTGATGGCCGCCATTTGTGCCCTGAGAGTCCCCCGGGGGATCTTTCCCCCGGCCGACCTCTCCATGTCTGTCAACAACGGAGAGCTCCAAGAGCACCTCAAAGCGGAGGTCCCCCTCGTCCACAAAGATCGGGGAGGCCGGGGTCCGCGGAACCGTCCGGTGGAACCTCTTGAGAGAAAACGCCGGAGAGCCAGTCTCTATCTCCGAAGCCCGGACCTCTTGTTCCCGAACCCGCTTTCGGCTCGGTGCCTGGCTGGGCTCCGGGGCACGGGCCGCACTCGAACGTCTAGGTGGAGCGGTTGCCGGGGGAGCCGGGGCTGACGTCAGACGGGAGGAGCTGGCACCTCCAGCCCTCGATCCCTTCTTCTGCTCGTGCATGGCCGCTCGAAGTTTGCTCGTGTCCATGGGTTCTGCACAAGACAAGGTACAATGGAGTCAGCAACGCAAGTATAAATGAAAATAAACGCAAGTCTAACGGATCGCCTATAAACTCCTAACTTACCGGCGAACTGGGCGGGGCTGAGCCCAGCCTAAATAAGGGCCCGTTCAGAAAGTAGCACGTCGGCCCGGGGAATGGGCTCCCACTTCGCCACTTTCACCGCGTCGGGATCGTTAAACTGACTCTCCCGCCGGCAACTATCTCTAGACCACTGGGTGGGCACGGGCCAGTCCTCACCCTCTAGAGACCCAACTAAGAAAAACTTCTTCTTCCAATCATGGATGGAAGAAGGTACGACGACGACTCCCGACCCGGCAGCACTTCCCCGTTGTTTCCTAAAGGAGATGTAAACCCACCTTGGCTCGCCCGCGCGAGTGCCAGGGTGACCTTTGTAAATGAGAGAAGAGGAAAGAGTGGACAGCCTGAAAGGGATCAACTGCAACTTCAAACGGACCAGGAACCCAAGGAGAATCCTCCAGGAGTTCGGCAACAGCTGGCCCGTGGCTAACCCAAAATAATTCAGCGCTCTGACAACTTCGGGAGAGAAGGGCAGGCGCATTTCGGCCCTAAAGGCTTCCTGGTATAGGGCAATCTCCTTGCCTCGTACCTGATCTGCCCTCTCCCCTTCCTCGGCCAAACACAGCGTGTAGCCGGGAGGAATGTGGAAACGAGCCTGAACGGTGGCGAGCTCATCCTTATACCTCACCATAGATGACACGCCAGGTGCATCCGCGACCTCCGCTCTGGGAACCGCCCCCGTCGCGCGACCCCGGTAAAAGGATCTGACCCTAACTCCCCAGGAAGACTCCAACTCAGAAGAGAAAGAAGAAGAAGAAGAATAAGAAGAGGAAGAGTCTACTGAGGGCTTCCCGGACTCTACCCGAACTACATCTACAGACTCTTCAGAAGAAGACATCTAACCTGATGGAGAGGATGAGTTCTCGGGAAGAGAAAACGCAGAGATCCGACCTAAAAAAGATAGCGCCGAGCTAAGAAGATTCTGGAAGAGGAAGTTATGAAGAGGTATGGGCCTTGATGGGGACCCACCTCTATTTATGGCCGCTGACGTATACATCCAACGGCGACAGTCATCTCCCGCCGAAGCGACTCATTGCATTTGACGGCCACCATCGCTCCACTTGTCGCACGGGTGTTGGTCATACCTTAACGGACGCCGGAAATCTGCGACCCGTCGCGTCATCCAACCAGCGTCAAACACGTGGGATGTCGCTTCGGTGAACATACACACGATCCGGCACTTCATCTTTAATGCAAAATCTGGCCCCTGATTTGCTGACGTCATCCAGAAAATACAGCTGATTGCCCGGGAATGCACGCTTACGATATCTACGAAAAGGGGCCCACCTCGGATGACCCGGCAGACCACTCGCGACCCGACCCGTGAACAGGGCGGGATGAGAGTGGGGGGCTAACGATGATGCTCGATACTCCCAGATCATGACACGTGGCAGATGACGTGTCCCGAAGCTTGCAAGAAAGGATCTACAGTGGCCGACCAGACCACTCCTATGCCTGTCCTACAAACAACTGTTGGCTCGTCTCCGAGCCCCCTGCACAATCGGCCTCCTCGGCCCTCTCAGCTCGTCTCCGGGCTACCGCAGAACCAATATACCTCGGCCTCCCGCTCGTCCCCGAGCCACCCACCGAGCTCGTATTCCTCGGTCTCATCGACCGACCAACGGCACCTATTGCAGGCGCAACCGTCCCACCTACGCGAATCTCGCCATGCGCAAGACATCAGCCGGCCACGTCCCGCGTTCCACGCCATCACGATCCCCCATTAACGAGCTTGTCTCGTCATTAATGGGAGATCCCGCCCATCACGCGGGCGTGACGCCGGGAGCGTAACGGCCGGCGTGATTCTCGTGCATGCCTGCCTGTTGCCACCATTATATAAACCCCTCCTTCAGACGGTTCAAGTAGGTCATTTTTCTCCTCACTAGGCCGTTACTCTTCTCAAATATCTGGTCTAACTTGATCGTCGGAGGGTTCTCGATGGTACAACCACCCCGGGACTTCCTTGCAGGTAGCTCGGCCTCAACCATCTCAAACCCATTAAGATCCACACGCTTCAGGAGTCGACCTCCAACCTAATCTCCGCCGTCCATCTTCGCCAACATGAGATCTACGGAAGGTAACATCTTGACGTGATTCGACATCCGTCAATATTAATCTTTCTATGCACTAATTACACTTACAACCTTTATTCTCAGCTTAATTCCCATTAAAAACATTAATAAGTTTACCACTCTTTGAAGAAGGCCATAATAGACTTGCAAGTTTATAGCAGTTTTAATTGTTGTTGAATTGCAGTCGGAACAATCTTTATATTTTGCTGATTCTATTGGAATTATGTTGTTTATGTAGTTTTATGATATGATCATACTCTGATTGTTTTATTATTTACTTAATCAATTATGGCTCTATTTTAATATTTTAATCAAAGAAATTTACTAGCATGATATTCTGCTGCCCCTTCATGCACATTCATATTATGTCCTGTAAAAAGGGAGAATTTTATGATGTCGTATTTACACAAACATGGGTACATAAAATGGCAATTAAAATATCCTAGAGAAGAAAATATATCATTTCAAATTTAACCTACAAATAAAGTAGAATATCCAGTAAATAAGGCAACCAGATAACCATAACTAGAGACATAATCATTCATGATTTTCTAGATTATTTCACTTATTTGATAACTATCATCTTCAACATCCCCCTCAAATATTCGGTGAATCGAGAACCGTGAGTTCGGAAAAAAAATTATGCTGTTGGAAATATTTAACACCATGATCTTGTTGTTGAATAAAAAGTTTGAAGCTTGTTTTTTGTTGGTAGGAGAAAAGGTGTCAAGGCTTGTTATTGGGGAAAAAATGTCGAGCCCTCGGCGGCGCCTATTGGCAGAAAAGAAGATCTAAAGAAGGAGACTATAGAGCCCGACGAAGGATATGACTGAAGCCTGATGAAGGAGACGACTGGGAAGCTCAACATAGAGGATAAGCGAAATACTCGGCGCACAGAAGACAACTAAAAACCCAAGATAAGAGGCGGCAAATAGATAGGTCTAGATCATCGTGTGGAAGTGAATTAGTTAAAACTGATGCACAAGAGATGCGGCAAATGATTTAATTGTGGAAATATGATACCGATGATTTATTTATTTATTTTTATTTGGGGAAAAAGTTATGAGCGCTATGATATCAATAAAAAACGGAGAATTCATTTAATTTAATTTAATCAATATTATGGTGGCTTATTTATACATATATAAATTGGCAAACTAAATATCCTAGATAAAGAAATGCATCATTTCAAATTTGACCTACAAATAAAGTGAAATATCTTGCTAAATAAGATAACCTACGTAGCCATAGCCAGGAACATAATCATCCATGATTTTCTAATTTATTTCACTCTTATTTGAATTTAACTACCATCTTTAACATGTCCATCAGTTTCTTCTTTCTTTTTCTAGGAATTGAACCGGCAATTTCTCATTTTGGAAAGTAAAGCTATACCGCAAAGCAATGCTCATTTGGTTTGGTAATTTACTTTGCTTTCCACTGAGCTATAGCTCAGTTGGTATGCTTCCCCCTTGGAAGAGTGCGGGATTCGAACCCCAGAAATCTCAGGAGAGAAAATGGCCATAAATTAATGCTTTCGAGGCATATTTGTTGGTTCCCTGGTGCGTTTGTGTAGTGCGCTTTTATGTGATATGTGTGGATGTGTTGTGTCAATGTTCAAAATAACGACAGTGTGTAGCATAACGTTCCACTACTGAATAGCGAAAAACGCAAACAGCGTTGCGTATAGTGTAACCTAAATGAATTATTAATTATTACTAATTGCTATGATCATCTTATTTACAATAAATTATATTATTATAAACATATAAAATTAGCTTGAAAACATACAACAATAAGTAATATAACAATATTTTCTAAATTTTCAATCCTTCATAATAAGATTAAACATATCGAAAATCAATCAAATAATCTCTATTTGAGAAATATGTTTACTAAATATGATTTTAAATTGAAGGTTAGAACTTCAATGAGACCGTCTTCATAAAGTTTAGGATTAGATACCGCTTCAATAGTAAAATCTTATGTGAAAATAGCGTACACATTGCGTAGCGTATATTATTTGTTAAAAATGTAAGTTATTTAAAGGAAAAAAACGTAAGCTACTTCGTCTTTAAGCTTTTTCTTAATGCTACGTAACGAATATACTAACCTACGCTATATAGCGCAAAATAGAGAGCCACGAAGCGAATTATTTTAAATATTGGTTTTGTATGTTTTTTTTTTGAAGAAAATTGGTCGTGTATGTTGAATGCATATGTTAGGCTTACGAGCCCGGTGCAAATTAAAAAAAATTCACTTGTATTTTATATATACTTTTTATTTTGCACCCCAAAGTTTATTTTCAAAAAATTCATCCACACTACTACAATAAGGGGTTGCTCCTACGGATTTAGTTATCCGTAGGGGCAATAAAAGTTTGCCCCTACGGAGTAATCCGTAGGGGTAATAAAAATTTGTCCCTACAGAGTAATCCGTAGGTCCCCATGGTTGTCCCTACGGTGTCATACGAATTAATTTTAAAATATTAAAACGTAATTTGTTATTTGGCCCTATGAAGTCGCAAAAGAAGAACCTACGGGTTAATCCGTAGAGGCATGTATATGGGTTATTAATAAAAAAATAAAGCACAGAAAAGTCCTCGTTCCCAAAAAAATTGCTCTCTCTCATCACTCGATCTCCCGCGCGCGCCTTTCGTCGCTACCGCCCGCGCCTCGTCGCCACCTCCCTCCCGCGCGCGGCTCGTCGTCCCCGACATCACTGTCGACTTCCTCATCGACACCGCCCGCGACCCGTCGCCGATTGCGTCGTCGACTGTCTCCGGTCTCCTCCATCGCCGGCCTAGCTACAGGTTAGTAAATTTCTTATTTTTACTTCTAATTATTCTTTTATTTCTGTTTTTGTTGATTAGGGTGAGGGTTAGGGTTAGTGTTAGGGTTCAGTTTAGTGTTATGGTTAGGGTTAGGGTTAGGGTTCGGTTCAGTTAGGGTTAGGGTTAGGGTTAATTAGTTGCGGTTAGGGTTAGGGTAAGACTTGGGTTAGGGTTAGGGTTAGGGTTAGGGTTCAGTGTATGGTTAGGGTTAGGGTTTAGGGTTAGGGTTTGGTTCAAGTTTAGGGTTAGAGGCTAGGGTTAATTTGGGTTGATTGGAGGCTATGGTTAATTTGGGTTAATTAGTGATAATTTGAAAGGGTTAGGGTGTTGATTAGGGTTAATTAGGTTAATTAGGGTAAATTGGGTTAAGTTTGGGTTAATTAGAGATAATTTGTGTTAGGGTAACGATTATGGTTAATTGGGGTTAATTAGGTTAATTTAGGTTATTTAGGGTTAGGGTTTGGTTCAGGTTTAGGGTTAGAGGCTAGGGTTAATTTGGGTTAATTAGAGGCTATGGTTAATTTGAGTTAATTAGTGATAATTTGAATGGGTTAGGGTGTTGATTAGGGTTAATTTGGTTAAATTGGGTTAATTAGGGATAATTTGTGTTATGGTAACGATTATGGTTAATTGGGGTTAATTTGGGTTATTTAGGATTAGGGTTTAGGGTGCAGTAGTTCATTCAGTAGGATACTCGATGATAACGTATACGTACAAGTTTACCGTAAACGCAAGAAAAATTTACCCTAAACTAAAAACTTCGAACCCTTAATAACGAAACGTAAACGTAGAACCTATTCAAGTTAAATGTTCAAGTTAAAACCAATAAATGAAACTCGATCGATGATAATATGAAACTTTCATATTCTCATCGATACTGATATTTGAAAATCAAAGCGCGACTTAGTCCCCGTCTATCGGTTAACATACGTTCGAAATTCGTCGTGACATAGAACTATACGAAGGTTGTTAAATATCGGACGGTATAGTTCGGTACTAACAACCGTCGTATAGTCTATGTGATGAGAAAATTCAATCATATGATAACCGATAGATTTGTCCAGTTTGGACAAGTTAGGAATGTATAAAGCAAACACCTGCATTCACTTGTGTTTTCATCCGTTTCGAGTTATTTTGTCGGTACTTTTCCGCTAGTTCTCCGTGTACAAAGATAAATTAGATGTTCATTTTAACGTTATTTCACAGCTTTGAAATGATTATCTATTCTATTACAGTGTACTCGGAGAACAGCGGGGAGGTGCTGCCGAAATTTACTCGAAACGGTTGAAAGCACAAGTGAATGTGTGTCTGCTCTATACATTCTTAATGGGATAGAAGCCTTACCCCAGACAGCCGAAACACACACATACAACACGAATACACAACAAACGCACACACAACACATACACACTAACAATTCTACACTTAAGCGAAATCATAAATTGAAACACACATATATAGAATACAACTCATACATGGGTATCCTTAAATATAATTTTGATTATCGATAATTTATTCTTTTCAACGACAAACGCACACACAAAGCATATACACGGATTTTCTCCTTTGTCAGTAACCATCCCGTTCTTAGATTTCTCAATATAGTCATCATAGCCTATAATTTATATGTTATACAGTCTAACATGGCCCATGAGCACATCAGAGTTAAGGAATGAATGTATGTGGATTGGCAACAACGTATACAACCTAAGCTTTTCCGCAGGAGTTGCTGCTTTTATTGAATTTGCACGCGCACATAATAAGATCGTGTTAGAGAAGATTCTCTGCCCGTGCGATAGATGTGGGAATAAGTACTGGCAGAAGGTAGAATTTGCAGAGCTTCATATCATTAAACATGGTTTTACTAGACTTTATACAATTTGGCTATATCACGGGGAAGGAGAAGAAGACAGTAATGCGGCAAAAGAATAAGGATAAAACGGTAATGCGGCAGAAGAAGAAGCCGAAGACGGTAATGCGTGTAAGTCGATGTACAACACCCCACGACTTGCGGGGAGGCGGAATAATGAAAAACAATCTTGTTTAAAGCGTAAACATCGACTAACCGAGAATCTTTGCATAAACAATAACTAACATCAAACATAGGAGTTAACAACTAATATGAAAAGTGATTATACCTAAAGATCCGAGTCCTTCGTCTTGTCGTTCTTCACGTCCTCTCCGGCCTTCTCTAAGTAGTAGAAGATCCACCCGAGAGCTTTACTACAAACTTCACCTCAAACTAGAGGTAACTAGGTTTCTTTAAGTGCTAATCAAAGTACCTGGAAGATATAGAGAATGGTTAAGGATTAAGTAGTCTAACTAATCCTTGTACTCAACACATGAGAGGAGAGGATTAGGGTTTGAAGAGAGAGAGCTTGAGGAGAGAGAAGATGAACATCATAATGAAATGAGAGAATGAGCTATCATAATATATATCAAGCATTATTGTTTTTCAAGAAAAGAAAATAAAATGATTTACAACCATGCTTGATAAATATCTAATGGTGATTCATCTCCATTAGTCATTAAGCATTTATGATGCATTAATGACATGGATGAATCATCCATATAACTCACTAATCTCATTCAATGTATATGCCACCTAAACCTCCTTAGTCACCATCTTCTAGAAGCTTCTCGCGCAATTATGAGAACGCCCCTCCTATCCGTGAAAACACGGAAAAACTTTAGACTGTATAAATCCAATAACCGGATACTAGTAACTGGCTTAAACCAAAGCCGACTAGTATAAACTGTCCGGAAGTCGTACGTGCGTAAACACACGTATGCGTCCGAACCCTTGTCGTAAAACCATACGACCTCTATATCGTTTCGCCTGGAGTAGGAAAACTCTCTGTGTGGGACTCTAGAGACTCGACTACTACGTTGGCAGTGGGTTTAACCACAGACCGCAAGCGGCACTAGCTGTACGTAACGGCCCCCAGGAAGATGTCGATAAGAAGACCGATGAGGAAACCATCCGAACTCCTACTGAGTCTGATGTGACAATCTCCGTACAGTCCGGTCCGTTCGTCTAAGACTATTGCATATCGGGCCTAGGGGGCGGCAAGCGTCAGTCCCCTAATAGCGGTATAAGTCGTATCGGAGCGAAGCCCATTACACCCTGAGAAACTACTGGAACCTACCAGCAAATCTTGCTTGCCCTGGCCAGGGACTTTGCGTAATGGCTCTCTGACACAGCGCGATATCAACCCCCAATACCGGGAGAGACGAATCGTTTCTAACCGTCACTGCCTCCAAGTGCTCAGGACTGCACCCAACCGCTACCTGTTTGCACGACTCCTTTGAGCCGTGGTAGGGTAGCAATCTAAGAACAGTGGGACACACTCGAGGCGAAGTAGCAGTGTCAAGTCTGCGGACTATGCTGTACTCATGTCACCTGGGAACTGTTAACTGACGACTGGTATAAAACCAACCAACAGTTCCCTGTGAGTCCTGTCCGGTGTACCCGCCACCCAACGAGCACCTGCATACTATCTCCAGTACGACGTACTGATGGCTGTGGGACAGGCCATCTCCCCAACTGGGATGAGAAGCGTACACACTAGTCTACTCCGGAGTATCGATGCCCTGTCTCGATAATCCAACGACTAGGGACCTGAATAAGGATGCGCTTATAGACTACCCAGCCCCCACTAGTGTGACTGCCATCACAACGCTGGTAGTCAAGCAAGATCCTAAGAGCTCTATCAATACGTATACTCACATATTAAGATAGAAAAAACCAAGTAGCATACTACCATATTTAGCAAGACTGTTATATACATGTGAATATCCCAAGCTTCCATTAAGTAATATACAAACTAGTATGATACAATAATGGCCCCTAGGGCATATACACTAACAATCTCCCACTTGCACTAGGGCCATGTACCGGCATATCGAAGACCGATGATCTCGAGTAGCCTCTCGAACTGAATCTGAGGTAGGGCCTTTGTGAATGGATCAGCAATGTTCTCTTCAGTAGTAACTCTTCGAACCTCGATCTCCTGACGATCAATGATCTCCCTGATCAGGTGATACCGCCTTAAGATGTGTCTGGACTTCTGATGGGACCTTGGTTCCTTCGCTAAAGCTATAGCTCCGTTGTTGTCGCAATACAGAGGTATTGGATCAACAATGGCAGGAACCACCTGAAGTTCTGTTAGGAACTTCTTCATCCAGACTGTAAGTGCACGGCGGCGCCCCGGCCGTCAATCCGACGGCCAAATGCGGAAGCGGTGATAAACTTTAATTTTGCGAACTTAGCAAACCGGCACCACCGCGCACTAAACCCCGGATCGGGCCATTAAACTAGATCTAGCTAACAACAAGACGGGTTAGAGATATACCGAGTGATCCGAGTCCTCCGGTCTTCTCGTCGTCGTCCCGATCTCTCACGGAATGTCCGGTCTCCATCTCCTCGCCGGAAGGGCACCACGTCGCCTGCATCTTTTACGGGCTCCTACCTCAATACCGAGGCAACTCGGGCGCGAAGTTGGCTGGCCGACGTGTCCAAGATTTGCTGTAGAAAGTGTAGTGTAGAGGCTATGTCTCATTTAGGGTTTTGTTGCCATTTGAAGATGATGGAGGAAACAAGATACGGAAAAATGGTGCTTGCATTTTTCCTAGCATGAAATGAGATCAAGAAAAATCCCACAAGCTCAAAATGAAACTCTCTCATATTTTTCTCACAAGTGTAGCCCTCTCTCATCAAGTGAGAATGGTGGAGGAATGATATATCAATCCATAACAAGAAGGGAGGTGAGTGTAGGAAAAGGTGGAGGGTGACCCCTTCCTTCAAGGTAAACCTCAAATCAAACCCTTAATCAACCCATATCCTATCAAATCTCATTAATGCAAAAACCATCATGAAAAAGCAAGGATGCTTATCCTATCATAATGAATACATTTTCAAGAAACCCCTCCACAAATGTTATTTGCACAATTGCAAATAACCCCCTCCATCGGAAAAGTCCGGCCGGGAAAGAACAAAGGAAAACCGGCCGGAACGGAATGCAAACTGGCAACTCCAGAAAACTGGTCCCGTAATAAATTACAGGAAAACCCCGATACTGTGCATACACACCCGCATCTGTATTCCGCCCGGATACAAATGCAATGAGACAAAATCTACACTGTACTATACTAGGATCCGGCTTAAACCAAAGCCGGCTAGTAATATCCGTTCGATCCTGATCCGTGCAATACCGCACGTATCCGATTGAACCTTGCCATATATCTATACGGCCACTAGTACTAACCGTCCGATCCTGATCCATGCAATACCGCACGTATCTGATCGGACCCTGCCATATCTCCATACGGCCTCTACAGCGTTTCGCCCGAAAGCTTGAGTGACTGAAAGTGTGGTGGACTCTAAAAACTCGTCAATACTATGGTTGTGGATTTAACCACTAGCACGTTAGAGGTATAAGCCAATACGTGACTGGCCACCAGCTATTGACCAAAAGGGACGTCGATGAGCGAACTCATCCTGACACCCTACTGAGCCTGTCAGTGAAAATATCCGTACAGTCCGGTCCGTTCGTCTATGAGCATCGCATGTCCGGCCTAGGGGGTTGGTAAAAGTCAGACCCCCAAAAGCGGTACAAGTCGTGTCGGAGTGTAGCCCAGAACACCCTGAGATACTACTGGAATACCTACCAGTAAATCTCCTGCCTTGGCCAAGGACTTCGTGTAATGGCTCTCCTAGACACAGCGTGACCTCACCCCCAATACCGGGAGAGACGAACCCCTGAAGATCCGCTCACTGCCTCCATGTGGCTCGGGACTGTACCCAACTAAAACCTGTTTGCACGACTCCTTTGAGCCGTGGTAGGGTAGTAATCAAAGTACAGTGGGAACTCACACGAGACAAATGACGATCCCCAGGTCGATGAACTAATCTGTACTCATGTCACCAGGGAACTGCTATCTGACGTCAAGTATAATCCCAACTAGCAGCTTCCCGGCGAGTCCTGTCCGGTGTACTCATAACCTAATGAGCACCTGTATACATCTTAGGTGATCCAACTGACACAAGTGGCTTGTGAGACCGGCCACCGCCCCTCGTCGGGGTCTCGACTGTATACACTAGTCTACTCTGGAGAATCGATGCCCTGTCTCGAAACTCCCACGACTAGGGACCTTTTAAGGATGTACTTATAGACCCCAGCTCCCACTTATATGATCGCCCTCATACCGCTGGTGGTCAAGCAAGAATCCTAGGGGCTCTATCAACGTGCAATAGTGACCTGTCAGGTCACCTAAAGCAGTACACGATGATAAAGATAAACCAGATAGCATACTATCATCTCGAGTAAGACTGTCGTCCCGGGATAGGTCCTCCCTCAATCATTGCAATCACGTGCCTGTGATCCAATAATTGACTCTGAGGGCACTATCTCCAACAATCTCCCACTTGCACTCAAGGCTAATTATTGCGATGTCGCATACTCACAGCCCGCGTGATACCGAACACCCAACTTCTTTACTAGTCAGTCTCACAAAGCATGTTTGCGAAACTCTTGCGTTCGAGGATTAGCCTCAGTGAGTGGATCCGCCATGATGTTTCTTTCTATGTCTCTCTATATCTCAAGTTCGCGGAGAAAACCATCTCCCGAAATGAGCAATACCTGTCTTAGAATGTCTGGATGTCTGATGGGACCCAGTTCATAAATGAACTTCAAATCCAGACTTCTTAGACTGTATCGTCAACTGAACTTAATCAGTATCCTGCGCCATGCCTCCTTCAGTATCTGCCTGGATCACCTGTCCAAAATACTGCCCCTCGTCAGAGGGAAAACTATAACTCTGACAACCTCCTTGTCGTCCAGGTCACCTTGGAAGCCTGGAATGATAACTGTCCCCCGAATGAGGCTGTCGTTATCATATCTCTAGAACATCCACTTATGTTCTAAAACTGCTTCCGACTGTTTCTGCAGGATTGGGTCAATGTCAACTTATTGCATCTAGTGCAAGAACAACATCTGGTGTGGTACTTGACATCTCATGATTGACTCAATTGCCTAAGCAAGTGATCTGCCAATCATGCACATCCTTCTCTACTTTAGTCTATAAGACACCTTTAGAGAGGGGTGACTCCATTACCTGCAGGTACACTACCATGCCAGGAGTCGTCCATTCTAATTACTCTTAGAATGTTGTCTAAGTACCCAGATTGGGAAACCACCCAAATCTAGATCTAAAACTATAGATCTAGTAACCAGTATGTCTTATATAATGTCCAAGTCCTTTGTGGAGAAACCACTGTGTGACGACCAAAGTATAACCGATCGTAGTATAGGAATGTCACTTCCTACTTTGTGTATGTTATCCAAAACCCGGATATCACACCCTACTACCTTCTCAACAGATCCATCCCTTATTCTGATAACGTCAAACCCATGACTGTCACATCAGAAATAGATGATCTATCTCCGCTATTTCTGCTTTGGTCTATAAATAGACATAAGCCTGATGTCCACCAATGCTTCCGCTGCTCCCACTGACTACGACAACCCTCTGGCAGAGTCATATAGACATGCACTTCTAAAGCTAGTTTAGAACGACGCTCTACTCATCCTCCCACCGGGTCTCGCAGCCTGGAACAACAGCAATGGCAAGTGTGGGTAAACAAGAACTTCCCTGTCACCGTCCTTGAGCCTACCGGAGTACCTCTCGGGTGCCTGAAGTTACCCACCTTATCTGCGGAGTGGCCAATGGAATGTCAAATCAGATTGAATCTTTAGGTTCCTTATCAAATCTTCAGTAATCGTTTGCGGTTCTGGAATCACTTCCAGTTCTACCATACTCCCACTACTGTTTTTGAAAAAAATCCATTTTTAATAAAACTGTGGCGAGTCTAGAACAATATTACTATTGATCTCCCAGATGGTAGAAAATCAACCCTCGTCATAGCCTGGGTCAACCCACAAACAGCCATTACAGAAACGTGCCTTGATTTATCCAGAGTCTGGTTTTAATCACAAGCCGGACAACTCCCCGCACCTTAACAATGTTAAGATATGAACTGTACTATATCCAATATAGAACCAGAGGCACTGATTTAATTGAACCAGATTCAAATCATGCAGCTATCTCCAGTGCATGTCAACTAAATGGAGAGAGGCCGATCAGCGTTACTCAACTTAGGAATGCTTCCAATTATGAGTAACCTGAAAGAGAAGCAAGTTCTCTTTATCATTACTATCAACTGAATACCATATACAAGTATCTACATCTTCGATCACTTTGAAGAATCCCGATACTTGCTACACCTGGTTCTCTACTCTATTCAAATACCTATAACTCCTCAAAACTTAGACCCTGTGTTTCTACGAAACACATGTCTAAGAACTAGAGAAGTTAAAAGTAAACAGAATATAGTATGAGGACCAACCCCTCTGTCCTAATGGACACTGGAAAACATACAATACTTTGTATAAGTCTGCTGAGTCTAACAACTCTTTCACTGTGTGTCGTAGGTTGAAAACTGTACTTATGGTTAAGAAGAATTACACCGCTGTTTAATGCTCCTTGCCTAACCATCCACTGATATAGGTAAATATCATCGACATAATATCAAAAGGTATATCTCACTCTATGAAAATAGACGTACAGATATATCAATTTGAAATTGGTGCACAACAGCGGATATTCAAAACCAAAAATTTGCCGACCGGCAAACAGCCCAGGTGATCTCCTCAAATATCACCGATTACAACGAATCCCGATATAATGAGGATGATCACCCTCTTCCCAATAACTTACTCCCACTCATCATCTGTAAAACCATACAGATATGAGAATCAAACCTGGTAAATACATACCCTGGAGCAAGTGTCCAATCGGGAAATCAGTTTTCTTTTAACAGTACACAGTTGAACTGAAATATTGAAATGTTTCGATGGGGTATCCTGGTATTCCTAGTAATGCCTCTACCATTATCCAGATTCACAACTATAACCGTATAATTTTTTGCCACCTCTCCAAATCTCTTTATATGTCTTTAGTCATTACTTTCTGCACACCCCTTTAGGCCAATTGGTTTTCTTCCTTCCCTACCGTTCGGCACCAGCCTATGGTTTGGAAGAAGACTATCCAATAAGCATAATGGGTGTACTGTCCTAATCCTAGGAGCACTCGCAATGCGAGAGAAGGTGAAGATAAAAGACAACCGAATAAACCTTATTCCTATTTCTCCTGGACCAGAATCCATCCCCGAACTGGAACAAGTTCCTTTCGAGTTCGTATATAACCATACGATGGAGTATCCAATAAACTGTGGATCTTCGTAGTGATACGGAGTGTCCTGGAGAAATACAAAGGTGATTTAGGATTGGCGAAGAAATATTTGGTTTGGTCGTGAATATCATTCGCAATTTACTTTGCCCTCTTACTAATCCCTTGCTTTGTCTTAATCTTAATACCTTCTGCACACCATCGTTATGCTAATTGGTTTTCTTCATTCCCCACTGTTCGGCACCAGCCTAAGGTTTGGAAGAAGACTATCCAATTTGCGTAATAGGTGTACTATCTCCTAAACTAAGGAGTACTCGTAACTTGAGAGAAGGCAAAAAGGAAAAGACAACTGAATAAACCTTATCCGTTTTCTCCAGAACCGGAAACCATCCTCGAATTCCTTCGAGTTCGTATCTAACCATACGATGGCTTTTTCCAATGGAAGTGGACGTTCGCAGTAATACAGGGTGTCCTGGAGAGAAAGGTAAAAGTAGGAGTGGCAATGAGGTCTGCAACTCTGACAATCCAAAAGCCAGTGTTTAAGAAGGTTTGGTCAACTTGGTCACTGAGTCATAGTCTTAGGGTCGGGTCAATGGTCGCTGCCAAAGAGAGAGAGAAAAGAAACACTCAGCGTGCACTCTATCCTAGATCAGAATGGTTACCAATTTATCTAATCAGGAAACCTCCCACTGTACCTCAAATTCTCCTCCAAACCTGAAAGAAGAATTAGTCGGGGTCACCCGAGGAGTAAACCAACTCATCAGTGGGAATCGGGATCCAACTATCATCGCATGATAACGTGACGGAATCCGCTCACGGTGTCACACTCCAGAAGGTATGCGCATATCTGGTAAGTTTCAGTTCTTTTGAAACTCCCGATGTGATTTTTACCCCATGCTCTTATGACCTTGACTTTGGCCAACATATCATAAGTCACATGTCAAGTTCTACCCGTCATTCTCCAGGTTAATTTGAACCCACCCGTGCCTACCCTTGACTTTAGCCAAAATGGCAGTACGGCTGTCCCAAACCAACGCATCTATCTATGCTGCATATGAATACCCAACAGCTACCAAACACTGTGCCTTGACTTTGGCCAACATACACAGCTTGAATACTATTGACTATCCATATGAAACGATGGAGGGCTACGAATGGTTTCTGGCGAAAACCTTTAACGTAATGAACTTGATATCGTTGAAGGAACGGATAGCTTTTTAGAAAATATAGTGACGAAAACCTTTACTAAAGAGGTCACTCCCGGTGAAGGGATCTCGGCTCTTTCCCCGTAGAATGGGGTGCAGGATATTCCAAATGAATACACGATGCAAAGCAAAAGTAATCGTCTATAGTGAAGTTAATGCCCTGACGCAAACTTCTGTCCAAGGGGTCACTCCCGGCGAGGGGATCTCGGCCCTTGCCTCGTCGATTGAGGAGCAGGATATTCCAAATGAATACCACGATGCAAAACAAAAGTGAATGTCTTTGCAATAACAGCTTTTTGAAAAGTGTTCCAACAACATCAGAATAGGTTTGTTTTAACTTGCATTGATCCGAATCAACGCAGTCCCATCAATTGATCACACCACAAAGAACGAAAATATACTGATGTACGTATATGCCATCCGCATTCGCCACTGGGTCCCGTCATTACCCGTTAGGTTAGCTAACTAACGACAGAGCGGGGACTGGACTAGCGCGGATGTAAAACATATACAACATCTACTAATATATATACCAATATATTATATTCGCTCAAGGCGTGATAAAAATGCAACATCACAGAAATGTACAGCATCACAGAACAATACAGATATCTGGGATCCCCGGGTTTCACAGAGCCACTACTGAAACCCGACGTTCCCCTGGTCGTGTGGATAGCCTGTGTAATGAAATCCTAGACCCCTACGGGCGCGGCAAGTCATCCGCCAAAACCTGAAGCGAGGCAGCCCCTTTCAGCACCGTGAATGGACCACCCAGCACTTCACGGAATCCGGTAACTTGGGCACCCCTCCTGGGTCAACCTGTACCCCCTACGAGTGCGGCGAATAGCCCGCCAATTCCAGACTGAAGCCCCCTCCGTCTCAATGCCCTGAGATGCGGGCCCGTTGCCCTCTATTACCCGGCTATCCGTGCACCCCTCCGCGGGGTAATCCTAGTACAGAAAGTAAAATATACATATAGAAGGTACATCGACCGCAACCTGGTCGTGCCCCAAAATAATAATACAATCAGGCAGTGACGGCAGTCCACATGTCGGACGCTCGCCCCGCAATATCAAATGTACAAAATACAACAAAACTGTACTAGCATTGCATCCAGGCTATCCCCCACGACCGATCCGCAACATCACAACAAAAACACAGAACATCAACGTGAAAGCCACGTTCGCAAATCCGTCTAACCGGGTTATAGCAGTTAGACAGGATTTACCGATCGAGTGACATTCACGGTCGCAGATATAATGTAAATACTGTGAAATAATGTGTTTAAAATATCCGATTGATCAAAAATTAACAAGTGGGCCCCCAAGCAATACTGTAGCACTCACAGAAATTCTGGGCCCAATTTTAATATTCCAAAACCCCTATTTTCAGCCCACCAGCCCATGGGAAAATTTTGACGCATTGATCCCTCAAAACGGCAGCGGAACCGCGGCAACAAGGGGGGTTTTGCCGCGGTTCCGCGCTCTAACTGAGAGATCAATGTCTCGAATTTTCCCAGAACTCTTAGAACTTCTTGTACATCAGTTTTCTACAACCTGAAAAACTTTTAGAGCCAGAAACAATTCGACAGAAAACCGATGTGAGGAAAATGTGTTTTTTTTTGGAATTTTGGTCGATCGGAAATGTAAACACATCAAACAAAGCTAGACGAAGTTAATGGCGAGGCTCTGATACCACTGTAAGTGCACGGCGGCGCCCCGGCCGTCAATCCGACGGCCAAATGCTGAAGCGGTGATAAACTTTAATTTTGCGAACTTAGCAAACCGGCACCACCGCGCACTAAACCCCGGATCGGGCCATTAAATTAGATCTAGCTAACAAGACGGGTTAGAGATATACCGAGTGATCCGAGTCCTCCGGTCTTCTCGTCGTCGTCCCGATCTCTCGCGGAATGTCCGGTCTCCATCTCCTCGCCGGAAGGGCACCACGTCGCCTGCATCTTTTACGGGCTCCCACCTCAATACCGAGGCAACTCGGGCGCGAAGTTGGCTGGCCGACGCGTCCAAGATTTGCTGTAGAAAGTGTAGTGTAGAGGCTATGTCTCATTTGGGGTTTTGTTGCCATTTGAAGATGATGGAGGAAACAAGATACGGAAAAATGGTGCTTGCATTTTTCCTAGCATGAAATGAGATCAAGAAAAATCCCACAAGCTCAAAATGAAACTCTCTCATATTTTTCTCACAAGTGTAGCCCTCTCTCATCAAGTGAGAATGGTGGAGGAATGATATATCAATCCATAACAAGAAGGGAGGTGAGTGTAGGAAAAGGAGGAGGGTGACCCCTTCCTTCAAGGTAAACCTCAAATCAAACCCTTAATCAACCCATATCCTATCAAATCTCATTAATGCAAAAACCATCATGAAAAAGCAAGGATGCTTATCCTATCATAATGAATACATTTTCAAGAAACCCCCTCCACAAATGTTATTTGCACAATTGCAAATAACCCCCTCCATCGGAAAAGTCCGGCCGGGAAAGAACAAAGGAAAACCGGCCGGAACGGAATGCAAACTGGCAACTCCAGAAAACTGGTCCCGTAATAAATTACAGGAAAACCCCGATACTGTGCATACACACCCGCATCTGTATTCCGCCCGGATACAAATGCAATGAGACAAAATCTACACTGTACTATACTAGGATCCGGCTTAAACCAAAGCCGGCTAGTAATATCCGTTCGATCCTGATCCGTGCAATACCGCACGTATCCGATTGAACCTTGCCATATATCTATACGGCCACTAGTACTAACCGTCCGATCCTGATCCGTGCAATACCGCACGTATCTGATCGGACCCTGCCATATCTCCATACGGCCTCTACAGCGTTTCGCCCGAAAGCTTGAGTAACTGAAAGTGTGGTGGACTCTAAAGACTCGTCAATACTATGGTTGTGGATTTAACCACTAGCACGTCAGAGGTATAAGCCAATACGTGACGGGCCACCAGCTATTGACCAAAAGGGACGTCGATGAGCGAACTCATCCTGACACCCTACTGAGCCTGTCAGTGAAAATATCCGTACAGTCCGGTCCGTTCGTCTATGAGCATCGCATGTCCGGCCTAGGGGGTTGGTAAAAGTCAGACCCCCAAAAGCGGTACAAGTCGTGTCGGAGTGTAGCCCAGAACACCCTGAGATACTACTGGAATACCTACCAGTAAATCTCCTGCCTTGGCCAAGGACTTCGTGTAATGGCTCTCCTAGACACAGCGCGACCTCACCCCCAATACCGGGAGAGACGAACCCCTGAAGATCCGCTCACTGCCTCCATGTGGCTCGGGACTGTATCCAACTAAAACCTGTTTGCACGACTCCTTTGAGCCGTGGTAGGGTAGTAATCAAAGTACAGTGGGAACTCACACGAGACAAATGACGATCCCCAGGTCGATGAACTAATCTGTACTCATGTCACCAGGGAATTGCTATCTGACGTCAAGTATAATCCCAACTAGCAGGTTCCCGGCGAGTCCTGTCCGGTGTACTCATAACCCAATGAGCACCTGTATACATCTTAGGTGATCCAATTGACACCAGTGGCTTGTGAGACCGGCCACCGCCCCTCGTCGGGGTCTCGACTGTATACACTAGTCTACTCTGGAGAATCGATGCCCTGTCTCGAAACTCCCACGACTAGGGACCTTTTAAGGATGTGCTTATAGACCCCAGCTCCCACTTATATGATCGCCCTCATACTGCTGGTGGTCAAGCAAGAATCCTAGGGGCTCTATCAACGTGCAATAGTGACCTGTCAGGTCAACTAAAGCAGTACACGATGATAAAGATAAACCAGATAGTATACTATCATCTCGAGTAAGACTGTTGTCCCGGGATAGATCCTCCCTCAATCATTGCAATCACGTGCCTGTGATCCAATAATTGACTCTGAGGGCACTATCTCCAACACAGACTGCTTCTTTTGCGGCATCGCAAGCAGCTATATACTCCGCTTCCATCGTCGACTCAGCAACGGTATCCTGCTTGGAGCTCTTCCAGCACACCGCCCCTCCATTGAGGGTGAAGACATAACCTGACATGGACTTGGAATCGTCCTTATCACTCTGAAACCCGGAATCAGCATAGGCCTCCAACCTGAGGTCTTTTGCGCCGTAAACCAAGAACATCTCCTTAGTCCTCCTCAGGTACTTGAGAATGTTCTTTACTGCTACCCAGTGCTTCTCCCCTGGTTCTGACTGATACCGGCTTACCACGCTCAGTGCGTAAGCTACATCTGGTCTGGTGCACAATATCGCATACATTATAGAGCCTACAGCAGAAGTGTAGGGTATAATAAACATGCGTTCCCTTTCCAAATCAGTCTTGGGAGACATCTCTTTGGATAGGGTGATTCCGTGACAAGCCGGTAGATTACCGCGCTTGGAATCATCCATACTGAATCTTTTCAGTTCAGTGTCGATATACCTGGACTGCGAAAGTCCCAACATCCTCTTGGATCTATCACGATAGATCCGGATCCCCAGAATCTAAGAGGCATCACCCAGGTCTTTCATGGAGAACCTGTGTGACAAGAATCCTTTGACAGATTGTAGCATAGGAATATCATTTCCTATCAATAGAATGTCATCCACGTACAAGACGAGAAATACGACACTTCTGGCTACAACTTTACTATATATGCATGGTTCATCTGGATTTTTGATAAAGTCATATTCTTTGACTGTCTCATCAAAACAGATGTTCCAACTCCGTGATTCCTGCTTTAGTCCATAAATGGACTTAAGCAACTTGCATACTTTCCCGCTGCTCCCACTCTGATTGAAACCTTCTGGCTGATCCATATAGATGCACTCTTCTAAATTACCATTCAGAAAAGCCGTCTTTACGTCCATCTGCCAGATTTCATAATCATGGAAGGCAGCAATAGCAAGAAGGATCCGAATGGATTTGAGCATAGCCATTGGAGAAAAAGTTTCGTCATAGTCCAAACCAGGTCTTTGACGAAAACCCTTTGCAACAAATCTAGCCTTATAGGTTTCCACCTGTCCATCTACACCAATCTTTTTCTTGAAGATCCATTTGCATCCTATGGGTTTTACCCCATCTGGAGCAAAGTCCAAAGTCCATACTTTGTTGGTGTACATGGACTCCATTTCGGTCCGTATTGCATCTAGCCATCATACCGAGTCGCCGCTCTGGATGACCTGTTGGAAGCCAGTAGGTTCATCATCATCTATGATGCAATCCTCTCTATCTCCATCTATGAGAAAACCGTAGTATCTCTCAGGCGGATGAGACGGCCTACTACTCCTACGGAAGGGTGCGGGAATGTCCTGTTCTTCTTGAACTACCGGTTCTACCAAACTTTCAGTATTAGTTTGTGGTTCTGGAATTTCTTCCAGTTCTATTTCGCTCCCACTTGATTCCTTTTCTAAAAACTGATGTTCTAGAAAATGGGCATTACGAGAAACAAATACCTTTTGTTCCTCTGCGTAATAGAATAGATATCCCCTGGAGTTCTTTGGATATCCTACAAACTTACACTTTACTGATCGTGCCTCGAGCTTGTCCACATGCTGCTTTTTAACAAAAGTTGGACATCCCCAAATCTTTATATACTGAAGATGGGGTTTCTTCCCACTCAACGTCTGATATGGCGTGGTAGGCACAGTCTTGGTAGAAACCATGTTCAAAAGATATGCCGCTGACTCTAGCGCATAACCCCAGAAAGATCGCGGTAACTCAGCATTACTCATCATGAATCGTACCATATCCAATAGGGTTCGATTCCGTCTTTCCGATACACCGTTATGCTGTGGAGTGTATGGAGGAGTAAGCTGAGAGAGAATTCCTTTCTCTTTTAGGTAACCTAGGAACTCGGCACTTAAGTATTCACCACCTCGATCAAATCTTAGTGTCTTAATACTTTTACCGGTTTGGTTTTCTACTTCATTCTTATACTCCTGGAATTTTTCAAAAGCCTCGGATTTATATTTCATCAGATAAATGAATCCGTACCTTGAATAATCATCCGTAAAAGTAATGAAATAGGAAAAACCACCTCTTGCATGTGTAGACATTGGACCGCATACATCGCTGTGTACGAGTCCTAAGAGCTCGCTCGCTCTTACTCCATGTCCAGTGAATGGAGTCTTTGTCATCTTTCCTTTGAGACATGATTCACAAGTGGCATAAGTTTGATATTCGAACGAGTCCAAATATCCTTCTCTATGTAATTTAGTTAACCTTGTCTCATTGATGTGACCTAGTCTACAATGCCATAAGAAAGCCTTATTTAATTCTGGAGACTTTCTTTTTAGTGTGTTCTGGACATTGAAAATCTGGAGTTGGTTTAAGACATATATACCATTATTTAGTGTACCGGACCCAATCAAACCATGATTAAGGTGGATGTTAACAACATCGCTTACAAACGTGAAATCGTAACCTTTATTTGATAACAAAGAAACTGATATGATATTACACGTTAAACTAGGTACATAAAAACAGTTATGTAAAACCAAAACATGTCCACTCGTCAATCCCAGGTGATAATCCCCGACGGACACAGCTCCTACGCTAGCTCCGTTAGCAACCTTGACGATCATATCACCTTCCTTCAGCACTCTACGGTTTCTCAGTGCCTGCAATGAATTGTATAAATGAGATCCTGATCCGGTATCCAATACCCAGGAAGTAGAGTTGATTGACAGACAATTCTCAATCACAAACACACCTGAAGTTGAAGCCACAGCTTGCCTCGGTTCCTGGTTTTTGGCGTTCCACGCCTTGCAATCCTTCTTCCAGTGCCCTTTCCTGTGACAATGGAAGCACTCATCCTGGCCCACTACCGGTACCGCAAATTTTTTCTTTCCCTTCCCTCCCACCTTACTTACACCTCCTCTAGGTCTGGGGGCGGCCTTCTTTTTCCTTCCTTTGGCCCTAGCCTTGGACCCGGAAGAAGAAGTACCGCTAACAAACATAGCGGGTGTTTCCCTTGCTTTCTGTAAGGTGCCCTCTGCACTCCTTAACATGTTCAGGAGTTCCGGAAGTTCAACTTCTTTTCTTTGAATGTTGAAGTTCAGGATAAACTGGGCGTAGGTGGAAGGAAGGGACTGGAGAACAAGGTCTGTATAGAGCTCATTATCCAAAGTCGTCTCAAGGTATGCGAGCTCTTCTATATAGCCGATCATTTTTAGGACATGTTCTCCTACCGATGACCCGACAGCCAACCTCGCTCGAAACAAGTTCCTAGAGGTCTCGTATCTTTCTATACGAGATTGCTCTCCATAAAGTTCCTTTGTATGGAGAAATATGGCATCTAGTTCCATATCCTCGTGCCTCCTCTGATGTTCATTGTTCATCGAGTCAAGCACGATGCACTTGGCTTTCGCGCAATCGAAATCCCAGGTTTTGCGGATTTCCTTATCCGCATTACTGGATTTGGGACCAGGGACAGCAAGTGCCGTAGCAGTGAGGACGTACCCCAATTTGTCATAGGTTAAAGCCATTTTGACATTCCGCAGCCAATCTTTATAGTTTGGCCCTGTCAGTATATTTTTCTCTAAAAGTAACTTAAGTCCAGTCATTTTCAGGGTCGCTGCAATTAGGAGAGAGAGAAGAAAACTCTTTAGCATGATGCTCTTGCAAGTTTAGAGTGGTTTTTAGTTTATCTAAACTGGATGGCTCCCACTGTTTCTCAAATCCTTCCCCAAACCATAAAAGAAGAATTAGCCAGGACTATTCTCACCGTACAATACTTGCTTAACCGTTCAGCCAGGCTAGTGTCGATATTTCGAGGGAGGTTTTCCAACGCTTTCGCGAAGTTTCTTAATTAAATAACCTCTTTTCTCTGGGGGCGTAACCCCGCTAACACCTTTCTTGACACCTACTTGGTTTATAGCATTGATCGTTAAGTGACGAATATCCTGATGAGTAGCATATACTCACAGTAGGATCGGGATCCAAATATCATTGTATGATAATGTTGAAGGAATCCTACCAACATTCATCAAACTCCAAATGGTATGCAACTCTTTGCAAATTTCTGTTTCTTTAGAAATTCCCGATATATATTTTTGCCCCATGCTCTTATGACCTTGGCATTAGGTCAAAATGTCATAAGTCACATGTCAAGTTCTACCCGTCATTATCTTGTCAATTTGAACCCACCCGTATATATCCTTGACGTTCGGCCAAAATGATAATACGACTGTTCCAAACTAACTCATCTATCTATGCAACAAATGAATACCCAGCAGCTACCAAACACTATGCCTTGGCGTTAGGTCAAAATACTACTGAATACCCAAATGAAATGACGGAGGGCTACGAATGGTTTTGGCGAAACCGTGAACGTAGTGAACTTGATATAACCGAAGGAACCTGATAGCTTTTTAAAAGGAGTGGTTAAAGCTCCGCAATTAAAAATATCATCTGTTTAAAAATAACCGAGTGGTTTCTTTTAAATTGTTCCAACGATTAAACTTTTGGTTTATTTTCTTTGCATTATAAATAATGCATCCCATCATTAACCTATCATTGCAGAAAACAACGAAAATACAACGTCCTCTTATGCCATCCGCATTCGCCTCTGGGTCCCGTTATCACCCGTTAGGTTACTTAACTAACGACAGAGCGGGGGCTGGGCTAGCGCGGGTGTAAAACATAAGTGACGTCTAAATAGCTATCATATATAGATATTGTACATTCGTCAAACGCAATAATAGGCATTCCAGATCTCATATGAACTTTATTGGATTTGTAAGCAATCCGCGTTTGTTTAGAGCCTGCAACAAAAGACGGATTATACAGTTGTGATGAATAGCCATTACCCCACCCTATACCCCTACGGGTACGGCAAACTACCCGCCCGGTAGTTTGTGCACCCCACCTTGGGTCTGTCCTAGGAGCAAAAACAGTAAAATGAAATAATACAACGGTGGCTACAACCGCAAACTGGATGTGCCCCGCAAAATAATATTACAACAAATTACATTTACATCAAATGAATTAAATAATAACCCATCACAAAACCTCGGCTATACATCACAACAGTCCAACACAGTTCATATACACAAACAGATAAAATCCATTACAGAAATGTGCAACCCCCTGCCAACCGACATACTAGCAGTTAGGGGAGGTTTACAAACACATTATACAAACACAGATATAATCAAATTAGCAAACATCGTAAAATTTCGATCGTGCAAACACATTATATTCTACTCCAATATTTCTCTGTGCACCTGAGACTTGAGCAGAAAAATAAACATCCCAGAAAACACAAAAATATCACAGAAGAATTACTGGTGGAAAATGGATTGAATCGGCCCCAACTCGGCCGCGGTTCAGCGGCGGATCGGAGGGATCTGCCGCGGTTCCACGGTCGTTTGGCCGATTCAGGAACCCATTTTTCACCAGTTTTCTTAAAATTCTCTGTAGGTTATTCTGAAGCACCCTGAAAAATTTTTAGAGCCTGTTTAAAATTCGACAGAAAGTAGTGATATCGATGTCGTTTTTTGGTTCGTTTTGCGTTCGAATAGCTTACGACTTTGCTAATGAGTTATTTATTGTTTAGCGAGGCTTTGATACCACTGTAAGTCGATGTACAACACCCCACGACTTGCGGGGAGGCGGAATAATGAAAAACAATCTTGTTTAAAGCATAAACATCGACTAACCGAGAATCTTTGCATAAACAATAACTAACATCAAACATAGGAGTTAACAACAACTATGAAAAGTGATTATACCTAAAAATCCGAGTCCTTCGTCTTGTCATTCTTCACGTCCTCTCCGGCCTTCTCTAAGTAGTAGAAGATCCACCCGAGAGCTTTACTACAAGCTTCACCTCAAACTAGAGGTAACTAGGTTTCTTTAAGTGCTAATCAAAGTACCTAGAAGATATAGAGAATGGTTAAGGATTAAGTAGTCTAACTAATCCTTGTACTCAACACATGAGAGGGGAGGATTAGGGTTTGAAGAGAGAGAGCTTGAGGAGAGAGAAGATGAACATCATAATGAAATGAGAGAATGAGCTATCATAATATATATCAAGCATTATTGTTTTTCAAGAAAAGAAAATAAAATGATTTACAACCATACTTGATAAATATCTAATGGTGATTCATCTTCATGAGTCATTAAGCATTTATGATGCATTAATGACATGGATGAATCATCCATATGACTCACTAATCTCATTCAATGTATATGCCACCTAAACCTCCTTAGTCACCATCTTCTAGAAGCTTCTCGCGCAATTAAGAGAACGCCCCTCCTATCCGTGAAAACACGGAAAAACTTTAGACTGTATAAATCCAATAACCGGATACTAGTAACTGGCTTAAACCAAAGGCGACTAGTATAAACTGTCCGGATGTCGTACGTGCGTAAACACACGTATGCGTCCGAACCCTTGTCGTAAAACCATACGACGTCTATATCGTTTCGCCTGGAGTAGGGAAACTCTCTGTGTGGGACTCTAGAGACTCGACTACTATGCTGGCAGTGGGTTTAACCACAGACCGTAAGCGGCACTAGCTGTACGTAACGACCCCCAGGTAGATATCGATAAGAAGGCCGATGAGGAAACCCATCCGAACTCCTACTGAGTCTGATGTGACAATCTCCGTACAGTCCGGTCCGTTCGTCTAAGACTATCGCATATCGGGCTTAGGGGGGCGGCAAGCGTCAGTCCCCTAATAGCGGTATAAGTCGTGTCGGAGCGAAGCCCATTACACCCTGAGAAACTACTGGCACCTACCAGCAAATCTCGCTTGCCCTGGCCAGGGACTTTGCGTAATGGCTCTCTGACACAGCGCGATATCAACCCCCAATACCGGGAGAGACGAATCCTTTCTAACCGCCACTGTCTCCAAGTGCTCGGGACTGCACCCAATTGCTACCTGTCTGCACGACTCTTTTGAGCCGTGGTTGGGTAGCAATCTAAGAACAGTGGGACACACTCGAGCCGAAATAGCAGTGTCAAGTCTGCGGACTATGCTGTACTCATGTCACCTGGGAACTGTTAACTGACGACTGTTATAAAACCAACCAACAGTTCCCTGTGAGTCCTGTCCGGTATACCCGCAACCCAACGAGCACCTGCATACTATCTCCAGTATGACGTACTGACGGCTGTGGGACAGGCCATCTCCCCAACTGGGATGAGAAGCGTACACACTAGTCTACTCCGGAGTATCAATGCCCTGTCTCGATAATCCAACGACTAGGGACCTGAATAAGGATGTGCTTGTAGACTACCCAGCCCCCACTAGTGTGACTGCCATCACAACGCTGGTAGTCAAGTAAGATCCTAAGAGCTCTATCAATACGTATACTCACATATTAAGATAGAAGAAACCAAGTAGCATACTACCATGTTTAGCAAGACTTTTATATACATGTGAATATCCCAAGCTTCCATTAAGTAATATACAAACTAGTATGATACAATAATGGCCCCTAGGGCATATACACTAACAATGCGGCAGAAGAAGAAGACGGTAATTTCTTTCTAGGAGAAGAAATGGAGGATATGGTAGAGACTGCTCTAGGTGAATCTATTCGTACCGAAGATGACATTCCTTCCGGTCAAGGACCGCGTGCGGATAAGTATGAAAATTTCATAAATGATGCTAGAAAACCAATTTATGAGAATGCAAAGTATTCCACTCTCTCATGGTTCGTCTAAATTTTCCAGATTAAGTGTCTAAATGGCTGGAGAAACAAGTCATTCATAATGCTTCTTTCGTTCTTGGAAGATTATATGCCCCCGGGAAATAACGTGCCCGACAGCTGGTACGGAGCCCAGAAGATGATGTCTGATTTGGGTCTGAAGTGTGAGAAGATTCAAGCATGTCCTAAAAATTGAGTGTTGTACCGGAAAGAGAATTCAGATTTGAAAGAGTGTCCAACATGCGGAGAGGCCAGGTATAAGCCGAAAGATTCTGATAAGAAGTCCGATATACCAATCAAGATAGCATGATACTTTTCCATAGCACAGAGGCTGCAGAGGCTATTCAGGTGTAAGAAAATAGCCGAGGTAATGATTTGGAATCACCGTGCTCTTCCAACTGAAGATAGAAAAATGAGTCATCCAAGAGATTCACTGGCATGGAAGGATTTTGATAGGAGGCACGGAATATTCAGTAGCGATCCTCGCAATGTTAGGCTCGGACTCGCTAGTGATGGTTTCTGCCCATTCAACTATATGGCTGGAAGGCACATCACATGGCCCGTTGTAATGATAGTTTATAATCTGTCGCCTTGGTTGGCTATGAACCAATAATACTTTATGATGCCTCTTCTTATCGACGGACCAAACTCACCGGGAAACAATAACGACGTCTATCTCCGACCTCTGATCGATGAGTTAAAATATTTATTCATTGATGGTGTAGAGACTTACGATACAAACACAAATACAACTTTCATACTGCGTGCAGCTTTAATGTGGGCAATTAATGATTTTCCTGTGTATGGAATGCTATCAGGTTGGTCCGTACATGGTCACAAAGCATGTCCTTATTGCCATCAACATACAATATCGAAATTCTTGAATTTTAGCAGGAAGGTTTGTTATTGTGGCCATCGACGTTTCCTGCCTCTAGACCACCCATACAGGCTAGACATTGTTCACTTTGATGGTCATTAAAAGGTATTTGGACCTCCAGCCCCATTGTCCGGAAAGAACGTGACTGCTCAGTGGGATGGTTACAATAATGTGACTTTCGAGATGGATCCGACAAAACAGGTCAAACCACCATTCTAGAACAAGTTAAGAATTTTCTTCGAGCTTCCGTACTGTTCAACAAATTTAGTGCGTCATTGTCTGGACGTCATACACATAGAGATGGGAGTATCCGAGCATGTACTCAACTTGCTTCTTTGTAAAGACGGAAAATCGAAAGACAACCTCAATGCTCGGATGGATCTACAGGACTAGGAAATTAGAAGTGAATTTCATCATAAACCGATAGCGGGTAAACCAGGTAAGTTTGTACTTCCTAATGCCGCGTATCATATGTCACAACCGGAGAAGAAAAGATTTCTGCAAGTGTTGCATAATTTGAAACTTCCCACAGGTTTCTCAGAATCATTTAGCAAGAAAATAAAAATTGTGAAAGGCAAGATCGATGGGCAGAAAAGTCATGATCACCATGTTATTATGGAGCACCTTCTCCCTTTAGCTCTCAGGACTTCCCTTCCCAAATCGGTTGGTCTAGTAATCAATGACCTATGTTGTTTTTTCAGAGAGTTATGCGCTAAAACATTGGATGTTGTGACGCTGGAGAAACTAAAAAATTCTATTTCGTTGATACTTTGTAAGTTTGAGCGTATTTTCCCACCGTCATTCTTCGATATCATAATACACCTAACGGTTCATCTTGCAACTGCGGCTAACTTAGCCGGACCGGTACAATATTGATCGATGTATCCCGTCGAGAGGTACGTGGAATTTTTCGTTTCGCACAATTTGTAAAATTATTGTTGTCCTGTATGCCCGTACTTATTTATTTAACATATTTTTCTTTAGATACCTCTACACTCTAAAAAAGTATATACGCAATAGAAATCGACCAGAGGGTCCTGTCATGCAAGGTTATCATCTAGATGAAGCAACCACATTTTGTTCCCGCTATCTGGACGAGAACATTGAGACGAGACTTAACCGTCCTCGAAGAATTCTGGACGGGCCATATGGTAAAGCTGATTATAAAAGGGTAGACACTATATTTATCAACAAGATATACCGGTTTATCCTCCTCAATAGCGCATGTCTTGAAAAAATTAGAGAGTAAGTTTTTTTGGATTAATTGCTATATTTGTGTTTGTGTGTGTATGAAATGATATAATATTAATATCATAATTTATTGTCGAGAACAGAATTCATTTTAACGAGGTACGTGAGGGGAATTCTGATTGGAACGATGAACGATTGGAAAAATATCATCAGGATAATTTTTGTGATTGGGTTGCAGATCATGTAAGTTATTCGAATAATATGTTATTGCTACCAGTTTTAATCTAAACTTATATCGTTATGTATTTGTCATAAAATTTGTTTTGATAGATCCACGATCCGAACTTGTCTGTATCATTAGAGAGTGATTCAAGATGTTTAGCCCAGTTTCTTAGTATGGAGGTTGCATATTATAAAAGATTCGGTATTCTTAGATACAAATTCGAAGTTAAGGACATAGAAATATCTAGAACCACTCAGAATAGTGGGATTGCGATGGTAGGATCGGATGGTGTGATATAATGTAATATTAAGAGTTATTTTATAATATATGTAATTTTTCTACGAATTACAAAGAGCTTAGACCCTGGCGCAGGGTGGTACACCGAGTATGCTGTCCGTGTATCTTGCCGTCCATCGGCACCTCGACAGATCCTTCCACGAGCGAGCTTCGATTCCCCGACACCGCTACCCAGGAGTATTGCGTAAGTGTTAATAATTATTCTAACAGGTTTGAAATTTTTGTTTTGAAAAGTTCAAATTTAAATGATATACTTATATTTTAATGGTTAATGTGGGTGTAGGAGCGGGTGGTGGAGCAGGCGGAGGTATCGGGGATCGATTTTACTGGACAGAACGATTCGATGCTGCTGACCCCCGTTCTTGACGCCGCACACGGAGGGCACCACGGAGGTTGGGAGAGAGGTCGGAGACTGGGTCCTAGCAGGACCCATATGAGGTTGGACTCTACTCCGGCGGTTACTTCCCTTACCCTCCGTGAGCGACGTCTAGAGCAAGATGTTGCCACCTTGAAGACCACCGTCCATAAGTTGAAGGAGATGATGGTATGTATATTACTTAATAGTAAAATATTATATCATATTATAGATAGTAATATTTCCAATATTAGTAGCCTGAGCTTATTTGGTTGTAGACTTAACTTTGATTAATCTTAGATTGGGGTTTCGCAATAACCTGATAATGAAACTAATTCGACTAATACACAGTTCTTACTCGTTTATTACACACAAAATTAAACAGATGCGACAGGGTATTTCGGCTGCGGCTCCACATGCATCTCTTTCGGCTGTGGCTCAGCAAGCCACTACCTCGGCTGCGGTTGCGCAGACCACTCCTGCAGCTCCATAGCCCGCTCAGACTCCTGCACAGTCCGCTCCTTCATTGGTCGAGTTTTTGACGACTCAGGGCTGCACCGAGGAGCAGATGCGCCAGATTACGTCGATTATCAGAGGTGGAGGAGCTGGACCGAGCTAGGGTAGCTTTATTTATATTTTTGAGAATGTATATACTTATCTGATACATATTGTATAAATTTTGGACGATAATGGTTGGTGGTTGTTTGCTTGTTCATGATGATTTATCCTGATATCGTATTATGCGTGTCTATTTGTTTTATATATTATGCGTGAGATGTTGATTATGAATATTTATGTATTTGGTTATATGATGTATATTATTGTACACAGAATGGATTAAAACAAGAAGCCATTTAAAAAAACTGATATTATGTCCCTACGGATTATCCGTAGGGCCATCTGTTGCACCTACGGATCAATCCATAGGTCCATAATTTTCCCCTATATATTTACCCGTAGGATAAAATATCAGGATAACTGACATTTTGCCCTTATGGATTCAGTAACAGAGTTACACGTGCCCCTACGGATATACCCGTAGGGGCTTCTATGTAGACCTACGGCTAACTTCGTAGGGCTGGAAGTTTCCCCTACGGATAGCACCGGAGGGACAAATATTTTATTTTATAAACCACTAAATTAAATAAATATTTTGTCCCTACGGAATGCACCGTAAGTACATAGGCCCCTACGTATTAAACCGTAGGGGCAATTTTTACTCCCTAGGGGTATGTTCAGGACGAAAACTTGCACCTGTGCCATTGCACCTACGGAGAATTTTCTAGCCCCTATGAATATATCCGTAGGGGCAGTGCTTTGCCCTACGGATAAAACCGTACGGGCAACCCTTATTGTAGTAGTGCCAAAACTTGATATTTCTGAAAAGGACATCTGATTCTTCAAATCAAACTAAATTAGCTCATTACTTTAACATCCATATCCAATTAACATCCATTTTCATGTTTTCATTAATTAGACATTAATTGGTCATTAAAGTTAGGAAATGATTAATTACCCACTTAATTTCTTGTCATGCTTATGTTCGGCGTTTCTTGTAGCTATCGAAGAGGGTGATGAACAGATAAAGGAAGAGGTCCAGACATGGAGAGATCGTGATGGGGATGGAACAGCGGAGAAAGTGAGTGATGATGATATTGTTGGAGTTTAATTCATAAAACTTGCTTGAAAAAACTAAGCTTGATATGGACTGCATGGATTAATCAGGGCATATTTGTAATTTTTCCCTCTCTCTTTCATTGGGCATGGGCAAGCCCATGTGATATTCATGTATGTGCTAGCATGAATATAGCACCTCACCTTCACTTAAAATTTTTGGTTTTAATCCTTACGTTTTTGAACACATGATTTTATTCAATTAATTATTTGCACAAAATCAATGGTGTGTTGATCTCCCAGCAACACACACACCCCACGTACGTCCAATCTGAGCATGCACATTTGATTAAAGAAAGAAAGAGAGAAAGGAGGAAATACCCTATGCGTGTGGGGCTAGAATACGAGACCTCCCATTCCGCACATCCATATCACAACCAACTTGTCCATGAGTTATGGGTTCAACAATTATTCTTTCTCTGCCTCTTTCATCTTGTTCTCGGCTAATTTTATATTTCCATTTAAAAAAGCCTCCAAATTCATCAATTTAGTTTCATACGTATATTGGCTAAATCCATCTATAGAGGCAAAACTCTTAATCGTTGTGCGGGGCACATAGCTTAGTGGTGAGCAATAAGAGTTTATGGGGGAAGAACCGGGATCGAACGCGGGATCTCCCATTCAGTATTTCAAAGAAGGGCATGCGGAGCGGTGAGCTTCGTTGCGGTAAAAAAAAACTCTTAATCGTTAGTGCACCTCGAGACTAGTGAGGAGGGGCGCGGGGGGGGGACGGGGGGGGGGACGGAGGGGTTGGGGTTCTGTACTGCTTCGGAGGTCGCATCCTGTTTTGCATGCACGAGAGGACGGAGTCGATATCCTTAGGGCAAGAGAATTTTCTCACCCAACGCGCATAGGCCAGATCCATTTCATTATTTAATTTTGATTCTATTTGAGATTTTATATGCTGCAATTTTTTTGTTTGACATAAAAATTAATTATTCTTTGAAAGAAAGGGAATATTGAAAAAGTAAAGGTTGGTTTATTTTGGAAAATAATAATTTGTCACTTTAATAATAACCCCCCCCCCCCCCCCCCCCCCTATTACAACAGTCTAAGGATATCGATGTTTTTCCCATTTATGCCTTGTAGCACCTTTTAATTCTTGATTTGCTATAATACTCATGCTTATTATTGTCTCTGCTTACTCAAGAAATTAAATAGCTATTAACATATATTATTTCTTGTAGTATGAGTCATTCCATATTACTGAGCTTGTGCATCATTTTGTCTTTCTATTATCAACAACCCAAAAATCAACATATAATTCTATTCTGGATAATTGCATGTTAGCCCACTGATTAATTTATATCCCTTGCATAAAGATATAGCCTAGTGGGAAAAGTAAGCAATCCTAATTATATATCATTTCCTTTGTTTGAGTATATACATTTAGTTGTCTAATTCACTCGGAGAAGAATTTGTTTGGCACATGCTTGATGCTTAGCACACATTAGTTCCACATGTTACTGGTTACTGTCAAATAAAATTATAGTACTTTTGCGCTTATTTTTACATTGTCATACCACCGACATTCTTATCAACAAAACATTGACAGGTTTCTTTCACCCCACCAAAGTTGATTAAAATTTTCATATACACGACTAAGCGAACTCTTTCCTTAGACTCATGGCAATGAAAGGTGACATCAAAACACTTAAGCCAGAGAAATTCACTGGTATTAACTTCAAAAGACGGCAAAACCAAATGAAGTACTGTCTAACTACCTTAAACTAGAACTCCCACGTGAAGATTCTTCTACTCCTTCCACTACTCCATCAACTTCTTTGACCAAAACTAGAACTCCCGAAGAATTAAGCTATCACTGCTCTCACCGCATACTTAGTGCACTCTCAGATAAGCTTTATGATATTTATTATGAATTCAAGAATGCCAAAGAACTATGGAAGCATTAAAGATCAAGTATGGTTTTGATGATACCAGTATCGATAGGTTTAACTCTCATTCTTTAATAAATATATGATGGTGGACTTTAAACCTATCAATGACCAACTTCATGAGTTTCAAGATTTCATTAGACACTTCCAATCCAAAAGAAATACCTTCAACGATGAGTATAAGTTTCTAGCTTGAATGATAAGCTCTCTTCGTCCTAGTCGGATTTTGCTAGGGATCTTAAGCACAAGCAACATGACCTATCTCTTCTTCAAACTTTGAAAGCCATTAGGATAGAAGACCCACATATGCAAAACTCCAAACCTAAATACGAGATGAAAGCCAAAGTGAAACTTGTTGAGGACAAAGAGAAGCTTAAAAATTATAGACATCAAAACCTCAAATCCATGGGAAAGAAATTCAAGAAAAACTTTAGTCGTCTAAATCAATATCAAAACCATCCTAAGCGATCATCTAGCTAAACACCTGAGAAGAGATTTTGCTATGTTTGTGGAAAAACAAATCACTTGGCGAAGGCATTTTAAGTCGATGTCGCGCACCCCATGCACTTGTGGGAGACGGAATTTACAAAAATATGATTTTCTTGACTTTGTAATACCGACCTAAACTCCAGGATCTTTCAGAAACCTTAACTAGCTAAACTACATATAGTTTTAAATTACTATGTAAGTGTTTTATACCTCGATGATTCTAGTCATTCGGATCTTCTTCTCCTTAGCTTGAGCTTCTCGAGGTTGCGGATCTAGCTCGGTCATCGGCCTCCTCGTGTCGAAGAAGATCTATCCGAGAGTCTATGATTCAAGCTCCAACTATAAACCGAGGTAACTAAAGTATCTAGTTCGCTAAACTAGGTAACTTAGGAGATATAGAGTGTTTATTGGAGTGTATTATCTCGAAACATCCTAGGGTTCACAACACATGTGAGGGTTTAGGGTCTTGAAGAAAAGGAGAGGAAAAATGGAGAGAGAAAGAAAATCAACAAATGAGCTAAGTGTTGTGCTAGTGAAGAATGGCTCGTTGTTTTTCTCACATGAAGCATAGATTATTTCCAATAGAAAATATCAACCATTCTTCAATAGTAAGTCCAAATCAATAAACAAATCAATATGCCATGCTTCATCCAATGCCACAAATATCTCCATTTTTCACCTCATTAATCTATTTCCAAAATAGATAAATCCAATAATGATGTGTCCCCTTCTAGAAGCATCTCTTATGAAATTACAAGAATGCCCTCACCGTATATACATACCCGTATTCGTACTGCAAAAATACGAATACAATGAGATAATAATAATCCAAAAATATAATACTAGAATTTGGCTTAAACCGAAACCCACTAGTATTATCCGTCCGAACAACATCCGTGTAGCCAGTACACGTATATGATCGGACCCTGCACGTAAAATCATACGGTCTCTACATCGTTTCTCCTGAACAGGGAAACCTTTTGTGTTGGACTCTAAAGACTCGACAGTACGCTGGCAGTGGGTTTAACCACAAGTTCGTCAGCGGTACGGGCTGTACATAACGGCTATTCAGGTATCTGTCAAAAAGAAGGCCGACGAGCGAACTCATCCGAACCCCTAGTGAGCATATCCGTGACAATCTCCGTACAGTCCGGTCTGTTCATCTAAGAGTATCACATATCGGGCCTAGAGGGGTGGTAACCTTCAGACCCCTCATAGCGCAATAAGTCGTGTCGGTGTAGAGCTCAATACACATTGAGAAACTACTGGTATACCTACAAGTAAATCTCACTTGCCCTGACCAGGGACTTTGTGTATTGGTTATCCGAATATAGCGCGATATCAACTACCAAATATCGGGCAAATCCTTTCTATCCAC